>JAHREC010000018.1:4122695-5496927 GCA_020081605.1 Albifimbria verrucaria
TCCCTGCCATACGTAGCCGCCGCTGTACCCTTTGCCTCGCCGTTGGGTAAGGTAGAGGAGAGGTACCGGGGAGGGTGGGCAGGGTACTTTGGTACTTGCAAGTCCCCTGGTGTCCCTCTGCCCAGCCTGCAGCCAGCCAGCCAGCCGGCCAGCCAGTCGAGGCGAAACCGGACTTGGGGCCCCTCTTCTCTGCTGCTGCTGCTGCTGCTTCTGCTTCTACTTGTGCTTCTGCTGCATCTTCTGGCATATTGCCTTTCACACCTCGCCTTATCCCTTCCTTTCAAACAACCACCACCCTCTGCCCATCAGGCCATTTGTTCCACCCTCTAGCACCACCCTGTGCTCCATCGCCTCACACACCATTCTTCCATCCTACCCTAGCCTTCCCTCCAATCTTACCATTGCCCGTATATATACCCCGTCCACGTGCCACTCCCTCCGCCGTCGCCTCTCCTCCTTCTTCTCTGTCAACCCTCTACTTCCGTCCTTCATTCCTTCTTCCTTTTCTCCGTCAATACCATTTGCTGCAACACTTGTCGACCATTCATACCATCGCCATCTACTCTCGCAACATAACCCGACCGATTACTCTCTTCACAACCCAACGCAGCGCATTCTCCTGCCGACCATGGCCTCTGACAACGGTTCCAACGGCGAGCCCGGCACCCGCCCCCGTCGCAGCTCCATCACCCAGTCGACTCTCTCCAACCTGTTCCAGCGTGGCAACACCTATTCCGGCGGGCCGTCCTTCCCCGTTGCTCCCCCAACCCGGCCGCCAGTGACCGCCGCCGCCTCTCCATCACAACCCTGGGCCTCTCCGGCACCTCCCCAACAGCGGCGTCCCTTCGGTATGCGACGGGGCAGCATGTCCACCAATTCGGACTCCATCGACGAGAGCGCCATTGACGATGATGAGGCGGTCCAGGAAGTGCCAAGACCGCTCCCACCACCCCTTCGTCCGTCGCATGAGCTTCGGAGGCTCCGCCATGAGAAACTACCGCCCCAACGGTAGCCCTGGAAATGGTAACGCCTCTCCTCCCCAGTCCGGCCGACGTGCCAGCGCCCAGAGAGTTCCCCAGGCACAGCCTTCCGGCTCCGCTACCGCTGCCTCTGCACCAGCTCCAGCGCGCCGGGCCAGCAGTGTCCTGATGTCTCCTTCTCCTCTACAGGCAAGCAACACCAAGTTTCCAAGAACCTCTTCTGACTCTCCCTACTCCCGCACAGACCAGCAAGGCTTCAATTGGTCCGAACAGCTGCGGTCACGAGCCGAGAGTTCCGTCTCTGGCGCGAGACCCTCCTTCTCCTTCGCCTCAACCTCTCCCCGAGAGCCAGTGTTCAGCACGACCGGGCCAAGTCAGTCTCCGACATGCCCCAGCCGCCTGTCCAGGCGTCCGCCGCCAAGGCTAAGCCCGAGCGGCCAAAGCCTGACGCCTTTCAGGAGAGGATCCTCAAGGGCGACTTCTACATGGATTAATGATGCACATTTCGCACTCTGTGTTAAGACTACTTTAGATGATGTGTTGTGCAAGGAAGCGTTCTTTCACAATGAGCTCTCTATTTTCACGTCATGGTAGATTGACCAATTCCGTCTTTCTAACGTGAAGCGTTGATGATTACTACGTAGGAATTCTCCTCGGTTGTCATTCTCAAGCGGCGTCATGGCGATTGTCATACAGTATTCACTTATCATCTACTCTGTTTTTCCCGGCATGGTGACTCCACCATGCCCATCTTTGAACCGATTTCTCTTTGGAGCATATTGAGCATCTCGTCGACAACATCGACAAAGAACATGGACAAAACGGACAACAAGGGCAATGAAAGGAAAATACGTGTTGACAAACAGGAATCTCGGAAACAAGGCAGGCAGCGACAAAGGCGAGCGTGGTGATTTAAATTATCCATTTTCCTATTTCACAGGATGACTGGTTTAAACAGCTGGGGTGCTGTTGGTCATGGGTCGTGTATACGCAACACCGGTGCGGAGAAGGTGTCTTACGTTGGTTTGGGTCACGGAGTTTTTGCTCAGGGAGGGAAGGTACCAGGACCAAGACTGCAACGCACCAAATGTGCGAACTGAGCGTGTGGATCTGGCGTTTAAAGGGCCGACGAGAAGCCTTGATTGAGGCTGATGGAGTTGGCATGTATCTCGCCTAGTATCATGGTCGGTTTGATCATGATGGATACTTACGAGTGTGCACACATTCGCTTATATATATTCAAGACTCTTGAACATGGCAATTTTCATGAAACCTAGCGTGAGACCCATCTATTTTGAGTAGTAGTTTGTTTAAGTTTATACAATACTGAATCTGTTTACCGGTACCAGCCGATCGTCAGCAAATACATATAGCTGTGGACCTAGTTTCAGATATATTTGGTTCCTCGTACTAACACAAATCTCTCCTACAGCCAGGAATGCGATGCCGTACTCTGTTTCCAAGACAATTGTATTATAGTACATATAAATGATCTCGCTGTGGCTATAAATAGAAACCCAACGAATATAGGACATGAGTACAGTGTCTTCCGGGCCAGCAACTCCCCAGAACACCGTTGTGCTGTACATAAAAAGCGCCTGGTCCTAAAATACATCCACAGCCAACTAGAGTACGGCGTAGTGAAATAATCCATACGGTAGACATGGTAACTCGGTTTGTCTCTACTATACATGTGATAATTTTCTTTGAATTCGGGCATGAATTCGATGACTTTTAAATCCAACACGTAACCTCAGCTCAGTTGCCCATGTCAAGGCGAGTATCTTTTCAGAAGGGAACATGTTCGGGTCAGGTACGTTTTGCATCATACCCTCAAGGTCCAGCCACGCGTCATTCATGAAGAACATGGGAAAGCTGTTGGGATTCAGATCCACAGAGTCGAGGCCAATGCCCATGCCGTCTAGGCCGTGCAGGTCCATGGCGCCGCCGAAATCGGCCGCCGCGGATCCTGGCTGGGGCGGAACCCAGGAGGTGGCGGACGACTGGAATCCGGGAGCCTGTGGCGCGCCTAGGCTGTCTGCGTTCTCGCTGTCGTTGGTGGAGGACATCTGGCCGAGGGAGGCCCAGACAGGGGCGGCTGGGGCGGCTGGGGCGGGAATCGACCCGGAGGTGGCGTGTTGGCCGCGGATGGGCTATCTTGAAATGAAGAGTGTGGAGGCTGTGGGAGGCTTGACGTTTTGTTAAACATGCCTGTGCGGGTGGCCATGGGTTCGCCAACGGTTGCTACCTCGGAGAGTAGTTGAAGCGGCGTGTTGACCTTGGCCTTTGCTGCTGCGATACCGCATCTGCAGAAGATGACCCTGAGCGCTGCGGCGTCATCTCCGCGCCAGCTCGGCCCGGGCCGGGGCCCGCCGCGGCCCCGTCGGTCTTCCCATGCCGGAAGAACCACGTCTTGAGCATGGCCAGCACGACGAGGAACTTCATCGCGGACCGACACTTGTCCTCGGCGGCCGCGACGCGGAACTTGTCGAGCAGAGCCTCAATGTAGTACTCTGCGCGCAGGCTGTCACGCTCAATGACGTTCCCCAGGTCGAGACGGGGCTCGCGGCAGTGAACCACATCTTAAGGCGGATGACCAGGGCGAAGGCCACGCGGACGAAGTTGAAGACAGGTAGGCAGCGCACGCGCGGGATGGGCAGCGAGATGAAGAGGTCGAGGATGCTGGTCGAGGCGGCGAGGCACGCCGATAATGCGTTGATGTGCGCCGTGGAGAGCGTCTCGGACTGCACGATGCCTTCTTGGAGGTTATCGGTGTTGAACGGCGGCCGCCACTGGTCGTTCGAGGAGTCAGAGTGGATGGCCAGCTCGTTCATGAACAGGGTTACTACATTGAAACCTATCTCAAGCGTCGCTATTTGCAAGAAATACATGTTAAATTGGTGATTGGGAGAAAAGGGGATAGGTTTAGGTACTCACGTTTCATCTCCTCCCGCGGCACCGACATTCGATACTTGTCCAGCTCACGTTGCAACCCTTTCAAGGCGTGCTGCGTCCGCAGCTCTGTGATGTTGACACCGATGGACGAGTCGTCCATGGCGAACTGCAGCGCTATCTCCTCGGCGTGCCGATGATTCCACACAAGATGGCAGAAATACTTGTCCGTCGGCGCGGCATCCGGCGACGACATCAGCACCTCGACGCAGTCGCTCGCGAAGGGCGTCCAGCGCAGCAGGTTCGGCCGGTGCATGGCCATGGACGTGTTGGCGCACAGGTAATGGCACGTCAGCCAGGTGCGCCGATTCTCCAGAGTCATTGGGTCCGGCGGCGCCTCCTCGGCGAGCCCTCCTTCGTGGAGAACGGGGAGAATGCGCCGCTGAGGACCGCGCTTCCCCAGTCCAATATCGATGGCCATGACGGCAGCCATGTGGGTGAGCTGGTAGAACTTGAGCTCCTCGAAGTGCTCCGGCGGCCAGTACCAGACGACGGAAACTTGGATGGCTTGGATGAGCTCTACGCTCTTCTCACCTGCAAGGAAAATCCTCTCCGCAAAGACGTACATCATCTCCCGCTGCAGTGCCCTTTGAAGCTTCGGATGGTCCCCGGAGGCGGAGGCCATGATCGAGAGAAAGAGAACCGGCTTATCCTTCCGGATCTCCGACGCCGTCGTGCCCGGCGGGAATATTACAGCGGGCATCTCCTGAACCATCTGATCTGTGTATCGAGCAAAGATCTCATCAACCAGGTCCATCGTGATGAGCCCGCGATCTACAATATCGCCCTCGGCCGGCTTGGCGAATAGCGACGACATAGGAGGAGCAGCAGGAGACCCTCGGCGCTCCTCGCTAGGCTCAGGCTGTCCCGACCCTTCCTCTTCTGTCCAGCCAGAGAAATGCTTGGCAGGAAATTACTTGGAGGGTCCGTGCCGGGCTGTACCGTGAGTGCTGCGTGATGGGTAGCGTGGCCGCATTCCGGAGCCGCGGGAGGGGCGGGTTCCAGTCCATGCCGTTGTCGTAAGTGGCCGACTCCTCACCCGGAGCGGACGCTCGATGACCTGTGGGCGGCGTGCCGGACGAGCGCACAGTAGGACTCCGATGCATGGCGTGTGATATGCTCCCAGGTGCTGATGCTGATGCCGAGCCAGCCGTGGGCGGGTGCTGCCCGTAGCCTTGCATGTGCTGCGGCGCCCTGGCCTGCAGGCTCGCCGTCAAAGCATCAATCTTCTTCTCCAGCTCGGCGACACGGCTGTCAGTCCTCTTCTGACGCTTCCTCGTCGGCGCCGTAACCACGCACTTGCGCCCGGCCTTCCTGCACCGCTTACACGGGCCATCATGGTCGTCAGGATCAGGATCGCAGCGCACCTTCAAGCCGCGACAGGCCTCGCAAGCCCTGGGCTTCTTGGGGTCAGAATTGTCGCCAGCCAGACCGTCCTGCTCGCCACTGCTGTGGTCCTGGTCATATTCGCTGTTGGCGTCTTGCTCCTGTGCGTGGTGGTGATGCCCACTCTGCGCGCCAAGACCGCTCAAGGAAGTACCGGATGCAGCAGGCTGCTGGTGACGACCCGGGGATGGCGCGCCCGAAGTCACGGACTTGTCTGGTGATGGCTGGGCATCGTTTGGGCGGTTTTTAGCGAGATGAGGGTCAAATTCCATTGAGTCTCTGTCGACAAGAGTCCTGGCGGAGCACTTGAAGCATCAAACGGACGGCCGGACATGATTGTCGCCGATTCACCGACATCAAGCAAACATGGTCAGCACTACGTAGGTGTTGCTTATGTAAGGATCTTCCTCGCCCAGTCCAAACCTTCAGCATTTAATCTAATCTATTATTAGCCGCTATAAGGCAAGACAGTCTCACTCTCACTCTCACTCTCACTCAAAGTCAAATTCAATCTAGCATAGCCATGCTCCTCTTCTTCGGCTTGTGGACATGAAAGCCTAGGTATGTTTCTATATTCAGCGAGCAGCTAGAGAACTCAACTTGTCACGTTTGCAAAGAAGACAATTGTTATGCGTGAACATTAGTCCTTTGTTTTTTGTTTTTATTATCTTCTGCTTCTTAAGTTCGGCCATCATTTCATAATCTACATGGTTGAGAAAACTCCACCACCTGAATGCGTTCCATCGCAGCTGCGCAAGAGAGACAAGAAAAAGATAAATAACAAGGCGGCGGAGAGGCGAGCCAACTCCGCTGATTGCATACCCGGACCCAAGAGAAACGCCATGCTAAGCCAGGAATAAATAATTCAACGACATACAGCCACCCCGTGCTCAATTTCTTTCTTCCAGATTTTCCTCTGCTCTGGCCTTTGCCTAATGGCAACTCGCCCAGTGTAGATAACGCCGCAGTACATGCTAGTTGTTTCAAGATAAATCCTGGATGAAATGCTTCCTCTCCCAAAATATAGTGATTAATGTGCATCAAACCCGTACGTCAGAAAGCCCTTGTCTTCCGGTACGAAATCGAGACCAACACCCATTTGCTTCCAGTTGCACATGTTCCCGCTGGCAATTCCAGGTATATACATCTCTCAAATTAGAAACGTGTCTCTTCTCGCAGGCGGCTCTTAGATCCTTGGTGGTTCAAGTGCACCATTCCGCCCATGAAAATGGCGCTCTCACGTCGACGATTTGGTTGGTCATAAGCGGCAAGGCCGCCACCATGCTCGTCGCCAGAATTCTGATACGCATGACGCTCGTGGGGCTGAGCACCCCGGTGCTGTCCATGAGGCCCATGAGGATCCTGGCTCATGGACAGTCGATACGCATTCTCGTACGCCGGTCTAGAGCCTCCGCCCGACCCTCCATGCTGGGCGTGATGCGGCGATTCGTGAAGCTGGCGGGATGCTCCTAGCGGCGGCGTTGGCGAGCCGCGAGCACCGTTCAAGCTCATGAGCAGAGGTGGGGTTGGTGTTGTCCTCTGATGCTCCCATTTGTTTTCTGCTCGCTGCTGTCCATGAGGAGATGCGCTCCCGGATGATGTTGATGGACGATGACGGCGAGGAGGCGGTTCAAAACGATGAGGCGGTTGCTCCTCCGTTTCGGAAACGGGAGATGGCAGCTCATACTCCTCAGGCTCGATACCGAAAATAGCCTCGTAGTTCTGTAGGAAAAGTGCAAAGACCGGAGCCGGAATGTTCAGCGTCGGCGAGAAGACGATGCCAACGTTGCGAACAGTCATCTTGTTCATGTCTGCATTGTTGATGATCTTGATTAAGAATGCAATCAGGTACTTGAGAAGTGTTGCGTTCGCAAGGGGCAGTCGTTGTGTAAGCGCGTTCAGTGCCGCCAACTTCTCTTGGCGGTTGGTGATCTCAGTGGTGGCTAGGAATTCGAGATGCAAGTCCCGCGTGAGAATCGTTGTCGGGAGCTCACGCAGGTACAGCTTTAAAAGGGATGCAACCGCGTGGATATCGTAATATTCCTCATCGGTAACCAGATTGACATCACCCTCAACATTGAATCGCTCCTTAGAGCCTTGATGACCAAATTCGAGCCGCTGAGTCGGAAGATACCTTCCTCAAGAATCGCGTTCTTGTAGTCAAGATACTGGATGCACCGATACACAACAGATGGCAGCGGCACGCGGACATCGGTAGGTCCATTGTACCGCACAGCTTCCGCCAAAGGTGAGCCAAAGACCTGTCGCAAAGCTCCTTGGTAAGCGTTGTGAGGGGTGTCGATCCAAACGCATTCTCGGCTACACCATACACCGAATCCTGTCCATCCGATGATGAGCGGGTCTTCGGGCCAAAACCAAAGAAACTGCGTTTCCGCTGCTTCTTCTCCTCGCTAGTGGGGATGGTGAGACCGTTCTTGTTACCCCAGCTAGTAGAGTCTGCGATGACGTGAGCATCTTTGGGAGCTGAGATGACCTTAGACTGTGAGTGCAGTGTCTCAGCAGCATGGCCGTGGCTGTTGGAATGATCCGGGACGCCACCAGATGTCTTCGGTCGCGCGGCTGCCACGTGAGGCGCATCGCCGGCAAGAGTTGAATCATACTTAACGCCTATAAGTGTATCTGACTCAGAAGGCTGGTGATGAGGCTTGTTGTGGCCGCTCTTCTTAGTGTTCTTTCCTCCCGCCGGATGCTCCGCGCCCGACGGGCGGCGTTCCTGAGTATGCTGCTGATGGTGGTGACCATGATGCTCCGAATCAGCAGAATCGCGGAAGTCGATCCACTGCAACAGCGCATCTACCCACAGGTCACGCTCCTTATCACTCTCCGCACACAACACGTGCTTGACGTGGCTGCTAGAATCCTTCTTCTTTGGTTCCAGAATCAGGAAGGCGTGGCGGTACTGATTGTCAAAGTCCTCATTTGGATTGCTTCGTGCAGGTGACTGGGCGTCGCTGCTGTGAGATTGCTTACCAATTTGCGCCCCTTGCAGTTTGATTGTACCGAGATGAGCACCACCTGGGGTCTCATAGTATTTGAGGCTGGGTCCATCGAGAACAAAGAACCGAGCCTTCCAGCCACCAAAGTTCTTGCCTCTTTTGGTAAGATATCCGCTTCTGAGCGGGCGGCCATCAGGTCCCAGCTTATGCACGCTACCCTCGGGTGTCAGTGCACTCATTGAGCCCTCCTCGTGAGCGTTGGGAGGCAGCGTGTGTGTTGATAGGTACTTGCACAACTCCACCCCGGTCGCAGTGTCGAGGGTGTGTTGAGCAACTCGTCGAGATACCCATCCAGCATCTTGCGTCGAGCATCGAGCTTCGCTGGTGCGTGACCGCTGAATAAAGACCGGTCTGGCGTTCTGGCGGTAAATGCGGGACATTGTTTCAGGCGCTGATCCAACTTAGAGAGCGAAGCGGAATCCTTCTCGACACGCCAGAGTTCACCGCCATCGGCACGAGAAATAATGGCAAGTGTAAAGACTGGGTCCTCCTCCAGCTGCGTCAGTGACAGCAAGCTTGCCCTAGACGGCTTCATGCGTGAAGAGGCGACCCTGATCTCAATAGACGGTAGAGCGTTTGGTGGCAGTAAGAGATCGGGATATTCCTCAGTAATGAAGCCTTTGTAGATGTGAGTTCTTTCCGGGACTTCCACCTTTGGTACGTCAATGCCGTGCTTCTGGGTCCGGGATTCCTGGTCCTTGGTTGGGTTTTGGGGCCGGGAGGTGGTGGGAGGCTCGGCAGGGCGCGCAACGAATGGTGAGGCCAACGGTGTGTTGGGCGGAAGGGGTATAGGCTGGCGAGGTGGTCGTGGTGATAATGGGGGTTATGGAAAGATGAAGATCGGGGAGAGTAGGCGGGCGAATGAATTGGAGACTTCATGGCGAATGAGCGTGGGCTGGCCGGCAGCCCTGTGTTCAGTAAAGGTGGTAGAACCAGCTCCGTGTGGTTGGTGTCGTCGCCGTTTAGAACAGCTGCAAGAGATGCGGTTCCCGAGTCTTGTGAGATTGGTGAAAGATTCTTTGGTTGTGAAGGCACACCGTCGGCGGGAGACGCTGCGTTGCTCGACTTGCTCTTCTTCGAAACGCTGCGGGCCTCGGCCTCCTTTAATACTAGAATTTCTCGTTCACGGTCATCTTCTTCTCTCGTCCTACGACGGCCCCTTCTCTCGTCAGCAGCCTTTCCAACGTCTAGAATATCGTCTAGATCAGAGTCTGTTTCGTCGTCGGGAGATGGTGTCGAGACTGCCTTGGCTGCCTTTTTAAGCTTCAACGGAGCGGGAGGCGCCTTACGCGGTGGAGGCGCAGGAAACTTTGCCAGGCCCTCGTCGGGCTGTGGGGTAGCCTCAACAATAGCAAGCTTCGGTAACTTCGGCGGCGGCATCTTAGGCGGGTCGCTAGGCTGAGCGCGAGACGGGGAGAGAAATGTTGAAGGGAATCTCTTTCAGCTCCTCCGCAGCCCTTTCTTTGCGCGCCATGTCAGCAGCCTTGTCATCGGCCTCGTGGTCATAGCTGTCAAAGGCGTGTTCCTCGGGTTTGGGCATCAAGTGGTTGGGGTTGAGGAGCTCGTCGACAGCGGATGGAGGTCCGTTGGGTTGATCTGCCGGGGAGTGATGGGATAGGGCGCCAGAGACACGTCTATGGGCGAGCCTGGTTGACTGCCGGAATCGATCGTTGGGGAGTCGGGAATGACAGCGACGTGACCTCTCGGCTTGTCTCCGCGTGCTATCGGATGTCCGGCTGCTGCATCCTGGCTAGGACGGCTACCATGTCGGGCACCGGCAGCTCTGGACACTGCAGGATCTGCCATCATCTCCTTTAACTTGGTTCTATATTTTTCCTTGTCCTTCAGAGACCTTTCCAGGTCCTTATTAAGGCCAAGAATCATTGCCCTCTGTTTGTCGACAAGACGCCATAATTGACTATTTTGTTGCGACTGTGAATGCTTCTCTTTTAGGAGGTGACGAATCAGGGCCTCGGGGCTCCCTGCGGTCTGGATGAGGTTGTCGATGTCGAAGGGACATCTTGGGAGCCAATGTCGGACCTGGACAGGGCGGAGATGGCCGAGTTGATGGAGGATTTCCTAGACACCCTTCAGACGACTCGCCTTTGACGGCACCCACGGGGCCAGCCATTGCCAATCCGCGAGATTGGCTGGAGCCCTGAGACGGCCTGGAGGTCACTGAGTGCGGGCCGCTTCGAGCGTCATTCGGACGTGGCGGGATTTCGAACCTGCAAGGGAACAAAGGTCAGAATTGCGTTGGGTTGAGGACCAGGCGGACTATGAAGGAGCCAGGCCGGCTGGAACACTGTTAACGAACCTCTGGGCCTCCGGCTCGGGGTAGAAGAAGTGGAAGAGTCGCGGTAGAAAGTCAGATTGTCGTTGGCCAGGGTGTCGGTTGCTCGTTCACTTGACTGCTGGTTGGCAGCGGCCAGGCGTAGGTGCTCGTAGAAGAATTCGGCTTGCCGTGGGCTTGGGGTTCCGGCCTCAGACACCAAGGTGCTCGTTGCTGATAACGGGCTGGGTATAAGCGGTCGTGGAGATCTAAGCCGTTGGCAGGGAGGTTAGCACGAACGACAATGGTGATTGAGCGGCGTTGCACGGCAAAGATGCGTGGGCAATAGACCAACGGCGGCGACGCTGTTGGTGAGATTAAGGAAGAGAAGAGAAGCAGGGGTGTGGCTCGTGTCCCAAGCGTCACGGGAAATGCGATTGAGGAGGAGTGGGGGAGTAAGTTACCAACAGCAAAGCAAGGCGAGCCCGGAGGTATCGTAGGAAACAAAAGAGACAGAGGCAGCGCCGGGGGAGAGGAAAAGAGGAGGGAGGAAGAGGAGTGGTGCGGGTGAGTAGAGTGTAGCAGAGAGGAAGAAGGATATGAAGAAATGGTGATGATTAGAAGGTGGAAAATGGACCTTGGGGCTGGTGTGTACTGGGCGTAAGAAATTTGAGGACCTCGCCGGGTACAGGCAGGTACCTGCAGCGCTGTGAAGGATGGGGGTAAACGGCAGTAGAGGGCAGTACAGGTACCTCCGTAATGAAGGTGCAGGCGAGATTCATGGGGGGCCAAGAGAGGAAGAGGCTAGAGAGATGACTTGGGTGGGTGCCCGTACCAAGCAAGCATATGTACGTACTCAAGGTACTGTAGGTATACCTACCGACCGGGGTGGGGATAGCGAAATGGAAGCCAGCGCAAAAAGATGAAAAGATGGAGGAGAAGAAGAGCAAAGAAAAACAGAAAAAGGTCGCTTACCTCAGAGCTGGAGACGAAGACGACGGCGATGACAAGAGCAAGGAGAAGGAGTGAGGTATGTAGAGGTAGCGCTCGACGGTGGGCGAGATTTCGTCTGGTCGCGTCGGCGATGTTGCTGTTGCTGTTGCTTGCGCTGGTGGTGCTGGCGCTGCTGGCGCTGGGACTGGCGCTGTCGCTGGTGCGGATGTGTCTGACGAGCCCTGGGCCTGGGCCTGGGAACGCCGGAGGGCAAGCTGCGACATGGTCTGCTATGCGACGAGTGCCTCGGCCCAATTTGGTTGGACGCTCATACAAGGGGACTGTGGTGGGAGGGTTTCGAGATGGTGCCTGGTTCACCCTGATCCACGTAGCATGTATGTATGTAATGTAAGGGTCCCGGATCAACTTGTTCTTGTTTCCTTTCGCTCTCTGGCACTTCCTCCTTTTCGGGCCTGGCCCGGTCTGGTCTGGCTGGTTTTGGTCAGGCGTCCGTCGAAAACACCCCCTCTGTTGCTCTGCTTTTTCTCTGTCCTTTGGCTCGTCTCTGGCTATTTCTGTGCTGTGCCGTTTCGAACGCACGCTATCTTGGGTTTTGCGACTCTGGGGATGTCGGCCGTATCCTTGTCTGGCAGTCGAGAATTGGGGTAACCCTGGGTCCTGGTGACTCCTCTAACTCCCCATGCAGTGGGAAGCAAAGGACCAGGGGAGGGCGAATGGGTGGGTGACTTTCCCTTCTGGCTCTTGTGCCCCTTTCTCGATGGCGGTCGCTCTCCTCTCGTGGGTTCAATCTGGGCTGTACCGTATGCACTCAATTATATGCTGCAGACCAAAGTGCCGGGGTTTTTGGTGTGCATTCCGGTCCGGGTTTTCTGCAACGCAAGGGGTCGTCAAGAACAGGCGAGAAGGAGAGAGAAAGAGAGGAAGAAGGAAAGAGATGTGAATGAACGAGTCGTGAAAGTTTTCTGGTCCCAAGAATTTTAAGGTAACTCCCTTTTCTCCCCTACTACCACTATTGCAATCAAAGTTGGGCAAGGCGTAAGGCAAGGGAAGGGTGAATGTGAACTACTGCTGCGCCGGTATCTTTTAGGTATGGAGTAGCCTCTCAGCCAATCTTTAGCTCACTCAAAGTCACTACTAACACCCGCCCATCATTCACTTACTCGCCGCCTTGCTTGCTTGTCTGTCTCCCATGCCGTCGATTGCGTCCCAACGCTGGCTCCCGTCATCCAAGCATGGCAACCCAGGCATGCTATAGCCAGCGGGACGGAATATATCCCATTGCATGCATCAATGACGCCTGCGCCGTGCCTTTCCGTGCCTTGGCAGGAGGAGATGGGGCTCGTCTTCTCGACGGGATTAACACGCCCCCTCGCTGTAATAATACGGACGGATACGGCCAAGAGATCCAGGCAGAGCCGTCGTACCCAAACATGTGCTTGACGATTCATGGCAGAGATGCGTGTGCCCGTACAGCTGGCTCGAGCAAATTCAATGCCCTCCTGCACATACCCAGCGTGGATTCATCAAGCTAATGTACGTGAATGCAAAGATGCGTCGTCGGGCACATAATCATAACAATGAGCTGTATCAGGTTGCAATACAGTACAGTACATAAGTACGTTACATGACTTCTTCCACTTGCCAACCACATCTCGTCCAGGTTCACGCGCGCGTCTACCTACCTTGCCTTTGCCTTACATGTGCAGTCCAATGGGAGTAGCGGGGCAGTTTTCAGAGTACCTGCTGACCTCCGCCTGGGGCGTGCAGGCCCAGGTACCTGCCTACCTATTTGTCTTAGACCTGCTCCCGCATCTTGTCTCTCCTCCAACCCCCGTCAACATTGTTTGGGCTGTATGGACGTTGGACGTTGGACATTGGACCCCAGCTCATCGCCGACCTCGCCTCGGCCTCGCACCAATTCCACATTCCTCATACAAGGGAATCCTCGCATGGGGAATCAACAGTCAGCCCAGATCCTGATAGTCTCTGTTAGTAAGGGACGTAGTCCTAATGATTGCCCCGGTCCGCAAGTGGCCTTTAGTTAAATTAGATTACCCATGAGCCAGGGGTATCGCCGGGACAGGGGTGGTCATGGGAAAGCCATGTCCGACCAGATGGTGCACCGGCCACGATCGTACCCAGCGAGCTGCATTTCTCCTACCCTACCGAAAAAGCCATCAAGTCGAAGAAGCTTGAGGATTGGACGCTGGCCGACCCCTTCTTGCCCTTCTCCTCCAACCGTCCCTTGCCGAACGGTGACCCGCCAGGACATCCTGGTGCACCGGTGGTGGTGAAGAATGATTGAATCTCCAAACAAGACTCAGGTCGTATCCCGATTGAGTATGCACGCCTGCTCAGGCCTGCCACGATGTTCCAATCGTGGTGTGCCAGCGCTTCCCCTGCGGCAGAGACATGCTCTGTCAAAACAACACAGCCAAGCTTGAGTCACCTCGCTGGGTGTTACAAAACTCGTGTCTACACGTACCGTACTTGTGCACCTTTCAGCGAACCCCCAAACATCCACTTCTTGTGTCGTCACGCTTGGACTTGCTGTCAAAGGGCCCCTCGTCTTAGGAAATGCATACATTCCCGTACTGCAACCCTACGACTGATGCGCAGCTACCATGTTGTGGCCATTGCGTGCCTACAAGCTACAAGCCCGTGCGTGACTTATAACCGCTCACTCCGATCATGTATTGCAGGGTCTGCAATCTTATCCCATGACCAACCACAAGGAGTGCTATTTGTCTATTCGCGGAGGCGATCACCGAGGGCTGGGTTGAACAAGTCCGAACTTGCTGCGGACTCATCTGGAAGAAGAAAAAGCACCCCCGTTTTTAATTGTGCGGAATGACATTTAAAGAGGGTATCAACATGCAATCGTCGAGAAAGGATAGTCGACATCAATTTCCCGTCCCAGGGTGGTAATGCCACAACCCATCACATCTGGAATGGTCGTCTACTAGTCCACCACGAGATAACATTACACTGCCGTATCCGTACAATAGCATGCGTTGCTCGCGCGTGCGCCGGTAACGATACTAAACGGCTTGGACCAGCCTTTTGAACATCCAGCTTGCGCAACGGTCCAATCATGTTTCGTAGATGGTAGGTGGAAGAGAAAGACTGGGGTGAGGGCCACAGCAAGGAGCTCCACAGGTCTGCACATTTGTAGCGGTGTGACCTGCGAATGACGGAGTTGCGAGCCCCTATTCGCAGGCGCGATATCTTGATCACATTTGGGGCTTGTCGGCAAACATGTGGTCCGCCCCAGTGGCTTGTGGGTGCCGCAGTGGTCTGGTTCCTCTACCTTGGTTTTTGCTTCCTTCTTTTTCCTGATCATCAGGGCCAAGCTACAGTAGCTCTGGCCATTCTAAGGGGCTGTTGGCCATGATTGGGAGTTGCGCCACGCTCTAGTCGATTGGCGTTCCATGGTTCGTATTGTTCCCTCTATGTGAATAGGATTACGATCTTCACTGCCGTGCAGCTACCGTTGCAGTCGGCAAGCACGAATCGTACGTGATCCGGGATGGTAGATATGGCATGGCATTGTTGACGCATCGATTGCGTCCACTAACCGGTTTGCGAGGCCGTTGTTCAGGATCCTTCCATCTTGCATCCTTCTCGTTGCATGTCTCGTGCCGTCATCACCTCGCAGGCACCTCCTTACTGCCCTCCGCGATGCCAGTTTGGACTCGGTGCTGGTTCTGGCTGGACCCCTGAGTGGTGCATCGGGCGTTTGCTGATCTAGTGGCTTGGCCATCTGTTTAGCTTGCAGCCTTGGACGGGCCCTCTATTGAAAAAACCCCATGTGAGCATCTACAATTTCATGGCCACTTATGATTATTAAATCAAGCCAAGGTGCTTTTGGATGCTTAGAGAGTTTCGCCGGGGCCTTCTTTCATTTAAAACGAAGGCATGTCTTCTCGTGAGTGTGGTAGTCGCCGAGATGACATGCCTCTGGCCACCATGCACATATACTGTAATTAGATTTTGAACAACTCTTGTCGTCGCAACACAAAGAGAGACCTTGATGGAGATCAGACCAAGGTCACTCCGTACCTTGCCTACACATTCAGCAGCACAGCGCTAAGCTGAATGGCGTTACACACTCACTTTAAGGAGCGCTTAGTCCGGCACGCCACTGGCTGCTGATCCCAGGCGGTGCCTGGACCCTCGAGCTGGGACATGTGGGTGGCCGCCAGGGACATGTCCCGATCGCCCTGTGACCCCATCCAGTGGACAGAGGCTTTCAGTTCCTGTTTTTCTTGGTTTATTGTGAAGCGCAAGCGTTGGCAATCACTGTCAGAGATGCGGCATATCGTAATCTCTCACGGCCCTTTGGGTAAAGTCCCCGGTTCCTCGGCCGGTCCATCATCCGCTTGGCGCCGACTTTCTGGGCGGTATCTTCGGCCAATCGGTTTCGCCCAGTTCTGATACCAAAGATGTCGCACCACAGAGCTGCGTTCCCAGGGTTGCTGCGTGTTTATCCTTTGATGCTCAAGCCAGTGCCACGCGGGTACATGGTTCCGGTGGGATGAAGAGGAATGCTCGTCCCTTCGACCATGTCCGGAAGCTTACTTGTGAGGATTCGCCTGGTCAGCGCGGACAACGGGGCACCCAGAGGGCAACCAACCGTAGGCCGGTGATTCCGTAGTACACAGACTACAGCATTCAAGGCAAGACAACAGCGAATGCTTGGCGTAGTGACGCAAGATGCATCTCAATGTCGCGGCGGTGTGTTTCCGTCGGCTTTGTGCATGAACTGCTCACCCAGGGGCAAAGGGTTCGTGCACCTTGAGTCTCCGAAAAGAACGGCGAGGGCTGTTCGCGCACCACCCCAGATAAGGGTGGTGTTGAAGGCGGTAGGATATGGCAATGCATCACAAGACCATGTCTCGAGATGTTTCCGCCCCGTCCTATTTTCAGAATGCATTACCCGAGCGTGGACCAGCTCGGGGCTCTCTCCAGACGATTCTTCGGAGCTTCCATCTTTTACGTGTCTTCTTTCCCCCACACGAGAGCCGGTTCGCAGCGGGAGAAAGGGCTGGGTCGAGAAGGCGCTGAAACAAGCAGGGACTTGGGGCCATCGAGTCGTGCTTGGCGATGGTCTCGGGTTGGTTTCATGATGCTTACCCCACAAAATGGGCTTGCTTACAGGATGTTGTACTACCACCACCTAGATTTAATTATAGAAGGTCACGGAGATGCAGATGCAACGGCTTGCGACAGGTTTCAACAGCGAGGAAGGAAAGCAGGAGGACGTCGCGCAGACCGGACGGTTCTCTACAGCCAGGTGGACGGCGTGGAGGTGGACGAGGCGGAGGAGACGCCGTCCATACCGTCTGACCCACCGCGAGTCCCGGATGCCCTTGTGCTACCCCGGGCATTGCGACACTGCCCGGAGCCGAGATTCCCGGAAGATCACTCGAGATGTAGTTACAGAACCAAGCAAGGGGTGCGATTACTTATTACTGCCTTTTAAATGTCTCATCGCCTTGGCTTTGTCTCTTTGTTCTCTGGTGCGCTTCTTGGAAAAGGCTCGACTCAGTGCACTAGATAGGTAGTTGAGCAGTGCCCATTGCTGATGCCTAATGCCCTGGCCCTGGTGAGGCCTCGGAGATGACGGCGCTCCATTGACGAACTTAAGATCAAGAAACTAGAGTAGATAGAGCCTGATTCCCAACCACTCTTTTTTCTTCTTTGTTTTTCTTGGATGTAATCACACGAAAAGAAGAAAAAATCTTCTACACCAGGTTCCCTCGTCAACATTAGGCGTCGCAACAGCCCCGCCAGAAAGCCTTACCATTCTGCTGCCAATCTCTCACCCTACCAGGCTCAGCCCTGCTCCGGCTAAGCCAAGGAGGGGAGGGCAGTGATGTGATGCAGTCATCCGGGTATCAGGCTCCCAGGTCATCTTCTGCCTGCTGCCCTTGCCCTTGTGCCAGAAAGAGTCATCAGCCTCATCTGAAGGGTCACATGGCAAAGTGGGGAGCGAAGAAGAGAGAAGACGGCGGACAATTGGTGAGAGTGAGAGAGAGGGCTTGTGGATCTACGGTACACGATTCTACTATTTCAATAGTAAGAAGCTGGAATAGTGAATTCTCATGATTAAATATCATTGAATCACTTTTGAAAATAGAATAATAATTAATTAAATTACATACTGTACAGTACTGTAGCAGTATTCGTGTTAAAACGAAAAGGTCTTCTTCTTCTTTGCTGGGTTCGAGAACAAACAGTCGATACCCACTTCTGGCCCAATCGGCAAATAGAGCCCAGAAATCCTGATTCTAGCGTGACGTGGGCCTAAACGACGTCACGTCATAGGGCGTGCTAGTTGGTTGTCCAGCACAGGTTACGCTGCTCTGCTCTGCTCTGCTCTTGGTGGCTTAGATGTCGCTTCTCGCCAGGTCCCTGCGCCTCCACATCTTTCATATCTCTCTCCCATCACTTCAACCCCGTGGAAGCCTGCTTGCTTGCATCGAGGCTGCGCAAAGTCTTTTCGTCGTCCCTTTTGGATTCTGCCTGAGCGCTTCTGCCTGTTCTCTCGTCAACTCGTTTCGCTGATAGCCCGTCCGATACGACTCCTCTCCGAGCACTTATACGCGTCATCCCCACCTGATCGTCAACCGCTTTTGCAAATCGCATCTACCTTATTCTGCTAATATCCATTCTGCAATCATGGGTTTGTCTCGCTCCTACTATGTTTCCTGGCCTCCCGCTGATCCGCCTCCCGTTAAAGCCACCAAGGAGTATCGCAAGAAGCGCCTCTACCTCGAGCACCCTCCTCCAGATGTCGCCTACATTCATCGCCGCGTCACCCGTTACATACCTCCTTCTCCTCCTGCGGTAGTCATCGAGGAGCCTCTCCCACCTCCTGTCGTCCTCGAGCCGCTCCCGCCTCCACCTCCCGTTGTCTATGAGCCGCCTCCACCGCCTCCTTTGGAACTGCCTGCTCCTCCTCCGCCTCCACCTATCATCCCTCTTCCGGAGCCCGACCCCATTGAGGTCATTGCCGTTGACGTCGAGCCATCCCGTCGCAAGCGCTCGCCTAAGCGACGCTCGCGAAGCAGGAGCCACAGCACTCGGGAGAAGGAGGTTTACATTGAGCAGGAGCGCCTCATTCCGGTTCCCGTCCCGGTTCCTGTCGAGCCCAAGTATGACACCTACCGCTATGTCGAGGGCCCCAGGCGCTACATCGAGGCACCACCACCTCAGCGGAAGATGATCACTGAAGACGAGCGTGAGCATATCGTCGTCCGTGATCACCGCCGCATGCAAGAATACTACCGCCGTTGAACGATTTCTCTATTTCTCATTATTTCTCGGTCCAAAGTAGATTGGATTCACGTGTACATGCTATCAATGTCGTCAGTTGCTTTTGAATTTGAAACGACTGGTACGAATTTGTCAAATTTATCTTAGAGGTATTACGTCCTACCTCATTAAGGAGTTTGGGTTATCGAGGTTGTTATTGGGAGGTTTTGTGCAATATCAATATAATACAAATACACCCTTTGTTGCTTTGAAGCATCCGCCATATCAAACAGCAAAAACAACTCTACGGCGCTTGATCTGTCAAATACCCATTTTGCCTAGCCTGTCTTCTCATCATGATCTCCCTGGGGCCTAGTATTCGTCCGGAGTCGGAGCGCATGTTACTGAGCCCTGTTCCTGGCATGTTCCTTCTTACTCCAAGTGCTGGGTACATTGGAGGTTCTACCATATACTCGTCACCAGTACCTGGCCCATAATGATCCCATTTATCTTTGACTTCTGGTGGTTGGCCGTTAACCCAAAAGAATTCGATCTTGAAGACGTCTTGGCTGTAACCCGACGCGCCAGGCTCCCAAGCTCTCCCATCCACCATAGTCCACCCAAAATGACAGCCCCGTGACAGGGATTGCAACAGCCCAGTACAGCCATTGTCCGGATGACATATCACGAACTCCAGTAGTGTTCATGCCGAAGATACTGGCTACCGAGCTTAGCGGTAAGAAGATGCTCGTGACGACTGTGAAGGCGAAGATGGCATCTTCCTGTCGGTTCCGCTGCCAGTTAGTCTTGGAGGCTATTCGTCGCTCCAGCTCATTTGCATGTTGGGAGCAATCTTGAATCTCAAGCTCCCGTCGGTTGATGAGTCGGGCACACTCTGTAGTGAACAGAGCGCGGAAACCACCACGGTCGGTTGGTGAGAGTTTAGATTCCATCTCCAGGCTCTTTGCAAAGTCGTGGTTGATAGTAGGATATCTGCTGTCAAATCGGTGGGCTCGCATGACTGGTCGTATGTCGCGTATCCTGGTTGGATGGTGGTGACGGGCCTGGACACTGTGATAAGGATGGTGCGTTCTTGCTGGACTTCTTGCTGGGCCATTCGATATGTACCCTTCGTCTTGAAGAGACACATCATATAAGGCGTCTCCTGCCTCATCCATTGCAACGAGCGTTCGTCTCAGGCTCTGTATGACTTGTCGCTGCTTCACCAATGCACCACGAATAGCTTTCAGCTCCTGTTGCACGAGGTCTAGCTCCTGTTGATATGGCCGGCTCGTCAAGTTGTCCCTGATGGAGTTATCCTACTAAATGTTAACGCATTCATTTATATGAGTTCTGACACTCACTCACCAGGGAGTTAAGATGTCGCCTATATGTGGCGATCAAATCATCTTCCTCCTGGCCTACCTGGTCTTGGAGGAGCCTCAGTGCGATTAGAGAGACCAGTTCCATAGGAAGCATGGCTGCTCTGGATCGGAGACTTCCTTTAGAGAGACTGTTCATAACTTTCCTCATGCCTATAGTGAGAGGCTCTAAGCATTTCTCAAGATGTGACTTTCCATCCCTCCCATTAGTCGCACAGTCAATAATTCCCGAGAGAGCATACAACCAAACCCTCGTGAATTCTCGTGGCAGGCTGATGTTTGTTCGCTCCTGAGCGCTCGTGTATGATACAAAGCTTTGAAACTCGCGGACCTTTTGTGCGATGGTTGCCAATCTGTCCGCTGTGGTCCGGTGAGACTTATCATGCCTAGGTCCAGACTGCCTTGATATTAGTATCAGGCATACAAACTTGTATGGTGTTGGCTTACGTGAATTACTGATTCGACAGCCCCCAGTATTTGTCCGTCGTAGGCCTTTCCAATGAGGCAGGAAAGAAGAGCTGAAATAAGTCATCTGCATCATTGAACAATGCAATCTGGTTGTCTAAACGGCGCTGTCCATTATCCCCAACTCCCTGTTCCACCAGCTCTGCAATCCGCGTGTACAACGCGTGTCTTGTTGATGTTTTGCAGGCCTTGTAAGCTGTCCGGAATGACGAGTTAGTATTGCGAGCCAAAAAGTTGTTGGCCATCTCAAGCTGCATGTTCAAATGTTCTCGCTCGGACGCTGGGTTTTGTAGCTCGGCGTTGAATGGTAAAAGTGTGAACATGTGGAGAAATTCGGGAGTATGATTCAGTTTATCATCAGCTACACTTTCAGGGCGCAGAGATTTCTGTGCACGATGATTCCTGACATGGAAAGCATCTCTTACAGCGGATGTACGTCCAGATATGGTGGCATCCAGTTGAACAGGTGATGAGCTACGTATGGCCAATCTGAGGATCTCGGTCCAATTTGCAGCATTGACAACTTGGTCCTTGTGCTTGAATTTTATTCGACCTGGCCATACATCACAAAAACACCTCAGAAGTGACTTCATAGGAAAGTAAGTAGTTGTCTGCAAAGCAAGCACACGGTTAAGTAACTTACAGACCAAGTAGGACACTCTTCAACGGGTAGCGACCAAATGACTGAAGGCCCATAAAAGACGCAAATTGTACCTGTGCTTGCGGTCTCACTGGGTTGCCTTGATGGCACTTTGGTTAACTCCAGTGTGTCATTTTCCAAGACGGATCTCTCCATGGCACCGCAAGTGACAAGGAGTTCTGTAATGTATCGTTAGTTAGTAGCAAAAGATATACCAGGAGCCCACGTACTGTTTCCGAGTACCAAGCACCAAAGTTGCTCGACATGGAAGCATTCCGCTTGTGATTCAATTCCCAGTTTACCAGTCACATGTTCCTTATGCCGCCCGAAACGACTTTTTGGTGATTTGGTCCTTTCCTTACAAACCACTTGCTGCTCATCTCGCCAGGCGGGATATTCAGAATGCAGCGTTTGCAGCAAGGTCTGGTCGGGGAATAGTGCCGTAATTGAAGCCGATGACAACCCAGAGTACGGCTTTAATGAGAAGAATGGAATGCAGATCCATTTGGCCCTGAGAGCTTCTGCTCTCGCCGAAGGAACGTTTTCGTGTGACTGTATGGGAACCTCCACATGTCGAGGCTCTAGATATCCAACTCTTGAGCCTTTCGGATTAGTCGTTGACCCTACGCATTGAGCCTTGACTTTTGCTTTCAGCTTTGCAATTGCCTTGGTCTCATGCTCAGAAAAGGAGCCATGGTGTGAGACTGTTACCTTGGCGATGTCAGCAAAACCAGCACATGCCAAGAAAAGTACGCACTATAGTACCCAGAAGTTCTCAAAGCTCATAACCTCTTGACGAATATGGCTTTTTTGCGTTAATTTACTCCATGAGCAAACACGTGGTTGATCACGGGGTTAACGTACAGCCACTTGAATAACGGTTTTTTCTGCTCGTGGGACCGTGGATAGATTTCAGAGCTACTTTGTGGCTTCCAGGAAGCTCTGCGTCTCCTGTATAACTCGTTGAGAAAACTCGAAGTAGCTGGAAGTCTACCCACTGCTTTTTGCCATTTCCGATGTCAATATGAAAACCGCCGTCTTCTTCGTCAAACCCGGTTTCTGACACTTCGTCATCTCTTGACGACTCGTCAAGATCATGAGTCTGTGTAAAGTCGAATAGGTCAAAGAGCTCCGAGTCGTCACTATCGAAACCTGATGACTCTGTATCGGAGCTAACAGGGTAACAAGCCTAACAGGACTATCTGATCGCGAGTTGGAAGAGCGAGACGAGGGCATTTGGATGTAGCGTCTGCGGCTACAAGACTTTGGTAGGTACGGTGCTGGTGATGATCTAGCTATGCTCTCAATAGCTCTATACTATTTCTTGGTGTGCGTAAACCTGCTTCATATAGAATGGGTCGGTAAACCGCCAGGTTAATGTAATATGGCTAGTTTTTCAGAAGAAATACTCATGTATGCATAAGTAAATTGAAGTGACTCGATGCAAAGGACAGCGTGGGGTGTGCGGCTGAATTGCCATCCCTGTCCCATATGTTATTCTGTTTCAACTTTTGACTGGTACCACCCTCCATGTCAGACAGGCGAGGATGGTCTATATAACTTGGATCTGGTATAGCTACACGGTTGTCATAAATGCGTCAACCCGTTGGTAGCTGTGATCTGACTGCTGGTCGATCACTGCCATACATAAATATCCCTCCTATCCCGCCGGCCACAATGGCTGGCTATTATACAAAATATGACTCTGCTCCAGTAACTCTCAACTTGGTAGTTATGAATTTCGACTCTAGCTTGAGAGAGTCTTCTTTAAGCTGAGGATGTTCCAACGAAGCGAAAGCATTAAGACGGGCCCCAGAAGAGCCCTCATAATGTTCCTGTACCTTTTTATCCAATTTCACTCAGAGCGGTTTCCTGCTGTCGATTTCTGTTGGTTTTCGTCTTGGCTGAAGATGTGTCCTGTGGTACTTCGGTTTCAGCAATATAGTTACCCGCCTCATCAAGGGCATGGCGTTCCATCAACATCACCAGGGTCTTTTGATCGGGGATTACATATCCCTTGAGAGGGTGTGACTGCCCCAATGAGCGTCGGTATTCAATCTGATCCGCCCACATCATGGATGCGTAACGTGTCCAGGGCTCCGAACTTGTGAGCTGGGCTGACTGTGAGTGTTGAAGCACAAACATGATGGACGCATCGAGAAAGCTGGCCAGGGCCATGCGTATCGGTCTCATCAAATTCTGGTCAGGTGCTCCGTATGCTATTTCCAGTGTGTTTTGTAAATGTAAAGCAAAGGCAACGAATTCCCGCGTATTGAGGCGAAAATCGCTAGGCTTGGTCTTGAGATAGTCACCAAGTTCGATCGCTGTGTGCTCAATCATCTTGACCAGCTGCCACGCCATCTTGTCTATTCGCAGGCGTACTGCAGCTAGGTAGCACAAAGCACAGCGCGGAATATGCACAATGTTCAGGACGTGCAGTCCGTCATGCTCGCAAATTTCTATTCCTGATGGCACTTATTCAGCAGATGAAATACGACTTTGTCATAACTCCAACGGCATCTTACGATGTGTGTATGTATATCTCAGGCAGCAAGCAACTGCCCCTGCAGGGTGGGGAAGATGAACAGCAACGGGACGGCCATCCTACTCAAAGTTAGCTGCGCGTTGGTTATGAATATTGATTGGGGACTTACGAGATTGGGAGGCGGAAGGTGGTCCTGGAACCAGCCAGACTGAGGCTGGATCATGTTGCGGTGAATCTTGAATATAGTTGACTCGGCGTGAACAAGAACATCTGCTCCAAACGGGTGTTCCCACAGCCTGACTGCGCATTAGCGAGCGGTGTCACATCATAAGAAATCGTGTCAACTCATACATTTCCCCGGCTCGAGGAGCCGCATCTTCGAAAAGCTTTCTGCTCGATGTAGAAGTAGACGTTGTCGAGGCTGTCTCCAGGGTTTCACCGGCTTTTGAATAGGTTCGCGCTTCGGGTGATGATGGCGTCGGCGGAGAAGGTATGGGCGGCTGCAAGTTGGTCTCTTGGGTTCTCTTTGGTTTACGTTTCGACGATGTATGGAGTTTAAGCTCTGTCAGAGGAGGGAAATCCGCAGCCTTGAGTTCGACATGCCAAGTTGGACGCCATGGGCTAGTCTTGGGGGTGAGGCTGGTCTCAGGTCAACGGCCTTGGTTGGCCTCGGCAGTTTCGCTGCTGCTGTTGCTACTGCTGCTGATTTCTGTTTTCTTCGACGTTCAGCATTCCCTCTGTGGCCTCTTCCATCTATCGATGAGCCCTTCATTATACGGAAACAAACGGTCGTGGTGTGTTGAAGTGATGAGGATGGGGTAGTGGAGAGTCTGGGTAGTGCTCGCAAAAAGATTAGTATTCATGCGTAGGATAAGTCTTGCAGGATATCCCAGTGCGCAGTATTGTTTTTTAGCCATGAAACTTCGCTCAGTTCGATCGTTGCTAGCCGCGTTAGCATATGAGCAAGGAGTATCCGGCACTGGCAACTAGGTTCTGAATCAGAGAGTGGTGATTCGGTTTCAGGGTGAGATAGAGTAAGTTGCCAGCCCTGCACTGAAGAGTAGCAGGTATCATAGCAGCAAGCAGAGCAAATATGGTCAGGTCGAGGTGATGGGTGGACGGTAGTGCCAGTGTGGGTTGAGAGTCGCTGCCACCTGGTGGAAGAACCGGCCAGCTGCCCAAGTCATTAGTGTTTATTCTCCATGTCTTCTATTCAGTCACATGCAGAACTCTCCTTGTCTTGATTTGGATAGATCTTTAGGGGTTGCTTGGGAACGACAGGTCTGTCATACGTTATACAGCCAAATCCTTCTCCAACACGGAATTACATAGCCCTGTGCTACTTTTTGTCGTTGTCTATATACATACATATATATATATATATGTATAATATACTAGGTAAGAAAGCTTCCTGGAATAGGTGGGGAGGGGAGACGAGGAGTTAGGGATACTTCTCAGATGCCGTTCCCATCGGAGCATTCTACTGAGTCTAAGTGTGATCAAGTCCTGTGAACCAGAGAGATCCGTTATCATAGATGCCCCCTGCAGGGGATTTAGCATTTGCCAACACTTGGAGTCTCGCTCATGAGTTCAGAATAACACTACCAGAACCATACAAGTATATGTACCTCATCGTATCCATTACCATCGCAATGATTACAGTGGGTGCATGTGGATGTCTGCAACACCGAGATATAAGACCGGTATAGGGTAGGTATCTGGCGCGACGACGCTTCACAGAAGCTAATCGTAACCAAAAGACGTTCCTGACTGATAAGGTACCCGATTGCCTTTAGCGGTTGCAGTGCCGTGAGACGGTGGGGGTTTAGGTGGTGGGATGACGCTGAGCCCCGGTACAACGATGCCCCTCCTCAGCACTCTGAAGCTACAGCTTCAGCTAGCCGCGTACTCGTGCTCACCTGTGCATTTGCATCTACACTTGGTCACCGCGCGAGATCCGCAGAACGATCGACATGGCTGGAGGCTCTGTTATCATTAGCTCCAAGGGGCAGTTCGACGACATACTGAAGACAACCCGAGTTGTTGTCGCCGACTGTGAGCACTTCCTTCTACTCCAAGATCCTTGCCTACCATCGCATTTCCCACGTCACCCCACCGCCGCCTTCTGAACACCACAAACCACATCTCTTCCCTCCATCAGAGGTTCCAGGACTGACGAGCCTCGATTCTAGTTTACGCCGACTGGTGCGGGCCCTGCCAGCAGATCGCTCCTTACTACGAAACCATCGCCAAGACCCTTTCTCGCCCCAAGATCGTCTCCTTCGTCAAGATCAACAGCGACAACCACAAGGATATCTCGGCCCAGTACAACATCTCAGCTCTGCCAACTTTCCTCATCTTCCGCGATGGAAAGATTGTCAACAAGATTCAAGGTGCTGATCACCGCGAGCTGAAGACCGCCATCGAGACGTTTGTAGCCGAAGTCGACTCGCTGGGTGAAGGCTCCGGCAGTGGGGACTCTGGTCTGGGGCAGAGGTTCCGAGAGGCTACAGTGACATCACAGACCAGATCGAGGTACGGAACTGTGAGCTGCTGAACGCGGACGACGATGCAGGCCCGGTCAAGGTGCTGTTCGATAGCAGCAAGCCCAGCGCCCTCGACAAAGGCAAGGGATCGTCCAAGGATTGGGTACAGAGTGGCGCGGACGACCAGCTCCTCCTGTTCATTCCCTTACAAGGATCCGTCAAGCTTCATACTCTTCAGGTCAGCACGCCATGTTACACCTTCTCCCTCCCCAAGCATCACTAACTAGTTTCTCTGTAGATCACCTCATTGCCTCCACAAGAAGACGACGCTCCTGCGAGGCCGGGTGTGATACACCTCTACATCAACCGTCCTCAGAACATGGATTTCAGCGAGGCAGATGACACAGAGCCGACGCAGGCGATCACGCTGACCGATGCGGACTGGAACGAAAACGGAACAGCCAATATTGGATTGCGATTCGTCAAGTTCCAACGAACCACGACTCTCATCGTTTATGTCCAGAAGGGCGACGGCGAGGCTGAAACTGTCCGTCTCGACAGGATCAAGCTCATCGGCGAAGCTGGCGCGAAGAGGGAGATGGGCAAGTTGCAGAAGCTTGGCGATGACGAGTAATGATGATTCCCCATGCTACAAGATATGCAACAGTGTGCGCCTGTCCTACTCGGAAAATAGGTTTACAAAAGAAAACAATACATGGTGTAGAAGGAGTTGCGGGACGAACGGATCAGGAGTGCCATGTATTGCTCGCGTTCAATGCAATGGAATCGGGGAGCGCGCATTGCAAGGGGATGCGCGTGAAGAATTACGGGTAGTCTTTTCCACATGCAAGTTCGGCCTCGGTGGTTTGACCGAGACAGTAGATTACGAGTAAGCTAGGTCGTCCATAGACAGCCCTCAGTCATTCAACAATGATATGTTCAGCCCCATCACCAGATCTCACGGAAAGCGAGTGAGACCTTTATGGTGACGAAGCCGACCTGCAATTATGATCTCTCTATGGCACACCTGACGCTGCGAGTAATATCCATGGTTAAGGATTCGAGCAACACGGAGAAAAATTGTTGTGCCAAGCCGCATAGAAGATCAAAAACCAAAAAGAGAAACAAAAACTCAAGGCGTCGAGAGAGATTTTTATTCTCCCTGGGACCCGTGGAGACTTGCTGAGTCATCAACGGAACATCAATGCGCCTTTGCTCCATCCTTAATGCAGGAACGGGAGGTCCCCACCAGCTACCTGCCTACAAAGTTAAGGAATGGCTTTAGACCCTGAATTTCCAACGACAGTGGAACGGGCCCAATGGTGATCACAGTCCAGTTTACAACTCGGCGTCTCTTCGATAACTATTAGGCATTGCTGTTCGCGTTGTAAAAGCTGGTCATCAAAGATAGGGATTTGGATAGCAAAATCGGGTATCATATAAGTTTTATGTAGATATGAAGCTATTGCCAAACCAGACCCTTCCCTTTGGAGTCATTCGTGTTTCTATCTTGACGTTTCTTCCGAAGGTGGATATAAATATCCTACTCAGATGATCCTCTACATCTTCGATTGTTTTCAAGCCGTGCTCTTGCCTGTACGTGGATGGGAAATGACACGGGAGTGAACGCATATCCCCATCAACCCCTATTCCAGCTCTGTAGTGTCTGCACGATTTTCGTAAGGTCTCGATGCAGAGATATTCCAAATGTGGGAACACGTTTTTATCAAAAGCAGCGCTTTCATTGGCTCGGGAGCATGTGCAATACTATCCAGCAAGACCATAACTCTCCGAACATTGGACATCTGTTCTTGGAACTGCAATACAAAACATGCTATGCATATGGGAAAGTATAAAGTATCGATCGCAGGGTTGAAGAACAATAATTCGTCTTCACCTAGGAGGTAGGCAGAGACGGGGGTCTGGGTTCTCTTGATAAGCTCCTCACGGGCTTCATGAAAAGCATGCATGACCGGAGGAGGACGAAGGCTTATTGACGGAGACACCCCATAGCTATGACCCTTCCCGCCACCGAAATCCTTCCAAGTATTTGTTGTCGTTACTTCGAAAATGCGAGGTGTAGCTGCATTCAAAGTGAGGGTGTATACCATGAGACGGATTTCGACGGGAAGTTGTCGCAGAGGAAAGCCTGTAGCGCCCGCAGGAAACGGGGTTATCTGCTTGCGCCATTCGCTTAAATTTGATCGGCCAGAGTATTCGATATCGAAGTTTTCTTGTTTCAAGTTGACTGGCTCCTTCACCAATGCATCCCCACCACCATCCCAGTTATACACCTTTTCTGTCGGACTGTCATCATCGGTTCTGTCAGGGAATACTCCTGTCTTTTAAATCAGCGCCTTCTCTCCTTTAAGATGTCCACACCGTGGAGGAACCGTTTTCGTACTTGAGCAACCTAAGTCGTTCATTGCTGATAACCCTCGAGGCAAAGAGGGATCGAATAGGTCTGGTATTGGCGGGTCAACGCCTTCATCCGGCATTTGCCACTCTTCGAGTATATTTAGCAACCCAGATGACTGTGGCATTATTGTAGGCTGCGGTTGTCGCGGTGACAATGAGGCGGAATCTACTGGCATGGGGATAGTTTCGCATTATGTCCTTAGTTCATCAACAAAACATCGCTAGCACACCAAGTCCGCAAAACAGAAAAAGAATGACAAGTATAAGTGGTTTGAACAAAAAGAGGTTTTTATATCTACAGAACCTGTCTGGTTACCCTGAAGGTAGGTTGTGTAAGAAATGAAGCCTACGTGGCGACATTGTAAGGACATAAATCATAGGCCTCCCAAGGTTATACGAAACAGAATTTTCATAGAGGACACATTCATAGCAGACATTAGTGACGTTTATCACACGGTCCACTGCGTCCCATCCCATATGATCATAGATAGTTTTGATACGGTGACCTGCAGAGGTGGCTTAGACAGGCGTTTCACCCAGACTGGACAATTGGACACAAAGGGTTGCAGAAGCAGGTTGAAGTCTAAAATGACCAGAAGTCAAACTACGTGACGACGGATAAAAAGAAGAGAAAATGGAAAGAAAAATGGTTAAGATTAGCCCCCAGGTTCTCAGCGTTAAACGGCTTTGACGTGCATATGCTGTTGTAACGGTTGCAAAGTTGGGGTAGACAGCCGTCTCGGTGTCCTGTAGTAGGCAAGCGGGAAGCAAAAATGAGGACTGCAAGTCATCAGGTGTGGATTATTGTGCACACATGGGGATACGGATATTAAATAATAATAATAATAACAAAAGTAGGTGAATGTAGTCGTGTACTCAGTCTGGTTGCACCGACGTCAGGTTGCAGCATACGTTAGTTAGTATAATTGTGGGTTCTTATTTTGGCTTTGCACCTTTTGGGGTCTGTCTCTCTATTCTTTTTACTTGTTTCTTTCTTCTGTCTACCTGGTTTCTTTCTCTCTTTTTCTTTCTTTCTTTTCCTTTTTCTTCTTCTTCTTTTCTTCTTGTCTTTTGTTCCCGCTTCGTCTGTACATAGTAGTTGAAGCTGGACGTGGTAACGGCAAGAGAAAACAGTTGTACGTCCAGCCAACTGGGCAACATATAAGATAAGATAAAGCTTTGTCATTATTATGTTACTCAATGGATAAATCGTCTCCCGACACCCTTTCATTTGGCTTCCTGCTTGTTGATTCGCGATTCCGGGGTTTCTCACCTTAAATCGAGGTCATCGCTGGGATCGAGACGCTAGGGATGCAGGGAACTTTGGCAACCAATCAGAGCGCATGGCAATTGCTTCTTCCAGCCAAGTCTGCCACCAAGGTAGTTCTGTTCGGTGCATGGCGGAAACTGCCGTTAAAAAGGCTTCCCTTTCTTACATAGTGTTGGGTTAGACTGCAATCCATCCCCGTCATGCTGATGCTAGCTCTGCCCTCCCACAACGACAGCTCTTCACCATCACCTGTATTCAAAATGGCTTGGCCAGCCTCTGTCGGCTTCTTTACGGGCTGTCAGCAGACTTGTCGCATTCTTTGCATGTAATGGACGATCCGAGGCAACCGAGACCATGTCCCAAGCGTCGCTACCGACCCTGGCTCCCCGGCCGGCTAGCATTGAGCCGGCTGCTAATTACTCAAGGTCCTTTCAAGAGACCATACAGAAGCCGAATGGGAGACTATGAGACCGGTCATTCGACAACTATATGTTGTCGAAAACCGAAAGTTAAATGAGACAATGGCCATCATGCGTCGCAGGCATGGCTTTGCCGCGTCGTGAGTTGCCCTTTTACGTATCATCTCCTGCGACGGTTACTTACTTGCGTGGTTCCAGTGAGCAAATGTATAAGAAGCGTTTCGCAAAGTGGCATTTTCAGAAGCGCTCATACCGCAAGCGTCACGCCGCTTCAACGGTTTCTTCTTCTCCCACTCCATCTTCAGAAGATACAGAGTGTCAAGAGCTGAAGTCAGAAGAATCCAAACAGAAGCTTTCAGAAATTCAACCAGGGCTCGAACTGGCCCGGCCGTTAAAGGCCGAGGGCTTCTCAGGACTAGAACTCTTGCTGGATAGTGCATCGTCGTGGAGCCAGAGCAAACTGGACGCCAATCCCGCAACTTCTGATCCCATGTCACGATATCTAGCGAACCCAACCCAGCCGTTGATCCAGGATAGTCGTACCATGTATCGGACTTTTGAGCTGGTCTTTGATCTTTGGCACCATGGTCGCGGAGACTTGGCAGGCATGGCTGCTCGCAAAGGGTTTTATGTTCTGGAGTTTATCTTGTCGGAAGATCATCCAGATCTCGTGTGGCACGTCCTCGATACAATTTACGACATGATAGACCGTGGTCATTTGCAACTTTTGAGCATGTTCATATCATATGCTCATGCACTTGCATGCGGCCGGCTCCCGGCCAACCATCCACTCTTGAGAATTCTTAACGAACTTCGGCAGTGGGATTACCAAACTGAGCAAGGACGACAATATGCTTGTTTCCAGCTGAGACAGGCTTGGCTACGTAACGTCGAGTTGATCGGCCAGCGTATAGGCTCGCTTGCGCGACAGCATTTGTGGCTCTACGAGCAACTCATCTGGGACGGCAGAACAAGGCTCCGCAAAGGCAGCCAGCTAGCTCAGAGGCGAGAGGCTATGAACGCAGCCCTGGAACAGTTGAGGCAGTTGAACGACTCCAAGGTGGAAGAGCATAGCTCCAACCAGTTACGGATTGAGGCACTCGCCCTCGAGTTCACCCAGATGGATCTCAAAGACAAGAACAAGGCTGAACAACTAGCCATCAGCTTGCTCCGTGATGCTGAGTCGCATCAGGACCGAAGAGCAAGCGCCAGATTCCATGCGTACGCTCATAAAATGCTGGCTAGGATACAGGAAGAACGACAGGAACTAGTGGAAGCGGAAGAGAATCTGAAATTAGCAGTCACCAAGCGTGAGGCTGCGCACGGCACAAACAATAATTTACGGGTCGTTCGAGACATGTGGGTTCTCGCCGGCCATTACGAAAGAACAGGAAGACAAGAGGATGCCAATCGAATCACCAGTGATGCCCTAGAGAGGGCGCAACAATATCTAATCGAGATCCCTGACGAATAATGGCTGGGCTGTAGATGTTTCGGGCAACATGGAGAATAAAAGACAGAAGTAAAAAGGGCATAGAAACAAAGGGCATAGAAACAAAGGGCATTTCACGCAAGGATTAAAAGGAAATGGAGTTTTCATGCATTTGGACATTGTCAGATACCCAATGCTGGCTGAGTCGAGTTAATTCAACTCAACTCAAGTCGAGTCGAGGCAACAGGGGTGGGGGTCTTGTTAATCAACTAATTTTCTGGGTCTTGGATTGAAGAGGCAGCCAGCCACATGTCATCCGCCACAATGACGTTGACATGTGCCAGCATACTTTGGCCAGAGCTTGCTTTGGTCACTCAACACCACGAGTTCGCCCTCTCGTGGCCATTTCCTTATCTTGATCATCGTACACCTCGAATATACTACTCGTATATTTTTCTCTACCCATTTTTAACACAGAACCCTTTAGAGCATCATGGCGACTGGACCCCCTCCAAACTACTGTAAGTGCATGCTGAACGAGCCATCACATGTGACTACCCCACCGACCAGAGGCTGAACAATGGACATACAGATGCGATCCTAGGAGTCTCGGAGGGTGCAACGACGCAGCAGATCCGCGATGCTTACAAACGGTGAGTGTATATCTCGTTTCGCAAAGACTCTCAGTAGCCTTCGCGCGCAGCGGCGCATACTCTGCCCTCTTCCAGAAACTCCTCGACTAACACCATTGCAGCGCTGCCCTGAAGACTCACCCAGACCGCGTCGCGAGCGACTCACCTGAGAGAGCCGAGCGCACTCGCAAGTTCCAACTTGTCAACGATGCCTACTTTACTCTCTCTGACCCTACACGCCGTCGCGACTATGACGCCCAGCGAAAGCTCTTCGGTCGTCCCTCCACCACGCCCGAGGACCCTTCGGGGACCCAGAGGAGGAGGTGCCACCAGAGGCAGGCCGGGGAGGACCGGGCGTATACTCCTGGGCGTGGAACTTCTTTACCAACAACGCCTCTGGTCGCAGCGCGCCCGCCGCCGACCACGAGCAAACACAGAATGCGCAATTCAGCGATGTCTTCGAGGAGATGATGCGGGAAGAAGGCATGGCCGAGGAGGGCACCAACCAGCCTACCGGCAAGTTCTGGGGCATGGTTGGCGGCTTAAGCGGCGGTGCCCTGGGCTTCATCGTTGCCAACGTACCAGGTCTAGTCGCAGGCGCAGTTGCTGGTAACCGTCTCGGTGCGATACGAGACGCCAAAGGAAAGAGTGTATACTCGGTATTCCAGGTAAGACTTAAGCCGCATACCTATCATATAGGGTCAAGTACTAACTGCCATTGTAGGAGCTCCCAGCCGATGACAAGGCAAGGCTTCTTAGCCAGCTGGCGGCAAAGGTTTTCAGCCATGCCGTTGGCTCATAACCTTGCTCTGTTTAATAGTAGCTGTATTTTTCCTCGCGTAAATGGCGTTCGGATATGAAGGGTGGAATGACGAGATTTTAGGATACGGTGGCCCTTGGGGTGTCTGGCCCCTTTTCGCCAAGTTGTTTCGGTGGTGGTGAATTTTGGTTTAGCAACGCTGCTTGTATAAAACCCCTAGTCTGGATGGATCCCCTAAAGGCCTTCTCCCATGCGGAAGAAGGCTTTTGACTCCACTTAGATAGTTAGCTTAGAAACAAGAAAGACAGTATTGCCTGTGCAGCTTTGCCAGAAATCTCCTCAATATTCTAACGTAACTTGATGAGAGAAACGCTTGAATGAGCCATCATGACTTGGCTGTTTGCAGGGTCATGGTTAGCTATCAATTGTCGATCTTGTACCGCCGGAACTATTGAATGGTAATGACCGTCGCTCCATAAGCAACCGACGAGACAAAGATTCATCCCAAATAAACCGGTTTAGGATCACTTCATAGTCTACTGCTTCCTGATTTTGGCCTTTTCAACCACACTCAAGAGGAGAGTAGAATAGAAGTCCCAGTTGTTTCCCGGCATAGGAGTTGTGACAGCACCGATGCTCGAACACCAGATCAATCCATGCCAGAAGTCTGGCGTTGAAACTAGCTGATCTTGGATTGGTTGAAGGTGATCCAAAAGTCTTTGGACAAGCAGCACAGGTAGATTACATTCCAAATGCGTCTCCCGTACTACATGATGCATAAAGACCTGGGCAGCGAGAAGAAGCGCACGTCCTTGGGGGTGAGATGGTTGCTGGCAAGAACATGCGCAATCTGGTAATCCGCGCCATTGATGAGCACACGGAGATCATGGACGGAAAGAGTTGATAGCTTTAGTCCGTACAGGGCTTGTCTTAGGACGGAGAACGTATACCTGATCGAGCTGTCATCTTGGCTGGACTCGAACATCTTCAAATGGGATAGACTAGGCTCTGCAGCCAGGGCCAGCACTTTGGGCGGTAGGCAAATGGATTCTAGAGGCTGAAGCAACGGTAGCAATGGACGAGAGCCTAAGCCAACAGCTACCTGTATATCCGCCCTGTCATGGTGAGTTTTAGGGCCTCATACTACAGCATAATAAACTCACCAGTTCATAGCTCTGGCCACATGTATATTGCTTTCAAAGACGGAATAACCGCCTCTAGCCTTACACAACAGCTTTATGCCGTTAATATGCACGGATCCGGCTTGATAATTGCTGTCTGCTGCCTGTTCATGTATTTTAGTGACATGAACCTTCCAGCAACCCAGAGTGATAAAAGAATTACCTCTACGCTCGCCAGAGCAGCAATAGCTCCTACGACAGCATCACTTGTATCGTTTTGGTTGATTCGCTTCTGCACGCCTTGAAGAGCGAGAGCCTTTTGTTTGAGTCCCGCCGCGCTGGCTTCCTCTTGATCTGGGACTAGCATAGCCCATGTGAAGGCTGCTAAACTCAACGTCGCATGGAGGACTACCGGGTCGTAAACGGCAAACCCCACCAGTGCTTCTGAATCTGAGAAATGGAAACATTGAGATCAAAGCGAGAAACGACTAGCCTCTTGTCAGCTGCAGGTCTCTACAAACTCACCAAGACGTGCTGGTACGAACAGAATCTGATCAGTCTATCAACGCCCTCCTCTTGTGCCACTGAATAGACGTTGAATGGGTCTCCACGAGCTTGACTCGGCGCCAGAACTATCGTCTGGGTCTCGTCTGGAGTCTTTTGGTGGACCCGATCATCAAGCTTGTGGATCACGCTACTTGGGCTGTTGTCTGGCTCGTCGTTAGGGGTGTTGTTCACTTTAGGATTCTTGCTTTGCTTTTCGTGAGGCGTAGGCTTGCTCTGGAGTCTGAAGCGACTTTTGAGTGTTGACTTTTGTCTAATCGTAAGTTGTGAGTCTCTCGAGCTGTGTTCTTCTGTTGCCGCTTTGCGCTGTAAACCACTCTTGACAGCGTGGCTTCTCATGGCCGCCGTGGCTCGTTTGGGAAGATCATTGTTCACTACAAACTGAAAGTTCGACATCTTGACTCAATTACTTCACATCCATCAATTCATCAGGACAAGATAACGGTCAAGTAAAGTCTGCCGTAGCGTAAGGTATGATTGGGAAGCTAGCCTTATAGAATGTGCAGGGACATAGTGGTCTAATTAGTAATCGTCGTTGGTGAGGCCTTCCACCATAGGAAAACATCAAGCTTGAAAGCCGACTGCAGAGGTTGTATGTGCATTTGTTTAAACTAAATGAGGTTGTGGAATTTGAGGTGAAAGTGTGCCAGCTTATGCTCTTTATTCTTTGGGTGCTCTACTAGCTTACTTCAAGCCAGTAACAAATGTCGTAATCAAAGCCGCCGATCTATCCTGCTTGTGCTTTTCAGAACTACACTGGAGACATATTCAATGTGACAAGTTCTTGTCAATGGCTTGTGTTGTCGGACGATATAATATCATCAGTCATGGCTCATTTTATTCACGTGTTTAGTGCAATATCGAGTTCCCAACCCGACTATTTGCTAACCAGAACATGACCAGGCACCAGGTAGTCGTCCTGTCACTGTCCCAGCAAAGCCTCCCTCCTTCAATCCCTGGTCTCTATCTGTGGACATTACAGTGCTCTCATGCTTCAATAATAGCACATGTTGATTGCCTGCGTGGTTGACGGACAAAGCCAAGCACAGGGTTTACATGCCAGTGCCAGGAGCTGTAGTCTTAGTCGGATGACAAGTCTTTTCAATGGTCTTCTCAATTGCCACTGTCAACGTTTTGAATATTCCAAGTTTCAGAGGCCTTGAAGAGAATTCACATACACTTTGACGCCAGAATCTCCACACCAATCCCAGCTGCCCTGCGGCAAAGGCATCCTTTACATAAACCAGCCTTCGGCTCAAACTAACGAAATCGTGGTATAAACTAAGGTTCGCAGACAGTCCAAGACTGCAAGACGCTTAGACGCTTATCTTCGCGGCGGGGGTTGAATCCCGGAGGAGGGGTCCTCCAGCAGGGGAAGCCTGGTGGGAATGAGCCAGGAGCGCCGGGGAAACCGCTAGGAGGAGGAAGCCACCAGCAAAGCCAGGAGGCGGGCCTGAGCATCATTAGCACAAAGACACGCAGAATATGGACGAAGGACAACATACCACCTCGGCCACCGGGGAATCCAGGGGCACCAGGTCCGGGAATCCAGGAAATCCTGGAGGCGGCGCGCCCGCGCCAACACCGGCTGCAGGACCCTACCAACACAGTCAGCTATGAACACCCGTTGACAGCTCACAATTACTTACAGCCAGCGACGGAGGAGCAGCTCCACGTCCAATAGGCTTGGCCACACCAGGACCAGCTTGCAGGGTTGAAGCAATTCCACCAGGCGCGCTCTTTCCAAGACGGGCACTGGGGTCGGCGGGGAGGAGATTCGACGGATAGTGAGATGATGTGAGCACCGCGGACGATCGTCAGGCCGAGGGTTCGCTTCTCTTCTGTCTCGATCGTTTGCGCGTTGGAGCTGGATGCGCCGGGCGCCGAGGGCTTGTTCTGCTTTCGCTTCACGCGTCGGAACTCCTCAGTATCGGCCAGTACCAGGTTCATGTGCTAATAGACGGTCAGCCGTGTTCCTCGTCGGCTAGGTCGAGCGATATACCTTGTCGAAAGCCAGCATTTGACCGGTCATAGACCTTCCATCATGCAAAGTAACTCGCATGCGCCAGTTGATCTATACATAATGCATTAGCGAAAAGACGACGAAAGACCGGCTCGCTTCGATTGGGTTGAAACGATGGCATCGAGGGGAAGGACGTACATAACCGGCCTAGAGAAAGAGCAACTTGTTAGAATGATTTCGTTAATGGCGGTAAAGCTATCTTGTCATGCACTTACCATCTTGCCTTGCTTGTTCGACATCTTGGCTGATGTACGAGGGCTTGCTTACGCAGCTCCTCCGTCAAATTGCAAAAATTGTCTTTGTTCACGAAGCTCGGGGCGCGACGTGACAGCTCCAGTGCTCAGAGTGCTCTGAAATGAAGATGAGGTCCAAACTTTGCGGAGCCTGATGCGAAAGGCTGAAAGGTACATCCGACATGTACCCGCGATTACGCTAACCCGCATATGGCTTGGTGCACATCTCCACTTTTCGCTCCTTCCGCGCGTGAGGGCAGACAAACCCTCGAAATTTCCAAGCCTCACAAAATTCCCGAACTCTTCAACACCCGCAATCAACCTTTCGACAAGACAATCAACCATCGTCGACTAACACCGAAGCCATGGCGTCCGAGAAGGCTAACAACCCCATGCGGGAGCTCAAGATTCAGAAGCTTGTTCTGAACATCTCCGTTGGTGAATCTGGTGACAGACTCACCCGTGCCGCCAAGGTGCTTGAGCAGCTGTCTGGTCAGACTCCTGTCTACAGTACGTTGCGCACTCCCATCAATTTTTCATGAGGTTATCCTCTAACAAATTCCTCCAGGCAAGGCCCGTTACACCGTCCGTACCTTCGGTATCCGTCGTAACGAAAAGATTGCTGTCCACGTCACCGTCCGTGGCCCCAAGGTAAATACGATCAAAAAATTATTTCCTGGCGACAAGAACGATCGCGCTGACACCAGACAGGCCGAGGAGATTCTTGAGCGTGGCCTCAAGGTCAAGGAGTACGAGCTGCGCAAGCGCAACTTCTCCGAGACTGGCAACTTCGGCTTCGGTATCAGCGAGCACATCGATCTTGGTATCAAGTACGACCCCTCGATCGGTATCTACGGCATGGACTTCTACTGCTGCATGACCCGTCCTGGTGAGCGTGTCACCCGCCGTCGTCGCATGAAGTCCAAGATCGGTGCCAGCCACCGCATCAACCGCGACGAGACCGTCAAGTGGTTCAAGCAGAGATTCGATGGCATTGTCCGATAAATCTGAAATCTCGAGTCTTTTTTGTTACGGATGGGCACGGCGAATATTAAAAGGGAAATCATGCGGTCATGTAACTTATGTTGCCTTTGCATCAGCTCGGCTTGAAAAAACCAAGTCTAGCCACGGCCTCAGAGACCGACCGGCGTCATGCCGGCTTTCATACTCGCATTGAATGTGATGAGACATGGTTTTCTGTGTCACTCCATAACAGCGATAACATACGTACCGCAAGAGTTACCCCTGTGCGTGATGAACCAATTTGTAGATTTGTCCAATGCTCCATCATGGCCGAGCACAGCTGGGCAATCATGAGGCGAACTGCTGCCATTCCCTTTGCCTCGTGAGATGTCAATTCGTCTTTACTATATCCCAGCAGCCATCCTATGCTAGCTCGTGGTCATGTTACGCCAAGAATCGCAATGGATCCTAAACTACATGGCTATAATCTGGAAAGATGGTATTATTCGCTAAGTTCGGGTAAGAGAGTCTAACGGGTACTGAAATCGGTTGTGGATTTGGGTATTAAATCACAAAATCCCCGAGGATTTGGCCTAGGATAAGTCAGTGTATCCGAACTTTATGTGCAAATATATCTTGATATAACCTGGTGCTGGCCGGTTTCACATCCTGGGTGTTGAGCAGGGTGGAAAATTGATGAATTCCAGCGTGAGAATATTTCACCGCAGTTTGTTCATCCTTGCGCATTCATTCAACTCCCATCATGTCAACCACCAGAATTGAGCATCTTCCATTTGAGACCTTGTCACATATTTTTAAGAATTTTGTCTGTTCCTTGCCTACAAATGAATGGTGGATGGGCAATCCTGATCGAACCGGTCAGGCTACTTTAAAATCTCTCTGCCTTGTCTCTCACACATTTAGAAATGCGGCTCAACCTCTGCTGTTCCGTAACATTCTTATGGATAGCACGGATGACGGAACAGCCTCGCTCGTTCAGTTAGCCGACGTGCTAGCAGACAAACCTGCATTGGGTCTGAACGCCCGCATGTTTTCTGTTCCCTATATCAGCCCCTCAAAAGCTCGTCGAGTGGGCTTTGTTCCTGAGGATTTGAGTCGTCGTGTCTTGCGTCGACCAGATCTGTCTCCCAGGTTGAGGGCATGTCTCGACAAGCTTTGCTCTGAGCAACGGTGCTTTAGCCCGGCGATCTTTTGTTTAATATTTATGCCGAATCTGCAAGTAGTAGATGTATGTCACGAAGCCCCAGCACTGCTTCTTTCGTGGATGTTAAGTGGACGGTTGGAGTTTGAGCTAAAGTCCCTTCTCGACGCAAAGGTGATTGATAGATTCTACGATGACCAAGGTTACGACGAAGATGTTAGAGACGAAACGGTTCCTATACGGAGACTTGCCAGTTTTGGGCTGCATAATCTGAAGGAGATTCGGTGCCATCATGCCGAGGATAAGGGTGTCACTTCCATGGTCATGTTTGAGGGTGTTTTCCTCCATCCTGGCATTGAGGTTGTCCGATCAGTAGGTATTGACTGGAGAGGTAACATAGCAGCGAAACAGCAGTGGCCTCAGTCCGAATTCAACATACGAGTGTTGGATCTCAAAGAATGTATCATTGATGGTCCGGGACTGGAGAATGTTTTTCAACGCTGTCCCTTGTTGGAGGAGCTGTCGATTGAACTGGGTCACTTTCATCGTGCAACCTGGATCAACGACGATAGTTGGATCATCCAGTTACCTGAGATTGGCCCCGTATTGAAGAAACATGGCACCCGGCTCGTTAAGTTGGACCTCCACACAGTTCAGTATACCCATGCGTTTGGGTATGGGTTTTGGGTTCTCTCCAGGGACTGAAAAATATTCGGCATCTTGGCGTGTTGAAGAATGATATGACCGGGCACAACACTTATAATGTCAATCATGACAACAGCCACGTTCTGCATTTGAAGGAGGTTTTACCGCGCAGTGTAGAGACTCTGTGTCTGCATTATGACACTACTACTTCCGCGTTCGATGACTTGGAGCGAGAGGGTATGGACCAGGAAATTTACGATGTGATTACAGGTGGGGAGTTCCCCAGTCTTCGGGCGGTAAAGGTGGAGCGATTCCTGGGTGAAGACCAGCCTTTTGGCTTCACAATGAAGGGGTGGACTTCGGAGATTAGGCAGGAACATCTTTGGAAACGACGTTCGTCCTCTGGTTGTGAACGGACAGTTATGGTGCTATCAAAGACGTGGCATAATAGTTAGGAGTGCTGCCACGAATTGTACGGCTAAAAGCCTGATTCCTAATCGTTTGTACCTGGTGAAATCATGATGGATTTAACACTAGCAAGGAGTGAATGAGCCTTGCTGGTTATGAAAATGTCCAAGCTTAGGGCGTTTGCCACAGGTTGTGCCGACTAGATCCACGCAGAAGACTTTGCTTCGATGACGCTTGCTCTCTGGCAGAGCTTCAAGTAAGGCTTTCAAGCACCGCATCGGGGAAGGGAAGTGAGGGAGGAGAAACGATAGCTTACGTTGAGAAGAGAAGAGGTTGGAATAAGCCTCTAAAATAATACTGATTTTCTTCGAATTAAACACTAGTATGGTTGGAATAAATATGTAAGCATATTCCGATACTAGTGCATCCATTCAACATTGGGTGGTACTTTACACAATAGTTGTATAAAACTCGAGACCTCGGTGATTGCAGTTCTCCTTTTTGCTTACTATTCAACTTGATAGCTTTGCTTGGGTGGCTAGCGGGTCTTGGATGCACATGGTATTCAGAAAGTTGTGGAGAAATTTTGCATGGTGACATGAACCACTGGAAAGCAAAGATCCGAGCCCAATGGCATATTTATCAAAACAAAGAGTGGTGTATGTGCCATTATATCAGGGGCTTGAGACACTGGATCAAGACGTAGCACTCAAAGGGCTTCCTCCATTGTATGTGACACATGCTACATCATAGATGCATAATGCTTGGTCGCAGTGGGTTTTGTTCACAGGGAGCTCCCCAGCTACAGGGTAGGTACAAGTACGTAAGGAGACATTAGTACGGATTAGGTTCGTAGGCAAAGCAACAGCTTGCCTGAGGCCCGAGGGCCACGGGAAATGAATGGCTCTTCCATCCTCCCCGGCGCTAAGCCAGACGTGGAAAATTGTTAGGGCGACGTCGGAATTTCCAGGCAAAACCGCGCTTTTACGGTGATTGGTCGGTGGCGTAGCTCGGACCCACCCGCCTCCCTCTCCGGGTGAGAACAGACTCTGCTCTCCTCGTCAATGTCCTCTCGAAAAACTCCATTTGCTCTCCTGCAAAGGCAGCACTACAACCCCAAATCTCCCTCCCCAATTGCACGTCGCTGCAATTGTTTCCTTCCATCCCAGGTCATTAAGTACCTCTCCTAATATGTTCCGCAACGCTCTTCGTCAGTCCTCGCGCGCTGTCGGCGCCGTCTCTGCCGCTGGCAGAGTCGCTGCGGTAAGTCAGCCACGGTTTCCCGTCGAGCCGACCTCAATTCCATCCAGGACCCGAGCCGGAGGACGTGCATTCATCACGAGATCCTCAGGAAGCTCAATTGAACACTTGCATCGTCTCCGACGGCCTTTGGAGAGCTTTTTCGAGCTCTTTGGCGCCCCTGGCTTGGTCGGACTCGATTGAAATTTTGGCCCCGGCTAACTTGGTTTTTGCACGACAGACCCGAAATGCCGCACCCGCCGCCATCAACTCTGCTCGCTTCTACGCCTCCGACGCCAAGGCTTCCCGACCGAGGTCTCTTCCATCCTCGAGCAGCGCATCCGCGGTGTCCAGGAGGAGTCTGGCCTTGCCGAGACTGGCCGTGTTCTCTCTGTTGGGTATGTGGAGCTCTGATTGTGTGGCACGCTCGGACACCGAAAACCTTTCAACCATGCCTGCGGCGACCGCAACCAAGGCAACAGAAGGGCAGACGGGACAGGGGCAACGACACACGACATTGAGCTGGTCAATTGCTGACGGAAGAATTTTCTAGTGATGGTATTGCCCGTGTTCACGGCATGGCCAACGTCCAGGCCGAGGAGCTTGTCGAGTAAGTACCAAAGCTATCAGCCTCTACCAACACCACATGGTAGCTAACCCACCCTTCCAGGTTCGCCTCCGGTGTCAAGGGTATGTGCATGAACCTCGAGGCCGGCCAGGTCGGTGTCGTCCTGTTCGGTTCCGATCGTCTCGTCAAGGAGGGTGAGACTGTCAAGCGTACCGGTGAGATTGTATGTCAAATGCACCTACTCTAAAACCTCCCATCGTACCAACGTCACTAACTCGTCATTAGGTCGACGTCCCCGTCGGCCCTGAGCTGCTCGGCCGTGTCGTCGACGCTCTCGGCAACCCCATTGACGGCAAGGGTCCCTCAACACCAAGGAGAAGCGCCGTGCTCAGCTCAAGGCTCCTGGTATCCTGCCTCGCAAGTCTGTCAACCAGCCCGTCCAGACTGGTCTTAAGTCCATTGACGCCATGGTTCCCATCGGCCGTGGTCAGCGTGAGCTGATCATTGGTGATCGTCAGACTGGTAAGACTGCCGTCGCTCTTGACGCCATGCTTAACCAGAAGCGTTGGAACAACACCAACGACGAGACCAAGAAGCTGTACTGCATCTACGTCGCCGTCGGTCAGAAGCGATCCACCGTCGCCCAGCTCGTCAAGACCCTTGAGGAGAACGACGCCATGAAGTACTCCATCGTTGTTGCTGCCACCGCCTCCGAGGCTGCTCCTCTTCAGTACATTGCTCCCTTCACCGGTATGTAAAGTTTTTCTCCCTTTTACTACATCATATTCCTCAGAGCTTCGAAGTCTGGATTTATTTGGGAAGTCACGGGTTCAAGGCCCAATTGGGTAATGTCCATTTTGGGACATCCCAATCGGGACACTACGCACACTGGTGCTCTCACCAACTTCAACCAGCTTCACCACCACATCTGTTGATAACTCATTCATCGTTTCATCTGCTAATTATACAATCCAGGAGCCTCAATTGGCGAATGGTTCCGCGACAATGGAAAGCACTCCCTGGTCATCTACGACGATCTGTCCAAGCAGGCCGTTGCCTACCGTCAGATGTCCCTGCTGCTCCGTCGTCCCCCGGTCGTGAGGCTTACCCCGGTGACGTTTTCTACCTGCACTCCCGTCTTCTGGAGCGTGCCGCCAAGCTTAACGACAAGCACGGTGGTGGTTCCATGACTGCCCTGCCCGTCATTGAGACCCAGGGTGGTGACGTGTCTGCCTACATTCCCACCAACGTCATTTCCATTACCGACGGTCAGATCTTCCTGGAGTCTGAGCTGTTCTACAAGGGTATCCGTCCCGCCATCAACGTCGGTCTGTCCGTCTCTCGTGTCGGTTCCGCCGCTCAGCTCAAGGCCATGAAGCAAGTCGCTGGTTCGCTCAAGCTCTTCTTGGCCCAGTACCGTGAGGTCGCTGCCTTCGCCCAGTTCGGTTCCGATCTGGATGCTGCCACCAAGCAGACCCTGAACCGTGGTGAGCGTGTAAGTTTTCAGCCGCAAAACCCCTCGTTATTTGAATGCAGCTAATTTACTCTTTACAGTTGACCGAGCTCCTGAAGCAGAAGCAGTACAGCCCCATGGCTGTCAACGAGATGGTTCCTCTTATCTTCGCCGGTGTCAACGGTTACCTCGACTCTCTCCCCGTCAACAAGGTTCTGCAGTGGGAGTCTGACTACCTTGCTCACCTCAAGACCAACGAGGCTGACCTGCTCGCCACCATTGAGAAGGAGGGTGCCATCAGCAAGGAGACTGAGGCTAAGCTGCGGGACGTCACCCAGTCCTTCATCAAGAGCTTCCTTGCTTAAATGATACACCACCACCATCAGGCACCTCGAGCAGACTAGAGGGGAGCTTATGGGGATGCTGCTGTCTATACCGAATCTTGTAGTTGTCTTCTCTCTTAGAAGCGGAGGGATTAGTCGAGGGATTGCGCCTGAAGGAGCGATGGGTGAAAGAAGGGGATATTCGCCAATCGTACTACCACTTGTAAAATAGAGCTCAAACTCAATGAACACCCTCGATTCCTTTTGTCCTTATCACTAGTGGTCTACTTTAATTGCAGAATGATTTGCTTAGCGCCCAGCAACCTCGATGTCGTAGCCGTTGTTTTGTCCAGCTGCCGTAGTGGGTCGGACGATGGTATGGCTTGCTTAGCTGGGTCGTGGAGATGGAGGGTGGAAAGGAGCAGATGGACAGGCGGGATAATGATAGTTGGAATAAACGTCGAATAAAACCAGATTGAAACGCGAAGAAATGATTTACAAAGTAAGGATAAAATTAGAATAATATTCTATTTCAACATATTTGTTTGACAATACCAGCAGAATTTCCAAACGATAATTTCTTTCTTAGATCTAAGATGTAAGTGATTCGCGGTCCTCTTTTTTGGTATTGGTGACATCATGAACATGCAAGACATTGGGCCGTTTTGGTTGACGCAGCTTATCCGATATTTTGGGCCAGCGTTTTACACCATATCTCGATTACTTAACATACTTATTTCATTCTCGCATCTACATTCCCCTCTTCGACGTTGAACGACACCAAGGTTCCTCTGCATTCCAGCTGCATACCCGTCATATCTACCTATCCAATCTATTCACATCTAAACACTTTTCCCTTCCCGTTAACGCTGATGGAGACTCCAGCACCTGAGATGTCTGCCGCGACGAAGAGCATCTTGACCAAGGTCCAGCGCCTGGTGCCGCCGATGCTCGAGAGCTTTCATAAAGGTGAGACTTATCCCACTAGAGACAACTGTTGAGCATGTGGCTGACATCTTGTACAAGGTCAGCTAGGAAGAATTGCCGTCATCGGTGGTAGCCAGGATTATGCTGGTGCACCATACTTCTCGGCCATGGCCAGCGCGAGGCTGGGCTGTGATATGGTAAGTTGACAACTAAAGCAAGCCTCGTGGGCAGCTGCCATATCGCTCGTGTCTTGAGCTAATATCATACAGTCTCATGTGATCTGCACGCCCGGCGCTGGCGCTGTCATCAAAACTTACTCACCTAACCTCATGGTGCACCCGCTCATGCGCCAGTCTCCTTCAGACAGCTCGCCAGGCCAGGAGTCCAAGGACTCGGACCCGGACCCTGACAGGATCGCTGCCAATGTTATCGAGATGTTTGGCAGGCTGCATGCCCTCGTCATTGGTCCCGGTCTCGGTCGTGACCCTCTCATGCAAGAGACAGTGGCTCGCGTCATTCGCGCAGCCCGAGAACAGGGCTTACCTGTCGTCCTGGACGCTGATGCCCTGCTGGTAGTGCAAAAGGACCCCTCTCTGATCAAGGGCTACAAGTCCGCCATCTTGACGCCCAACGTCGTTGAGTTCGGCCGCCTTTGCCAGTCCTTGAAGATTGAGGTGCCAGAAGACCCGCCTACCAGCAGAGTTGAGAGCCTAGCTAAGGCTCTGGATGGCCCCACCATCGTCCAGAAGGGCCTCAAGGACTTTATTTCAACGGAACGGTCACCTTGACAGTTGACCTGGAGGGCGGCAAGAAGAGGAGCGGTGGTCAGGGCGATACTCTGACAGGAGCGCTGGCAACATTCCTGGGCTGGAGGAAAGCTTACCACGACGGCCTGTGGAAGTCCAACGACGAGCCGCTTACGGAGGAAGAGTCATTCGGATTGGCAGCATTTGGAGGGTGTGCTATTGCGAGGGTGAGTAACCCATTTCTTGATGGGATATGGACAAGGCCGGGCAACAAAGCTTACTTTCATATTCTGTCTTATCAAACTGCAACATCTACTGACACTGTTAATAGGGCTGTTCCCGACTAGCCTTCCTGAGGAAAGGTAGAAGTCTCCAGGCCAGCGACCTCACTGATGAGGTGCACAATTCCTTCATGAACTTGTTTGGGGATCTGGATCGTGAGGAGGGTGCCCCAAAGCTGTGAGCAACCCAACCTACGACGACAGGGGCTCTATCAAACTTGAAGTATAACGTCTATATATGATATGGCACGATGCTCGTTAGCTACAGCATACAGTGCTGGAATCATTGATTATGGCATATTGGAGGAAGCGAGGTCAACGTACATTCCCATATTACTTAGTCTGGGGTTAAGAAGCCCAATACATACGATTTCAATGAACCATAATTTCGATGCTACTGACTTACGGATGATTAGTATTCATGTGGAAAGATTTGGTTGAGTCTTAAGCTTCCCAACAAGTAATTATTCGCAGTGTGACGACATCCATGTTGTTTTGTCTATTTTGCGTAATGCTCAATCAATCTCTATTGAGCTACCTAAGGTACAGTTTCCTCGTTGGGCTGAGAAGTAACTAAAAGCCCAGCAACTACTCCACGTATAAGAACCCTCAATTAAGCTTCGAAACCTATAGGTTACTAAATCTTCAGTAGTAGTAGTTTCAGTTAACCCACTTATCTTATTATTCAGTATAGCAGGATTCTGTTGAGACTGGAAACTGTCTAAAGTTTTTGAGGACAGGTTCGATTCTAAAGTTGTCATAACAGTATTCAGCAACTTCTCAATTCTATTTACTTGATTGGACTCGGATATTTGGTTTCTTTCAATAGTATCCTCAATCTCTCGTAACTCATCTTTAAGTTCTTGGGTTTTAGCTGAGCAAGCTTGAAGGATGCTTAGTTCCACATTGGATATTTCCCGATTAATACTCTCCAAGAGTACCTGATTGGCTTCTTGAACTTGGACAAGAGATACGGATGTGCTTATGTCTGTTTGTTTTGATTGAGCTTGTGGTAATGCGCTGATAACAGAAAGAAAAAGATCCTGGTCGACAGTCGGTGCAGCTCTTCCTTGACAAGTCTCGCGAATGACTATGTAGGTTTCATTCAATCGAGTTTGGTGCGCTCTCTCCTTCCTCTTCATCTCTTTGACCTGAGTTCCATAGGCTCTAGTTCATGCATTGTGGCCTTCAATTATCTTCGAGATAGCTTCTGTGGTCGGTGTGTCCATGCTGGTATTGTTCACGGCGCTCATGCTTTTGGCAATTGCCGAGTTGGGATGTGTGAACGCGGACAGCTGCCAGCCTGGATACTCGGTCTCTGCCCATTCTTTAACCTTGGTGTTCATTACGTTGCTTGTGCCGTAGAGAATAATTAAAAAGTAAATCCGCATAATAGATCGATCGATGTTTCTGTTCTTGTACAATTGATGATTCGAGCAGTCCACCGCGATTGAGAACGGTTGAGGACCAAGGTGCTCTAGGAGCTTGAAGAATAACCTCTTGACACTGATATTCCACTTCTCATTAAACTGGATATAAAGTTCTCCTGCAGCGTTTAATTGACTCGCTGTCTCAGCGCATCTAGCGTATGTCTTCCAAAATATCCCGGATGGAAGTTTGACCTCGTCTGGGAGCGGTCTGACTTCGTATATAACGTCGCCGCTCGACTGAGAAGATTCGCCATTTACTATCTTACAATTTGCCTTGTAGGCATGCATAGCTAGGAATGGGAACTTGTTCAAGGTTGCCTTGCTCGCGTAGGCGTCATGAAGACCATCCAAGTTTGGGGTGGGGATCGGTCTAATCTTGGCCTTCCCTTCTCAGATTTCTTCTGTTGATCATTTGGCTCGATTGAAGATGAAAGAACGGAGCTAGTTATATCGTCCGACTTAAACGGAACCGTAGGAGTGGATGCCTGGCCAGTCTCGGCTGAGTCCCACGTATTGAAGCCAGGACGATCAGGTTCTGATATATTTGAACGCTTCGCTTTTGCGAAAGCATGGTCAGCTAAGTCGGGTGTATCTTAGGAAATATCAGAGAGGTTACCATATTCAACCCTAAGTGAATGGTCAGTCGCTGAGGCATCTTCGCCCTTTGGATTCGTGCAGTGTTTCTTGTTATAGGACTGAATCAATAACTCATCCTCCGAATCCATTGGACCTAGCACACGACGCTTTGTGCCCTTTTCTTTGCTGGAAGACATCGCGATTCCGTTGATTTAATATGAATAGAACAGAAGTGGAGGGCTGATTGATGACAACTGAGGGGATGCGCGAAATGAGGGAGTATAGGTTTTTAAAGCTTGCGTTCGTGAAGCGAGAGGTTGTGAAGATGAGAGGAACGAAGAAACGAAGATACGGCGAGTGAAAGGAAAAGAGAGTATAGTACCTAAAGGAAGAAAATAAAAAGAGTAAAGGAAGAGGAGAAAGAGAAAGAAGAGAATAAAAGAAGAAAAAGAGAAAGGAGAAGAGAATAAAAAGAAGAGAGTAAAAGGATGAAGGCAGCTGACACAGCTGTACAATTTCATGAACATCACTAGGTAGCACTATACAATCTCAAGCAAAGGAAGCTACTACGCCACGACACCAAGGAACCATGAAGCATTAAATTGCGTTTGGATATCTCTTGTAGCTCTGATACTGACTAGATCTGATTTTTAATGGTGGAACAATCGGATGTTCTGCTCAACAAAGGTAATGCCGAGCTTCTCAGCAGTCTCAAACACGGCACCGTCGTTCTGGCTGCCGCCAGGGGCAGCAATGTACTTGACGCCGGAGCGAGAGGCGCGGAAGACATTGTCAATGAAGGGAACTGTGCGCTATTAGTTTACAGATTGTAGTGTAGATATGGGGAAAACTTACGAAGGCATCGCTAGAAACGCAAACGTCCTTCAGCTGCGCCATCCAGCTGTCACGCTCCTCCTGGGTGAAGGCAGGGGGACCTCCTCGAAGACACCCTCGAAAGCCTCCTTCTCGGGGCCGTCCTTGGGAGCTGGCCGCTGACCAGCAGGTCAATGGCGTTGCTCTTGTCGGGCCTCTTGGTGCCCTTCTTCCACTTGATGCCAAGCACCCTCTCGTGGAAGCGCATCCACCAGTTGTCGGCCTTGTCGCCGGCAAGACGGGTGCAGTGGATACGGGACTGCTGGCCAGCACCAAGACCGACGACCTGGCCGTTCACGGCGTAGCAGACAGAGTTGCTCTGAGTGTACTTAAGGGTGATGGTGGCGACAGTCAAGTCACGGGCAGCGGTCTCAGGAGAGCGCCCGAGTCCTGGGGGTAATGATAGTGCTGAAGGACTTAGGGAAATCTCAACGTCGTTGCGGTGCTGCTGCAGGTTGATGCCGTAGACGGTTCTCGTCTCGGTAGCAGGGGGTTGTAGTCGGGGTCCATCTGCAGCACCAGGTACTTGCCACCCTTCTTCTTCTTGAGAATCTCGAGAGCGGCATCCTCGTAGCCAGGAGCAATAACACCGTCAGAAACCTCCTTGGAGATGATGCTGGCGGTGGGGACATCCACAATGTCGCTAAGGGCGATGACATCACCGAAGCTGCTCATACGGTCAGCACCGCGAGCGCGGGCGTAGGCCTGGGCGAGAGGAGAGCTCTCAATGCCTTCGATGTCGTTGACGAAGTAGACCTTGCGCTCCTCCTCGGTAAGAGGAAGGCCAATGGCAGCACCGGCGGGGACACATGCTTGAAGCTGGCGGCGGCGGGCTTGCCGAGGGCCTGCTTGAGCTCCTTAACCAAAGGCCAGGCGTTGAGGCAGTCGAGCAGGTTGATGTAGCCGGGGAGCCGCCCAGGACCTTGAAGGGCAGGGAAGAGGCGAGGGAGTAGGCGGCGGCGGGCTTCTGGTGGGGGTTGGCGCCGTATCGCAGGGCAAGGTACTGGTCTCCGCTGGCGTACTCCTTGCGGAAGAAGTCGGAGATGGCGCTGTCGTAGTCGGCCGTGTGCTCGAAAGCCTTGAGGGCGTATCGGTTGCGGCTGGTCTCGGTGATCTCGCCCTTCTCGAGCTCCTTGAGGAAGCCGGCGTAGTCCTGGGGTCGCTCAGGATGGTGACGCGCTTGTGGTTCTTGGCAGCGGCACGGATGAGGGTGACACCACCAATGTCAATCTCCTCGACGGCCTCGGGGATGCTGACATTGACCTTGGCAACGGTGTCCTTGAAGGGGTAGAGGTTGCAGATGACAAAGTCGACCTTGTTGATGTTCTGCTCGGCAAGATCCTTCTCGTCCGAGGCCAGGTCGCGGGCGAGGATGCCGGCGTGGACGGCGGGGTGCAGGGTCTTGACGCGGCCAGCGAGCATCTCCGGGGCCTTTGTGATGGCGGAGATATCCCTAGAGACAGGAGGATCAGCTCATGCAGACTGGACCGAGCGGAGGTGGTGAGTCGTACTCAACGGGAAGCCAGACTCGCGAATCATGCGAGAGGTGCCGCCGGAAGCCAGGAGCCGGACATTCTGCTGGACCAAGCCCTTGGCGAGATCGAGCAGGCCGGTCTTGTCGTAGACGGAGACGATGGCGATCTTCTGGCTGTCAGGCATGGCGGGCAGTGAAGGTGTCGATGCAATGGATCAAGGACAGAGAGTTGGAAAGCTTGACGAGCCCAAGTTGTTGGGACGGCTAGGCGGATGGCACCAACTTACATACCAAGTTTACTTACCTACCTTAGGTAACTTAGAGGTACTTAATTTACTTGTATGGGCCACTCACTCACTGGCCTGTTGTGCTCTGGCTGCGCCTGTACCTTCGTTGCGACTGCGCGATGGAGCAAAAAAAGTTTTAGCGCGGGGTAAAAGCTATAGCGGGGTAGCAAAAGTCTGACTTTACCTGATTGACCGTGCCGAGCATCTTCTTTCTTACTGCTCCGGCCAAGCTTCCACTACCTCTGACCTCTGACATCTGCCTCTACATTTACTGTACCTTGCCTACAGCTATGTGTGAAATTCAATTCAATTCGCCTCTGTTAGTTATGAAAACCAAAATAGCTTCGTTTTTGGCTTTGCGTTCCTGTCTTCACGATTGGCTCTCCTCGACAATCTTGTCCCCGACCTGTGCCGGTGCCGGACCCGGATCATGACGGCTCTCGTTTAAATGGAGCACGCGCGGCTGGAAATATCTACTCATGCTAACTACCTAGGTAACTTGCTAACGTAGAGACCATCACACCATCCAGATAAGATAGCTTATTTCCAACAGGTTACAGTAATAATTAACCGCCAGCTCTCGGTAATTAACCGTGCCGGCTTGTACCGTGAGGCTCCATACAGTGACCAATTGCAACCTGTTGAACTATCCTCGTCACCAATCAAGCAAGCAGAAAATAGAGGCCACAAGAAGCGATGTATCAGAATAAAAAAAATTCTGTTGCTGGGTACACGGATTCAGCTCGAAGAAAAAAAATTGATATCATAATAACAAGTCTGTAGCTATACTCTCTTTTGTACAGTAACCCCGTCTTTGTTGAGCCTCATTTCTTAAATTTTCAAGCCTATATATTTATACATCAACACAATGATATAAGTGACTGCTGCCTCTTCTTTGCCGAGACTTTGAGTCGACAGGAACATGGTATGATGCAAAGACAGGCAGTTTTCACCTCACAAACCGGACCCCATCTACCTCCAGCAGCATGCAGTGTGATCCGCCCTAATGGCAGCCAATCCCCATTGAACTGCTGCGGGCACAGCATTTCGCCACAGTAGCTTGCTTCAGTCTGAAACCATGACATAGAAGGTCTTACATCTACTGTCATCGACAGGACGGCCTGGCCTTGGTGAGGGCAATGTGACTGAAGCGACATATCTGGGAACGGTTGCCAACACTAAGCGCCTGCGACGGTGATGCATCATAATTCACTGTTAACCCTTTTGCCGATACTCCTGAACAGGGACCGGCGGCATCTACGAGGGCATTTCCTTGCCTTTTCTTTTCTTCCCAACCGTGCTACGATTGCTCTCACTAGAGAGACCCTGATGTTTCGGAGACGAACCGACCGACTGGTAGGATCAATGCCGTGTTTCGTTCCGCAATGAAAGCCACTGTTCGTGAAGCACGCTGCTTCGCACAGGCCTTGGACGCAGTTCATCGGGTCAGACATGGGAAGATGTGGCGCCAGGCCATGTTGTGCGTCCGGCATCAAAGCAGCCACAGGTGATCGGCTTTGGAGAGACAATGCCACCTGCGTGGCACACGTCTGAAGGCGCCTTCGCCTTGTCCGACCTCGAACAACGCTTCCCGGCTGTATGATCCAACCCGGCGACCTGGAAAGCCTCGGTTAAAACAAGCTTACAGAAGGTTAGTGATCTCGAGCAGGCGTCAACTGAACAGCAGCAGCTGACTTGCCATGTTTCTGCAAGAGTCGGGCACTTCCGTTGCCGTTCCCTCATTGCCATACAAGCTGGCTGCCTGGGTTTAAGACAGAGGCGTTCATAGTTACTTGGTTTCCTGCGCGACACGTAATGCATAAAAAGAAAGGTTAAGTTGACTTATCCTTGGAAGAACAACGGCCACCACACCGGTTCTGGACGGAGTCCTATCCATTGCCTGCCCGTGCCCCTCGTGCCGGAGCACCTCCCATGAGCTGACTGAAGAGGCTGGAGAAATCGCCTCCTTGTGCATACCCTCCGCTGATTTGCACAGACAATTCCTCAAATGGGAGATGAAGGAGGCTCTCAAGCCTGCATTTGCCCTGTTTCGTTCAGGTACACGATGCTTCCGCCATGTCCATTCCAAAATTTCGTTTACGTAGAGCCATACCAGAGCCTTGCGTCCGATTGGCAAATGCTAGATTCTGCTAGACAAGAAGCAATGCATAGGTTGTGGACGATGCATCGAGTCAGTGTGACGAAACACCTCCGCGGATTCTCTCCAGATTCCATCTTTCACACAACATCTGATCTCTTGACGTCAATCTGATGCTTCAGCAAGATGTTCATGCCCCATCTTAGTAGAATCCTAGAAGTGGACTCTGAGGGATTTGACAGCCAAACCCATGGATGCCAAGTCGGTATGGGCGGGCCTCGACTGATACTTCGCTTAAGCCTTGACCCTATCATCACACTTCGGAGCAGGCTTGGATTGGTGAATGTCCAAGATCAAGCCCGACCTGAACAATCAGATAAAACATAAATTGTGCCACAGCGTGGTTCAGAATATTATTATCCAACCAAGTACAAAAGCTGGCGAACAAAGGCCCAATGTCTGAGAGAAAACAGCTGAACTTACAACTAGCCCGCCAGCCTCAGCACCAATCCGGCCAAGGCCCGCAACGCGGCGATCGTATTGCTCTCTGACCGGGGAGCACAAAGTACGCGCTCAGGCTTCTGACATGGGTGATATCCGACCACGGCCACTGACCCTGGAAAGTAAGCTCAACATCCGTATCATCTGTGAAGCGGTGGCCAGGTAAGAAGAAGAAAAATTTACACTCGGACATCAGCTGCAATCCACTTGGGTGTAAATACGATGCTATGGGCACGTATAGACATGGTTTCTTTTGGATGCTGGCAAAGCCACAAAGCCGTGCGCTGCAGCAGCCCAGCCAAGTGGGTTGCAGTGGAATAGTCAAGGGCCGCAAGCGAGAATGAGAACAGGTAAATGACAAAATTATATTCGAACAAAATAACTGTATGATCAGAACAACCGTGGCAGTATATTACCGGTATTACGTCTTCGTGTTGATTTGATGCGTAACGTTTCTGGAGAAATGTAAGGCCTACAATGTGTAGCCCTCACTTTTTACTTACCGTTTGCTAGCCTACAAGACTACACCCACTATAGTACTGGTGTTAGTGACTAGACACGGGTCCAGCCGCAAGGTTATGACGAAATGCTTGAACCTGACAGCTTCTCCTGATGGTGCTCTCCCTCACATGGCCTTTCTTTTCTTATTCCAAACCACGCTGCGGCGATGAACAGTTAATTAGCGGGGCAACTATTCAGAAATTGTTTTCTCAGGCTAGAGAGGGAGGTGGGTAGGCATGCGTGTGAGACATGGGCCATTCTGTAAGTGCGCCACCTGCGCTGCCAGTATTTGCAGAAGTTGATCGACCCTTGGGCTCCATTCTAGGGATATACAGGGAAACAGAGGTTGCTTGACTCGAGTATCGCGGTATTCCGACCCGCACGTTGTGCAACGGGGCCTGTAATCAGCAACGGAGCGTGCGTTGAGCACGAGGGCTTTGACAGATCTAGAAGGGTTGGTGACTCAAATACACGAGTGTGTCATAGCATGGTTCACAGTGGAAGACTTCTTCCAACGACAATGCCATCGGAGTAGAAAGGCAAAAGGACGGTCGTGAGGAAGACAGAAGGTCTATGTGTGACGTTGCCTCGGGCTGGACGCCGTGGACAACACCACCACCACCACCACCATCCATACTGTACGGATGCCGATGACCACCAAGCAGGCCCCATGTCTCTGAGGGCATGACCATCACCTTCCTCCCAGAGAATGGTAACGGTGGTCCTCGCGACCGCCTGTCCCACAGCGCAATATGCATGGCGGTTCCCGCTATGTAACGAAGTGGTGGGGACTAGAAAGTGAGATGTGAAAAATGGAAACGGGCAGCTGGTAGGGATAGAGAGAGAGAGATAGAGGTGGGCAGTACTGTTAATGTTTGCAAACCGGCCCCGCACATCGATGGGGCTGGTCTCGGCCTCCCTTTGTGCAAACCATTCAAACATCTTCTCGGGCGGGACGGGACTTGGTACGGCACGCGCGAGGGAGTGAGGTGAGGGGCGGAAGAGAAGAAAAAGAAAGCGTCTCGAAAGAAGAAAACACTTCGGTGCCACATGAACAAGCCTAAACAAAGTGTTTCGACGGCGAGTTATGGATGAGATATAGAGGAAGCTAGTAGTTCGGGTCCGGCCTAAGACCGCATATGTCCTAAAACGGGAAGCAAGATGCAGTTAGCTAGCGTAGTCTTCTCGGTCGTTTGGGTTCCCTGCAGGACGAGATGGAGCGATGGGGGCCAAAGGGATGCTAAAAGATGATCAAGAGGAAGCCAGAGACAGAGCTGCGGGGGCTAAACGATGATGTGTCGTGTTTTCACAGCTTGAAAAGGGCATGTTTCATAGGTTCGTGGCTCCCAACATAGCTGGCTTCGGATGATGACGACGACGCGCGAATGGTGTGACACTATGATGCCTGGGAAGAAAAAGAAGCATAAGTCATCTAGAATCACAAGATCAGCAACGTGACGAGCTCATGCCTTTGACAGTGCTCAGTGGTTGAGGCGCTACGCCTGCGAGGGCTCAGTTTGAGCATATGCCTCCCTCGCTCCAACCCTCCCTCCCTCCAATCCATCCTTGCGCAGGCTTGTCTCGGCGGTGCCCAAGTGAAAACAAGACACAGCTGGTCGATTAAACAAGACAGCTCTATAGGGTGGCAGGGCAGAACATCAGTGATGGATGGATGGGTGGATGGGAAAATGGGGAACTGAACGAACGCATCCGCTCTTGGCCTGCAAGAGCGCCTAGCAACCATGCTGCATTAGCGTCCGAGAGCACCGTCAACGCAACCCCGGCCCAGAGGAGAAGCGACAGGCGATAGGGCGACAGGGCGACAAGGCGACAGGGATGGCCACCAACAGTAGCGTGCACCTTAGCGATCCACGATGGCAGGGTAGCAGGGGAGGGGGACAGGGTCCGGAACAGCCACTCGCTGGGCTGGGCCGGCCGGAGCTGACCTCACGTCAGATGCCCAAGGACCTGCTCCTCTATTCGTTTAAAGACTGTGGTGAAATCGCTGCATTCGTCCACGAATGACCGAGGCTCTGTGGGCGTGTGATGCTTTTTCAATCTTGTGCTTGAGTGTTTTTGTTTTGTTTTTTTGGGTCCTTGCTGGCCTAAAAGAAACTGCACGGTGGTGCCTTCCTCGTTTCAAGGCTCCGGCATCTTTCCTTCCTCGATCGTTTCGCCCACTTCCCCATACCTGACTTGTGTTTCTTATTAATCGTCAGGACCTCGCCCGCCGTCACTTACATACCTACCTCTCTTCCCCGTTACCCGTCTTGCCTCACCATTCCAGACCAAGCCTCGCCTGGCCTGGCCTCACCTCACTTCGACCTCACCTTGGACGGCCCGTAGCTCTGCGATTCACTCTAAACGCTTACACTGCCTCCCCAACACTGCCACTCGTCTCCTTGGCCGCCTCGACCTCTCCCATCCCACAATCAGCACGAGCTTAACCGAGACTGCCCAGCTCAACTTTCATTCATTGTCTCCCTTCCCATTGGAGACCTGCGACAGCCTCTTTATTGTTTACGCAGGATTCAGGCTTCGAGTGGCCATGAACTTCCGCCCTTGATCCAGCCACTTACAAGTCTCTGAGACAAACGGGCCAACAACGGGCAGCTGTTCGCGCTGATTCACTCAACCCTGACATCTCCTCGCCCACTCGCCTCACCTTGACTTTAATATACAGGAAGCCGCGTTGCATGGCTTGCCCCATCCGCTGACAGCCCCCAACCTACAAGGCTGATCATTCACAAATTTTCTTCCGCACACCATTCATAACTCTTTTTATCGACAAACATGGCGAACGGCCTGGATCGCCTCGAGAGGTTCTTCTCGTCTAGGCGCAAGCTCTCAGAGCCTTGCGGTGCGACTACTTCCGCTGCCACTCAGAACTCGGAGCAAACCTTTCCTGCTCCATCCTTTCTCCGACCAAAAGTGAACCGTATGGCCGCCCGAGAAGAAGTCAGTGTCAAACAAAATCCCCAGAGATCTAGCTCCCTGTCAGGCAACGCCGCCATCCAACGAAAGACCTCAGTTTCCACCCGCCAGTCCACTTCGACAACTGGAAGCCTCACTTCTTCAGGACCTCCATCTGTGCGGTCTCCAACTCACATCACCCGCCAGAACGATCCCCTGATTGCAGGGCTCAAAACTTATCAGTTTCCCAAACCAAGTCCTACCGGCGAACGCTCACACCCATCGCTTACCTCTCCCGCCGACTCAGAATTCTCTGACTCTCAGCGGCCTATGAGCCCTCGCTCGAAACCCCCAGCTATATTGATCTTGCCAAACAGAGTCGACACACCGCCATCATCGGAGCCTGAAGAGGACTGTATACTTAGGCTAGTTCACAACAATATCGCTCCGGAGCCTCACAGCATAGCACCTCCCACCCCTGGTTCATCTCCCGACTTGGGGCCAGCCTCCAATTTGAGGGATTCCAAAATAAGTGACGCGCTGGAGGGCGAGTTGGGCGGGAAGGGTGTGGTACGCCTTAGCGGAGCCTATGAAAGCAGCATACAGTCCGCAAGGCACAGCCATTCGAGCTTCAAACCTTCGCCACATGATTCGGTTTGTAGTTCTACACTCCGCGAACCCGATTTCAACGACTTTCTAAATCTGAGTGACGATGACATTGCCGAAATCGCCCCTGATAGCCCGATTATCCCTCCCATCGAGGATGCGCTCCGACCATTACCTCTGATATCCTTATCCATCTCGTCATCAGCACCACGATTCTCGTCCCTCTTAACCCTGACGCCGCCACGAGCAAGTCGGCCAGCTACTGCAGCGGCATTCGAGGCCGCACGTATTGCAAACAGATTCGACTTTGACTTGATATACGTTGTGAACTTGTGGCCTGATAAGTCGTCAGCTTCGAAACTGGATGCCGGGTCCGAGTTTGGCGCCGAAGATCATGCAACGAACAGTCAACAACCGCTTGTGGGAAGGCTGCTGGCTGCACATGGGCTACATCATGTACCTTCACCGCTTCAGATATCCTCAGCTGTTCACTCGGCAATCCTACGCGCCGATGGTTGGGTCGAATACCGAAACCCAGCAGCAGAGCACCATGACCTTGCGCGGGGATACGCATGCGCTTTCTACACAGGCCAATACGCCAAGGGCGGGTCTGTCGATGCAAACGCGCCCGTTTCTGGTGTAAGACTTTCAGAGCAGATCAACCGTGGGATCGTCTTTGCGGCCTATCGCAAGCCTAGGGCTGGGGACTGCAAGCTTGGCACGGACCTCAAGGAGGAGGAGCTTGGGAATCTCCATGCGGATGCCGAAGCTCTGGTGGAAATGCTCATTGACATCCATGTGACCAATCGCTTGCGCCAACCACTTACACCACGACGACTGTCAGATGAAATCGGTCCTATGCCTTCAGCACAGCTCAACACTACGGAAGTATGACTCATAGGCTCACTGCCATGGGGACTCATTCAAGGGAGCTCGAAAAGCACATTTTGTTAATCTGGCACGTCTGTACGAATACAATGACACTTTGATGTAGGAATGATCATATTAGAAGATACCTTTGGGGGCGGCACACTACAAACGAAGGGAATTGGCAGGATGAGGATAAGGCGTTCAAGGAGGACCAGGCTACTCCAACGGCTGTTTGGCCTAGGCGTCGGGCGCTTGAGGGAGGGGTCACCGTATTATTCCGGCTCGACCACACTCTCAAGGGCGTGTCTAATATTTACCTATTAAGCATGCTTGTTGCCTTGAACAAAGGCTCCAGGAAACTTGTGCATATGATTCACATGTTCAATGTACCTAGTCACACGACGCATACCCGATGGGTGAACCGTCATTTCACGGGTTTTCATAGAGAGCAATGAAAAGATTCGCTGATCGGTATGAAGTGCAAGTACACATGCATTATTGTCACCATCATTAGCCAATGAAGTCTGCACCGCGAACTTGTAGAATAAGCAACAAGGGGCCCCTGTATGGTCGCCGAAAGCACATACACAAGCTGAGCCAGTGATTGGGGATTGTCACATATAGCCGCCTGACAGTTGATTTCCCATCTCTGAAGGATCTAATCACGCATGGATCGAACCAACACTCGACACGATCTGTTTGATGAGTGGCATCAGCACCGCGTGTCGTCACTTTCCTTGTTCCAACACGAGTCCTCACCAACAACGATGACAACCAACTGTACATCTCCATCCCTGCTGATCCACAGTTGATGACGAATGTCCGGAGCAATGCTGCGGCTGACGGATGAGGGGTTATCAGGCTGCGCCCGCTCTACGACGAAGGCAAAGGAGGGATATGTCTGTTTGCGGAGGCGAAGAACGGACAACAGCTCCATATGTGGAGGTGTCACCGGTCCGAGTTCGCGTGCCACCGAAGACGAGGGAAACGCGGGGAAAACAGACATGACTGGGGTACGGTTGGGGTCCCTGCATGTCGGTGTTGGAAGCGAGGAGATGCACGAGCGTTGGAGAAATCTTGATCACAGGTACTAACGTTGGTTTCCCATCACAAGTTGTGTTCTCTATACATTGAAGGTCAACTAGACATATGACTATTACAGCGGACACCTGGGTTAGGACTATAGGTAACTCGTGATCGAAGATTTACATGCCCCAATATCCTATCGCTGCCGTCCGTTACGGAGAGGAACAAGTGGCGAGCGGAAAGGAGGAATGCAGATTATAGTCCTTCCATTTCTTCAAGAAGATCAACCATTAAGAACCAGGATTTTCATAAAGATTTAATAGTAATATACAGAAATGTACAAGAAGACACTGCTATATTTGATGCGATTATACAATCATTTTCTTCGAATACCATTCTTCTATTGCCCTGTTCCATTCTCACTTATGGGTGCTTTCGGTCCCCATTTTATTGCTGCACACTTGAGCAGGAAGATGGTGTATGGCCACTATATCAACATCTCCAAGAGGAAGGACCTCACATACGAGATAAGCCACGAGTGGCCTGATCGGATATTGGCATGCCCAAGAGGATACTTGCTCCGTGAATACAGCCAGCTATAGTGTCAAACGCTCAAGGCCGAGGTAGAAATAGCCTGTCCATTCTTAGTTGTCGTGATCAGATGTCTTTCTAGAGAGCATGTGACTATATTGGCTCCTGACTGCGAGGAGGTCGATTGGTCCGTGAAAGGTCAAATGGCTATATTAAGACAAAAGAGGAACAGGTTTGCAGTCGCACATATCAGTCAAATGCTACTCTGCTATTATTAAGCAAATCAAGCTTGGGTATTGAATCTATCTGGTTCGTAAAGCCAATGTCTCTTGTATCAAACGGCCCAGTTCACTGCTACCAAAGTAATATCCTGCAGAACTTCGGCCTCCTAGACTGCCAACCCAGACTACATCATGTCTCATTATTTTCATCCAACCCCACCCCTAGACACAACCATCCATATTGTCCGGAGCAATCTACGTGGATAAGCTGCCAACCATGGGTTCGCGACCATACTCATGCTTGCAAACTGAGGCTTCATGTAACGTGAAATATGAAGACTTCTAGTTGGCAAGAAGCACCTGCTAGTAAGAATCTGCGGCTTTTAAGAACCCATGTTGAATCCTGAGAAATTAAATGGCATGGCTGATATGTGGAAACTTAGCCTGTCTCTGCCCCGAAAGGCAAGAGGTGTGAATGCATACACTCCAGTTTTCTGATGACATCTCGTAACCATGTAACCATAATTTCGAATGATGGGTAGGAAGGTTAAGGTTAATTCTTAGCCGTATAGCTTCGGTCCAGGGTCCATGTAACGTTCCCTGGGTAGGGTTGTACTCGAAGCAATATGTGCATACTAGACTGATTTTTGCCTAGTCAAAGGGTATCCTCCTCAAAGAGTCAACCTTGCCCATTTTCTTGGCTTCTTGTGCCGCGGCAATGCTACTGGGAACCTTGATACCACAGCAGTCGCCCCAGCCCTTCCCGTCATGCGCCTGGCCCGTGTGGTCATGGTTGGCGTGCGCATCGCCATCCTCGTGTTTCTCAATAGCCGAAGCATCTTCCTCACTCATACCATCGGCGGCAGGGATGAGAGAGCCGAAGAGAAAATGCTGCATGACGGGTAGCTTGCCAAGCACCTCTGCTACAAACATGCGGCGCATGCCTCCTTCAATCTTGCTCCACGACCTTGCAGATGATATGTCATCGAGCATAGGGCTATGCCATCGCAGTCCCTTGACAGTCTTTGTACTGTTTACAAATCTGACCTGGCCGAGGTACATGAAGTCATCGCCAAATTCCTCAAGACTAAGCTCTTGGTGAATGGCTCGAGGCGTGATATACGGGTGTTCCAGCAGCTGCGAGGCACCGAACAGGAAGGGAGGAATTGGTAATCATCAAGACCCCAGACGCCATGGGACCCAGCCGGCTCGAGGTAGTAGGTCATCTGAATGAGGCGCATAATAGATAGGTAGACGGAGAAGACGCGAAGTACAAGCGGCTTGAAGTCGGTTCGTTTCAGCAAACCGAGCTGGTATAGACACAGCAGCCAAATGAGGAAGTTGAGTTCGTGTCCGGAACCATAGTCTATGCGGTTCCCATTACCAAACGACTGGGCTAGGTACGTGGACACCTCAGCAATAGCATCGCGATCCTTCAAACCTAGGGATCCATGCCATGCAGGCGCCCGCTCTGCCACAAGATCGAGGAACTGCCGAAATGCTTTATTTCCAAAGCGGGATCCTCCTTGTTCATTGGGGGAGCTTGAGAGACCAGACTCTCTGCCTCGTTTAAGATGTTGAGAATTGCTTTGACGGTGTCGCTGAGTTCGCCATCCTTGACCTCAGAGCACGGCGCACCAACCACAGCCTCCGTCAAGCCAAAGACCCATGCCTTGACCAGCGTAGATGACGGTGATGCAAGAAACAAGTCATGGTCCTGTTTTGAGAGGATTCTCCTCGAAGGAGTCTTGTAGGTCCAGCTCGAGGTATCGGGTGGCGATGGCAGAGTGGGAGTTTCTGGAACGGGCGTGGGGTTCGAGGGCGGAGATCGACGTTTGCGAGGTTCTAACTTTGGGATACGGTCTTTGAGGTTCGGGAGCGAAGACGGTGCCGCCTGTGATGGCCGAACTGACGTGGGAGCTGAGTCGGTCATGGTGCAGGTGATGATGTTCTATCGAAGTTCGAGAAGTTGGTCAGCAAATGCATCTGGCGGGATGGCGATGAATGGATCAGCGCCAGGGACAGGACCCTCTATCTACAGCGCCCGAGAGGTGTTGCAAGTACCGGATAGCTCCCTGTATGTAGCTTGCTTGGGCATCTTGGTGCAGTAGTCACGCATTTGGATGCTCTTGTACCTCTACTTGGGGCTGGGTACATTGCCCGCTAGCTAACCCACGTACCCACCTACGCTGCAGAAGCCTTTGGGCAAGTCCCACAATATCATTCGTGAAGCAGCAAACTAGAAACTTCATAAGACACGACCTACTGGTGCCTTTCACTGAGCCGTCTCAACATCTAGCACCCAAACACCCATACCCGCATCGACAATGGCTCCTCAGGCGAACCAGTCGCCGAGCTCTCTCATCTCCCCAAGGCAGATGGCTCGGCAACCTTTTCATACTGTGGCTACACAGTCACCGCATCCGTCAATGGACCGGTTGAGGCACAGAGGCGAGATGAGAATCCTTTCGAGGCCATCGTCGACGTCAACGTGAGGCCGGCAGCAGGAGTCGGAGGTATGGCTCATTGAGGTTTTGTTTCAGCGTGTTACTATTTCGTCATGGAAGCTGACCTGAATGTAACCAAAGGCACGGCTGAGCGGCAGCTCGAATCCATCGTCCAAGCTGCCCTTCGACAGCTCATCCCCATCAGGAATTTTCCCAGGACTCTGATACAGGTTACCCTGCAGATTATCGAGACACCACAGAACGTCTACACAAACCCCAAAATCGTCCAAGCTCAACTGGTAAGTGCGCGTGCATTGACGACATGGCTGAAGTGATTCTCACACGTCCGTGCTGGTAGAATCTTTCCGTCATTCCAGCGCTGCTGCACGCTGCTGTTCTCGGACTCTTGACAGGAGCCGTGCCTATGAAGACCATCGCGGCGGCGGCCACCTTTGCCATCCCAGAGGAAGCCGACGGAAACGCCATTATCCTGCACCCAAGCACGGTGGAGGCAGACCGCGCCAAGTCGGTGCATGTCCTGGGATTCACCTCTGACGAGGAGCTTCTCCTGGCCGAGAGCAAGGGCTCCTTTTCTCCGGATGAGTGGAACAAGGTCCTGGAGATTGGCCAGCGCGTATGCTGTCGCCGCCAGGAACAGGGCTGGAGGAAACAATGGAAGATAGTAGCATTGAATCTGCCAGCATCTTGGACTTCATGCGCGCCGCGCTGAAGGCCAAGACGGCAGCGGATCTGCATTGGAAGTGAGCCTCATGCGATGCGCAGGTGGCAACGCAGGGAGGACATGCACAAGAACGGGATGCAGGGCGATCAGCGCGTTCCGTCGCGAAGCCATTGGCTGCTCCGAGACGCCAGGGAAGGGGAGCAGAGATGGGATGAAGCATTGCTTCCCTCACGTTCATAACAAGCTCAACTTCGGATGGCGGGAGCGAATACCGCGGGCTGGAGAGGGTGGGTTACGAGCGACTGGTGAGACGGGCGGTGACGAGAAGGGCAAGAGAGGAGGATGTCGCCCGCCGTCGGTTGTCGACGAGATACGGCTGTGGTGGTGGTGCATGGGGCAGAGCCGTACGCGGAGACGATATCTGGTACAGAGCAAGAGAATGCATGGGCTAGATGGGTTGAGCCTTGGCTGTGGCGTCCCTATGTGTGGTGTTTCATCTCGACTTCAGGATCTGCCCCTGTACGGTTGCGACAAGAAAACAGAACTCCCTCCAATGGCGAAGAGGGCCCTTTGTTGGCTTGCAGCAGGGTGAAACGAGAGACGGCAAATAGACAGGGAAGAGGACGACATCTATACCCACCATGCATATAGTTAAGGAAAACATCTCTTATGGCGACATGGGAAAGAAGCATAAGGCGGATAAGGCAGTAAACGTGTAGCCATGGGCCGGACTCGTGTTTAGCATCCGTCAATCTACTTACAACAACTCCCAAGCTGTCGAGGTGCCAGGCTCAAACGGGGTACGCTTCAAGCGGGCCGCCACTAAGGGTGGCCGAGTCGTTTCTCGATGGAGTTTCTTGCATCATGCTCGCGAGGGATCGCGATTCGGGAGAGGAGAGAGACAGAGAAAGAAATGGAGCGAGGCAAAAGGTGCAGAGTAACAACTGCCGTAGTAGCCGGTGGTGCGTGCGACGGAGCGCAAAGGAGAGCTCCACAGGCCGCGGGTTGAAACAATGGCACAACGGCTGGATCAGGGATAGGCGAGCAGCTTTGAGACGGACACGCTGCCGCACCAGGGTGAACATGGACCAAGTCGAGCGTCTTCCCCACAGCGAACCCAGCGCCCCTTCCCTGCGACGATGCAGGCAAACCGCATCTCCATGTTGTTGTTACAGTGTAGAAGCACTAGCCATGGTCAAGCCAGCTTGGCTATCCACAGCGACCGAGCTTCAGGCCACCGCGCCGAGCTACGAGTACCTAAACGCCAAGCGAGCCTACGGTGGGAGTTCGGAAGTTTCGCATACCTGAGGAGTTCGGATATCTCGACCCATAATCGGCATAATGCTGAAGAATAATCGACTTGAAAATGCAGTGAATTTCGAAGAATAACGCAATAAATCTACGAGAATAATGTGATAAATCAGAGAGGCTACATTCTGTAAGCTATTCTAGAAGTTTCCATTTTCTTTTTCTTTCTGTTCTTCTTTCTTTCTTTTCTTTCTTTAACGAAGATATTTCGTTCCAATGGAAATCGCATGGCAGGCGAAACTTTTGTTCTTCCACTGTGAGACGGGGTGGATCTCCCGATGGGCGCGACGCGGCGCAAAGTGTCAGAATCTGGTGGCTTGCCCACGCCGCGGAACCAATGGGAGACTCAACCCGGGAGGAGAATGAATTGGTCGAAGGAGAGCAAGGGAGAGCGAGTGAGTTTCTGCGCCCCCTTTCTCGTTTGCCCCATGCGCTGGTGGTGGGTGGTGAGAAGGTCAGCCAAGACAGGTTGACACAGATTATTCCTCCGCGATGGCCCTGCAAGGATTCCAGAAGCTCTGGCGCGCAACGATCCCTGGACGAGGGCACCCTTCCCTCGGTTCGGTCGACTTGACGATGACATGAGATTGATGGCAACGCACGAACCCACACGACCGCTTCCACCAGATTGTGTGTTCCAAAAATTGATCGTCTCCTTTTCGCTCCTGTTGCGGTGTCGACAGGGGACGGCCCGTGGAGCGACCAAGAGGATCCCCTGCGACTCCGCAAAGATTTCAGGAATAGCAGTGTCGGAAATTGTTGCTCAGTAAGACTGTGTTTAAATAAAGCTGCCTCGTCACACAAAGGCCCTCTTAGTCTGCCTCCAGCTTACCTGCGTGCGGTTAGGCTGCGTCTCCTCCACCTTTGCTCGTTTTTATATATCGTGAACGAGCTGATCGTCTTTGCAGAGCTCCGGTTAGCTCTCGCTTTGGTCAACTCCTCGAGCTTCACATCCTTCTTTTTTGTTAATCTTATTTTACTTTTTACTCTCTTCCACATTCTGCAGTGGCTTTGATCTTTTTAGACTCAACACCCTGCATATAATTTAGACTTGCTTCTTCACTTCCACTTTCATTCCATTCTTTTATTCGTACGCTGGTCGGTGCGATTTACTCTGCTCGCCTTTTTATTTTTTCATTATCCGCGGCAGCCACAAGATCTTTTGCATCAATCACACACTCACTCACACACACACACACTTGTTCATCCTGCAGCCAAGGTCTCGTCACTGTCACTGTCACCCGTCACCCGTCACCTAGACCGACTCTGCTCGACACCTCCGTCATCCGGGTACGGAACGCACTTATTCTTCTTCTTATTCGGTTCCATTCCCATCTCGGTGCTTCTACCGGCCTCTCAGCACCACGTGCGGCTTGTCCCTGCAGCTTCGGTGATCCAGTCACCCACTACGGCGCAATTCCACCTGTCGGGTCGTCCACATCTGCATCCCGGCTCCCCGCAAGTCTTGCTAGCCAAGACTAGAACCACGGATAGCAACTCATCACGAGCTGCTTTGGCTACTACCCTCAGGTGAGCACCCGTCTCGGCCTATTTTTCTTTTTGTTTTGTTTTTTCTTTCCCGTTGTACGAGGCCAGATTCACGAGCCATTGGACTAGCATCTGACGGATGCGGGCGTGATTCAAAGAGGCACCGGCCGGAACTAGTGGGCTAACATAGTTGGTGCTCAAGGACAATCCAATCCTGAGACGTCTTGCTTTCACCCTCGCCGATCCATCGCGGAAAAGGCGTCACCGCCCCCAGACAACCCACAAGTCACCCAGCCGGCTGGAGCGCGAGTTTTCCGAGCGTAGCGACACCCTGCACCCTGGTACTCGGGTCTTGACATCGATTGTCGCGATTCGAGTTTACGGTGGACTTTGCAGCCCTGCACACCCACCGACTTTTAGCTTACAGAGCCTAAAGGGAACTGTAATTACAGGTACCTCTCAGGTCACCAAGTACCTATAGTACCAGTCGTTACAGGCTGCTTGCTCCGTCATCAAGCCAGGGGATCCTCGCTTGCCCAATCAGCCATCGCTGCCCGCCCGCTGCAGCTTACCCACCCCACCAAAACTCGCGCACTCACGGCCGAAACCCCCAAGGGCTTCAGCACAGTTACAGCGGCCATGTCTTCTCCGCTGTCTCCCTGTACTCGCCCACGGGCACCACGATGCTCCACCCGTCCCTGAGCGACAGTGGCAGCGCCAATCCTCCCGCCACCTCCGTAATCTCAGATAAAGCCGCCATCTCCGACGACCTCCCACGACGGCTTCCTCTCGTGCCCGCAGTCTGTCCATGATAAACACTGCCCAGGCCTCGCAACTCCAACATGACTCTCTCCCGGGCGCGCCCTCTTCCGCCATTCCCACGCTAGGTGGTTGCCCTCCATCCACGCTGTCTCCCACCGCTCTGCCTTCTCCAGCCTCGCCTATCTCGCTCCCAGCACCCTGGAGCCCTCAACGGCTTCCACCTTGTCCCCGCAATCGCAATCGCAATCGCAGTCCGGCCACCGTCGCAACGCCCCTTCACACGGCACCATCCCTCGTCAGACCATCCTCAAGGCCCTCGCCACGGTAGCCAGGAACAACAAGCCCCAGGCCCTGTCACTCAACAGCATGCTGTCCGCCACCTCGCCGGCCGAGGCACAGCCCTCCTCGGCTTCTTCTCAGAAGCTGGCCGACGCCCTTAATGATTTGGCCAAGACGCTCAACACGCCCACCGCCTCTTACCCTGCTCTCCAGTCACCTTGCTTCTACCACCAGAGGTTCGACGATGCTGTCGACATTGACAAGGTTCTTGAAGAGATCAAGAACGATGCCTCCATGTCACATTCCCGCCTGGTCCAGACTGCCACCAGCGTTCGTGAGGTCTCGAAGCAGCTCCAGCGCCGACCCATCAAGCGCGCTGTGCGCAGCATCATGATTGTCACCAAGGCCCGTGACAACCAGCTCGTCTACCTGACCCGAGAGCTGGCCTCTTGGCTTCTGCGGACCCCTCGCTACGGCTCCGATGTTGGCGTCACTGTTTATGTCGATGCCAAGCTGCGCAACTCCAAGCGCTTCGATGCTCCTGGTATCCTTGCTGAGAACTCACGATTCCAGCACATGCTCAAGTACTGGACCCCTGATCTGTGCTGGAGCCAGCCCGATAAGTTCGACCTCGTCCTTACCCTTGGCGGCGATGGCACTGTGCTCTTCACTTCCTGGTTGTTCCAACGTGTTGTGCCTCCGGTTCTTTCTTTCAGCCTCGGCAGTCTTGGTTTCATGACTACCTTTGAATTTGAGAAGTACAAGGAGCATCTGAACCGGGTCATGGGCGAAGATGGTATGAAGATCAACCTTCGCATGCGTTTTACCTGCACCGTTTTCCGCAATGGCAGTGTCGGTACCGAGATCGAGGAGGGCGAGCAATTCGAGGTCCTCAACGAGTTGGTCATTGACCGTGGCCCATCGCCTTATGTCTCGAACCTCGAGCTCTATGGAGACGATGAACTCCTCACTGTCGTCCAGGCTGACGGCTGCATCTTCTCCACGCCCACTGGCTCCACCGCCTACTCGCTCTCCGCCGGCGGCTCCTCGTGCACCCGGATATTCCGGCCATCCTCCTTACGCCCATTTGCCCCCACACCCTCTCATTCCGCCCTATGGTTCTCTCCGACACCATGGCACTGCGTGTTTCTGTCCCACGCAATTCTCGTGCTACTGCCTACTGCGCCTTCGACGGCAAGGGCCGTGTCGAACTTCGCCAAGGCGACTACGTCACCATCACCGCCTCCCAATATCCCTTCCCTACCGTCACTCGCACCGACACTGAGTGGTTCGACAGCGTCAGCCGCACTCTCCGATGGAACGTCCGCGCTGCTGCTCAGAAGCCTTTGACGCCAGCGCTGTCGCTCCTGGCATGCCTAGCGAGGAGGACGATGACACCGTTGGATGGGATATTGACACGGACAGCGCCTACTATGCTAGTGAGGCTGGCAGTGTTAGCGCAAGCCCCATCCGGCGCCAGATGAGCATGCTCGGTTTGTAATCTGACCAAAGATTGCAACCAAGACAAATGACATGTTCGATATAGATATTAGACACCATACATTTTTGGGAAATTTTGGAGTTGGAAGGAGTTTTTGTTGGAACCCCCATGTTACCGTCATCCGCCTATGGCTGGACTCGAGACGGATCGAAAGCAAGCGGCCACTGTGGCATTCTTTTTGGATCATGACGAAACACTAGATAGACCTTGACCACGCACTCAAGAGCGGTCTTTTGGCTAGGAGATGGATATGACTCGCCGTTCCAAGGCAAACCTGTCTTTCTAAACACGTTGAGCAAAGGTGAATGGTATCCTTTTAAATAGTCTCCTATAGACAATGAACGAATGAACACATTCACGAAATCAAGAATCCGCTCCTGATTGTGTGTTTGAAATGGTATCCCACCATCAAGATCTAGGGCGGATAGTTTAGTGGTATAATACTCCCTCGAGTCCATTCCATTCTACCAGAAGCTTTTAAATAAGAGCAAGAGATATATGGAAGCAAAAAATAGTCAGTCGTAATTGGGTCGGGCGCTGCATCTGAATAAAAACTTTGATATATCATGTGCGGTACTAAAATGGAGGTAGGCCACCACCACTTACAGTAAATCATTTCGTCGACAAGGTAATCTTCGGAGGTTTAAATGCATGTTCCGGTACTTCGGTAATTACTTTTAACAGCACCCTAAAGTGATAGCTGCCTAAGTTACCTTACCTGAAGGTATTTCTGCACAGCTGTGTGACACAGGGGATGGGTAGGTCGAGCTCTCGAGCAGCGTGAGACAGCATGCTACAACACCAAACTCAAACGTAATGGCCATGGGTCAGCCGGAAGCATTGTTCATCACTGTCACCGCCTTCTTCAACGTGAGGGCTCGCAGCAGCAGCAGAGGCTCCGTGAGTCGGTATTACGTAAAATCACACTCTTAAGCTCCGTGCAGGCATCGCCAAAAGTTGGCTATGCCTTGCAAAAGCATATCCTGCACCACAGAATCGATAAACCCAATCAATCAACTTTGCATTGCCCACGCCGTCCTAAATGGAAAATTCTTCATACAGATAAATACCTGCACATTATACCCTTCATTTCCATTCTACCCACCACACCAGGCTCAAGTTACCTTCGGCGCAGGGTTGGGGTTCCATATCATCATGGCCGTGGGGTCGAGGGTCAGGGGAAGGTCTTATACAAGACATTAAATCGTCGAGGCAGACCTAAAAGAGTTCCAAAAAGTGTACGTCAGCAAAATGCTGACGGTTTGTGGGCTAATGGCAACGCCAACTCCCCTCAGAAGTTTGGCTGTCCTTCACTGCTCCTTACGGAGCTCAGAGCTACCACTGTGATCATCATTGGGGGTCCTCACCTTTCAGAGTTATCGGCATGGAGTTGCAAAAGCAACACTCGGCAGCTCTGATCGAAGCCTTGTGCATGCTCAATGATGAGACTCGTGTCCACACGCGGCGAGCTGTTGGCACAAATATTCTGAGGGCGTCGGTGGCACCACCGCTGTTATCGATGGAGGACGAGGTTGGGAGTATGCGGGCACGCCATCAACGAGCAAGTGCTTGGTGATTGTATCTGACCAAGGTTAGTCAGTAACTTCTCGAGCGAGGGCAGACGGGCATTCTTGTAAGTCTGGCAGCAGTCTCTGATGTCTTGACGGTCGATGGACAGCGTTGGCATGGCTGAGCCACGTCTCTGGGTGAAGATGCTACTGTCCCCGGGTCAGTACAAGGTTAAACAAGCCAAAGTGCTGTGGCCAAGAGAGGAGTGTCCATAAACCCATCTCAATAGGCTGCTTGGGCCCAAGTCTGCTTGGCGGCGTAGAGCAGCAGAACGGCGTCTCTGAATAGACGATGGCGAAAGACAGGAGCAAGATCAACAAGTGTTGAGATGAAGAAGCTGAAGTTGAGGATGGTAGACAAGAGGAGAAGAAGAAGAAGACAAGGACGAAGTCCGCCAAGTCAGCTTGTATATAGGCAACGAGCCCGTCCAACTCTGCCTGCCCTTACTGCGTCCTCGGTTTCTACAATTATTAACGAGTCGAGTGACTTGAAAGAGCAAGAGGCGGACGAGAGGCGGATAAAAGCTGGTAAAGACCCTTTGGATGGCAAGAGTCTATAGCAATGACCGCAGACGAGACTTCCCAATGGACACGCCCTTATATTCATATGGATAGGTACTACTTATTCCGAATGGCAACTGTAAGAAAATATGAGACTTTCTACCCAATGCTTCGGCTTGTTGCGCTTGCCTGGCAGCGATGGAGTAAGTGCTTTCTAGGAGACATGATCTTCTCAAAAGTCACGAGGCACGTCGTGATGGCAGCCTTCAAGTACGCTTGCCTGGCCTTGCCTCCAATATCCTCCTCGCCACTTAATCACAATGCGCGCCTGCCTCTCCTACGAGGCCTGCAAGGAATCTACTTAGACACAAAGCACTTGGGGAGTATGAAAATAGCCAACACGGGCGCAAAGGGCATTCCTACGGCTGCTACGCAAAGCGTCAGTCAATTAAGCTAGTATTGTCAGTCAGTATCTGCACGGGCTGGCTACCCGCTGCATTATCCAGCTCCCATATCCTGCTTTTCGCTTGGGATGCTTGAGAAATCTCGCTCTTTACTTGATTCATCTCTATTCTACTCCACAACGTTGCCATTGACCTAACCGCGATATCTTCCCTATCCAGATTTACAACGATGGCTTCATTTGTAATATCGACCAGATGAATGCCCCTACGCCAGGGATAAAACACATCAGTTTCGCCCATCTCGTTCCCCTTTCAGAGCACAGTGCAGCCTCCTTAACTGAGGAATGATAAGACCGAGCTAGAAAGGCTCAAGAGTGGGCATGCAGGATGGGCGGGCGCGTCTTTGGCATTCGATCAACTGAGCTGGCGACACCAGGCTTGCTGATGCTTTTGGGCCGAGGATCTGTAGGGACGGCTCGTATATGTCGATGGACTACAACCCTCCAGCGCCACGATTACTGTCAAGCCATCAGTTGGTTGTGTATTGTTCTGGCTGCCCCGGACTTTTCGTGCCGGGGGTAATTTGCTTAATTATTACTCAGAATAGTACATGACAATGGATTGAATTGGCCTTTCGCAGGGCACATCCACCAATAACCCAGTTGATCGAGGATGAAAACTACTGCTACATGCAAGATCAGACGTGCATTTAGCTATTCTTAAAGGTATAATGGTAAAAATAAGAACTGCTCCTACAACTAGGCATGGGCGAATGGTTTAGTGGTATAATACTCCCTTAGCATGAGCAGTTTGAGTCCGCTCGGTTCTAGCAATTCTCTGGGAGTGGTCCGGGGTTCGATTCCCCGTTTGTCCAGTTTCTTTTTTGCACTTTATCCTGTCGCTAACGGAAACTACTTGGGTGTAAGTGGTGACTTTTTCTCTTTTTATTTTACTACGTGGGTGGTTGACGTTCTTGTGAAAGGAACTACTTGGGAATATTGCGTATATTCCTGGCTGCAGCAATGTCACTGGCTGCCTATGAGACGGAACCTTGACCCTTGCCATTTTGCTTTGCTCGAACATGGTTTACCTAAGGTAGTTAGTATTATTCTGACTTTGATACCCGTGCTTTATTAGTAACTGCCATATCTACGTCTTAGGAGCCAGGCACATCAAGTTGACAACAACCATGATCTGCTTTGGAAGGACGGTGCTTACAAGTTACCAAGGCCTTGGCTGTGTGGCCCCTCCGGTATACCTGCACAAGCCCATAGCCTATGAATTGCAACCATCCTTTCTTACACCCCACCCCTAATCGAACACATAAGCCAGACGTTCAAAAAATTGGAAAATAGAATGATATATATATCTTCATGTTCAGGAATAGGCTTATGTGATCACACAAAAAGCCGCCACGCTACCCCTGTCGCAAAGCAATGCATACCGTGAGTAAATGGCCGTACATCTCAGCAACATATTTGACTATGCTGAGACCCAGCTTACAGACAACTCAGAGTGAACCGGGCACGTTTTATCACTTTTTCCAATATCACCAGTCAAGCAGCCATTGCGTATACAGTTTCATTCTTTCATTTCACATCTGTTTCACCACAACGGCCACCCATTTGGCCGCCCCACTGGACATGCGATGCGTTGCACCCAGTCCAAAAACCATTCGCAGACCAAAAGCAAGATATATCCAGTATGTTTTGTCCAACACCATAAAAAACCTTTTGCGTCCCGCCTGATCACTCCCGTTCCGTTCCCCGAGTCCTTGCCTAATAAGGAGAAAAGTATAGCAAGGGATAAAGACATCAACTCGCCATAAACGACAACAATGCAGATACAACAAGCAATATACCCCACACTTCCAGCCATATGTGCAACCAGAGTTATAAGCTCAAATTCGCCCAGAAGATGCCTGTATCATGTTCTGAGCAGGCCAGAATAGGAGTCACGCCGCTTTATCACCGCCAGGCGCCTTGGCTAAGCGATAACAATCCAGCTACGCAATCCATGTCGCCCCTCTTGCTCGGACTTACGTCTCCGCGCATGAACGTCTCAACCTCATCGGCTCGTTTGGGCGCACCTGCTCCAGGCTGCCGCTCGCCATCCTCGAATATTTCCAAGGAGGGCTTAACTGACCCATCATGGCGACCCGGCGCAGTGTTGGCACGATTACCAAGAAGGGCAGGCCCGTCGCTGACTTGCAATACACGACCCAGGCGCCGGGGATTTTGTGACTTGAAGGATGCTTTCGAGGGACCAAGGCGCGGGCGCTGGGAAGCCTGAGGATTACCATCCTCGTCCGGGCTCCAGTTTTCCTTATCAGAGTCGGTAGGGAGAGGAGTCTCGGGAAGCCCTTTGACTTCTCGCCTTCTTGCACCTTCTGCACCTCCTTTGCAATAGTTTCCAGCCGGGCTACACTGGACTGGGTTCGACTGAACTTGGTCTTCTTCGCGTTATCTGGGCGTGGCTGTCTGCCAATGGAAGCATTGCGCTTCGAGCCGCTAGGCTGTAGCACGGTACTTGATGATCGCAGGAGGCTAATGGCAGCAACGGCAGAGCCACTAGATTCGCGCTCAGCCTGTGCAGTTAGTTCATCACGGGTGTCGGCATCGGCGCAGAGCTCCCAGGCATGCACATCCCGCGAACGGCCCCTGGTGAGTGAAGGCGGAGGAAGGGAGCTCGTCAGCGCCGAGATGGGAGGAAGGGTGATGCCTGGAAGAGCACTGTGGCTTCGCTGCAGGGTTCTCTGGCGGACTTGCGGCAGAGCAGGGAGTGTCGATGATGGCTCGGGAGGTGACAAGCGTGTTGGGGACGGAGCGCTTGATACCAGCTCAGCCTTGCCTTCCAACGATAGTGATAACCGCATATGAGACTGAGATGCAGAATTAGAGGGATCTGAAGATGAGAATATTTCTGGCCTGGATGTGTCACGTCAGTATGAGACTAGTCCCTTCATATTGGTGAGTTATCGTACCTAAATGACCCATCGTGGCCATTGTTGCTGGCAGCCGAGAAAGACCTCTCAAGATGCCATCGGTTTGCAAGATAGCCCACAGAGCTTGAGAATGAATGTGATAGTGCCTGAGAATCATCTCGGTACTCTTGTGAGGATTTGGAAGGGTCTGGGCGAGGCGTTGCCTCAGTTTGGCTGTCCACAATGGTTTCTTGACTCAGAGGCACAGAAGCTGCGTTGGCCTGGCTGACAGTTGGTTCAAGTTGAGGCGTAGGTGAAGTTGACGTAGGGATCGCGGTTTGCGGGAGGGCTGGATCGGAGGCGGGCGCTGAAGGATCGGAGGCATCAAGAACGTTGTACGCGGAGGCGGGATCGGAAGAGACGGTGTGCATGTGGCCGTAACGCAAAGCGGCAATCTCTTGGGGGATAAGGGCCGCGATTTACGGCGGTCGTTTTGTCGTCGATTTTGGAACCAGATCTAGAAAGTGGAAAGTTAGTGTAAGTACGGCTTCGCGTCGAACGCGGATGTGGAACACGCGTGGGCATGGTGGATTGCCAATTGACGTACCTGAACTTCCTTTTCGTTCAACGAGACGCGCTGGACGACATCGAGACGCGCCTGCTTGTCAGGCTTGGGGTTCCTCATGTAGGCCTCTTCGAGGATCATTTTGTCCTTGGCACTGTAGGGCAAGCCAAAAGCTTGGTGTTAGCTACGACGCGACCAATGCCAATTGCACGGTTCTCGGAAAAATTCGACGTACGCGGTCCTCTTCCTCTTGCCCTTGGGATGTTTCTCAGCGGACTGTGCCGAGCCAGGCGCGGAGATAGTGTCATCGTGGGAATCCAGGAAGGATTGGGACAGCATGGACGAGTCGTTGTGGCTGCTGGGGAACTGTTCTGCTGGGTGGGCGACCCCCAGAGAAGGAGGTGTCCGGCGAGGTGTTGGACATGGCGGGAGCGTGCAGAGTCGAGGCGGGTTGAGTCGGAGGTAATTGACGTCGATCTACGGGCGGGCATACATCACTGCCCCGGTACGCGTCGAGGAAGGCGGCGGCAGAGGAGCGAGGCAATGAAGATGACGTGAGGTAAGGATGCTTTGCTGATGAAGCGTGAAGAAAAAGGAGGAATCTGAAGAGGAGAGAGGAGAAGACGAGAGAGAGGAAGAGAAGGAGGAGCGATGGGCGAAGGAAGAAGAGGAAGCGAAGCACAATGTGCAACGAGGTTGGTGGATGGGATGGGCGTGCGTAGGTAGGTAGGTAGCAGAAGCAGGCATGTAATTAATCAAGAGCAGAAGTAGAGAAGAAGTGGTTCGTGGTCGTGCTTTGCTCCATGGGCCCCTCCGCACACCCATGGCGTATGCGCTGCTCCGCGTTGGCCCAGCCCTCGACAAATCACATCACGCGCCGGAGCGTTGCCATGTCCCGATTAGGAAACTTGTCAACACGCGTTTGTGTCTCTCGAGGTACGTGGTTTGATTTTAAGAGGTACCTGCGATACTTTGCCAGGTACATGACCAACTCAGCCCGTACAGCCCGCCCAGGAGACCGTGTACATGCTCTGGCAGCGCCCGAGGTAGCGGCTGCACCAGCACCATCAGCACCAGCACCAGCACCATAGCTTGAGCAGCAGCCCATGGACAAAACCGCAGGGCCCTGCCTGCTGTGCCAGCTGCCTGCCTCCAGCGTGTCATTCTGTTTCTTTTGTCAACCATCCCTTCATCAACGTGGTAGCCGTTCCAAACTTTCCGTTGTAGATTAGAAACAAATCATCATCATTATCATCATCATCATTGCTTGTATATTTTTTTATTTAATTTTTTCCAACCCAAGCTAGCCTGTGTTTTTCTTTTTTCTTTTTTCCTCTTCCCAATACTGCAAGACTCGCATTCCATTCCATGCGCCTCAGTCCTTTCCGTCAGCTCCCGTGTTGCAATGCCTCGTCTCCTCCGTCATGTCTCACGGAGATTTCTTCCCACCCATCTTCAGCAGATGCACCCATCACCGCCAATTTGCTCAAATACCTCGGCCCCGAACATCTCGGTTACGGCACACCTTCGTCTCCTCTTTATTACCTTAATTGATTAAGGTGTTTTCCACCTCGCTACCGCCCGACTTGTTATTTGCAGTCTCCACACCCCAACCTCCAAAATCCACCGTGGACATGAGCAAAAACGCGACTAGTAGCCCAACTCTACGCAGCGCGTCTGCGCTTATGGGTCCCCAGACCGAGAAACCCTCAGTCTCACCTGGCGCTGCGGTTCCACTCGAAGCACCATATCCCCAGGTACATCGGGCCTGGATTGTGGTACTTTGCTCGAGAAGCACCTGGGTGGTGTAGGTCGCGTGCGCAGCCCGTGTATCCAGCCTTTCTTTCTTGACTGCCTTCCCACTATGGGACGTCTCATCATACTCCAAGTGCAATAGCTGACCGCCTGCTGTACCGTGTGCCTCGTTGTCTTACCCGACGCACGGGTTGGCTACGAGTCGAGGTTCAGAGAGCTCCCTAGGCCACTGCCCTGCCGGTCCTGATCTCACGTTGCATTCCAGTCTTTGTCTTCTTTGTCTCATTCCCACGTGCCAAGCTTTTATACATATGAGCGACCTTGCATATTAATCATTAGACGTGCATTGGCGAAGGAACATCAATAACGTGCTCCTTGATTCTTTCATCATTTCACCATACGAGGCACAGCTTTGTCCTCCCCATACACCTGCGACAAAGCAAAGCCCCTAGGGCCTTCATAATGTCAACAATCACCACGACAGAGACAGGATCATTTGTCAAGCATAGCGTGTTTATCTATGCCGAACGGCTAACTACTTCGGCGGACGTCAAGAATTTTCATGGTGAGAAGTCTAGCTAGAAAAAATGCTGCTCTTTGCAGCGATGCTACTCTTGGCCCAACCTCTGCCCCGGAAAAGGCACAGAGGGCGTGATGGGCCTCCCATCCCCTCGTCACTGCTCCCGTGTAGTCTGAAATACCTCCGTCCTGTATCACCGGTGTCCATTCCCGCCGCTCAGAATGCCACCCGTTCCCTGATACTGAATGTGTATCCACTCAATAAGTCCATGTAGTTCCTGCTCGCCACGTCGTAATATCAAGAGTCATTTACAGGTCCTCGTCGGACTGCTCGCCAGGCAGCTCAATGTTCTTGGCGGCGTCCATCTGGGCCTCGTACTCCTTCATGAGCTCGAGGTCAACGGTGGCGGTGGGGGAGCCAGGGCAGGGGCAGCAACGAATTCCTGTTATTAACTGTCAGCAAAGCTTGCGGCTGGCAAACTCTTGGGGCGGGGCACGAACGAGCTGGGGTTGCCAACGAGCTTGCGGGCGAGCCACAGGAAGGGCTTCTCGAAGTTGTAGTTGGACTTGGCGGAGATCTCGTAGTAGGCCAGGTTCTTCTTGCGGTGGAAGGTGATGGTCTTGGCCTTGACCTTGCGCTCCTTAACATCGACCTTGTTACCGCAGAGGACGATGGGGATGTTCTCGCAGACACGGACGAGGTCACCTGGGACACTGTTAGGGTCGCTCTTTAGATATTGGGGCGTTGGATCAACGTACGGTGCCAGTTGGGAACGTTCTTGTAGGTGATACGGGAGGTAACATCGAACATGATGATACCGCACTGGCCGTTGATGTAGTAACCGTCACGGAGACCACCGAACTTCTCCTGACCGGCGGTATCCCAGACATCGAACTGAATCTGGCCGTAGTTCTGCAATGGGTCAGCATTGAGCTGCGGATGAGTGGACACTGGGAACTTACTGTGGTGAAACCGAGAGGGTGGACCTCGACACCGAGGGTGGCCATGTACTTCTTCTCGAACTCACCAGTCAAGTGACGCTTGACGAAGGTGGTCTGTGGGATGGGAGGTCAGTAAGCGTTGGATGAGCAAATTTGTCGCGCCCGTGCCGGGACAGCTCCAAGGCGGGAGGCCAGGAAGCGGTAAAGGAAAACGGCCGTCTCTGTGGACGCGGGCAGCGACAATGTCGTCAGAATCACGCACCTTTCCGGTACCGCCATCACCGACAAGCACGAGCTTGAAGGTAGGGATCTGCTGCTTCTGCTCAGCCATCTTTAAGGCGGGATCGTGAGCCGTAAACGATCGATAGGTCTGATGTAAACAAGCGGGGTGCTTCACGAGGGTTGTTAGCTTCGGGGTTCTCGACGAGGACATCGGGGCGAAGGCTTGGAGGGTAAAGGAATTTATAGCGCACGGTCGCCGGGGGTCGGGTATACCTTGAGGTGGTCAAACTGGCTTGGTTGCTGCGAAGGACAAAAGCTTCACAGACAAGAAGTCTTGGGTGATGTTTTGAAGGCGGCGGGGAACTTGGGCTACGCAGGGCGTTAAGCGAAAAATTCAGTTGGCCGGTGGGTGGGCTCCTGCACGTGATGCCACTGCACGGCAACACAGCCTGAGGGAGACCAGGGGGGCATTCACCTCATTACCGTACGGTACTAGGCACAGGCTCGTTATCCTAACGCACGCCCAGGTACCTTGGCCAGTGTGGCACAAAACCTCTCTCATAACGTCACTGTTTTTTTTTTTCCTTGCGGAAAAAAATCGGTACACGCCACCTGGTTTTGGGCCCTGCTGATGGACTCAACGTCCAACCCCGTCGAGTGAATCATAGCCTCAAGGCAGTCGTGCACCGCAGTTTCTGCCTCACTGACTTGCACCTAATTCCTACCTTACCCTAGCAAAATTGCACGTTAGCTTTGAATTGGTACCTGACGGGGTGCGGTCATTGACTCCTTTCGGTCCTAGCTGACATGACGCACAGGCTGCTGATGGCTTGTGTTCCAGCAGCAATGCTTTGTCATCAATCCTGCTTTGTCAAACCAAGATAAGCCGCCTTGGTAGCCAGCCTTGCCAGCCTCGGTACTCAGTACCTAACTCGTAAGGGTAGGGAAGTGGCCGCATATAGATCGTACTTCTAGTGTATTCTACATGTAGCCCACGATATGATTTCCCACTTGGGGAGTAAAAGAACGCGCACCCAGAGTGATTGGTTAAGCAGTTTATGTATACAATATCCAGGCATCTTGGTCTTATTACAAATCGCTTACACTTTTAGTCGTTATCTTTAAATATTTTGTTGATTATCGGTTGAGATATCTGTGTTAGGTATGCGGAATACCTGTTCTCTCACTATAGGCAGCGAGATCAGGAAATCCTTTGTGTTCCACCTTCTGCCTGAATGACTTGATCCTTCCTGCAGCCATCTTCGTTGCTCTCCTGGAGTCCTGCCCAAAAACCCGAGGCAGACATGCCAAGTCCGTGGCCCTGGTAATTAATTTAGGCCCGATCGTACTATGCAAGTGACTCAAATGCTGGCTCAGTCCACGTCTCGCAACCATCGCCGCAGATTCGGCCCATTCACCCGAAATTGCATCCACGCACAGTTGCTGTAGGTCAGGTATCAAATTTATCCTCCACTTTCTCTGCATAGGAATATTGGGCACCAGAGGCTTTAAAGAGGAATGATATGACAGCCTAACAGACCCCTTCCACCCCAATCCCTCCTGGGTGTCAAGGTCAACCTCAGCTCCTCACGCCGGGTCACATTGAGTGGTCGGGAAACACGGATGAAAATGTTGTTCTGTCACCAAGTCAGCACTTATTGCAACCATGATAGAGCGTCGGACATCAACGAACCCCTTCGTTGCCTTGAACACATTCCGCAACTTTCTTCAGATTATCATGGTTTGACCGGTTTACATAGCCAAATGTGCGAATCTCGTCTCCAGCCTTCAGGCCTGCCTGGTCTGCTGGACTACCGGCAGCGACGGTGTTTACCTTCGCAAATGGTTCAGGAAGCACTTCAGGCTGGGAGTCTGGTAGTATGGAGGTTGAGCCATTGCTGATAGGAGCTGCATTTTCGCTTTCCTCGTCCAGGCTGGCGAAGTGATCGTGAAGATGCTTCTCAATAACCTTCATCAGATCTTTGTAATCGTTCCGCAGCCTGATAATCCGGGCTCTTGTCGTGCGAACTGGGTGGCATTAGTCACCGCAAAGGACAAGATCGAGTTGAAGCTATACCTTGGGCAACATCGATATCTGATCTTGGAAACCCATCCCTTGTTACCAAAGGCGTATCCATATTCACGCCGTGCTGAGCCCATGTTAATTGACACCATGTAGTTGGACGGACGAAGGGGACGCACTGAATCTAGGACGCTGCCCAGAGCCTTTAGCTCTTCCTCTAAATCATTTTTCTTCTGCTGAAGGTCCGTGAAGCTCAGCTGAGCCGTTGAACCGTTTGTAACAGGGGCAGTAGTTGGTCCCGAAGGAACAGTCGGTGCATGTATGTTGTCCATCCTTAAGGGAAGTCCCATAACCGGGCGAGTTGGATGAACGGAGGAATTTTTAGGATATGGAGTCTATGTTTGACCAGCAATGGCTAACATGATCTGAAATGAGAGGTATGGGAGCTGACGATGAGTGTTTGCCTTGAGTGGAGTGCAAGGGTACCTATTTGCATGTATCCGGAGCTTTAACCTGCGGGGTCTGTCAAGGTGCTCGAGTCCCTCTTGGAGCTTTGGGGGCAGCTGCGCTTTACTTTGGCCTATCTGATGTACACGAGGTATCTGTACTATGGAACCTTGGGGCCGATGTTGGAGGCACCTGTCTACAGGGGTCGAGGCCTAGCAGTGCTCTTAAACCTCCGTACCTTAGGTACAGTAGGTAGCTTCGTCCCCCTGTTAATGGCTCCTGTTTACCGGCACTGACACTGTGGCACTGTGACACCGACCCACCTTTTAGCCCCAGAGCACGCGAGTACGTACCTGGCTCGATCTTACCTCTGCATCTCTTTTCTGAATTGGTGCCGAGGAGCGATCGACGTCACTTCACCCTCACCTTCGCCTTCACCTTTTCCTGCCCATCTTTGGTGATCATCGCGCCTGTGCAGCACTCTTCGCTCTCGCTCCTGGTCACCATGGCGTCCGGCGTAGATGCACGACTTCTCAAGTCCACCAAGTTTCCTCCTGAGTTCAATCAGAAGGTGGACATGCAGAAGGTCAACCTGCAGGTCATGAAAAAGTTTGTGATGACCTGCTCTCACCCTCCGCCCAGGCACCGCTGCTGACAAGCCGCCCACCAATCTTTAGATGGATCGCGAGCAGGATCTCGGAAATTCTTCAAAACGAAGACGATGTCGTTATTGAGCTTTGCTTCAATCTTATCGAGGGGCCCCGCTACGTACGTTTCCAACCACGATCCCTTGCAGCTCGGTGCTTTCCACTAACCGCCCAATTCAGCCCGACATCAAGGCCCTTCAGATACAGCTAACCGGATTCCTCGACAAAGATACTGCTCCTTTCTGTAAAGAGCTGTGGAAGCTTCTGCTGAGCGCTCAGACTAGTCCTCAGGGCGTTCCAAAGGAGCTTTTGGAGGCGAAGAAGCTTGAGCTAATGCAGGAGAAGGTAGGTAAGCAGCGTGATCCCGGTGTTCCCGACGCTAACAATTGGTCAAGATGGACGCAGATAGAGCTGCAGAGGACTCACGAAAACGACGCGAAGACATAGACCGCCGCGAGCGTGAAATTACCGAATTGAAAGAACGTGACCGCCGGGATATCAGGGGTCGTGGCGAGCCTCGCCACGGACGCGGTGGAGGTCGTCCTTCGAGGACCGCGGACGAGGCAATCACCACCAAAGGAATCGTTCGAGATCCCGAGAACAACGTTTCAGAGAACCGAGAGACCCATACGGCCGTGATCGTTACGTCCCATCGAACCGGCAAGACAATGGACGTGACCGTGCTCGACCACGAGGTCGTGGTCGTTCCCCTTCAGGCTCAGCATCATCTCGCTCCAGCTCACGTAGTCGCAGCTCCTCCCGCGGTAGTTCAGCCTCAGATCGACCTGCACAGCGGAGAGGTAGCCCGCCTCGTCGCAGAGATGTAAGGAAGAGGTCGCGGTCTCCACGTGGCGATGCTTACCGCCCTGGACGACGCGGCCCACAGGGAGAGCGGCGTCGCGATGTTCAGCCCCGGCGCTCGCGCTCCGAGTCGTCAGAGCGTCGCTCCCTTCTCCTAAACGAAGACGACATTCTCCCTCAAGGAGCCGATCTGTGGAGCGTCGGCGTCGACGTGCCTCCACAGCTTCATCATTCCGATCACGAAGCCCGTCGATGTCGCGCAGCCGTAGCCGGAGTCGAGATTTATCCGCAGATGCTTCACGCAAGGTTGGCCGGGAAGCGCATCATGGAAGACGACGACGTGACAGCCGCTCGGACGATTCTGGAGGCGAACGGCGACGTAGACCATCTAGCCGTGGCCGTCGCAACAAAATAGAAAGCAAAGAACGGAGGCGAAACTCATCCTCAATCTCCTCGAAGCCAAGAAGTCGTAGCAGATCAGCTGATGGTTCAAAGGATGCGACTTCCTCGACGCACCAAGCAAAGAACAAGAGCGCAACCGAGAGCGATAAGCCAGAGGTGGGTGACTCCTGAAGGGCAGGTCAAAGTGGGCAGTGATCTGTCAGCGGAGACTGACCGCACCACGAGCTGAAGCCTCAATAGCCCAGCAGCGGGGAGAGCCGCTGAATGGGGAGTTACCACAGGACGACGCCACAATATTAAAGCTTCATACAGAAAGAGTAGACATGGCTGAAGCCTGTCGATGACCTGATTTGCGTATGATTACTTTCTTTCTTTGCCCCCTACTTACAGCATCGCGGTTATCACTCGTAAGCTTTTTGGCGCATGTTGGCATATGCAGGATTGGAAACGGTTGGCAAGGAAAGGATAAGTGATCTAAATAGGTAGCTGCTCTAGCTCATTGTATATATGGCCGTGATACGCTCCGTGGCTACGGAAGAGATACATAAGATAATTTAAGAAACGTTGCCTAACGAGGAGTTTCAAGCATCGATGCCTTGCTATTGTTGTTCTCCATGGTTTCACGTAAGTATGGAATCTATATTAGAGTTGCCACATATTGAGGCTTGCTTCTCGTGTCGTAGGAGGTGCTCACAAATAATGTGAGTTCTATTAGGAATATAGGCCTACACGTATATTGTTACGTGCTGGTGAGGTTGTCTACTAAGGTAGTAGGTAATAATTACTGCAACCATTCCCTTTGTATACCCCGCTATGAGGCAACAGGTCAGGCACCTTGTCAGGTACCCTGCTATGCGCCAAGGCACGCTAAGAGGAGATAAGATACCATCCGCTCTGGGGTGCAGTGCAGCCTTGAGAGATTCCCAACTCTAACCTTTCTCGCACCAGTAGGTGGACGCCATCATCTTCTTCAAGCGCGCCAAACTCTCCATCTAGAACAACTGCTGCCGCGTGCGCATGGCAGATCATAAAGGACCGGGCGCTAACGAGGCGCAACCCACAATGGCCGAGTACAAGAAGTCCCAAGCCCGCGTTCGGGAGCTGGTCGAGAAGCGCAGGCTGCTTGAGAGGCGTTTGGTGAGTCCCGTCGCGGATGGCGCGATGTGCGCTCCTTTGAGAGGTTTTGCTGACCACCAGCTGTGAGCAGGCCCAAGTTGAGGAGAGCATAGCGACAAAGGAGACGATGTATCTGGAGGGCACGCCGAATGGTAACATCATCACTGGTTTCGACAACTACATGAAGGGCGTGACTGGCGCTGCCGCGCAAAGACGCAAAACAGGGCCTTCGGAGCAGAACCGCGTCTTTTCGCGGTCTTCTATTTCCTACAGGCCAAACAATGGTGTACGTGATCAAGACGAACCAATACGGACATATACGTCTCTCATACGTCGCGCACCTAAAACTTACGACTTGATAGGAACCAGGAGCATCTGGAGGTTCGACACCCGGGTCGCACGCACCGACGCCATTGTCCACATCTTTCAAGGACACCGGATCCGCAAATGCGACACCGACGTCCGCCACAGCTGGGAAGAACGCGAGCAAGCTGAAGAAGAAGGAAAAGGACAACGAGGACAGCGAGAACGATTCACAAGCGAACAAGAAACGAACGAACTTTGGCGCGTCGAGGAAGTGATGGGCAGAGCAGCAAAAGATCGTAGATGATGATCGGGGAGGGTGGCCGTGTAAGGGCTCAAGACGAGTGTCTGCCGCGGAGGCTGATTTGGCGCAACGTGAATTCGTATGGTTAGCAAAGGGATATCCAGGCGTTTTGGCGATTTTTACCCTTGTACAAAAGGCGTGGTTAGTGCTAAGCTTATAGTTAGAGACGACATATGCTGGCAGATATCTAGAACAGAGACAAGGCGTGCCGTTTTTTCAAGAGTGAAACTATCAACGTGGACACGAGGGCGTGGATGTTCCAAGATATGCGGAATTTCTGTCCTTTTACTGTACAATCGCAACGTGGATTCGCAATCATATACTTCCTGGTCATTACCTGACTTAGTATCAATAGTGGACTTCATGCTTAAGTATCGCTGTTCGCGTCTGCTCAAATTGAGCCCTCACAAGCGTGCTGCTTTCCCTCATTGCCGGTAGATCTTGTTTCCATTCTTTTTGCCTCATACATGCGTGAGCTCGTATTTCAACCTGAGTGTCTCCATCAATGCACAACGGAAAAGGATCTCTTAGGTATACTTTTATACCATGGGTTGGTTCATCAGGCTGCCAATCAGAGCCACCATCTCTGGGGAATCCTCCTCAGCAATTCCACTGTATTTGTTGATCCATTTCAGCACCTCCCGGTGCCAAACGAAAGAGTTGCCTGGCTTCAGGACCCACTGATATGGAATTAGTATTCAAATAGATTATGAAAGATTCCATGGCCTATGAATAACTTACATGATTCTCGTCAGGGAACATCACAAGCTTGCTGGGCACTTCTCGAGCCTGCAACACATTGAACATTGCCAGGCCCTCCGAGATGGGCAGGCGGTAATCAAGTTCGTTGTGAATGACCTTGAGCAAGATTAGCCAAATACTGCGGTACATGTAGGCTGACTTACCAGCTGGGGCGTGGCCCAGTTGCCGGTATGCTTCGCTGGGTCCCACTTCTCGTAGCTTGGCCGGTTGTCCCAAAGAGTGCCCTCAAAGTCATGCTCGGGAAGAACAGCTCCTCGGTAGACCACTGGTTGAGTGTTGAGAAAACACCGTCGTGGCAAACCAAGCACTTGAACCGTCTTCCAAGTTCGTGCCCTTGGATCCAGTCTGAGAAAGTCAGCAACATACTCGGGTTTGTCCTCGATATATGTGAACCTACTAATCATGTAGCCGCCGTACGAAGCTCCGAGAGCCACTGCCCGGTCTATATCCACGTACTCCAGCTCCTTCTCAATATACTCAAAACACTTGACCAGGTCCTCGTATGGCGAACCTCCCCAGTTACCTGTGATGGCGTCAATGTGGGCTTGGCCGTAGCCCGTACTACCCGTGGGGTTGGGCGCCACCACTACGTAGCCCTGTTCAGCAAAGATGGCAGGATTCCACCGGGTGCTCCAGTCATCTGTCCAAGCGCTCTGCGGTCCTCCGTGAATCAGGAATGCCAGAGGATACTTCTTCGACGCATCAAAGTTGGAGGGCTTCGTCACTAGTGCATGGACATCGTAACCTGCCGCTCCCTTATACCATATCTCAGATAGTTGGGACTCGGTCAGGCCAAATGATTTACCATTCTTTGAAGTGGACGAGATGTCCGTAACATCTTTTTGTTTGGTGTCCAAGATTGTGTATAACGAGTTCTCAATGCGCGATCTGGAAGTCAAGAGAAGACAGGAGCTGTCGCCAAGTACATGGGCTTCGCTGACGGAACCACGTGCATAAATTTCAGTTGGTAGAGATGTAGCCTCCAGCGGTGAGGAGGGAACCTCCCAAAGGACATTTCTTCCATGCTTCTCTGCCGTCACGTACAGAAGTTTGTCGTCGTGGCTCCAAACAATCGACTCTGGCCGGAGGTCCCAAGAACCCTCGCCATCATCAGTCTCATAGAACTCTTGAACGTTGCTAAGGTCGGTAACATCTGGGATTAAAAGAAGTCTAGTCTTGTCGGCTTCGTATTGTTGGGATCGCATACGAGCAAAAGCGATCTGGCGCCCATCCTGCGAGAACGTTGGGACCAGAGAGTATCCTCTCAGCCTACCAGTTTTGACAAGTTGCGGAGCTGGCGGTTTCTCGTTAAAGGAAGAGATTGGCACATAGTAAAGATCTGTCTTGGTGTAACGTGCCGGGTTCAGGTCGGGATCCTTGGCAACGAAGGCGATGCCCGAAGCAGAAATATCAAAGTCGCCTACTCCTCCAAAGGGAGGGACAGGGCAACTCAGGGGTGTTGGCAAGGAGGTTAATGAGTTTGGGTTTCTCTAGAGTCCACTGTCCGTGTTCACCCTCAACACGTTTGAGAACACCGTACCAAAGAGAGTTCTTCTTCTCTGACGACCACGTATCCCAGTGGCGCACGAACAAGGAAGTGTAGATTTTTGCTGACGACCGAGGCTTGATTTGGCCCGACTGCGAGTAGACTTCACCATCAGGGCCTGTCGGGATTGAGCAGCAGAACGCTACTCTGTCGGGTGACAAGCTCTTGAGTTTGGGGTTTGAGAGGGCGCCTGCAACGGAATGAATAGTGTGTGGTCTATGGGATCGGGTTAGCATGGGCTGGCTGTGATGTGCCAAGGCTGCGGGCTGCGGGCCGCTTACTTGGACGCATTACTCCGCAAGCTTTGCACCACGAGGTGGGTATGGTCATTGTCGCCAGACTTGATGTAGCCGACCTCATCGTCGCTCAGCCAGAAAGGGTCAGACGCCGCAAGATCCTCGGTGACCAGCTGGGATGAATGGTTGTCCACATTCATCACCCGGATCTGGGACGTCTTGGTATTGTTCTGGAAGGAGAAGGTAGTCACCTAATCTTGTGTTAGCCCAGAGACCATGTTTCCACTTTTCACGACGCCAACATGGATGATCATTACAGTATAGAGGATCAAGTTTCCCTTGGGGTTGGGGACACCAGGCGAACGACGAGGCGCCGACAGCATCACCTCGGGGTGAAGCGGGATTGGATAGTCATGATGAGCTGGCTCGAGACAGTAGTGATGGCGTTGATTACTGTGTCGTTTAGGCTATGTCTTCAAAGCCACGCTTTGAAAAGAAACGGTCCTTGAGAGGATCAGAAAATGAGATTCGATGTTGCGAGTGTTCGAGCAAGTCTGTGACGGAGGAGAGCGCAGGCTAATAAGGGTACCCTGATGCCCCTCAATCCCCGCACACTAATAATAAACACTAAGAGGGACCGATCGCTTTTCCCCTGCGCCATGTTGAAGTCGACTTGATATCGAACTAAGCATTCATACCAACGTGATGAATGCACTGGTTTTTGCTTCCACTTCAGGTGCAGTCGAGATGTTGATTTGCAATTACCTAGTCCTGGTTACTACAGGTCTTAGCATCTATAGTGGGCGTCATGCTTAAAACACGGTCTTTTTACGACATCGGTACCTGCGACTGTCACCATGTCTTAAACCTGGTCCATGATTTTCCTATGAATCTCCTTCTATAGTTCGATTCAAGAGTCTCATAATTTCCCCTACTTCATGAACAATCTCGCATATGACGCTGTTTAGCATGGGGCTTTTCTAGAACCTGGGGTTTTACGAAGTTGGCGAGGACAAGCTCGACTCCCAAGTCGCTCTCAAGGTGTCCAAGAACCTCTCAATCTTTTCCAGTTGATCATCTGTGGAGTTTTGGTTTGTTTTCGTTCTGTCATGTTATTAATAAGGAAAAGTAAGTATAGATTAGCTACGTCTGGGTTAATAACGTATAGGTGCATGGAGAAAGAAAAGAAGAGGTGAAAAGGAGTAAGAAAGGGAGGAGCAAACAGGAAGAGAAAGAGGAAACAATGACAAAGGGAGAAGAAAAAAAGAAGAGATATAGCTGGCTTGGCTACTATCATTACTGGGTGGCCGCCCTAGCAGAGCTCTGTCTCTATTCATCGCACCTAGCAATCCGCATATTTTTAGCTACCCAACTGCATCCTTTGGTCAGCAATATTCGCTCTCATGTATGATGTATAAATGATAATGTCTACTTTATAAGCCACAAGCTTACAAAGAAATTCCATGAGACTATAAGCTTCTTCTATGGTACATACTACAGGTGGACATGGTAAAGAGACTGATGCTGTTTACCACCGCTTACTACATACGCACAGTGCAATTGAAACAGTGTGCACACGGTCATGATTTCCATTTTGGGCTTGCTTCCCTGCAGCACTTTACTTCCCAGCACCGCTTCATCTTGCTCGCGACGCCAACCAGCTTGGCCCTCACAACAGCTCAAGAGCCTTCCCCTAGCGATCAGCAACCGCGCATCCGGCGCTCAGTGGAAGCATGCGCTGCTGGAGCCGATTCATACCCAGCCGATGACGTTCAGACCCGCGAGTAGCGCCGGCACGAGCAACAACCTTTGAAGCTCTTCTAGCTTAGCAGCTGCATCACAATGACCACGCCGCCGTCTCTTTTCCACGCGCTCCTGCGGCCTCGATCCTGCAGATCCTTCGAGCCACTGGCTACCACTCTACGCGGCCCGCCGTCTTGGATTCCCTCACCGATCTTGCTGCTCGGTACCTGTCGCTGCTCTGCGAACGCACCGCGAGCCACGCGACACACAATAACGGCGACAGCGCAGATTTTACCGTCGTCGATGTGCGCCTCGCTCTGCAGGATGTCGGAGCTCTCTTGCCGCAGACTGTCGCCGTTGCCGAGGACTGGCGAGGTGAAGAAGACTTGCGCGGTGTCGAGGAGTTTGTCGAATGGTTTACCGGCCAGCGCATGAAGGAGATGATGGAATTCGGAAACGGCGATGGCGAGTCTGATGCCACAGATTACTTGAACGGTATGGAGAGCCTGATAGAGCCCTCAATGGTTCAATTCAGCTAACTAATGAACGTACAGCTCTTAAAAAGAAACATAGTAAAACAGGCGACGACTCGAAATACCACGGCACAGTGCTGGGCAAAGGCAACGAAGTCGGCGAAATCCACGTCGAAGGCGGTCCAGAAACCAGCATAGACGAGTGGATATCCAAGAGGAGAGGCCCGCCCGCACAAGAAAATGGCGTCTTGAACGACGCCGACTCGCCCCTCTCGGACGCGGCTCCCGGGACACTCGATGACAAAATACTCGACGAGGACGAAGACAGCGATGATGCGATGGACTTGGCGTGATAATAGCTGGGCACCGAGTCGAGAAGTGTGCGTCGTCAGGTCTAGCGAAGCTTGTCTGGGGTTATATCTTGGTTTTCATACATGCATAGCGTTGGAGTTTCGGTTTTGATAGGTCCTAGGCTAGGACGGCTGCAAGCCAATAGGTTCGTGAAGATAAATCCAACGTAACATATGTTCACAATTTCTTGGAGCAGCCATAAAGTCCGGATCCAAGTAGTCGAAAAGAAGTAGTCCTTAAGCAACTGGTGGTTATTATGTTTGTGTAAAAAATTGGTATGTTCTGTAATGTTACAACCGGAACCCGTCTCAGTGGCCAGATCCAGTGTCTATATGTTCTTCTCTTCTCTCTCTTACATCGCTATCATTACAAGGCCACCCTGGGATCAATCCAAGGTCTATTCCAGCTTTCCTGCCTCTAATAATTCATACACGCCCATCTGCTGCGCCACGACGTTGAGGAACTCGTCCATGGCCTCCTCATCCACGCCTGATGGCCAGAATTTTTCAACAAATATTCATACAAGGCTTGGCCCCGTCTTGACCCCTCGAGCTTCTGCGCGTCGCCGCCTGCCCATTGCAGCAGCTCACGGTCAATGTCGCGCTTGGCAAGCATGAGGCCCTTACGCTCCGACGGCGTGTCCCACTTGAGCCTGGTCGTGCCGAGGACCATTTCCAGAACAAGAGTTTCCGGCGGCAGGAACTTAAATACATTTCTCAATGCCGTCAGAGCAACCAGGAAGCCGCCGTGGTCCTTCACCCGACGGAACGTGTGCAGGACTTTGCGGGCGAGCTGCCCATCCATGCCGTCCTGGTCGAAAACGTCTCTGAACTTGACCATCTCTGCAAAGAGGGCACGAGTCTCTCCAGCTTGCTTGCTTGAAGCTTCGTCAGCCCCCATATGGAGTCTGTTGATCTTCAAAGTCTTCCAGAGTGCGCTAAATGTGTGCGAATCCGGCACAATTCCGCGGTCATTAACAAACGAGCTGTAAAGCTCCAAGGCCTGCGTCGATTCTCCCGCTTGGATATATGATTCGAGCAGTTGATTCATCATGAAAGCGTCTGCGTTGATTTCAGCCTCATGGAAAGCATCCCAAAGCTCCTCCAGACGCTTGTGCAAGCCACGCAAGCGATAATTCTCCGCAAGGAGCGAGAACGTCTCGAGGTTGGCTCGAGGAGGTGGTGCGGAGTTAGACGTGCTGGCCATTTCAGGCGCTCCCGCCTTGGAATTTCTGGCGTGCACGAAATTGATACGTGCCTCGATCATATTCCAGGCCAGCGCATCTGCCTTTTCCAAATCACCAGCACCGCCCGATCGCTGCCAGGCTCCGATGAGACCGTTCAAGTGGATAGGCGCTGCCTCCACACCCTTTTTCCGCATGAATTCCACAACTTCGTGGGCTCCGCTGAGGTTGCCAGCTCCAATAAGCCTCTTCAACCATTTACCCAGGAAGAATTTGTTGGCGACGACTGAAGGCATATACTTTTGCTTCTTGAGGTCGATCTGGCCGTCACTCATCATGTCGACGAAAGCATACAGCGCATTCTCCGTCTGGTTCGTGGTAAGGAAATAGGAGATGACTTGATCGTAGTCTGAGAGCTTCATGTTCTGTCCGAGAAGCTCTCTCATTTCTCTGTAAGTAGTCCACGCCTTCTCGTGACTTTCTGTAGTGCCTTGCTCGGAGAGGGTTCGAATGATGGTCATTAAGATGCGCGGGTCCGTTTGCCTGTCCAGAAGCCTCTTGACAGCACGGTCGGCCTGTTCCAGATCGCCTTTCCGGCAGTGCATCCGAACGCCGAGCTCCCAATAGTCCTGGAAAGTCTCGTTCTGCTCATCACCAAGTGTGCTGACGCATCGTCGCCAGTTCTCGAGTGCCTTGGATTCCCATCCATCCACAAAAGAGCTTCGATTGTGAGCAGTTGTTGGGCCGGGCTCAGTGCCACCTTTGCCTCGCTCATATCCCGAGCAAGCATAGATATGTGAGAAAGACGGTGAGTATTGATAGATTCCTCTGCAGATAGCGTCTTCCATAGAAAGTCCCAGACGTCGAGAGGAACATTATTCCAACCATGCGCCAAGGAGAACCTGGCAGCGTGGTAAGCTTTGAAGACGGCCAGAACAGCCTTATCAGTCAGTCCTCCAGGTCGTGATTGACGGGACACGCGCGCTATGACTGTGTTGAGCCTTGTGACCTTCTTCCGCTGGTTCACCGTCCAAGGACTCTCGGGAATCTGAGGTGCCACCACACTGTTCATCCTCAGACCATCATCGTGTGTCAGCTTGGACACTTGATCATTGAGCTCTTCCACCATCTCCTTTGGGAGTCCTCTGCTCGTCCGTTCGATCTCGGCGTCTATAGAGGCCGTGTAAGCTCTCATCCTGTCGCGCGCTCGTGCGATATCGTCGTCGGTCTTTAGGTTGTCCCAATCAATGTTGAGCTCGTCCACAACCTCTTGGAAGGCGCCTCTCCCTCTGCCGACTGTATTCTATCCTTCAACACGTCCAGGAAGCTGGTCTTCACATTCGGGAGGTCCAAAGAGTTCATTGATTCGTCGAATGCTTGTTCGTCTGGTAGCTGCACTCTCTGCTTGTCTTCCTGCTCAAAGTACTTCACCGAGAAGTCACTCGAACCGTTCTGCTTTGTTGTGCTCATCTCCTGGATGGCTTGGAGATACTGGTCCGTCTCAGGGTCTCGAGGCCGGCTTGCGGTGGGAGCTCTCGAAGGCTGTCGAACCCGAAGCCTCGAGCGCCCGCGTGCCTGGGAGCTGTAGGTAGCAATCCATGGCTGCGGCGGCTGACGGCGGACAGCCGACAAGCAGGCTCGGCAAATCGTATCGTTGCGACACCGCAGGTCAAAAAGAGCGGCCGGGCAGGCATACTTGAAGCTTAGTATTGCCAGCATCTGAAGCAAGGTCGAATGTATGGGAACTTTTCTACGTCTTAGTAACCTGCACATGGATTTTAGGGACTCTGGGCCCACCCTGATGCGTCAAAAGGTTATCGATAAGCCATCCAGCTCGCGAATTCTTCACCGCCTGCCGTTCTGGGAATAATTTGACTCAAGCGTCCGACAGAAACATAATTTTTGTCTGCCGTGATGGCTTTGCGACGCTCAGGTTCAATCCAAACCCAAAGATACCCCAGGACGTCAAAATGTCCAACCAGTCGCCCGAGTTCCTCCGGTTTACCGGACACAGGTCTTTGCTCAAAGGCTTGTTCTTTCTACGTTAACAGGAAGACCCGTCCACATTTCCAAGATCCGAAGCTCCTCGCCTACGAACCCCGGCCTTGCCCCTCATGAGATCTCCTTCCTCCGTCTCCTCGAAGCCGTTACCAATGGCAGCTCGATGCAAATATCGTATACCGGAACCACGATAACGTACCATCCGGGTTTGATTACTGGCTCCATTGCGGGTCTGGGCGCCGCGGAAGGAGATGTTATCGAGCACACTCTCCCGCACAACTGCACGAGGGGCATCACATACTTTCTCTTCCTCTGTGTTTACTGGCGCCCTTCTCTAAAGCCCACATGAACGTTCGCTTCGTAGGCTCGGGAGTAATCACAGCGGCTACGGAAACAGGCGACGTCTCCATCGACACTTTCCGAACCGCCATCTTGCCTTTGTTCAATCTTTTCGGCATCCCGTCCGCGCGCATTGAGTTGAGGGTACTGCAACGGTCTTGCGCCGGTCCTCGAGGCCAGGGCGGCGGCGGTTGTGTTGAGCTAAGATTTGCGAGTCAAGTTCGACTGCCGAAGACACTGCACCTCAACCGCAACCCAGGTCGCGTGAAGAAAATCCGTGGTGTGGCATACTCTACGGGTGTGTCTGCATCGAACAATGCTCGCATGATTCACTCAGCACGTGAGGTGCTGAACCAGCTGGTTACCGACATTCATATCGCCGCCCAGTACGACCAGGCTCCGTTAGTGCCGACAGGAGACAAGGCAGGAAGCAAGAAGCGGTTGGGACTTGGCTTTGGGTTGAGTCTTGTGGCAGAGTCAAGCTCAGTGGGTGTGTTGTACTCGGCAGATGTAGTTGTTCCGCCTGAGGGTGGCGCTGTTCCAGAGGATATTGGAAAGAGGTGTGCATACCAGCTACTGGAAACAATCTCAAAAGGCGGATGTGTAAGCCAAGCTGCGGCAGGTACTACATTGATACTCATGGCAATGGGTTCTGAGGACGTTGGTCGTCTGAGAATTGGCAAGGATGTTCTAGGGACTGAGGAAATGGTGCGGCTGGCTAGAGATTTGAAGACGGTTGGCGCGAGCAGCTGGGGTCTGAGAGATGTGGAGGACGATGATTCAGGAGATATCGTTATTTCTGTCAAGGAACTGGCGTCGGCAATGTTGGTAGGAAAGTCGCATAAACCAAACAGACACTCAGGCATTATAAGCGCTATTGTTTCTATTAATCAAAAATGCCATAATTGTGATTTATTCTCTTAATTGTCGCTGCGTAGTGGTGACACCTCAGCTTGCTGAAGCCTGCCGCTGGGCTTGCAGTGCGGCCAGCCTCGCTTCATAACCGATAGATCGTAGCGAATGGGCAGCAGTGCGCTCAAAATCGAACGCCGCAGTCCTCATCGATCGTACCACATTATACTCGCCAATGACGGCATTGCCGGATCTCATGACGTCTAGCAAATGCGTCTGACTGCTTCGACGACTGCCCTCTGCCTCGTCTCCGCGCCCACCGGCTTCCCCAGGAATTCTAGGACGCCATCGAAGTGGTCGCATTTCAATGGCGTCGGTTTCATCCACTGTCGTAGCCACCGTGTCGCGTAGAACGCCCTGTTCTTCGGCATCTAAGTCCTGTAGGGTGCGACCAGTGGGCATCTCCTGGGCCAGTTCTGGAAACAAAGGGCGAAAAGTTTTGAGTACAACACGGAGCCTCTCGCGCTCGGTGTGAATGGTTAACATGAGGCATTGGATACAAACAATGGCCAAGTCGGCCAGGATATAGTACATGCGCCAAGTAGGAGGTTTTTGGCCGACAAAGTCAATGATGATACCTCCGTGTTGGTAGCCACGATGATGTTCAGGACCCTCTGGAAGCGAGCCCAATAAATGCGAGAGCATACAAATGATGTTGGGTATAATGACAATAAGAACGTGAAGTCGAGTTGCGGGCATGAGAAAAGGCCATGACTCGTCTTTCGGCGTAAGATACATATACTGAGGGATCGAGCGTAGAGCGAAGAGAAACATAGAGCATCTGGAGCGAGGAAATTGTTAGTCCGAAGTGCCGGTATCGAGGGACAAAGCTGTTGACGTACTCCATGTAGTAAAGCGCACTCAATTCGGCGAAGACAACAAGGTCTAGAGTCTTGAGCAAGTGCGTGATGAAGGCCAGCTTCTTGACGAGGCCGGGGTTTCGCTTCTTCTTGCTCTTCCTCTTCCTCCTCCGGCGGCCATCTTGGCGATGTCGAGATGTTTCTGGAGATTCATCGTTCTGGTTGGAAGCGTCGTTTGCCGAGCCGTCGAGGTCGGCAGGGGCAGCAGCAGCGGCGGCGCCGGCGCCGGCGTCATCGTCGTCGTCGTCGTTGGAACGAGAGAGCAACGGGTCTCGGATTCGCGCCGGGGAGCTGGGCGAGGAATCATCGCTCATAGTCACCTCTGCTCACCCAAGCTGAACGAGCCGTTCTGCATTGAGGCAGGATCGCTCATAAAATTATGACATGGGGTGAGGGTTTGGGTTGAATACCGCCCGTAATCGATTTAACGTGATGGATGATGGTGGTCTGAGACGGATGAAGGAGCCATGAAGCTAGCGGGTACTTGGCAGCTTTGCTTATGCAAGCTTGCGACAGGCGACTGACAGCGGCCAGGCAGAGGCAGGTCTTGGCTTATTGCCTGGCAATCAGGTACAGGTGCAGGTACAGGTACCGGAGCGGCCCACGGTCCAGTGCAGCAAGGTACTAAGGTACGGTACGTACAAGTGACAGGGACCAGTCGAGCCAGTGCAGGGTGCGCTCCGGTAGCGGGATCAAACTAAGTCCGAATGCACAATACCCCGCCATGCATCCCGCAACGTCCCAAGGTGGGCAAAATTCCGTGGGAGATAATTGAGGTGACTCAGTCAGTTCAGTCCAGCCCAGTCCACCAAGCATCCCGCAGTCCAAGCCCACCATTGGCGTTCTATCAACCCACGGGCATCACTGTCAATATGACGACCTCGAGCTCAGCTCCTTCGGGAGACCTCGCCCTCCATGTCCTCCAGGTCCTGTCGCAAAACAGCCCTATCCTGTCCACCGAGGCCTTCCCTCAGTGTCCTTCCAGGACCTCAAGGCTGCCCTCGACCGACTCTTCTCTCGAGAGATGATCGCCTACGAGACCATTGACCGCGAGGAGGCCCTTCTTGAACCCGAGGCTGAGCAGATCGCCGCCAACGGCAGCCACGAGGCCCGCGTCTTCGAGGCTTTGAGCAAGGCGGTGGAGGGGTTGACCGTGCAGGAGCTGGAGCAGGCCATTGGCGACAAGACCGTCACCAAGCTGGGACAAGGAAAGGCCTTCAAGGAGAAGTGGATCTCCAAGAGCAAAGATGGAAAGCTCGTCGCTACTGTGAGTGCTGTGGAGTGGTTTATGTCGCGGCCGCAGGTGCTAACAACGCTTTACAGGCCGAGTCTATCCAGGACGTGACCCGAGGACAACTTCAAGAAATCCAAAAGAACCGAACGGCCGACGCTAAGATCCTCAGCGACCTGAAGAAGCGCAAGCTCATCAGGATGCAAAAGGTCATCAGCTTCAAGATCTCCAAGGGCACCAAGTTCGCCTTGGAGATCCCGAAGGAGGAGACGGATCTCACGGCCGACATGCTCACCTCTGGTGCGTGGAAGACGGCCAACTTCAAGCCTTACAACTTCAAGGCCCTTGGTGCGGACCAGAACGCCGGCGCTCTGCACCCGCTGAACAAGGTGCGACACGAGTTCCGTCAGATCTTCTTCGAGATGGGCTTCGAGGAGATGCCGACCAACAAGTTCGTCGAGACGGGCTTCTGGAACTTCGACGCACTCTTCGTGCCCCAGCAGCACCCCGCCCGTGATCTGCAAGACACCTTCTACATCTCCGACCCCAAGAAGGCGGACCCTCCGCGACCGCAGGCCGACGGCCAGGACACCAAGCAGTACTGGGAGAACGTCAAGGAGGTGCACCAGAACGGCAAGTACGGCTCCATTGGTTACCGGTACCCTTGGTCGGCGGACGAGTCCCTGAAGCTGGTCCTGCGTACTCACACGACGGCCATCTCAGCGGCCATGCTGCACAAACTGGCCTCGCAAAAGGGCCCCGACGGACGACCTCCCCTGCGCGCTACTTCTCCATCGACAGGGTGTTCCGAAACGAGACGGTCGACGCGACACATCTGGCCGAGTTCCACCAAGTCGAGGGTGTCATCGCCGACTACGGATTGACTTTGGGTGGACTGATGGAGTTCATGGAGATCTTCTTCGGCAAGATGGGCATCAAAGATCTAAAGTTCAAGCCCGCATACAACCCGTACACGGAGCCTAGCATGGAAATTTTCAGCTTCCACAAGGGCCTGAACAAGCTTGTGGAGATTGGCAACAGCGGCATGTTCCGCCCAGAGATGCTGGAGGCTCTTGGCCTGCCCAAGGACATGCGGGTGTTCGGGTGGGGCCTGAGTCTGGAACGGCCCACGATGATCAAGTACAAGATCTCCAACATCCGCGAGCTGCTCGGCCACAAGGTCGATCTAGGATTCATCGAGCGCAACCCGGCGGTGCGACTAGAGAAGGAGTAGGGTGTTGGGATGGCATCATAGGGACATTTAGACGGGGACAGGGCTTCATGATTCGACGACACAAACGCGGGATGGGCAGGGTAGGGTGGGATTGAAGGTCTCGGGTTGAAAGAAAGGAAGAAATGGTGACGCAGGCTGTAGGACAGAATCCAGGAGGCAACCCAAAAATATCACACAGCATACCCACAATTGCCCTGAGACGATGGCGTTCGGCTTTTGGCCTCGACCTTGTTTCGATTGATCCCGAAGGCAGCCATGTGCCGTGTGCATCGAGACGCAGATGGGAGGGAGGGTGGAAACGGTTTCTGCTGGCCAGGACCCTCGCCTTGAACCCCTTCCCGCTGATCCAGCCGCCCCAGCCCACTTCCCTCCGATCTGCCATGACTGAATGGATCCCGGCTTGGGCCTCCACACCTGCTCCACATTCCTCCCGGATCGGGCGGGGAAGAGAGACGAGAACGGCGCTACCTGTAGACCACGCCACAACTCCCTGTGTGAGCACACTGTGTTGCTGTTCTCTCTGTGGGATTACGTAGCTTGTTATGGGTAGAGGGGTGACGCTGTAAGCGTTGCTGGAGTATGAGGCGATGGGGGTGGATTGTAGAGAGCAGCCATTGCCATCTTTACTTTGATGTCGCCAGCAGGACTGTAATGGTAGTATCAGTCTGTCAATGGCGATTATAGACGATAAGAGGATAAAAGTTCCGTCCTACATTATTATTACAGTCTAAATATCTTGGATTTTTGGTTGTTTATTCTTCAATATTTTGTTGATTATCGGTCGAGATATCTGTGTTAAATATACGGAATGTTTGTCCTCACTGGAGTGTTACTAAAGTCGACGAATTAGCACACCACCTCTTCTGTAGACTTTGATGTTGGCAATTATTTTGTATATTTAGAGCAAGGGTGAATTCCATCTGCGTCATTCGCCTGCTACTGGAGCTCTGCTTACACATAGGTGATTCACAATCGACGCCGATCTGCGCCATCAAGCGCACTCAACCGAGCATCGCCCGGAAACAGGGTCCATCAGTTTCTGTCGACCTCTTCTTCCCAATGGTCCAAACTCTGATACAGTGCCCTCGATACCAAGACCATGGCGTACGTCCCCAAGGGTCGTGCTAGGGTCCCTTGGGTCCGCAACGTCTGGGGGAGAGGAGACGACTTACACGGTGCGCTCGCCGCCGCCAGCAAAACAGGACAGGCCCATTGGGGTCATGATCCCTCCCCGACCCAAGACAGGCGTCGTCTAGCGTCGATCCAGACCGGAGGGCAGCAGCGCATGTCCATGCTTAGCGATCAGTCGAGTGGGTGCCGCGACGCTCGATGACATTGGTCGGCGTCGTGACGCTGCGCGGGAAGCTTTGGGCCTCGTCGCGTGAGCAGCGCAAGCACAAGCACAGCGCAACACAGCGCAGCACAGTATGGCTAGCCTGGCGAGGGCGTTACCTGCGAAACCCTCTTCGATTACGCCTGTCTGAGGTGTACTCGGTTAACCTTTGCTAGCACGCTGCCTATGTCATCCCCGTTGTTGCGTGCCTGTGCCGTATATAAACATGGACTGACCCCTCACGTCTCGGTTTCTTCTCCTCATCCTGAAGTTTTGAATTGTCCTGAGCTTCTATAATCAATAAATCAATCCTAAGTCATCCGTCTCGACTCAACAAGCATCCTACAACCAGTCGATATCGACACTATACCTAAACACAATTCACAATGAACCCCGAGAACACTCAGCCCACCCACGACGCCAGCGGTCGCCGCCGGGTTAGTCCACCAGCTAAACATGACCCTCTCCTATGAACAATTGCTAATGCTTTGTCCCTCTTAGAGCTCTGGCTTGATGCCTGCTTTTGATTCACTACATCAGCAGAAGCGTACCGAGGCCAACATAGCTCGCCGGCAGAGCATGTCCGACCAACATGTCAAGGGCGGCATCTTTAGCCAGCTCTTCCACAAGTACGTGCCGTCCCATTATGATTTGTGGTGTTTGTACATTTACTAACCAGTATTCGCTCTACAGTAGCCTTGGAAGAAACGGAAAGTAAGCGGCATGGCCCAGGAGTTTGGAGAAATGTTTTTTACAAGGCCACTCAAGGGCGAGCAATGGAATTTGCCTTATGATACGATAAAGAGCTTATTAATGTAACAAAGTAGTCGCTGTCTGCGCGATATGTCACGCTTACCATCTCGTAATTTGTTGTACCTGTGAATTGTCCATCCAGCACGTCATGTAAGAAGACAGTGTTTGGTTGTCTCGTTGCAAAGAGCCAATGGTTCGTCATGCAAGATCTCCACGTTGAGATTTCCAACTGCAGCACATAGCTATCTGCTCGAACAACCAAGCATGAATTCGCCAGAGAGAGAGAGAAGAGAGAGAGAACCTATATGACTTAATATCAAGCATACATACAACAATTCTCCAATTGGCGCTGCAAAAGCACGCATACTAGCAAGTGGTAAGCAACGAAACCATAGCTACATATCAGGTCGACGTTCGATTCACATTACAAGATTGTCCTCTTACAGATAGAAATATTGCATGGAATACGTAAGGTACAAGAATAAAATCATTTTATTCCAAATGAACTCCCGTTTTGATCAATCTTGCCTTCTCCATGTAGCTACTGCCCGCTCGACTGGTCCAACTACATCCCTCTTGCAGATGCTATAGCTATTCAGCTGCACATGCACCACATCAGCAACTGCCATCTTCATTGCGAACCGAGCACTCAATCCATTCAAGCTGGCCACGTACGTCATTGTATCTAAGGTTGCCCATAGTTACAGGACTGGGAGTGGGGTTTTGGAAGGTGTCGACCGTACTCAGAAAGGTAAGATAGGTTGTCGTCTTCCCAGATGCAAAACCAACCCAGCTTTTTCACCTTGCATCTCTGCATCTTCCCAAGCGTTCCATTTGTTTGTCCTGGGCAGGACATTAAAAAGGCCTTGACATCTTTCGACTTGCTTTGCCTCGTGCATCTCTGCGTCTTCCCAAGCGTTTCATTTGTTTGTCCTGGGCAAGACATTAAAAGGTCTCGCAATCTTTCGATTTGCTTTGCCTCTTGCATCTCTACGTCTTCAGGCTTCTCCCATCTCCTTGTCCTGGGCAGGACATTAAAAGGCCTAGAATCTCTCGGCTTGCTTTAGACGTCGGGAGTCTACCGTTGGCGCCACCTCCGGTTGACCATCTTCCCTCGAAGATTTAATTACATACTAGTGATACCCTTACATATCAGACAACTACATATATGCATAGCGTGGGGGTCCATACATACCAAGAGGCTTGGTTCTAGCGCAGAACACGCAAGCCTTCGGATCCCCATTCTACGAGGCCCCATGGAGCCGTAGTAGTCGGCCCAAGAAGAAGACCACGACATAGGCATGCGCAGACATCAGCAGATGCCTCGAGCTGTACGCCATGAAGGCTGCACGGTATGACACCCTGCTAATTGCAATCTGCCTAATGGTAGCCGTGCTGGTCCCATCCACGACAGACCTTTTCTGAAGGGGACACGCGCGATAGCAAAAGCAACACGTCCGGACAGCAGAATCCACCACGGACGACAGCTCAACAGACGCTACGCTGCCCCGGAGCCAGCATCTCGGACTCGGCCGAGGAAGGTTCGCACTTACGGAGCTACACTACCATGTGAATACCCGCATGCCTGTCATGGCTGGTACGTGGAAGTCTGGGTGGATACGGGTTGGACTGGTCGCGCCTCTCACCTGGCAGCCTTGGCTTATACAAGCTGCAGTGAAGACCCGCTTCTTGGGAAGACAGGATAGGGGTGTCTATGGGGCCTCACAAACGACAACAGGGGCAACGGGTGGGGAGGGTCCGTATTCATAGGAAGTCATTGTGACTGTTTCCCACTTATATAGGACGATAATCGAACTTCAAGCCTGGCAAGGCCCCAAATGACTGTCCAACCAACACTGGTGATCTGTGAGCTGAGCAAGCCATCAAATCGTAGAGACATGCCGAGTGCTTGATAACGAAATGCTGTTGTTGCGTGAACAAAAGCCAGAGCACTATATGTCCAGTATTAGTCGGCAACTTCCCGTGACGAATGCAACTTTTCTCAACTCTCAACAGTGGATATGTATAGTGCCAGCAAACCCAGGGAGACGTGGATATGCCTGTAGTCATTTGATCCTCTATTCTACCTAAACTCGGCAACTGCCGAGACCCAGACACGCTCAGCTGCAAAATGCAAAGACAAAGAGTAGCGCCCCTCACAACAGCATGGCCATTCAAGTCTATCCTAACACCAAGAACCTGTCGTCGCTCTCTCATGCTTTTACCATGAAAATCTGCGGGCGGGCCACGTTAGCAATCTGATCAGCCATAGGGAGGGGTGGGGAGCGCGGGTATGTAAACACTTACCTGGTTCAACAACTTGACGTCGAGCACAGCCTGCTTCTTCTGGGCAATGAATCGGGATCGGACATAGTTGCGGCTGCCCATGGGGTCGAAGTTCCGGTGCTTGCACCCGTGGCAGTCGGTGTTGAAATCTCCGTAACGCCCGCTCCTGTTCCTGACGCCGCGGTGTCGGATTCCGAAGCCTCGGCCTCGTCCTTCTTCCGCTTCTTCTTGTCCTTCTTTTCTTTCTTGTCCTTCTTTGACTTCTTCATGTCGTCTGAAGCATCCTTGTCCTTCGAACGCTTGCGCTTCTTGGAGCTCTCGGTCGCCTCGTCATTGGTGACATCCATGGGCTCTCCGGCCTCTGTGATGACATCAAGCTGTGCTCGGCGCTTCTTCTCTCGCTTCTCTTGCTTCTCTCTCTCCTTCTTCTCCTTCTTGGCTCGCTTCTTCGCCTTGGCATCATCTTCTTTATCGGAAGCGCTGGACTCGTCTAGAGATTCGGTCTTGTTCTTCTTGGCTCTGCGCTCTTCCTTCCTTCTCTTCTTCTCCTGCGACGCATCGAGCTCCGCGGGTGTGTCGTCCTCGTCCTCCTCGTCCAGGGAAGTCGCCTTTCTCTTTTGCTCTTCTTCTCCTTCTTCTTCTCTGTCTTCAGGTCGGCCTCTGACTGTTGAGCCGTAGGAGTTTCCTCGGACTTTTCTTCCGTCTCGCTGTCCTCTGATGTCTCCTTCAGTTCATCGCCAACCAATAGACCTCCTCGGACAAAACGCATGGGCCCCCATCGGCTTTCGATGTAAACATTGGTTTTGACGACGAGCCTTTGTTGCTGATCTTCTTCGATTGCCGCATCAGACTTGCCATTCAATCGGCTCAACACATCGGAGAAGACGTCCAAGCCCGTGATCTCGTCCTCCTTGGACTTCTTGAAACCCAGACCCTTCATGTCATCCTTGAGCGCGACCTTGATATATGAGGCATTGGCGGCTGTGTGGAACTCAGAGTGCGGCGCGTTCTTGGCTCCTAGGTACTCGCCAGGCTGCCACCCTTGCGACCGTAGAATCTTCTGGCCGAACGTCGTGGTGTCGCGGGTCCATTTTGTGTTGTTGGGGTCGTTGGAGATTTTCCTCCGACTATTTTTCACCAGTCAGTATAATTTGAGGTAGTAATGTCTCGACAGTATAACCTTTTGTTCTCAGCGAGGAGTCCCATGATGTCTGGCTAGGCGGCGCACGCTGGTCGTCTCCCAGTTCTGGAAGTTTTGCGAGAGGGTCGAGAGAAAGTTGAAAAAGAAGTGGAAGTGGTGGGGGATTATCCGCTGAAAAGTCTTATCGCCACCCCTGATTGGCTGCATTCTCTGGTGCCCATCGGTATCTGCTAACCCATGCCCGACACGGAAATGCGACTGTACTTACTCTATGTACTCTGTATGTATATGTTGAATTCCCCATCTTGACATGCCCTCATTCTTGGCTCACTCAAATGCTTCTTGGACCTGTTTCTTCAGACTACAGAGTACCCGTCCCAGAAATTCACTGCAGTTTTTCACGGGCTATGCGACCAAGTTTCGATTTGTCCTTGCTCCAATTGACCTAGAATGAACTATCTTACATAAAATGCAAAAGGTGTCAGCCGCTGCATGGGCCGCCTGAACGATGTAATATACTGCTTGCACACTTTGGTCTCCTCCCTTCGCTTTGAGATTCATCTCAAGTGAGAGCGAGAATTTCAATCTTCGTTTTAATCCTTCACAGCAAATGATTCTGCGCCAAACATCCATCTATGTTTGCTCCGTGAATGCCAAGAGCCAGATGTGACAGCCTCCTGCTCAGTAATTCAGCTCACCCCTCCACCTCCCGCAACATGGTCGAGATCCTCGTAGCTCTTGAGGCTTCGGCCCTGGACAGCCTCGCGGGGACCTCCAGCAGCTCCGCCCGCACCATCTCCCCAGCGAGAGCCACCTGGACGGCCGCGGCCTCCACCACCCTCCCAGCGGTTGCCGCCTCGACGATCGTAGGGGCCGGAACGGAACTGACCACGACCGCCAGACATGCCACCTCGCCGAACTGGACCGCCTGAACGATCGTCATTCATTGGGTTCCAGCCACCAGCCTGCATGCCGGTGAAGAGAGGAGGGAAGTTGCCCATCGGCATGGGGAACCCTGGCATGCCCATCATGCCGTTCATGGTGAAATTTTGAAGGTTGAAACCTCGAGGAGTTCCAGTTGCCGTCTGCCCATTCGAAGGAGGGAAGTGTCCGTTAGAGTTAGCATCCGTCCTCGAAGGAGCGATGTGAGCGGGATCCATCACGTAGGCGTTGATCAGCTCAAACTGTGTCAGTTGTTAGCATCGATAGTCATTGTGCGTCTGCTTGTTGCAGCTTCAACTTACCTCTTGCCTGAGCGAGTCTAGCCAGTCTGCGTGCCTCTTCTCAACATGCTTCTTCCAAAAGTGTTCCTCCTTGAAGAGTTTCGTGCATTCAGGTGCCTTGCACCTCCACTTGTGCTCGTCTTCTTGCTTCACAAATTTGGCCAGCTCATCGTTGACAGCATCCTCCACATCGCGGCCGCCAAGCTTGCGGATATCCACAGTTTGGGGTTCCAGAATCTGCATCAACTTGTCTTCAAAGGTCTTGACCCAGTTGTATGCTCGGAGTAGCTGCTGCTCTGTCTTGTTGGACGTGTTACGAAACTTCTTGTCCGTCTCGCCCGCCTCTCCTGCCTCAGCCTCCTCGCTCATCTCACCACGCTTCTTGCCAGGGAACGGTTCACCGTTGGCACTCGCTCGGGCAACTGCCCGTGCAGTGGATGACAGCGTAGTGCGAGGACGGCGGAGGTGCCCACCGGGGCACTTGCGGGTGAGTTCGTGGATGGAGTCGCTCTCAAAGACACAGAAGAAACAGAAGTTGAAGACTCGTCGCAGATACTCAATGAGGAGATCCAGCTGTTTCTTCTTGACGAGAAGATCCTCATCGTCGTTCTCCTCATCATCGACAGCGCCCTCTTCCTCTTCTTCCTCCTCCTCAGCCATACCATCCTCAGGCTCGTCCATGGCTTCATCCATGTCCAGCTCCCGCTGCTTCTTCACCTTCTTGGTGGGAGTCAGGGGCACAGCTGGTTGAAGCTGACCAGCATTCCTGAGCTCACTGACCTTTTCCTCAATCTTCAAAGTCGCCTGGAAATCCGATCCAAAATCTTCTTCGAACTTGTTGACTAGGCGTTGAACAAGGAGCAGGTCCTTTTCAATACGTTCGGGAGCAGAGAACAGATCCCAAAGTGCCTTTTTGCGGGGTGCACAGGAGGATTATGGACTCCCACATGGCAAACGAAGTCGCCTCGCGCTTCATCCTTGACGGTTTTGCCATTTATCGCTTCCAATGCCTTATCCGCAGTAGAAATTGGCTGGGGTGATTTTATCGGCTCATCACCGTCCTCGTCTTTAGGATCAATTCGGTCAACCGGGATTGCTGCGTCGGAAGATGGGTGCAGCATAACCCAGCCGATGCGATGGTATCGCTTACTAGGGTTGGGGTCTGACAAGGAGAGCCACTTGAAGCCTCCTTCCTCCTCCCCAAGATGCTCCTTGCAGAAAGCCTCCAGGTTCTGACGGCTGACGTGCGGAGCGATCGTCTTGATAAGGAGTGTTGGCTGATATTGGTTCTCGTCACGTATGTCGGCCGTGGTCGCCGGGACGAGATCACCCACGCCAAGGATTTCATTGGCTGCAGTGGCCTCGCCTTCCTCTTTCTCTGTAGCACCACCTGTGCCGTTGCTGTCGCTCTTTGAAACACCTTCGAGGGAGAAGTCGTCAAATGTTCCTGACTCGAGGTCTTGCTCCCATTGGCTGTAAGCACCCTACGAAACTCATTGAGCTTGCCTCTGAACTCGTCCCTGATTTCCGGTACGTATCTCTCCTTGAACCACTGCTCCTTTTTATGTTCAGCGACAAAGGCTCGAGCCATCTTGGCTTGGAGTTCTTCTTTGTACGAATCGTAGGCTGCTTGAATCTTGGCCTTTTCCTTCTCGCGTTCTTCCGCTGCTTCCCTAGTCCCACGTGGGCGTTCGGGTTCCCGGCGACGGCCTGTGCGCGCTCGTTCCTTCTCCTCCTTGATTTTTCGTTCATCCTCCACCACTCTCCGAAATAGGAGAAGCCGACTTGATAAGGAAGCCGGGAAGGATCGGCCAGAGGGTTCACGGTCACGGCGGGGCATTGCCCTCCTGTCCTGGAACGTAGCGATCAATGTTTGCCGGGGGATGTGATGCGTCGACGGTCATCGCGGTCTCGGTCGTCGCGGCGTGATCGCGGTTCATAGCGATCGACTGGGGCGGGTGAGCGAGATCGACGACGCTCCCTACGGTCGTTCCCTAAGTCGAACATCAAGTCAGCTCGTGTGTCGCGTGCCGCTAAGGCCAACTCCGAAAATCAATTCTCACCAGGAGATCTTCCTCTGTAAAACGAATCACCACGATCGTCTCTGCCTCTGGAGCTGTCTCGATCCCAGCTTCGATCAATTGGCGATCGGCCGGAGGGCTCGCGGTAGGATGAGTAAGAATCCATGATGGATGCAGTTGGGAAAGCGTCGATTGCTTTGCGCAAATCTAAACTGGGCTAAACAATATCATGCCACGCTTGGCATGCTCATTCGGTGGTAGGAAGAGCCACGAGGAAGCCTAATGAAGGCAATGCCTGCTGCACGGCAACATGATGTGCGTTAGAGACCATGATGCTGAGTAAGGGTTTGGGTGGCTGGTAGGTAGAAAAGAGTAGCACGACGGAGAGCAGTGAGGTAGAAGATAAAAGAGGTAGCGAGCATCAATTGCCACGCGAGAAAGAGACAGAATCTGACGCATACGCCGTCTTGATGGGGTAGAGAGGCAGGGAGGTGAGGATGAGTAGGTAGCTAATTGGATCTGGGAGCAAGGACAAGAATGGGCCTTGCGGCTAGCTTCTCAAGGACGAGGACAAGGGGATGGGGAGAAGAAGAAACGTGATGAAAGGGGACAACGAACTATTGCAATGCGCGCTCTTGTAAAGATGGCGACGGAGCGGCTGCGTGCTGCTGGTGGTCAACAGTGTGCGCCGTGAAGAGGTGATGTTGAAGGAGAGGCGCGGGTCGCAGGAGAGCTGGAGGGTGGAGAGTGGAGCTGGGTTGCCTAAGGCGGTTGGCTGTTTCGATGGGGGTGAGTGGTCAGCCAGCCAGCAGTTGCTTGGAGGTACCTAGGTGGGTACCTAGCACAGTAAGTACCGGCCACGGGCACAAAGTACGGAGTACGGAGTACGGAGCACAGTACAGTCCAGTCAGTACCTTACCTTAGGTTGGTAAACATTAAGGGTACCTCCCTTAGCTTGCCTACTTCGGAAATCTTTTACGAAATCTGAACAACCCGCATCCTGCCTGGCTTGGCTGGCTACCTACAGGTAGGTTAGTAGGTAGGCACTTTGCAACGCCGCTCTCGTTTAGGCTTTCCATCGCCAGCCTTCAAGGGGAGCAACTTACTGTCACGGCAGCTCTATACAACTTGGGCACTCATGATCCAGTCAATTTCGAACCCGTTCATTTGGTTGACCCTTAAGTCAATAGAAAGTCGGACTTGAACAGCAATTACTCATATTGGATTGGTGGAGTCACAGCCTCGGAGACAGATGAGTTGGGTCTCCCATACGGCCGGTTTAAGGCGACAGAGCCCATTCATATCAGTTGCTCCTTGGATGTGTGATTTACTTATTTTGTTCATTTGATCTTGATGGCACAACCTATTGATCAAATAGTCAGGTGCTCTTTGATATGTATCGGCAGCGTACATAAAGAAAGCTCATTCATCTGTTCACCATCACATCACTGTTTCGACTCTTCTGCACTATCGAGAGGCTGTGAAGCGCGTAACTCATTGAGCTCATATCCCTAGTGAGCGACCCTGGAAAGCATCAAGCATTGGTCGCTTAACTCAGTTGGTTAGAGTGTTGTACTAATAATGCAAAAGTCGCCAGTTCGACCCTGGCAGTGACCATTTCTTTTGTTTTTGCCGTTCATGCTTGTGACTAACTACAAGCTTTACACGGAGTGTATGTAGTCAGACATTGATGAATCAACTATGAAAGACTTACCGTAAACTCTTGGAACCTGTTCCGCTACAATGGAAAATTCTGAGTGCGGCGAACTATCGCCTATTGAAAGATTGTTATCTCGGGCCAGCCTACTCTATCGATCATTGTCTCCAAGGTGCAGGCTGGACTACAAACCATTGAAGCTGCTGCTCAGTTGTTGCGCCCTGAAGAAGAAAAAAAGTATACAGCAGCTCGTCTAAATGGCAGCTAAAGCTGCTAAAAAGAATCACTTTTATTTTTAAACGTAGACAAACCAATACCGAAAGGAAGTGAGTTGTACATGTTCATCGTGTCTTAGTGTATGAAGTGGACTTGTTAGTTACCATTCCTTCCTCGATGGACGTGATTGTACACGCAGAGAACTACACTCCATTTACAAAAATGGGTGGGCGCGGTCCGTAAAGCGAAACGACTTTACCATGGTTACAAGTATAGATGCTAGCAAGTGGTTGGCCGTTTTATGTCGAGGGATCTGGGACCAGAACTGCGCTAAGCCCTGCTTTTCCCTTTATAAGAGTTGAGATCACATACGCGATAGAGGGATGGGAAACACAGGGGTAAGCAACTGTAGTAAAGGCCGGTGTACGAGTATAAATCGGTGGACTGCGAGGTATGTATAGAAAGGTTCCTCTATGCAAGGGCCCAAAAACTGAACCAGCTATGAAGTTTTGAAGGATATATCCATGCCAACTCCCGTCAAAAACAAAACCATTCACTCTAACTGTCGCTCTTACACAGTAGAAATGCCCTCAAACTCCGCATAACCAAGCGCGAGGTTCGTGTTTTCTGTCATGTATGTGCAGTGAATAAGCAGACTAATCAAAGCCTAGTCGATGATGCAACAACTGGCTTCATAGCCTAGGTCTCCCAAATCGAGCATCCCCTCCTTTGTCCCATTGTCTTTCTCGCGATCAATCGCATACTTCATCATGTAGCCAGTGCATCCTTGAGTTCCAATTGGACCAAAGCGAACGATGACATCTTTCGAGGCGTTATCCTTATCCAGAGTGCCTTATAATTGGTAGTAGTGCCGAGCCCCGGTAGTACTGATCAACTGTCTTCTGTATGCGAGCTATAATCGAGTGGCCACGTATGAGCTGGATGCCCTAACGATTCAAAGATTGATTTGTAGCCTATAAAGCACGGTCATATCGAGATTAGAGCTTGGAATCGCCAGTCAGGACACGTCCATGAGAGATGAAGTCCTGGTAGATGGAAACCAGAGCATCCGAGTTAAAATCGCATCCATAGTAGAACAGGACGCTGTTGTTGCTGTTAAAGCTGCCATCAGACTTCTCAAAGAACCAGGTCAGATTCTCATCCTCTTCGGAAACGGTCCAGCAAAGGGAAGGGTGATCCTTCTTGATAGCTTTAAAGACGTTCTCGGCCACGTTGCTAAGCCATCCAGACTTAGTAATGTTGAGGCTAGCCAGGGTGGCTATGGGCCTATCCGCGGAAGGCGGAAGAACGATTGCAAAACACGACATGCTATCGTCATAGTAGGCCTTGAAGGGGTTTGCTTCAAGGAACCTAATGAAGGAATTGACCGTAGCCTCGGTGTTGAGGCCCTTGTAATCTCCAATGAGGATCTCCTTGATCTTGTTGAGATCTGGGAATTCGGTTAGAGAGGATGCCTTCTGGATGGTCTCTCCCGACGAACAACGGGTTCCGGCGCCGGAGTCGGTGAAAAGTTCTCTCTGGAGATCGCTAGGATGGATGATAGCAACACTGGAGCTCCTTGGAAGATCGTCCAGGAGATCTTTAATTTCCTTTATCTTAAGACGGGTTCCGTATCTGCACCATGGCTGAGACATCAGATAGTCGAATTCCTCGTCGAGGTTGATCTGAGAGATCTTGCCGCCATCGCCATCAAACAAACCTCCTTTCTCGGAGAGATATACGACCTTGAGAGGCTTAAGGGCACGAGCGAGTTCAGCAGCGGCAACATCTGCGTTAACGTTAAGGAGCCTTCCATCCTCGGACTCGGCTAGGGATGTCATAATAGGGATATAACCGGCCTTGAGACTCTGTTCTGTAGAGAAGTTAGTGATGAATAACAGAACGGAACCCGGGGTGTCTACCAATTGCTGCAGGATTAACTTTGGTGACCTTGCCAACGTAGCCCCATTTCTCCTTGTCGAGGTAGTCGGCCTTGAAGACACCGCTCAGGGGCCTGGTGGCAACACCAAGCTGGTCGAGCTTCTCGGTAAGCTTGAGATTCTCTTCGAGGAACAGCTTGCGGGCAACGCCCAGAGTCTTCGCGTCGGTGACGCGAATGCCCTCATGAAACTGAGGCTCGACACCGGCCTCCTCAAGAAGGCGGTTCAGCTGGGGCCTGCGCCATGGACTATCACCGGGTAGAGTCCTAGCTCGTAGAGGAACAGCAAGCTGCGGGAGAGATCGTCGAGGTGATCCGTCTAATCACGATCCGTCAGCCACTGAGCAATGATGTGATGAGTTCTTTGGGCAAACTTACCAGGATGGCACCGCCCACTTTCAACACACAGAAGTTCTGTGCGGAACTAAACAGCTTAAGCCACTGCTGTGACTCCTTTTCTACCAGGTGTCAGCGACCGATATTGGCGCGGGCATGTGAATCGGCCAAACCCTTCTCTCCTTTTGAAGATAAGGGCGTATGCTCGGAGAGCGAACTTACAGATCCGATAGATCGCAAAGCCTGGCTCACGATTTCCCGGGTGGCATTTCGGGTTGTGGTGGACGAGTATCGGCAAGTCGCGGGGTTCGACAACTTTTTGAGATTGCAATTGAAGGTTCGGGAAGCCTTTGGCACAGCGCTTGAGACTGGCCTGGCTACGGCTCGTACTGCCAATCCACGCCACGATGCGGAGAGCATGATTTCGGGGGTGCTTCAACCCAATTGACTCGGTGGTGGGCGGAGAGGTCGATGAGACGGTGACGTTGAAGGATGGAGAGGCCGATTAGCGGAGGTGACAGACAGGTACCAAGTTGAGTTGCGGTTTGTCTGCCGAGTTTCCCAGTGGGGATAGCACCGTAACGTGCTCCAGCACATGACCTAAACCTACAGAACTAACCCTAAGCGTCCACTTGTACGTAGGTAGGTGTACTCGTTTTGGCCCAGTACCTACGGCCTTGGATTTGCATTGGACTGTGACTTGCCATAGCCTCCAGCTTTGGGATGCACATTTCCAGTTTGGATACTATCTTCTATAAATGCTGCATTATAGCCAGAAGTTGGGGGCTACCTGGTTGTACAGAGATTGGCTTGTTGAGCACTAAACAAACGAGAAGTGTGGCAGCCCGTGCACGGCCCCTGAAACAGTGTCAAGCAGGCTGATTGATCACCCCTAGTACATCCGTACGCACTCTCTAGTAGGTACTAGGTATTCAGGCCAGAACAGCTACCTACCTACCTCCTACTAACCTACCTACTACCTAAGGCTCAGAACGGCCCCCACTCTACTCCAGATTCAGGACATACAGATAGTCGGGGCACACTGGCAAGGCTGGGCACTTACTAACTTAAGGTAGGTACTAAGGGGATGAATAGGTTGAGCAGCTGGGTAGTTTCTGCATGTAACGGAAACACGGAAACACGGAGCATCGGGCGAGTGCGTTTTCCTCATCTGAACACTGTGCTCGGGCGACAGGACAAGCATTCCATGCACACAGTATCCGTCAAGTCTTGGTAACACTCAGTTGGTACAGGGTACTGGATGTATTGAGGGTCACCCCATCCCAAGCCAGCTCCAACTCCAGCCGAATCCGGCATGTCTTTTACGTTTTCGGCTCTATGAATATGAATATGGCCCCGCCCCCAATGCCATTGTAAACGAGGCACGTTTCTTCTATCCCTGCATGAGAGGCCAGTGAAGTCACCCAAAGGTCGGTTATTCCCCAAGCTCCAAGATTACACCCATAGTCAATCCGCGCCTAGGAGCGCATGGTATGAGCCATTGCACTAACACTGGCAATTGTTCAGAAACGACCACGACCCCAACCCCGATGTGAAGTTGAAGAGCTGAGTTTGGAACCTCACCGACCCTGTAAACAGATTCTCGCACGTCATATAAGAAGCTGAAGGAAGCAGGGCTGTTCAGCCCAGATTGTGGAGTTTCTGCATCAGGAGATAGCCTTTCGATGAGACAGAAGCAGTCAGCACACGTTCTCGAAGGACTTCGCCAAGGGCCCTTGAGAGAGATTAATATATGTCTGTGGGGACGCCTCGTAATACCTGCAATGTTTGTATGTACTCAAGGGTCCGAAGCTTGAGTTGTCGGCACCTACGTGGTGTGGATCCAAGTCCGTAACTGAATAGTCGGCTCCGAGCTCGGACTATTTCCTCGCGAGCGTGATGCCCGCAAAACTGGTATGGAGCAAGTGGGCAACTTGAGATAAGGTAAACAGCAACAATACCGTAAAGGAATCAACTGTTGTTGTTAAACTCGAGGCCCTGGCTGACAGTACCTAGGTACCTACCTACCTAAGTCATTGGGTGAAGCTCAGTAGTACCAGGCACGTGAATGCACAGTGCAGGCAGGACTCGACTCGAGGACGTAGATAATGGAACGTAGGTATTTTAAGACTACCTACATACAGTAACCTTACCTTGCCTTACATAAATGGGTTACATGAAGGCTGATACCTACCCCTTTCCATTGCTTGGGAAAATCTAATAACGGCACCTCGAGGTTACTGCACTATGTCAGGGTAGCAGTCGTTCAATCTAGTAGCTACCTTACCTTACCTTACCTTACCTTACCTATTTCATCACCTAACGTTAGTTATCTGGAGCAGCTGCCCGTGGGGACTTGGGCTGAAGATGGTGTAGCGGGGCCGTTGCAAGGGACACTGTGGAGCATCGAGGTCGAGGGAAGGTGGCGATCTCCGACACGCTGCAACTACTAGCTAGCGTCAATCCCACCACGATATATCGCCCACCATTCGCTCCCCAAACCCCGTCAGATTCTCGACCTCCTTCGAATGAGCTTGCATCTCACGGCACCACCCCTTGCTCCTTTTTGCGAACATGCAGTCCTTGGATCCTGGTTAACCTTGCGTAAACTAATGAGGCCCGTCAGCAAGCATGCTGCCTACCTACTATTTGTCACCGTTGTCTCAGTCCTATAGTATAAGACCCAGGCTGCTTTGCCAGCCCGTCTTCCGTCATGTCGCTAGTCCTCATCCTCGTCTACTCTCTCTGCGGAGCGTTGCTTCAAGATATACCCAGTTTGTTCGTTCACCTTTGCAGTCGTTCCTGCGGCGGCACGCTTCGCCAAAGATGAGATACGCCGATGCCGGCTATAATGCTTCGGTCGACAACTTTCGTCGACGAGAATACCCGGCCATCAAGGGTAGGGCCCCTGTTTCCCCAGCGCAGTCGATTCTAGTGCTCACTGTGCTCTGCAGACTCCATATACCTTGACCATGCCGGAACCACTTTGCCCGCCAAGTCGCTCATGGACGCCTTCGCCGTTGACATGACTTCGGCTCTATATGGGAACCCTCACTCGGCATCCGAACCATCTCAACGGTCCACTAGCCGTGTTGAAGATGTCCGTCTTCGCCTGCTAGAGTTCTTTAAGGCGGATCCTGAAGAGTTCGATCTTGTCTTTGTGCCTAATGCCACGGCCGGTGTTAAGCTTGTTGTCGAGGGCGTCCGAGCTCTGCCCAACGGTTACTATTATGCATACCACGAAGCTTGCCATACCAGTATTGTTGGTGTAAGGGAAGAAGCGAAACACAGCGTTTGTCTTGACGACGAAGCCGTGCAGTCTTGGCTCAATGGGAATGACCCATTTGCACATGCTCCGTCAGACGTATCCGCCACGCTTTTCTCTTACACTGCACAGTCACATATGGACGGGCGCAGATATCCTATGCAATGGTCCCAACAACTTAAGGAGAAGCACCAGGGTAAACCCGGTTCCTTATACACCTTGCTGGATGCATCTTCATACGTGGCCACCTCCCAGCTTGACCTTAGTCGTTCTGATTTTGCTGCCGACTTTGTTGTCCTAAGCCTTTACAAAATCTTCGGATTTCCAAATCTTGGCGCTCTGCTCGTTCGACGGTCTGCCGAGTCCGTTTTTACCATAGGAAATACTTTGGCGGTGGCACCGTGGACATGGTCATCTGCCGTAACGAGCAGTGGCATGCTTCCAAATCGCAATCACTTCACGCTCGGCTTGAAGATGGCACGTTGGCGTTTCATAGCATCATTGCCGCCGGGATAGCCATGGATGTTCATCAAAAGCTCTTTGGAAGTATGACGCAAATCAAAGCTCACACTTCCTATTTGGCGAAACGACTTCATACTGGGCTATGTCGGCTACGGCATGGCAATGGCCAACCAGTATGTGTTTTGTACACGGCGGCTGCCAACGGCTCGACACCCCTAGGCGTGGGTCCACTTGTATCGTTTAACGTGTTGAATAGCCAGGGGGCTGGGTCAGCCTAGGCGAGTTCGAGAAATTAGCCTCTTTGAAAAGCATCTTCATTAGAACAGGGAGCTTGTGCAGTCCCGGCGGAACGGCAGCAGCGCTCGGGCTAGCACCTTGGGAGCTCAAGAGGCTCTATGCCGCCGGCTACCGCTGCGGAGCTGACAACGATATTGTCACTGGGAAACCCACTGGTGTCATACGTGCAAGCATAGGTGCTATGAGCACAATTTCAGACGTTGACGGATTCCTTGATTTTATGGAGGAGTTCTTCGTCGAGCCAGTAGAAGAATCCCCTGTGGCGTCATCGGTGCAAGGACTTCCAAGCCATGTCAAGAAGACACAACCCGATTTGAACAATGTCCAGCTGTGTGTGAAGTCGATCACAGTTTACCCCATCAAGAGCTGTGGAGGGTTCAACGTGCCCGCAGGAACACCGTGGGAGGTCCGACAGGAAGGGTTGGCTTGGGATAGGGAATGGTGCCTAGTACACAAAGCCTCGGGCCAGGCTTTAAGTCAGAAACGATATCCTCGAATGGCACACCTGCACCCTGTTCTGGACTTTGAGAACGACGTGCTTCGTGTACGATATACTGGGCCTTCGCAGGGGCCGAAGATTGTTGAAATCACAGTGCCCCTGTCAGCAGAAATACTACCCAACGGGCCAAATTATAGAGAGAAGACATCACAAGTATGTGGGGATGAGGTATCAGCGCTCGTTTATTGCTCCGAACAGGTCAACGATTTTTTGCAGAGGCACTGGAAGTTCCTTGTGCACTTGCAAGATTTCCACCTGGGAGATCTAACCAATTCAACCGAATTATGAAGCCTATTGCACGACGATCACCAGAAAAGGGGTCGTCAAATGGAACGACAGCCCTACCAACGCCTCCAGAATCAGATACTGACGTGCAGGAGGAGAGCAAATTACTGTTATCAAATGAAAGTCCCATTTTAATGGTACATCAGGCCAGTGTGGACGCACTCAATCGCGATATATTGCACAGGGGTGGACAGGCAGTATCTGAGAAAGTCTTCCGGGCCAACATTATAATTGGCGGTGACGATATGGCTAAAACCGCGGAACCATATTCTGAAGACGACTGGTCCGGCATCAGTATTGGAGAGCAGGATTTTGAAGTGCTGGGTCCATGTCAACGCTGCCATATGGTGTGTGTGAATCCTGAAACTGGAGAGAAGGGCCAAGAGCCGTATATAACACTGGCCAAGACGAGAAGATCCAACGGAAAGGTGTTTTTGGCATGCATATGCGGCACGATGCACCGGGCGAGAGGAAGACCCGGCAACATCAACATCCCACCATACAGATCGGTCAGCCGGTGACAGTGAGATAGATGACAATACTAATGATACCTTTCAAGTCGCCTCGGGGTATTTCCCTCCCGATATGACGTGATACTCGCAGATATTGAAAATTGCGAAGCACCGGGCAGCTCTGCCCAATGCATGCATGCATGGTGAAGAGAATTCAGCTTCCCGCCCAGCCCCAAGAGCAGACTTCAAAGAACTGAGACAGTGACGATTTTCCAACCACGCGATGGATCGAGGCTACTGCACATGATTGACAACCTTTTCAATGTCTCCGAGACACAGTGCCCACAACCGTATAGCATTCCAGCGGACATTTCCAAAGCCAGGAACGGCCGAAACATGGACTAGTTCGGTGAGACGAATGGTAGCATTGGGAAGCACAGGACGCAAAAACAAAAGTAAGCAAGTAATAATTGTTCTGACACCATCTTCTGCGCCCGGATGTTCGGTAGATAACCCGCCGCCGGCTAGAAGCGAGACTCCATCCGCCGATCCCGCAGCCTAGGATCCAGGAACCCCATGGACGGCCATGTACCAATAGACGGACGAGCTGCATCTGGCATTGGACGACAGTGCATACTGGATAGGACTTTCTGGTCCTGGACGCACACTCGTGCATGCACCACCCTCCTTTGACATTCAGCTTTGCCAAATTCAACCAAGACAAGGGTTATGGAAGCACTTACACAATCAATACCATACCAGCATATCCCTTCTAACCAGGCCATCCACGCCTCACCGGCTCTCACCTCTGGCGCGGAATAATGCACTTAGATCTATCTTCGCATGATGATAACGCATTCACATTGCTTCTTGCTATGCAGAAGTACGGCGAGGCGGTCTATAATCATGATGGAGGGTTTCATGGCCTGAAGCCACCTATGCAGGTTGCTCACGGTGATAATATTGTTGCAGCGCGAGATTACGCCGCGAGGTGCTGCAGTTCCTTTCCGCCTGCCTCAATGAGTGTTCAATTTCAATAGTCCCATCTTGGCACTGTTTAGGCTAAATAATATCATTAACATTGGGAGGAAATGTATTGCTTGTTCCTGGAGGTTATCATCATTCCGCACCATCTTTGAAACAAGCTGTGCATGCCACCAGTCCGACCTGGTCTTGGGAGGTTTGCTGTGCCTGCGAATTGCTATAGAACCCGTCATAGGAAGGCCAACCACCCATTCGAATGAACAGTCTGACTTACTACAGTCTTGAAAGTGGCGGTTCTGCTATTTCGGGTTTGCCAAGTGCGTACGTGCTCAGCGTCCACCGGAGAGGGTAGTCTCGACACACCTATGAGCCACTGATTGGCATGTTTCCATGTCTAACCTACCACGAGGCCCAGCCGTTCTCTTCGCCCTAGAACTTATATCAAGCAAGGCTGGCTGACAGCTCCTGCCAGTCTTGGATATGCTCACAGCCTAGTATTTTCACACATCGAAACACAATGCTCAGGCTCTTTCTTCCTATCTTGCCTCTGTTGTTGCAGACTGCCCTTGCAGCTCCTGGTGTGCCTTTGAACGATCGTGCTCAGTGCGAACCAGTGAAGACAGTTACTGTCTACGTACGTACAGCAGCTCATGAATCCAAAGAAACGAGCGAGGCATCCGTTCCCGTACGCTTGCCACAGAATGTAGCCTTGGGTCCTAGCAAGGATAAGACTTCAAAGTCTTCAAAGTCAGAGAAGGAAGAAGAGGGATCATTCACTCTTGACGATAGTGATTTGATATTCTCTGATGTTTATCCGACCCCGACGGGATCGCGGACTCACAAGGGCGCGAATTCTCCAAGCTCATCCATCTCAGCCGTAACCAGTCGCAGAAATGTAGTCTATTTTGCCAATTGGTACGTTTAGAATTGATCCTCAGAGATTGGAAGCCATGTTTTGACTGACTTCGTCTTAGGTCGATATATGGAGCTGGCTTCAAACCCCAGGACCTACCGGCTGATGAAATAACTCACCTTCTGTATGCCTTTGCAGACATCAAGTCTGACGGCGAAGTGTAAGACGATGTATTCGATTTCACTCAGTGTTCTATCAGCTGACCGCTTGAAGCGTCTCCTCCGATCCGCAATCTGACATTTATAAGAGGTTCGAAACTGACAAGGAAAGCCCTACGGAAAACAACGCATATGGATGTGTCAAGCAAGTTTACCTCCTCAAGAAGAAGAACCGTAAACTAAAGACACTGCTATCCATTGGTGGGTGGACATATTCGAAGCAAGGCAAGTTTCAGAATGCTGCAAAGACGGAAACCAGTCGCAAGCTTTTGCAGCGAGTGCCGTGAAGTTGGTTGCAGATTGGGGAATGGATGGTATCGACATTGACTGGGAGTATCCCACAACAGATGAGGAAGCCCGTCAGTTTTTGTTGCTTCTGAAGGAAACTAGAGCCGCTTTGGATCAGTATGCCCTTAACAACAAGCAGAGATACCATTACCTCCTGACGGTGGCCGCATCGGCCAACGCAAAGAACTACGCGATCCAGCTATTAGAAGAGATGGATCCTTTGCTGGATGCCTGGCATCTCATGGCTTACGACTATGCAGGCGACTGGGATAAGACAACGGGTAACCAGGCGAACATTTACCCTGATCCCGAAAACATGGAGGCAACCAAATTCAACACTGAAGACGCCGTCAAGGGATACATCGCACGGGGTATCTCGTCCAGTAAGATTGTACTGGGGATGCCACTTTATGGGAGGTCCTTCATGGAGACGAGCGGTATGGGCGCACCATTCAAGAGCATTGGAGAAGGGTCGATCGATAAAGGAATCTGGCTCTACCGCGATCTTCCTCGGCCGGGAGCAAACGTCCACTTCCACGACGGCATCGGGGCGACATACAGCTATGATGCCGATATTCAAGAGATTGTCAGCTTTGACGACGACAAGAGCGCAAGGATGAAGGCGAACTACATCCTCGACCGCGGGCTCGGCGGCGCAGTCTTCTGGGAGGCTTCTGGCGACAAGACCGGCGACAAGAGCTTGGTACGTCTCGTGGCAAATGACATGGGCGAGTTGGAGAGCTCGAATAACTACCTGGATTTCCCCAGAGCCAGTACGACAACATCCGGAAGAGCATGCCGAGTTGATGAGAGAAGGGTGCTGTTTGTCCTCAAGACAGATGTTTGTTAGGTTATGAGATGAAGAGCATGGGTGAGCGATCAGCAGGCGTTGGAGTTGGCAGAAACATTTTTGGAAGTATTTCTATTTGATATCAGCTTGATATTTTTATGTCAAGGCAATTAAGAGCGTTTACTGTATGGATTTTTCAAGTGGGTTATACTACGATTGAAGTGGATTGACGTTCAAATCATACCTCTGTTGTGTTACACCCCAGCCTGACAAACCAGCTAAGCCGGGTTGTACGAAAAGGAATCTTGCAGCTAACAAGGAGGAGACTACAGATGATGAGTACGTCAGACTAGGTGCTGTTATGTTGGTAAAGAATATTTGTATCATGGCTGTCTTAATTCATCAAACTATTCCTAGAGATGTGTAAAGGATGCAATCCCTTCTCATAGCTTGCTCGAATCCTCCTGAGGAACCTTCACAACGACCTTACCCCACGTACCTCGTCCGCCCAGCGCGACCAGCGCATCCTTGATCCTCTCGAGGCCGACGAACTCCTCGTCGGTGTACTCAGTGCCCCTGAGCTTGCCTTGGGCAACGAGTTGCATGATGCCGTCCCAGACCTTGGGGATGGTGGCACGCTCGTGGATGGAGTAGGCGCCCCAGTGGATGCCAACGAGGAGATGTTCTTGAGAAGGACCTTGTTCATGGCGACCTTCTCGATGGTGCCGGCGGCGAAGCCGACGATGAGGATGCGGCCGTTCCAGGCGGTGCACTTGGTGGACTTGTCGACCAGGCCGACGGGGTCGTAGACAATGTCGACGCCGCGGGAGGATGGGGTCAGGGCCTTGACCTTGTTGGGCCACTCTGGGTCGTTGTAGGAGACCACATGGTCGGCGCCGAAGGACTTGGCGATCTCGAGCTTGCGTGGTGTTGAGGCGGTGGCAATGACTGTAGCGCCGAATGCCTTGGCCACTGCACGGGATGGACGGTCAGTACATATTGGGGTGCAAATCTGAAGCCTTAACATATAGGCTCAAGACAGAGTCAACTCACCCTGAACTGCAGCCAGGCCAACACCACCGGCAGCGGCGTGGACCAGCACAACATCACCGGCCTTGATGCCGGCCCTCACGACCAGGGCGCCATAGCTGGTGGGGGCGGTGACGAACAGGCCGGCGGCGTCCTGGAAGGACCAGCCCTCGGGCACGGGTAGCAGCGCAACTTCCTTGGCACAGACCTTGGTGGCGAAGGCGCCCTGGTTGGCGCCAAAGACACGAGAGCCTGGGGGAACTTGGCCTTGCCGGCGGCGTTGCGCGGCGCAGAGATGACGGTGCCGGCGAACTCGGCACCGGCGACCCAAGGGAACGCTAGAAGCAACAGTGTCAGAAAGAACGTCAGATCTAAGGAAGTGAAAAGAAACTCCGTGGGATTGAAGGTGGCCTTACGAGGTTGATTCTGATACCGGCCCTGGACTTGCAGGATATCGAAGAAGTTGGCCGCGGCAGAGTGCACGCGGATCAGGTACTCATCATCCTTGGGGGTCGGGTCGGGCAGCTCCGTCACCTTGAGCTCGTTCGGTCCCTGTCCACACGAGATTCAGCACGAATTGCCACGATTAAGGGCGAGTGAGCAGCGCGGGCACTGGAAGCCGTCCTGATAAAGGAAGAGGAGGGAAAACCAGCAGCTCGCACGTGCGGCCGTACCTTGACGTATTCCTTGATCTGGATGCCCCGCATTGTATGGATAAGGTACTTGGAGATGTATCGACGTCAAGCAATGGGCGATATACAATTCGTAAACGGTGACAACAAGAAAAAAAAACCAAAAGTCAATGAAGCACAAGAGTAGGAAGATGTTACGTTGAAGCTCCTCACCCCGGCCAACGGCAAAGGAGAGAGCTGTCTGAAGGGTGTGGGGGCTTCCAGGGATCGGCGCGGTTCCCCAGATGAGCCGAGGCATCTTTTCCCTACTGGCTTTAAGTTATCCGGGGTAAAGCTGCAACCGCCAGCGCCAAGCTAGGCCCCTACTTGACCTGTTGTGTCTAGCCGCGAATCGTCTGCTGGGCTTTGTTCTTTTCCAGGGCATTCAATTTGACAGGCTGCTTCTCACAATGGGCCGAATTGCGGCGGGCTCATGGCTGTTGCGCGGCTTCATCTTTCTTACTAGTTGGGTTGTTGGGCCCGGGTAACTTATACAGACAGACAGACACACGCACCACGACCAACAACCAACGAAACCGTGGCTAATCCTTACTCAATTCCTAGGCTTCCGATCATGGATACTAAAATCTGAGAGGCACACGCCACGGGTCTCATAGCTCGATTAGAATTCCATTCGCTTGTTACAGGCCATTATTTTCCCTGCCCCTGCTTGTATGCTCACTTCGTTCAGCACCGGCTCCTTGATGCGCTTCGTCTCCGTACCTTGCCGTGAGTATCAATCTCACAGCTCCTCCGTCCAAGCCTCCCGCGGGCCTTCTTGTCCAGCCGGAGGAGAGCCAATCTCAGTAGCACGTAGTCTCTCAAGTGTTTGCGAAGAAGGTTGCAGCGGCGTTTCTGCCAGAATGGATGTGTAGTATTGTGCGATGAACATCATCATCATGAAGTAGTTAATTATAGTGGTAAGAAAAGTTTCCATCATGTCTTATGACCCCGAGTTCAGGAGGTGCTCGATCGCACCCTGCACGCTTCCGCCGCTACGCCTTAGAGCTGCCACATTGCGGTCGAAATCGTAGAAACCCATGTCGTTGAGCTGTCGCAGCTGCTCATCGTACCGCACCTCAGGGGTCGGTTGTCGGGAGGGCCGGCGGCGCCGCGCCGCCTCCGCCCAGCAGCTGCATCATCTGCTGCATCATCTCCGGGTTCATGCCAAACGGGTTCGCCTGATCGCCTCCTGGCGGGGGAAGAGGGCCGCGAACGGATTCGCAGGCGGCGGGCTCTGGGAGCCTTGGCCCGCAGCGGGCGTCTGGCCGGCCGTCGCTCCTCGGTTGCGCCAGCGGTCGGGTTGGCAGAGGGTGTCGTGGTGGCGCCAGCCTGTGGGGTCTTGCGCCGCCGAGGGCTTGGAGCATCTGCGCAATGTTCATCTGCCCTGCGCCGCCTGCGCCAGCGCCAGCGCCAGCGCCTGGCATCATGAAAGGGTTCATGAAGGGGTTGAAGGGTTCGCGTTCGCTTGGCCGGCACCGCCCTGGTTCTCGGTAGCGGCTGCGTCTTCGGGGGTAGTGTCGGTGGCTCCGGGGCCGGAAGGACGAGTCGCCGCCACGCATGCCCCGCTGCATGCGCATGGCTTGGCTCATCATCTGGGGTTGCTCATCATCTGGCGCATAAATGGGGATGTGATAATCTCCCGGGCGTTGGGCATGTTGCGGAGCATCGGGTTCGAGTCGATCAGCATGTTGACAAAGTCCGGGTTGTTGAGCGCTTCATTCATGGACTGCTGCACGTTGGGGTCTGACATCATTCGCTGCAGGCGCTCCTCGTCCATGGGTGGGCCCATCTAAACAGAGTGTCAGCGTAAACGATGATGAAAAGAGGCATTAAAAATGCGACGAGGAGACCAGGGGTTTGGGATAGGTTACTCACGCCGCCATCTGGGCCAAACATATCCAGACCAGGCAGGTTGATCTGATGACCGGCATAGCGAGCGCCGGTGAGGCCAGCGAGGGGTTGTTAGCGGTGCCGGAGGCCATGTTGGTCGGTACAGCCGGGGCGGCGGGGGTGGAAGCGGTGGCGGCGGGTTGACGAGGGTTGCTGGCGGCGCTCTTGACCATATGGATGGTGTTGTTGGGCTTGATCTTGTAGACGCTCAGGGCATCGTCGTTCTTCATGACACGTCCCGAGTAGATGAGCCTCTGCCTGTCGACAGGGATGTTCTCGAAGTCTTCGCCGGAGAGCTTGGTCTTGAGGTCCAAGACGGACGCAGACTCGGACATGGTGATTGTGTGCGTGCTGTCCGAGGACGTCTTGACCTTGAAGGTGACCTGAGCGTCACTGCTCGGCTCGGTGGTGTCGGCCATAGCGGCGGAGGGGAGGACAAGATACGACGGGGTGGGCAGCGAGTGATGAAGGAGTGCAGTAGGCTGTCGGGCTTGTGGGAAAGATGCCGCGTGCCGACGTCGTCTCGGTGGGCTGGCGGTGATCGGGGGTGGAGGTGGTGAGGCAGAGAGCGAGGCAGAGGGAGAAGGAGAAAGAGAGAGGCTCGTGAGCTGTTTGCAGATGGATCGGGTAGGCAGGACGTTGACGTGGGGCACAGCAGACAATGCAGCGCCAATGACGCCAAACGTGGGTCAAGGGTCTCTTTTGTCTCTGGTACAGGTGCAGACAGCAGACAGCAGACAGAGTACAGAGTACAGAGACGGAGAGACAGACGGCACAATAGCCACCTAAGTTATAGAACCAGTATAAAATCACTGTGTCACGGTTCAGGAACTGCCCGCTCTTAATAATTCCTGCAATGTCCTGACAATGTGTTCTTCTCTCGCATCTCGCCTTCTCCACGGAGCTGGCGCATTCGAGCCAAGTACCTCGACCTTCGATCAGTGTCGATGACATTCTCCTTGTCCAACACTGACAAAAGGCGGCGGCATCGGCTAGTGGGTGGCCAGGCTGTCGTCTACTTTAATTGCAGCTCCAGTTTCTCGGCTGTGCATCTTCCCACTGGTACGCAACGAGGCAAGCCAAGGCAGGCAAGCGGTGTCAACCTCTGCTGGTGGTGTACCGATATCACCCACCGGACATTTTATCTGTGTCCTCGTTGCCGTCACCATCTGATCTGTCAAACGGAACGTGGCCGAGACTACCCGATAGCCACGACACTCCAACGCATAGGTAAAAATCAATTATTAAATCGTATAAGTAGTTACTAAAAACTCCTTGGCTGGCTATTCTTTCAATTGTATCGGGAAATATTTCCTCGATCTTAGATCAGGCGATGCCTGACTTGATTAAAAGGCCTCTCCATGCCACTTACAAGGCACTACCATAACCTACCTCTATGCTGCTGTACTTATGGTTAGTAACTGTGAGCTTAATTACCTATAGCACTCTCCCGCTACCACCACTACAGGTACCTGAGGTACTTTAGGGTAAGAAGGTTAAACGTAACGTCTACTTTCTCTCACAACGAATACATCCCATGCTTCATCTCCTACTTATACATGCATACTTGGCTATTCACAAGCTATTCCGGGGTTTGACCAGCAATTGCTAAATATCACATGCCGTATGACATGAGCTGTCCAAGGCCCTGACATTCTTGACCTGCATACCATTTCTGTCCAGTAGCTGGAACAATGCTGCATGCTTCGGCCACCCATCCCTTCACTCACCCGCGTTGAGCAGCGTGACCAACAGAGAACATCATGATCCAAGGCATCTTCTACGCCAGGTTCTTTCCTCAAGAAGGTATAGAATAATTCCTCCCCAGCTAGAAATACGGCCTTGTTGACGCGAAGCCGAAGGACCAAAGGTTGTCGCACAATCTCCACCAGGATGTATCACCGCCTCTGAGAGCAGCACTCGCCCGCCGCTCATCGACTTCGACGTCCTCCAAGAGTACATCATCCCCAGGCAGGCCTTTTGCAATCGCTATGTTACCATAAACTCGCCCGATGGCAAATACGCCATCCTCGGCTATCCCGTCGTCATCGCCAACTCCAAGTACCAGCGCAATGAGTTCATCTTCAACTTTGGTCTGCTCGTCGATGTCGACGCCGACCAGATCCCCTACGAACGTGTGGTCAGACGCCTGGCCTCCACATTCGCCGAGATGGAGAAGCAGAACGAGTACTTGAGCCAGAGCGAGGCCAAGACGGGCGACGACGGGGCTAGGCGTCCCATTGAGAGCCTGTTGGAGATTGTCAAGGAGGATCTCAACAATTATGGTGAATGCATGATTCCAGTTGGTCAGTCTACCATCCACTGAACAATAGAGAGCACCTAAAATAACCCTGCTATAGATGAGGCAAATACCATCAACATGAAGCTATTTCCTTTCCACCCGCAACCTCCAGTTGTCAAGGCCTGGCATGTCCCTGTCGCCAAAACTAAATTCTCCGAAATCGTCGATCCCACATGGGATCTCACCCTCCAAAAGGTGATTGCTCAAATCGACGGCGTCTCCGACGTCCGCCGCATCGCCCATACCGCCTCTGTCTCTCTCGACCTCACCAAGACCGCCATCCGCCACCTTCTTTACTACGACACAGTCCTTCTCCTGGATATCTTCTTCTTCGGCTCTTGTTACGCCGCCCGCCCTGGCATACACGACTTCATTCGCAATGTCGATGGTATGGTGGACGAATGCGCCGGCTATGTATCCCATGGGAGAGGCAGAGTCAGCAATTTCCACCTCATCAAGCTCATGACCTCCTTTACGCCGGGGAGGAGCGTGAAGGAGTGGATCATGGCCAGCCAGGAAGCTGGTTTCGACGTCCTCACCTACGTTGATGTCAGGCGATTTGTGCAGTTTGGCGTCATCAAGGGATGTCTCTATCGTGTTCACAAATACATTGTATCCAAGCAATACCTGGCTGCTTTGGCCTCGGGCCAGAGCTATCCCGTTGCTGGAGGAGACCCGCTCCAGAAATATACCGACGGCTGCCACCATTTCGATGAAATTGTCGCAGAGCAGAACCTCAGCCACACGGAGATTGTCGACAAGTTGAAAACACTTCCCTTGCCCCGTGGTGACTTGACTGTTTTTCATAGATAGGATTTGAAATTCCCGATATTGAACCTCCTAATAAAACTTGTCTATGAGATCTATATTATCATACAATGTTGTACACAAATCTACAATATGTAAAGTACAGACATAGTCGCAGGACCAGTGCTGTTGTACACTCAGGTTGTCGCCCATTTCCCCGCTGTCTTTGTTTTTAAAGCGTCTCGGGACCTCTCTCAATCCCTTTATTGTTGGTTACGACGCTCAGACTTCTTCTGCCGCCTTTCTTCCTTATTAGGTAGCTTGATGTCCGGGTTGTTGCTGACAGTCAACACTTCATTCCGCATCTGCTTACTAGCAATTTCCCTAATGTCACGGTCCGACATCTCCAAGCCCTTCTCGGCTGCTTCCTGCTTAATCTTCTCCTTCATGAGACGCATCTTGCCGGTGAATGCCTGGCCCAGGTAGGTCCTTCCACTCTGGGCCCATTCCTCGTCGCTGACAAGCTCGATGACTCGGACGTTATGCTTGCCCTTTCGCAGGATCAAGATCTTGTCATCGAGGAGGAACTTGGACGTTTCGTCCGCAAACCACATCTTCATGGGCGTCCACGTCAGGTTGCCAGGCACAAGGCCCACCATTTGTCCAGGAGGCCGGCCACATACGCGCCTTGCTGGGTAACTAAACGCTGGCCCTCGCTGCCACTGTTGACGATTCCTGCTGCCCACAGAAGCTTCGACGGGGGTAGCTTCATGACGGAGCAGGGAAGCTGCATGTCAATGCGTGGCCGTGTGTTTGGCGTTAACAAGCCGCTCTCCGAGCTCGGTTCCTTCATAATCTTGCCGCCAAAGCCAGGAGGCAGCTTTCCGCCGAAACGCAACAAGTGCTGCTGAGTCTCCTCCAAAGCCTTCTGCGAACCATGGACCAGGAAAGGACTTCGAATGCCAAGTGATGCTGCGCGAGCCTCTCTGCGGGGTTCTTTGCGTGGCTCTCCATGATGGTCTGAATCTGTGGGAGGGGCAGGAAGGTATAAAGCTTCAGGAGACGCTCAACCTCCTCATCGGACCTGCGCATAAAGTAACCGTATAGATCGAAAGGCGTGGTCTTGTACTCGTCGAGCCATACGGCGTTGCCTGCAGACTTGCCGAGCTTGACACCGGCCGAGTCAGTAATCAGTGGAACTGTGAATCCGATAGGCTCATGCTTCCAGGTGGTGGGCATCTTTGCATGCTCGGCTTCCTCGCTATCTCGAATGAGTTTGAGAGAGTCAATTCCAGCAACAATATTTCCATACTGATCGGACCCGCCGATCTGCATCTGAATATCGAGCTTGTTGTACAAGTGCCAGAAATCCCACCCTGGAGCAAAGGATACATAAATTCTCCAAGTGACATGCCGTCACCTTCGGACAACTTGCGTTTTACACTGGAAGATGTTAGCGTTAGTTATGATAATAACGGCAGGCGGTGGAAAACATACGTTTCACGGCCAAGCATAGGTCCCATCCTGGTTAGTCGCGCCAGCCTCTTTACAAAGTCGTACACAGTGAGCTTCTGCAGCCACATGCTGTTGTTCAGGAGGTGCTGCTTAGCGGCCCAGTCCGCCTCGTAACCATACTTGTCCCTCAGCATGGAGACGTTGTGCCATATTCCTTTGAGTTGGTAGTGCATCTTGACCACGTTCTTGGAAAGGACGGAGTTGGACATGTCCTCGCGGCTTTGAAGCCGACCGGTCGGGTCGCCGACTCGTGCGGTAGAGCCTCCGAGAAGGGTGACGGCTGGGTGGCCATGGAACCACATCCAGAATAGTGGCATTAGTGCCAGCAGGTGGCCGACGTGCATCGAGTCCGCGGTCGGGTCGACGCCAACATATGCGCCGATTCGTTTGACGCGCATAATCTCCTTGATTTGTTCAGGGTTACTGCATGCCCGCGTCAGCACTTTATTCCATCACATCTTCATACTCTTTGACGGTTCGTACCCTGCAACATCTTTAATGTAGCCTCTCTCCTCCAAGATATCCCACAGGTGAGGGAGCTCGCCGGTTCGGATTTTCTCTGCTCTTTCGGCCCATCGTTCCTCGCCCGCCGCGGTTTTCTCGAGGAAAGAAGTTGCGATGCCTCGCGACTCGTAGTGCCGGTGTAGGGTCGGAAGGGCTGGTCGGATGGATAACCGTAGAAGAGCTTGGGTTGGCTGCTGCGCAAGCCTCGCCAGCTGCCGTGACGACGCCATGTTGTGAAGCAGGCTCACTCGTTCTCCAGGAAGGCGACAAGGAGCATTTCAAGCCAGGCTTGAAACGTGGGAACAAATTCTTTCCACCAAACGGTGCCCGCTTTCAGGTTCGCCCAAGCCAGACCGTGGTGTAAATCGGGATCCCCAAAAATTACGGGCTTCCAGAAAGCTGAAGGAATTAGCCAATCAGCAACGGCCAAAGCCGGATATCGGATCATTGCTGTTGCGTGGCCGGGAACGACGTCGTCGGTCCAGGGCCAGCCAATCACGAGCCTGGTAATACGTGCATCCTCGGCAATGCCAAACCATGATCCCGTCTTGATATTTTGAAGACGCAAAAGCACAATCGTCAACCCTCTCGCCCTGCCGCACCGTCTCCCGCGCCCACTACACACTTCGACGAGTCAATTGCGACGCGCGATCCGAGCCGTCGACTTCACAATGGCCTCTTTGCGCGCCCGTCCCTGCTCCGCCAGGCTGCCTTGGCCTCCCGATGCGCCGCCCCTTCCGCCGTTCCCCGAGCTGCTCTCGTGAGGGCTGCTGCTTTCCACAGCTCTAGCCAGCGATCGGCCTTCCTGGGCGCCGGTCCTCGTATGTCTCCCTCGTGTCTGTGGATTACTCGGCCAAATGCTAACCTACTGCTACAGAGAAGATTCAGGGTGGAGGTAATAACTGCTCGTCCTTCCAACTCGGCACATTCACATGATAGCTAACCATTGCACCACCTTGCTCTAGTCAACGATCCCGCCCCTATTCCCGAGCCCAACGCCGCCAAGGGCTCTTACCACTGGATCTTCGAGCGCAGCCTTGCCCTCGGTCTCGTCCCTCTCACCATCGCTCCTTCGCTGCCGGCTCCTGAACCCCACCATGGACGCCATCCTCTGCAGCGGCATCCTGCTGCACTCCCACATGGGCTTCCAGCAGGTCATCATCGACTACATTCCCAACCGCTCGCACCCCGGCCTGCGCAAGCTGTTCTGGTGGGGCCTGAACGCCGCCACCCTCACCGTTGGCCTGGGTTTGTACGAGTTTGAGACGAACGATGTCGGTGTCACTGAGGCCATTAAGCGTGTATGGAAGGCGTAAGCGAGGATACAAGGAGAAAGAGGAAATAAGGGTGTGACAACACTGTTCAGGCTTAGCCGGAGTGCTGCAGAGACAATTGCTCTGTTAGTGCATGTATAGATTTTCAGCTATTAGGGTGCAAATAAATCAAATTCATACTACTATTCTCGATATGAGTGCTCAGAAGTGGCGCCGGAAAGCTCATACCTGATGCTGAGCTCCTTTGGCTGAAATTCATCGCGAAAGATACCAAACCAAGTCCTTGGTGAGAGTAAAGAATGCACCTGTATAGCTACATGAAAGTATGGTATGATGATAGTCTCGCCCTACATTGTTCAGACACGCCTACTCATCATTCAAGCAAATTTTACTGAAATTTGAACATGGTCAGATTGACAAGACGTTAATTTCATACCAAAGTTATGCGTCATTGAGGTGTATAAAAGTGCCGCAAGCGACTCAACACAGGAATTTTACACAGGACCCGACGACATGGGTGTCACTAAGTATTTTCAATAATCTATAGTCAGGATGCCACAATCTCACAGGCAAGTTGCTCTTAAATTGCTCAAAAGTTCCCAAAGGGTGGTATATTGATAATGTGTCAAAGCTACTGCTCCGTGGTACTCTAGGTCCACGAAGTGCTTGACGCTTTGCATGAATGTCAGTCCTATCTAGCATTTGCTCGGTGGGCTGTTTTTGCACAGCTGCCCTTGCGTTTTGTTCCTAGGCAAGTGGTTGGCACGCCTCTGCTTCTTGGGAAGTACAGTGTTGAATGGTACACCCAGCATTTCACTTTCGCAGAATATTTCAAAGAGTTGAATCAACCTGGACCGCTTACAGAGTAAGGTTGGTGATGTCCGATCCTCCGATACGCTCCATCTCGGGGTTGGGGGCGGCAGGTTTTCGACCTTGGTGCAGATCCAGCAGCTGGCGTACATGTTGACCCTGTCAATGCACGCGCCGTCGATACGTGCGCCATGGCGCTTGGAAGTGAATCCGTGGGACTCAAAGACCTTGACATACCACGGGTGGAGCGCGGATGAGCGGAGAAGGACTCGTCCGCCCATGGCGAGAGCACGGTTAAGCTTGCTGATCTGGGCGGCGGCGGCTTGGGAGCCGGTGTCGAACCAGTCCATGCTGTCCATGACGACAGCAACGGTAAGGGTTCCAGGGTAATGCGAGCAATGACTTCCTCGAACTCATCGGTGTGAATACGCAGACCATCCAGAGCGTTAGGGCGGGACAGCTTGGCGTGGGTCTCGGGGCTAAGGTACTCGGGGTGGCACTTGGGATGAAACTTGCCAGCCATGCAAACATAGTAGTAAGGGTTGTCGGCGGCAATGTGAGTCTCCTCAGCCACAGGGTCCAGAGTGTTAACCATGTAGTGCCAAATTGCGTGGGAACGAGTGTTCTTGGCCTTGGGGTTTGGTCCCTTGACAATGTCTGATTCAGCGTGATCCTTCTCAATCATGGCAAGCTGGTTCTTGGGGACACCGAGAGCGGCCCAAAGGAAGCTTTCCTGGGCAACAACCAAGTTGCAGACGAGCTTGGACAAAAGAGCGGGCCTGATCTTGTTACGCCAGATCTCACGCTGCTCGTTGAGCGTCTTGGCCTCAAGCATCTTCTTGACAGTAGACTGCAAACCGAAGATACGAGCAATCCAGCGAAAAACACGGATGGCGTGGCGTGAGCCACCAGTGTCGTAGAGACCGTAACCGCTGGAGTTCTGGAAGACATGGGTGTTCTTCAGCCAGTACTGGTAGGCACGGCTAGACAGGTGGGGAGACAGCTTGGTCATGAGCAGGTGACGGAAGTTGGGGTGCTTGCCATCGCCAAAGATCTTCCAGAAGTCCTCATAGGGCAGGGCAGTGTATGAGGCAGCCTTGAGCTCAAGAAGATGGTTCTGGGTAGGGTTGAGATCGACGGCGTGAACACGAGCGGGGCTCTGGGCAAGGTAGGCAAGAATGTTGTCACCAGCAGAGCTGATGGCCACGACCTTGTCATCAGGGCCAAGCTTTAAGATGCGCTCATCAACACGGCTATCTTCCCAAGTAAAGGCATAGATGTACTCGTCGTTGAACTGAGTGTGCTTCTTGAGCTGGTCATCGTAGTAGATGCGCCAGTGGTGGTTCTGGTAGAAGAAGGCGGGGAGGGGCAGGTTGGCAGTGAAGTTCTGAACTGCAGTGAGGAAAGCCTTGGAACGGATCTCAGGGGCAGATCTTTCGATAGCACGAGTGAGAGCATCGCCCTGGTTGGCGGGGTACAAATAAGGCGACTCCGTGGCCAGGGCGTCGATGCGCTCAATAATTTCATGAGGCAGACTGGAAGGCGAGAAGGGCTTCTTTTGACAACCGATCCAAACATAGTAGGGGATGTAGCCAAGGGTGGTGTTGCGAGTGTTGTGGTTGAGAACAGTGCCAAACTTGTACTCGAGGTAGTCTCTGCGGCTAGGCTCGAGGTTGACTCGGTCAAGATCGAACCAAGCGCGCCAGAAGTTCCTGGAGACAAGGTTGACGTGGCGTCCGATGAGACCGCCAGTGTAGTTGCGGAAAGCAAAGTCGGTCTTGTTCTGGACATAGAAGTCGACCACGCCGTAGACACCATCGGGTGACAGCAGAGAGGTAACCGAGTCAACTACAGAGAAATAGTCCGGCTGGAGAAATATGTAAGCATTTGCAGGACTACCGTAGAAGGAATCGCGGGCCAACTTACAATCATGGACAAACTGTAGGACATGGTAACGAGGTCGGCGCCGCCGGACTCCGGACGCTGCTTGTTAAAGTAGCTAAGTGCGGGAGAACGGAGGGAGCCTGGTTGGAGGGCAAGCCCGTCTCGTAGTCTTCGAGATGGAACTTGCGAGCGTCCTGGCAGACAACAGTTACGTTCTTCCAGCCAAGACGTTCAAAGCGCTTCTTGGCAACCTCACAAAGAGAGGGTGAGAAGTCGACCAGGTAGACGCTGGAGAAGAATTCGGGGACATTGACGTGCTGGGACATGGCCTCAATGTTCCAGCCAGTGCCACCGCCAATCTAGGGAGAGGGTGTCAGCATCGAGCCCGCTGGCGAGAACGGCGGAGCAACTTACATCAACCCAGATTCGCTTGTTCTTGTCCTTGTTGGCCGGGGCCACGTCGGCCTTGGACTGAAGCTGGGCAGCAACTAGAGCCAGCATGTCCTCGCGGCCATGAAGAAGAATGGAGCGAGTGGCATCATAGGCCCCAGCCTGCGACTTGTAAAGCTCTCGAGGGCATCCTGCTGGTTGCCGCGAGCATCGCCTTGGTGGGGCTTGATGAAGGAAGAGTAGAAGAACTGGATGAAGGACTGAGCTACGCTAGGCGACTCCGAGTTCCCTGAGGTCGTGAAAGGAGGACGACGGTGAGACAAGCACCGCCAATGACTGCTACTGCGAGTCCAGCATAAAGAGGTTTGATTTCGCTGCCAAAAGGCGTAATGTTACCACCCTAAAAGCGAGAGCAAAGACGAGGCAAGTTAGCACGTGAGGCGGGGTGGTGGGTGGTGGTGATGGAGATGGAGGGGGCAGTAAGTACAGGAGAAGCCATGGTATTCTCTCATTGTATGTCGAGAGAATGAAGAATGGGGCTGTTAAGCAATCTGGAGCTGTGTTGAATTCAGTCAGATGGCGGAAAGGTTGAATTGAGACGGGGAAATAGGATAGAGAGGAGAAGAGAAGGGAACGAGGACAGAACACGGACGCAGGCCCAGGGATATATACACGGATTGGACGAGCTGGGTACGGTATGGGACGGGCAGGTGTGTAGGTACTATAGGAAGCATGCTATGTGTGTGTGTGCAAAGTGCTACAGCAGGCTGTCTTCTACAGCTGAGGTACCGACGCAAGGCATGGCATGGGTGTGCTTGGGCTGCTCTCGCTGCGGTTGGAGCACGTACCAGGAATCGCATGTACAAGGGAGCTACGGGCGCACGGCTAGCAAAGGCTGCTGCGGCTCAATGTTGCTGCCAGGTACAGAGAGCACAGTGTTCTTTTGTCTCTGTCTCGTCTCTGGATAGGCCGCTGGTCCCGCCCCGTCAACAGCCGTAGCTTTCGACTGTGACGATGGAGCGGGGAATGATCGTCCAGCCAAGCATAGCATTGGCTCCTCCTCAAGTCGAGTCTACGGCACGAATGCTGGCTGCCCTCGAACTTGTTGCTCTCGCCAATGCTACCTGGCGCCACGGCACGACAAATTCCTTCATGTAAATGGCCAATTCTACTCGGCCGTGATGCACCCCGCGCCCCTCCCGGATAATGCCCTCAATCAAAGCCATGTCTAGAGGGCTAAAAGGGACGTAGCCGTGTCGTAAGCCAATGACTGAAGCACATGTTTGACTAACGTGTCGTGCCAGGTAGCTCCTCTGGAAACGGCTCGATTCGCACGCGAGTGGATTCGGCTCCAATTAATCCACCCTCAGTGTGAGTGGGCCAGAAGGGGGAACGACGAGGAGGAAGAGGACGAGGAAGACAGGAAGCGGAAGAGGAAGAGGAGGGGTATGATGTTGTGTTGCTTCGACCGTTCTTTAGCTCCAGCCCAGCCCAGCCCCGGCCCAGCCCTGGCGTATCAACTTAACCTACCGCGATTGCCTGCTGGAACTAGGGGTAGAGCTCAAGCTCAAGGCTAGCGTTAGCTGTGAAAGAGCACATGGCTGGCCTCTGCCTCTGACGTTAAATCGCAGCGAGACAACGATACGCAACGATTCCCGACCCTACCTCTCGACTTCCTCCTCCTGGCTATTCCAGGAAAAAGAAAAAAGAAAGGGGTAAGGTCGCGTGTTGATCAGCCTAGATCGGAATACCGTGAATGGCGCGTTAAACGCGGATGCTCGTGGCAACCACAAGAAAGTAAACGAATGCAACTCTGACTCCGTGCACCGTAGATCAACAACCCCTCGGTTGCCACACCTTCCGTGGAGGGATTGTAGGCGACCCCAAGACCAACGACGCCTCTCTGCATGACCCTTGCCTGCCTCGAGTTTGGGGGTTCCATCCGTCGGAGAGAACCTAGAGGAAGACGCAGGGTCTCGGATGCTGGCCGCGAGTTTGGAAATCCGTCCCGTCCTTGTACCAATGGGATGGGCCAGGTCCGGCACATGCGGCGGTTTTGCACTACCGCGAATAGCTTGCTTGATCTGCATCGATTCATGTCTGTCTCCGTGGCTGGTTGCAATGGAGGGATCTCTGTCTCGAGGCATGGCCACGGCCGGCTCCCCGTTGGTGTCTTGCCTGTCTAATCCATACCTCTCACTCTGAGAGCAATGCACCGTGCAGGCTAGCCAGCAAAGCCATCGCAAGCCACTAGCAGATCCAGGGTCCTCCATCGAAGAGGACAGAACACGCTTTCACACATAAATCAGCCCGGAAAGGGTATCCACCCGTGGGTCTCCCCAACGTCCCAACAATGACACCCAGCTTCGCGAGCTCCAAGGAGGCCGGTTTGAATAGGCGGATGGGTGTAGAATCACATGCTTAATTTCTGCTCTCTCTTCAAATCTACCAGGGTTCTGGCACGTATTCCGCTAAGCGCCAAAGACGGTGAAAGCTAACGAGGGAGCTATGGCATCGTCATTGGCCCAGTATGGGCTCAAGTGCCCGGAGTACATGTTTCGAAACTTCGACACCGTAATTGTCAAGACCATAGTGGGCTCTAAGCAACTGTGGTCCTCTTTGCAAGCGCATGGCCCGCGCATACGTATGTTACAAATTGGCATGCGACAGGGTCTGTACCATGTCATCCAATATCTGATGAGTTACTTTGGTCATAGCCTAATCAAGAAGTGCAGAGTTGACTTTCACGTGAAAGACGAAAGTTGGTCGCTCACGGGGTCCGTCTGCTCTGTATGGTCAAGTACAGGTCATTCCTCAACAGAAATAATTGTTGGCGGATACAGCTCGAGAACCGTGTCGAGCAGATATTATTTCGCAAGTTCAGACGAGCTTCAGCTTCTGAAGCTTGCTCAATAGGTAAGGTAGGTAGCTCTTGATAGCTTACCTAACACCCTTTGGGCAATGATGTAACCCACCGGATTAATAATCTCCCGGCGCACTTCAACCTCCGACGCGTTCGCAACAAGTCATCAAGGTTGCGCACCCTGATGTGTCGTGCAGCTTGCTCCGACAAACGTTAACGTTGCTCGTCCCCAACTTGGTCTTGCTTTGTGAAAAACCTATGATCTGACAAGATCGATTATCAAATCGCCGCCATGGCTCCGGCATCCGGTCAGAAGGGCACCGGCAAGAAGAACAATGCCATCTCAATGCAGAAGAGTCGCAACTCGACTCCCGCGCCCACCTCAAGTCTCCCACCCCAGGAGTTTTACGATCCGGATTACCTCGCCACTCGCGTGATTCTATTCCAGAACCTCTCCTACGATGATCTGGTCGACCAAGGCGCCTCCAATGCCACGGTTCCGGACTCGAAGAGCATCGACGCTATGCTCGAGAAGCTCAAGAGTCTTACCAATATCATGGAGAGGCGCTCCACCTTTTACGATCGTGGTATGAGATTTCTGGCAGACGAGCGGAAAAAGCGGCCCGATGACTATGATGCTGCCCGCGCTGATGGGGAGCCGGAAAAGCGAATCAGGAAGCGGGATCGCAAGAAGGGCTCTGATTCTCTGGCTCCCCAGAAGGTGGCAATATTGGTATGATACAGTGACCCTCTTCCCTCTCGTTCATCGTAATCAACGTACTTACTAAACCCATCTCAGAACAATCCTCACCGTTGAGAGAAACCAAGCGTAAGCACTCCCGCGACAACGATTCTGCTAGTTCCTCCTTGTCACCGGTTGGCCCTGCGTCGCCATCCGCCATGGAAGTCGATGAAAAGACAAAGAAGGAGGACAAAGACGGTGATAACGAAGAAGAGTCCAGCTCCGAGGATGAGGGTGCCCTCCTCGGAGAGAGCTCCCCAGTCCCAAACGTTTGGCGAAGACCCTTCTACCTTTCCTGACCCTACTGTCTACGAAATCCGAGAGGTCGTTCCAGGCATGTCTGAAGATGAGATCAAGGAGATATACTCTGTTGCTACGTATCCTAAAAGCGATCTGGCTGACTTGATCGCGGGCGACCCTCCCGACAAGGACTTTAGTAGTGCTAAACCTACCAGTCAGATCAACTTCTCCACCTTCTCCACTTACATCGACCCTTATTTCAGGGCGTTCACGGAGGAAGACCTGGCATTCCTCCGAGAGAGGGGTGATCGTCTGACGCCTTTTGTCATGCCCAAGCGCGGGAAGAGGCATTACACGGAAATATGGGCGGAGGAGGATGGAGCCATGTCAGTGGATTCGCCCCAGCAAGGCCGTGATAAGCTTCCACCGAATCAACCCCGTGGGACCATCGAGAATATGAATGATAGCGTTGCTGAGACTGATGGCTTGTCCATCGGTCCACTTGCTTCGCGCTTGCTGCAGGCTTTCAGGCCAGAAGCGCGTGCCCAACCCTCGGATGATAAGCCCGCCATTAATGGTTCGGGTGTTGGAGATGTAAGCGTGAATGGCGATGGCAACACGGAGGAGCAAAACGCCAATCCGGATGATAAAAATCAGCCACCCCTCCTGCCACATTCATGCCGGAATCCTCAACCGAAGCCTGGAAGAAGGCGTCGCATCCCAAGCTCGATTATGCCCAGGTAGATGAGCGTCTGAAACAAGAGCTTAAGCATCTTGGTTTCCTTCCCCAGGAAGGGTTCGATGCGGACTACGACGGGCACTATGATGACGAGGTCGCAGGCAGGCTTAGGGTACTCCAAGCACGGCTGAAGGATCAGATGTTTATCAATGGTGCACGAAAAGCGCGCCTGACTGAATTGGTCAAGGAGCGCATGGCCCATCAAGAGTACCAGACTATCTTGGAGGATCTAGACTCACAGGTTCAAGCCGCATATCTGAAGCGAACCCGAACTATGGGCAAGAGCAAGAAGACAAAACGTCCTGGTGGTGCTGGAGGAGGTAGCCATGTTGCCCTCTCAGGCATGGCGCGGCCTGGTATTGGTGATCACACCAAGACACTGATGGAGCGGCGAAGACGCTGGATCGACACTATAGGTTCTGTCTTTGATGACGAAAGTTTAGGCAAGGTCCCGCGGGCGTCTGACCCGAATAGCTCCATCTTTAAGCCAGGAGACATGGCAGAACTCATCAAGAAGGAACAGGAACAGCTTGATGAAGAAATTGACGAGGAATGAGCGGGATCACCATGGAGGCAACTGTTAGATGAGTATTTTATTGGCGTTTTGGCATGGGCATTGGTATTGCATGAACCCATCACGTATGGCTCAACTTGTTTGGGGTAAGCACGCAGACCACGAAGATTGAATGAAGAACCCAGTAATGTACTGTTCATACGCGTAATGTTGTCAACAATAGATCATACATTACCTTCATGATATGTGTGTCCGCACTGGTCTACGCTAGAGGTGTTGAGCACCAAGTCAGAAAGGATGACCACAAACTCGCCCGATTCCAAAGCAAAAACCCAAGGGAATACACGTCTCATCAAAGTAAAATTGAGATGCGGCGAACAAGTCTATGGTCATATCAAAACACGAACCTCTTTCTTGATGATTGCTTGGAGACAATACTCAGTCATTCGCAATCCCGTATCTGGACTTATCGCTGAAGTGTTGACTGGGAATACGACTTACTGGAGCGGAGTTCCGAAGGGATTTGTACTACGAGGTATGATAGCTTACTATCATACATATACGAGTGTGATTGTTCGACAAACACCGATCGGTCTCAATGATGTATCTATACCACATACAGCCTCATGCCTATGAACTCCCAAATGCAACACAACCACGATTGGGTTCACAATGCTGGTCTACATTTGTGTTCTAAACTCTTCCTCAATATCAACCTCTTTAGGAATGTGCCTGGCTATGACACAGTTCGAAGCCATAAACATGATGACGCTTCACTGGCAATACTTATTACGGATTCCTCATCTAGAGCTATCACGCCTCCAGACTCATTCTCTTTTCTAGGCGTAAGCCAGCAGGATGCTGTTCAGCTATTTCGACACTACATCTACCTTGAGTTATAGTAAAATCATCCTTTCCACTTCAGCCTTCGGAGAGTTCCTGAGTCAGTTCCAAGGATTTAGAATTAGCCTTCCGGGTGCTTGGATGAATTAATGCCAGGCAGGTAGACACTCTTGAACCTGTAGAGTGAATCGGCCTTGATACACTGCCCATTATTTAGAGCGAGGAATCTCGAATCTGACCTAGTCACCATGGGCTCCATTGCCGAACTTCGTAGGCGCAACTTCTCTTGATCTCGATGCTGCGAAAGTTGTGAATTGAATTCAGTGTTGATAACTCGAAGCTCCTCCTTGCCAGCTGCAACTCTGATTTGACCACAGCTACCCATGAAGCTTTTACCTGAAGCTAATGACTAGTTCTACCACATGTGACAGGGTGTGCATTTCGGCTTAAGAGCTCCTCATCGCAAGAGAATTTGATGTGTTTGTATATAGTTCCCCTTTCTTCGCCCCCGTCCTATCCTATTATACTCAGGGTTTTTATATTGTTTCCTCTGCCATCAGACAAACGATGAGCCGGATTGAGACGTCACACATCGATTGATGACTGATGTGAAATGGATGTGGCGCAGGATGCTTGGAGGGCACGATCGATATGACATGACATCTCCTCCTTTCTGCTTTATCAAAGACCCTGAGGACAGGTTTTTTTACTTTTGTAGGCAATAATGAATACATATACGCATCTATAGATATAAATATGTACATACTGGGGTATATAGATGGGTCGGTAGGTAGCTTAGTAGGTAGGTGAGGGTCCCAGGGGATTATTGTCGTAGTAGAGACAACTTCTCGTCTACACATCCGTCCATACGTACGTGACATCGACTTCTGGTTTATCTCATATAATATCCTGTATATGTTCACAAACTTTTTAGTTTCCACTTAAATTTCTCCGAATTTATCTCTGATTTTCCCCAATAATATTCTATAAGCATTTGTTATTTCTTTTAATGATCTAACCCCCTACGAATTTACTTCTGATCATTTTTCTAATAACCTTATATATTTGTTCGCTAGTGGAAGATACTGCCTGTAGCTCTAAAAGATAATCATTGGTCAAAGGGGATCTGGCGAGAGAGCTGCGTCCTCCAGCCTAAACTTCTCGTTGGCATGATAGTTTGATGCTGAGCGGTATCATCAAGCCCCTAGACTCCTTGAGACTCACTCTACGCAACGGCCCTTACAAATAAGCTCCTTTGCTTGCTAAACAGATTGATTGGCCCAGACGCCACATCGACCTTCAAATCGTCGTGGACAGGCTCCCTAAGGCGAAATTTTCGAAGCACGCGAATGTACGTGCTTGTCAAAGTTAAGATGGAATACCGGGATACAGTGCCGCCTCCTGAAACGTGTAATCGGCCCCTGAGATTCGCGAGCAACGTCTGGCTGATAAGATGTTTGAAGTGGCTCCGATAATTTAGAGTCTTAACATAAAACTATGAGGAGCCCTTAGATACGAGCATAATCTGTAAATGAATTCCGGCGCAGTTAGGTTGGAGGCCTCAAGGATTTCGTTGCAAGACTAAGGCCAGAGCAAAGCTGTCCAACGTTTGTGTTAAATTTACTAAAGACTTTCAACATATGCTCTCTTTGCCAGTCTCCAAACTATCCGCCAAAGTGACCAATACCTTGAGTCAAATACTTCAGACTCATTGGTGGAGGCTTCGCCGAGATGAGTTGACAGTACCTCAACCCAAGTAACCAGCACGAGCCGGCACCGCCTGGCACAGCTGTAATACAAACTACCTCATGGCTATGCTACAGATAAAAGTATCACCTACTGGCACCTAACGCCTTTGGATAGCACATCTAGCCTGTGCCTTCAAGTATTCAAGCTCCCTCTTATAAAGATGAAGCGGAGCAGTACAGAGCCGAGAGGCCTACGACACAGATTGTTAGCCTACTTACTCGTGAACAAGTCAGCTGAGAACTATATATTAGATAGCTAAAGATATCTAGGGTTAAGGATATATTTAAGCTTGCACCCTCGTGGAAGGTGTCTCCATCGGATTGTCTTGGCTCTATGGACACTCCTGACTGCGCCCATTCCTGTAGGGGGCGGTTTAGTTGCCCGCCATCTTCGGGTCCAAATTGCGGCAGCAAGCTCGAATAGTTCCCTATGCATACCTACCGGATTCGCTCCTGGGGCCCCAATGGAGCCATACCATTGGGAAGTCAGTGCCAATACAGAATATATGGCATAAGATAAGCAAGCAACACCAATCATATCTTAGCCCAATGTGTCTATCGTAACTACATCTATTACTTTATTTAAAAAGGAACCTAATTAGGATCCATCAGATAGCAAAGACAATATACAGTGAGGGTGTCCAAACAACCCTGATATGGTACCTTACTAATTTCTCCAGAATATCGCTGAGCAACTCTTCAAGTTAAATCTTTGGATGGGTCTTGCGGCTAATATGGCAATAAAGTCTGAAAATTCAATTTCGGACAAACACTCGAATACACCAGACTCAATAACCCTTTATTCGTGTATGAATAGATAGCTTGGCTACTGTCCACAACAATTGCATCTATCTCTGTCGTCTTGTGACTGTGCCTTGAGGCTCTGGGTGTGGAACTTAACTACGGGGTCTATACACTATACTGCTGGGCCCTGAGCTCTATGAGTTCCAAATGGCCATCTCACTTCTCTACTGATTAACGAGGGTGTCTGTAGAACTACTCACTTGAAACACTGGTGCGGTGCGCAAAATGCTCTCTTGAGCCTAATTCAAGATTTATTGTGTCTGAACTTCAGATTATGCATCTTCAACCCTTTTCTGCATGTCATTTGGGACATTGAAAGTCATCTTAATCTCAGTCCATACACTAATGGCAAGCATTGTCTCAAAAGCACATCATAAAGTATTCATCCATACTGGTCACTTGTAAAGATACTGAGTATAGCAGTCATTTACCTTTACATGACAGTTATTCAGTCGCTCTGTTAATAGTAGTATTAGAAGTCATAATGCGAGTTCTGGAGATCTTAACCTTGTCTTTCTCCGTAGCTCTCGCGTTTGTCACCATGCCTTGTAATGGATATTGCGGGTTGGTAGTGGGTGCTGTGATCTCATTTAAACGCTTTGCAGGAGATGTGTTCCTCATGAATGCCAAAAGTTATTCACATTCGAGGTGGAAGAAAAGCGGTATACTGCCTCAAAGTGATTGAAGAGAGCGAGTCATATCCCGGCAACTATTCACTAGGATTTTATGTCATTGAGCCATGTCCAAAAATATTGTCTAGATAGTTGATGGCTATATGCGAGAATTAGTCACTATATTCACTTTAGTCATGGACACTGAATGTAATGGATCATCAAAATTCAATTTGCATCAGTTCTCTATGAGAGTCATTAGTAAAGCAAAAGCAGCCCATCCATTTTCCTTCCATCTAGCTATCTACCAGGCTGTAAATCAAGTCGGCACACTCCACAACTCATCCGCTGTTTGCAATTACAATCAATCCATTGAATTCCCAGAGCCGAATCCACGCATTACCACGCATCGTAGTTAGCGTTGGTATACCCGCCGTATGTCATGCACTCAGAAACTCGCTTTTCAAACTACAAGATTATGGCATTGCAATACTCTTTGGTGTTACCTCATATGATGTGAACCCTTTGATCCTATGAAACATCCCGGCTTCAATCATTAAACTGTCACTTTGGACACTTGCCTCACTAACATAGCCATGAAGAATTATCCAACTCATGCATAGCCGGGGATACTGATTTTGCTAAAGCAAGTTCTTCTCTTCCATACTTTCTAGAGAATCAACCTACAGCTTGGCAATGGCATCTGGAAAGGTCAAACGAATAAATCGACCACTCCAATTCCCCTGTTGCAGCGTTTTAGATGATCTTCCAATCAAAGACTGGTTTCTAGACAGTGCCACAGAGATTCAGAGTCATGCTCCTCAAATTGCTATTACTGTTCCAAGACATTTACTAAAATTGGCAGCTTGGTCGATCACACCTGAGAGATTCATAGTGAGGAGATCTTTACTGCCTCTGTTGTCTTCGCAAATGTCCACATACGAGCAATACTGGTTTTCAGTTCCGGCGCTTTAAGTACCCCATTTGCCAGAAACTATGCAATCGGCATCTTCTACGCAACCACTTAGTGAGTGTATACCGAACTGACAGATCATTCATTTTCAGCATCTGCAACAGCCGGTTCAAGACAAACTGAGGGCCTCAAGAAATATGAGCGGATTCATGCGACATAGAAAATGTTTGTTTGCGATATATGTAATACGTATTAAAAGAGCCTCAGCGAGTATAAGTATATGCATCTCGGGACATATACGTGTAATAAGTGCGGTCAGACGTTCAGCTCCGAGTTCTATCCAAAAGACACTCATCAACACATTCGAAAAGATAGTTACAATGAACGGTGTCTATATTCTTTACAGCATTCTACCTGGCATCTATCTCTACATATTCCCATTACGCTGAGTATCGAATGAAAGAATCTTGAGAATTGCATGCAAATTTTTATCCAGCAATATTCTGCAGAATCCAAGCATATCCATTGTTAAGTGCCAGCCCGTCAACCTGCCTATTCCATTCGTTCGTGTTCAGACTACCTAATCAACCACCACCTCCTCCTAGTGTACTGCAGGAGATCGATCAGTTAAAGGCAAATAAATCCAACTTCATCTACAAAAGTCTCTGTCAGAATGAAGACGAGTGATCATGCCAGATCTTGGTTAGGAAGTCTTTCACCAATATCGACTTAATGAAGAATAGCGGCAGGCATGTGTCGAGAAGTGTCTTCACACTTCTCTTCTCAAATCACCAAAATCGTCATCGATTATATGGACTCCCTGATCTTGTACCCTTCCAAATGTTGATCTTACTGTATAACTGAGGGTTGTGCGAGAAGAAGATTAAGTATGCTTTTAATAAACATTTTCGCTAACTGCAGCATTGCTGAAATCTTAACTAGGTAACCTACTCAGTAGGCGGAGCCCTCGTGTAGCACAAGACATACCCTCAACCCATCAAGACACACTCCCATCTCCCCGAGCACCGCCACTATTAAAAGACGAAATATGCTTGTGATAAGGGCAGAGTATCAGCTGGCTCAGCCGTGCACACCTTGCCATCTGCTTCAACAACATATGACTCCGGATCAACCTTCATATCTGGGCACAAGTCGTTGAATCGCATATCACGTTTGGTGACAGTCCTGCAGCCCTTGACGGCCTCCACGCGGCTACGCAAGCCATAGGAAGCAATGGCACCGGACGAGATTGAGGATTGCGACACAAACAGAACCTTGGACTGGCGAACGAGAGGCCCAAACATGGGCCGCCCAATAATGGGCTGCACGGTTGGAATAGAAGCGTTTGGATCGCCCTTGGATTATCATCAGCATACAGAGCCTAACAAAAACTGCTAACATGTATCTCTGTTTAGGAGGGAAATTCAACTCACCATTTGTGCATACGCAATAAACCCACTCTTGATAACGAGAGAGGGCTTGGTTCCGAACCAAGCAGGATCCCAAACCGTCAAGTCTGCCAACTTACCGACCTCGATGCTGCCAACGATGTGACTGAATCCTTGTGCGAGAGCAGGGTTGATGGTGTATTTGCTGATATATCGCTTGACTCTGAAGTTGTCGGCACCAGTTCCTTCGTCTTCTTGGAGTTGGCCTCTCTGTATTTTGTTCTTGTGGGCCGTGTTCCACGTCCGCAGAATGACTTCACCGCACCGTCCCTAACAACAATATTAATACTATTTTCTGACTTGAAACTGCGGGAATGCCGATGGGGTTTGGTGCATTTACCATTGCCTGTGAGTCACTGCTCATCACGCTGATGGCTCCAAGGTCGTGCAGCACATCCTCTGCCGCAATAGTTTCGGCCCGAATTCGAGACTCTGCGAAGGCGACATCCTCGGGGATGTTTTTCGAGAGATGGTGGCAAACCATGAGCATATCGAGATGTTCATCAAGGGTGTTTCGTGTGTAAGGGCGAGTTGGGTTGGTGGATGCCGGAAGCACGTTCGGAATTCCTACTACTCTGACTATAGATCTGTTAGCCACGAACACGATTAAGGAGTGAAGGGAGACATAAGTTGATCGGGAGCATGGCCTCCACCGGCTCCTTCGACGTGATCTATGTATCAGTCAGTGCATGCATCTCTATAGAACTTGGTGCTTTGGATAAGACGGTATGTCATGAGCCGGGGAATTAGGTGCATCGACTTGAAAACACGTTCCATAAGTGGTAGATCCACTGTAATGGAGAGTATCGACCAGAAGATACGTTCCTTGAGTGGTAGATCCACCGTTGAGCTTCACTTACAGACATGCAACGTTCTGTCCTTGAAAGCTGCGACAGTAGATTCGACGAAGCCGGACTCGTTGAGTGTGTCGGTGTGGATGTGACACTGCACGTCGAGCTCATCGCAGACAGTGAGACATGAGTCAATGACTCCCGGTGTGGCCCCCAGTCTTCATGAATCTTAAGTCCGGATGCGCCTGCGTGTATCTGATCTCTCAGTCCCTCCATGGAACTGTCATTTCCTTTGCCCGTGATGCCAAAGTTGACAGGCAGTTCATCACAAGCCTGGAGCATCTGGCGCAAGTAGTGCGCTCCTAGTTTGCGTCAATAAGCATTCAGGAGTGATATAGAGTCGACTTACCTGGCGTGCAAGTTGTAGCAGTCGTTCCCGCGCTGGAGACAGTAAGCTTAACTACTCGATGATCCTCGAAATATGTTTCGAAACACCACGCACCTTGGCCCAGTTCCTCCACCGAGCATTGTTGTCACGCCAGAGGCGAGGGATTCATCCGCTTGCTGGGGACAAATATAGTGGATATGCGTGTCGATGGCTCCCGCGGTTATAATCTTACCCTCGCCAGCAATCACATCTGTGCAAGAGCCGACGACCATTCCTGGAGTAATGTTGGTTGTGTCCGGGTTTCCACTCTTACCAATGCCAACAATCTTGCCCTCTTTGATTCCAATATCCGCTTTGAAAATACCAGTCCAATCGACAATGAGGGCATTGGTAACGACCAAGTCCAAAGTTTCCAAGTCAGAACGGCCGGTAGCTTGAAGCTGGCCATCACGGAGGGTCTTCCCTCCACCAAACTTACATTCGTCTCCGTAGATAGTAAAGTCTTTCTCGACCTTGATCCAAAGATCGGTACTGCCTAGCCGGACACGGTCGCCCGTCGTAGGGCCGAACATTGTCACATACTCCTGTCGGGACATTTCAAACGCGTTGATGAAGGCCGCGTCGGCGGCCGGCTCCGGGACATGTGCAAACCCGGCTTGCTGTAGCTTGGTGACAATCTCTTCGACGCGCCAAAGCTCGACGCCTCCAGTCGCCATGTTGTTTCCTCCCCGGATCACCTTGTTCCCGCCTATTTCAACTAACGTCACCGTCTTTGCATCGCCCGCTTCGAAGCGAACGGATGTCCCAGCGGGAATGTCGAGCCGATGGCCATAGCTTCTTGCTCTGTCAAATACCAAGTGAGGGTTTGTTTCAATGAAGTGGTAGTGAGACCCGACCTGAACAGGTCTGTCACCCTTATTGGTAACCTTGAGTTTTATTCGCCCCCGGTCTTTGTTCAAAGTTATCTTGTCTTTCACAGTGATCACGGCACCGGGACGCTTTTCGTGGGCATACTCTTCGCTGGCGGGGAGCACGAACAGGCTGTTGTCAGGAATGGGGAGAAAGCTCCCATACAGGGCACGACTCAAGTCTCCATCATCAGAACTGATGGGGTAGTGCACCGTGACTAGATATGAGCCTGTGGGAAAGGTGCCCTCGACTTGAATCTCGTGAAGGGTGCTACACACCGAGGGTAAGACATGACGGCGTCCAAGCAGAGTGCGACCCAGGCTCATGAGGTCAGCTACGGTATGGGTGCCATCACGGATCAGCTCGTGTAGGACACTGCTAATGAGGGCCTGGTTGCGGGGTGTGTTAACTGTCGTGCTACAGACATTCTATGGTGAATTGTTTGCTAACCGTGGCTTCGGAGTGGTTAAGTTTGACTCCTCGAGCCAGCCTCCTCTGGGCAAGAAATCCTAGCTGCGATATGACGAGCTTGTCAAGCTATCCGAGCATCGTTCAACGGTCAGAGTCATGTACATGTCGTATAGATGGTTCGCAAGAACGGAAGAGGGCTCATGTGAATGCTGTAGATGTATGGAACCCACCTCTCTTGGGACCAAGTGCATGACGGCCAAAGCTGCAACAGCCAGAGAAAAACAATGGTACAGGATGGATCACAGGTTTGCAAAGGGAACGAGACCGCAACAACTGATGGCAAGCGAAGAAACGCCAAGAGGGATTGAAGCTGAAATAGGGCCATGCATGATAAGGGACTGGAGCGAACCCCGCCGCCCAAAGAGCTTCTGGCCAGTTAAGTTTGCCATTGTCATGACTGATAGACTGGGATCAAGGGAATGGTGGATGTGCCGCTCCACCCTTCTTTGGTGGGCTCCTACTGTACTCGGGTGAGACAACCAATCACACGAGTTATAGGAGTGTAAGTGTGCAGTGAAACCAGCCTCTCTTTTGGTAGTAATGGACGCATGGCCGCCGCAACCTCAATCGAAACCGAAAAAGGTCTGACAGAGGACTACAGCTGTGCTAGGAAATGGAAGCGGTCAATTGCGCAGAGCTTCATGTACGAACCGCGAGGGACAGAAGCCGAGACGCGGCCACGGCAAGGACTTGGACGGAAACCCCACCCAAGAAGTGCCTTGTCTTATCTCTTGAGCCAGTGAAGTTTGTCATTTATTTTCGTGCATCAGACTACGGCCGATCCAACTCACACGCCCTGGCGTGAAGAATTGATGAGCCCGCTGTTCCACTTGACGCTAACTCCATGTTGATCTGCCGACAAACTGACAGCCTTCACCTTGTAAATATCTAGTGAAGCCCATCAACTGCGTAGTGGAACGGCCTCTTTTATCTCCTCGTCCCTTCTTCTTGTCAAAGAGCAGGGTGCGGGACGTGAAGACGGTCAGGTAGCAGCATCTAGTGGTGACAGCCAGTGACGACGGGTCTTTCTTAGCTATTCAAATTTGTCCTACGATATCCAAGCCTATTGATACGAGATATGGGTAGAGGCCGACTCGTTTGGCAGGCGCTTCAATAGTCGGCTACTGTTGTGTTTTGTACACGATGTTACTTACTGCTTCCCAAGTGGGCTACTTACTCGCTACCTACACGCACCTATATGTCATGTGTAAACATGTACAGCAGAGGGTAATACCTTAGATTATAGGTAGGTAGGCAGGCAGGCCCATGTGGCGTTAATCGTAATGGAACAACTTCTCTCTTACATGTCGATAGATATATATCAACGTGACAATTAGTAGCAATTGCTCATATCACGAAGCAATCGCACCATTCATTCATCTGCGATCGTTTCGACCATTCAATCAACCATCCAATAACCATCTTTACCAGTGAATCACCCAAAGCCGGCTGGCGACAACCGACTAACCGTAGACAAGAGCATCAGTGGACGGATGGATGTGCCACGCCTTTCCATCAAGCCCTGTTCTTCTTTGGACAGTATTCTCCAACGCACGATAGGTAGGCAACCCATTCTTTCCTTAGGCTGTTGCAAGCTATCAAGTAAAGTCTCAACGCCATTTGACGAAGCACGTTCAATTATTTTGGATTCATCGCACAGAGCATTCTTATGATAGTCTCATGATCAAAGTAGCAATCCTCACAGCATTCATCTAAGCAGTACTCCCGAGCTACCTTGCATTGTCAGTTCCTCTACGTGCATGGTCAGAGGTCTGCTCGTTGGCCCAGTTGGAGGAAGCGATACGAGAAACATTATCAGTGCTTGGTTGTTGTAGATAGTGTATTATATAGAACAGAGAATGTCTCCCTTAGTATCACGGTCATCTTGAGTAGCTGAGGTTATGATTATGCGGGACGGAGAAGGAGAAGAAAGCAGCCTGGTCGTTGTATAAGACGAGTGAAAACTATTTCAGATCACAACATGAGATCTGGCTATGGATGGCTAGGGTGAAAACGCAGAGTGAGACTAAAGAGTAGGAACCACTACGTCAGCAACTGTCCAGCTGGGTAGTTTTCTACCATCATAGTGACTCGCAGTAATCATGTTCAAATAAACGCGAGGTTGGCAGGTGAGGGAGAATCATAGTGCTTATTAGACTACCTATTACACAAGACAAGGCTTCCGTATGCACCTAAGCTTCGGTTCTGGAGTGACTGCTGCAACAGTTGTTGTACACTTGGAAAGGATTGGTAGAACCCCAAAAGGGCGACCCCTTCCAACTGGCAGCACAAAGTGATAGGGAGCTACAGGACGTCACCATGGTCAATGGGAAAAAACCAGCATGATCCAACCTTCATAAGATTCTCATCATCATTGAAAGCTACAATGCCGAACACAGCCAAAAACAAAAAGGAATATCCCGGCTACCCAGCGGCCCCATTAAAACAGTAATACTGCTTGATCGGCCCCTTTTACCTCCCGTCCCAACCGACCTTGTAAATCTACTCCTGTATAAGGAGCTGAAAAGGAAAACGCGCTGCATCATACAGAACACAAACATAGACCAACCTCCCGCGAGGTTGGAAGAACCGGCCATTCCTGTACCACGTTTCCCGCAAGGTATCATGTATCTCGCAACGCACACTGGCCCAAGTGAGGTATCGTGACCGAACGCAACGCCCAGTCGGAAGAAGATAGATGAAGAATGGAAAGAACACACAAGAATCGAAGGCGCTCAAGAGCTCTTAGTCTTCTTGCGCCCCGACTTCTTGGGCTCCTCCTTCTCCTCGGTAGCCTTGGTAGAAGTTCGTCTGCGCTTCTTGTCAGGGCTGCTGGGAGTGGCCTTGGCGGTGGTATCGGGCTCAGCCGCGGCAGGAGTGGCAGTCTTGCGCTTGCGGCCGCCAGTCGCCTTCTTGGGGTCTTGGCAGGAGCCTCATCCTCCTCGTCGGCAGTGGCGTCGGGCACAGGTGCCTCGGCGACCTGCTGCAGCTGCTCGGCAATGGCATCCTGATCGTTGGCCTGGAGCTCTCCTTGGGCAGCGGAGTCCTTAAGCTCCGAGACGGGGATGGGGATGTGGAAGTCATCCGCGTACTTGAGAGCCTCCTCATCGCTCATGTTCTTGGCCAGAGGGTTGCCGTTCTTGTAAGAGTGAACCTTGGCGTTGTACAGCCGCAGGTTGTACTGGTAGGCGTTGTTCCAGCCCTGTCATATAGTTAGCAAAGATGCCCGGCAGGCGACTCGGCGAGGTTGGGGTTCTTACAGTCTTCTCGTGGGCACTCATGTTGGCCCATCGTCGCTGTCCCTCCTCCTGGACGGCACCCTTGGGGGCCTCGGCGCCCAGGTCGTTGGCAATGATGGAGCGGGCGTGCTGCATGTAGAGGAAGTAAGGAGTCAAGGGCCTCTTGGGAGCGTTGGGGTCGTGAGTGCGCTTCTTTCGCTCCTTCTTCTCCTCAACAGGAGGTGCCATCTCGGGGACGGGCATCATGAGCTGAGCAGCGACATTCTCAAAGTTGGCAAAGACATCGCCGTGGGCGGTCTCGCCGATGGACTCTCCGAGAAGGAGGTTGGTCTGGCGGATGTAGTCATCCTTGAACTTGCGGAGAATCTCAACCATCATGGTGAGGCGTCCGACGGCCTGGGTAATAGAGTCAGCATACTTGTTTGTGTCATGATGTTGTAGAGTAGCATGAGATGAGAAAAAGAAACATGTGCACGTTCAGTGAAGCTCCAAGGCACTTGTAGAGTAACACTGAGCCATAGCTCTCAGCCGGGCATGCGCGCTCACTATAGCGCTGAGCGCGTGCTGGGCACGGCAGCATGTAAACAAAGGCGCCAAGGCGGGGTGCTGGAAGAGCCGCACTGAAGCGCGTCATGGCAATGCACTGTTGGTGTATGCACAAGACCGTCGCCAAGCTGTGAAGAAACGGAGAACAATCTAACTGAAGCAATGCCAGACAGTTCCGTCTAAGCAAGAAGTGCGCGTGCCCATCTTCGTCGCGTTTGCTCTCTGAGCCACGGCGTCACACGGTAACCATGAGACGGAACGTATGACGCTTGGTGTAAGTCAGAGGCGCGGATGAGGCGATTGCTCTCACTTGCACTTGTGCGAGTTGGGCCATTTCGCCTCTCCTTCTCGGGGAAAAAGAAAACTGACAAGGAAAAATGGAGCTTACCGAGTCGCGCACGCGGAGGAACTGCTCATGGTCGACGACGTGCTGGGGATGCCGGTGCCCAAGTTCATGGCCACTGGAGGCGTGGGCACGGCAGCAATAGGCGGGGAGCGATCATGGTCATAGGGACGTGGGTGGGAGCTGGCACATGGGCGGGGACGACGGGAGCCTTGGGCTCAACGGTCTTCTTGGGGCGAGGCATTGTGGTGGTAAGAAAGGGCTGCGTTGCGTTGCGCTGGTGGTTTGGTTTGGTGGTGCGCGCCTGAGCTTGTGCTGGCTTCAGTGCGCGTCAATCAAACGTCGGCGCGGCGCCTGATGGGGTTTTGGGAGCTGCTAAATCTGATGTTCTGAAGCCCCTCGGGTGTTGCTGTTGCGAACCGCTGTCAAGGACGTGGTAGCGGGCAACGATGGTGGATCAGTGAGTAAAAAAGAGTACCTGAAGTGAGGTGCTGGGTGAGGGCAATGAAGGGGAAAGGGAAAATTCGGGGGTTGGGGAGCGCGATGGTGGGCGGTGCGCCAAATATGTAGGGCCTTGGGCTGGTGCGCAATCAGCACAATGGCGGCAGCTGCAGTGGGCTGAGTCGGTGAGTCCAGTCTGCTGGCAATCGAATGGAACCCAAATCAATCCACCTCACCCCTCTTTTCTCTCTTTTGGGGAGAGACGAGAGACCCCGCACGCCGATTTTTTTCTTCTCTTTCTCTCTCTCGCCCCTCTGTGCAGCAGCGACAGCCTCCCTCTCCCAATGCTACAGTGCCTTTAGGTACCTTCCCTGAGCTTTTTATTTCGGTCCTGTTCTGATGCTCAGGATACATTCTCACCAGCACTTCAACGCCCCTTATCACCACCATTTGCTCGCCTGAACGGCAACAAAGCAACCTAAAAACATCCACCACACTCAACGCTGTTGCCCTACTGGTCTTGCCCGCGCCTTTGCACCCGCCAGGCTGGGGTTTGCCGGCGCAATCTACCACTATGCCCTGTACCTCTCTCCGTCTCGCTCCAAGCATGGGAAAAAAGATACATTTACCTCAGGTACCCTCCTAGGCGCCTTCCTCCCAGCGACCCCGTTCGGCCTGGTCTGATGGCCAGCCTGTCCGCCCAACCACAATCAGCGCCAACAGAGGACTTTTCCGTGGTACCTACCTGATGCTCGTCCGCTTTGTCCTCCACCTTTTCGTGCCCGTGATGCGAGGTTCTAGCTGTCCAACCTCTACACAGGCACTTCACTCTTTTGATCCACTGCTATATCTATTATACGTAAAATGTACACATCTACCTATCCTCTTTACTTGAATGCACCATCTCTCATTTCGTATTTTTTTATTTTTATTTTATTTTTCTCCAGCCTCAACCATTTCATGCCCTAACTACATGGCCATGTGTACCTACGCGCAGGCAGGCAACTGAGGTGAAGCGCTACGTGTCCTACGCTGCTGACCTGCAGCCATGGCATCCACACAGCTAGCCATGACGCCCACATTTAATGTGTCTTGGGCGCGCTTGGAGACTGAGCTTCAGCGCATTACTCGATTGGGCCAGCACTCACAGGTCGGTGCTCGAGTGATGCGCCCGCTGTCCAATCAAAAATTCGACGCATTCGCATACCACCAGGTCTCTAATTTTGGGGTGTAAATTTCAGCACGCTGTGCTCTGAGCCGCCATTTTCCATTTACCCCTCACTTCCCTCCCAGCTCCCAGGGGCCCAGCGTTGCGTCTCCCTCCCTGATTGAGGTTTCCCAGGTCGCTTTACTGGTCTCCGTGGTCTGCCTGCCCAGCTCCCAATTTTTGGTACCCCTCGCTGCCCCCGTCAGCAATGCCCACGGCAATAGCACCCTCAGCAGTTCTTATCGTCAAGGACTGGCGCTCCTCTCCTCTGCCACAGGCGCCTAAGCTACAGGCACCGTTCCCTCAACCCCGTGGCACTGATTCCCCGACCTGCTTTGCTTGGTCGGCGTGCTGGCGTCTCGAAGAGACACAAGTCGTAATCGTGCACCCAGCTGTAAACCCTTCCCTTCGCTTGAAAGCACGCTATATGCTCCCTCGCTGGTGAACATAGCTGCGTTTAGGATGCCTAAAGGCACCTTCCAGCCCCTAACAGCAGCCATGCCAGTCACCTGTATTTGACTGTACCTGTATTATAAGTGCACCCACATCCTACCTACCTCGACAGGCTCTTACCCGAGTTACTCATATAACTACCTATACTTGTAGATATTGTGCGCCTCTCACAATCAGTCGGGTTAGGGTCCTGCTACTGGCCTAAACTGCGTACCATAATACTATCAGTGCAGTCCATTCCAAACCTACGGTAAAGTAGCAATCTTGGAGGTACAAACACCCAACTTGCACATATAAACCTGATTCCTTACGATCTAGGCTATGGCTGGCTTAAGAAGTCACTTGGATATTACCCCAAGGTTTACCATCCTTACTCGTGTCTTGGCTTGGTTAACAACTTGATGGCTTGATGGTCTACCAGCACTGCACTGCTTAACAGCTTCAGCGTGTCTCCAGTTTCGTCGCGAACATGGATATCAGTTCTGCGGCGTGGTCAAAGCAGCCTGAACATACTGTATCTCGTTAATGGAGCTGGCGGTGTCTCAATTCCAATACATCTACATAGCAAGGCACTTTGTATCATACATGCCAAATGACGAGCAGGCTGAAACCACCCAAGTCGGGATTTTCCTAAGATCAAGCAGGACATATACAAGTATGTTGTTGCAGTAATGGATCGGCTCCAATCAATATCATCGCCTTGCCAGCCTCGCCATAGTATGCACAAACATCATCATATCCTCTATGCTTTAGTGGTAACACGAGTCAGGCACAAATTTATGTAGGGCCTAAGAGACGTCGGCATTGCATTCGGAGAAGTTCTGTCAATCACCAAATCAGCCCGAGGCGATCGGTTTGCGCCCGCTGCGGTGCATCGCCTGGTTCTCCTGCAACTGTAGCATCTTATTGTTTACAAGCCTCCGAAACGCGTCGCAGATGGGCCAATTGGCCGATCAAGCACAAGCGCCTATATGGGTGGCAGCATGGCGCGGCGCGGCGCCATGGTGAAGAACCGGTCTACGGTGCCTGTGGCTTGCGCAGTGTCATGTCTAGCTCCAGATGATCCTGAACAGTCCGCTAGACTACAGTATTGCTTGCCCACGGACAGGTACATACTGTACTGCCTGCCACAGTGAGAATGCAACGGCGAGCCTGAAACGCGTTGATGGCAGAGCGACGTTTGGACCTGAGCCATGAGCAAATCAGCGTGCGAGACGAGGCACAAGGCTCCATAACGGGGTCTGAGGTACCGGTTTTTCGCGCCGCCTCCCGCAATCATTCAAGTACCTTTGCTCTGCTGATCTGATCTGAGCTTACATGACTGTACTCTGTACAGTACTCTCGAATACCTTAGGTACTGTAGCACAACCCCTGTCACATGTTCCATTGAACCCCTCCAATCCTATCCCAACCCGCTCCACTCCACTTGTTGCAGCGGCATCAAAGCCAAGTAAAGCCAAGTCAACACAACGCCATATGCGCCCCTCCCATCCCGCCTTTCAAGCTTTGGAACACAAGGATAGCGATGAACCACGGTTGAGCTCTGATGTTATTGCCACGGAGCGGCTAGTAACGCATGTCTCCTGTCCTGGGGCGCTTGAGCAAAACTACAGGATGCAGTGGCGTAGTTACATGCAGGCTTGTCGTGAATACACTACGAGCTAGCCACCGTTTCCCACAAAGCTTCTTGAGAACCGTGGTCGCTATACCGTTAGTACCTACATTGTTCATGCGCCGCGCAAGAGCCCTCTCGTCCATCATTCACCCTGGGACAAGGGTGGGATCCGGCGATACAATACTGCCCCCTCTCCTCCCTATACCCCACCTGACGTAACCTACACCAGAGCACTGCCCTGCCCTGCTTCTGCTTCACACCTCAGGTAGCTGGTTGCTAGAGGGAGCTTTGTGTGTGGTGGCACTGCTAGTAGGTAGATAGGTACATTGCCTTAGCAAACAGAATCCAAGACCAGGCCCCTCTCCCTCTCGACTTGACTTGTCTTCTCTTCCTCCACCCGCCTGACTTCCTCCTTTCTCATTGCTCATTTCCTTTCGCCATAAGGCATCGTACTTCAATCATCATAATCTTCTACTATAGGAACTGGTTCCTGCCAACCTCCCGTCTCTCGAGCCCCTCGATACCTTGTGCGCTCGACTCCCCTGAAGCTTGGAGCACAGGACAATGCTCGACTTCAGAAACTATGGCCTCCTGGTGGGGTTGATCATCCTCGTCAGCTTGGCTTCGCCTGTTGCAGCTTTCGGAGCTGGAAACATTGCTTCCATCTCCAAGGTTGAGGGCCAGAACTGTAAGCTCTCTTGACGACATCTCCGTCAACTCTCTAACCCGTTACCAAAGGGCGTCACGGCGATATCGAAGATGCTCTCCTCACCCTGACCATGGCCCGCGCCCTTGGTGGCAAGAAGTTCAATAAGCTGATGGTCTCTCGCGTCTACTTTGGCAATTGGCTTCGTGACTACTCCCAGGCCATCGACGTCGGTACCGTCAAGGCTGTTTCCGCAGAGGCCATCCGCCTGCTCCTTTGTGTCCTGGGCTTCCTGACCTTCGGCTTCGGCTCTGGCGAGTTTGAGGTTACTGCCGATCGTCTTGGTTGCTACCGTCCCGAAGACCACATCGACAATCCCAAGGACTACGCCGAGAACCAAGACGCCCGCCAATACGATAGGCGACTCCGCGGTCCGATCGATGAGCGTGCTGAGCTTTCCATTGACCAGGAAACGGGCATGAAGAACTACATCGCAAACGAGCGTGCTAATATCATGACGTCTGCCCTTCACGTCAGGAAGCTCTTCACCCGCTGCATTGAGCTTGCCCGCCAATACAAACGTAACGACAGGAAGGAAGACTTTTACGAGGCTCTCCGACTCATGGGCACTGGACTTCACTGTCTTGAGGGTCAGTCATCCACCTTATAATTTCTTTCCCACAATACATCCTTGCCCAGTTGCATACTTGATACCGCCCTTATAACATGCATCTGACAAATTTTAGATTTCTTTGCGCACAGCAACTACTGCGAGCTGGCCCTCATTGAACTTGGCGAGCGCAACGTTTTCCCTCATGTTGGCCGCGACACTCAGATGCGACTTGAGGGAGCTCGTGGAGACGTCTACCCAATTGTCACTGGCACCTTCGGAGGTGTCGACTTCCTGCACTCTGTTACCGGTGAAGGTTTGTCAACCTGTGGATCATTTTGGTATACTTGATTGTTAACATTCGTGTTTTAGTCTCCGACAAGTTGACCCAGAACGAGATTGACGAGCTTGAAGGAACCCTGGAAGAAAGCAAGAATGCCGACACCAGCCTCCTCCGAGAGCTTCTCGACAAAATCCCAGATGGGCTTTTCGGCGATAAGCACCAGAGCGACAGGATTGATCAGATCCAGTCCAACGCTACCGCGTCTCAGGTTCAGCACATGAGTGTTTCTCCCAGGGATCCCGAGGAGTTCACAATCTACGTGCAGAACGTCTTCCACCAGGTTCTGCCTGCGATTGAGTTCCACGATGACGTGATGAAAACCATCACAGCTGCAGTAGAGAAGATCCCTCTCCTCCCCAAGATTATTGAGCAGCTTGAAGAGCAGCTGTCCAAATTCGTCTTTTCCATCATTGCGCCTTTCATCGTTCCGCTCATCCATCAAATCCGCAATGAGCTCAAGACTGGCTCTGATGAAATCATCCAGAGCAGCGAGAAGGAGCAGCACATCGTGTTCGACAATGATCGTTGCACTGACCCCACACACTCCATGCTGTCCAAGGATCACTTCTCCAACGTGAGTACTCTTTAACCCATTCTGAATCCGCACACTTTCGGCCAATGCGCCTAGTGCGTTTGGTTTGGTATGTTTTATATCTCGTATTGTCATACTAATATTGCCTAGATCCTGAACGAAGTCGCTGGTCGAGCTTCTGCTAAGATGATCCACTGGGTTGTTCCTCAGTTGATGGATGCCATCGATGATGATAACACTGATGTTGACCGTCTCCTAAACCGTATCATCTATGGCGTTATGCATCATCCCGCCCAGCGCGAGATGGGCCACGACGGCATCAGCGATGGACGTCGCCAGCTGTTCGAGGTCATCCGAGACTGGTGGGAGGAGAAGGGCGACAATGTCCGAGACGACTACCGCCGAAAGCTTTCTCGTGAAGGAGTTGAGCGTGGCGAGAACCATAAGGAAGGTGTGCATGACACAGGCCACGGTCATGGCTGTGTTGGTAAGCTCAAGATGCGTAAGCTCTATGGCGAACCCGAGACACTGGAGGATAGGATTGCCGGAGCTGCGGCAGATGCCATCTTCCAGGGCGCCACCGGAGCGATTTCTGGAATTGTGGAACAGAACACCGGCTACAAGATGCCTTCGAGCCATAAAGAGGAGCGTAAGGAAGAGGGTGGCCTTGGTGGTTTCATCGAGAAGGCTGCCGGCTCCTTCCTCGGAGGCATCCTAGGCGGCGACAAGGAGGAAAAAGAAAGCCGTAGCGATAACTCCTATGGCCGGACCGAGTACACTCACCAAGGCGATCGCTACAGCCAGACCCAGTACACTGAGACCAAGCTTTCTGACGGTGGTCACGCAAGCGAGTACCGCCGGTACGAGCAGCAAGATCACCAGGAGGCCGTCAGACGACCGGCTATGGGTATGAAGAGAGAACTGAGACTCATCCGTCTTACGGTGGAGGTTACGAGCAACGCACTGAGCGCCGAGAGTACGGTGGGTCTACGGACGACCGCTATGGCGGCGGCCAGAGTGGCGGCTACGGCCAGAGTGATAGCCACGGTCAGAGTGGTGGCTACGGCCAGAGTGGTGGCTATGGCCAGAGTGGTGGCTATGGCGGTAGCCAGTACCAGCATCAGAGGAAGAATAGCAACGACAGCGATGAGAACAAGCACCGCAGAAAGAAGAGCAACGACAGTGACGAGAATAAGCACCGCAGGAGAAAGAGCAACGATAGTGATGAGAACAAGCACCGCAGAAGAAAGAGCAATGACAGCGATGAGCGCCGCGGGGTTACGGCGGCGGCGGTGGTGGTGGTTATGAGCGTCGCGAAGAAAGCAGCTATGGTGGCCAGGGCGGCTATGGTGGTAGCAGCGAATATGGTCGCCGCGAGGAGAGCAGCTACGGCAGCGGAGGCTATGGCGGTAATCAGGGCGGATACGGCGGCGGTGGATATGAGCGTCGCGAGGAAAGCAGCTATGGTGGCCAGGGCGGCTATGGTGGTGGCAGCGAGTATGGTCGCCGCGAGGAAGGCGGCTACGGACGTCAGGAGCAGGGTGGTTACGGCCGACGTGATGATAACGAAGAGAGCCAAGGCTATGGCAGACGTGATGATGATGATGAGAGACGAGGCTACGGTCGCCGCGAAGAGGGCGGCTACGGTGGTGGTTATGGCGGTGGCGGCGGCGGCGGCGGTTATGGCTACTAGACTTCGGGCCCCTGAGTGCCTCGAGGCTGCACTCCGCAGCCTCGCCATACATGATGGCTCAGGATATGCCGAAAGGCCCAATGTTTGGCTTACTGTGATTTCAATTCATAGGTACACGTGAAAACAGAGACTCCTATACCAAGAAAGAAGTACGCGCGCAAGTTCCCACACTATGGAAGCTAAGACATGGCGATAGATATTCGTGAACAAAAGGTGCATAGAAATACGAGCACGCTCGTTGTATAATCATGGTATTACGAGGGTTGGTTCCATTACCATTGCTATTATTCGTTGGGGGAACCTATCCTGGTACTACTAACGTCTGCTAGTCAACGCGTACGCGTATTATGTAAGGTAGGTGGATGGCTAAGAGCGGCTTTACCAAGACTTACGAGATCAGATCCTATCCACTTCGTTTGCACACCTACCCTATAGATCACGTCGATTCATTTGCGCACAACACTGCTTATGGCATGCCGTATATAAGGATTTAGACTTGGTTGATTAACGAAAGAAAAAAAAGGATGTCTATCCTTCCGGGTGGAATCATGCATCACAACTCCTGGTGTTTCATGCTTGATAATCTGTCAAGTGCCGGGCTGTTTACTCGGAAGGATGGCGTCGGAGGAGTTTACGAGTCATCCGTGCAGCGGCATTTCGCACCTTTGCAATTCCTGTAGCCCCCACGAGGTCTAACCGAGGGCTTATTGCCAGCTGAAGAAGGGTCTCTGGAACGGAATGCTTGCTGTGAGGCTGTGTAGGATTGAAGCTTAAGAGTGGATGGCGGGAGGGGTAGGAGGGGGTCTGACCAGAGCTGCCGCAACGGCAGACTGGCGTAGCCAACAAGCAGCCAGAAATACGAGTGCCACCAAGTGTGGGAATGAGGTGCTGTAGATCGTGATAACGGCACAGCCTAGCACCACACAGGCGGTAAGCATACGAGGCCGCTGGCCAACGATCTTTGCCAGTTTCTTCACCTTGTACGGGTACGCCATTATGTCTTTACGTCATGCGGTCCCTGTTCAATATAATTGCCGACCGAACCGATTACTTTCTTTTTCGGCTTGGGTCATTTCGAGAAAAAGAACACAACCGTGCGATTTTAATTTTTTTTTTTTTTGTGTTTCAATTCACCCTCGTGGCATTGTGGCACAGAGCATCCGTGCGGATTCCCAGACATACCAAGTTGTCAATGTAATGGTAACAGGACCATGTCGCCCATGTCTCCGGCGACGCCTCGAAACAGCGGAGGAGGTTCTGGACCACAACACTAGGCACATGGCCGAAGCGGAGGGACGTGATGAAAGTTGTGTCGTCAGCCATGAAGCTCACTTCCTGCAATTGGGGAGTGAACCCTGTGATCTTCACCTGTGGGCATTGTCAAACAAGCCATGTAGTTGGCAGACCCATCCACCCTGACTCCTGCGGGGCGTCGGGTCGTGGAGGCTGCAGGACGAGGCGGCTTTCTGCATGTCTTTGGTCGCGCGGCCCAAGTGGTACGATACGTGCCGCTGGACAAATGGCGTAGAGGAATCGCGTTGCTAGCTACTGCCAAACGAAGACTGCAATACCAAGTTTGCGTGGTAATAGCAGCCGGTATCCTGCAGAGGCCGACCCATCTCTTCGTCGGGGTATTCCAGATCTCTCCCGATTCCTTAACTACGGAATCCCAATAAAGCTTATCCCGTTAGCGACTCCTCCCGTCATGGCCGTGCCGGGCCTTGCTCCGGCAGAAGAAAGCCAATGTCCTCCAGGGACAGCTAGGTAAAAGTAGGAAGCATGCCCTGCCTTCGGTTGTCGCCATACATAGGAGAGAGAGATGTATGGCCAGCCCACCGATCGGCAGCACGCAAACATGCACGCCCAGGGCTCATCTCTTGGATTGTTCTACAGCGATCAGCAGCCATTCCTTGCGTACTACTCCTGCAGCCAGTGCGCGATCCCCGAAAGAAATCGGCCCTGGTGTTTTTTTCTTCTTTCTTTGCCTGCATGATGTGTGCCGGGGAACTTTTGCAGCATTAGTTTCTTTTCCGCGTGCATGGTGTCTCTGCTTCACAGAGCAGCCGGGTCCTTTGTCAAGCCACCAACCTATCACCACGGTATCATGAGTGCATGCTAGCGCGAGCACCTATGCATAAGCCCGACGAGGTGGGCAGCGATAGGAGCTGGATGTGGTTAATTCGAGTTGGTGACTGAGTTCGATGGTGGCCACCGCCTCGGGTTGGTCTCGACCTCGAACAGTTTAGTTGATAGGCCTGGGGTTAGGCAGGGGCTAAAGTGGGTGAAGACGCCATGATGGCGTTGGGCCAACACCTTGAAGCTGCAGGCGTAACTGGGGAATAGGCTGCTCGGCAAACTTCCTCGAGAGATCGGTGAATAATAGTATAGGTTCGGTATGCCTTGGTTGACGAGACTGCAGCGCACAAAACGATGACGAGACCAAGGCGAATATCTTACGTTGCTTACGCTGGTTGGGACGGGACGGGACGAGGTAAGGCAAGGCAAGGCAAGGCGATGCGAGACTTGAATCAGGATGAGTGGTGCTTGGAATGAATGCGCATCGAAGACAAAGACAATGGCTGCGAGCTGAAGAGGGTACGGCACAGTCCCTGCTTATGATGTATGCGCTTTTCGGCTCTGGAAGCACGGTGGAATTCCAAGTGGATGAGGCTGTCGAGTCAGGTAGACCCGATGTACAGCTCAGCCTGGGGAAGTGCTTGGTGCGGTAGCCGACGGACCCGAATTCCATGTTGGTTGGCGTGGAAAGGTACAGCAATGGGGGCTTGGTTCTTCGATCCGGATACTGTGGGGCTACTTGGAGGTACATAGCCCGTTGGTTTGCTGGCGCCTGCGCACACTGAGATCTAAAGTCCCGTGGCCCCTCGACTTCTGAAAATACCTTGACTTACAGTACAGGACCAGGCCTGTTTGGGCCCGTTATGCATGAACAAAGGCCCTTCCTGCGTATGTGCGCACGCCGGTCGCTCAGGAATTTTCTTCCCGCTGTGCAAAAATGCAACCCAGTGTTTTATTTTATTTCATTTTTATTTCCCTTTCTCTCATTTATTGTTTCCCTTTGCTGTACTGTACATTATATCCGAAAAATACTGGTATATTCGAGCCCGCAGCCTCCGTTGCTACCGGGTCCAACCTAGTAGGTCCTACTGGCTACTAGTACCTGGGTATGCAGGTGCGGCCAACTGTGGTACTGGGCAGGTACCTGGCCATCCGAAACAGCACCTCCTGTGAGTACCTGTAAGGCACCAAAAGAACTCGCGCCCCGGGCCTACTTCAGTCCGACATTTCTCCCTCCATGCCGCCCCCGTATCCTTCCGCTCCCTCTTCTTCTCCACTGGACCTTACCGTAGCGAGGTACCTTATCGTGGCGCGGCCTTTCCTTCTTCAATCCTTGCCTCTCTGCCTTTTACCTGAAATCGACCATCCTTTCCGCGTGTCTTGCTTCTGCCACCGAAAGAAGGTACAACCCGGCGCCTACCTACCTGCATACCTACCTTGCCTTACACTCACTCACCTTGGTTTCTTTTTCCTCTTTCTTCCAATTGCCTTGCCTGGGTTAAACCTGGTTTCGTCGCTCACGCTTTCGCCCTCTTTCTCCCTCATTATTCTTTCCACCATTTTTTATCGTCACGCTTCTCTCCATCCTCCATCCACACGCTGATTCCTGGTGACGCTTTAACCCAGCGTCCGGCATCAGAGCCCCCTTACCCTACCAAGGCTAGCAGCCCACTCAGTCGCCATCCTGCCTGCGTCGTTTCCTCCTGGAGGAGCACCAGCTAATTCCGCCTTCCATAAAGCAACCCCCACCTGGGGCCCTCCCTTCTCTCTTCCTCTCATTTCTCCTGTTGGTGGTACATCCGATCGCCTGAGAAGGGAAATTCGGGGACAGTCCGATCTCTGCTCAACTCTACCTGATTCCACTCCCAACACCGCCGCCTTAAATCATCACGCACCCACGCTCTCTTTTCCTCTCCTCCAGCATTAGGGCCTCTGGAACGGACAAGTTTCCCTGACGTCGCGTCCCGGCGTACTCATCTACCATGCCTGCCGCATCATAGTTGAATATGTCCCACGAGAATGTGTGAGTACCTGCCTTCCCTTCGCCTCTCCTCTGGCTCAGCGCCGACGTTCGTCATCTCGCGCCCCGGCCAAGAGCCTCCCTTTCCTCACACTCTCTCCGCCTTGGCGCACGCCAAACAGACACTGATGCCTCGCAGCTCTCACCGAGATTCGAAATGCCGTGTACGTTGCCATCCGAAATTCTTCTTACCGTTTGCTCCTAGCCCTGGCTGCTTCCTCTCCCTCCGTCTGTCGCGTCGACTCGCCTTGACTCGAATCGTCTCCACCGTCTCTCGTTCGCGGATTGCCGCTTATCCGTGCCTGAGCCGCCTACCCATCTGCCTGTCCAACCCACATCGTCATCATCGTCATCGTCGTCGCGACTTCCTTTGCCTTGCGCTCGCTGCTGACAAACCGTTAGACTCCTATTCAGTAACCCGGTATGGTCTGGTGCCAACACCGTCCCGACCACCATTATTCGCAATATCACAGCTATAACGGTACGCTATGAGCCCGCGCCTTCGATGTATCTACCCAAATCCAACCGACCTTGACTGACGAGTTGCGCAATAGAGCCAGCTAGCATACCAGGATAGCATATTGAATAACATAACGACCCTCACCACAAGCAACGCCGAAACTCTCAATGGCGTCGTTTCAGGTCTCATCTACGTCCCTGACGTACGAACTGTTGCCGCCTGCGATGCCCAACAATACGACTTCATCCCACGGAACGTTACCCGCCAGGCCAACCTCCCTCCCACCAACTACAATCTAATCGCCCTCGCCCCATGGTTCAGCCAGGATTGCACCATAGCATATTTAACGGCTGCCCAATTCGACCCCGTCCGTGCCTTCATTTTCTATAAGCCAAACAACTCGAGCAACAAGCCACAGGACGCGGACTCGCCCGTCTGGGATCTCGACGATGGCGGCGCCTGGAAAAAGAACAACAAGTTCCCCATATTCGCCATTCCCGGCATCGAAGGACAGAAAATCATGAGACAGATGTCTTTTACTCCGGCGATGTCCAGGATGTACCCCATGGTGATGAAATCATGCAGGTGTACGGCCCGAATCCTAGGGATTATGTACGAATCTGGACCGAACTGACGCTGGAAGGCTCTTCCAACCTTCCTGCTCTATGGATGTTCTTTCTCATCATCATTGGCGCCCTTCTCTTCATATTTGCCGCCGTATCTTGCATCATGCACCTCTTTCAAAGACGCCGCCGCAAGTCGCTGGAGCGTCGAGTGAGGTCAGGCGAGGTTGACCTCGAAGCCATGGGCGTGAAGCGACTTACAGTTCCTGGGGCTCACGTTGCAAGCTTTCCCTATATACCTACACATCGGAACCCGCGGCAGCTAGCCGACCGCCATCAACCCCTCTTGCAGGAGGCGCAACCTCGACAATGCATTCCACTAGGTCTTCCAACAAGAGCCGCCGGCCTGTTCTGCGTAGTAACGCATCCGATACCATATCTCCCGGCAGCATAAGAAGCAAGCGTTCGAGCCTGGCAGGATCGGGCGACAACACCGCGACTAACATACAGCCGGAATGTCTGATCTGTCTGGTTAGCTTCGAGCACCGCTCGACGATTATTAGAAATCTACCATGCGACCACATTTTCCACCCCGAGTGTATCGACGAGTTTCTCACTCAAAACAGTTCTCTTTGTCCCATCTGTAAACACTGTATGCTACCTAGAGGCTACAGCCCCAAGATAACAGATGGTATGGTACGCCGGGAGCGTGCTCTGAGACGTTTGAGAGAGCGGGTTAACTTGGATGATGTCTCTCTGGAATCTGGAGAAACCAAGATTAAGATGTGGAGTAAGAGAATCTTCACTTCATCTGGCCATTCCGACGTCCCTATGACACCCGTCACTGCCAGACGGCCCACGACCACCTCATCTGGAAAATCGACCTTGGGCACGGATACAACTGCAGTGTCGCAAACAACAAATGCTGCTGTTACGCAATCTCCGATTCCAGCCAAATCGTCAAGATTACGAGGGCCACGACCTAGACCTTTAAAGCTCCTTCCCACGCAACCTGAGGATGCCGAGCTCAAAACCGAACCACAAGGGGACGCAAAAGTCCGTCATCATTTGCCCGAGAGCGTATGCGAGCGATTGCAGCCAGAAACGCGCCATTTGATGACCCGGATCAGAGCTATCCGATGTGTAAGTCATGGGCATTGAACTATCAAAATATCTTGAATCACTGCTAACACTTTACTAGGGCGACGTGCGATTAGCAAAGTCTTTCCTGGTTTGTTCTGATGAGCCATACGTCTCGGGAAGATTTTGGCTTAGATGTTTATTTTCTCATTCGAGTTCTCTTTAGCTGCAATGCATGGCGACGGCGTTGGCAGGATGGTTATTGGATAAAATTTCTGGCGTACGGAACGATATGTATCGGCAACCTGGTGCCGCCAATTGTATGGGAATGTGATTTGGTTTGTTCAACTTATGATCGTTGATGATGGGCTGGGTGTCTGTTGACACGCGCACATGCAAACGGGGACTGGCCTGAACCCCTAGATACTCTGCCAGTGCAAGGCGAATGGGAGATACACTGAAGGAGCGTTGCCAGGCACCTCTTCATTACAGATATCTGGCAGATAATGCCACAAAAGCTAGGGCTTCTCGTCAGCAATAAGAATAAGGCGGACCGCATGGATACCGCTTTTGTCTGTTATTTGTCGAATGGCGATCTCGCCGCCTACGTTTTCTATAACGAGTCGTGATGCCGCCAAAATCATCAACGCTATTGACTACGTAAAGATGAGGCATCTGTAATATTGATATATGTCTAACAAATCTATGTAGTTACTTTCTGTAACCATACTTCAGTAATGTCAACGAGAACGCCTCATAATCCATAAACGGCTCTGAAAAGGCCAATTAAGCTAAATAAATCGGATGCACCGCCCATTCTGAGGTCGCATGTCGAAGTGAACGTAGCGCCATCCATAGCGGCCGTCATCAAAATAAGGGTGAGTATATAGCAGCTGGTCTAAACCTCCACTGGTGCTCTTTTCTTTTCGTTTAATTTCATTTCGTTCACTATCATGTCTGATCTCGAACATGAGGGTGCTGCTAGGTCCGTTGGGGATTGCGTATGTAGTCTCGGCTTGCCATATATGCATCAAGCGCATAGCGTAATTGTGTAGTGGTTTCCTTTAGGTAATCGATCTGATCCTCCTTGGATACGCATCCTCTCTTGCTGGACATGGCTCGGACGGACCCAGGCTTTACCGGCTTGAGCTTGGCCTCGATGTCCGTCTTGATGGCGTCGAGATCGTCGGCGAAGAGCCTCAGCTGCATGCTGAGATCGGAGTGGTGCTCGAGGACCTTGTTGAGGGATGCTAGGCTGCGGTGTACCTGGCTTAGCTGGACGCTTCTAACGGCCAGCAGTGTCCAGAGGTTGAAACCGAGAGTACCTTGAGAGGCGGGCACTTCATCCGGTGGTTCGGGCGCGAGGCGGACGATGATCCGGACCTGGTCTCTAGCGAGCTTCAGGAGGTCGATGATGTTGGCCAATTGGCCGTGGAGGCTGAAGATAGCTTTGTAGAGATATGCCCCATGCTCGCTATATCGTTGGCGGATGAAGTACTCTGTGATGCTCTCTTCAGGGACCTGGAAGGAGAGAAGAGCCAAGTTATAAGATGGGAGTGTTTTGAACTCGGCTTGTCGGTAGCCAGAATGATGGCCTGCATGTGTTCAGCTGCCGACTCAGCCATCTTGATTGTTCTGTTGACCGTTATGTCCATGGAAGCGTGGAATTCGTCCGCTGCAAACATGATATCGGCGGCCGTAGCATTGTACTCGTCAAAGGTGCGTAGGACGAGACTTTTGTGAGTAACATCATCTGCCTCGAGCAAGGAGCGTAAATGAGCAAACGCCGGTTCAGACTGCTCCGTGATCATAGACAGAGGTATGAGGTCAGCCTGCTGCCTCGTGGCATCACCCAACGCATTATGCACGTTGGCGAAGTGACTGAAGTCGATACATGGAAGGCCTTTCCCTTCTGATGAGCCTAGAAGTGTTGTGCATGACGTGAAGGTCTTGATGAGAGGTACATGGCAGAGCGGCAGAACAGAAAGGGACAAGGGGTAGTTGGTAAAGTTGTGGAAGAGAATGATAGCGGCCACGGTGAGATATGAGATGGCCAGCACAATGGTGATGGCAACACTCAAAGTCCATAATATCGATGCGCCTCCAGAAAGGCGACCGAATATCCAGGTGAGAACATGAACCGGCATGCTCCAGACCGAAGAGGACGGCTGTTGCCTTTCCGTGTTGGGCCTTTCAGTGTGAAGCCGGTATGTTGATGGATATGGTTCACCAGTATTGCCGTTATTCCATGGCCAACCTTTCGGACCAGCAGTTTTTCTTTCACGGCCATGTCCATTCCAATCCTCCGTCTCTTCTGCCATGCTCAGCTCTTCTTGAAGAGTGCGATGCCTGTGACGTACCACGCCATTGCCTAATCCTGACAACGGGGGCATGGTTGGACGAAAAGGCTCACGCAAGATGACATTCTCGTCCTCGCGGTGTCTTGCGAAATCTCCAATGCTGTCCTGGGAACCGGCACTGCCTTGAGCGCCGCCCAGCGACGAGAGTTGAGAGGGCAGTGCGGATGACGGCTGGCCGCTGGAGGGTAGTAGCCGGCGCCGAAATAGGGATCGTCATCCGAGGCGGCGGAAGGCAGAATGCTGGTATCAAAGCTATCATTCTCACCCTCGACGACGCGCCAGGAGTCCTCGGCTGGCAGGTCACGGGGATAGTTGGACATGGCTGCCTGTAGCGCGTTGGCGCCTGGTGTGTTGGGACGCGCGAGCGAGAGCACGCGGGCGCGTGGAAGAGAGAAGAAGGGGGCCAGAGCACAGGCGCGAGTTGTGGCTTGTTGTTTATATCTCCATCAGAGGAAGAGAGATCTGCGAAGCCGCGGAGTGAGTCATACGAGCGTTGCTGCAAGACGCACGAATAAGAAGTTGACGATGGGCGATAGGGAAATTAGGCAGCTGGTGCTGAGGGAGAGGGAAAACAGAGCGACAAAGGGCGATGATATGGCGGGTTGAGAGAGAGATGCAGAAGGATATGCAGAAGAAGCCCGTTGCAGCCTTGTATTCACGGTGGCGTCATGGCCCGCGGTGCGTGAGTGGTTGACACAGCTGGGACCCCTGTCAGACGGATAGCCGCTGCTGGTGAGTTGGCCAGCGGAGAAAACGGGTGAATGAAGATGAACTTGTGAAAGCAGCGCAGTACTTGAACGCTTCGAATCAAGCGTGTTTGTCTTCTAGGTGAAGGGCGCAAGCTGGTGATGTGGATTGGCTAGAAAGTAGGGGTCAAGTTCGCTGAGGTGAGCCACCTAGATTATTGCTGGAGGGTTTCCTGAAAAGCCCGGATTAATAATTAGATATTAAACCAAGTCGCATGCTCTTTTGCAAAGCCCAGAAAGGACTAACGGTAAATACCGAAATAGATGGTTAACCAAGTGTTGTGTTCTGTTCTGACTGGATATACAAACGGTTGAAGAGGTGAAGTCGAGGTTGAGTTCAGTACAAGTCGAGTACAGGTACAAGCACAGCGGGGCCACGTGGGGTGGCGGGTGACCCTGTCTCGTGGACCCTAGATCGCCCCAAAGTACCGTCCAGGTCACTTCGGTATATTCTGTACACTGACGTACCTTTGGTAAGGTACTGCAACAATAAACCCCCAACCATCGCTGACTGTATCCCGTAGGATCGATAATGTTGGTTCTACCGACACATGCATTCTTTGGGAACCATCTGGTAGATACAAGTTCTTGGCTTTCTAGTTTGGATATGTAATAATCGAGTTATGTCTCTCCGCTGCTCAAGAGCGGCACAGTCAGTGAGCCTGTCCCTATCCAACACCCGACCTGCCAACAACAGCCTTCCTTCTCATCTCCTCTCTTCTTCTTCTTCATCTACATATTTCTCTCCCTCTATCTCTCCCTCACTCTACGTCAGCCAGTTCCTGTTCTCGTCCTCCCACCCAAAGTCCTCAAACGACCACCCCTGCAGCGTCAACTTGCCGTCAATCGTCACTTGCTGGTTCTTGAGGCCGTTGGCGAAGCGCGTACGTCCCACCGTCTCCTCGGCCTTGTTCATGGTCGCCATCTCCTCGTCGCTCAGCGTCACCAGCCGCAGGTTCTCGTCGATCCGGCTCTTGTTGCCGCTCTTGGGGATCACCGTCACCCCACGCTGCACCACCCACGACAGCGCCACCACCCCGGTCGACACCCCGTGCGCCTCCGCGATCGTCTTGAACACCGAGTGCGTCAGCAGCGGGTTCTCCGGGTAAGGGCCTCCCAGCGTCCGCCAGCTCATCACGTGGATCCCCTTGGACTGGCAGAAGGCCACCAGCTTGTGGTTCGGGTTCATGGCGTGCAGCTCGATCTGGTTGACCGCCGGCACTACTCGTGACGCCGCCATCAGCTCCTCCAGCGGTTTCTGTCCGAAGTTGGACACCCTGATCGCTCGGCACCGCGGGCCCAGCTGCTCCTCCATTTTGGCCCACGTCTCAATGAACGTAGGGCTCTCCCACTTGCGTATCACCGGTCGCTCCTCCGTCTTCGCCCACGGCCAGTGCATCAGCCACACATCCACATAGTCCATTCCCAGGCTTGCCAGTGAACTATCCAGCGATGCGCCCGGGTCCTCATGGCCGTTGCCCCACACCTTGGTCACGATGGTGATCTCGGACCGGGGCACCCCGGACGCCCGCACTGCCCGCCCGACCACCTCCTCGACGCCGTACGCCTGCGCCGTGTCGATGAGCCGGTACCCACCCTTCAGCGCGTGAATAATGGATTCCTCGAGCGCCTTCTCATCGTCAGTGCCCGGCTGGCCTGTCAAGAGTTTGTAAGTTATTGCTTGCTTCTAGCCGGTGCCGATCCTTTGCCATGGACCCGGACCCCTTCACATGAGAACCAACCTTGCCATGTTCCCAAGCCCACAGCGGGAATTCAGCACCTGTGCTCATAAAGTTGCATCAGTCAATTGTCAGAGACATGTAAAGGTCTACAACACCGCCAGCTACTCACCCGTGTTCAACGTGAATGTCTTATCGCAAATCGGAGGAGCCATGGTGTGGTTGTTTCTCTTCCAAGTTCGCCTGCAGCTCGAAAGGCCAATCCCGGAGGGAGGGGGTTCAGAGAGCTTATATATCTCGAGCATAAACCTAACGGCCGATGACGCACTTCGGCCGATATCTCCACAACGCGGGGATGCTTGCTTGCTGTCGCTAAGCGGGGCAGATGCAGATGGAGCTTCAGCCGTGGACTACCGTGGACGCCGCAGTCGGTGTAAACTGTCTCTATTTGGAATTCGCAGTCATCTATGTGGCACTCTCTCAACGTACGATGGCTGCTGTCTGACCATCCTGCTTAGAAACAAAGAGGTGACAAATCAACCGTGGGGTCAGCGAAGCAGACCTTCATTGCCAAACCTCGTGTAAAAATCGTATTTCGTGTTAGTAGTTTAAATGTCTGGCAAAGATCGACAGGGAGCTGTCATTTCAGCGCCTCTTTGCCAGCTTGATGGCTTCCCACTACGTCCTTACGCATAGTCCAGATGCCAAGTTCACGACGGACGCTCAGGTACAGCACCCAGTTCGCACAAGCCTATAGTAGGTATATAGCCTTGGGTTGCAATGGCTATTCCGTCCAGGATCAAGGCTAAAAATACGCATCCGAAGGACCTAGAGCTACCCTACCATTGCATAGTAAGCACTTCCTTTTCTTCCCTATCCAATATCGGATCCAGATCAACTAGGATTCAACAAGCATTAAAAGTGGCATGTTGGAAATTTTGTCATTTTATTAAGGTTGTGCATGTTTATCCTTCACCATATAGCATCAAGCTATGTTGCACTCAAACAAAAAGAGAGCTGTCATCAAGACAGCCTCGTCTAATATCCCAACGCCGCAAAAACATAGCCTTGTTTATACCAGTCCACATTCTTACATTTATCTTGGCCCATCAATCATGATACATCATCCCTGGGTATAATGTCCTCGCCTAATCGTGCTCAAAACGTCCGATCACTTGGCCCAGCCTGAAATTGGCCCCCGTTCCGCGCTGTGCCACCCACTCGTTCAGTTCAAAAGCGGTCTTGGGCGCGGGGAACATAAACACGTCTTGTTGTTCGGGCTGTTGTGGCAGAATCTCGTCGATAAGGGCGTCCCAAGTGCTTGGCTCCCGGGTTGCCCTCGCCAAGCTCAGTACCGATAGAATCTCATCCGAGACGTGCTTGGTCACTGGCCAATACTCGCCCGACTTGGCAATCACATTCGCCAGCAGCATGATCTGCTCTTGCAGCATGGGAGAGTTGGCACCGCCGAACAGACACGCATCCAAGAGTGGCATGGCCGCATGACCAAGTCCGTAAATACACGTCGGGGACAGCTTGCTTGGCGGAAGGGCGAACTTGAAAATCCCGACCAGTGATAGGGACGCCTGCACAGCGACAGGGCCAGGCATCCACGAGTTGGCAGGGTTGAAAGCGCTTGCCGGTAGGTTCTGGGATGAAAAGATGGGGCCTGTACTTGGCAAATTGCTCAGTTGAAAGTCCATGCCAACTCCCCGTAAGAGGACTTGTAGCCGTATACGGATCCTGTTCTTCGTCAGCATGCTGTCACGGTTTTAACTCCGCGCGCGGCTTCTTACCAATGGGCAAGTGCTTGCTACTCTCATTGTCAGCCTCGTATTCAACCCTGCATTCCCGGTAGTCCGGTAGTCGTATCACTTACAGAATGGAACAGAACCATATCTACGGCACCATCGGGATCGACCAACTCCTTTTTCCACTGGGGTAGCTGCATCAACCAAGCCACGATGCGCCTGTCAGCTTGGTCCACCGCCTCTGGGAGGTGTTCATGTCCGATTTTGAGAAGCGTCTGGACAGATTCCTCGCATATACGAGTAAGTTCGACCAAATACGCCCAAGAAGAACAGCCTGTGCCTCCTACGACTTTATGCCTATATTCCTCGATCGAGATGGGGGTGGGTATCGCCTGTAGCCCAAATTAGTATGTAATATGAAGCATATTGCCGCTGGTATTGACATACTCCAGATTGATACTCCCATTCCTCACAGGGCAATTCTGTGGTGGATGGTACTGTGTAGAGAATGAAGTGTTCCGCATCCCCTAACTGTGCCCATGAACCCATGAACATAGAGGCCCCAGTACGTCCTCCTATACGATTCTGCCAGTATAGGGTTTGGTTCCGCATCAGCAAAGCTCTTGTGGTGCATTCCAAGATCCAAAGTCATTTGAGCCGCCCTCTGCATCCAACTCATCGCCAGATCGTCCCTGCCTTCTCCGAGACTCGCTACTGCCATCACCATGAGAGCCTGGACAGTCCAGACACTGGTGGGTAGCGAGCCACAGGCCATGGCAAAAGCTCGTTCTCGGAGCGGCGCCGATTCGATGGCGGTGGAGTACATGGATCCAACGTACGCAATCACGTTGGCTATGAAGCGGAGCTCTTGGGGGTGGGTTTGTAGTCGTTTCACAAGGTGGGCTTTTGGTGGAAGCCAAGAATGAGCGTCATGAAAGTAGGTGTAATAGAGGTCAAGGAGATAGGTGGTAGACGAGGAGCCAGTACGCTGCGAACCCTTCGCAACGGACCAACCTCCAGGCAACGGCTTGGTCACGGGAATCGGAATGTCGAAGTCGTAAAATTCGGGAGACGGTGTGTTGATTCCATGCGCATCCGCTACACTGGGAGTAGAAGGCGACGTGCTTGCGTCTTCTTCGTCTCGCATCATGTCGCGCTTCTTTGGGTCACGTATGCCTCGGCGTGATTTGGCATAGTGGCACGATCTCTCCTCGAGTCGACACCTAACGCAAGCGGGGAGACCACCATCACACTTGAGGTGCTTTGTGCGGCATGGAACACAAGCAAGTGATGCACGAACAGTGGCTCTTGAGCGGGTAGACCCAGCGCGACGTTGAGCGGTATCCGAAGATTGTTCGGCACTCAAGTCCCTGAGCCCATCTTTCGAAGGTTGTGCCATGACGAGGAACGACAAGTTTACTCAACTTGCTGTGGGTGACTTGTCTTAGGCAAGAAGATGGTAAAAGTGTCGCAATTTAAGATTGAGTATATAGTTTGTGTCAGATAGTAGAGGCATGTAGAGCGTGTGGCTAGAAACCGTAGAAATAGAGCAGGATCTATCTTAGGTTAAGTAACATTTCCACTCGAGAGCCGATAGTCCTGCACACACGCAGCGCTAGATCGGCGTCAAGCGTCTAAGGCCCGTGGCACATTCGGCTATGGAGGCAGACATGGATGGTCAGGGAGGAAGGGAGGGGTGCTGGCCCAACGGTGACACCGTCATGGCCACTGGTGTCTGTGCTTGTCTTCTCCATATGGGCCACCCACTCATGTCAAATTCCTAGGTACTCCATACTAGCTGGAGACGGGTAGGTATAGGCTACGGGGTGGAGTTGTACTCAGCCCTGCCATGGAAGCATGATGATGCTGCATGTCATCAGCAGTAGCTTTCAGTCGTGCAGGTATTCGTCTGAGTTGAGGCAGGTTAGGAGAGAGGAGAAAACAGGGGCCGTCAAGTCTTAGTTTGGATGGCCAGCTTATTCGCTGCATGAGGTATGGAAACCGTGTTTGGTTATCGAGAGCCTGGGCAGCCCTGGGTCGCCTGCTAAAGAAACGAGGTATACTCGACTATCCGCAAACTTCGGGACTTGCCCCAGGGATTCCGAACCAATGGGTTAGAATGCTGATGCAAACTGAAAGGCACATTAGCAAGCATGTTGGGGTGGGACAACCAAAATAGAACTCATGAGGAGACATGGTATTTAGCCCACAAGTGTGTTACCGGACTAGGAGCTTCGAGGTCTGCCGGTCAATGGGATATCATGGCAAAAGGTCAGCCCTAAGAGGCGAGGTACACGTGAAGTATGGAGCAGAGATCTCCCACCATGTCCCACCATGTCCCGGGTTCCCAAGGGTGTGCGAAGGGGATTCTCGCCCCCGTCTCAGCTGGAACAACAGATGGCATGGGTGCGTCTTGGCCGGTGCACCACTCGGCTTAGAATTGGTCAAGGCGTCGCTTAAGAGCTAAGAGATGATATAATAGCACCCTTGGGGCTAGAGGATCAGAAGTCGAGGAGTTGCTGGCCGTGGCCCGAAACCAGTCCAGTCGGTGTGGGCCTCTGACTGTTTTCCAGAACAGCACAAGCGCCATGCTGGATGGCGAAACATACCACGCGTTATCAGGGATGTTGACTTGACTTAGACTTGGCGGTAAGTTATGGGTGCATGGGTCTTCCTGCAAGGTATACGGATGTACGCTGCATCCTCTCCTGCCCTTGCTGCGGTGCGAGATGACGAGAGGGCCCGATATCTGAAGGCCGCCGCCACTTGGACAAGGGAGGGTAGGGGGCCAACAGTGGGGGGACGATGGATGCGACGCTGGAAGAGGTAGATATGATGATGGAACATGCATGGGAGGAAAATATCAGACGGAAAATAGCATGGATGAGTCCAGAGAAGAAAGACACATAGCGGGTGGGTGCATGGCAAGTGTCAAGGGTCCAAATCCAAGAAACGGACCAACGGACCCATTTGGGAACAGAAGGAAGCTGCGGTGCACAGTACATGAAAAAGTACCTACCCACTTGGCTCTGGAGGTTCCTGCATGTTCGAGACCTTCCAGAAGTGACGATGCAGCATGACTGAGATGGGTTTTGCTTCTCAGCGCATTTGAGTCAGATGCAACTGGCAGAAACACGTTGGAGCCAGAGTGAGTTACTGAGATGAATCCTCGGGTTTCCTACCGCGCGTCGCTCTGCTCGAGGGACTTGATAGTGACAGCCCACCTATGCTGTGGTCGATCAACGTACTGTACCTTAGTTACCTTAGCTACCTACCTACCTACCTGCCTACCTTACCTATCTGCGGTTTCTATTTGGGGCCACTTTGGGGCAGCGCCATCATTGGAAGAATAGGCCTAAGATAGCCTGGATAGGCACCTAATTAAGCTAAAGTAACGCCCCGGATCGGCATCCGACTAACGGTCCGAAGATAGTCCGCGGACCGTTGTATAGCCTCACACCACTCAAACGTCGTCACGGCTGCTCGGGTGGGTATCTGAACCTCGGCTCATTATACCGTTCAGGTGCCAGCCGACAACTGCTCCCAACGACATGCAGCTTGTGTAACTGCATCCAAACATAGAGCAAGCATCACCGTCTGAATCTTGACGCAACTGCGGCATCCCAGTTTCCCGCGCCAATGCCCTCCTCATGACCGACTCGAGCTTCATCGAGGCCCAGCAGCGTGTCGCTGCCCGCCGCCAGGCTCGCGAGGCTCAGGCCGCCGCTCTCCTCGCGGCGCAGCGGCAGCAGATTCAGGGCCGCCTCCCTATCTACCTTGGTAACACGCTTACCCCCATCTGGCGCGCCCTCTCCTCGCGCGAGGGTACCAGGCCGGCCTTTCGCGTCGGCCAGGTGGATGCTGAGCTGCTGGACGAAGAGCTCCTGGAACTCCTCAAGGGCCAGGTAGGCGATGCGCTCAAGTACATTGCCGGCGGTCACCTCAAGGATGACTGGTCGGCTGAGATCTCGCTGGCTTTGAGAGCCGTGCTTTTCAAGCTTACCGTCTGGGATCACGACGCGACGTACGGCGCCGCGCTGCAGAACCTCAAGTACACGGACGCCAGGCAGGACGGGCCCGTGTTAGTACCCCCGTCGAAATTGCAAAAATCCCTACACGGCATCATCACTGTATTCGGCAATTATGCCTGGGCAAAATGGGAGGACTGGCTCGTGGAGCACGATGATGGCTTCGATCAACCAAGCCCGCGGGTGCGGCGGTTGTCGCGTCTAACGTCAGCGCTGTCAACGGTGCACTCCGTCGCGGCATGCGCGTCGTTTCTGGTGTTCCTCTTACACGGGCGATACAGGACGCTCCTGGACCGGCTGTTGAGGATGCGACTGGCACCGCCAACTAGCCAGGTCAGCCGTGAGGTATCGTTCGAATACCTGAACCGGCAATTGGTCTGGCACGCCTTCACCGAATTCCTACTATTCGTTCTCCCGCTTATCGGCATCAACCGCTGGCGCCGATGGCTTAGCAAAACGTGGCGCAAGACTAAAGGGATTATCCAGACGGGTTCACAAAGCGATGGCAACGCACCGGCGGGAGAGTATGCGTTCCTACCTGAACGAACCTGTGCCATCTGCTACCAGGACCAAAACGCCACAGCCACCAGCGAGAACGAGATATTGGCGGCTGCTACATCTGGCGGTGTGATCGGCTCGGCGCAGACTGATGTCACTAACCCCTACGAAGCGATGCCGTGCGGCTGCGTCTACTGCTTTGTGTGCCTTGCAACGCGCCTCGAGCGCGAAGAAGGTGAGGGCTGGACATGCCTCCGCTGTGGTGAGCATGTCAAGGAGTGTAAGCCGTGGAATGGGGACGTGCTCGAACAGTCGAGCAAGTCCAGCTCGGCCAAGACCGTTGCCTTTTCAGACGATGTCATGGGGGTGAGCTGATGGATAAGATGGGATAGACCGAGGTGAGACCGTTTGGGAGAGAATCGCATGAACGGGAGCAACAGATTTCGGACTAAACGCAGGCAGTGTAGCGAAAACACGAGTGAGCAGGCATATATTAGATGTATGACCACTTGCTGTATGTAAGATAGAAGGTAGTGCGCCTGATTCGACGGCAGATTTGACGACGCAAGATGAGACGTGCATGATCGCACGTGGGCTAATCTCAAGGCTGACGAGTGGAGCATGCTACAGTACATACATATTGGAAAAGAGATGATGGAGTGAGGTATTTGGAATAATTATTCAACATCTCGTAATGCGCTAAATACCCTATACCACGTGCATGCTTTGACGACGCTTGTAAGCAGCGCCAACCACATACAGATTGCTGTCCCTGTAAGGCAATTTCGAGGCATCGTTGCTATTCATGTTTGGCGGTGTTCTTATCTTAGCTCTCTATTATGTAACACCGCAGTTGCTATGTCATCAACACCGCAAGTTCATGCTATCCGACGGTTGTCTATTGCATTGATCTCAAGCTGACAGGTGCATCGCAGTATGACAGTCTCACGGGTTCCGCAATAATTCCGAGCCCGGTCAGGGTTACCGCTCTATTTGCCTGCTACCAACCACCCCTCCTCAATTGAAGCTCGTAAATGCCGACGCAAGGAGCCGAAATGTTGTAGCGGTCAAGTTTCGAAACCACTTGGACAGATGATATCACGCGTCTGGCTAATCGTAAATGCATGAATGGTCAGGCGCCTGCCGTTGGGCCCGAAGACAGTGATGCATCTTCATCCTTTAGCGTTGGCGATGGAGCCGGTTGCAGAGGTGTTGCATGGAACCGGATCCGCCACGGAAGACGATCCGTATGTCTGGAAGCGACGCCGAAGCAGCAGCAGCAGCAGCAGCCGATGGTGGATTTGGAGCCTACCTAGTCAGCCCTATGGGTAGGGATGCTCGAGTATCTCCGGCATGGTATGTTTTCCAGGCTTGGCGACTCCTCCGTGTGGCTGTGCTCTGGAGACTTGCACTACCGTCGACGCATGTACCTGTACGGCACAGTCGCAGGCACCTGAGACATCCACTGCCATCGCCCACTGGCACCGCTACAGCTGCAGCAGCGCGTACCTAGGCACCTAATTAGGCGAGAACCAAGGTCCCTTGGGCTGCAGTAGGTGCCCCTTGGCGCACTACCACGTCTTGATATGGCAACGGCACTAGTACCTATCTTAGGTGCTTACAGCCCATGCCCAAAGGGGAGCGATAGCAACATCCCCTACGTAACCTGGACGCGATCAGGCCCATGCACCCTTGATCGGTAACGCACTTCTGCAAAGCCGATGGGGCTCGACTCCTTCCCATACAACCCCAAACGAGTCTCCCGGTCACGAGACTGCAGATCCAGGCTTCTCGTTTCTTGTTTTGCATCCGCAACCGGCCGACCGTGCCGCTCAACTTCCATAATCTCCGAGGCGGACGATCGAAACGAGACCAAAGGGGCCTGCGCTTTGGGGGCCGACGACAGGAATAGATACACGCTCAGGACGACGGCGGCCAAGGGCGGGACGGACGGTGGGAGACAGAACGAAGGATTCACATCGCTTAGAATCTCCCATGTATCCTCTTGGCTGAGGACCAATCTGTTCGTCTGCGGTGGATCGAGGCATCTAGGCCGATTCCCCCGAGCCATGCCCAGCTTCTTCCAGTTCACACAGGGCTCCGAGTCTCGGATCCGGCCCAACGACTCGTCCCCGTTGCTTGGCCGGTTTCGCGCCGTACCGCCTCCGCCTCCGCCCCGGGGTAGTCTGGCCCGCCGGCCGAGCCAGCTGGGGCTGCTATCCGAACGGCTTGCCGCAGCTGCTGGTCGTGGCAGCGTCCACGTTGGCTATGGCGCCCTAGTTGCGGCAGAACTGGACAACAGTGACGACGACGACGGCCCCGGTGGCCCCGGGGAGACGGTCGATGATCTAGACGATGGGTTATCGCGGTTCGAGCGATTGTGGCAGAAATGGGTCTTGGACCTCTGGGTGGATCCTAGGCAAGGCGCCGTGAAGAGAGTGGTGGACAAGTGGTGGAGCAGATACGGTCTTCTCGTCTTCTTGCCAGCCTTGTTGGTATGTCTGCTCTTGGACCTTATATAGGCTCGCTCCTATCGTCTTTATCGACCTGGTAGCCGAACCTGGTGGACATTACCGATACTGACGAGTGATTCATTGTTTAGGCTGTGGCATGGTGTGCGCTTCCTTTCCCGAAATATCCATTTCCGGATGACGATGACGACGACCTCGTTGTTAGAAATGGCGTCCTTGGCACTCAAGCCGCTGGCGGACGTAAGACGCCAGGCCACGGCTCGGCTCGGGTTCAAATCGATTTCTGGTTCTTTCTTTTCGTGTACTATGGCTTCTACAACCTTACAGCCCTGATATGGATCACAAAGGTCTTCAACTTATACAGCTTGAACTGGTATGTAATGCCTTCTTTGTGAAGAGGGAGCACAACAACTGAACGATCATAGGTGGCCGCAGTCTCTGGGGTTCCCGCTCACTGTGGCTCTCATTGCTGTCGTATCGATTGCCGTCCCTGTGCCCATCTATCTTGACGAACGTACCCGCTTCATCACTGCTCACAACACTGCTTGGATCACCTGGACTTTTATCATCATGGCTCTGCCCGTTCTCATTGCCTTCGTTATCCTCATGACCAATGAGCGTCACATTGGCTTGCGCCAATCGCTTTCCGAAACCCAGCGCATCTTCACGACGTCCTGGTGGACGGGCGAACCCGACACGTACAGCTTCCCGCGACACGGTCGCCACCGGCGCCACAATTACCAGGTGGATCTAAGGCCCGACTTGCTGCAAATTGATGCTGAGTCGCGGCCGCAAGGGGTCAGGATGAGACGACACTGGTTACCCGCAAGCTTCGTCCGATTCTTATGGTTTTGCGTGGCGCTCTTCATTGGTCTCATGGCCTACGTGATCGGAGAGGCCTATGCCGAAATCTACCTTCGAACACTACCTCATAATGAACTGGAAACGGTGGTCTATGTCTATGGATGGGTTGCGACTGTGCACCTGCTAGACGCCTTGACAGGTTGGGTCTTGGGCATTCGCGAGGGCGAGCGCGTGGGAAGTTACCCCTGAGCTGGGTGTTCAAGCTGTATGTTGCCCTCTTGATTTACAGTCACATTCTTTTACCAGCGTTGGGTTACTAACTCTGCTTTGACCAGCTACTTCTCTCTCACGTACCAGACGTATGTGCGCGCGCTATACGCTCGTTTGCGATCTCCGACTCAGTTCATCATTCTGCAGATCCTATCTTCCACGGGTCTCGTCATTCTTACGCCTCTCACCATGACCACTCTCTTCCACAAGATCCTCTCGATCCTGGGAATGAACACGCAGACATACGAGTCATACAAGAAGATCCAGACGCGCAATATCTTCATCCGGTTCTTGGCGGAAAACACGTCCATGGTAGCCTTTTGGGCAGCATCCTAGTGTTGCACTTCGGTCCTAATAAGGATGTGTACCCATACTTTGCCTTTGACGAAGAGAGCGAGCCTAATGATACGAGCGAGCGTTACGACTTCAACCTGACATTCTACGCCTCTACAGTTACTTGGGCCTGCGAGCTTGTGGCAAGTCTGGCGGTCAGGGGCTTGGTTAGGGTGTTTTTCAACGTCGACGTGGGGTTGGAGGGCAAGCTGGACATGGCTGTCTGGCCAGAGCTGCTGCCAACCTGCGTGGCTGTCACCATGCATGTGCTGCAGAATATGCTTTTCTCCATTATCCGCTTGCAGTTTCGGTAAGAAGCCGGGTTGGATGGTTTGAACATGGTATAAGACCTGGAGCTAGTAATGCATCGGCTGCGAGGCTGGGACGGTACACGGGGCGCTACTCATGGGGGATGCATAGCAGTTGGCAACTGCCGTGGCCAATTCTTTGCCTTATTCTTCATTTCGTTTTTTCCATCGCCTGCCGCCCCTTTTGTTTCAATGTCGTGGGTGGATAAACTACTGTTTTGAGCAAGCAAAGCTGATACCCTTTTGTTTAATAAGAGCCCGAAAGGGCAATAGATACCTCATGATTCATTACCTTTAGAGATATAGACTTGATTTGAAATTTTCTGCTAATTTACCTGGAATTGGGCGCTTGCGATGACGAGTTGTTGTTACTAGGCCCACAGCCATGTTTGCATGAAACGGAGTTGCGGTCCTTTTGCCACCCGAATCAACGACCCGAGAATGGTATTGGCGATCCAAGATACGAGCAATAATAGCTGGCTGAGTTATTGATGGAGACGCGGGACGCAGCCTGGCATAGTTTCATGTCTAGTCGTCGGCTTTGACACCGTATGGTGCTGGGGTGAATCAACAGCTTCGTGTGGTGGAGTAACGGGCCAGTCGGCCTGTAGCATAAACCGGTCGCGGTGGCGTGCAGGACGCAGTGAAACACGGAGACCCACGCGGCCGGTCGGCGGGCCATGGTGTAGACTGGCGCTGTGCTGTTCTGGATTGCGCGGCATTATTGTTGCCAGGAGGAGCGGCCGTGATTGACGGCCTTACGTCGACAAGGACCACACAAAGTGTACGTGGCCGAGCGCGGGAATGGGTAGATTACGGCTGCTCACAGGTGGCCGTCAGCCGGTGAGAGGCGGCGTCCATCGACTATCGACGGGACTAGAGCTAGGTAGGATGGTAGTAGAACGATGATTGTTACTTGGCACGAGAAATGAGGCGAGCCTAATGCAGGATGATGGTAAGGTAGTAAAGCCGACTTTCACGCCACCACGGAATGCAAACGGCGGTGAGAGCATTCAAAGAAAGGTGATATGCATGACATTCTGGATTTGGGAGTCAAGGTCCGGGGAGCAGAGATGGACTGCGCAGTTTGCGTAGCGGTGCCGCGAAGATGTGCAGCGCATGCTTCTCAGCAAAGCTGGCGAGTAACATGTGGCCGTTTATGAGTGTGCATAGGCAGGCTGGCTATAGGAGGGTGGAAGGAACAGAGGCAGAGAGAGAAGAGAGGAGATGGAGCAACGGTTGCACTGACGGGGTTGCTTCCAACCCAAAGCCACACAGCGGTTTGCGGTGTGAACCTACAGTAGTAGGTTGGTTGCAGGATCGGTAGGAAGGGTCCTGGAGCCCGGGGCAAAGCGCCGCGTGAGCGAGATTGGGGAGGAAGGGCCCTTTTATCATTTGTGATGGTTCGAGAAGCAGGGCTCAAAAATGACAATATTGTGGTTTGACCGTTGGGCCGTGATGTAAGTGACATGAAGGGTGGCTGTCGGATGAGATAACATAAGGTAGTATAAGACGTCAGCTAGCCAGCCAGCCAGCCAGCCAGCCAGCCAACACCGATGCTCGCAGCTCGGGTTGGCAGACAGCTCCTGCGAGCAAACCAAACGAATGCCACAGCTCACGGGCTCATTGGTGTCTTCCAAGCCGAAATGGTTGCTCTTCAAGTGGAGCCGGTAGTATCGGCGATCTGTAAGGCGTGGGCGTTGTTTGAGGTGAGACAACCTGCATACCTCATAGGTAGGTTTGGAAGCCTGGACAGAGCCTTGCTCCAAAGTCGCCCTCGGTTATGTGCAGAGCGCAAGGAAATATGTGCCTGGCTACCTATCTATGACTACGTAGCCAAACTGCAACCCTATACGGGGTTTGGAACTGACGCTCTACTCCGGAGGCGACTCTGTGGTTGCATTTTCCTAGTGACATTGTAATTATAGTGGAGGGGGCTTCGGCTGTGCTACGCTGCTGACAAGACATTTACAGTCAGCGGCATAGCCGAGTTGTACTGTAGAGCTGAACAACAAGTGTTGGAAAGGGAATGATATGAGGCCATATGGCATGTACGATTTTCGAGGAGCGCGAATGAGCCAAGGCGGCAGTGGACGGCATTGACCAGTCAAGATAGTCAACATTGATATTCTGACAGAAAACTCGGCAGGCATATCCAACCGAAGGCACAGGCATGTGTCTGTCTCTTTGCATCTCGCCATAATGACGAAGAGGTTGGCAGTTTATCTACAATACATGCACCTGGCCTAATCTAGAAAGACATCCAGGTTTCTGGGTGTTAAGAAAGGACCGACTTAGCAAAGGAGGAAAAGTGGTTCAAGATAGTCACTGTAGCCTCGAAACCGATACATAAGCGATTGGGCACGTCAGACGGCGATCTGACCGTCGCCGCCTTCCGTGGTGTAAGTCGCTGTGTGGTTGCTGTTTGTATATAAGATGTGCCTGTTTAACCCTTGCAACACCAGACAGACCCCTGTTTCTCCTCCCGCAGCCATCAGCCATTTTTTTCTCTCTTCCGCATTTCTTTTGTCCGGTCTGGAGGCTTCTTGCAGGTCCCTGACGCTTGATTACAGGTGAGAAAGACCTGAGCGGGAGGTCTACATTGCATGGCATAGCATGGCATGGCATGGCCCACCCCTGGCTGACGGGCTGACTTCCGCTTCCCGAGCCACCTTCGGCGAGTTTAAGGATGGATGGATGGAGCTACCCAGTGCTGAAGAGTCATCGAAGTCAACACATTCTCACAGATGGTAGGGGTTATGAGACTTGTTCACAGACACTGAACGATGCAGAATAGGTTTCGTGCAGCCCCTTTGGTGCGGCCGACGCTCGTTCTGCGGCATATCTATCCATTTATCGTGTGAATGGGTATGTTGAACTGGAAACGTCGGCATGGGTGGTGGCCCATTACAATAAGGCTCATCATCGCATGCATAACTGCTTAGTTCTCCATGCTTAGCTCATGTAGTCGGCTCCTACTGCACCTCCAACTTGAAACGGTATCCAATCGCTGCGACATTCCTCATCACCGTCTCGTGAAAAAAAAAGAACATGTCGCAGTTCACGCCCATGTCCCGCCTGGCCTCTCACACTGGTTAACCCTTGCCTGTTTCTCTGACATAGGGTCAGGCTTGCTGCAACACGTCTGAGTGGTCTGAGGTAGCATCTCGCGTATGAGGGATCGGACCTACTAACAACAAAGACGGCTACCTGTACGCACGCGGATACGGGCTTGGGTGTGTTGTGCTGTGATTTTTGGATTTCAGATGCAAGGCATGCCCGGCACACCACCAAACCAGGATGGCGGATCGCAGCATGCACGACCTATTACCATTTGCTATTTGCTCACCAAAGCTCTTGAAGGTGATGGCCCCCTTGGCTGAGGTGGTGTGGTGGTGGTGCGTGTGGCAGCATGGGGGTGCGTGGGTGCGGATTCACGACATGCCACCACCCAACGATGCGCGTACGAGACGACGCAAGGCATGCATTTCACATAGGGACATCTCTGGCGACCAGATGCCGCAGAGGTAGCTGCGACACCGTGCATGGGGCGGATTCCAGGCTTCTCATGGGATGGAAATCAAGATGCCCAGCTTTCAGAATAACCGAACCCCGGCTGTTTTCCCGGGCAAAGCAAACATGGGCAAACAAACACGAGCGATGGGTACTGTACTGTACTGTCCTGTACTTTGCAAGGCGTGAATAATAATCCTCAGCCGACATACGCGTTCACATCCCATCCCGAGTCTCCACGCCGGCTTAATGGAGAAATGCCCACATATTCTCTGCCTTATCGTTCCGTGTCATTTTCTTGGTGCTAAAGCCGGGCCAGCCCAGCCTAGGCCAGCCCGCTTATCTGGCGCAACGTAGCAGACTCACTCCCCAAAACATGGTGAGAAGAGACTAACAAGGACCCTGTTCGAGCTTCCCATTTGGTGACTGAGGGGCCGGGCAATAAGTCAGTGAGTTCGGAGCATCGATGGTTCATTTTCCTCTTTCTGTTGCTAATATTAAGATGTATCTGCATGTGAGTTACTTTTCCCCATGGCTGGGTTGCCCTTTTGGGTTGTCCCGAAACGGAATAAAGAAGTCAAGGAAAAGAGAGAAAGAGAGGGAGAGAAAATAATAATCATCCAAAATCAAGTACATAGACAGAGCAAAGCCAAAAGAAGAAGGGAATGACGAAAAAGAGAGGAGCAAAAAAAAAAAGAAAGAAAAAAAAAAAAAAAAGAGAAAGAGTGAACCCCACCAGCCAACTGAGGTACCTTACCTTTACCGTAACTAGAGGGAACGCCAAAAAGACTCAGCCAGCCTCCGATGAGGTGCTTTTCTAGGAGGTCCAGGGAAGGAGCTGCCCGCCCACCCCACCTTCCATCCACCCTGATTGCCTTATCCACCCGCTGGCTGTATCAGTATCAGACAAGGCAAGGGCAGGAAAACGACCCTCCCCTCCTTCCTCCATCTGTTGATTCGCATCGCATCCCACCTTTTTATGTTATATATTTTTTCTCTCTCACGCTCGCCGTTGCTCCCTGTTCATCCTCCCTCCCGCACGCCCACCAAGCCAGCCCGCTCGCTGCACGCCAGGCACTTGCTCATTCATTCACACACACTCACACTCACACACCTACGCACGCACGCTCTCGGCTCGTTGTCTTACCCTCCTTTTCCTAACCTTGCCAGGTGCCTTGCCTTATTCCTCCTACTCCTCCGCCTTTCCTCCCTCCTCTCTTTTTCCCTTTTCCTCCTTTTCCCTTCCTCACAATGAGCACCTCCCAAGAAACCCCGCTTCCAACAACAACACCACCACCGCTCAAGATGCCTCGGGACGACAGCCCTCCGCCGCCCCCTCCGCCGCCTCCCAACTCGCCAGTGCAAAGATAAGCCTGCGCAGCAACCTCCGCAACTTCCAGGACTTCCCCATCCCCGGCATTGACTTCGTCGACATCATGCCCCTCTTCGCCAACCCCGAGGCCCACGCCGCTCTTCTCGACGCCCTCACCCTACAGATCGCCGAGACCTTTGCCACCTCCGGCGCCGCCAAGCCCGATGTCATCGTCGGCCTTGACGCCCGCGGCTTCCTTTTCGGCCCCGGCCTGGCCCTGCGCCTGGGCGTCGGCTTCGCCGCTGTCCGCAAGAAGGGCAAGCTCCCCGGTCCCTGTGTCACTGCCGAGTACGTCAAAGAGTACGGCAAGGATTTCTTCCAGATGCAGGAGGACGCCGTCCGTGAGGGTCAGAACGTCCTGATTGTTGACGACATCATTGCCACCGGTAAGTCTTATTCCCCTGCCCCCTACCCCGGATGCTCGGTCCATCCCGCTCTTTGTCTCTGAATCTGTCCCGCTGACACTTTTGCGACCACAGGTGGCTCTGCTAAGGCCGCGGCTGACCTCGTTACCCAGCTCAAGGGTAACGTCATGGGCTACCTGTTCATCCTCGAGATCCCAGGCCTCAATGGCCGCGAGAAGCTCGGCGGTGCTCCCACCACCATCTTGCTCGAGAACTAGAAGCTTCCATATATGATGCTACCTTTGGGGGCTCGACTTCTTAAGCACATCTGCATGACGCATCGGCTTCAACACCGCTGGTTCATTATAAAAACGAGCCCAGCTCCTTCTGTCGGACCGCTGTGGAAATCCTCGAGCAAGGTGGACGCTTTGGATGAACTTTCACCGGGAGTTCTGGATTCTGTGGCGTTTCTCTTACGAAGTGGTACATTATTCCCACATATACATTCACATTTACCAATAATTACTCTCGGTAGGCGTTTGGGCTTTCTCGATTTGTTTGCGACAGAAAAGTGATTTCCGGTGTCGTTATCCCCATCAAAATGTTTGCATACTTATAGACGGGAGCTTGTGAAGCTTGGCTGGGATGGAGGCTATTTGATTGATTGTTCTCAGACAAAAGTACCGTAGTTGGATGTATCTAATGATGATGGGTGTCTTTCCGCTACGATAGCCCACTATTCCTTCGGTATCTCTGTGACCACTTTTTTTTCTTTTAAAAGAAAGATCTCTTCTATGACATTGGTAGACTACCTACTCCATATACGCCTCACATGAGGCCTGTCCTTGTTTTTCAAAATCCTGTATATTCGACAAGTTCATATACAAACTCCTTTTCTGATGTTGTTGGCCATACTCAGCCTTGCGCAATATGTAAGCTATATGACGATGGCGTTCTCTACTAACAACCCCTGGCTTCGAACTCGGTATTTTCTGCGCATACCCACACCACTCGCGTTGCGGAAGAGGTCATAGTCGCCGCCGGCAGCCCTCATCAAGACCATGGGCACGCCATGAAGTCGCTTCATGCCCTTTGGCGTGAGCTGTTCTGTGTCCAATAGCGGCCGCGGCGTCTCCTCCCGCTCGCCCTCGTCTTCGTCCTCAGTCGGCGGCTCGTCCAGCACAATGACGAGCTGCAGCGCGGTGCGTTTGACAGGAAAGTTGGGGATGTTGTCTAGCTTCTCGCTGAATGAGCAGCCGCCGCGACGCATGACGATGACCTGGTGGTCGCGGGACGCGGCGTCCGGGAGAGGCCCGTCGCATGCTTGGTCGGCAAGGAACACGGTGTTCCAGGGAAGTCCGACACGGGGTCCTTGGAGTTGTAAGTGGGACAGCCGGCGATGGGGGTGTCGATGATCGAGGGCAAAGGAAGGCGCCTCGACCGGTGGCAGTGTTGGCTGGCCAGCTATATATGATGGGCCTTTCGTTGCTGTCCTCGGACTCGGCAACGTCGGCGTCGGTTGGCTCAAAGACCGACGATACTACCCGGAGCAGGCTCTTTAAGAGTGATTCGGAAGGCATCGGCGGAGGGCTCATGATGCCGCTAGCCGGCTTGTTCGATAACTCGGCGTGCTCCATGGGTAACGGGATGCTCGCATTCTGCTTCGCGACGACGTCGACAATCAACTCGATCTCGACCGCATCTTGCCGCCTGAGACAAGTGAAGGCTTCATCCTTGAGATGCCTGACATGCTCCGCATGGAAATAGACGGTCTCGTGGCGCCCAAGCTGCGTGTTACCGACATGAGTGATCCTCCAAGCCGGGTCTTTCTGGCCGTCCTTCTGACCCTTTTCCATCTGGAGCCGAAGGCCTTCAAGGTTTTTCACCGTCGGACCGGTGTGGTCGTACCACGTCAGCGCCGTGCCGAAGCGAGATGCCAGGGCCCCGGCGGTGTCGCTGGCGGGGAATTCTATCCAGCTCACGATGCGCTCAGGAGGGGCCACGCAGGTGCCGTTCTCAGGGAGCATCGTCGGCGGTAGGGTCCAAGGGAATATCGTGTAGTTCGACTTGGCTATGTAGCGCGTTACCCGACCCTTCTGCTCGTCCTCCACCTCAATACCTTCAATGGGACCGTGAATATTTGGCGTATTGTAGAGATCAGTGAAGCGCGATACGCCAAAGAGATCTGGCCGTCCTGCGGTCGCCGAGCCAGCCAGGGAGTTTATAGCGGGCGGAGCTGGGCAAGAATTTGTGAACGACTCGTCGTAGTAGCTGTAGAGTGACATATCTTTCCTAGCCTTATTGCGACTTGGTGCTTGCGGCATCTGCGCTTTCTTTGGGATGATAAGAGGGTGGCCCTCAGTGGTGAAGACGTAGGCAGCATCCAACTTGTTCAGCGGATGATCTGTATCGAACAGAAGGTACATGTACTTTGTCGTTTCGCCAAGGAAGAAGCTCTCCATACGGTCCTGCTTCTCGCCTGTTCGTACGTCCTGAAGGCCGGCCCATCCACAAGGGGCATGACACCGTCGCCAAATATCTCGAAGGACCATCTCGCCGACGTGTAAATACCAAGGGTCCTTTGTAGCACGGTATATATGGTAAGTTGATTCAATGAACTCCGGTCGTCCAGGCCACCACCCAATGCCTGACTCAACGTTGTTTTCGCGAATGGACCACCGTTCTGGCAGGGCTGAATAGCGCGTCCACAGCGCCGTGTATACAAGATTAGCTTCAATAGCTTCGTCTACCTCGCCGCCCAAGGCGAGGAGACCGGGATAGAATGCGCCCAGGCTATCAATCCACATGGTATAGGGTTGTCCCGTGGCGCGATGTCCATTGGAATAATAAGGATAGTGGCTACGGTCCGTGTAAAGATACCGTTTAACAGACGCGTGAGCTTGGTGCCACGCCTCGAGGAAGGCATCGGATGAATGAAGCTCAGGCTCGAGGGGAGGATGGAGTGTGTTGGGATCCAGCCACCCATCGGTGTTCTGCCTAGCTGACGCGGAGACGTTCGGCTTGTCATTTCCAGACAGTAGAATGTGACTCTTGAGAGCATACTCGAAGAAGCTGTCCATGCCCGCGCCGATGCCAGAGTGCGGACCAATCCAATTGCCACGCTCGGCGTCTATGCCGTTGCCAATCAGGCCGATTTCGCTACGCCGACGCCAAACCTCCCAGAACGCCCGCTTGGCCGCTTCCTCGAAGCGAGGATCCTTCGTCAGGCGGCTCAGGACGGTGAACTCAAGGGTCAAGCTTCCGGCACCGGCGCTGCATGTTTCCGTGATCTCCCTCCGGTTACCCGCTTCTGGCTCCTGGGGGTTATCAGACTGTTGATGGAGCGGTGAGTTGACATAGAATGGAATGCCGTGACGAAGGTTGACCCGAGGATACGGAATGCCAGTGTCTGTGTAGAAGGCAGGCAAAAGCCGCTGGGATAAATCCAGAGCCAGCCGCAGCAGTTGACCATCGTACCGAAAGCCATTAGGCCACTGTATCGGCGCGAGCTCTAGAGGGTCGTCACTAGCGAAACCTGGTGCAGGCTCCGGATGGTAATCTTTGATTGGTAATTCGCCTATGGCGAACAAATGCGCACTCAGAAGACCACCAACACCTCTTATCACCGTTTCAAACACCTGGACCTTGCTGTCAAGGTCGAAACCTCTGGCTCTTAAGCCAGCACCGGAAGGCCCTTGTCTCCCGTCCCCATAATGCAGGACGAGTTGTGCCACACCCTCCTGGAAATCGCTGAGTGCCTGGGCCGGCGTGTGTGATCCGTCAGAAGGACCACTTGCTAATATCGCGAGCGTTGAGAGGCTGTCCACGAGGGTTAGGGAATAGTTTCCCAGCGCATCGTTCAGGCCGATATGGGCAGGATTCTGTCGATCTCGCGTCAAGGGGCCGCAGGTCAGCGGTCGTAACTACTCGGAATCAGCACATGAGCCAAGACGAGATGAAGCCATTGGCTTGTAGGTGACGGACCTCATCTTCGGGAAAGGCATGTTGCATATAGTTACTATAACCATGGTAGAACATGTCGACCGTCTCCCGGCGCAGTTGCGCCAGGTAGTCCGCGCGCATGGCCAGGACGGTCCATGGTTGCAGAGCGCAGATGACCAGCAGCGTCGCCAGCAACATACTGCCCATCAAGCCCGCGGGCTGAGCGCCCCGAGGAATATGGCCTGCGAGTCCGAATGCTGGTGGCGGAGGAGCTTCATCGAGAGGCAACTGAGGCGGCTTGGAGGGTAGGAGAGCCATGAACCTTTGACACGTAGAGCACTAGATAAAAACACACGAGATCTTCTTTTGGAGATCACTTCATTAAGGGCGCCGACTGAGTATCTCAGCCAGCGGTTTCGGCTGTCGTTCGGGCAGATTTCCCAGGGTGGTCTCGTGATGATGGGATGCTGTCATCTTCGACAATCGGCAAGCCACTGATTGGGTGGTGCAGATTGCGGCTAGTGGAGAAATGTGGCTGGTGCACTCGGCCGGGCAGCCAATTTCGTCCGAGCAGCTCCCTGTCATCCATGACCACGGCATCATTCGGCATGGTTATATCACCAAAAAAACAGGAAACGATTGGTCCTAAGGTATGAACCGTCAGTCCGATCTGTTTTTTATCAAAAGAAGACCTCAAATCAATATCGCGCAATCGGTGAAGCCCACGACGAGCTGAACAGGTGAGCTGAAGAAGCAGGGAGAAAGAAGCGAAGCCTCGGCTGGAGATAACGTGAGCAAAGCTGGCTGCATCTCCACAGGACCACGCGGCAAGCGCGTCAACTCTCTGGGACCGAGACAACATCGCCTTTTCGTAGCACCCTCCATCCAGCTAGATCTCGTCCGTTGTACGACAGACGTTCTGCCATGTTCGCTGCTGGTCCCTGGAGAGGTTCATCCTTGTACTACCTTGCAAGACGCTAAAGGCTGATCGATCCTTGGTTCAAGACGGCGCTTGTTCCGTTGGCCATGGATGACGTTTTGGACAGGGTCGCTCGAACTGGTCGCCGACTTCAAGGCCGTCAGCGGGAATCACATCGTTTGAGCGGCTACGAACTACCGACGAGCCAAAAAGGGAGAACACATGGCCTCTAAGGAGGCCTCTGCAAACGAGCACAATCAACGAGCTCATCGAGAGTGAGAACCACAGCGCGTGGTGTCGGTGCCCAAGTCTCTTAAGACGGCTCATCCACCTTTTCGTCTTTCCCCATTTGGTCACATCACGAGCTCGTACAGGTACTATACACTTATTTCTTGGCTCATCTCGCATGTTTGTATCGATACCTTTGCCGCAATGCTATCCCCTGTCTCTAGATGGTGTCAGTCTAGGAAAACGCTGGACAAGGCGCGGGGTCGATCCTGTTCTTGGCCTTGTGGACATGGCACCCCCGGCGGAAGAACCAACTCCACTAACGTTCAGACTAAAAATTAAGAAGCCAAAAGCAGCCTACGGAAGCTGGGGCCGGTCAACGGCATCCCTGGAGACACGCCCGTTTAGGGCCGTGGAGAGGCTCCAATTGACGATCACGAGGTGGGTGGTTGACACAACAGAGCACCATCGGCGAATTACAGTGAAAGCGTTCATGACGCCTGTGTGGTGCATTGCCTAGGCTAGGGCATGCCATCTATGTCACTAGAACAGCCAAAAACATGTGCTGGTCCATGCCCCGATAGTCTTTTGACAAGGGTCTAGAGAACCAAAACTGTCATTGTCATTTTACCGATTGGTGTAACATGGACCACTCGAGAACAAAAGGGCGGCAGCTAGCAAGAGGGCCACGGGACGGCCATGTCGCTTGTTGGCGCGAAATTGAAGTGTGAGTTGGTCCGACCAGGCCGCCTCAATGGGCCGGGCGAAGCTCGATAGTAGCGCGACAAAGCCATGCCATAGGTGAGATGTGTAACATAGCCCCTCATTCTGCGACCCGTTTTCGGGCCCGGCTTTCATCGCTCTCAGACGTATCAAGTCGGCATCGTGACACCACCGCCAGCGCTGCCCATCTCACCCTCAATATCGAGCTGTCAATCTATAGACACCCCTATCTTTCTCTATTTCTTCATTCTTTCAGCTGCCTCGCCTCAAGACGCTAGACAGGCAACCATCGGGTATCCCCGAGCATCATCGCCCAACCGTCCGCTACCCGTCTACAGCGTCATGGGGTGGGTATTTGCGTATCAATGAGGCCTCAAAGACGAGATACATGGACGCACAGTATGTCAAGAACCTCATACACTTGCAGGCCCCTATTCTGCCTTACCATACTTTTACTCATGACGCTTGCTGTCGAAGCGTGCGCATTGGCTCGTCTTGTTTAATTGTTCTGCCTCCAATCTGACGAGTGGTGGCACGTAAACATGGGCGTGAGCCTTCATCATGCCATCTAATTGAACTTGCCACCGTCCAAATGACGAGGGAGGCGTGTACAGAGAGACTTAGTGAACTAATACTCGTCTGGAATGCAATGAGCACGACGGGTGTGATGCTATTTGGCCTTGGAAAATGATCGAATCTCTCACCGAGGAAGAATTAAACCAAGGGGTTATTGTAAACGGTGAGTGACATGATCCCTAAACAATACTTGGCTTGCCAGCCTGGTACTGTCAGCATTCTCAGCCAAGTGGCTACAATTACCTGTTCCTGCTTTCTACGAGAGTCACCTCAAAGTATGTTGCCAAGGGCAAGCAGAAAACAGGAGTCGTAAAAGATATCAACCAAATCTTTTTAAAGAAGGATATCCACAGAGACGCCCAAGATACAGGCTATTCACGGGCTTTTCTTACCACTTGTCTGGGCAGAGGGGCGTCGTCTATTCTTGTACCGGTTACGTCTCGACACTCAAGCATTGTGAGATGTACATTCTAGACTGGGACGAGTGTCTCAATCGCTATGAATACTCTCTGTACACTGCTGCTAATGTCGCGAGACTGGATATCATATGCATAGCAATCCACCGAATCTGAAAGGCCAGTGGTAAACCGACAAACTGGCCGCTACGACCGCGATACGGAGGAGTCCTTCACACCCGCTCGACACTCCCTCGTCGCGCACGCTGTGGTACTGCCCGCCAGTAGCCCCCTTGCGTATTAGTAGTGATGTCAACACCGGGAGCCACCGTTAGTTGTCTCAGACAGGCCATTCCTGACCTCGCCGCTAGCAGCTCGGTCAAACCCTCATTACCCACGTGTAATAGCGTGCCGCCCGGCCCAGTGCCCTCTCGGTGAACCAGGTTCTTTTGCGTGATCAGTTCTGACCCGCCCGTTTACAGTACGCATCAGCAAAGGGAAAGGAGCTCGGGGTCGGTCCGCAAGCTGCTTTAACCGCCGGCGCCAGAGGGCGAGGGCGTGCTTCTCTGTGTACGGGATCCATCTTGGCCCTCGCTCGACGGTCGTCTAATGTGTCGAAGGGGAAGCGGATGCGGTGGAGTACATGAAGTGTCGAGCTCATGATGTTCTAACGGTGCCCCTGACCGTGCTAGCAAGCTCACAAGGCTGAAGCTGAGCACTTACTGCCCATTTCTCGCTCTTGGACGTGGAGTAAGAGGGACGACGGGGCCTTGGAAGGACCCGTTCACCGGGGCATTTCGGGCAAACTCACACATCTCCACGGGCTAACAAATTGAAGAGGGAAAAAATAAAGAAAAAATCATCACGATCTTAACGTCTGCCAGCCCCATTTGCCTCATGTGCCCCATACCGCCTAGGAGCGTGGAACAGAACCGAATGACCCTCTCCGTCCCCAGTGGGCATCTCCTCTTTGACAGAAAGGAGCAAGGGCCGACGTGTGATGGGGGTCGAAACAACGCCCGCGTCGCCACATGCACTATCTCGCCGCCCCTCTCTTTTCGCGGGCCAGGTTGGTCCTTGTTCTGAAGGGCACGGCGTGACGCTGGTCAGGAATAGCAGATACTTTACGAATCTGGGTTTTGCCCGCAGCCGGAGTTGGTCTGGCTTCTGGGGCCTGGACGGGGTGACGGACTCGCGTCCAGAGCATCGCGCAGTGCAGCAGAGCACGGCTCATGTGGCCCCCTCCCCGGGGACGTATGACTCTTGCTGGCCGGGAGTGGTAACTCGGAGGCCGACAAGAGCATGCACATGTAGGTAGACAACGATTGAAAAGAGCGATACAAGGTAAATGTGAGGAGGCGAGGTAAAAGCAAGGTGGCTAACTAACACATGACGGTCGAACGAAGCCCTTCCCCTTCCTTGACGCAGCAGGGCAGGGTTGCGGAGGACCATGCAGGCCGTGTCATGGATCTCAGCGTCGAACCGAAAACAGGGCGGTAAAATACTGCACCCAGCATCACACCCATCCATCTAACCAGTGCAAACCCCAAGCCTCTCCCGTTTCATTGCCCCCTTCGCGTCTCCTTGTGGCCCGTCTCCTCCTTCTCGCGGGGAGACGTAGGGCAGGGACACGACAGGACAGGGCGTAAGGCAAGGCATATGGCACCGTAGCATCATCCTGCACGACCTCCTCGACGCAGGGTTGAAGAAGATGATGGGCAGGCAAGGGGCACGGGGAAAACAGGACAAATGCCTCGCCATCGACGCATGACCAGCGGGCAGCGCAGACATATGTACACTCCTCCTCATTTTCCAGACATTCGGGACCGGATGGTTACGTCTAACCTCCCCGTCGAGGGGAACCTTGCTGTCCGCAATCTCTCTGCTGCCAGGCGATTGCATTTGCATTTGCATTGGCAGTGGCATCCAGGCTTAGGTTGGACTCGCTTGGGGCCGGTGAAAGCTCTCCTCTCCGTACCGTCCATCTCGGTCTTTGTTGTCTGCTCATCATTAGCACACCGGGAATATCGCTTTCCGTATTCCATCCCATGTAGGTAATTTTCCCTGGTCCTTGCTGACTGGTCCCTCCCTCGCGTCCTGCCACTCTCTCTCTCCCTCCCTCCCTCCCCCAGTCACCTCCGATCCCCTGCTGCTTGTGCGTTTACGGGTCCCCTCTCCCCCTGCTCTCATCACAACACTGCTCAACCCATTCACAATCGCCAATCTTGACGGCCCCGCAAGCCGTTCGTCCGGAGGGCCTTAGGCTGGCGGAGTACTGACCCTGGTGCCAGCCACGGTCAGTCACTTGACTTTTCACGTGATGCCCTTCGCGCTCCCGTTCCGCACACTTGAGGCTCTGCCCCTGCCCAGCTCCTCTCCCTCTTTGGCTGAATCGCTTTGGGCAGCTAGGGGCCGTTTGCTGTTGCTTCTGCTCCTGGCACTGTGTGCATCTGGCCGGGGTCCATTGAAGCAATGCAACATCGCCAAACAAGGGCGAGCCTTTCTGCTGGGAATGGTAGGGTGGGCAAGTCGGACATAAGGGCCGCATTTGCGGCCTGGCAGTGAAGAGCCACCCACCGGTTTACTCCGTCGCTCATCATCGTGCAGCCTTGTCTTCTCCGGTAGGCGCCCTGGCTCCGGTTTGGTATGGTCATCGGCGGCCGCCCTGTTTACCCACTGACCGCATTGAACTCTGACCATGCACGTCCATTGCGATGCAGTATCGTCCCGGTACTTTACGTATGCAAGGAGCATTTGTAAACAAATCACGCTTAGCAGGAACGAGAGGCTGGTGGTGTAAATGCTTGATTTGGGGAGTCTAGCTCTCCCACTTTCTCAGACGTCTGATATGTGACTAAACAATAAAGAATATCTTCCCAGTATAGGTAACGAACGACCACCTTGGCCTCTACCATAGGTCTTTCCTGAATCCATCCAAAAGGCAGCGAATCAATCATGAAACTGGCCCAGGAGCCACTCATTTTCCATTGCGTATCCAGCATGATTATAATGATACAAAAGAGACAAAAGCCCAGTTCCGGTTCTTCATCGAGAAGAAATAACAATCTAAAGCGTAGAGGCCTTCAGGCATCCCTGAGGTAGTTGAACAAAGGAAACGCAGGAAAACCCAAAGAAACAAGGAGCAAGGGAAAACATTTATGAGCAAACATCGCTACCAGCGGCTGTGCGCCTCTCCACTTCTAGTCATGCATCGCCGGTTTAGGGTGAGTGTCGTTAACTTTCTCGGCGTTCCAGGTACGCTCGGGGTCGACCTTGGTGTCGATTTGGCGGTTCCAGACGCTCACGTCCATGACTTCGTTGTCCGACAGATCCTCCTCATCCTTGATCGCGCGACTGCCAAAGACTTGGTCCATGATGGCGTCGTGCTCCATGGGGTTGCTTGCGGGCCCCGGTCCAGTGGCCATGTCCATTTCGTTATGTGTATACTCGTCTTCGCTTCGCTTCTTGGGTGCTGCCTTGGTACGTCGCCGCCTCCGAATTCCTAGGTCTCCGTGTGCTTCCATGTAGAGGTTTTCCTCGAGCTTGAGGTTGTGAACTACCCTAACCTCGACATCCTCGACTCCAAGGCACATATTGCGGGAGCCGCCAAGCTCGTGGAAGAGGTTCAGGAGATTGCGATATCTGTCGCGTTCCATGATGTGCCATGCCTGGCTAAGAATCTCGTCCTAATATTCCATTGTTAGCGATGGGCCCTGAACATGGATTTTTCAGGGTGACTTACATCTTTAGGAGCCATTCCAGAAACTTGCAGCGGCTGCGCTTGAACTTCATCTGAAGGTTCTCTCAGGCTCCGCGCCCCTTGGGTACTTTCTGGCCTTCGAACGTCTTGTTATACTCGGACCAGATGTTGTCCCACATGTTCTGGCCTTTGCTGTAACGATGCTTCCAGCGGGCTTCCCAGATGCATCGCTCCTGAGGAGGTGTGTCGGGCTTGAGGGTAGGGGGACTTCTTCTCCAAAACAGTTCTTGTGTTCAGCTGAAGGATCTAGAGGTCGGCTGGCAGTAGTGCGGCTATGGCGACGAGAAGGGCGAGGCTTCTTGACTCGACCGGACCCTTGAATCACACGACGTCCTGGGGACCCGCTCGGAGCGCGATGGGATCCCACATTGGTGTAGTGGTGGAACAAGCTATCGTCCAAGCTGTCCCGGCGTTCCTGGCGAATATGGGGCAGGGGCGAGTTGTTTAGAGCGGAGGAGCCAGCAACGGAGGGGACATGAGACATGGCCCTTTCCACGCCGCGATGGGAAACTTCCATGGCCATGGGCGGCGCATCTCGCATCGAAAGATTTTGATGGTCCATGTGCGACATGCTGAGATGATAGTATGGCGAGTCGGGCTGCTGAATCTGGTGAGACTCTGAAGGGTCCGACACGGCAAAGTTTCCTAGGTACGCCGGCGGCGGTGCCGGAGTTCGACGTCCCTCAGCCATGTACGACTCAAGGTAATCTGTGCTGACAGAGTTTTGTGTTGTCATTGGGAAGATGTGCCACTTGGGTGGCCGTTGAGTTCGAGATGGTTGGTCCAGGTTTGATACATCTTCTGGTCACCAGGAGATGCAGGGTCCTGAGACTGAGGAGTACCAGGAGCGGCAGAGTATTTGCCGTTAATCTGGTGTATCTGTTGCAGTTGTGGGGATGCCGCAGAGGAGCTGGGGTAAGAAGCGAAGAATCACACTGCGCGGGTAGGGTAAAGGTCGAAACCTGCAAACGCGTAAGCTAAAGCTGTCCCTCGAACTTTGACCATGGAGCAGAAATAAGTGTGCGACGTACCGTAGAGTATGATGTTAGTTCGTGGTAAGGTGAGCCGTGTGATGCCGTGGAAGACTGAGGATATTCCGCCAAGTTGGAGTGACTTGACAAACCGCTAGAGTGCGGAAGAGCAGTGGCAATATAGTGCTCCTCTCCCATGATCATATGGGATCTTGGGGGCCGTCTGGTGGGTGGCGGCTAGTAGTCAAGGGGATCAAGGGCCTTGATAAGCGGCCAAAGTCGCTCGAGCGAAGAACGACGGTGGCAAGGCGCGGTTGAGGCGTGTACCAAGGATGTTGGGCAAGCAGGCAGGGCTGTAGCCAACAAAATGTGTTCAAGGATGGGAAGCACTAAAGAAGATGTCTCTTAGATGGAGCAAGGTGAGGTGGGAGAGACGAAGCTCGAGTCGTTGGTCAGACGGAGGAGAGTGTAGATGAGTAGAGCTTTCTGATGGAGGGACACAAGATGTGGCCAGGGCTCTTTGTATAAATGATGATGGGCCAGGACGGAGAAATCCTTGACCATGGCCAGCCGCAAAATGGAGTGTACCTCTGTCATCCGTGCGGAAACTGGATATGGACTGTCATGTAGGGGTCTATGCTAGGTAGAGGGGTGTAAGGGGGTCTCGAGAAGAAGAGCAGCAACAAGAAGAAGCGTGGCTCGGGCCGGAATTGAAGGACATAGGGATCTAGAGGGAGGGGCGTCTGGACAAGCCTCAAGGCCAGGCTCAGGGCAGTTCACCCAGGCAGAGAGGCTTGCTTCTGGATTTTTGGGCAGAGAGTGGCAAAGCATGCGCGAGGGCGCATGTGCCGAGCATGGCGTGAGAAAGGGCCTGCAGGGGACCCGTGTGTGCAGTCTTGCTCGCGATAGAGATGGGAATGAGTAGCCGCCAGCTTCTCCACGCCTGTGCTATTCATACCACCTAGGGCCTTGAAGGGGTCTGGGCTAGGTTCGGTTCGGTGGCTCATGGGGAGGAGGAGCACGAGCCAGCCCAGGCATATGTTCATCTATATGAGCCTGGGGGTGGCCCGTTTCGAGTGTGGAGGGAGGGAGGGGGTGGGTGGGATGGACAAGGGAACGGCGTGGCTTGAAAATGAATGGAGTACAGTGAAGGGTAAGGTAGCACCATTGAATCTGAGTAGGGCATGCGACGGGTCTGGAGAAAGATGAGATCCACCTCCAACCGTTGCGGCATCATGGCTTGGCTGCTTCTCTGACAAAGATCCGCCCGATTTAGCTGAGCAGCGACGCACAACGACCGTGGTGCAGGTGACAGATACGATTGTGCAAAGCAACCGCCAGACGGAAAGGTAATCTGATGCGCATTAAGACGCGGGGCCGAGGACTGTCTTCGAACATGAGGGTGGTAAGGAGAGCCGGGGTGTGTAAGCAGAGGAAGAAGATGGGAGAAGAAGCAATCGAATTGAGGAAGCTTCGGTGCATCAAGCAGGTAAGGGACATCGTGGTCTGCCACTGGGTAAACCCTTGTGCCCTTGTCGCTGGACAGGGCGCTCGAGCAGAGGAGAGGAGAATGACACAGATACACTTCGATATGCGGTTATTCGTCTTGTCAGCGGTCCCAAGTGCCAACGGCTTTGAGAGGCATTTCGAAGGCGTAACTCCGACTCGTCTAGCATCCTCCAAGCGTCGGAGTTATGACTAAACGAACGATTGTTCCGGCAGACACAAAAGTCAACTTGTCCCCTTTGAAAAGTCTAGACTAGCTGATGAAGGCATGTGCCATCATCACATCGGCAAGATTGACCCATAGTCCCAGCGGTTCCTCAAACGAGGACATGCCAGCACTGCGATTTATTCGGCAAATAGTGTAGTTTACGAGCAAAGAAAATAAAAACGACGTTGTGGGGGTCTGAGAAACATTAGGGAAGAAAAAAAACAAAGAGGATGCGCAAGTCAGGATCAGCCATGGAGCAGATGTGGACTGATACACTGCCTCGATTGCTCGGTCGCCTGGCGAGAGCGTACAATTGATCCAGGAGAAGCTAACTCAGGAAAGCAATCAATCTCCAGAATTGGGCAGGGCGGCGGGTCGGGGCTGTCCCCGATGGAGCCCGGACCCTGGTCATCTTAAGCCAAAGGAGCCAGGGACGAGCAAACATGGCCATGTTTGAGCAAAGTCCGACAGCGGCCAGACAAAAGCTTGGAAAGCTTCCATCTCAGCATAGCATAGACAAGACGAAGCGGTCGCATAGGAGATGCGAACATATAGTGCATTGTTCATTTCTGCCGTTGACGTGGACAACGACAGACTGCATTTGGGGTCCGAAGCAGACTCCACCCCACACAGTTGCAAAGACGGGGGTGCGCATGTCGTTCCGTCGAGGGATGCTATTCGCCCGGTCGCCATGTTGTCCACTCCCAAGCCTAGACGGAGGGAGATGAGAAAGGTGCTCCACGCCTGAAGATTTTCGCTCAGTGAGCGAAACCCGCTCCGATCTTGGTGACACAACAAGGGGCGAACAGGATCCGGGCGTCATTGACGACGACGACGACGACGACAAAATTCGCGTGCAGATTGAACTGGGTAGTCGTGTTGGCATGGCCGTGCAGCAAGCATCCATGAATAGTGACGTCTCGCAGCATCCCCTGATTCCATTGATCTTGATCCGGATGAAACATTGCACGTTCTTGCCTATCGTTTTCGCGTTCCCGCACCCCGGCCCCTGACGCCGTTGCGTGATAGATGGGTGGATGGATAGGTGAGTGAGGAGATAGGTGGCCCGCTCGGAACGCTAGGGTTCCGTTTCCATCAGCAAAGGATACTGTATATCCTGGCATCGCATCGCATGGCATCGCACCGCATCGCATCGCAGGTCGGCCGACATCAAGGCAACCAAAACGGAGGCTAAAGGAGTCATGCTAACGACTAGCGTCAGCAGGCAATGACGGGATCAGACGGGAGATGGGATGGGATGGGTCAATGGTGAAGACAGCGAGATAGGCCCTGGCCTGGCCCTTGTCGTTGCCCAATTCAGGCACGTCAGGTCAGGCCAGGCCAGGGCCAAGCAAGCTAAGAATGCTCTAGGACAGGCAAGGCAAGGCAAGGCAAGGTAGGGTAGGGATGGAGCTGGCCTGGTCGGGAATTACGAGGCCAGGCGCACCACGAGGTGCTACCTTCCCCGAGCCCTGATGTGAATTTTAACCTTAGGTAGGTGTACCTTGATCGCTGCTAGTAGCTAATGAAAGAGCGGCGTTCTAATCGATGGCTACCTACCTACCAACCTACCTACCTACTAACCTAACTACCTACTAACCTACCTACCTACCTACCTTAGCACCTAACCTATCTCATACCTACCTTCCCTTGCACTGCTCACCATTGTCTGGGGCGGCTTGTACCAGTACAGTACTGTGCTCATCACGTCTCCCCTAGCTACCTTATCCACACACACACAAACACAAACACGCACACGCACACGCACACAATCTCCTACACGCCCCCGTCGCTGGCTAACGCGTAGGCATAGACAGAGACTGACGACGACAATCAGGTAAGTAAGTAGCCGAGCTTCAGTTCCAGAGCTACCACACACAGTGTCGTTACTATTGCTAATCAGGCGAGCCTATGAGGCTTGTGGATCGCCGTGCCTGGTGGTGGGGAGGGATGGAAGGCATCACATCCGCTTCTGCTCGATGGAGTGATGAGCAAATGTCAACGAGTCGCACAGACAGCCAGCTCACCACATGTTCCGCCCTACGAGAACCCTGGGCCACACCCACGAGAAGACACCAGTCATGACTGGTTCTGAGCCGCCGATGGTTGTCTGTCTGTTGGTTTGCAAGATGCCTTCTGCGGCCGCCGCTCCGTCTACCGACGTCGATCTGCCAACAGGCGATCCAGCACTCACACCCTCTTCGTTTCTCCCTGTTTTATTCTGCCATTGCGCCCGTAGGGCAGACGAAGGTAGCGGCACCACACCATCTCGGCCCCCGCCCTCCCCGTCCAGACGTGAGCCGGCATTCTGACAGGGCACGAATGGCGGAGAAGTTGACAATTCTTGCGGCTCCTTGTCAGGCTCAGCTATCTTCTCTTCCCTCCCCCTTCCAGCCTACCTGCCCACCCACCCAATACAGCAATCAATAACCCCAAAACGTGCGGTGGTGCGCTCACTCGGTAGTCCGTCTGTCACCAAAGAACCAACAGCTCAAGTAATCAGGCGACAAGCTAAGGAGGCGGGCCGGGAGATCCTAGCATAAGGCTTTCGAAAAGGCCCTGTCAGACGAGCAGTGGCGTAAGACTCTACCGGACATCCCTCCGCCCGCTCAGTCCCTCCCCTCCCCTCCATTGGCGGTGCTACATGCCATGGAGAGAAGTAGAAAGCGCACGACAAGGAAGAGACGAGGGAAACCGGCTTGGGCAAGAAGCGACGCAAATCAAAAGTACTGTGCTGTCCCGTACTGTCCCATCCTGTCCCATCCTGTCCTGTCCTGTGACGAGTAGCGCAGCCACCCTCCCACGCTAAATTAGCACAATCCGAACTGTCGGGACACGCTAGAGAGGCCGGACAGGGAGACGCTCGGCGACATTGGCCAGAGCCCAGAATCGCCTTCCCAAAAGACCGTAGCGCAGTCCCACACGGGATCACGCCTATTGGGCCGATGCAAGCCAGGTAGGCCAGGTAGGCCAAGTGGGCCCCTGACGCGAGGGGCTGGGGCGTGCTCAAGCGCGGCTAATCACAGAAGCAGTAAATCTTCATTGGATACCGACAAATGTATAGGCGACCTGCACGGCCAACACATAATCTCACCCTGGTTGCCTTTTCCTCCCTTTGCCTTCTCTATCCATCACTCATCACCCAGCTCCCGGCTCCCAGCTCCCAGCGCCCAGCTCCCATCTCCCAGCTCCCAGCACCCATCCCACCGCCTGCGCCGCGTCAGAGCTCATGCACGAAAATCTTCGTGCATGAAGGCGCAGATTTCCGCGCTCCAGCTTGGCCCCTCGTTGGTCAGCATGCTTGCGGCAGCCGCTAATCACTGCCAAACGGCCGCCCCACACACCTCCTCTTCGTCAACACCTCGTCGTTTTCCTTGCCTTTGTCGGCCTTAGCGACCAACCAACGACACCTCCATCGGCAGGCAGCTACCTGCCTCGCTTTTCCATTGCCGACCGTGGGCTGGCAAATTATCACTTCTGGCCGTATGCTTGTCGTCGTCCTGATAGATGCTCAACTGCCGAAGCTACAGCAGGTCCAGAAGACGATCCTCGATGTGGCCTAACCCCGAGCCCACTTGCTGTCACAGCCTCGCTGCCCAGCTGTTTTGGAAGCAGCCCGTTCTTTTCACATGCGGCCTCTGACGAGGCCAGGCTGATTGATCTCTGGCGTTCGGTAAATTCAATCCTGTGGGTTCGCGTCGTGCGTTCGACTTTCTGAAACTGGGGTGAGTGCCCCTGAGCTTTCTCCATCTACCAAGGAACGCATGCGGTTTGCTTCTGGATTCCCACTGCGGCTCGTCCTTTGCCTCAGCTCGCCCAAAGCGGTCCCGCCTGCAGCGACATCTCCGTACGTGGTGGGATATCATTTCCTTGTCCTTAAGCGCCGGGCGTCCAGGTCATGTATGGCCCCCATGTTCCGTCACTCTCTTGGAAGTGGACCAACACCACCGCGTGCATCGTGAATGTGAGGTCGACAGTAGCCGCGGCCGTCTTAGTCTGTTTAGGCATTTCTCCAGGCGCATTGCATTGCATTGGTCTCCTGCTTCTCTGGGCTTGTATATATTGCTGCGGCCGCAGCGCTACCAGACTCTCGGGACCTTCACCATTGGCAGCCCCATTCTATTCATGCTGGGTTGTCACTTCTCGATACGAGGTCCTGCTTTAGGAAGACGGAAATGTCCACTGGCTCGTGAGCAAATATGCATTCCAAGTACGGACACCAAGCTGAGCCACCACGTCACGCTCTGAGGATACCGAGGCTCCGATGGAGGAACTATTGGCTGGCAACCATCAGGAGGAAGATATTGTCCTAAACTTTCATCCTGCCAATACCCATCCCACTGAGCTCGGCTCGTCCATTGGCCTTGGACAGGGCGGTAAATATCGCGCTGTCGCCTAAACAGTCCACTCGCACCGCCCAAACCGCACGGGACTAGCACTGTTGGTTCTCCTCAAACGTGAGTGCCCCTGGATTTTCGCGTCGCTAGGCCCAGGCAACGGTCCAGACATACGCCCCCTCCTCCAGATGCCGTCTGTACCTCCTTGACGAGTCCAGGTACTTGTGGCGTCCGGAGCAGATCACCACAGCCGGAATGAGAAGGCAGACTTTCTCCACAAACGACGAGCCAGGCTTGAATAGGGGTGTCGGATCAGGGTCCGGTTCATCCATGACGTTAATTTCTTCGCCACAGTGGCCCTATCGTCGGCTATGTAGTAGTTGACGACGGTATTGAATAAGAGCTGCTGGCTCTTTCAAGCTGGAGCTTGCTTGGCTGAAGGGAGCCTCCCACGAACGACCTGGTTCGGTCAGGGAACAGCCCCTTGGGAAGGCCCTTGGGAAGCCCCTTGAGAAGCCCTCTGGAAAGCCCCTTGAGAAGCCCTTCTGGGGGTGAAATGACAGCGCTATCGCGAGGTCCTTGGCCTTCAGTCTAATCAAACTGGACATGGACTTATGCAAATGCCTACCAATGAGGCCTAGCCAGCACTGCCTTTGGCCGGTCAAGGGCTCGGTGAGTCGCTCGGCGTTGGAAGATGCCGGAGTGCCATGAGCAGGAGAAGGGCATGATACGCCCGCGCGCGGGCTTCTCCTTGTAAACGCCGAGCTCATTTCGCTCCCATGACTTTAAACCAACAAATATTACAGGCCGCCGCTGTCAGTGCGATGGCAACACATCCTCTAATCAAAACTTGGAAGGATGGAGACGGGACGGAAAAGACCAGGCCTCTGATACATGCAACTCTTTTGCCACCAATGCCTGTCATGGCACGTACCGTTTGCCCGTCCTTGCGGGCAACGGATTGATATCTATGGCTCGGCTGCATTAGAAGGCCCCCATATGATAGCTCACCGCCAACATCGGCGGCGGAACGATTTGCAGAGGGCGGGAACCATGAAGTCATCCACACGCCTCCTCCTTCACGTTCCCTGTATCACACGGAGGTGACTCCACGATCCTAGTGTCACCTCAGTCGGCAGAGACACCTAGACAATGTCTGATCTCGAAATAGTTCCCACGGCCCATCAGGGTCCAGCCTTGTAAGGCGGGCGGAGTTCATTCCACCACGATGATATGCGTGTTGGTTAAGAACGGCCCATTCCGTGTCTTGCAGCACGTTACGGCCGTCGTTGAGCGCCCGACCAGGAACAGAGCTAGAACCAGCATACAACATGAACATGCAAGATGCGGAGTTTGCAACCAACGTCAACCACTCCTTTCCTAATCTCTCCTTTGACAAGGGCGTGGAAGAGGTATAATGGAGCCAAGTACAGACCGCACAGTGCCTTAGGCTGCTGCGGGACTCAGTCAAGGGGTGTTGCTATCTGGGACAGGTATTTGACGAGATGGTGTTTTGCAAAGTAGGTACTTCGGTGTCCTAATTCGAGGCCATCGTAATGAGGAGCACTCCCAGGTCGACCCGTGTGAACCAGCTCACAGTAATCACTAAAGGTCTACACAATTTGCGCCAATCTCGTTCACGATAAGCCTGCTGCGCGATCGTCCCCATAGTACCGGCCGTAGGGCCTTGTCTAAGCCACCTCATGGCCAAACCCCATAGTCTTCCCCAGCATATAGTCAAAAACCACCTCTCAGCCGTAGAAACGGCCGGCTCTCGTGGCCTGGCAGCCTGCCGTGTCGCTATTTTGAGAAACACAACTCTATCCCCAGCATGAGTCGCGGCTGAAGTAGCATCGGGCGAAAGTGAAACTTGATATCTCGCAGCCTTGCAACGCAACGCATCTGAGGTCAAGTCGGAGATTAAGAGTTGATGTGACGTGATCTAACCCCCTCAAAGCTCCAAGGTCGAAACGTCGTGACTGATCCAAGCTCAGATCTGTCGCCCTGTTTGCACTCCCCTTCAGACCGATCCTTACTGGGCTAGGCATGGAACAACGTGCCGCCCCATGTTACGGTAATGATGGAGTTAAGGTGGCACAAGATTGGACGAACCGCTGGCGTGAGCGCGATCTGAACGTTTTGGGCAAAGCCCAACAAAACCCTTACAGGACACCTGCCCTTCTGCTACGTAGCACTCTCATCCTCATCCTCCATGATTTCAGTCTGAAGCCATCTTGTCCCGTGTCGAACCGGGGACCTGGAATCGTCTTTTTGTTTTGCGGCACAGCCTCACTTGAACCTCGTGGGCCATTTCCGGGGCGGCTCAACCAGAATAGCAGTGCCGCAGCAAGCAGCGCCATCTTCTCGTCTAAATCCTTAGCTCACGATGGGATAGCTCCGCCGAATGACCTCAAGCATAGGAGGGTAGCTCCCCTTCTGAAACGGTCCCGGCCCCAAGCCGTGGTATATGGGGAATGGGGAGGGAGGGAGGAGGAAGGGGAGGGGGTTTTGGTTGGTAGGCGAGCTGAATCGCAACGTCGTGTCTTCCTCTCGAGATCCTCGTTCCCGCATCGGATGCCAGACACGTTTTCCTCCCCACAGGGCTGAGCTGCAAGCCGTTGGAGGTGCATAGGGCAGCATTTTCGATGCTTACATCCACGAGCCAGGCATCCATGCCTTGCGGTACTTCGGCCCAAGACTCAACGCGCGCGGGTGAAATCCTTACTCTTGCGCTGAGCCACCGTGATCACCACCCCCGGCAGACGTATAGCAATGACTTTTTCTTGGTTCGTTTGCATCGAGATGAAAAAGTCCCGGCCGCGTTTTTTGTTTTTGCCCACGTTGTGTGTATTCCACACGCCCCTCCTTCGCGTCTTCGTTCTTGGCCCTTCCTCTCGTGTCACGGCAGACCAGGACTGGACAGCAACTATGTCAGCTTACCCTCCTCGTCTGCGGGCGCGAATAGGACGTGCACGCACACGATAGGCGGCAGAGAAACACAAAGGACTCCTCGGAAACCGATGAAAGGCGCACACATCAAAGTCAAGCCGATTACCAATCCACTGCCTGAATACGGTGCCCAGGTTGAGCGGCTCATCTCCGAGCATCAGACTGCCTTAGTCAAGTTTACAAAAGTATTACATATTGGTATAATCGTGACTACTCCGAAAGACCTATCCCTAGAAGAGCCGATGCATCCCATCCCGTCCCGTTCGATGTTCCACGCTGGTATTCCTTTGAAATCAAAAACAGTTTCCATTAAATCATTTTCCGCGCAACTTGGACAACCGGGACAAGCCAAACGCCAGCTCTATGCGACGTTTCGAGCAACAATTTTAGTCCGTAGTTTCAAGTGTAAAAAAGGGGAGGGAGGAAGAGATCCGCGTCCCAATAAACAAGAAGAAATTCAAACAGAAAGTCCAACGCGTCGATATAGCAAGTTCAAAACACACGTTCTTCTCATGCTCGTCTGTTTTGTAAGCAGAGGACATGCGCTCTATGCCCGTCTTTTCATAAAAACTTCTGTGCTCATCACGGGTCATCCTAAGCACCTTCAAGTGGAGGCACAAACGAGTAGTTAAAGTCAAGCAGGCCGTCCAGCATCCAGTTCTGGGGGTCGAAAATTTCGTAGTTGGCATCGCCGTAGTTTAGGCCCGCGATCATACTATTCGGGGCTGAAGCAGCCGACAGTCCACTGGCGCCAGGCGTCAGGGCACCATTAGTGCTCAACATGTTGGAGGCCGGCACGTTGTGGGATGGCATCAAGGTGCTGTCGAGGTGCGTCGACGATGCTGAGGATTCGTTAGCTGAGTCTGGGTTGGTAGGCTTAGTCAAAGCTGTCACGCGATCAGCGTCCGCCTTCATAAAGAAGAAATGGCCGTGAGGGTGAAATGGAGACTTACTGTCTAAGCTGCCCCGTCCAAGTGCCTGATACTCCTCTCTCCATCGCCAGACCGAGTCGAACACAAGACTCATGCTATGCCGGCAGCGAACCTTGAGCTGCAGACTATCGTCCACTTTGATGGGAGTCGAGTCGTCTTCGCGGTTGAAGCTTGGTCCAGCCTTGTCCAGACGGGCACCGTTCCACATTTGTACCATCAACTCGGCCAGACGCCATTGTAGATCGTTGTTGACAACACTGCTGGCACGGATGGCCTGGACAGTTGCGTGAAACAGGCTCCTTCCTCGGTTATAATCTATCGTCTTCGAGAAGAAGGACCTCATCAGCTTGAGGAGAGCAAACCCAGCGGCGACAAGCATTTGTTGGATGTAGTTCGTGGCATAAAGCAAAACGGTACCGCCGATGGCCTCGCGTGGCGAGTTCACCTTGTCTAGCTCCAGAACCTCGTCGAGGAAGCTGGTCGTTGCGCGCCAGAGCCCCATGAGGTCGTCCATATAGCCCGGCGTCTTGCTGGAGTCGAAGAACCCAGCGAGCCGCATGTGGAGACACGCCGCCCGGAGATGTATGGTGACGATTGGCCCCAATTGTTGAGATAGGATCGACGCCTGGAGCTCGCCGTAGTCTCGGCGGTATACGCGCATGAGCATGGCTCTATGCTCGTCACCAGCCACGCCTCTGGGGTCACTAGCGTTGCTGTACATCTCCTTGGACACCTTATCGCAGAACCGTTCAATCTGCAGGCGCGCCTCCAGCTCTCGCGAGAGATGCAAAGAAGAGTCATCGCCAGGGCGTAATGCCAGTGTCCAATCGTAGAGGGTTGACGCAGGTTGTCCATAGCCGGTTCCGATATTCTGGGCTACTATGTTGCACACAGCCCACGTTGCGACCCGATCAGCCAATTGCTCCTTGTTCAGAGTAACAGAGACACGGGAAAAGTCTTGTATATGATTTGGCCGATGAAGGCCAATGCCGGTGGCAGTTTTCATCATGACACCGCAGAGAATATGGGTCGGGTCGGAGGTGGTGGTGCTGGTGGGGAGCGGCCAGGCGCAAAGGAGGCACATGGCCTTAACGACGTAATAGCTGCTAGGAACCTCGCCGATGGTGGTCCACAAGAACCTCGTGAGAGGTCCTGAGAGGTTGGATATCAGGTTCGGCGCATTCTGGGGGCTGTAGCGGCGGGAAGCAACGGATATGATGGCCCAGAAGAGTAGAGGGTGCTGCTGGTAGAATTGATCAGGTGCCTGCTGGGGGTTGAGGAAAGGTAGGAAGGGATGGTAGAAGGCCCAGAATTCGTTGAACAGATGTGTGACATTGTCCTCGGTCAGCTGAACGCCCTCGAGCTCGTGGGTGTAGCGGGGAGATTGTAGGAACCACCCCGCTTGAGGTGCAGCAGGGACGAAACGGCCTCGTCGGATCCCATGAGGGACGGATTCCGAGTATGGGTATGGGTGTAAGGAGTGCTCTGGGCCATGGGGAATTGAGGTCATCGTCTTCGTCGACGACGTAGCCCTGGGCTCGGGCGTTGGCGATGTTTCGTCGCAAGCGATCAATCTCCTTCTCCATTTCCGCATGCTTGCTCCGCTTGCCGACACGCTTAAAATTGGACTCAATCTTGCACTCGAGCTTGAGGCGATTGCATCGCGAGCAGCTCTGGAAGGGGTCCTGGACAACGTCGCATCGCAGCTGTTGAGAGGCGGGTTAGTCATTGGACGCAGATTGGCGACACAAGCGACTCGGGACATCGAGGGACAGGATTGAGATGGCAGAAGAGGCTTCTAGACAGGGGAAGAGGGAAGGAAAAAGGAAATTGAAGGCATGAGGCTCGGCGCGCGTCGTGACTCACCTTTTGCTGGCGACACTCGTTGCACGCTCTCTTGACGCCTGGCTGGCGCTTCTTCTCGTTCTCGGCGTGATCGTCGTCGGCAAGGCTGCCGGGACTGCTGTCGAGGCCGGTCATGCCGGTGCTCCTCTTGCGCTTGGGAGCAATGCCATGGCGAGAGCTGACGGGGCTGCTTGGGCTCATCGAGGCGGCCCCGCCAGCGACGATGGACGATGCGTCCATGCGAGCCGCGGAGGAGACCAGCGGTTAAGGGCACGCGCTGGCAGACGCAGATCCCGGGGTGTGATTGTCGACGAGCCGGATCAGCAGAGGCGCGCGCGCTTAGCAACGGGGGAACGGCCGGTGTCGCAAAGGTCAGGGCTGGTCGACAGTGTTGATGAAGAATGCGTTGGCGTATGGGGGCCGAATGCGGAGACGGATTGTGAGACTTTGTGATCCAAGTTTTTGCTGGTTCTATTTTTTTTTCCTGCTTGGGGGAGGGAGGGGAGAGGCGGGGGCAGGAGAATAGTGTGTGCTCGTCGAGGGGTCTAGAGGATCAGGCAAGGTTAAGGAACCAAGGCAGGGCGGTGTGTGGTGGAGGCGCACATCTGATCTGTCCGTCTGTCCGTCTCTCTGGCTGTCTGGCTGTCTAAGAAAGAAAAAAAGGGACAGCGAATTAGCAGATGGCACTATGCAAGACCCAGGGACTGCTAGTTAGGTCAAGTCAGGTCAGGTCAGGTAAGGTATGCTACCGTGCTACGGGGACGGGGGTAAGGGAAAAGAAGAATCGACGAGTCCAAGTGGGATGAACATGAACCACTCCGTCGCAGGTAAGGTGAGTAAAGTATAGTAAAGTAAAGTAAAGTAACGCCTGCTTGCCTTAGCTCCAATACTTCAGGTCAGCAGCAACCCTGTTGCCATTCGTCTTCCCATTTCTGTTGGTAATAGTTTTCCTCTTCTCCAGGTCTTTGGTGGAGTCATTAATCTCTGGTCCTTTTTTTTTTTTTGTTTCTGCTTCTTTTTTTTTTTTCCCTCTTGTTAGTCCCTTGATCGCGCCCTTCGTCAGTCACACGGCCAGCCCTCCCTCGCTCAATCAGACCAAAGGGAAAGGGAATGGGAGCAATGGGAAGAGATGGAATGGATGGAAAAGCGGGGCGGCTCTTCACTCATCACTCGCAGTGGGGAAGGTTTCACAGACGATGCACGTCCCTGGGCCTGGCCTGGCTAAGGCACTATGTAGGTGTAGTACCTGGTATGTACTAAGGTACTAACTAATAAGGTACAGTACGGGTACTCCGTATGTTTTGTCTGCAGGTCAAGACCTGGCCGTGATCACGTGCCTCAGCGACCTGTCGAATGGCAAGTACCAACGGCATAGAGGAAAAGGACAGAGACATGCAATTCAACCTCAATTCAATCCAATCATCCTGCAGTCCCAGTCGTCACGTCAATCAAACTTGCGTCAATCGTCATCCCACCTCAACCCCCGTTGCTGCCAAGATTGTTCAGCTCAGCCTCACGCATCATCTTGTGCTGCTCCTCGCACATACAGCAGTACGTAGTACTTAGCAACACAATACATGGCGCCTAGTACCGAGGTTCGCAGCCGCTGTTCCAGGGTCCCGCCTGCTCCTTGTCAAGGCACTAGCAAACCGTTGCTCTAAGCGGAAACCTCGGTTCTCTCCCGACCGAGACGCCAATCTACCTGGCGTGCTTGGCTCAGTTCAGACGATTGCCTTGTTTCTCACCCCGCCGGCTCGACTGCCTTGACTAGTTTAGACGGCCATGGGCTCCAGCTAATTAGCTGCTGTCTCCTCTCCTGCACCTACGAGTCACCACGCCCACCTGGGTATGCTGACGCCTGCTTCGACGACATACCATTCCCCGCGTGAAGCTAACCCCAAGTCATGCAGATTGACTTGTCATGCACAAAGACCCAGAAGCCTAAGAATCAAGGCCGCACCTGCCTGCCTGCGCTTTGGAGACGTCTTACTTCTATCTTGTATCACCTTGATGCTCAAAGGTTCTCCGAAGACGAGCACCCACGACCATCACCTTTGAGACATTCAGACAGCCCCGAGAATGACCGAGTCCAAGTCTCATCGACGCCCTGTACAGAGGTCTCTGAAACCTCCACCCGCACAAACGTGCATTGCCGGTTCTTCGGCATTCACAAATGAGGTTCAGTTCGTTCTTCCAGGGTCTACTACTCAACCCGGTACGTCATCCAAGAATCAAGACGCCCAACAAGCCTTCGTGAGCTTACATTCACCCAAGAGACCGTCCGTATAAACACGGCAATCGTATCACAGCCGTTTCTGGAACCTCAAGCTTTACGGCACTGGTAATGAGCCAATCGAGAGGCTGGTTGACCAGCGGGGCCGCTACCATGTGTCTATGTCGTGTCGCATGGTGCAGATGTAACATCGGCACCCAGCCAAAATGGAAACTATCAGCCTGGAACCTGTAACCACAACGCCCAATGAAGTGCTCGCAGCCCTGATCCTTCTATGATGGATTTACTCGGGTTATAGGTACCTTGGTCCTGCAGTCTATCTCCCGCGCTCTTCACCCGCCGCACTACCGCCTGCTAAATAAATTGGGCCATGCGGGGTTGATGCTTCAAGTTTGCATCATCTGAAGAACAGCACTGACCCCTTAGCTCATGACGGAAGATATTCCTCTGTCATAACTTGAGCCAAGGTTGCTCCAAAGTCTAAAGTCAACCAACAATTCCCGACGCAACTTTGTTGACGATAAAGATTGTCACCATGGCCGGCTCAGAAACCTCCTTTACAGTTCCCTCATCATCAACGGCGAAGAGCATAGGACCGACAGACGTTTCGACGTCACTTCCCCAGCAACCGGCAAGGTTGTTCACAACTGCGTGAGTGCCAGCACTGACGATGCTGCTCGCGCAGTCGATGCTGCCTCTGAGGCATTTGCCTCCTGGCGCAAGACGACGCCAGGGCAACGACGCGATATCTTCCTCAGGGCAGCGGAGATCATGAAGAAGCGCCGGGCAGAGCTCACGCAGTACATGACTAGTGAAACTGGGGGTACGGAACACTGGTGCAACTTTAACATCGACGTTGCCACCGACATTATTACAGACGTCGCCGGACGCATCGCTACCTTGGTGGGTACATTCCCAGCGACGCAAGACCCCAATGTCAGCTCCATTGTCTTGCAAGAACCATACGGTGTTGTGCTGTCCATTGCTCCATGGTATGGAATCTCTCACACTACGACTGAGTTTGTTGCACGGAATACTCATCTCAAGATAGGAACGCCCCGTATATCTTAGGCACTCGCGCTGTCGCATCCCCTCTAGCTGCTGGAAATACTGTCGTCTTCAAGGCTACTGAGTTTTCGCCACGAACTTTGGGGGCAATTGTTTCGGTTTTCCAGGAAGCTGGTCTCCCTAAAGGTGTGTTGAACTTTGTCGTTCATGAACCAGCATCGGCAGCCGAGGTGACGGCGGCACTCATTCGCAACCCCTTGGTTAAGAAAATCAACTTCACTGGCAGCACCAGCGTCGGACGCATCATCGGCAAACTTGCTGGCGAAAACCTCAAGCCCGTAGTCTTGGAGCTCGGTGGCAAGGCCCCTGCAATTGTCTGGGAAGATGCCGACGTGCAGCTCGCGGCTGATCAGTGTGCGCTCGGCTCTTTTGCCAACGCTGGCCAGGTGTGCATGTCCACCGAGAAGATTCTTGTGCACAAGTCTATCAAGGCTGCTTTCGAGGAGAAACTCAAGGGTTCCGTCGAGAAGTTCTTTTCGTCACAGGCGGACGCTCCCATCTTGATTAACGAGGCTGCTGTCAGCAAGACAAAGAAGCTGGTCAATGACGCCATTTCCGGAGGTGCATCGGTTGTTATTGGTGATATCAACACCAAGGAGTCTTCTGGGACTAGAATGCGACCCATTGTCCTTGACAAGGTGACACCGCAGATGGACATCTACGGTACTGAGTCGTTTGGTCCCGCCGTGTCCATCATCGAGATTGAGACAGAAGAGGAGGCAATCAGAATAGCCAACGATACTGAATATGGCTTATCGTCGGCAGTTTTCACGGAGGATTTAAGACGAGGCCTCCGTTTTGCTCGAGAGATCGAGACGGGTGCGGTTCATATCAATTCCATGAGCGTTCACGATGAAAGTGCACTGCCTCATGGTGGTGCCAAGGCAAGTGGCTATGGGCGGTTCAACTCGTCGGCTGGTCTTGCTGAATGGGTTCGATCGAAGACTGTTACGTTCCCGAATTAGACTGTTGTCGTTTTCACTAGAGAAGAAATGTCAAAATATAATGCCTAGTTGCAATGACTTGTTTACTGCATTTTTTCATGTGTTTTCTCAGACATTGGGTCCAGTTTGCAGGCACACTACACTGTTGAGGAATGCAAAGTAGTTACACAACACCGTAGTAGCCCATATTATATCAACGAGAATAAAACCGACATTAAGCCATATCATAATCATAATTTCTTCAAAAGCCACAGATACAAAGGTATCGAGTCTGACACCGTTGTAAAAACCGAGATGACAACGTCATATAGGGTAGGCTGTTGCATTTGGCAGCCGCCCAAGCTTAAGCAACATCATCACGTAATCCAAGCTATCGATAAAGGGAAATTTTACCATGCAGCATCACTCCTAGCAAGCACCTCGTGAGAGCATCCTACCAGCATCTACAACATCCTATTATCATCACCACGATCCGCGAATCGCCCTTTTTCTCGCAACACAAAAGCTGACCCTTTTAAACAACCACCAACCTCGCAGCCATGTCTTCCCTTTTCGGTCTCGGTCGTCCCCAGATGACGTCGGAGCAGAAGATTGCCAACGTCGAGAGCGAGATGCGCATCATGGCTGACACCTACAACCGGTACGTTGAAGCGTCCGCTTCATTATCCTTACCTCAATCTAGGCAGTTGCTTTTCAACCTTCATCAATCGATGTTCAACGAAAACGCCAGCTGCTGAGGTTTCGTTGCGGCGATGGGCCGCAACAGCTCTCAAGACAGAACAAATACTAACCTGAGCCCACACAGCCTCCGCAACTCGTGCCAGAAGAAGTGCATCCCTACCGACTACCGCGAGGGCGAGCTCAACAAGGGCGAGTCCGTCTGCTTGGACCGCTGCACCGCCAAGTTCCTCGAGACCTCAGTCAAGATCAGCGAGATCATGCAGAGCCAGAACCAGGCCGGTCCCCAGGGCGGCATGTTCTAAGCGCCACGGATGCGTGACGGGTGCTCACAGAGGAAGACACGACAGCTACATGACTATTCCGAGGAGGAGGCGAGCTTCGGATGCGGTGCTGTCGCTGCAAGGGATGGGATTGTAAGGGTAAATCTTGTACGATTATAGACTTGTACGATGGAGCATCGTCGGGATGCTCAGCGACTGAGACGCCTGGCTACTTAATGGACTGGGCAAGGCGCTGCTAAGTCAACTTATATTCAGATATGGACCAATACCAGGACATGGATGAATGATATCTTCTCATCTCACCGCCGACACCCCAAACGCCTTTCCCCTGAAGTAACTAAACACCGCTGTCAATGCGACCAACTCCGTGCTGATGAAAACTCCCCAATGATGAAACATGCTACGCTCCTTCGTCTATTATGTCGACCGTGTGATGTTCGGCCCAGTTCCTATTCCCGTGAGCGTTCGTACCACCCAATGCAGCCAGCTCTCCGACTCCAGCTGCACTCTCAGCTCCTCGGCTCGTTTCTCGACATCCTCCACCTGCCTCTCGAAGTTCTTAACACCGTCTTCCACATCGTGAACTTTCTGACCGAGGGCGTTAATCTCGTACTCTAGGCGAGCTACCAGAACCTCGATTTCCTTAACACTCTCGGTGAGGTGAGCTCGCTCTTCCGCAAGGAGCTCATCAGAACTAGACTGCACACGCCGGCAAGCCTCATTTAACTGGTGGTAAAGGTTCTGAAGCGCTTCGCTGTCCTGTGTATATCGCTTGTCCAGAAGTTCAACCATGGCGATCTTCTCTTCGACCCAGGGCGCAACGTCGGACGCGATGCCCTCAATCGTCTGATAGAGATGACGAGTGAGCTCTGCGATGGCCTGTCCTCCCTTTAGATCCTGCGGGATATCCGAGACGTCAATTATTTCCTCCCACGTTAGGATAGCGTCCTCAGCGTCTCCAAAAGACATCCGCCGGGGCCATCGATGCTCGCTCAGCCGCTGCTTCCTTTGACTTCTGATATATCAAAACTGTGCCTTCGGGTCAGTGCGAGCTGCTTGGGATTGTCCTTGCGTTCGGCATCAAGATACGGCCCACGGAGATCGGTTTCTTCAACCACAGACTGTGCGGCGGCTGGCGCTTGTGGGAGCACATCCTTGCGCACTTCGGAGCCGATTGCATCAAGAAGACCTTCTATGTCTGCCAGCTTATTGGTTTGATCTCCGGGAGTACTTGAGGGCTTCCCATCAATTGGCGTTGAGACTCCCGGCAATTCTTCTCGCCCCGTAAGTATCGCTTCAGCATCACCTTTCCTCATAGCAGCAAGATATTCTTCTGGCTTTTGCTTCCAGGTGAAAGCTCTTCCCATGGCTGCTGGGCTTTGCGTGGACGAGGCTCCACCACTGCTACCTTGGGGATCTAGCATGTCTTCCCTGGTCGAAATGGACAAGCGAGTTCCATGGCCACGAAGACCACCGCCGACAGCATCCTTGATACGCCCGAGACCGGATCGAGCATCGTTCATTTTCCTGCCACACTCTTAAGAACGGTCCTGCGGAGCGCATCCTTCTCCCCGGGGCTCTCTGTAATGCTAGTAGTAGAGCTCGGTGGGAGTGAGGCATACGGGCTAAGGGTATCTTCTCTTCTCTTCACCTCCGGGTCTTCATCGACGGGCTGCGACTGCGTTCGTCTTGCAGATGTGGGAGCCTGGTCTTCCTTGCCGAAGACTGCATTTGGCATGTCCTGACCAAAGTCGACGCTCTCTGTTGGCGTCCTTCGAGGCTTGCCATGCCAGAGCCACTTTGATCGTTCACCATAAACGAGGCTGACGAATTTCTCATAATCAAGAGTCTCGATATCAGCCATACCGGCTTTGTCCCTGCCGGATACCATTCCCATGACAATTTCACCCCTTTTCCCGCCAATTTCCGTCATTGTCGACTTGACGGCCTTTTCTATTCTCCAACCCTCTCCAGCCGCAGCCTTTGCAGTCACAGTGTGCAATTTGAAAAGAGTCTGGCGGTCCAGCCTGCGAGTTTTCTCAAGCTTTTGTGATTTTTGAAAGTAGGCAATGCCCCGTTTCGTGCTTTCAATGTCGAAAACATCTTTGGACACCGGTGCACCGTACCAATGAAGTCTGTTTCTAGCCCCCATGAGCATACCAAGCAATGCTGCAACTGTCGATGGTCCAAGAATACCATCAGTAGGCTCAAAGTTGTAGTGCTCCGCGCCAACTTGGGTCCACCAGTTACCAATAGCCGTCTCGGTAACATCACACAAGAGGCCATCGATGTATTCATGGTCCAGCTTTTCAAACATGTACAAAGCAACCTGGCACATCTTCACAAGCTCCATGACGGCCTGGAAGAAGGGCACTCGGTCGGACACTTTGTATAGCTGCTGGAACTTGTCCTGAGTTGCCTTGTTGGGTTCGGTGACTGTTAGGCCGGTGCGGCCAGAACAGCCAAGACGCTTCAAATCCTCATTCACAATGAAAACCTGGCGATATTTCCTAATATCGCCATCAGGAATCAAAATGACCGTGAGGGCAGAAGGGAAACTGCTGAGATTCGTGACCATGAGTTCGCCCAACTCAGTCTCCTTGCTCCGGGCATGAAACTGTTGCGTGGCCTTGAAATAAATCCGTAGCTTCGTGGACCATAGGGTCTCGTCGACGGGTACCGAAAGGACGCCGACTATAACCGAGTGTTTCTGGTCGCCGGTATATGTCACAATGACAAGAGTCGGCGAGCGACGGGAGCATGCCCACTGCTCAACAAGATATAATTCGTAGCCATGGAGGACCTGTCGGCGTTCGACAACTGTTACGCAGGGTCGTCTTCGAGGAATCTGAAATTCGCAGTTAGCCAACAGCCGGGTATATGGTGATCGCTGACACGTACTTGAAGGCAACGGGGTCTGGAAGGATGATTTGTTTCCTTGGAATGGCGGCCAGCGCTGCCTGTTCCATTGAGGTGTCTAGACCCGGTGTATCTGTCGGTGTTGGTGCTCCCTCTGCTGCGCCAGCTCGAGTTGATCGGTATGACGGTCCTCGGAAGGGGTCGTCGTGGCGGTAGGGCCTCCCTCTTGGCCATAAGCAAGGAAGAAGGCCATTGTGTGGTCATATGCCTCTGAGGCTTCCCGTGTCGCTACCGAGATGCATTGTTAGGGGTTGAAGCCGGTGGTGCTAGCGCCTGGGGTTCAACTGGAGGGATGATATGGATGCTGCATGTGATGTAGGTAAGGTACCTACTGTAGTGCCCTGGATTTGATTGCTGGGCTTGCTGGGCTTGCTGGGGTACCTGCGTTAATGGGGATAAGTGCGGGTGCCACATGTACTCCCTACGCATACGCATGCTTCGCTATTGGTCTTGGGGTACATCAGTAGCGCAGTCCCGCGTATTGCATATTATGTCATTAGTCCAGCAGGTTCACGACTTCGTTCGGCATGAGATCTGCTGCCGAAGGCTCCTGGGTTCTGCGACAGGAGATGGGGACTAGGCCAAAAAAATGTCTCAACTCTTTACACCGACAATCGCGAACATTTAATGTCTGTGTAACATTTTGGCCTGCCTTTTACAGCCTGCACTTGGAGATCCGTATGCACTAAATGAACCACTAAGTGAGCCTGTCCATTCACTTAGAGGAGGTCATTTGACTAAAGAAGGTACAAGCGTGTTTATCCCCCATGCCACATCGTTATCGATAGTGACAGTGACAGTGAGCTTGCGACAACGGCATCATCAGAGGATGGCCCTTTCGACAACCAGCTCACCTACTCTGTGAATAAGCGAAAAACCGACCCGGACTCTGGCGGCGGCTACTATTCTCACGTCGCCGCAGCTTGTTTGCTACATTCCACCAGTTGCAACCTCATCGCGGCTTTCCTTGGTGCCAACTCCGGTCCAACGGGACGGCCCAAACCAGCCTTCTGCCATGCCTGGACTCGACAATGACAACCCCTCACCCTTCACGCCTCTGTATGCCGAGCTTGCTCGCATGCGCAAGGCCAAGCTCAAGTCGGCCATTGACGATGTGGACCAGATTATAGACCTTCTCACCTCCACCAGGGAGCAGGTGGCCCGAGTGCGCCGCCGGCCGATGATGGCGACGTCGATGTCGATGGCAATGGCCCTAACCGCTCTGCAGAAGCCGACGCCCACTGGATCAGCATGGCCATGATGACCCTCCAGAATCCCGTCAAGGCTCGTTTCGAGGCCATCACCGAGGACCTAAAGGACGTGACCAAGGCCCAGAAGAGCTTCGGCAAGGTCCTGGATCGAGTAAGTTGCAAGAGAACCTCGCTGAGGCGTTTGCTCATGACGTCGTGGCTAACTTGACCAAGGTCCTCCCTTATCGAGAACTGCCTATGGAAACCGATGCTATGGCGAACCACCCGGCCCTCATAAACCGTGCAATTATCATGCATCTGCTCCGCGAAGGCCAGTTTTCAGTTGCCTCCACCTTCATAAGAGAGAGCCAGGAGCGCGCTCTACGAAACGACGAAGCCACTGTCCCTGCGCCCTTTCCACGAACGGACGAAGATGGAGACGACGATATGGGCAGGGAAGACGATACAGATACCGAGATGCACAGCTTGCATTCTCCTGACTTGCAGGGCAAGTTTTCGGAGATGTACAGCATATTGTCTGAGCTCAAAAGGCGGAACCTTGTTCCTGCGATAGAATGGGCGCGTGTCAACAGCCCTCGGCTAGAAGCACAGGGAAGTAATATCGAGTTCGAGCTTAGCAAGCTCCAATTTGTGTGGTTATTCAAGGGCTCATCCGTCAACGGCTTGCCCGATGATGCCAACAACGGGCAAATGGGTGCTCTGCAGTATGCCCGCCAGCACTTTGCTCGGTTCCAATCACGCCACCTCAAGGAGATTCAGCAGCTATGCTGCGCCATGATCTACGCGCCCAACCTCGAAGATTCACCCTACAAGCACATTTTCCAGATCGATACAGCTTTCGAAGATGTATCTATGTCGTTCACCCGTGAATTCTGCTCCCTGCTGGGCCTCTCGGCGGAGTCACCACTATATATGGCCGTAACGGCCGGCGCCATCGCGTTGCCCCGTCTCATCAAGTACACGACGTACATGAAGGAGAAGAAGACGGAGTGGACTACGGAGAACGAACTGGCTTTCGAAACACCCCTGCCCGAACCCATGATCTACCATCCCATCTTCGTCTGTCCCGTCAGTAAGGAGCAGACAACTGAACAAAACCCTGCCATGATGCTCCCGTGCGGACACGTCATCTGCAAGGAGAGTCTACACAATATAGCAAAGGGCTCGAGATACAAGTGTCCCTACTGCCCCACCGAGGGACACTTGAAGGATGCGGTGAAGATCACACTGTAGGGGTTTTACGTTCAACCACGCTCCTTTGAAGGAAGGAAGCACTTATGTGCTCCGTTTGAAAGAGGACACCCGATACACCCGGGTTTATGCGCTATGATCAGCTTAGCTTTGTGCTCATTCCATCATTTATAATGGGAGTATCACAATGGGACGGTATGGAGTCTGGTGTTGTGCGAAACATGGCTATTTGATGCAGGTCATTAGGCTTCTCCTTTCTTATGTAGTGAATCAATAATATTCATAAGTCGACATTCCTTTTTGGCTTACTTCATGTACTCCCTAAAATATCCTGTACGCTGCTGCCCTCCAAGTCACACATTTCTTAAGCAGCAAGATGATTGAAGTTAATAAAAAAAGCGTTTGTTTGCAGTTAGCTATGACTGTTGGAACTATCTGTACAAAAGAATGACACATGTCAAATGCCAGCTACACCTTCAGCTTTGGCTCTTCCAATTGCCCTCCTGCTCCCCGCTCCCAGCGTTCCTAACCATGCAAACAACATCAATCAAGTGAGACTGGCCGGTCCTCTTCTTGAGGAGCAGAAGCCACCATGCCTTGACTGTTGGTAAAACCTTGAACTCCCACCCATTTGCCGCAGGATGATTGTGATCCTTCATATTGGCAACCAATAAACCCCTCGCAGAAGCGAAAAAATGATAATAATCCGTACCAAGAAACAGAAGATAGAAATAAGAAATAAGTGACACAAATAGCATTTGTGTTGTGGGATATCATTCGCTGCTGAGACTTCTATCCTGGTTTGGTCTGCCAAATCGCCCTGAGCGCGCCCTTTTAATGTGTTGTCAAAAGATACGGCCCCTTCATAAATTCATGACATTGTACAATCTAAGCCTCCTCTAAATCTTCGAGCCCCGCCTAGTGTGTGAGGAACTCGTGTTGTTTAGTCGATAGTCATTCGACTGGGTACTTGCGTCTTTACATCTTGAAGGTTGATGGAGTTCAGGTCGGGTTTCTCGTCGATCTTGCGAGACGGGGCGTTGAGATGGGTTTTCAAGCCAGCACCAAAGTTGCGCAGGCAGATGATAGCGTTGATGATAGTTAGTATAATGAGCAGAATGGTGATGACGGCAAAGGCGGTCAGTGACTTCTTGACAGCCTCGTAGCTATCCCGATAATTGGGCTGGTAGATTCGCACGAGCTTGAAAATAAAGTAGCTCAAGCCACCGAGGTAAAGAACAATGACGGCTATCATGCCAATCTTATTCTCTCTGCGGGTGAAGAATGCGGCACCGATGAGGATCAGGACGGTAATGGGAATGGTGACAATGGTCAAGGCGAATTCAGGGTCACGAGTCTTGGTGACTATGACGACGAACTGAATGATGAAACCGAGGAAGAAGAAGAAATCGAACTTCAGAAGCGCAATGTAGATCTGCATAGGGGTTAGAGCAAGATAGTGGGATCCTCGTGCATGATTATCTTACCTGGTAGTGAAGGAAGCGCTTTCTCATCCTGTAGTCGGCACCAATGGTCTTGAGAATATCCCAAGCAAATTCCTGGTAAAGTTTCCAGGAGATGAAAGCCATAGCGACAGTAGCAAGTGCGATGATGGCAGGGATGGCAGCCAAATAAGCTCGCACCTCTTCCCAGATTGACTGGACAGTTTCGCCTTCTTTCAGGGCCCCATATTTCACCAGAACCTTGAGTGCATCTCGAATCTGGTCAACCTGAATAGAGGTATAAACCAACATAGCCAGGTTGGCAATGCAGACGCCGATGGCTTGAATGGTATTTTTCGCTCGCAAAGCATCCCAGACAACAACCAGCTCATAAAGGAAACCGAAAATGAACAAGGTCAGAAACGTAGGGATCGTCTTGGCCTGGGACTGAACCTCGGGTGTTGTAACGTTGGGTTTTAAAGCCGACTGAAACTGAGCGAAGACGTAACTGTTATTAAGATTTAGCAAATGTCCTCGAGTTGGGCAAAGCCACAAGGCTTGGGAACTACTCACGCTTCGAAGCACAGGCAGATGATAGCCTGCAGACCGGTGACAATCATGAAAGCGGCCGGCCATTTGCTCTTCAAGAATCCAATCTTGTCCCTGTGCATACTGGAAGGCCCTGCCGAGGCAGCGACCAAGCCCTCGCGATGGGCATAGCCTTGGTTGTAGCCGGGATTCATGTTCGGCTCGGCGAAGGCAGGCTGCTGATACGGAGGCTGGTCCATGATCGGGCTCTGAGGGAAAGTCTGCTGGTCGTAGTGAGGACTATACTGAGGGTAACCGGGATCGTTGCGAAGCGGTGCCTTGCTCGTGTCGAGAGTAGCCAGGATGGGCGACTGTGAGACTCCGTCCGGGAGTCAGACGGGACGGGCCAGGTGAAGAGGAAGAAGGTTGGTGTGATTCAATCTATCTGATTCGGGGTCGGATTCGAGTGACGACTGGATGAAAGCTCCGCAGAGAAATTAGATGGAGAGTGGGCGAGTAATGTCAAGTCGCGAGTCGGAAAGGGACCAGCCCACTTGGTGGAGCGGAGAGATTTCTGGTGTTGCGCTGAAACGGCGGGCGAAATGGTAGGAAGGATAGGAGGTTAGGAAAAATAATAAGGGATGGTCAACGCGCGTGGGCCGTTGGTACAGATGAACGAAGGACTGAGAAGCGACGGACGATGGGAAAGGATGAGCAACGATAAAGCGACACAGTAGTCGCGGCAAAGCAGGGACAAAAAGTGAAGGAGCAGGACGGGGGATGGGATGTAAGAGAAAGGATTGCTGGCCAATGCTGAAACAGGCTGGAGGCAGAAGATCTGTTCGAGGGAGAAGGGAGTCCAGGGGTCTGGCCGTTGGCATACTAAAGTACTAACATATCTGCGTATGTACCTTCCTCGAGGTACCTTTACCTTACCTTAGTAGCAAATCCCAGAGGGTGAGCACTGGTACGTACCCGCACTAAGAGGGTGCGACCCTGGCTAAGAGGTTCGTTGCAGGTACCTGGCCTTGGCAGAGCTGAAAGTGCAGCACCGAGGTAGGGGGTACTTTGAGGGGGCACGCGCAATGTCTGACACGAATCGATGCACAAGACCACCCGGGCTGGGCGGCAGATGGATGCCACTAATTCTCTGGGCGCATGGCACAGGAGAGGGATTTCACTTGGGGTTTGGTGATTAGCCAAACGACGCTGCTTGGCTGCGAACTAAGGTAGTTCTCTTGGTGGAGGGCGCCGGCGGAAGGGTCCAGATGACGGGTGGTGATGTGTAAGTTTGACGCCCGTACGGATATACATCTGCAGCCATCCATCTTTGCCATACATAGTAACGTGTGGACTGTCCCAAGGAGGTGGGGAGGGGAAGGGGGCTGTTCTGCCGCGGGTTCTTTTTCTTCTGTTCTTTGCTCGCCTTGTTTGGTTTGAAGACCTTCTCTTTGCGACACTGGCTTTCCATGTAAGTAGGTACAGATACCTGGCCAGGGCGCTACTACCGCTACCTAAGTACCACCTCTGGTTACCTTCACCACTACCACCACCACCACTACCTGCACAATAGCGTCAGCAACCTTGAAAGCATTGGCCGGGATGCATTGACCTCCAAACCATGGAAACGGTCGCATTATGTCCCAGACGGCTCCGTGGCCCCCTGCATCTGGGCGATTCTGTTTTGCTATCCGCGGACCGACCGGGGTTAACTGGAGCAAATCGGTGGGTGGTTCATGCTCCCATTCGCTTCTCCGTAAACAATCCAAGACAGGAGGAGCGTTTTCATCCACCTGCGCACCATTGCGACTCTCGGTTCCGGATGGGTGCCGCAGCCGTCCAACGTTTGCCGAGCAGCCTTCGCTCGAGGCAGACTGGCTGGCTCTCCCGTCACTGTACCTCCGACGCTGATCCGCGCACCAACAAGACGCTAGTCCAGCCCATCATCAGGACGGCCTCCAGGGCAGGGCAGAACAGGATAGGACCGGCTTGGGCAGGGCAGGGCAGGGCAGGACAGGCCATGCAGCTACCGGGGTTGACCCCGAGTACCTACTGTACCTTAATCTAAAAATGGATCAGCACCGCCATGGTTTGTGTCATTTCCACCCTACCAGCCACCGCCCATCCCTTGGAAATGAATGCAGCGAGCCACAGTCTGGAATCAACGGCGGCCTTCTCTACCCTCCATGGTGCCGTTGTACGTCAGGCGATCATGCTGTTGATCTTACCGGCAATGCCTCACTTTCTTCTACTCGGGAGTAAATCGCCACGGAGAAGCCATCCCGGCGGCCTCCACCGCGGCGAGACACACTGGAGACCAAGCTTCCAGGTCATAGCCTGTACGCACCCACGCCACTGTCACCTTCGTCATCGTGCGGCTGCAAAGCAAACAAATGCAACCCTGACTGTTGCTTCTGCATAGGACATGCCGAACCATGAACCACCGTTCGCGAGGATGATGATGTAAAGGTGACTACAGCGCATGATGTCGTGGTCGGTGCTGGCATGCATGAACCTGTCAACCCAATGCCTCCAGACCAGGCGCCTCACTCTAGAGGGGCCTTGGCTCCTGGCTCTTTTCGATATTTAATTTCAAGCCTCTTCTGCCCTGTCTCGTATCGGGTGATGAGCTGCCAGATACTTGCCTGGAATGAAGGCAGCTCCGTAATAACCTTGTTAGTCCAAGGCGCCGGAGAAATGGTGGATCGTGGGGAGCACGGTCAATCCACATGGTCGGCATCGTCTGAAAATTTCGACAGCCCAACAAGGACGGTAGATCCTTGACGGAGTCCTAAGCTGACGCTGCTGTACTCTGTAGGTTTTCGAGAGGCGGCTCGCTTCGGTCAGTGCATGCACGCTCCCATTGACGCCCTTGCGCCCCCAAGCGAGTGGAAAGTTTCTCTGCCTCTTGGAATGGTGCCAAAGCTTGACATGGAAGCACCACAATGTTTGTAAGGCGTCGGGCTGTGCAACCGTGTGTCACAGTAATGAATCTGCGACGGAACTTATAATAACTTCCGCACATTGACGAGATATTCCCGTCACGTGTCTTGCGTCCCCGCGGCGGCATTCTCGACTTTCCAGGAAAACTCCGGACCCAGACATCCATCTAACAGCCCGTAACCCAACAACGGCCTGGTTAACCGATTCACTCAGCTGAGGTCAGCGGATCCAGCTTGGACAGGGTCAATTAAGGTCCTTACTGTCAGCAGACGATTAGCCGGAGTGCTGGTCAGACCATGAACTAGCAACACCTGAAGTAACAGGACTTAAAGATGCTGTTTACTTTGTATTTACAAGTGTGGAGGATGCAATGCCATCATCGCACTTAACTGATTAGTGTAATTGCAAGAACATGAGTACACGAAGGAATTTCAGTGTTGATACCATCAACCCTGGTATTTCCAGGCTGTCTCTGCAATTTCGGCCAAGTCATTATTTGGGACATTGACGACAATCCTTGCCCTCTGCCCACTGTTTCCTTATCATGTTGGGTTGGTGATTACATTCAGCAACATCTCCCTTTTGGCAAATTGTCGTTCTCGTCCGTAAGTTAGTTGTCTGTACTGTTAGACAAACAAAACATACCCGTATGTCATGGGTAGTGGCGCTGGTTGGTTGTGGAGATGTGTTGGGGTCATCACATGTCTGCTTCCATGATTTGCTATGGCATACGTGGAATATGGGCGGGCCATGGTGAACCAACAACCATGAATCCATGCACCATTGCATGTCAATGCTGGGTTTGAATCGCGATGCTCGCTCATACATTCACGTAGTGGCGGAGAAAAGAGCTCGCAACCACATCCCTGGGCCAACAGTCAGTAGCATCCTCAGAGCTGTTACCCTGTAGGACGGACCGCTTTGGGTACGCGTAGACATTTCAACCTCGGATGTTTGGCACGTACTGCGTTAGTGCCAGTTAACCAACTACATCAAGCCAACAGCTTCAACCCAGCTCCCGTGTCATGTGAACTTTACCAAAGCTCTGCATCCCCCTCATTTCTCAATTGATACCCATTAGTGTCTGTTTTCACCAAAAGCGATACAGCTCTACATCGCCTAATCTTATCCCATAGCGCAGAGGGTTGCTTGTTGCAAAGACAATTGGACAACGAAGCCATGTCCCATGCATTCGAGTTCGTCAACTACCCCAAAGCAGTGGAGGGCCCCAAGACGAAGTATGAGAGCAACTTTGGAGATAACCCTACCCTGAGAGGGTTTCCGCTCGCTGTGGCTGCCAATGTGTATGTGATGTCGCCGTCGATATCCGCACCACCATCCAAATATGAAACTGATTGGGTCTACGTAGCATCTCCCGCCTGTCCATTCTCCAGACTGCTATATGGAATCGTGCGGGATTCGGAAAGATCAAGGATATGCAGATCCTTGACGAAGTGCCTGCTAGGTTTGATGTACGTCGCGCAGTGGATCAAATTGGCAGCGAGGATTTATGAAACTGATGCTGCTGTTGCTAGCCATGTGTGACACCCCTGGGTGAGACGGGTCCAATGCTCGAGTTCGAGGCGCACCTGTTGAAGGCCCAGTACACCGACTCAAGTGCGCGGTACTACACCGCCAGCGACTACCATGAGATGTACAAGAGTGGCCAGGTTACGCCTCTCCAAGTCGTCGAGGCCCTGCTGCCCTTGACAAAGACGGGCCAAACCCCACCGAGTGAGTATGCTGACGCCTGGGCCGAAACACACGGCAAGGATCACCTGGCCGTCGAGGCCGCCAAGGCCTCCACAGAGCGATGGGCCGCGGGTAAGCCTCTCAGCATTCTGGACGGTGTACCCATCGGTGTCAAGGACGATACCGACGTCAAGGGCTACCGCAACCACAATGGTTTGGTGTACATCGAAGGCCTGCCATACTTCCGAGAAAGAGAAGAGTCCCTATGGCCCGTCAAGAAGCTTCAAGAAGCTGGTGCCATTGTTCTGGGCAAGAACAGAATGCACCAGTTTGGTGCAGGTATGTCTGGCGTTTTGACCCCGAAATATGAGCATGACTGACAATGCTGTCTTAGACACCAGCGGCTGCAATGTACGTTCGAGTTCAAATGAAACTCACTTGTCCTGCACGGGGCAAACTGTGACTAACAGAATGTGCAGGCGTCTCAAGGAACTCCCACAAACCACTTTAACCCAGCCTACTTCCCCGGTGGTTCCTCCTCCGGCGGTGCCTCCGCGCTCGGCTCCGGCATCGTGCCCATTGTTGTAGGCACTGATGCCGGAGGTAGCATTCGTATACCCGCAGCATACAATGGTGTTTATGGGTTGAAGCCGAGCCACCACCGTACTGTGAAGATGAGCCATTCCATGGTCGTCATGGGACCTCTGGCCGCCTCCGTCGCCGACCTTACCATAGCATATCGCCTCATGTCGCAAAGCAACCCGGAGTGCGCCACCCAGGGCCAGTTCGCCCTTTCCCGGCCGCCGGCTCCGTCTGCCAAGCGCGTCATGGGCATCTGCCGTGAATGGTTCAACCAGGCCGACGCCGACGTCGTCAGCATCTGCGACAAGGCTATCGACTATTTCAAGACTAAGCTCGGCTACGAGGTTATCGACATTGATATCCCTTACATCCCTGAGTCGCGAGTTGCTCACGCCCTCATCTGCACCGCCGACCTGTCAGAAAAGGCTCGCCGCACTGTTGGCGGCGGAAGCGACTGGGTCTCCAAGGTCAGTTACCCCAACCAGATCGTTCTGGCTTCGGCCACCAACACCCGCGCCGCCGATTACTCAAAGGCCAATGCCCTGCGCGAGGTGGTCATGCGTCACCTTGCCTTCCTTTTCAAGAAACACCCAGGGCTCATGATCATGACACCCACATCGCCTATCAGCGGGTGGCTACGCCAACCAGCCGATGACGCCTACGGTACGAGCAACACCAACCTCACGCTGCGCAACATGGCCTTTGTCTGGCTGGCCAACACCACGGGCACACCAGCCGCCACTGCACCGGTAGGTTACGCTAATGTAGACCATGGCGACGGCAAGATGCCCGTGAGTTTGATGGCCACCGGAGAATGGGGTAGCGAGGAGCAGTTGCTAGCTTGGGCGGGTGAGGCCGAGAAGTACCTGAATGATGTTTACGAGGAGGCCGTATCCGGCCCAAGACCTGGCTAGACGTGAAGAAGGTTGCCAAGAAGGAGGAATAAACCAGACACGCTTTAATGCCAAAGTATCCAAGCATAATATATCATGGAACGTGTTGGATAAATCGGTTTGCTGATCTTGTAGCATTACAGTCATTTACGCAATACATAGTGCACAACATTGAAAGCTCCCTGCGTAGCTGCTATTTCAATATAATGCTGTTACAGGAACTTGGAGGCCATGCTGAGCAGTCCTCCCTGCTGCTGGCCCTGGCTCTTAAAGTACATCTTCATAGCCACCTCACCAGCCTTCTGGATGGTTGACTCCTTGCTTGCGCCTGAGGACACCTTACCCTTGGCGGCCTTATCATCGAAAAGCTAGAGCACATGATATCAGAATACGATGATTCTATTACATTGAATCGCGACAAATCTGGGAATGTGTAGGGGAACTTACCTTGCTCGCTTCAGAGAGCGCCAGGCCGATGAATGCTCCCTGGGATTGTTTTTGGCCAGTCTCGCCCTTGTTGAAGAGCTTCAGAGCCTGGATGGCCGCGGCGGTGCCAAGGCTGTCTTCATCGGCATCATCGTCGTCATCGTCATAGGTCTTCTTGTGCTTCTTTACAGCATCTACGAGGTTGGAAAAATGTAAGCATTTTCTGAACGGCGACCCTTCAAAAGACATGCACATAGATCCTTGTTGGACTTACCATCTTCATCGATGTCCTCGTTCTTGATCTGCGATTTCTTCTGTCCGATAGATCCCAAGATGGAGGAGAATAAGTCACTGCTGCCAGAGCTGCCTGCTCGTGCGGCTGCTTCCTCTTGGGCGGTGCGGAAGTCATCGTCATCATCGTCATAGCGGCTACCAGAAAAGCCGCCCCGGCTGGGTAGTTTCCGCCATGAGCGTCTGCATGAATTGATCAGCGCAAATCGCAAAATAATACAGAACTAGCCACAGCCGCTAACGGATCTGAAGCTTTATTTGGAAGCGACTGACTGTTTCCGCCGGGAAGACCTGCATTGAAGATGGCTCGTCAGTACACACAGCTGACGTGGGGTAGGCATTTGGCGGGGTAGCTTCCGGCAATGACATACCTGGATTATGATCTTGACCTTGAGCTTGCTGGTTGTTTGCCTGCTCGAGCAATTCCTTGCCGGCGTTGATGAGCTTGTCCATGGTGTGTTTTGGATGGTAAGTGTATCTGTCGTTCGAGAAACGGGGAATGCCCTTGAGTGATGGGTGTTTGTTGTATGTGGATGTTGTAAGTCCAGCTGGACGAAGCTTTGGTCTTCCCTTTATGTGCAGCTTGGATTACGTATCGTAGTGTGTGTGCTAAGGAAGGCACTACCTACCTACCTACCCACCTACCTAAGGTATACAGGTGATGTGGGGTAAGGAACATGTAAGGTACACTCTGCGCCAAAGATACCTACCTGATTCAGCTTTGCCTTCGCCTGCCTTGGTAGGTAGACTGAATGGTGAAGCTTCTGCCAGGGAAGAGAGAGGAGATACAGACACAGGCCTAAACAAGGATTGTTGTATAAACCCGATACTGTAGGTAGGTAGGTAGGTACTGTCTGAGGTAGGCTTGGAGATAGATTATTTGCAGTGCTTCAACGAGCGAGTTGCAGCGTGATTCAAAAACCGCTTCTCGCGTGCTTGATTGATGCCCAAAACCTACCTACATATCCGCCCCTGTACCACACTCATATGTCCATCCTGAACCAAAGGGTGTGCGACCCTCATAAAGGCGTTCGATTCTCATTCCCTATCCAAGATTCTAATCACGTACGTAGGTAAGGTAAGATTTCTGTCATAAAGCCTATTTCCCAAGCATTCTCGTTTCTCCCGTTGTCGTAAAAAAAAAAAAAAACATTGCTTCAGAAACCGCCAAAGCTAACCTGCGAGTAGCATCCCCTTTGCTCCGGTAAGCGATGCCCAATGGTATCATGGTGTGTTATGTGCCGCAATAAAGCCAGCCCCGGGCTGCAAAACCCACGATGCCGTCCTGCCGTTTCCGTGTACTAACGCCAGTGCATGTGCCCCTTCATCTAAACGTCCAAACTCCGGTAACGCCCTTCGAGAAATATTTCCCCTCTTTCAGCCCTAATATAGCCTGCCCATCTCACCTAGCCTACCATCTGCTCCGTGCTCTGCATCTGGTGTCCTGCGTTGGCATTGTTTCTCTTTTTCTCCTTCTTAGCCCACCGAAGGCCGCACGCGTTACACAGCGTCTTCGGTCCGCTCGGGCCCTTCCTCCATTCGGGGAATCCAAGGTTCCTGTCTATTGTTAGCACATGTTCATGTCATGGTACAGCCATAGGCATGTAGCCACGAGATTCTAGACGCAACATACCGCAATCCGTGCACACGTATTCCTCTGACGTCTTGAGCTTCTTCTTCTTCTCTCCCGTTCGTGGATCCCTATCCACAGGAATGGCGATTCCTACGTCACCTTTGATAAGCGTTGGGCTGGCGTTTCCAGTGGTGATGCCGCGGCTACGTTCTCCTTCAATGTAACGTAAACCGGTGAGCATCTCAATCGTGTCTGTGTGGGAATTACCCTCGTAGCGTGCCATTTTATCCCGCAGGGAATCAGGTCGATTCTCTGCCGCGGCTCCTTCCAGGTTCTCCCGGGTCAGCGCAATGTTCATGGCGTTCCTGTCAGCCTGAGACAAAACCCTTTCATTGGTACCGTTGCTGCCGAGGTAGAAAGGCGTCGATGATGCACCCGTGCCCTCTGACGGCGTTATTTCCGATCTGCTTTCCTGGCTTTGCATCCATTGTTTTTGTGCCTCGTCGGCGTCGGCCTCCTCTTCTCTCCGTAGCTCGGCAATGCGGCGCCTGAGCCGCTCATTTTCGATCTTGTGCTCGAGGAAAGAATCGAGAAGACCGGCATTTTTAGTGGGGTAAGGCCGTGCCATCATGAATACGGCCTGGCAGAAGGGCGACTGGTTGCTAGGATTCGGCGCGAACTTGGCCGAGGCAATGTGCGCATGGCCCACGGTTTCGAATATGGCGTAAGCTCCATCCTTCTTCTTCAATCGATAAAATAACCTGAGAGGGTTGCCCGATGCGATGGATTCGTTGAGCTCCGCGACGAAGACGCCCTGATCGTCAGTGTGAATCAAGTCCTTGAGAAAGACATCTTGGATTTCCTCAGTGGTGTAACCGGTCAGGCTGGTGATGTTGGGGAAGCGTATTTGATACGGCCATTGGCATCGAGGATCTGCAAAAAGTCCTTTAGCTCTTCAACGACTTTGGCAGGCCAGTTTCTCCTCTTGGTAAATTCGGTGAGAGTGTTGCCGGCGGCGAGGCCCATGTGGGCGAAGGAACTGGGCGGCACCGGCCCCGCACCAGGAACGTTGTTGGCGGCGGTGTTGAACTGGTTCTCGGCGCGGGCGACTGCATCTTCGGTGGCGACGGAGTCGTTGTTGTCGGGGTTGTAGGACTGTGATAAGCTTGCGGCGTCGTCGACGCCGTCGAGGTTCATGACCATGTCGCTGAAGGGGCCAACCATGTCGTTTTCAAGCAATGCCATAAGGTCGCTGCCGTCCTGGCCGGTCGCACCGATCTGCAAGGGATCAGTGAGCGAACGCAAAGTCGGGTCGGGAGCGGTAGCTACCTGACCGGGATCGAGGTCTGGCAATGAACCGAGATCTAGGTTGGTGAAGCCGTAGACGTTGGCGTTGGGGGTGGTGGTGGAGGAGGAGGGGCCCGTGGGACATGGCTGCGGTGCTTTCATAAGACAATCTAGTACAGTAATTGCATTGGCGAAGGTTGCTGAATGGTAGGGGGCTGAGAGTGGGCGTGGCGATAGCGCCTCAGCAGCATGCGATGAGCCAAAATCCGCAAAAAGCTTGTGTCGCTGTCAACAACGACCACGGGGAAAAGGTCGAGATGATGAAGGTTGCAAGCTGGATGTACGGTCGTAGTTCCGGAACATCTTCCTGCGCCACAGGATGAGGTAATAAGGCAGTCAGGGCTGGCACGCCGAGATCGAGAAACGAGAGGGACAAGACGGGGAGTGACTCGTTTCAGCGGATTTATGATGGAATACCATGTACTTTGCCATGAATACAGGATGCGCAATGCAAATGCCCAGAATGGTACTGTGCCACACGCTGAGCGCCGGAGAAAACGCCCCGGAAAAGCGGGCGAGCTAGCGCTGGAGCACTTTCTATTGGGGTCTGTGGCGAGCAAAGGTAGGGGTTAGTCCCTTGGAGGCTTGGGCTTGCTTGGGCCCTTAGGGGATTTTTGGCACTATCCAGCGTCCAAGTGGGGCTAAGATGCCACTTCCATAGCGGGTTCGCACCAGTTCAGTGGTGCCGATCGCCCAATATCGTGTCTGTCCCAGGAGCACGTAGGGCCGTCGCCTGTGCTATGTCCCCTGAGAGACAATGACGTTACCGGTGCCCGGTTCCCCATACATTAGCGGCACATGCACTAAAAAAACATGTCAAACCCGGGAGTTGGTGAAGGTAGCCCACATCCCCATCTCTGTTTCTACTATGTGGTGCACTGAACCGGTCTTCAGATGGGAGATGCGAAGCCCTACTACCAACATCGCAGTTCCTGTTTTTACGGTCAAAGCGGGGAAGCAAATAATGCCTTAGAGGATCGAGACCAACGCGGAGCTTTCCCCAATGAGGAGTCTTGTCCACAGGTACCTTTTAACTACATGTGTACGTTGTAATATCTCGGCTTATCTTATGAACACACTTATCTCCAATTGTCACCATCTACATGAATCGCCGTACCGTCGAGATAGCGCGCGTATTGCTAGTCTTTCTTTCTGTCTTCCTTTCTTTCCCGGTTAAAGACAGAGGCGGTTTCTGGCAGCAAACCTCCCCTTTGTGGCGCCTCTAGGAATTTGATATCTCCTTTTTCTGATCGCGATCAGCCTCAGCATGTCTTTCCAACCCTTGCCCGCATGTCCTTGGCAGGCCTGATCTCAGAACTAAGCTAGGGCACCTACTAAAGTAGGTAGTTGATTGGTATACAGAGTCTTTGAAAACCTGGCTTAGGTGCCACAGCCGAAAAATTACGGCACCTCCAAATAATTATCTCAAATCTGCATTTCTTATGTACCATCGGTGGTGCTTGTTTCTTTTGCCTTCCCGACATCTAGTAGATCGGTCCTCCCGATGCAGGTTTCAATGGCGCTTTTGCTGCAGTGTCTTTCCCTTTGTCTCGCAGTGTGTCAAGTCACGTTACGGAATGGGGAAATTCACATGCTGATCTTGGGCTCCAATGGTGGTGACTTATGCTTTTATGCACTTGCACAGCCTGTCACGTGAATTGTGCACGGGTCGGTGATGCATTATGTACAGATTACCTGCTCTGTACAAATGATTTATGCCCACGTGACTACGCATCCTGCTATGACGATGCGACCAATCCCAACGCGTGACTCGTCGCCGTCATCACGCGTCCGTCAACTTCTACTACTGGATCCTGCAGATCCTAGCGAAAAGCAAACATTCTTGGTGCCTGTGCTCGCACCGAGCGATGAGAGCTTGTTTGTTCCCGTCCCTCATCTGGTGGTTTGATTCGTAAGCCATGTCTAGGATCGATAAGCTCTCCATCTCGGGCATCCGGTCCTTTAGCCCGGCCGTCCGAGAAGCAATCCAGTTCAATACCCTGTTGACCCTCATTGTCGGATACAACGGTTCCGGTAAAACTACCATCATTGAATGCCTAAAATATGCCACCACCGGCGAGCTCCCGCCCAACAGTAAGGGTGGGGCCTTCATTCATGACCCCAAGGTAGGCTATTAGACCACCCCAATAGCAGGTGGTAGTCTTTGCTGAGTCCGTTCCATAGCTATGTGGTGAGAAGGAGGTCATGGCCCAGGTCAAGCTTCAATTCAGATCCATCAACGACCGTCAGCACGTTGCCACGCGCTCGTTACAACTTACCGCCAAGAAAACCACACGATCGCAAAAGACCCTGGACTGCTCCTTGGTTGTAGTCAATAATGGCGAACGAACGACGACCTCGACCAGACAGGCCCAACTCGATGAGATGATTCCCGAGCGGCTTGGCGTTTCTCCTGCTATCCTTGATGCCGTAATCTTCTGTCACCAAGACGAATCTTTGTGGCCTCTGAGCGAGCCGGCCGCACTCAAGAAACGCTTCGACGAGATTTTCGAGGCTCTCAAATATACCAAGGCTATCGAAAACCTCAAGGTCCTTCGAAAGAAACAAATTGAACAGCTGGGCAAACTCCAGAACGACGAAGCACACAACAAAATAAACAAGGATCAGGGCGAACGGGCCGAGAAGAGGATGAGTCTTCTTCAAGCGGAAATTGAAGAAGCCCGCGACAAATGCGAGACTCTCACTGCTGAGATGGAAGAGACTCAAGAGCGAATCCGAGAAAAACACGAGCAAGCAAACAGCTTCCTCCAAATTGTCCAGAATTTGAGCAACAAGCGTGAGCAACTGGAGTATCGACAAGATGCGGTTAACGAGCTCAGACAAACCATCGAAGAGTTGCACGAGGATGATGCGGCGCTTGAAGTCTCCTTGTCTCAGTATGAGGAGCGTATGCGTTCGTACCAGGATGAGGCAGAGCAAAACAGAGCACAGTATGCAGATCTTCAAGCTGAGCTATCTCAGTCTCGTCGGGCGTTGTCTACCAAACTAGCCGAGCAAGGAAAGCATCAGTCGGATAAAGACAAGTATGAGCGTCAGCTGAAAGCAAGAATAGAAATGGTGCAAGAAGCAGCGCAACAGCATGGCTTTAGAGGGTTTGATGGCGAACTAACGGAGAAGCATGTCACATCTTTCCACGAGAAGATACAGAAGCTTCTCAACGAGAGAAAGCGTGATCTGGAACGCTTGCAGAAAGAGAACGCCGCGGAATTGGACAAGGCGACGGGTGTCATCACAGAACTAGAAGGTCGGAAAGCTGCGAGAATCCAAGATCGAGTTTCGGCAAAGCAAAGAATGAGTGCAATCGAAAAACGAACGCAAGTGCTGCAAAACGAGGCGAGCATCATTGACGTCGATGAAGGTGCGAAGGCTGTCCTTGATACGCAGCTCGAGGAGTTGGAAGGTAGATCTGGACGACTGCAGCAGGAATTTGACAACGCAAATTGGGACGGACAGCTGACGACTGAGAATGAGCAATTGTATAAACTGGAAAGTGAAAACGAGAGACTAGGTCGTGAGCTTGTCGAATGCACTCGACTGGCTTCTGAACGAGCCCAGTTGGACTTCCGGAAAAAGGAAATGGCAGACCGAAAGCGCAGACTCGAAACACTCCAGAGCACATGGAACGCCAAAATCACTGCTCTTCTAGAGGGTGACTGGGAGCCTGAATCACTAGAGGTCCAATTTCAGGCCGTGGTGAGCCAGCAAAACAAGGCCCTTCAAGACGCACGCAAGCGTCAGGAGCAGGCTAGACAGAAGCTGCAAAAGGTCGAATACAAGCTCAAGGACGCCCGAGTATCGCAAGAACAGAAGTCACAGGAGGCTACAAAGTGTAAGCAGCAAGTCATCAGTGCACTACAAGCAGTTCGAGACAACGCCGTCGTTGAGGATTACGAAGAGGAAGTTGCCGCTATCGAACAGCAAGTAGAGGATCTTCGAAACGAGCTTAGCCTTTTGATGCTCTTGTGGACTATTACAACAAGTGCAAACGCATGCTCGAGTCCAAGAAAAATGCTTACTTTGTGAACGGCACTTTGATGACAGCCAAGCGGCAAGCCTCGACCGGCTAGGGAAAAAGATCGAGAAGAATCTTGATCCCAAAGGCAAGGTTGATGTGGAGAAGGACCTCAAGGAAGCCATGGATAGCCTTGAAAAGCTGCGGGGGCTCGTGTTTCTTACGATACGTACCAAAGGTTAACAGCCGAACTTCCCAAGCTCCGCGAGGAGTGCAAGGCTGTTGAAAGCGAGCATGATGTGCTGGAACGACAGCTCGAGGACCAAGAATCCCTGGTTGCCAAAGAAGAAGAGAAGTACCGTGACATGGACGATATGACCAAGACTGTCATGAATATTTCTCAGACTGTGAAGGACATCAAAGATTCGGAGAACCAGGTAGATCGAATCATGTCTCAACAGATGTCTGGAGGCTCCACCAGATCCGCCGAAGAGATTCATGAGCTTCAAGCTACCTTGTCCGAGCAGATGAGGACACTCAAGGCTCGTATTTCGAAGCTGACGTCGGAAAGACAACGAATGAAGGACCAGCTCAACGCCTTGGAGCTGGAGAAGAGTGAGCTAAGAACCAGCATCAGCCGAGCCACGGGTCAATTGGAAAAGAGAAAAGACATACAAGCACAGATTCAGTCTTTGAAGGAAGATCTTGGCCACCAAAGAGAAATCATCCAACGTGCGGATGAGGAGCTCGAAAAAATCGAGCCTGATATCGTGGAGGCTCGATCGGTTCGCGATGCTACTCTGAGCCGTGGTCGTGTGAAAGAGCAAACAATTATTAATGACCGGGACAGCATCGCCAAGTCTATCAGCGAAATCAAGATGATGGATAATGACATTCAGGAATACATCGACCGAGGTGGTTCTTCTAACTTGGCATCGAACGAGCGAGCAATAGCCGCGTTAGAAAAATCGATTGCAAGTACCGAGAAAGAGATTGAAGACCTCACAGTCCGGACGAATAAGCTAAAGCAAGACATTGATAACGGGGATCGCAAGAAGAAGAATATTGGTGACAACATCAATTACAGAAAGCATCTGCGCACGTTAGAAGTACTGCGCCGAGACATTGCGGAGCTTGAGGATCGCAATGCTCACGAAGATTACGAGCGGCTCCAAGGAGACGCACGACAGCTGGAGAATCACTCCAACAGACTATTCGCAGAGCGCGGCTCTGTCATGGGTATGATGAAGACTAAGGATGAAGAGCTCGACAGGCTACTCAAAGAATGGGAACTAGACTACAAGGACGCCAAACAGAAGTACCGCGAGTCGCATATCCGGGTTGAGACAACGAAAGCGGCCATTGAAGATTTGGCGCAGTGTGGCAACGCAGTCGACAAGGCGGTGATGCAATTCCATTCGATGAAGATGGCTGAGGTAAACCGTATCGCTGGCGAGCTGTGGCAAAGCACCTACCAAGGCACAGATATCGACACTATTCTCATCCGATCAGACAATGAGTCGAGCACAGGCAAGCGCAACTACAATTACCGGTTATGCATGGTCAAACAAGACACGGAAATGGACATGCGCGGACGATGCTCAGCGGGTCAGAAAGTCCTGGCAAGCATCATCATTCGGTTGGCCCTGGCGGAGTCTTTTGGTGTGAACTGTGGACTCATCGCGCTCGACGAACCGACTACCAACCTCGATCGCGACAATATCAAAAGTCTGGCCGAGAGCTTGCACATGATTATCAAGGCTCGCCAGGCGCAGAGCAATTTCCAGCTCATCGTCATCACGCACGACGAGGATTTCCTACGACACATGCGGTGCAGCGATTTCTGCGACAGCTTCTTCCGCGTTAAGCGTGATGAGAGGCAGAATAGCATCATCTCGAGAGAGAGCATCACCAAGATCTTCTAGAGACATGGAGGTTTTGTGCAATGTGGCTATATGTAGCTTACAGCTGATTTGGTGGCTATCTTATTAAAAATGGTGTGTTACTTGTGGGCATTGGGGCGTCAGTATTCGCAAGGGGCTGGCATATGAAGACTCCCAGCTGCCACGCAGCAAAGACCGGCGTATGGTGTTGATAGATATTTTTAATGGCACTCAAAAGCTTTGGCCATGGCCAACAAATATCAGATCCTACTTATGTGGTTAAATCACCGCTTCTAGTTGCACGAATCAAAGGCAAGTAAGACAACGTTCTATGTTTGGTCGTGAAATTCATCCTGTATTGGCATTTCTCTGGGGACGCTCCTACACCATTTGTGTTTCCGTGAATAAGACCCTGTGCGTGCGCCTCCTCGAAAGACCCTGTAACGTAAGACCTGGCGGCCCTTCCCTTCGATGGTATCATACAACTTCACCTCCCACTCCGGACTCGCTACCCGCCTCTCCTTATTTGTCTTCTTCCATTTTTACAGCACCATCTGCCTCTGCTTCCTCGGGCTGCGGCTTCTCCTGTGCCGTGGGCTCGGCGTCCCTGATCTCGATGTCCTCCTTGACCTTCTTGGCTGAATCGGCCTCCAGTGCCTGGTCAGCCTCGCGTTTGGAGGCGACGCTTTCAGATCCGTCAGGGTCTTCTTTGCCATCAGCCTCGGAGTCAGCTTGTTCTGTAGGCTTGGTCGCGCCGGATTCTTCATCCGCTGACGCCGCTGTTTGATGCTCGTCTTCGTGTTTCCGACCCACGGCAGCTTCCAGGTCGATGTCCTGCATCTCCAGGCCGCCCTCGCCAACATAACTAGTGGTGACAGCCTGCAAACCGGTATCGTTGACGCCAATCTCTTCAGGTCCGCGAGCATGCGGGACTTCATCTTCGGCCTCTGGCTCGTGGGTCTCGTCATCTTCCTCCTCGGGATGACGCTCAGCCTTGGCGTGCGCCTCCTGTGCCCGTGCAAGCTGGCTGACAGGAACCACACCTGCACGCTGTTCCTGTCGTAGAAGTTCCCTGGGTGACGCCTCGTGTGTGGCCGGTCGATGGCACGCCGTTGACGCTGACGGAGACCGTCTCAATGCTTCCCATGCCGTTGGGTCCATCGATGGTCTCGGTGCTCTCGCTGTGAATCTGGGCTCCAGGTGTGCCGTCGCCGTTGCTCTCGGGCTCCGCCTCGTCAACCAAGGAATCGGCGTCAACAGGGCCCCTCCCAGAGCCTCATCTGACCCTACCGCTGCGCTCGCGGGATTGCCCCATGAGACAGAGGTTGCAGGGTCTTTGGAATCGTCGCCGTTGGTGCTCAGCGCAGACATGTCTGGAATGGCAGGGGGCAGCGGGTACGTGTCGGTGCCTGACGTGACCTGCACAACCCTGTCGACAGCGTGGAGATAGGACGCGAGCGCCTTGTAGTGGGCTCGAGGGTTGAGAATGAGCTCTGCAAGACGCTGAATGGTGTGTGGCGGGTACGAGTTAAAGGTCAAGATGCGTTTCCTTATGTCGACCAGCATGTCTTCGATCTGCTTGGGAGCGCGCCCGGCTCAAGGGGCTGAACGGCCGGGGCGGGATCTGTGGGCGCATTTTCCTTGTTTGCCTCCTGGGAAGAAGGGCCAAGAGGTGAGGAGGAGGGTATCGGGGAGAGGAGACGGCCCTCGGAAGGCTGCGTGTGCGAAGGCGGTGGAGGGAGGTTGGGGATAGGGAAGGCCTCGTGTGCGATCTGCTGGCTCGTTAGTCGCCCGCTCACATCTCATCCAGCACAAAGGGCACACCAACGAACCTTGTCTAGCCTCGCGAGTATGTCATGCCGCAGGTCCAGCCAAGTCTCTCTGTGCAAGCTCCCGGTCAGCTACCAACGATCCTAGACGGCACAGCACAGCATCTCTGCGCTGGAACACATACTTTTGTGCAGTGACGCCCGCCGCAAGCTGAGCGAGCGGATCGCTCTGGCTGTCGACCTCCATGACAATGGCAAAGGTCGGGTGCTGGGCGCAAAGGGTTGAGGGTCGCAAGCTCGGGCTCTTTATCGGGACGGGCAAGGCTGTCGCGCGCGTTTGAAGCGCGATCGCAAATGGGAAAGATGGATGGATGGTGGGGGTGGACCGGGGCTTGTATCAATCCGAGTCTGGGGAAAGCCCACTGTACCTGTTAGATGCATAAGATCTACGAGGCGGCTTCGAGGTAACATCTAACGGCGCCCGGGTGTTGCTTTTGCTTCTCGACTTAATTATTTTCACCTGGTTTGGTCAATTTCTTCATCGAGCACGCAAGTTCGGTACTGTGTTATAAATCCCTCGCTGGTTCGCTACCATGTTGCTGCAATATCGCAAAAGTCACAAGCTATATTATACAAGCGCCATCTCCTTCATCTACAAAGCAGGAACTTCGACACCTCCATCTTCTCCTCAATTAGAATTAGAAAGGCTTGTACAACCACTGCGCCGGGTCAAAAATAACCTCGAAACTCAAGCCGTCATACGTTCCAATGGCGCAGCTGAGGTCGTGGAAACCCTCGAGTCCAGTCACCGGTAGATCTTGCTCAGCATCCGTCTCCTCGTGAAGGTCCCATCCACCCACCCATTTACCGTTCCTCGTGAAGAAGATGTCTACCTGAGGCCGCGCCCCACCGACAGGCTTGAGGGTCATGCCAATGCCGTATGTATCTCCGCGGCGGAACTCCTCTGTGAACGACTTGCCACCCCACCGGTCGTTGATGTACTTGTGCCCGTCGTCGCCGTGCACAGCTAAGCTGCCACGGTGCCAACCCGGCATGCGGAACGAAGGGTAGGGTAAGGCTGTGAATCCAAGGCCAAGGAATACCGTAGGGCTATCTGGGCGCAACTTGACCTCGTAGTAGATGGTCTTGGGCTGGCCTGTTCTTGTAGGGTCATGGTCATTGACAAGGTAGAGGGAGGATAGCTGATGATGCACCTGTCACGGGAGTTCTTGACAGTTTGTCCCTCCCATCGTCCAGGGCTAAGCCAATTCAGCTTGCCGTTGAAGCCGGCAGGCTCCATGAGCCGGAAGTTGTGGTACTGCAGCGCCGTCCTGCCTGCCTGGTCGAGGGTCATAGGTGGCGTTAAGGGTAACGCTCACACCAGTCTTCTCCAGCGATGGCCTCCTCTTCCGTGGCGTTGCTGGTTGGCGAGGCATCGAAGCCACTGAAGATGGCCGGTGGTGGCGGGAACAGCGAGGTATCTGGCACGGCTTCCTGCCAGGCATATTCGTGCTTAAGCTTGTCGTGGTCTCCCGGTGGCGGCCCTGGCGGAGGAGCAGCCCAGTCGTTGTGAGATGGCGGAGGACCAGATGGAGGTGCGAAATCGCCCTGGCTATGCGAAGGAGGAGGTCCTGAGGGAGGCGCAAAATCACCACGTCCAGGGGCGCCCCGGCAGGGGGCATACTCGTCGCGATGTCCCGGTGGTGGGCCAGAAGGAGGCGCATATTCACTGTGATGTCCTGGTGGTGGTCCAGATGGCGGAGCGTATTCTCCATGTTGTCCTGGCGGTGGCCCGGAGGGCGGAGCGTATTCATTGTGATGTCCTGGTGGCGGTCCAGAAGGTGGCGCAAACTCATCCTGACGACCAGGCGGCGGGCCCGCAGGAGCGGAATACTCATCACGATGTCCCGGCGGCGGTCCCGACGGAGGAGCAAAGCCAAAGTCGTCATGTCTGCCCGGAGGTGGCCCAGAAGGCGGCGCGTACTCATCATGCGGCCGCGATGAAGCTGGAGGCACCGACGGCGGCGCATCTTGTCCAGGAGGCGGCCCAGCCGGCGGAGCGTAGTGCCCGGGGTGGGCCGGATGGCGGCGCAAAGCCCTGGCTATGATTCTGGCCAGAAGGGCCCCGTTCTGCTCCCCGTACGGGTTGTTCACCTGGCTGGTCTTCTTGACGTCGCCATGATAGCTGCCCCCATCGTGCGGCGCCGACTGCTTCTGAGGAGGCGGCGAGTGCTGGACGGGCCTGGGGGCGGGCGTGTCGTCCCGCTCGTCCTTGCTGCCGAAGCACATCACAGACGAGGTTTGTCTCTGATAAAAAGGTAGGAGCAAGAAGGGGTGAGCTGTCTATCTATCCGCTGGGTGAGACGCAAAGCGTGGTGATATGTGTTCAATGAGGATCTGAAGCAGGGGGCGTCTAGGTGTGTGATGTCAACATCTGACGAGTACAACAAGGCGAAGGTCCCTGATAGGTTCCGAGCGGGTCACTCACAGTTGTCACTACAAAAGCTCGCAAACGATGCGTTGTTACCAACTCGACGATGACGAGAGACTCAGGAGGATGAAAAAGGAAGCAAGGTTGCCAACGGCCGTGAGATGCTCTCTTTCACTTTGTACAGCGAGGTGGCCATGACCTTTAATGATGTAGGTACCTGGGGTTGCACCTCTACTGGGTTTAGTGAGCCTACGTACTGTGTAAGGCTTGGCCACTACCAGGCAGGTACCTTTGCCACCAGGCGTTTTGTGCTGGTTCCACGCGTCCACGCAAGTACCTGCGATGGTCTTCTGCAGCTACCCCACTGAGGCTATGCTCCCAGCTCCACGCTGCTCACAACGTGCTTCCATTGGTGGAAGCTTGACAATTGGGCAACTTGGTCCATGCGAGCTGCTGGGCTGAGCACGTTGTCTTGCATCACTGACATCTGATTCAATACACGTGCGTTCCGTGACTACCTATCCATTATCTTGACTTGGTATCAATCACAGCATCTCTCCCTTGGAATATCTAGACGATGAGTCTGCTTCCATATATATTCACTTGCGACTTTTGTGTGTTCAGTTTACGACTGCATTTCAGTACTTGCTCGGCCCACAGCAACGGCCAAGTCTCAATAAATTGTAGTTAACAGCACCGCTACTACTGCGGGCAACTAGGTATAACTATTGTTACATGAGAGCCGTCTCTATCGGCATTCAAATGAAGAGTAATAAACGAGCCAAACGGCTCCGTAGGCCTGAGCTACCTCGGGCCCCATTTACTCCGAAAGCCAAGTTTCGGAGCTGGGACCGCCAATATGCCAAGGCCTCTAGGGTGTCGAGCGACAAGCTCTTGAAATGACACATAATCCTGCGAGGAACCCATTACTCCCCAGGAGCTGGCGTCCGCTCCGTCCGGATAGAAGAAGGCGACAACGGCAATGATAAGGTACACGGCACACAGCAGCGCACCTTCAAGGTAGTTGCTGCGTCCATCCAAAACCAGGAAGTTGACCATAAAGGCCGACACGAAGAGACAGACAGTCTCAAAGAGCGTAAAGTACAACGTCATGTCGCGGTCCATGATCCAGCCAAGTATCACCACCAGCGGCGTTACGAAAATGGCAATCTGAATCGAGCTGCCGACCGCCACGCCAATCGCCAGGTCCATCTTGTTCTTCATGGCCACCGTAATGGCAGTAACGTGCTCGGCCGCGTTTCCGACAATGGGCAAGATGATCAGACCAATAAATATCTCGCCTATCGACGACGTCTCCACGACTTCCTCGATAGAACCGATCAGGAACTCGGCACAGAGGGCTACCAGGCCGGTCGACACCAGCAGCAAGATAATAGAGGCTGTCCTAGACAAATGCAGTTCGCCTGCCTCTTCCTTCTTGGCTGGCTCCGCGCCGGTTCCTCCGGTCAAAGCCATGAGAGGGATATGTGCAGGCATCATGGCTCCAGGTGGTCTGATATGCTGGTGGTTTCGCAGGCGGTCAGGGAGTGAGTTGGTACGTCTGATACCATAACGGACGCGTGGCACCGGCCCAGATGGGCCAGCAGCTGGTTCGTCTAGCTCGGGCTTCTGGACAAAGACTGTTGGCGCAAGATTCTTGACGGAAATGCCCCGGAGGAAGGGGTTACGCGGGTTTCCGCCAACGCCAGAGTCATTGTTTGTGGACTCGTTGTTTCCATTTGCACCAGCGTTCTGGATGGCGAAATCAACACGGCGAGGCTCACCATTATCCCTACCCACGTGCTTGCTCATGGTCGAATCGAGATTTGGCGCATTGACATTCACCGACCCATCATCGGCCACGCGCTTCTTGGATTTCCTGTGCTTTCGATGATGGCGGCGACCCTTTTATGGGGCTTGTATGATGCGTCTTCCTCAACCACTTCGTCATCTTTCTCCATTGTCGAGGAACTGCCAGCCAGGCCAGGAACCTTTACAAACGGTGGCTGGGAGGCTAACTCATCCTGTGGGGTGGTGTTGTTTGTGGCAAAAGAAGATGACCTGGTACGGGGTTCGCCATTCGTGTCCTGGGAGATGATGGACGACTTTCTGCGGCGCCTGCCTCGGAGAACCTTCTTCATGCGCTTGCGAACCGTGTCACGGGAAGAGTCAGAGTCATCCGAGTCAGAGCTAGAAGAAGAGCTGTCCTCAGAACTACTCGAGTCAAGCCATCCAGCGGCTGGGCCGGGTACGGCCTCGGCATCCACAATATGCTGAGGCGTGGACTCGTAGAGGTACGCGTGAGATTTGAGCTGGAACATGAGATAAATCACGTAAACGAGCAGCAGGATCTGACATGTGTTAGCATATATCGTTGCTTGCTCGAGCATGTCTACTTACGACACTGGTGCCACGGCTAATCTTGAGAGATTGCGCATCGGCGAGGTGAGGATCACTGAAAGACGCGTGGAAAGCAGTCTATTGCTGGTTAGCCCACATGAACACGATTCGGCTGCGCCATTGACAATCCACCACTTACAGGAAGAACAAGACTGATAACGCTCAGACTGAGTAGACAGGCACTCATTTGCGTCACGGTACTGTTATAAATCTAAGCCATTTGTCAGTATATTTGTTCACGGGTCAACTTCTGGAAACCTATATTTGCGTACCTGCTCTCGATAACGCAAACCACCGAGGAAGAAACCCATTCCTAGAATGAGAAGAAGGTTCGAGAGGATTGAACCAAGGAGCGAAGCCTGGACAATGCGAATCTGGTTCTTTGTCAAAGCGATACTATCAACAGCCGGTTAGTCAACAAGGCCGCCATGCACATGTGAGACATGCGCCAAGCCACCACGGCAGGTGGTGGCTATCAAACGCTTTTTTTTCAATAGGGGTCAACATACATACTAGATGGCGAAACGTCAGTACAACATCACAAACAGAGAGTGTGGTTCGGGGCTTACAAAATGATAAGCTCAACTGCATTACCAAAGGTTACGTTGAGCAAAGCGCCAAGGGCATCGCCCATCTCACTTGCGACGGACTCAGTGGCGTAGGCAAGGAGGCCAGCCAGGGGCACAACGGCGATACAGTTCATGGCGAAGACGATGCCGCCATGGATGCCATCGATCTCGGCGGTGATGATGCCGAGGGCACGAAGACGAGCAGGACGTTCAGCCAGCTGTGGGTGATGATCTGGAGCGATGTGCGCCAGAAGGTGTCGAAGTATTCACGGAGTGTTTTCTTCTTTGAGGGAGCCATCTGGGTTCTCGGCGTTTGCTACGTCAAGCCCTTGCTGTGCATCTTGCGCAGATGCGACGGGCAGGGATTGGCCGTGGGAGGTATCGACGCCGCCGACGTGGGCTGGCTTCTCCGAGCGAGAGGGTTTACTCGAGTTGGAGAGGGACGCGGCGTCAGGCGAGGCAGCGCCCTTGGGGATGTTGAGGTTGGCATCGTTGCGACGGTGCTGGGCATCGAGTGCGGCGGGTTGAGTTACGGGTAGAGCGAGTCCATCTGCTCCCGATGCCGTGTGGTGGCGAGGCGCATCCGCTTCGCCCTGTGGATCAGCGCGTGGGCGTGCTATGTCGGGATCAGACGAGGCTTCCTTCATCGAGCGGGTGGTGAGGAGGAAACGCGGCGTGGATGAGCGCGTCCTGTACGAATGGGATGGGGAGTTTGGTGGATGTAGGAAGCGAGTGAGAATGAGTGATGGAGGGAGGTCAAAGGGAGAGTGAAAGTGTGGAAGGGAAGGACAGAGGTGTGGCTGATGGGAGGGAGAGAAGCCTCCTTTTTCTGGGAGACGGGATCGAGCCACAAGGGTTGACGTAACGATCTGGAACCACCAGGTGGATATGGGATTTGCCCTTTGGGGAGTGCGTGGTCGAGGTGGTCATGGTATAGTCATGGTCATGGTCATGGTCATGGCTAAGGTATGGAATGGGACAGGATGGCCTCAGTGGCGATGGCTACCTCCCACAGCACTAACCTACCTGCAGCTAGGTAGGTACCCTGCCTATCTCCTAGCCTACAGAGTACAGCAGGAACAGTATACCGGTGCTCTTCTCTTTGCTGTTCTAGGCCATGCTGCGCTGCGCAAACCCCATCAACTAGTCAACTAACACGCACACACATCCACGATCCACGCAGCGGAAGCAGCCAATCGACCCAAGCTTTTATGCCAAGCCTAGGCGTTGATGGCCGATTATCCGTGATCCATGTACAGCGTGCGCCGCCCTCGAGGCTCCTTGCCAAGCCCCCACCACCACCCAGAACAAGCAAAATGGCCAAGGAAGCATAACAATTAGATTGTGGGGATTTATGATGCTATCCTGCAGGGGAGACATGCGAGGAGACCCTGAAATCTGCCTTTAGCCTGTTCTGGCCTTTGTTTTGTTTCCTTGGGACGGCACTTCGTCGTCACTGTTTGTTTGCTTGCTTGCTTGCTGGCTTGTATGTATGCATGCATGCATGCATGGCCCAAACCAGCTGTGCACTCGACAACCTCATCCCATCTTCCCGTGCGCTCGGTTCTCCTTTTTCTCTCTCCTTCTCTTTTTACGCCATTCCCTCACTGCATTCGTGACCAGAGCCCGACCTCGGATCGGCCCAGCACCGAAGGAGATCCCAGCCTACCGAGCGCTGCGCCAACCGGAAGCAGCTAGCCATGCGCCTCATTCGAGTCATAGCAAACCCGTCGAGGCAGCTCTTCATCCACTGTGGATTAATGCACGATGTGTAGTAAGACGGGAGAACATGTAAGAAAGAAGCAGAAAATGAAGAAAGAAAAATATGTTGCACCGCCACACTTCTTTTTTCTTTCGTACATGAAAATATGTCCTAGTGATGGCTTTACAACAAAACACTTCCAATCATTCTATTTGCCTCTCGTCGTAACCATAGCCACTCCCGGGTAGTCTAAACTTCACTGCCATCGTAGTGATCCGCATCGTCAAGTAAGACGCCCTCGCGTTCTATGTATCTGAAGATCCATCCCATAATTTGCTTCTACCGACAGAAAGAATTGTATTGGCTACGATAGCCCTCCAATGATATACCCATTCCTTATCCATATCCACCACTGAGCTACAGCTGCCAGACTTCAAACAGTCCTGCCAGACGATCGTCCTCTCTTATACACAACACCACACATGACTTAAACCTCTCTAGTCACACAACTCACTATCACTTAATCCTTTTCAGTATCTCTCTCTCACTGTTCTTGTATTGTCTTCCGCCATTTGCTGATTATGAAATATTCCTTTTTCCATTCTCATGCCCCAGTGCACCGCCATCGCTGGGCGCACGCTTTCAAACAAGGGGGTCTTTCAGCGACAACTAAATGCTAAAAAGAGGTATTATGCCACTCTCACTAACCAGCAGTCCTTCCGGGAAAGAAAAAGATACAAAAATATGTCGCGAACACAAGATCCCTGACATGCCTCGCTGCGCCAAACTCTGGTCGACTCTGAAAAATAAAATAAAAAACAGGGTAAGGGCACAAGAAGAAATCTGACAATGAGAAACCCGCCCAATACAAAGCCAACAGCAGACCGAGCTCCCTTTTTCATGACATACTGCTACCACTAGGCCGATCCTTCATCACTTGCTTATCGGTCCTCTCCGCCTCTGGCTTTGCCTCGTCTTCTAAAGAAGTCCATCACTCTCTTGGCGGCCCCGCTGCTGCCCTCGTGGCCCCGGTAGTCGTCCTGCTCGTACGCATCCGTGAACCGCTTGTGGCTCTTTTGTAAAACCCCGCGGCCACGATCGCCTCGGCTGCTGCTCAGGCCGCGACCATCGTATCCCTCCGACGACTCCGCCATACCGTGCTGATACTGTCCCAGCTGCGGCTCGGTGGGAGGTCGACGCATGTCAACCGATGAGTCCGACCCCGTGTTTAGGTGTGCTCCCGACTGCATGTATGGTGGGAGGGCGCTCGGCCGCCTGTTATCAAGCTGCGCTGATCCGTATCTTTGGTGGTATACGGGGCTCGAGTTACCGGTGCTGTCGTGCTGCTGGGGCGCTTGCTGTTGCTGTTGCTGGCCCGGCTCATTATTAAGATTATCGAAGAATGGTGTGCTTCCTCTGGCCTCTCCATGTGATGTGATGCTCCTGACATGGCCGCTTCGCGGATCTTGGATGGGAAGGTTTTGCTGAGAACCAACCTCGGAAGATGGGTTAGTACCGCTAACGCTGTGTTCCTTGCCTAAGCCAATGCTCTTCAGCGAGAAGGATGCGGGGAGCAGTGAGAACCTGCGGCGATCCTGCTTCTCCTTAGAGTCTTGAGAGCCCGAGATGCTGCCGCTGCGCTTCTTGCCGAGTCCCAACGAGAAAGACCGACGAGAAATTCTCGAGTCCATGGAGGGTCGGGGTCCTGTCTCCTCGCCAGGTATCATAGAGTTGCTCATGCTGACTGGAGGATACTTTCGGGACTTGTCCTGCTCGGGCTTGTTCCTGTTACGTCCTCCAAACACAGATCCATTGCGGCCAAGCAGCTTGGAGCCAATTTCACCAAGAGTGTTGGATCGCCTATGACCCTTCACCTCGTTGGGTGGATTCTCAGCATAGAAACCGGCTGTCTGGGCAAATTTCGGAGGAATGCTAACACTGGGTCGACCAACAGGCTCGTCCTCGTTGTTCGAAGGCTGCTGGATCCGACCCTGTGCGTTGGTATCGGCAACTGTAGGGGTGCCGGTTGACCGTAGCTGCCACGAGACTGCATGCCCGTCGGCTGGACGTTCTGGAGAGTGTTGCTCGTTCGTGGTCTTGCAGCGGCTGCAGCGTTTGTGATGTACGGATTGTCCGAAACAGCGCGGCCTTGGCTCGCGCGGGAGGAACGGCCTTGTGCGAGCTGGGCGGTCGCTTGGTTTGGGAGTTGGACTTGGAGTAAGTGTCGCGCGATACTGGCGGATCTTGAGGCAAAGGCTTGTCCTTGGAGGTGGAAGCCTTAGTCTCTTCAGGTCCTCGGGAAGAGGATCTGGCCCTCGGCTTAGAAGCAACAGGGTCTGCTCCTCGTTGCGTTTGAGTGGTAGGTGCGACGTATTCAACCTGGACGGTTCGGCGCTTGGCATCCTTGGGTGTTCGTGCATGCTCGGCGTCGGCATCAATCTTGCCGTGGGTCTTAGCCAGTCCGCCCACGGCGGCGGCGTGTGCAGTTTTCTGCTTGGCCGATTCGCGGACAGAAGAGCTTCTGGCGACCATTGGCGCATCCTGGTACTCCTCTGGGGCCTGAGCCGCGTTCTGAGCCTCCGAAGGCGAAGTGGTCGAGCTGGTGATGAACTCGACCAGGTGAGCATACTCGCTCAGCCAGGTATGACGGGCCACTTCGAACAGATCGGCTCGCTTTCGGGGTTCGGGACCAAGATGCGGCGCAAGAGATCTCGAGCGTGAGGGGTGACATATTCGGGGAAGACAAGAGGGGTGCTGACGATGTACTTGTAGAGGAGGTTAATGTTGTCGCCTTCGGGGTTGGCTGGATCATCGTCAAAGGGAAGGTAACCTGCGAGCATCGCGTACTAGATTCCTGTTAGTACGACGTCGTTATAAGGCTGTGGCTTCACCTACCAAAATCACACCGCAACTCCAGACGTCAACCTTCCTGCCGGTGTATGGTGCGTCGCTGACCACAAGCTCAGGGGCGGCGTAGCAAGGGCTGCCACAGCTTGTCTGCATGAGATCACCCTTTCGTGTACCATCTGCTTTTAGTTTATCCAGTCCCATCCTCTTCACAAACTCCTTGTCGGTGATGTTTAATTCTTCCTCTCTGCTGAGCTCCTCATGAGGGTCAAAAGTGTTGGCAAATCCGAAATCAGTAATGATGATGTTTCGGTTGCGGTCTAAGAGCAAGTTCTCCAGCTTCAGATCACGGTGAACAATGCCCTTTTATGAAGGTAACCGACGCCGGAAATAAGCTGAGAAAACAAGCGGCGAGCCGATTGATCTTTAAGATAGCGGTGGTTTAAGATGTAGTCGAAAAGCTCTCCACCAGATGCGTATTCGAGAATGATACCGATGTAGCGCTCAGTCTCGACCATGTCGATCAGGCGCACAATGTTGGGATGCTGGACGCCGCGCAGAATAGTAACTTCACGTCTAATCTTTGCCAACCGAGATGGGTTGCTGCCAACGCTATCCCTCTTGATCAGCTTGATAGCGACCTGCGCGACAAAGTTGTGGTTAGCTATGGCAATGAGAATTCGCCGAGTTTCAATCTTACCTGGACGCTGCTGTCTTGCTTCCACCCCAGCTTGACCTTTCCAAATTCACCCTCTCCAATGGTGTTGCCGAGAATAAAGTCGCCAAATTTGGATGTTCCGCGGTTGCTGCGGTTGTGGTCATGCCGGCTCCGACCGCCGCGCCGGTCATCGTTGGATGCGATAGGAGGTGGGGCTGCGTCGTCGTCAGGCCTCGGAGAGCCCTGGTACTCTGCTAGAACATGGCGACTGCTGGAAGTGTCGGCTGGGGAGGCGTGCGCGGGCATGTTTTCGGGGTGGTCGCGCGAAGACTTTGGTGTTGATGGCTCATGGGTACGGATGGGCATTGAAACCTCAGCGCCGCGACCGTCTCTGCTGTTGGTCTGACGCGCAGGTGAGTCTTGTGAATGGGGGTTTGCTGATCGCTTGCTTCCATTGGCATCACTACGAGAGCTGCGTCCCGAAGGGTCTGCCTGTCCTCGCCGGGGAGAGTTTGTAGTCTTCTCGTTCGCGTAGGCGGCCTTTCGCGCACTCCCACTCTGCTGAGTGGAAGAGGTCCGCGGCGGCGCGACTGGGGGCATGTTTGCAGATCGGTCGGCAGGGTACGATTGAGAATCGGTGTGATGGTAGGAGGTTGCAGCAGCTGTGTCTGTCATGGAGGAGCTCGAGCCTGCGAAGGGGGCGCGGCGCTTCCGCTCGCCTTGCGGGAAGAGGGTCGCCGAGATGAGGTAGGAGCAGCGGTTGTAGGTTGGTGAGATTGATATGCTTCCCTGGACGGGGACGAGCGGGAGGTCGTGTAGGGCAGCGCGGATGATTGATGAGGTGCCGTCTGCAGAGCAGCCGAAGACATCTTCCTCACTCCGTCACACCCAAACAAGTCCTAATCCTAGCGCTTGCCAGCTAGAGGGGAGGCGCGAGGATCGATGAATAGGAGATCGCAGCGAAGGCTATTTTTGCGTTGATCCACCCAATGGATTTCCAGGGGTGCAGCCAGCTCACGGGCTGGAGAGCAAGGCAGCGAGAGCTGCTTTTGGCAACGAGCGTAGCGTGTCGAGCTTCCTGTCGGACCAGGGGAGCCGAGGAAAACGGATGGACAAGGCAGAAGGGTGCAGGAGGGAGCCGAGAGCCCAAAGAGGGTCAGAAGCGTGATGTGTGCCAATGAAGCAGCGGCGCTACCTCATGGTGCATGCGATGCGTCTCAGAGGGAGCGACGATTTGCTGCCTCTTGGGTGGCAGAACAACAGCGGACTCCTGAGTGGACTGGGGGCGGAGACTGGGAAGCTGCAGGACAAGGGGCTTGGCTGTCGGTGCGGTGCGGTACGGTGCAATGCAGTGCAGTGCAGTAAGGTATGGTGCAGCGCAGCGCAGGGTGGGTTTCTTTTTTTCTTTTCGCTTGCTCGCTTTCCCTTGGGCGTTTCAAGACCAGGCAGAGGCCGTACGATGGCGGAGGACAGTCGCAGGTCGGGATCGTGTCGCGTCGATGGTGGTCGTCCGGGGCGGTGTCGTGTCGAGTCGAGTCGATTCGATTCGTTTGCAGTCCTGCGTCTTGCGTCTCTGGTCTGTGTGTAATCCGTAGACGGGCAAGGTTCCCCAACCGGTCGCGACTCTTGCGGGTGACTCAGCGCAGAGCAGTGCTGCCGAGAGCGAGTGCAGCGAGGAAGAGGAAGTTCGGAGGAGGACACCGGACGCGAATCGACGAGAGGAAGCACACCGACGAAGGAGGTTGGACCGGGCTATTAACTACCTAGGACGGTAACTCCGTACCTTGGTACTACTAAGACTAAGAGCATCGAGTTTTTGACCGACCGACTGGAGCCTCGTCAAGCAAACGAGAGAAGGGTAGGTACCTGACGGTAGCGCCCAGGGCCAACGCAACGCTGGGTGACCAAGGTAGGGTACCTAAGACAGGTACCTACACCTCGTACTAAGGTAGTAGGTATGCCTTGGGCCGAGCAGCCAAGCCAAGGTAAGGTACATGGGCGAGGTACCTCTCTCAGCAGGCGAAATTGTCATCGGGAGATGAGACTTTGGGCTGCAGAAGTGGAGCCACCTGGACGGCCAGGTCAGATGAGGTACCTGATCTGGAGGTGATAGCGAGTACCTCTCCTGACAGATCACATCGACCGGATACTTGATGCCAAGTACCCGCCCATCGCGTCCCGGCTGCGCTCAAACGCGCTAGGCTCAGGGGCACAGGCTGGACTGGTACCTGATGGAGCAAGGCGGTGCGGGTACAGACCCAGGTATCCGTATATACTTCAGGTACTCCGTACATGCGGCCCACGCGCGACTCAGAGATACTGGACGCTGGGACCATCTGAGATGACTTGGAGTTTCCAAGGAACAAAAATGCGGTAAACCGTCTTTTTCCTTACCTCATGTTCCAAGCGACACAATGCTAAGGCTTGGGGGACTGCTGCTACTGCGCGCTACCGCCGGCCCCATGCGGCGTCGACGCTTCCCTCCGCCTTACGATGCCATGCTACTAATGCTATGCTATGCCATGCGCTGCGAATGTGATGCCATGCGATGCCCATGCTCTGCTATGCTATGCGATGCCCTTGCGATGCCACACGCTTCGGCCATGTTTTTTGTTGGCGACGCATAAAAATCATCTTCTGCCGACGGCTCCATAATAATAAGCTGCTTTTAAGCGGCGGGGACACGTCCATTGACCTTTTTGCGAACGCGACGATCCCAACAACACAGCACCGTGTCTTCCAACGAGAAGGTCTTCTGTCTGTCAGCCGGCTGCTTATGCCCACGTCGTCATCGCAACCCATCCCATCCATCAGCATAAACCGCTGTCAAATTGCCATGGACGCGCACGCGCTCTTAGCACATGTAGTGCCAAGTAGGGTGGACATGGGGCCGTCATCTGTTTCTGAGATGAATTGTTTCCAGCCAAGCCCACAGCAGGGAGGGAAAAAAGGCCGTGATAGTGCAGTCCCTGTTGTAAGTTCTCAGCCATGTCTACAACAACACCCCTGTCATTTCGATCTGTCTGGTTTCGTTTCTTTCCTTTCGCTCTCTCTCTTTTCTTTTATTATTATTATTATTATTATTACTTTTCTCTCTTCCTCTCTCACTCTCTTCCACACCCCTTGTGGCCAGCAGGTCAGGCTGCTGCTCGAGCTGTCATCAAGGCTGGCTGGTTGGGCGCCGGACTCAGCCAGCACTAAAGAGAAATGATCGCCCAGCCCGGTATTGCATGACCAGGCACGGAGGAACGACCTTAGCAGGCCACGTTATTAACCCAACCCAATAATAAGCAGCTCGCGACTATTCTGATATCAGCACTGGCGTGGACACACACCCAGCAACAGCAACAGGCATGGCCCAGCCAGAGCATGTGCGCGTCGACAACAACACTCTTGTCAATGCCGACGCGTGTAAAGCTTGCTTCCATCGTCAAGCCGTGTAAACACTTGTTTGCCTCTCTGCATGAGCATGGGCGCATACTGTATGATATGCTTTGTGTCACCGGCATCAGGAAACCCGGTGCTTGCATGTTATGTTGACCAGTCTAGCCTCCAATCTCTTTTCCTGGTCCCCTCTGCAGACACCTTCATGCTATCCTCTCCTGTCTGCCAAGTTCGTCACGTCATGATATCGGTCTTCATTCACGACGAACTTTTTTGGTGTACCTGATCTGCATAGTGGTTCGTCTGGTCTTGTCACTGCCATGACATGTGTTAGTCTAGCTCATGTCATGGAGGAAGGCCGTTACCTTTCGTTCACATAAGTTCCATCGATTGTCTCCACTTGCATAGCATAACGCCTTTCATAGCTCTTCTTCTTTTCCCCTCCCTCTCTTCTGTCCACTTTTACTCTTGTCAGCGGATTGTAATTAATTTTTCGGTTAGTTCCTCTTTTTTCCCCATTGCCGTCTTCCTGTATGTAGGACTGTACAGCACCAGTCTAGGTACAGTAGATGTCTGTGAAAGATCTCTCTTTACCCCTGCTGGCCTGACACCAGGGATACTGCTGCACAATTCTGGCCGGACCCTTGGACAGTGTTTCCTGGTCCCAAACAAACATGCATACATAGTGCAATCGTTCCTCGCTCGCCGTCTGTTTCCGGACTTGGAGATCCAGCCGATCCTGTTGCCAGAACCCACTAATCAAGGCTCCGCATGTTGGCGCCGGTGCCACTCACTGCATTGACAACTCATTTGCCCAAAGCTGCCAGCATCGAGCCGCAGTTTACCGCAAACTGCTGATGCATAATTAGCCTGGTTCATGCGGGCGTGCGCCTGGTTGGGCTTTCATGTGCCCGGCTACGGTACGGTACAGTACAGTACAGCAGTACTAACTGCCTTGTGTTCATAGTCAGGTAGTTATACGCAGAGTCCTCAAGCTTTGACATATGACGGCCAAGAGAAGGATCCTACCATGGTCTGCAATCACCACCTCCTGGTCGCAACCTGGGCGGCCCTCGGTTCCAGAAAAGACTTCATCACCGGAACCTCGGAGAGCTCGATGGCTTCAGAAACGCCTCTTGTAACCTGACGTAGCACTCCAGCGCTCTGAAACGTTCTTCCCGCCCACGAACCGCCCCCACAGTCACCTCAAGCACATACCGGATGTTACCTGACCTCGAAATGGCCCGTCCACGTTGTATCCATTCCTCCATCTCATTAGCCGCCCGAGCTTTGGGCCATTTTACTCCGCCGGCTTGCTCCAGTGCCATGTCATTCTCCACTGCTGCCCTCTTCCGGCAGCCTCTCAAGGCATTGACGCCGGAGATGAGTGCATGAATTTACCAGGGACTTATTCTGCCAAAAGAAAGAAGGCAAAAGGAAGGAAGGAAAAAAAAAAGAGCTAGAGCAAAAGAAACTTGTCTAGAATGCAGTGCTACGTCGCCAACCTCATCAGGCAAAGGGCAAGATGCTCGCCGGTAGTCTATGCTTAGTTGGTCTCAATCACAAGTTCCCAACCTGCTGTCATCTAGGACCAACTAGAAGGCGTTATCGAATCCTGAGCAATAGGTTGATGATTATTGCTTGGTAGTCGCATTGCTCTTCATCTCCACAGCCATCCCAGCCTCACCCTTCTTCCTCTTGGCCACGCAAGGGCTGCAATTGGAACTGACAGGAAGGACAAAAAAAAAAAAAAAAAAAGACTCTTCAGCTGACGCTCAGTTAAGAGTTTGGAATGTCACCGTGCGGTGAATTTGCTCACCACATATGCAAGGGCGTGGCGCCTGCGGCATCGTTACAGCCGCAGACGAGAAACCAAATGAGCCCTTTCAGAAGCCACAGCATCAGTGCAATTTGTTGCCCCAATGCCTACCGTGACTGCCATCTCCAATTGAGACAGACTCGCAAAGAGTATGTTTGCATATGTTTGGATAAATGCTGCTATGATTTGATACAAAAGTAATTGAAACCTGGCGGGTGCAGGTTCGCCTCACAGGTTGACTCAAGGAAACCTCACGCCAGAGAAAGTAAGGCTTAAGTACAGTCTGTGACTTAACATTTTCCACATCTGCTCAAAGAGAGGCGAGCGGCCTCATGTATGCCATACACATCGCCATATATTAATGACTTGTGCTGGAGAAGATCCGCTGTGTCAGGTCATCGACCACATTGATTATACTACCTGCTATCTAGTAACTTGATTGTAAATCAGAGTCACCCTATTGCGGAACCCTACAATCATGCCTGATGGAGAAGGAGCATCGAATGGCGGAGGTCTTCTTGATCCTTCTAGAATCCAATACCCCGGAACCTGAACACTGGCTTAGGTCAATTGATAAGGAGGTTTTGGATAGCTGTCGATAAATGGGATTCGTATAATGCTCAATTCGCCATTGATGTCCCGCCAGACTTGGCGATAAGACTTTCTAAGAATGCGAGATCTACGGTTGTGTTCGAGCCTTATATGTGCCGCATCGTCATATATAGATTCGAATAAAAGTTCTGGGACTGCAAAGGAGTGTTCGGTCAGGTAAGGTGTACGCTTGACAAAGTCATCTATATGCCTCACGATTGCTGCGATGTGTTCCCTTTCCTTATAGATTGCCCTGGTGTACGTGGATTTCCTGTGATGAAGCGCTGAATCTTCGAGTGACAGGTAAAGACGGCGGAGACGAGGAAACCGTGATGATAAACACTCCAAGACAATCTTCAGATGGGCCTCATTGAGATCAGGCATCTCTATCGGGGTTTCGACTCGGTAATACTTGAGAGGCCAACTGATCTCGAGCGCCGTTACCATTTCAATCCTGTGTGCTACGAACAGTTGCGGCAAACGCGTAATGACGAGTTCGTTGCGTATAACCAAGATGTTTGTTGTGTACAATATGTGGAGCACTTCGGCATAGCTGATAAAATGTTAGTATCTGTCGCTGAATGACGAATTAATGATGGGCTTCTTACTTCTGGCGGCAAGATAGGAGCCAACCCATGACGCCAGTACGACATATAGAGGGGACATATCTGTCGGTGCAATAACAGCAATGAGCTGTATTGCCGCTGCAGCAACGATCTGCCCATGGGCCATCAGGACCACCGCGTGTCGGGGGACCATCTTCTGCATTAGGCACGGGTCGATGACAAAAGAGTTTGCCCATCGCCAGGCCCTGGGAGAAGTCCAGTCCGTAGTCTTCTTTCCCACAAGGGCAGGATTCTGGGACTCTTTGTAATTACTGCCATTGCGAAGGTGATAATCCGGGCATTGGGCCGCCTGTGAATGGCAATAGGCCAGGCTCAGATGAAGGCGGCGATCTCCAAACGCCAGTCGAAGTATGTCATTTCTGATATTTGGTGGAAGCCTAAAGTATGCACAAGTTTCTTGGAACAAAGCGTATGGAGGTCCATGAGATTCAGATACTCGGAAGCCAGGCGGAGTGAGAGGTCGAGGTCTGGGATCAGGAAGCCGTGGAAGTTGCTGGGCTGACATCACAAAACACGCGGCAGCTCTCTCCATAGCTAGTGTTATTCTCGACTCGTGGGGTGTCGAATAGCCGTGAGAGCTGCAAGAAATTGGCTGGGTCATCACCGCACCTCGTGGTAGGTAGCTTGGGAAGGGATGATAGCATTATCAAGACTGCGTCTCTGATGTAGAACGACCAATGTTGATGAATGAAATGGTCCAAAGAAGGGAAGAGAGGTCGAGGGCATCCTAGTTTTGGCTTTATAATTTCGCATCTAGGGTTAAATTGCACCTGCGAAGTTTCTAAAGTCATGCATATGTGTCTGCTTCCACGTTGCCGTGGAATAATGAAATACCGTGGACTGTAAACAGTGAGCTTACTCGCACCATGTTCCTTTGGCCGAGCAGTGTAAAAGTCGAAAAGTATCAGTGATGGCGTCGATAGAGTTGTCAATGGCAGCTAGAGTTTGAATCTGTTATTAGATGATAGGGGTGGTGCGTCTCCTAGAAAGTTCACCATTCACGACCGGAGCTAGTTCAGCTGTGACGAGTCACATATGGAAGCAGAAGAAGCTCAGGCATAGCTCCTCTGCACTGCGCCTCAGAACTATGTTTCAAGTATTGGGGGTAATATGTATGTATGTTACAATTGACTCACGAGTGTTAGTCCACGCTATAATCAAGCATGCCCAGGGCTTACTCCCTCGCCTTTTACCGGCCATTTAATTCACAAGCGAGCCTTCCATCTCTTGTCTCGTATTTGTCCAACTTCCTCTTTATAATTTGATGGTGATATTATTATGGTCTAGTATGACAGCCAGACCGGTAAGTGTTCCCGAGTACGCAAGGAGTATACTCAGGGCAACAACTGGCGTCACATTCAATGTGTTAACTGTCATGTTGACGAGTCCCGTCAGTAAGTTGGCAACAAGGAATAGCGCTAGACTGTTCCTGTTGAAAGCCCTCAGGATAGGGCTCGTGGCCGCCTCATAGGCCTCCTTTTCTGTCCTGGCATCGTTTGCGTGATAAAAAGCAGGGAAGAAGACACTGTCGATGATGCAGAATGCCAGCATCTGTACTTGGTTGAACGCCACAACCCAGAGCACGTAAGGGAGATTGGCCAGGCGGCGGGAGACGTTCCAGCCGAAGCCGTAGTTGTAATCCGTAGAGATGAAGTAAAGTCCAGCCCAAACACCAGCCCACACGGCCATTGTCATGACTAGGTAGTTTCTCTGCTTGACAGCAGAGACGTTGTTACTGGGGTCGATCCTGCGAGGAGCACATACATGCCCAGATCTTGTCCAGCTAAGAAGATGGCCAAGTAGCCAAAGAAGCTGAATACACCTTCTCTATTCTTTGATAGCAGGTCAACCCTCGGCGCCGTGAGCGCGTAGGCCTTGAGTTCTGTGGTCTCGAGAACAGCCTGGTATATGCCCGCTACGATCAAACTTAGAGCCGCGTAGGATGGGACAATCCTCAGAGCCGCCTGGAACACTGCGACAAAAATGGGCATGAAGCCGAGGGTAAAGAAGAAGTTCCAATGCACGCCATACTCGGTCACATGTTCCGCGTAGTCGAGCCCCTTAACGCTAAGCAGCCGGATGAAGCCGAGGATGAGCAGCGGGATGGAGTGACGCAGGGACTGCAGCATATGACGATGCAAAGGTGTGGCACGCCCTTCATCTTCTCTTTCAGCACAGGCCGCGCCGCCACGACGCCTGCAGAAAAGACAAAGGACCCGACGCCCAGGTCCATAAGCGAGGTCCCCAGGTCTCGACCTTGGCGAAGCGCCTTGGGAACAAGCGAAAGTCGACAGCCAGGATAGCGAGGCATGTGATGACGACCATGTTGCCTCGGTAGGTGGTGAGAAACGGCTTCATGGGAAGGACGTCTGCCTGCACCGGGGCCGCCTTGGACTGAGCATTGGGAGGGACCTTGGGCTTCTTCTTCCGCGAGGTGGTGTTTGGAGGAAGCACATAAATCAGGGCGGCTGGCACGAGTAGCAGGATGCTCAGGAGGACCGGCCTATCGGAGTATAAAGTCGTCGCGAGAAGAATGGCACCAACATTTAGAAGGTAGTCTACCGTGAAACCGAGGATCGAGTAGTTCTTGAAGAAGCCCTGGCGTGCTTGTAAGACGGACCAGAGAATGACGGCTACCTATGTGAACGATGAGTCGAGCTCCCACACTGCGTCGCGGGGTACAGTAGGATATGGGTTAACTCACCGGCGCGACCGCCGTCACAAAATTGATCTCAGTCACGGAGCCACCTGAGAGGTTGGACACGAAGTCCTCCTTCTGCTGCTTGTAGCTCTGGGTGTTGGCCATGGTGCAAGTCCTCTCTCTACCTAGTCACGTCCTGGCTCATTGCATGACACGCGACACCCACCAAGAAGAAAAGGCAGCGCTGAAGGACAAAGGGCAGACCAAGCCTCGATGTTGGATCCGAGGGAACAGAGATGACGACACCTGGCTAGATTTCCCAAACGGGTCCTTGCGTTCTTCAAGTGGCGGTGGACAAGGCTCCAGTATGTACAGTACAGTACTGTATGGTCCGGTGCGGTGCAATAGTGTCCAGAATGTAGGGGTCCTTTCACCTGGAGTTGCTTGGATGAATCGTTAAAACCGGGGCCAATCACCAGTGGGCATCTGAGCACGGCCCTTTCACCTGTCACATCACGTGCACCCTCGATGAAGGGGACTTGGTTGACAACCAACCAACTAACCAACCAACTTGGTGGTTTGCATTGAAGAAAGGAGCCATCTGCTTGCCATCGCATGTATTGTGCTGTATAGTCTTGTATATTGAGGTTCAGTTTCAGTACCGTATTGTACTGTCTAGGCACGCTGTTCATGCAACCCCCTCCATACGACTGGGCACAGTGTGATTTGTTCTTAGATGGCTCTCAACTGAGCATCACATGCTATCTATCTACATTAACCTCTATTCTGGCCTGTGCTTTGTCTTCAAGGCTGATGAGGGAAACTGTGATATAGATTTGCGAAGCAACCCAGTACATACATTACTGTAAGGCAATAGGATCATCCTGATCGGTGAACAAACACGACAACGCATTTCTCATAATTCGTCCATGCCTCCATTCACCTCTATCTGTGTTTTAAGCCCAGATTAGCAAGACTCCACACGCAATGTCTCACACGTCGACACGAAGATTATCAACTGGCGGTCTGCCCCAATCAAGATCCGCGAGCAATACGTTATTGAGGAGGCGCCGAGTCATGACAATATATGCTGCTTCACCGCTTGGATACGCAAAGAGATTGTCAAGATCCCTGAAGGATGGTCCCATTCAGATTATCCTGATTATGGGAACCGCACTGAATGGTCTATCCAGATTTATGATACAACGCCACAATCCGACAATCCGGATCACCTCAAGGCACTAGCGGAAACGCTACACAGGGAAACACGTGAGGAACGCGAGGGACATGGCCGTGGGGAGCCGGATCGCATAGACGTCTGGGGTATGCCGCTAGCCGTTGATATCTCTGACGAAGGAAGAATCGCAAAGTGCAAGTCACATCACTTGGCCGAAATTGCCTCCCGAAAGGCCTTAAATATAGTTGATTTCCATATCCCCGTCAGGCCCAATTGGATGTACGAACGGGCCATCATCGTTATCGACCGGCCAGAAGCACTCTGGGACAAAGACGAGGGCGGCTTCCTGGCAGTGTATTGGGATATGACCCCAAGCGTTCTCGAACAGTTTAGAGCCGAATATGGAGAAGACCACCGGAAGTTCGAGGTGAAAGTATCACGATATACTCGTGCGGAGCTCGGAGAGGCGTTGAAAGGTTTTAGAGACAACCTCTTTTAGTCATTTGATAAAAGATCCTGGCCTAAGCTTTGAATACCGCACGATATTCCGTTTCAGATTCGGCCCCTTGAAGAGATTGTCGAAACTGGCTTGCCGGAACCATTGATGAAGAACAGGGTGCGCATGACGAGCTTTATCATCTCTCAATTTTAACCCCAGTTGTGTTAATGACTCAGTGCAAGCAATCCTAGTCTTAAATAACTTATAGTCTATCGACCATTTGATGAAACTCATTAGAATCTGGGTTTCAAAATACGGCGAATTGTATACTTACAAATGACATACTATTCCTGCAATGGTAAACCAGGACTACCTACTTTCGTCTTGATCGAGTTGTCTTAAATATACTTTCGCAAACTCCATACTACACTCGGCTCAGAAACATTAGCATTATTAGTATGAGGGATAATTTGATCCTATTTGCGCCTCAGCTATCCATTCAGTTGCTAAGGCTCCGGAGCCGGAAAGACTCCCAGCAGTATTGCACTATACCTGTCTTATTGCAGGGACTGGACTGTCGTAACTAGTGATAGAAATAAATTGCAGCATCTACAGTATACTGTAGCAATGTCGTTGGTGTCAAAAATATGCAAGGCCAAATCGGTGGCTGAACCTGGACATCAATGAACTGTACTATACTCTACAATACAATACGGCACAATACGACACAGTACACAGCAACACCTTCATTCCCATACCATTCTGACAGCAGCAAATCAGCGTTGCATCCCTTTTGTGGCTCAATGACCTGCGTGGAACAGCTTTTAGCATGTCAATAGTTGTGACTAATACACATTTCTTTGTCTCTGCGTCTACTTCCATAGTCAACTCAGCCTCCACACAAGTCTCCAAGACGCTTAGCCTTTGTGATCTGTCAACCTCTGGAATGCTCTTTAACTTTAGCTTGCTTTATAAGCTACTTGTCAACAAAGCCGTGCTATCGTCAAGCTCTTTGTTCACCAAATTTTGTACTCAGCGGCTTGTCCAGACTTACAGTACATACACAAAGTCAGGCATCGAGATTCGCCGTGCCATACAGCACGCCACATCCTACATACTGGTTCAAATGAAGACTGCTTTGACCACTCTCCCTGTTATATCTCAACGTTCTTGCCCCAGCTCACGCCCAGTATGAGTTGCTACAGCATAGCACCACAAAGTCCTGCACTCAACCCATTCTTGCCATTGAGACATGAAGTCTGCTGCGAAGGGTCGGGCAAGGCCTACGATCGAGCCCATAAGTACTAATCATGGTGGTTTCAATGACTTATCCAAACGCCTTATTCCAGTAAGAGGAGAGTCGCCTCCATTGAACTCAGGCGGTTATGCCTCAAAATCAGAGAACGTTGCAACACCCGCAAGCTCCACGGCACTCCCTCTACTATCAGCCTCCATCTTTACGCGACGGGGATTTTCCCAGACGTCTTCGTCATACCTGTAGATCTCCCAAAACAGCTTCGCCCTGTCCTCAACTCTGCAACTAGATACGGTGAAGTCCTATCTCCCCTACCAGACGAGGGTCGGTTCACTGTGCGTGTGGTGGTTCACTCCAACAGCCGGCATTTCGGCCTCACTCGGCAGTTCGATGTGAGTACTCTCCGCGCGACCATACCGGACGGCATGAGTCCTCGAACACCAACCTTGGACGAAAACTTCTCCCTCGCTGTATTGGAAACACGTAATACGTCCCCACTACCAGAGTCACCTATAGATGCTATAGCGTGCCAGAATCCAGCCAGTGCGGTCACCACCAGCTCCGGCAATTCTCCCATGTCAGAAAGAGAAGCAAAGCTTGGCTATCGAGCTGTGCCGATTGGTAAAGCCCTAAAGACACATTCAGCCGAGACTCGATAACAGCTGACTTAGGCATAGACATACACTTTGCTCAGGCTCACCTACCGGCCTTAGCCTCTATCATGATGTCCAATCAGGTCCAGCGCGGGAACACAATCGAACTCCCTGTGCCCCATCCGAAGGCTTGGAAGCATACAATCATGTATGTCTACACGGGCAACGAAAACTATGCGACACATCAAGTCAAGCGGAACATCTTGTATCTCGGCGGAAAGGTCTAGGCCGGTGATCGTGCATCCTTAAGAGTGCACTGTACCTTTTGCGTCTCATTCCTACTTCATATAAGCTACAACGTACTATACGATGGGCTTTTTTAAAGACAACGTACATACCTCTCAATAACGTAGCCTGAGTGTACACTGCAACGTAATCTATCTATTTGAATCGCGCGTGGCTTACTTTTGCCCACAACACAGCATGTATGCCGAACACGTTGCGTGTGCCATGCTTTCTTGGCAAGCTGAAAGCCTGCTTGCGGGATGGAAGGCAGGTCACCACGAACCCTTTGCCATGCTCCTTCTCGCTAACACGAACTTGTGCGTATTTTCCGTAAACGGACAGAAAATGTGACGGGGAAGAGCGCTCATTGGCGGCCATTCTTAGATTGATCTGCTGTATCACCAACACTTGAGTCAAACGATGACGGCAGTTGTTGGAATCGTAACCAGGAGTGATTGCAGCGATGCCAAGCACGCGAGCCACACCACACCACACCTTTTCGTCGGCAGAGCGTCGGCCATGGCACATGGCAGCACATTCGTGTCCGAATGTGCCGTCTGTTCGAGTCTCCAGAAAATGACATGTCGGTTGCAGACATGTACCGTCGTGGTACCTCGCTTGAACGGATCTTGTGTCCCACGCCCTTTCGTTTCCCAGGGCGCCCTCCCCATCTTTCCCTCGTCTCTTGCCAGCCATCACGAAAATCCACTCATGCGTCAGTCCACACCACCCATACCGTGAAACGACATCCACTCTGGTCGACCGCGACACGAACGCCTGGCCCCAAGTAGGTAAACAGCCTTCGAGGTGGGTGGGGCGGCCGTCATCTGCAAGAAATAACTGCATCACATGTACATGCATGTACGCCTAGACATGGCGTAACCTGGTTTGTCGCGCTTATGTACGAATTCCCCTTCCTTGAGAATCCTTAGATTCGCCCAGGATGCCGCCAGAGCGTCATAGTTTTCCCACTCTAGGTTTAATCCCGTTAGTATGCGGTTGATGAGCTTCAATGAGGTGGCTGAGGCTCCATCGACCCCAACTAACAACTAATGGTCCCTTGAAGCTACCGGACGTGAATTCCTTGATGGCAAAACATTTAGTTTATGCGTAGCGCGTGGTGTCCGCTTTAGGTGGATTGAACATCGACTGAGGAAGCGGGGTTTGAGCTGAGTCGTGGAGTAGGAAGATTACGTCGACTGGACCAACGAAGCTGCGGTTGTACACGAAGCTGGGGCACAGGCGGTTGTTGCGGCAGATAATGCCTGATTTCGCATCGGACGACGCTACATTGCGGATCACAGACCCGGTTTGATCGTACAGCGATAGGTTTGCAGGGCCATATGCTCGAAATGTTCACACCATCCTAGATCTCCAGGGTTAGGGACCCCACAACCAAATCGAAATAGTCCATTGCCTGGATCTGAATCTGAATCATTACCAAGCCGGATTTGTTGTGCCAGCATGATCTGCAATCGGCGTCACCATCGCATCTTGTAAAAAGAAGCTGGCCTTTCAATGGCCCCGAAGCACCTAACGCATGCTCTAGACGATGAGTTTAGTATCAGAGAACAGGGAATTGTGCATACGGGACTACAGAGTACATACTTGACAGGGATGTTAGTGCTTGTTTTGTGCTTCATCGATCCACTTTAGTTGGTGATTCAAGGCTTGCTGATGAGGGGTCCATCGGGCAATAGCTGAAGCTCCAGAACTCATCAAAATTGCCAGGATATTCGTTGGACACGACCCTGTTAAGTTCCGCTGACGACATGTCAGAAGCACAAGCACAGCCTCGCGTGTTGGTCGGTTGACATTTGATATCCTACATACTGTGTAGGCATCAGTCTGAGGAGGCTCACGGGGTAGGGGCTGTTTTGCCTTACAGGAAGCGGGTCCAGCGCACAGAAAATGTACCCAGCTAGTAGTAGAAAGGGCCGCACTTTGTATGGAGCGGAAGGGTAAGCGGGGCCAGAGAGCGTTGAATTGTCGTTGGCCACATCAAAACCCTTTAAAAGCGTCCACTTCTGTAGCATCTAGAGTGGCCGTGATGGGATGCGAGCGTAATAATGCTAACCGGATTACGATCTGGCAACCACAACAGGAAGAGGACCGCTACAGCACGTCAGGCCATTCCCCAGCACTCCGCACACTGTTGTTACGAAAGTGCATGCCCATGGATTTGCAGTGGGCCAGTTCGCCGCATAAAATGCACGTCGTCCATGGATGATCCTGGAGAGCTAGAGGTAGTTCCAGCTCTATCGTCGATATGACCCACCGAGTGATCATCGGCGACAGAGCGATAACGCAAGCGTGGCCTGTTGGCCAAGCTGTTTCTCAATCGAGAGGCTCCTCCAAGATCCAGTGACCTAAGAGAAATGTGACTGTCCGGGATCGTGGGTCGAAGGGGCGTGCAACATCGGCACCCGAACCGTTGAGTACTCTCCGAGTGACCGAATCGCCATGTCCTGGCTTATGACAGTTTGCTGTTGGGGGCCAGGGCAAAGCCATCTTGAGGCGACAGTGAGGGTTCGTACGTATGGGTGCGTTGCTGGGAGCAGGGGTTGAGGGCGTGCATCCAGGGATCGAGATACTGCGTGCGGAGAGGAACAACCACACCAACACCCTATTTCCATCCATACGATGCACCCGCGCGCGCCGGTTGGTTTACCGGGCCGTACGGTATAGTGTTTGCGAAGTGGTGCAGCCGGACAGGGCTTCGCTCGCCTAAACATCCGGCAGCAACATGATTGCTTCCTTGGAAAAAGCTGGTAGCGGAAAAGTCGCGCCGTGCGGGCCAAAAGCTCAAATCATTCCACTTCCATTCCCACTCGATACCACCCCTCCAGTTCGCTCACAGGACCTGCGTTAGTAGGGTCATGCAGGCAGGAATGGAAGAGGTTTAGTCGGCTTTTCTCACTTTACATGGAATGGTTCCCTTGTCAATGGCGTCGATGGATGACATCGCCCACACTAGCCAAGAGGCTCCATACTGTTAGCACGAGATGGGGATGCGAGCACGAGTTGAAGCCGGCCAGGTTCCGTGTCGCATTGCGCGTCCCGTCACTAACCGGAGGAAGCTGACTGTGCTTTTGGCTTCTAGGACATCACCAATGATGGGCATTGGTGTTGATACCCGGAGCTGCAGAGGGCCTGGATATTTGCAATCGCTGGATGGGGAGGGGAGGGAGGGAATGGGTGAGTGAGGAAGAAAAAGAGACCGAGTCTACAGAGTATAAGGCAAGGGAATGCCTGTGTTGTGGCCTCAGTAGGTACCTCACCACGTACCTCCTAAGGTATAGTAGGCACCTAAGGTACTGGAGGTTAATCACCTTAGCTGTACCTAGACGGCAATTCGGCCTGGCCACGTCTTGAGGGTGCTAAAGTTATTAGCGTTCCTATTACCAGCGGGCACTCTGTACTTCGCCTCGCTAGGGCATCTTGCCTCGCGCTGCGGGTATCTCGATGGCTGCGTTTCTACCCGCACTGCCTGCCCAGCATTGCGCTTTGATTGTTGTTATTGTTGCTCTTCTCGGAGCTGCACCCTCCCTTCAGCGAACCTGGAACAAATTCATTAATGGGCAACCTGAACCTGCATCCACCGACACTAATGTACGGCAGGACAAGGCGAGGGCAAACTAACAAGGTGTTTGCGCACGTTAAGACGTCCATTATATCCGTGCAAGGGCATGAGTTGGCCGAGGGGTGTCGCTAGCCGGGCACGAGAGGTGGGTGGGAGGCAGCTGCTTCTAACAACGACATGTAGGCATGTCACTGCGCTGCGCTGCGCTGAGCTGTGCGTAGGCCCCCAATATGTCTGAGGAACACTTGGAACCACACAACGGCACGGGCATTAATAACAATACGACACGCATCAAGCGAATCGGTGCTTCGGGGCAGACCCGTAGCGAAAACAGCCTTTGCCAGCCTATTGTGGCGAATGGGGCGATCGTGGCATAGCCCGGAAGCTGATGTCGTGTGATCTAAGGCTCGAGGCCCACGCTCATCGTTTCTGACTTATACGCGCATCCCGTAGCTGTAGCTGGCCAGCCAATATCTCTTACGAGCACCCGGCATTCCCGAGTCCCGTACGTCTTACCTCCTGGCCGTACCAAGATATGCATGGCCTCCCAAGCACCGTGGGTTTGGGACGCGAACAGTGTAACCAAACACTGACACTTTGGCATGATATATGACAGGGCCGGGGAGGGGAGGGGAGGGTTAGAGGGAGGGGGACAAATAACATGGCACTTCAACCACGCCCATTTGTGGGCGAAAATCGATATTCCATATTCCAATTGACAAGACATGGAACTAAATCCAGTAGCGACAAGATTATGGTGTTGTGACGACGCAATGCAAGAAACTCGTCGCATGCATACATCCTCTTTTGCAGCCTGCAGCGTAACGTAGGGCAAGACAATCACCCGTCACTTGCAAGGATGAAGGTTACGCGAGACAGGTGCTGGGCCGTGGGCAATGTCCCAGAGGCCGGGCTACGGTACGTCTACATAGTATTAGAAAAGGCCTACTCTGGCTATTTTAAACCTGCCAATCTCTTTTAAATCATCGATGCGTCCAAGAAGACGACGCACTTACACATGGACCGGACCGGACCGGAACAGGTTGCTGTATGCGGCCTGCGAAGCAGCAATCCCTGCAACGCAACAGGAGACATGTCGGCCAGACGTCCTCCAAGCCAGGTCTATCACCGGTATTGGGCCGTTGTCACGACTTCGTCTTCATAGTTATCGTTGACGTTATCAGCGGCATGCCCTGCTCCCCGATCATGGCACGCCTCCATCCATTTTGCGCCTCTCATAGCACGGCGGTTGAGACGAGGTCGCCGGTGCACCGCGCTCTACACACCCTCGGGATGCTTTTATGTTCCAAGCTCCTCATGCACTGTAGCCAATCCGGACATTTTCACATGATTATGCATGTTCTTTTGATAACAGTGTTTCAGCAAATGAACGCTGCGCACTGGGTTAGGAGAGGCAAGACGACGGCATAGAGCAACTCCCAACTGCCGTGTAACAAGCATGGCACCATGATCTACTTACTGTATGCAGGTTGCAACTAAGCTCTGCCGCGTCAAATTCACGTAACTGTCTTTTTGTGTTGGAGGGGCTTTGGTATGCAATCTCGACCAACGCCTTTCCATTGTTTCCTCTACAATCAGTATATACACGACCATGAAAAAGGGAGGGGGCCTATCAAGCAGCCGCTGAAAGGGCCCATCCACTCAATATCCACGCGCCCATCCTGGTGATTAGAAAGCAAGTTGCACCCAAGTATTTTCCGAATCCTGATCATTTTTATGCTGCGTTGTATGTCCTTGATAACCGTTGCCGGTCCCTGGCAATCAGCTATCGATTGGGTATAGCTCTGTATCCTCCACGAACCTGCCGCACTCTTCCCATGAGTGCTACCCCATGGTGAAATACCGCCTTTCCGCAGTTTCCACTGTGGCCTCCAAGTGAGAAAACCCTTTGTTTTTCTTGCCTTGGCCATCCGTTGACCCCGTGTACTTTAAACAGGCCTACTCTCATGTCTCAAAATGACGAGAGGCAACCAACATGATTAGACGACATGAAACGTGTCGTGTGCCCGAAGTTTTGTGTGTTTTCTTTCAAAAGTCCCAAAATCGAAACCACATGGTTGAAACCCTGCTGGTATATAGAAAAAGAGAACCGTGATTCATAAAATCGTCATGTCTTCAAGCGAAGAGTCTTGGATAACAGCCATTGATTGTCGCCTTATTTGGACCGGCAATCGTTGCTAGACAGCGCCATGTCTTCTTGCGAGCTTAGGAGCTGTTGGGGTATAGGACGCACGGGCGCGTACGAGGTGCTAGAGTCGTAAGCCGCATACACCTGTTTCTCCCACGCCCCGTCCGGCCCATTTCGACCTTGTGCCTGTCGTCCCTTCTGACGGACATTGTAGCGAATGAGCGAGCCATTGCCCGGTGGGGTCTTCAGCACAACTGAGGGCTGAGGAGCTGGCGCTAGACGTTGTTCGTCATTGGCGTCTCCATCTGCTCGACTTCCCCAAGAGGTCTAAGGTTGTTGGTCGTTAGGCAATGGTCTTGCTTTAGGGCAGCGGGGTTGTGGGGCAGCTTACCATGTTAAGAGTGGCCAAGGCGTAGAGCTTGATGAGGCCATGAAAATATCCGAAGAGGATCGACACAGGAAGGAACATCACATCGCTAGGGTTCCTCTTAAACAACCCCATCAGCTTGACTACTTTGGTGAAGGCGAACATGAAGACCAGCTGGGCCCAGACGGCGTATTTGCGGTTCTCCATGTCCCAGTCGGCTGTCGCCCACCAGCAGCACGCCACAATGAGAGGATCGAGGGCAAAGGCAAGCGACGTGAAGGTCGCAATGTGCAGCGCGTATGTGCACCACCACTGTTGTCTGTCATCCAGGTGTTAGCTCAAGATTCTCCACAAAACAACCACCCTGGGCGTTGCCGTGCTAAAGAGGGGTTTTGCGACTTACTTCCACACATGCCTCTCAACCACGAGGCTGGTCCAGTTGCTCCTCCAGTTGCTCCGTGCCCAGCGAGAACACTGGTAAAGAAACTTGGGCCCGTTTTCCAGGGTCGTTTCAATTTCGCATTCTCGCTCGTATTGGATCCAGGTCTTCCAGTTATGGGAAACCAGCCAGCGGGTGACAAAGTTGTCGTCGTCGGCGTTTAGAATCCATCGTCTCCACTTCTCGTTCTTGAACCCCTGTAGGAAGTCATGGCTTGACAAGATCTCGGACCTGTATGCGCCCGTTCGTCCAGACATGCACGAGGTACCTCCATCCATGTTGTGGGTGGCAGAAATCTCGAAGTTGCGGCGCTCAATGTAGGCGGCTCCGAGCCAGTTCCAGATTCGAACCGACCAGGATGCGTTCCACTCACGCTTGACCCTCTGGCAGGTACCAACACCTCCGATCTGGGGATCTTCGAAGGGAGCAAGGATCCAGGGCATGAGCGTAGACGGCCAGGTAACATCATCGTCAGCCATGATAGTGATCTTCGTCTCAACCTTGGGCAAGGCCTCGCAGACCTGCAGTCTTTTGTTGGCAATTGGAGTGTCCAAGACACGGATACTAGGGAAATTGAGAGAATCTGCAAGTCTCTGGAGGTTCTTGCGTTTGTCGTGAGTAGTAACGAGGATCAACTCGGCAGGCTCACAGGCCAAGATGCTCTGGAGTGATGGTCTGAGTTCCTCGAACGCATTATGAATCGTAGGAATCACAACAGTCACATCTTTACTGGTGAAGTTTGGCTTGTTCGGAATGGGCTTGGACTTGTACGTCCAGTGGCTCACACAGTGAACAAACAGGCGAAGGTATCGATGGATCCTAGACAACGCAGAAATGTCAGCATTTCTTAAGATGACGCAAAAGACGAAACAAGTTTATGAGACACAGTGGATAGTCTTACCAAAGAACCCAAAAGACGTAGACCCAGAAGGTCGTTGAGTACCAAAAGTCAAAGGATGGCATCCCGAGGGAAACAATGCCAGTCATCTTTTCGAGGAACGCATCCATGTTGATGACGAGCTTGGAGACGATTGGAGAGAGTGCTGCCCACCTAAGGTGAAGCTCGGTCAAATCAAGCACAAGCTGCCGCCTGCAGAAAGGTGAGTGAGAGGCTGAGTTCCCGTGTGGAGTGTGAGATGAGGCAGATGGCGCGTGACCAGGTGGTGAGATACGAGGCTTATTGCCCACCAGCTGACAACAATTGCTGCAATGAGATTTCGTTCTCAGAGGGTAGACTGGTCAGGGTAGATCATTTATCCGTGGGGTTTCAATGCGTTGAAGGGAGCTGTAGCCGTGTGTTCGTTTGATGGAGGCGAATCGACCTAACGAAAGCAGGCAAAAGACAATTCGATCTCGAATGACTTGTAAGGGGCCCAGATGAAGACAGCAGAACCGAGAAGAACACCCAAACTTTTGCAATACACTTGCAGCGTTGCCAAGAGAGGAGACCAAGACAACCCGTGACAGGATATTGTACAAGTCAAGATAGAGCGGATGGGAAGTTTACAGACACAAAGCCATTGTAAGGAGTTGAGGACCTGATATGTTGAGGAAGGGGAGGAGAAATGGGAAGGAGGTGGAAAGACAAGGAAGAACGGCGACAGTCAAGTCGAAGGAAACAAAGAGCAATGGATCTGAACTACGGATGGAATTGGGGATGGGTGTCCACGATATATAGCATACGTCAAGTGAACCTAAGGGGCCAGACTCATCAGTCGAGGGTGCGGCAAGATGGGTCGTGTCATGCATGAGCATGGAGAAGAGAGGGTCCTGTCTCTCCAACGGCAAACAAAGACTAGAGGTATGTGATGAAGGAATTCGCCGGAGCAACATGTAGGTCGAGAATTCGTCTGGAGAAACCGCCCAGGGTTGCAGGGAAGCGTAGCAAGGTTGGTGAAGCACAGCGATTATTAGTGAGGGTGGTGGGTGCGAGTTAGGTTAGATTGACAGACTCTTGGCTTGGCGCAGTGGGGAGCCCTGTATGGGTGGGCCAGGGTGGGAAGCTCGTGGAGGGGCGTCGAGCTACAGGGTCTGTGGCCCCAGTGCAGATGCAGATGCAACGCTACAGCAATGATCCCTCCCGGCCCTCAAGAGCCACTATTCTCCCAGGGTCTGCCGAGTACCACGGCGGTACATCGCCGCTACTGGTTGTGGTTTGGCTGTCTCGTTCGATCCCGCGACCGGTTTGCTATTTCGGAATTCGGACGTGTCCCCAAGGACCAGCATCTCCACGCCGTGACTGGCCAGCTCCACGCGCCTTTGCCCGTAAGCTCGGCGGTAGTGACGGCGACTGAGCGTTCTGAAGCTCCATAGGGCTTGTTGACTGGGAAGGCCATGTGATCAGGAAGAATCGAGCAGGCCGTCAAGCGTACAAATAAATGGCCACGGCGGTTGTGGGCATGATCGGAGGCAGGGGGTGGCAGCGACGATGGATGGCAAAAAACGTTCAGAAGAAGACACACGGCACCTTAGCCACATGTCGACGCGGCTTTGCCTCGTCCAGCGAGCGGTAGGGCAGCCAAGGTAATGTCGCAAGCTCCTCCACTCCTCAAGCAATAAGGGTACTGTAAGCTAATCTACGCCTGCATGGGCAAGCAAGTCCTGGTTGATCGCGGGGCCAGGTTTAGCTAGCCAGATGGCCTGGCGCCAAGGTAGGTTGATCCAGGTTTTGGCTGGAGCTGGTCCACGGAAGTTTGGCCAACGATGGCCGATGGATCTTGCTCGTTCGGCACGCAGCAATCAACGGACTCTGTCCCCGAAATGCCGTGCAGAGAACATTTTGCGTGGAGAAGCGGGGAAGCAAGATTCTGGTTGGAGAGAGGTGGAAGAGGAGAATGGGAGAGGGAGAGGAAGACAGGAAGAGAGGAAGAGAGAGAATGGCCAATGGCCGGAGGGGGTAGGGCAATGGGTGCAAAGGGAAGGGAAGGAGAGGGAGGCGAGCAGCAAGACGCGATGTGCAAAGCATTGCATGGATGAATACTGGAGCCTGGCGTTTTTGAGAATGTTCTGAGGGTTAGCCAGGGATGTGATTGATCTGTTTGGCAAAGAGAAAAGAGACGAGACGGCAGCCTTTGTCCAACCGCAGGCCTGTGTACCCTCACCCTACAGACTGGAGCAAGGCAGGCGACCGAGGCGGACGGTGGACGCAGCATGCAGGTACTGAGACGGAGCACACGTCTGGTCCTCCACCTGGTATGGGGATTCGGCCGCTCAATGTTCAGTCCATCCTCGGTCGCATGTCTAGCATGGTGAAGACGGACCTGCCGTATTTGCAAGTACGGCCCCCGGTCGACGTTCGGCCGGTCTGGCCAGGATAGCTCGGATCGCTGAAGGCACAGGCCAAACCAACCCCAGTGGGGATTGGGGCGAATCGCAGATCTTAAGGCCGGCTGGAGATGCTATGGCCCACGCCCTAAATCAGGTAGTTCATCGTCCAACGGGAACCAACAGCACTTGCAGTGGAGATCTATTGTAGCATGAGCATGAGCATGGCATGTAATGTAATGTAATGCAGTGAAATGAAGGAAACGCAACGAACTGAGGCGAGTTGAGGTGCGAAGCCCGCGGGCGTGCATGTGTGCGGAGCATTGAGGATAGTTGCATCCGCGTCTGCGTCCGAGGACATCTTCTGTTTGGTGCGGAGGGCCAACGGGACAGATGATGTGTGCGTACGGTAGCTTCGCAATGGCACTCTCTCGCCCGCTGGCTCGCTCACCTAGGCATGTTGTTATTATCGGTACGGAGTGTGCGCATAGGACAGGACAGGGCAGGGCAGGATAGGACAGGACAGGACAGGATGCCACCGCAAGCCGTGCTGCGCTGCGTGAGTTGCAGAACAGCCCACCTTTCATGGCATGCTCCGAGGTGAGGAGCTTGCAAGGATGCTGCAACCGTTTCCCACTGGCTGTGACTGAGACAACGGGGTGAGGGATACGCACGCAGGTCACGTCTGGTCTGGTCTGCTTTGCTTTTCCCCAAATCTTCCGGGGATTCGTCGTGCGGAGATTCGACGTGTTCCATCTGGATTCCTTCTTTGCTTCCTTCCAGGTGCGTGTGTAGGTGAGAAGTGACCGTTTCTCCGTGTCCTTGGAAGGGGTTTTTGCGACGAAGCGAAAAGCATGCAAGGCGATCACGGCCTCTTCCTTTCCCCCTTTCCTATTACCTATGCTGGTAATGTAGGTTACAGGCACACTCGGGTCTCTCTTGGTGCACATCTACACCTTCGCATGGCCCAAGGTGCAGCGGTAGTTGAAGGTAACGCAAGGCAAGCCATCTCGAACCTATAGCACGGAGGTTGCAGGTGAGGTTGGCATGGTTGCAGCTACCTGGTTTCTAGTCACAGGCATAATGTATTTGACGCAGGTCCCTGGGCAAGTACCAGGTATTTTCGAGGTACATGCACTCAGTGCTAGCTACCAGGTACCTACTGAGGTGCCTTGCCTTAGCACCTTACCTACTAGTAGGTATCTCCTAGCGGCACTCACCTGAATCGAGCCAGGGTCGTTGAAACGTCTCAAGGCTGCCTTAGTAACAACCTCAGTACCAACTACAGGTCATCACTGGAGGAATTTCTCAGCACCAGCGCATGCCTCGGTGCCGTGTGATATTGAACGCTGGCATCTAGAACTCACGAGACGAACGATATTAATTAATATGCCCAATGCAAGGTACACCCACACTCGGGCAGTTCAGGAATGCGAAAATGGTGGTGGCCTCTTAGTTTGGGATACGAACCAGGGTACGTGTGTCCAACACCAGACAAGGTGCTGACTTAGTGGCCACCTTTCCTGCCTAGGTAGTACCTACCTACCTACCTACCGACCTACCTACCAATAGCACCTACCTAGGTCATGACCAACTAGCCTATCTATGCTGTAGTACATACGCTCTACCTCGGCGTGTCGCGAAAAAGGCAGAGAACTACTTAGCCAAGTATGAGGTAGGTGCCCAGCTTGGGAGTGCTCTGAACTCCCTACCTTACCTTGGTACTCACTTCGCTGTATGGCGCCTTAGCATTCGATGAGCAAATATACCACCGATCTCGTAAGATACGCATCACTACCTTATCAGGGCCTACTAACCTTAGACTCGGTTGCAACCGCCACCCAGCCACCTGCCGTGCGCAACTCAACAAGGAATCACGGGCCAGGCACGCGGCTGTCCAATGCATACCCTGCGGTTCGGTCAACCCAACCAGAGCAACGTTGACCAGAACATACCTCCTCCCCAGGGTCGCGACACGACCATCCATCTCTGCTTTGGGCACGGCACAGTTCTTTTGCGAATGCTACAGGCGTGCCTGTTCGCCTCGTCAAGGGTCTAGAAGTCTCAACGGCCGAGCGGAGCCTGCAGCGATAGTTGGCCGGTCGATTGAGCATCCAAGCAAACGATCCACGGATGCTCCCCAGTTATCACCAGTGGCGTGCAACTGCCACTTTCGAAAGGAGAGATGCTGCCAACCAACAGCATTACTTAAAGGGAACTAAAACAAAAATGTCTCATCCAAAACAACAAGGTACCCAAGGTACGTCTTCTCAGAGCGGCTACAACACGGGATTTGGTTCGTTGCTAATGCGTCCGCTAAGGCCCGAAGCGACTCGCTTAAATCTGGGGCCATTCGTGAACCTGGTCAGCCGTTTGCTCAGAGGACCCTCCACATAGCCGAAGCCGACGCCGACTCTCCAGCGTCTATGGTCTGCCCTTGCTAGCTATCCCGTCCCTTCTCTTCTCTAGCCAGCCTCGCACCTTGGTGACCGGCCGCATCGTCGCTGATTTCCCTCTCGAGCTAGACTCCGCCGACGTGGTGGCTCGCGACTACGAGGCACGCCTTCTCAAGTCTCAATGACACTACAGCCGGTCGCAAGATTCTGGATAGGTGCCACAGGCCGAATTTGCATTGGACACTCGCCAATTACAACGGGCTCGCTGCAACTCGACCGTTCTGGCAACCCGCTTTTGGAGCATCGGGCCTTGTCGTCCACGGGATGCTTGTAAAACGACGGTAGTGGTGTCGCCCTATGACCATCAAGCCCTCTCTATCTGCGTATGGGGCTAAAGGCAACATGCGGCAGAGGCAAAGTGACCCTGCTTCCACAGTGCCACCGGTACTTTAACCCGGACAAATTTCTCCCGTTGAAGTAAAGTCAACCTCCAACGACTGACGTATGTGATACGGATCTCGAGGGATCTACTAAGAGGTGCATGCCAGAAACTGGCCGTCACTTCCGGAGCAGCTAGTGACCCGGAATCCCCGTCTTTATCACCGACATGTTTGATAGGTTTTCTCACGATGTCCATAGGTAAGAGGCAGGTGAAGTAGGTACTGTGCGAAATGGCTTTGCCAAATGCTACCCCACAACGGCTACTGTATGTCTCGTTTTGTGGGGCAGCTCCTTCTCTGATGTACAGCATGGTCATGCCACTCAACACCAACTCAAGGTTTCTCAAAGCAGATTGGCCAATACAATCGCAACTTTCCTGGGGTCCAGGCATCGGACGACTTCTACGACTAGGACTACATGTATTGCATCGCATTTATCGCACGACACGGTACTTGCTAGACACTCGTGAATAGCGCAAGTGCGTCGCTCTATAAACCGAACCCTGACTCTTAAGGTCGGAGCGCTGTTGACAGGGAGTTTTGTGCGGAACGTCTCTTGGCGATGATCAGTTCTCGACAGCCATTCTGGATGAAGATCGCCCATGACGGGGCTACCTGGTTCCAATTGGGTCTGGGGCATTTCCGTGCCGTTCACCTCTTGCCGTCACTAGCCCGTTCCAATGATGCACAGGATGGGATATTGCGGAGGAGCTCGGAGCAATAGAGCTTCAGAATCAGACGGGGGCGTTTACGATGACGGCTTCAGGTGGACCGCGTCAACATCTTTCCTCATCATACACGATGGGGTTCGACCAGGCAGGGCCCGTCGTCAAGGCTGCTTGACTATCAAACTGAGGGAAATGGTACCCTCCTTGACGTGTGTATGGTGACACCTGCTGCAGACGCGGTGCGTTGTAGACTCGTGGCCCATGGACCGAATTCGAAACCTCAAGTGTCCTTTTTTTTCCGCATCCGCGCCTCTCACAAGCCTAGGGAAGCAATGTAACCTGAACCAGCTCCCTCGGCAACATGGTCGCAGATGCTGGCCAGGGTTCGGCCCTGATGACGCATCTGCAAAGCATTTTTGTGGAATACTGGGTTGCGATGCTCATGCAGGCCACTTCACCTCGCGGTAGTTCCGTAACCTATACCTGGTCCATTTCATGCATGGACATCTACAGCCTCAAGAAAACATTGGATTCATTCACACGGCTAGCCATGGGATAGGTCTGACCTAGCCTCATCGCGATAGATCCCGCAGGCTGCCTCCGGTTTCGTGCAACTCACTCCGTCGCTTGCGTTGTTATGCCAATGCTACACTACCTCTGAAGCAGGGGTCTCTGGTCAACCGCAGTTCGGCTTGCTCTCGTTCCAAGCCGTCTTGATGAAGCTCTTGAACACTGTCCGACAAGGAATGGCAGATTTTGAAATTGTCAATGGTTTGAATAGGGAAGGTCAAGTCTCTCTAATTTTGTTGCCATCCCTGCTATTTTGAGCAATAACGCCGGACCCGTTTGTTAACCCGGGACGTCTTCCGGGTATGCGGCCTGATTGTTAGCGATGTGACCCGCCAAGAGCAGGGCACGGAAGTTTCGATACTCACCGTCAGCACGTTGATTGCGATCCTGCCCCTGTTGACGGAAATTCATACAAGGTAATGTACCTTGCCATTACCTCGACTGTACCTAATAACCTCAAAATATGTGCAGACATTGCCTCCAAGCTTGGCACTCTGCCTCCCTAGTAGCGCATCGTATCCATTCATGACAGTTGACATCACAACCGGGCCGCTCATCGAAGCTGATTTTAGCCACGGTACTTCGGCGCGTGCGCACCTACGTCACCCTGTAAATACACCAGGTTCCCGGATTGTGGACTGCCAAGTGGTATCGACAACCACATATATCTGTTCTAGCTCAGCGCTCTACGGCATGTAGGATCTGTTGGAACCCCGGTACAATGTCGAATGCAATGGAACCCAGCATGGGTACAATGCAAGCGTGTTGTCAAGCAGCCAGCGTGGGAAAGCTTGTTCGGGAAGCAAGTGCAAGTTGCCGGCATTCTTAATGAGTGATGTTGTGCTTCTCAAGTCAGGGTTGCGGCGCTCGTACTCGCTCCTTGGCTGGGTAAATGGACATCTGCACATGGTGCATGCATATGCCCAACTCAGAGGGGCCCCATCCTTCCTACCGTCATTGCTCCGAATGCATCTGGTCGCCAGTTTGAGCCGACTGTGCCCAGTGGGGAATCAGTGGCTTGTTATTCTCGTGAGGTTCCCGTCGGCCCTTGCCCGACGCCCCTTGCACGGTGTCTGTGGCTTTTATATAGCACAGAGAGCCCTTGCAGATGGCCAATACCTGGTTTCTGACTGCAACCCTCACGTTCAATCACCTTAATGTCTTCCAATCTCTTTTCTTGTAGGATTGACGGCGTGCGCTTGGGCCTCTCTGGCGGGTGCAGCACAACACGAGTTGTCCGTATCTCCTAGTGACAGGGTTCCTGAGAGGTACAGGCTCTTTTGCTGATCCTTCCTGGCTTGAAATAGGTAAGTTCAATTGCCAGACATTCCAGGGAGGAGGTAGACGTTCGAACAACACCATAAAGCTTGGTACGGTTCGGGGAGGTGAGTTCACGTCCGATAGAGACCCGAGCGCAGTCGTCGCTGACAGAGCCCGAAGCGTTCGAGTCACGTCGGGTTAGACCAAGGGTTGCTTTGTTAGTGCATAGCGTGGCCAGACCTGCGTCACCCGTTGCACAATGATTCAGTAAGACGTCGTGTGAGTCCCGAAGAAGAGGCTTGCGATGTCAATAGAATCAACTGCGTGAGGAGACCGGGGACGATCCAAGCGATCGTCCGCGGATCACTCCTCAGACGTTCACTTGGATCACGTACAACGGATGGTCCACCTCCGGTTACATCATTACAATGCTAGAACCTATGTACATCGACCAAGCCAACTCAACATATTGCATTCTTGCTTTAACACGCTTTGTCAAAGTAAAAGCAGTAAATTGTGTACCGACCAACGACATAAGGGGGTGATGGGTTCATCATTTGACTTGCTTCTGTTCAGGACCACACAGTACCTGACCTTGTGACATGCTCTACTGGTCCAAAAGAGCCAGGGAATATTGCCACGAGGTTCAAGCCGATATTATGGCATTTGGAGCCCCTGGGCTGGTTGCTCAGTTTGAACGCGACTGAGCATGAACTTGTGGAAGCACATCGACAAGCACATGTCCAACATCGCCAAACCCGATGGCTTTACCCCTGGGAGTTTCGAGACTTGTTCAAATCAGATACACAAAGGATGTGCTGCTGCATCATTATGTCCTCCTAAGAAGTTACCAGGCTTGCGACTTCTAAGGATACTCCTTTGAAAACTTGACCTCATATGGACATCTCAGCCGAGCTACATAATGGATACTTCAACTGTACTTGAAATTGAGCTCTGCTTCATTGGCTGCAATATACTTTAGTATACGGAGACTACTGGCATGCATGATCTTCGGAGCATGGTACGGCTAGTAGCTGTTCAGCTGCTATTCGTTCACTCAACCCCTTTGTAGCTGATCTGCTACAGGGAGACATCTTGAGAGTGCGGAGAAGTACGAACGATGGCATGGCTAGTATGTTGATCCCCGGACTTGGTCCAAACGAAGGTTTGCAGTGATTTTGAAGGGTGTCGTGGTTTCTGCAGATCAATCATATCGTCGTGATGCTTTAATATTGTGTACTGAGTTAGTTTGCTGCAAATCTCTTTGGACTTGCTCGGCTAAATTCTACATGAGCTTTTTGTTTGATGCAATCCAGCCATTGAGAAAACGAATATATTGGCACCAAGCCTTGCATGCGGACTTCGGCACTCAGTCGCTACGTCGATGACTTCGGATTCACGTCTCAAAAGGTTTCACCTCCACATCAATGACGCGGCATTCCAGCCTGAAACCTGTAGAGATGTGTGTAGGTCTTCCCACTCCCTCAAGCATCAACAGCTATACTTACACCACGTTGCTAGTGGAGTGCTATGCTGTAGCTCCATGCTGGTCACATATTCACTCGCGTGATTGCCCAGACCATGTAACTCACCAACGTCATGCAGCATCTAGAGAGATGTGAGAACATGGATTGTCGATTATGAGGTCATACAAAAGATTAGGGCTGTCGATTCGACACCGAACCAAATCCCTGGAGTCGCTCCATGAGCGTATCCTAGAGGCAGACGGCCACCCTTGTGCAGAGTGGATTGGAGTTCCACTGGTCTGCTGAAGGTTGACGGCGGCTCATACTTGAAATTGATAGAAATCCTCGTCATCCCTTGATCACGTCGGGTGCTGAGTGGTGCGCACAATAGGGCTCCAGATTACCGCTTGGCTGGAATGCTGCCCCACGCCGAGAGATGTTGCTCATTATGGTGGAGCAGAATACCAAGTTGTGAGGAGTCGTTAATGGGAAGAAAGAATAATTGGTCTTGAGGATCAGGGCTTCTTCTCTTGGTGCTCTCCGTGTGTAAAACATTGGTGTCACCCCAAAAGGCGTTTGAGATGCTATGGGTTGGCTCACGTATGCGCCCACGAGCAGTAGACCATACCGCGCCTACAACCAGCATGCACGAGGGAGCATCAAGGGAGCATGGCGCTTCAACAGAGCATTCGATCTACTCGATTTACTTCCCGAAAAACGGGGTTTCCTTTCTACAATGCCAAAGAACCTGGATCAAGGTTACTACGCCGGAGGAAGGATATGGACTAATCCGTCGTCAAAGCCACAACCGGCAGTGCGTTGAGCTCATCCCACCAGACGAAACCGTTTCATATGTTGTTAGAGAGCTTTGGGCGAGAACGAATTGGTTTGATACTTTGATTTGCCGAAAGCGGCGGAAACCAGTACAGTAATGCCCAGGCTTGTTAGCTGATGATGATGTTTGAATGGGAACTGGGAGAGCCCACGTCATGTAGACATTGGATTTGTATGACATCTAAAAACGGGCCGGGACGGACGTCGAAGCAGCCAAGAGATGGGCGTCGTGTGCCGAGAGAAAAGCGGTGGGGCGCCTCGGAGGCATTGCCGCCATCGACAGCACGTAAGAGGAGCCGCAGACACGTACGCGTTGCTGAACGCAGCCAACGCCGTTTATACTGTATATGGTGAAATTTGGACGGCGATGGGTGGCAAAACGGGCCATCAGCTGCTGGAGACACGTGGGCACGGCCCAGCAAGGGAGGGTTTTCCGGACAGTATCCCGAGAAAGTCGCCACATGGCAGGCCGGGAGGGAAGCATTTGACGTTTGGTTGAATAAGAGCATCAGCTTGCTGCTACGCCCGACAAGCCAAGGGCTTATCCTGGGCTCTCCGGGGAAGGGAGGGGAAGAGAAGGTGGGAGGATCGAGGCTGAGCGTGCAAGATGAGCTGAGGAGGAGGTTTGGACTGGACGAATGGGAGAGTCCAAAGGAGGGGTCGTTGTCAGCATCTCGGTCAAGAGAGGCTGTACACACCTACTGAAGGGTACGAGTGGTTTACGCGTGACGGGCGCGGGTGGAGCAGGTAGAACCAGCTAAGGTAGGCAGATCGTCCGAGCCACGACGGGCGCGCCGCGTCGAGAAGCAGTCCGTAAATAGCAGGTCGAGGTGCAGCACACGCAACGAATCAGCTCGGGAAAAAGAAAGCAGGAAGATGCTTGGCCGGACTGGACGGGGCTGGACCGGACTCGACTGGAACCTAGAGGAGGCGTTGTTGTCGGACTTGGGAAGACGACTAGCAGACACGCCGGCGCTCGAGTTAGCTAGCTGCTGGCACTACTGTGTCCGCGCGCAGTTACAGAGCGATATTAGAGGTGTGGTGAGTATTACTACTGCACATGGCCGATGGTGTAAGTCAAGGGGCCGCCATCTCCGACACATGGTGCGCACAGTAAGATGGCCCCTGGGGCGCTGGATCTGTTGCTTCAAGATATGCCCGGCATGCTGAATTGTGTCATGGTCGACAGAATGACATTCATGACTTGGTTCTCGGACAAGGGCAGCCTCGTTGGATGACGAGTATAGCGAGATGGATGGTGGGCCCCTTGCTCGCCTCAGTCACTGGAGCCAAGCAAGGCCTTGTATCCGGGGTGCCGTCCACGGCCTTACTCCCACTGAAGGTTAGTTGGTGAGACACTTTTGTCTTTTTTGCCCAGAGACGGATGCCATCATGTAGGGACTGGGAAACGAGCCACAGGTTTGATGCATGGCATGGCATGCCACCGCCTACGCACCCTGCGTTGCGTTACGATGCTGCATGAGGGGAGGAGGTTGCTTGTCTTTAACCCCCATGTCGAGAGAATTCCTGAGGAAAAGACGCAAAGCAAAGGAAAGCAAAGCAAAGCAAAGCAAAGGACCGAGGATCGAGCATCGAGCATCGGAGCATGAGGCTGAAACTTCGACCCTGGCGGGCCTAGAATGGTGGTGGGCTCTAGTGTAGGTTCAGGCAGTACCAGGCTAATGTAGTCTTGAGTTGTTGGGCTTGTTTTGAAGCGGAGAAGGGGAAACAAAATGAGCGAGGAGGAGGAGGAGGAGGGAAGAAAGGGAAACACAAGCATGGTATGGCATGGCATGGCATGGCGAGGCAAAACAATGGTGAAGGTACATTGATAACCATGAGAAACACGGTGATCCCCAAGGTACAGCGCAGTACTCTGTACGGTCCTCCATCCTACATCCTACATCCTACAAAGAGACTAGCCCCCAAAGCCCAAAGCCCCAGGGCCCCCTGCCTCGATCCATCCATCCATCCATCTTCTGTTCGTCCATCTGTCTGTCTGTCCGTCCCTCCCGCTTTCGCTCGCGCCTCTAAACAAACAACACCAACAAACACCGACTTTTGCTTGGCTTGGCTTGGTCTGGTCGCCGTCGCACTACACAGCATTGCGCTGCACCAGCCTGGTCCCCTCTCCTCCCTGTCTGTCTATCTGTCCGTCCCTGGCCCAGTCCAGTTCAGTTCAGTTCCAGCCCCAGTTCCAGTTCCTAGCGTCCAGCGCCTGTTCCTGCTGCTGGAAACCGCTTTTAGTCTCTCTCCTCTTCCTCCTCCGCCGTTCCTCTTCGACGCTGATCCGTCCATTTCTTTTTCCATTACAACTCGCCAGCATCACCGGCCCCGTCCTTGGATCCGCATTTCTATCCCGCCGTCCGTGCCGTAGTGTCCGCATTGAGTTCCTTGGCTTCCCTGTTCTTGCCAATGCCTCCTGTTCGGCTTGTCGACGACGCCTTGGCGCTCTGAAGAGGCCGAGGCCTTTTCCCCGAAGAGCCAGCCCGTTGGACCACCCCTGCACTCTTATCATTCAGCCCAGTCGGTGTACTGGCTGGTCGGTGCTTTCGCTACTCCTCACTCTTGCCTGCTTGATATTACTGCATCACACAGCCCAGCAGAGCGGAACCTCGACAACAGCTGCGCAACCAAGCCCTGCGCCGACATCACGGGCTTCCTCGTTCCGTCGAATCCGCCCTCCCGGTGCTTCCCACCGCTTTTGGCCCTTTTCTCCCTCTCCAAACTTTTTCCCTCGACTCCTCCCTTCTCTCGTATCTGGACCCCTTTCCTTCCCTTATCTCGAGGGAAAAGGAGCGCAGATCGTCACCCAGAGAACGAGGAGGAGAAAGGAAACAAAAACAACACAACACAACACACGCACACAATCCACCCAAAGGGGCTCCCGGCAACATGCCCAAGTCACGCAGCCGGACCGTGGTCAAGCCCATTCTCAAAAAGCTGCATTCGCATTCGGAAAAGAACTCGCTTGACCTGAATCGAGGATGGGAGGAACAGACGGGCGAGTTCGGCTACGGCTACGGCTCTGTCGATTATTACGGAGCCAAGGGCAAGGACGATGACGGTGCTGCCGGCCTGTATGCAGCTGGCAACTCCCGCCTGGCCGCCCGCGATGTCAGCTTCTCCCTCTCTGCCACAGATGTTTCCAGCGGAGCTGCTGGAAACACCACAAAGTATTCCCACGCGCGCTCGACCAGCGGCACCTCCCACGTCTCCATCGCCACCACCGGCAGCGGCCGCAACGGCTCCTTCGTCCATCCCTTCCAGCAGACGCCTCGGACCTCGACCCCTCCCTGTCCTACGCCAACTCCCTCGTGTCGCTTGACAACGCACCTCCCGTCATCACCGAAAACGACCCTACGACCTTGACCACTCCGCCGCTGGTGCCGGCGCCGGTGCCTACACGACCAAGCCCCCGGTCATATCAGTCCTCCAACCCTCGCCGGCCCTCCCTCGCGAGCCAGCGCACCAGCTCTCTCTCCGATGTCACCCAGCCTCTCCGCGCTTTCACCTCCGCACGCTCCAACCCCGGGAGCCCAGCGGTGCGCCTCGCCGGCTCCAGCTCAGTGAATCAGAGCCAAACCGACGTGCAGCTCAACCCCACGTCTTCGGCCACCGACTCGCCCCCGCTCTCCTCTACAGCTCCCTTCGGCTCAACGCCCCTGACGGCTGTGTCGCCTGCATCCTCTTCGTCCACTGCCGTTCCCTGTGCCGCGTCCGCGTCTGCCACTATGTCGCCTCTCCGCAGCTCACTGGACATGAACGGCTTCCGCCTACGATCCCGGAGTGACATTGATACAGCCACCCGGCAAGAGCAGGTACGCCAGGCACGTCGCAAGTTTGAGGAAAAGGAAAAGGCCAAGGAGGAGAAGTACGCACGAGAGCAGGTTAAGAAACGCGAGCGCGCCGATACCAAGGAGGCTCAGCGGATCGAACGCGCGCAGGCGCAGATGCGCAAGGCGAGCTTTGGTAACAGCGGTGTAGCCAGTGGTAGGACATCAAGCAGTACAGAAGCGCGCCCGCCAGCCTCAAGAAAGAGCACCAACAACACCAGGTTCGACAGCTCGGCCGAGAAGCTCGAGTTCTCCAGCCGCGGTTACGACAGTGTTGCTTCGGGCCAGACGCCTCATGCACGAGCGGATGACGTTCATTTTGAGTCCTCCAAGAAGTCCCGCACGGCCAAGCGCAAGACAATGGGGGCTTGGACGGCGTTTGTACTCTGGTTTAGGACGAGGTTGCTCAAATTGGGGAGACGATAGAAGAGATTCACCCGCATGGCAACTGGCTCTTAGGCCGGCATACCGACACTCACCATACTCGCATAACAGCAAGGACACGAAACTACACACGTGGAGTTCCGAGTCAAACTTGCCATAGCTGTGTCTTACGGATTACAGCGGTTTAACGGCCATTTTCTTACGAAGTGTACGGCATAGACACGTATACCCTCAACACACCTCACATTACCCTTCTCATCCGACCCGTATCGGGTTGGCATAGCTGGAAGAGAGAGAGAGAGACTTTTCTTTCTTTCCCAGTTCATCTCTTCATTTCTCAATTTTCACGAAGTTCTTTTCAAACGTCACTTCATGCTCGAAACCAGTGTTAGATACACTACGGCAGATCGGTGGCATTTTCGCACGGCGTTTTAGGAATTGGCAAGCCTGTTTCACAAAGGGGCGGCACGATTTGCGGCCGTCTTGGTTCATTTTCGGTTTCGGGATCTGGCTACATCAACTGGGCATTGGGCCTTGGAGCTTGGCCATTCTGGTTTCTTTCGTTCTTTTTTGGTCTGTTTACGGTGGGAAGCGAGAGGCTTCTGTGAGAGCTTCTTGTTGGTTTGGGGTCCACCGGTGCATTTTCCTCTCATGATGAAACGCAGGAAGCGGGTTTGTTTAAAAGCGAGGTCAAGCTACAAGCGCTGATTAGATCTCACTGCGACAATGAATTTTACGACTTTTCCCCCATGATACATTTCAAGTGCATGATGTGACGTTAAGGGTAACGATAAGATCTGATCACATTTTCCAGGGTCCGTCTGATGTAACCCTGACCAACGTGATGTTTCCAGATTTCCTCCCCTCTCGGCAAGATCTTCATCTCCGCACTAAAAGGAGGTCTCGATGTAGCTCCCTTGCGGCGACACTGGAATGCGTTTTGCGTGTAATCCGTCCATCCATCTGGCACGCGACGCTATTGATAGCATGATTTCAGAGGTTACTATTTCCGGGAAACCGGTGGGGTGTTGCCGGGTGGAATGTGGAGAAGACGAAGGAAGATCCCCGTTTTCAAGGTGCCCGGTTTCAGACGGGTTTTTGTTTGGTCTGGGGTTGGAGTGGGGACGGTCAACGGAAATCCATGGTGTGTTTCAAACAAGTGAATTGTTGCACGCGTGTCAAAAGATCTGCAGACATGTGCTTCTGTGATTGACATTGCCCGGATGCGGGAATACGGAGTCGCTTAGGTCCAGGAACATGGTTGTTGAACTTGCTAAGCTTACTCGTGGAATTACAGGATCATCGGCCCCAACACTTCATACGAGCTTCTTAATATTGTGCTGGAAAAAGGCTAATTGCAGTCAGGCCATTCATTCATTGCACATGCCAACGCCGCAGAAACCCGATCCTCAAATCTTAGGCCTGACCTTGACATCCACGGGGACCACCATGGATATGCTGACGGCGCATCCTTCTCTATGGTGCCCTTGAAGTCCGGCTGGCGCTTCTCCATGAAACTGCTGACTCCTTCCTTGGCGTCCCGGCCCTGGAACAGATCGTAGAAGACCTTGCTTTCTAGAAGATGGGCCTCCTCGGGGACGTGGGCCCGCGATACATGAAATCCTTCATGACCTTGGAAGCGACCATGCTGACGTTGCCGGCAATCCCATCGGCGATCCGCAGAGCGGTGGGAAGGACCTGCTCTGGGGCCACGACCTCGCTGAATAAGTTGTCCAGCAGCTTGTGCCCGGCAGGGTAGACATCCCCGTGGTGACCAGATGCATGGCTTTGCTCGTGCCAACCAGGCGCGGCAGGAAGAAGCTGCTGCAGGCCTCCATGTTGAAGCCCCTGCGGCTAAAGACGAAGCCAATCTTGGCGTCCTTGCTGACGATGCGGATGTTGGCGGGCAGCGTCATGGTGATGCCCACGCCAACCGCGGAGCCATTGATGGCCGCGATGACAGGCTTGCTGCAGCGGTATATGGCCAGCGCGAGCTGCCCGCCGCTGTCACGGTGAGTGTCCACCGTGGGCCCGTAGCGGCCCGGTGGAGCGTTGAAATCCATGCCGGCGCAGAAGAACCGGTTGGTCTGGTCCGACGAGGTGAGAACGATGCACTTGACGCGGGGGTCTGCGGAGAGGAGATCGAACGCTTGAACAAGCGCATCGGCCATGTTGTCTGTGAAGCCATTGCGGGCTTCGGGCCGGTGCAACTTGATAACGATTACCGGCGTGACGGAGGTGGAGGAGGATGGGTGGTGACTGAGCTGGATGGTAGGAAGGGTGTAAGTAGCATAGCTGCTGGGTAGTGAGGGCGCCATTTCACACGTGTCCAATTGTTACAGTCAAATACACGAGAGAGTAAGAGCCTAAGATATCACAGGAGAGATGGTTGATTGTGAACATAGATGCCGAGCACGGGGAATATGACGTCGAGTTGAATGGTTTATAGGTGGGTGTAGTGCAACTCCGCTCGACATATGTTTGGGTGTGGCAATGAGCCGAGGTAAATGGGCTGGGATGCTCAACGATGGCCATGACAGACATACAGCACATGGGGCCAGCCCCTGCCAATTGTCGGTTTAAGTATTGAAATTATTTGTAACACGATTTACACAAGTTAATAGGTTGCCAGTATTCATGTATTACACAGCTTTAACCCCATATCTCTGGCAATGACTAGTAGTTAGAGTGCTAGAGTGTACAGAGTGCTTATCTTGATGGTTCAGCACTGCCGATAGACAACGGTATGGGTGACTAAGCAGTCACCAAAGTCGCATGTCTCTGGACACCTACATCGACCAACTGCGCAAACTCACCAACCTCTAGTCTGTGACCAGCCACGGTGATGCGACCGCCCCGTAACCCGGATCATGGGATATGATTGGTTCATCCACAAGGAAACATGCTACAAGCTCTACATCGAAGAGCGCAAGTCGCTCGAAGATGTTATGGATCATATGAAAAGAGTCTATAACTTCACACCCAGGTAAATTACCGTTCTGAGTAGTCGTGCTTCGTGATGGCTGTCGGGAGGCTCATCTCAGTGACTTATACATCATCGCAGCAAACGAGCCTATCAAATACAATTCTCGCGATGGAAGTTTCCTCGAAGCAGAAACCAGCATATAAAGATGCTCAGTTGCGCGAGCGCGTCAAAGAGCTGTGGGAGATGAACGTCTCCCAAGGGGAGATGCTGAAGTTGCTCAGTGAAGATGGCTTTGATATCAGCCAAAGAGAACTCACAAGGCTGCGAGCAAAGTTTAGATGGATGTTGCGGGCTCCAAACGGTACCAAGCCTCCATCGGTAGGGCTGGAAGTTCCTGGTCTCGGAGAGGAAACAGTACGTGACAACGCACCGGCTTCTGAAGCAGATGCGGACAGCACATCCGAACCTGGAGCAAATGTGATCTCGCAACACTCGTCGAGTTCTCGTGTCGATTCTACAAACGTCAGTCAGGAAGACGGTGAAATGACAATTACACCCGCTAGGAAGCGACGTAGAATGGCTGCCCAAGCCGCTGATCCTACGAAGCCTGTGAGCCGCTTCCCTTCTGAAATGACATTTAATGAGGCCCGTCGCATTCTGGATTTGGATGAAGATTCGTATCGCTCTCTCCGCTCTAAGTTTCAGCAGATTTGCAGTGACGAGAATGTCGTCAAGAAAACAGTCGCTGGGCCAGAACGATGGGAGGCAGCCAAGCGACGGCTGGCTGCTGACTTTCCTCGCCTGCAAAATGTCTTTGATTCGACTAGCGACGGTCCAGGAGCTAGGAGTATAGCATTGGATGTTCTCTGCACAGATGTCACTAAGAGGATGCGCATGTCGGAGACGCGCATGACTCTGGCCCAGGTGAAGAATGTTCTTGGAGTGAACCCCGAGCAGTCCCGAGCCCTCAGGGCAGCATTCTATGAAGTGCTCGACGAGGTTCATTTCACTACTATGTCGAATACAAGTGCTCAGCAGTGGGTTAACATGAAGTGGAAGTGGGCTGAACGCTGTGCACTTGTCGAAGAAATTCTCCATAGTGCTGAAGCTGGTTCCCAGGATCAGGCAAAGGTGCGAGCCCTTGATTTGTTAGCAAAAGACGTCGTAAAGAGGAAACGCGACGAAAAGTTCCAGCACAATGCCAAGCGAAAGGACAAACACCAGACGAAAGGATTGGTATCAACCCATGGTCAACAGACAATGCCGGATACTTCAGGCGACACAAATAGGAGTACTCCACCAGTAGAATCAATCAACACTGGTGATGATATCGGGGCTGGTGATATTGGAGGCATTTCAGAAGCCCTATCCCCTGAGTTGGGTAACGTTCAGTCGGGCAACTCTTTGACAACGCGAGGTTCTGCCCCATTGCAGTCGCAAGTATTAGTTACGCACGATGGTGTAGCAAACCTACCCCAATCAGAACGAATTACGGAACCACCGATAGCCAGAGGAATTGTGACGAATACCCAGATGGGACCACCTTTACTTTTGTCACCGAATCAGCAGCCTCAGTATATGATGCACACTTATGCTCAACAACCGTTCCCTCAGCCGCCCTCGGCCTCGGGCTATCACCAAGTCCAGCCAGTAGTGAACCCATATGCTGTTTACCTACGTCTTCATCCGTCATCGAGCTTCGTGACAAGCACGAGCTTGTGGATAGCCACGGTTCAATCCCAATCACTACAAGAACTACGCCAAGCAGCTGTGGCAAGCTATCCCAGCGCGGTGTGCATCAGAGTGGAAGGTGTTCTGAAGGATGGGAAAGGAGGCGAGCTTTTGTTGCCAATTGAGCAGGATCAGGAGCTGGCAGCGTACTTGGCACACTCTCAGGGACTGGCGCCAACTTTTTGCGTACAGCTCGCGTGGAAAACGTCGTGAGCTTGAAAGAAAGAGACAGGCCTACAGGTCGAGTTGAGGGATTGTCTGGTACGGATGTATGGTCAAAGGAGCTGCAGTGGTGAAGGGCTTGCCGTGTGCATGAATGATGCTATGTTTTGCCAAGTACCCAATATCACTATATGTAAGATACATGTATAGTAAATTACTAACAACATAAGCGATGATAGTTTTCTACTATATTGGCTATAATAACGGGAAAGGTTAACCTAATTGTTGAGTGTATAAAAGCTGGCGGGGCTCTTTATAGCTGTATCACTATCTAGGCTAACGTGATTGGACCCGAGAAATTTCTGGGCGGCCCAAGCTCCAACAGCCTTGACGTTGCTTTGCTCCAGCGTCTCGCTTCAAAGCAACTCTTCTGCCATCGGAAGGAGAAGCAGTAGATGGTGCAGACTCTGCGCGCTTCATCTGAGCTCTAACCATGTCACAGCTAAGGATGCGCGCGCCGCAGGCATCTCTCCGGACCCTGCCGGTTCGCCAGCTCCCGCGCCAGTCAATCCGATGCTATGCGACCGAGATCGAACCCGAAAGGCCCAAGCCGCCGCGCCAGGGCAATGAGACACGATTGGGGAGGTCTTTCCAGGGACAGGTCATGGGAAGTATCGGCGCTCGATTGCGACGCGAGCGAGAGCAGCGCGCGCAGTACGAGAGATGGAGGGAGAAGACCGACCCGTCGAGAAACTGGACGACTACCTTCCGTGAGTAGCTACAGCTGCAGCTTCTTTTCAGCAACGACGACTAACGATATTATCCGATAGTGTTTCTTTCAAGCTGTGCTCTAGCATACTACATGGGCACATTCTGGCCTCGCGAACCCGAGCCCAACTCAACCCTTCCCTTGTCGAAGTCACGAGCTCCCAAGCATAACACCAAGTTGGAGAACATGCAGGCCGCGTGGGCTGACTTTGTTAAGATTGTTGGCAAGGAGAACGTGAGCACCCTCGACACAGACATCGAACATCATGCCACGTCCGAGTGGTCGTCCCATCCCGCCAAGCCCGATGAGCGACCGTTCTGCGTGGTATTCCCTGGCACCACGGAGGAGGTGTCGGAGATCATGAAGATCTGTCACCAGAGGAAGATTCCCGTTGTCGGATACAGTGGTGGAACTAGCCTCGAGGGTCACTATACGCCGACGAGGAAAGGCGTATCGATCGACTTTGGCAGGATGAACAAGGTGCTGGCCCTGCACAAGGACGATCTGGATGTGGTGGTGCAGCCTGCTGTGGGCTGGGAGTCTTTGAATGACCAGCTCGGACAAGACGGCCTCTTTTTCCCACCCGACCCTGGCCCAGGAGCCATGATTGGTGGTATGGTTGGAACTGGCTGCAGCGGCACCAACGCTTACCGATATGGCACTATGCGCGAATGGGTCATCAGCTTGACTGTTGTGCTGGCAGACGGAACCATCATTAAAACGAGACAACGTCCTCGCAAGAGCTCGGCTGGCTATGACCTTACCAAGCTTTTCATCGGATCCGAGGGTACCCTTGGTCTGGTCACGGAGGCCACCCTCAAGGTCACAGTCAAGCCAGCCTCTACAAGCGTCGCTGTGAGCACTTTCCCATCTATTGGTCACGCCGCCAGCTGTGTCGCAAAGGTCGTGGGAGAGGGTATCCCTATTGCCGCGATTGAGATTCTGGACGACAACCAGATGAAGTACATTAACATGGCAGGCATGACGACACGCGAGTGGAAGGAAGCGCCTACACTGTTCTTCAAGTTCTCCGGAACCCCCAACGGTGTCAAGGAACAGGTGGCCAAGGTTCAGGACCTGGCCAAGTCGACTGGCAGCAAGTCGTTTGAGTTTGCAAAGAGCCAAGAAGAGCAGGATGAGCTATGGAGCGCCAGAAAGGAGGCTCTGTGGAGCACAATGGCTGTCAAGAAGGACGGAGACCACGTCTGGACCGGTGATGTGGCCGTGCCAATGAGCCGACTGTCACAGCTCATTGAGGAGACGAAGGAGGATATGAGGAAGAGTGGACTTGCAGGCTCCATTGTCGGCCATGTCGGTGATGGCAACTTCCACAGTAAGTTTCGAGACTCCGCTGGTAGTGAAATAACTAACATGTGGCAGCCATTCTCCTATACAACGATGCTCAGCGCAAGAAGGCAGAGACTCTGGTGCACAGGATGGTGAAGCGAGCGGTAGAGATGGAGGGCACAGTAACAGTAGGTGACACGCATTCTTATTTCATCAAATATACTAATCATGGCACAGGGCGAGCACGGAGTTGGTCTGGTCAAGCGCGACTACCTACCTCACGAGCTGGGAGAATCAACGGTCGACACTATGCGACAGGTACGTTCACACGCAGAGAGTGTTGAGTTACTGGCTAATTCGAAGTCACAGATCAAGAAGGCCCTGGATCCTCTGTCCATCCTTAACTGCGACAAGGTGGTGCGAATCCAAAAGCCCAAGAGCGGCGAAGTATCGGAATGGTAGGGGGCCACTTCTATCAAATTGTAAGGAGTCTTTGTTTGCAGGCTGCGGCGATATCGGCTGGCCTGGCGTGTACAGTATACTATGAAGCAATATCTCGGATTGAAATACACGAGAAGGGATTTCATTCTCTGGTGTTTTTGGTTTATTTGCAAGAGATGTGATGGCTTGAGGTGAGGCAGTCGTCACAGGTCGGTCCTATGAATGATTACCTAAGATAAGGCGATTGTTGATGCGAAGTACGCCTACAGATAGGAGAGGTTGCTTGGCTTATCATCAAAGCGAATGAGCAAGTGGTGAGTGGGTGGTACCTGCTGCCACTGACTGCATTGATACTGCCCCGCGTCATCGCCCACGCTTACCTGAGCTGAGAAGGCACCAAACAGTAGCGCCAAGTGCGTCACATGGTCCCTGAAACTCAGAAGCTCGTGACCTGCCTGCTTGACTATCATTCAGATCGCGTCGCTTGTCGCAGCCATCCGAACGCTTCTTTCATCTCTTCATCACCCTTGAAAATAGCGCTTTGTAAATCGCGTCGTCGCGGTCGTCTGCTTTACAAGAGGGGCTCTCTATGCGACACCGCGGAGCTCCCTCCAGTCCACAACCCCGCCATTCCCCAGCTGTGCAGTGCAGCCTGGAAGCTAGAGCTTCCCTCCATGTCTCTGTTTACCGCACAGCTTCATCCTGGCCGAGCGCTAGGCTTTCTCTGTAAGTTCTTGGGATGAGTAGAGCCAGGACGCCATTGCGCGTTAGCTGACTTTGGTTGATAGTGCTGGGCGCTTCGCTGCACGATGTCTTGACGCGCCTTAAGGCTGAGCCGCAGCGATTTCCAAAGCTCGAGCTCCTATACTCCACCGATAAGCCCGTAACTGAGCCGGTTTGTGTCGTGCTTCCCGAGAACGGTATCCGGCTACGGTTCGATGGGGTCGAGCAACGCCTTCGGCTGATTGAAGTAATTGACTTCACCAAGAATCACATCACATTCAAAGAGAGGGACCTGGTACGGCCGGCTAATAGTACATCTGCTCCGGGATCACCAATCCCAGGCGAGTCCTCCTCCGGTCCTACATTCAGGCACATCTACCACCGACTACTTGGTCCCACGTACGCAGGCGAGTTCATCCCACCACAAAGTGGGCAGGGAGATGGTACTTATGTCTTGTCATATCCCGGAGTTGCATTCAACTTTCCTCTGTCGTCTACGGTGTACTCGCCCAACAAAGATGTCGTTTCACTCCTTTCTGCATCTTCTCAACAAGTAGCTACTTCGATGGCAGTCTTCAGCGGAGACTCTTGGGCAGACGCTCGCAACACGTTGTGGACTGAGATCCTTCCTAGCGTCAAATCCACCTCGGTCCTGCCCCGAGGTAAGGATGTCTATCCCGATGAGATTTCTCTCGTGCGAATACATGGTGGCGGCAAGATCCAGCTATTTCGGCGATGGACAAACAACTCCTTCTGGATCAAACTCGGGAGCACGACCCCTCAAGACCTTGTGATGGAACTGGGACCACCCAACGCAATTTATCGCAAGAACGATCAAAAGATGGTGATTCACAAGATGCGAACAGCAAGCAACACAAGAAGCCGCCCCAATGCTGCCGAGCTTGGCAGACCCGAAGACATGACTGATACTGATCACTCATCAATGAATACTGGTTCAGACGACTCAGACGATGACGAGGCGGTTGAGGATCAGACGAACGGCAATGCCTATGGGGAGTGCTTTTATAATTACTTTTACTTGGGCTTTGACATCCTTGTGTCAACCCCAGTTCCGCCTTCAAGTGCTCCACCAAACAACGACCAGTCTTCAAGCGCCAGTATAGATAACAGGATCAAGGCCTGCTCTCCGGATCAGCTCGTGGCTACCAAAATCATCCTCCATGGCAACATTCCGGGGTCTTATGAGTTCAACCGGCACCGCCGTTGTCGATGGGAAATCGGATATCTCGAGTCAGGAGACGATCAAAATGTTGTCAACTCAGAATTGGATTTCGCAAAGATTGAGGAGCGACTTAACGAGAGGTGGGAAAGTGCCTTTGCGAACAGCAAATCCTCACCACGACAAAGGGGTATGGTCCTGAACCGTGGTTGGGGTGATAGTCCTGGGAGCAGTTGTGAGTTTTTGGGCGGCTGGGAAGAGAGCGGAGCTAGGAGGGCCGATGCGAACGGCGACTCGACAACGACACTTTACGGATTCCCCGGGCTTGTATTTGAGGTGCTGAAGAATGGCTTTGTCAATACGGTCACTGTGTTTTGAGTGGACTCGAGGAATTAGTCCAGTATTCCTCGGCTGGACTAGGTTAGCAATCATTGAGTGGCTCCGGGCGTTAATGGACATGGGATTCCTTGTACGGGTTTGGGAGAATACCATTGTGGCATAGTGAGAATAGATATGTTTAGAATAATTCCTATTTGGAAACAATACTACGGAACCTACTTCTATGGGCTCAATGCGTGATCCTCTCTGAGACAAGCCCTCGATAGGAACTACATATGAAGCTCAGCAGTTCACCCGTGCTACTCCTAGTCATGATCCTCTATGTAAACGTGTGAGCTAGGAATAAGCCCTTTTCGCCATTCTTCTTCCGCACTCGCCACCACTCACCCCGAATGTGACTGCCTCCTAAAATATCGTCTTTCGAGAACGACATCTCACTGGAATCGTTTGGGTCGGCTTCATAGCCAAAGAGGGCCTTGATGCGATATCGATATGCGTACACGTCAGTATCCATGGCGGGAGCTTGAGTCGCCTCTTCTCCAGCGTCGTGCTCCTGTTCTGGTAGCAGCATCAACCATTCGCTGGGAACAAGACCCTTCTCACCATTCTCCTTGCGCACCCGCCACCACCGGCCGCTGATATCGCTACCTCCAAGAAGCTCGTTTTTGCAGAATGATAAGGCATTGTGATCATTTGGATCTGCATCATAGCTGAAGAGGGCTTTGATACGGTATCTGTATGATGAGTGTCGATATGAGAATAACGAAGAAGGTACAGGGAAGACCGGCTCTTCTTCTTCCCCAATAACCTCACCCATTCATTTGGAATGGTCCCTGTTATGCCATTGCTCATCCTAGCCGGCCACCACTTGGACTCTATAGTTTCAACGTCAAACTCGTCATCTTTGGAGAAAGATAGCTGATCAGGCACGTCGGGGTTATGATCGTAACTGTAAATCGCTCTGGCTCGATATGGAAATTCCAAAGGTGTATGTGGTACAGGGTCTGGAATTGTTGCGTCTTCCTCACTCTCTGTAGGCTCTTCATCGCTCTTTACGGGCTCTCCTTCTCTGTCTGTAGGCTCATCTTCTAGTAGTAGAACCACATAGTCACGTGGAATGACACCCTCCCTGCCATTTTGTTGCCGCGCTTGCCATTGCGTGTCGAAGGTAATAGAGTGGACCTCAAGAATTTCATTTCTTGAGAATGACAACTCATCGGGGCTGCCTGGATGAGCCTCATAGTTGCGTATAGCTCTGGCGCGGAGCAGATATTCCAGGGTATCAGAGGGCGTAGCTTTTTTCCTTCTAGCTCCTCGTTTTGATGAGGGTTTTTGATCTCGAGAGTGTCGTCCTCGAGAGCATCGTATTTCAGAAACGATGGCCTATCTACTTCATTCGGAATGGCCTTATGACTGAATGTAGCTTCCGTAATAGATGGGTAATCTGGGGATCCGAAAGATCCTCTCTCAACCTGGGATAGAATATCGTTTTCTTGGGGTTCTTCCTCTGATAGCAAAACTACGTGGCTCTTTGGAACGATGCCTTCGTCACCATTCTGCTTCTTTGCCAACCACCATCCCTTCTCCGTGTACTGACCAACTGCGAGAATTTCGTCCTCTGATAATGAGAGTCCATAGGCGTTTGACGGGTCAGCTTCGTAGCCCTGCATAACCTTGGCATATAAGGGTGTTCTTGATCGACCTGGACTTGATGACCCAACCCTGTAGACTTCCGAGTCATATTGGGCAGTTCATCATCAGTGTTCTGCTCTGAGCTGGCTACCCTATCAGAAACGATTCCAGTTGCATTTCTTGATTCATTTAAATCATCGTTTCCGGGCATATCTCGTGGTAGAACAAACAGAGACAACTCCTCCAGATGGCCAGCGAGATGGTCAAGGAGCTTTCCGAGGTAGAGTGAAGCTGGGCACATGGGACAGCCGATAATTTCTGTTTCATCAATTGGTCTCTCGCACATCTCCAAGAGAAGTGGCAGCTGCTTATCAGTCCAGGAACCGGAATGTGACTCCTCTAGGTGTTCCCTCACGAAGTCTTTGGTGGGAAAAGATAATGAGCATTCTTGGCAGATCCACGCACGCCGGTGCATCTGCATCTCGTGATAGATCCAATCGTGCCTGGTCGTATACATCTTTGCACCGTTCGGACAGTTTTGGAAAGTGCAAACATATGGACGGAGGTCACGGAAGACGTGGCGCCTATAATCTCGTGTCAGCTTGTGTCCAGATCATGGATAATAGGCCGAACTTGAAGACTATTGAGACGTACTTCCAGACCAGTCTATCTTTTATCTCAAGATTCATATGGCAATAAGGACACTCAAAAGGCTCGCCTCTCTGAGCAGCAGCAGGAAGGTCTGGGACTCGGGTAGAAACTCTGTCGCCAACTACTGTCTCGGCATAGATAGTTCGAGGAGGCCCTGACTCCGTGTCGGTCTCGAAGATAGCGGATTTGGTAACAGATGAGAATGTCTGAACGGTTGGTATGGTTGTCACAGACTTTACCACACTCGACTCGCTAGGTGTTGTTCCTTCACTTTGTAGGAAAGTTCCTCGCACCGCGACGTGTACAGGTCGTCTCTTGTTTTCTTGACGCATTATTTCGGTCGGCTGTGTGTTTTCTTGACCGGGTGATGTGTCGGGATGGTATGGATGCTGTGACCAATACCGAAATTGCTCTCGACGGCGTGTGTTTGCAGTAGCTAGTCGTTTACAGAGAAGATATATAGGTGTCTCTTCCTCCTCTAATCTTTGGGAAATGATTTCCTCTGAGACAACAAGCTCGCCTTCGACACCTACAGCTGCCCTATGATTACCATCGTGGAGCCATTGGTGTATCTTTTGTCGAACATGGGCTAAATCATAGTTGTATGTGGCATCTTCTGTAACTCTAGCTTGTTCGCTATGAAGGTATCTACCGGAAAGACCTGGGCGGCGGAGTAAGGATCCAAGTCGATACAAGGTCTGGATGCTCTCTCTGTGTGTGAGAGAGCAACGGAAAGTCTGGCCGTTTGTCGACTGCGGGAAGGTTGGGGACATTCTCATCCAACCCCTGTGCATTGTTCTCCTCTTCTGACGACCATTCGCTCGATGAGCTGCTCATCGAGTGGTCGCTAGTCGGGGTGGCTTCCGTATCATCGTTCAATACCATATCAAAGACTAGTCTGTAAGCATGAGATATTCTAAGGTTATAAACATAAATTACACTTACTTCGATCGATCTGATTACTTATGTGTTGGAACAACCCAAGCACGTTCTCCCTTAGCTCTTTATCATGGCGCAAATGTGAGTCGAGCGATCCTCTTGCGTTGGAAGGCAACTGAGCTTTGAACTCTTGACCCCAAAGCTTGAGCCGTCCGTACTCATCGAGGAGCTGATGGAGATTGACATGGCTTATTTTAGAAGTCTCTGTAATAGTGTTGCTCGGTGAGTGTAGATGGTCTCCAAGGTCACCCTGAAATTGTCCGGGATCCCCATGTCCTGTCTTGTCCCATCCTCCCGCAGTAAGAATTACTCGTTTGAAACCATCAAGGACACTACTGAACAAGTCTGAAAGCTCCGAGGTCACAGAGTCCTTGCCACGTTTAATTGCTGTGGCCCGAGCTTCCGGTTCATGCGCTTCCCAGAGAAAGAAAGCACATTTTCGGTCCTCTACTGATGGGCAGCGTAAATCTATAGTTTGATATAAACGATTAACGCTGTTGTGAACAATAAGAATGAGATGATGGTATCCGTACAACGTAACCCTTTGGTAGGGCCTTCTTTACGAACTGCGCGCCAAACCGGAGGAAGACCGCAGGAGCAGAGCCATGATCCGTTCTTATATGAGCCATTCTCGAATGTGGAATGAGTTAGAACCATGGTGAAGCACCGGATGTCATGGTACCCTTGACTTCTTTTGACTGCGCACAAGAAGGCTTTGACTAATGGATGAATTTTATGCGATGAACACGTGGATGTCGAATCATATCGACATAACAGTTGAGCCAAATTTCACCACCTAGGGTAGTACATTTCATGAAGCTGGAGCTGTCTTTTGATAAATGCAAACTGTTGCAGAAGTCAATATTGTTTAATGAACGGCGCAACTCATGCTGACATTGGGGTGTGTCCTTGGCAAACAGCCGTTCTATTTGCTCTAATGGCACTTGAAAATGCTCGGCGAGCTTGAACCCGGCAGTGCACCTGATACTGTCGCTGAATGGTCACCGATGTCAATTATTCATTATGGCTGTGCAAGCTTGCGGGGATATGGCCTGGCGCAGTCTTCTAATTGAGGCTCTGCGAACCACGTAGCCCTTTGGCTTAATCATAGCTGCGGCATCCTTGTTACGCCTAGCGTGCGTGTAAATATGTTATGCCGGATAACTTCGGGAAAGGATCGCAGGCCTGCATATTGCCCAGACAATCCCTCCTTCCTGCACTTGTTAGGAGGCCTATACCATGACACCAGAAGCTGGCACACCATGGGATACCTTGAACCACACAGAACACTGATGCCAGTCACTTTGTTATGGAGGTAGCAGGATTGGCATTAGGAGGCATTCCCATCCTTCTGTATGCCTTGGATAATTATCAAAGGTACGCACCAAAGTACACCGTATCCAGCTGGAGTATCCAGCGGCTGAGTGTCAATCGCTAGATGTCTCCAGCCTGCCAAGAACTTTTGGAAGTATGAGTCCACGTTGAGGACTATTAGAATGAATGTCTTCATTCAACAGGAACAGCTAGACACCACTTTGAGAAATATTGGACTATCAAAACCGACCGCCGAAGAGCTCCACGTTCATCTAAAATCTTCGTATCCGAACAAGGCTGGCGAATTCATCAACATTCTCTCTCATATGGACGGTCTAGTGCAAAAGCTGATGGACAAATTGGATGTTGATACAAGAGGTAAAGTATGTGGAACCCGCACTGTTCAAACTGAGATTTAGCATCTAATCTTTCCAGCCCTGTTGGACAACTGAGCCACCAGAACGGGCGGACTGGGAATGGAGGCAGGTAAGGCGTAGTTTTGGCCATCGCGAGAGGGAGGCTCTCATCAGTGAGTTACAGTATTGGAATGACGCTCTCAGAAACGTCTTTGAGAAACAGGAGATTCCCTCAGACGAGTCGGATCCACTGGTCGAAGAACTTCAAGCTCAGTTCCAGCCTAAAAACTGCGACACCATTAGAGATCACCTGCGGCTATTGCATAGCACACTATCCACGAGCTCATCCTGGAGTTGCCAATGTGGTGAACACAGAGGAGTCTCAGATTGCTGTGGCACCTAGAGAAAAGTCTTGCACCAGGGACATTTTCAATGGGACTGCAGAAAGAGGGTGTATGGCACTCGTTGAGAATGGAGGTGGAAAAGAAGCAAGAAGCAATACCTCAGTCCCCTCCTTCATCCGCATCTGCACCCATATCACCTACAGGGCTACCTTATCCAGGATCGACATCACGGCGTGAGAGATTGAAACAGTCTCTTCTCCAGCCATGGAGAAGAAAATCAAGCTCCAATATTACTGTGCCTCTAGCAAGTAAGTAATCTCTTTGCTGTACAAAGGATTGTGTAAGAAACTCAGCAACAGACAGAAGGGCTGACAATGGGATCAAGATCTATCGCCTGCACTGTCGATACCACAAGACATTCCAATTAACTGTCTATGCACTTTTGCGAACCAACCATTGAATCGAAACTGTGGCGTTATGGAAGTGCCATCCATAAGCCCTGCTGAACCCCGTCAGCACATCCGTGTTGAAGCTGTCACAACAAAGACAGAATGCACAAATCTCACCGATCTGGTCTCAGTTCTCGAAGGAAGCCAAAACCCTTCAACAACCCATCAGTCCATGCTCTCTCGAAAAGACCGGCTGGCCGTTGCAGCAGCGGCAGCCTGGGCGGCACTCTATCTCTGCGGTTCTCCTGGATACCAACAGACTGGGATGGGAAATCAGAGATCAAGCTTTTCGTCCCAGATGCGAATCCCAATCTCTCACGACTCGGAATCACTAAATCTGAGCCAGCAGTTTCCTGCGTATTCAAGCCGCCTGCAGCAGGTCATACTATCAGCCATACCCATGAGATGCTCTCCGAAGCAGATCGCTTCCAAGGCAATCAGATTCGTAACAAGACCCTTTTGCTCTCGGGATCCTACTTATTGAGCTTTGTCTCAACAGCACGTTCGAAAAACTGCGCCACGAGACGCTGGGCGTCAATATCTCTCCGGCACTCGACCCCGACTCGACTGTGCCAGACGATTTTGACGTGGCTAATCGACTGGCAGACAAGGTGTACTTGGAGGCTGGGTATTCATATGGCTATGCTGTACAGCGGTGCCTGCGGTGTGAGTTTCCTGGTAGGGATGTCACCAAAAGCTTCGAGTTCTCGCAGTTCCGCCGGAGCTTTTTAATGGTGTGGTAGCTCCTGTACAGGCGACCTTTGCAGCACAACCTGTTTCGTGTTTAAGACTTTGATACCTGTAGGGTATGATAAGGGGCCGTATTTGACTAGCCATGTGTTACATAAGGATATATACATATATGGACAGCAAAGAGAGTCATGATATAGGACAGCAATGTGTTACAAAGACCATGTCATGTAAATGAATACTTACTTCACTCTGAGATGAATTTAGTCAACGAGAAATACAGTACTAGGCTCAAAAGCAAAGAGCTTGGATCAAGATTACTTGGGTATCAATACGTCGACCTTGCGATCACCACTTGATAAGCCGAGGATGACATGGGAGGCTTCTTACTATGCTCACCACATAGTCAGTGGAGCAGAGTAGTCCAGTCCAGTCAGACTTAGGTTGAATTGCGTTAGTTCCAGATGGGCACAGACGGCAACAGTTCGGAGATAGAACCAAGATCCGGGGTAAGGTAAAAAGACAAAAGGATCTTTGGCTCGGTTGCAACGCAACGGTGGGCGCCACGCGTTTCCGATGCATGGACTCCCATTGCGTTCGCTTTCGGTGCACATCGTATGTACGAGGAGGGTTGGTGGATGCTAGTGGATCTGATAGCCTGCATGCAGATAGACACCTTGACTCATTCGCCATGGGATGAAGACGCCGTAAGATGTACTGTAAGAGACGACACTATTTCGGTAAGTTTTACGGGGTGGGTCTGGTCATGGACATGACATGACAGTATTGGGTCTTGTTGAAGCAGAAGAAGCAAAAGAAAATAAAAATCACTAAAAATTCAACAGGAAAAAAAGGGACGGGACCCTCCGGCCGGACTTTTTGATCCACACTTCACCGCACGTTACTGCATTGGGACAAACGTTACCAATAAGGAAAGTCTGGATTAGGAAATGCTGTGGCGTGGTGACTCGGTTGGCTTGGTTTCCATAAATCAAGGAACCTGCTACAGTATTGCGTTGCAGTATGGTTCTGTTTAAGCCTAATAAAAGGACGCGTTTGCTGCAGCAGAAGCAGTGGAGGTAGGCCCCATCATGGCTCTTAGGTAAACCCGCCCATCTGTGCTGTGCGTTCTGTACTTGTACTGTATGCCTGCCCTGATGATGATCATGGGTCATGGATGCGGCCAGACGATTGGAGGAGCAGCGGGTCCGCTGATTAATTGATTGACTTGGATATCGGTCTCCGGCGATGCCCACTCGAATCGAGTCTTTGGCTTCCCCATCTCACCTCGTTGCCGGGTCCGCGCTATGACCGAGCCGCGGGCCTAATCAAACCCGAGCTCCAGATGGGCGCCCTCAACCCAACTAACATGAATGATGGCCCCTGGTCTGGTTCGAGCGGGACGATGCACTCGTCATGGCGCCCATACCTGTTGCGGTTACTGGACGTTCGCTGCTGTGCTAGGCTGCCTTCCGTCTGCCTTCCATGCCGATACCCGGCAAGGGTAGGCGAATAAAAGGGTTCGTCGTGCCAGTTTTGCTTGCCGGCAAAAAACAGACAAAAGACATAAGTCATGACAAGGGCGTGGAGGAACGAGCAACCAGGAAATCCAATTGTGCAACCATAAAGACGTCTGTCTTTGACCACATTTTTTCACAGGCATATCTCCAGTTCTTCCTAATTATTAGGATTTATTTGGTTTCATCCCACAGAGTCCCTTCTCCTTCGCTGTTGGTCCCCGAAGCCCGAATTTTTTTCCATCCGTTCTAGGCGCAGTCCGTCCATATTCCTGCGCGGGTCCATCTCCACCGAACCACATCTTGGGATAGACATAGAAATCAGTTCTAAAGATACAAAATTTTCCCTTTTGCCAGGCTTCTGAGGAACAGAAGAAAGAAAAAAGCGAGACATTCAAAGACAAAAATCCATAGGGTTGGTCAAGGTTTAAGACAAAGGTCTCAAAGAAAAACCATGGCTGCGGCCTCAGCCACTCCGACGTGGCCCACAAGCTCTGACACAACTGTCAACGTCGACCGCGATGCGCCAGGAGCAATTGGGACGTCTTCCGGAGACGATCAAGTCGACTCGGGCAGGGACGAGAAGCGGGCAGTAAACTTGTCATCAGCTTCATCGGTAACATCTTCACCTGAACTGCCACCAGCAGCAGCACCTCTCCACCGAATGGCTCCGGTCAAGATGCTGCGGCTGCCACTCCCGGCTCAGACGACCCGGAGGCGGGCAGGACAAAGGTAGAGACGACACTCGTCGTTTTCGCTCTTTGTCTTGCTCTTTTCCTCGCTGCTCTCGATGTCACCATTATCGCCACGGCCATTCCGGCCATCTCAGCCCACTTCAACTCTAGTCTGGGCTACATTTGGGTCGGCAGCGCATATCTGCTGGGTAACGCCGCCTTCGTTCCAACCTGGGGCAAGATTTCCGACATCTTCGGCCGCAAGCCCGTTCTGCTGGCTGCTGTCGTCATCTTCTGGATCGGCTCGCTGCTTTGCGCCCTGGCCAACAGCATGGGCATGCTCATCGGAGCTCGTGCTATTCAGGGTGTTGGTGGCGGCGGTATTATTGTCCTGCCCAATATCTGCGTCTCCGATCTCTTCTCCATGCGCAACCGCGGCATGTACTTTGGTATCCTTGGAATGGTTTGGGCCATCGCCTCTGCTTTGGGGCCGATTCTGGGTGGCGTCTTTACCAGCCAGGTCTCCTGGCGCTGGTGCTTCTGGATCAACCTGCCCTTGTCCGGCGTCGGGTTCGTGATTCTGGTCTTCGTTCTCAAGCTACACAACCCCAGGACCCCCATAAAGCAAGGCTTGGCTGCTATCGATTGGGCCGGCAGCTTGCTCATCATTGGCGGCACTCTCATGCTGCTCCTCGGTCTCGAGTTTGGTGGTGTCCAGTATGCCTGGACCTCAGCTACCGTTCTCTGCCTCATCATCTTCGGTCTCGTCACTATCGGTCTCTTCGTTGTCGCCGAATGGAAATGGGCCAAGTACCCCGTTATCCCCGTCCGCCTCTTCTCCCACAGGACCAGCATCGCCGCTTACGGTCTGGCATTTACACACGCCTTTACCTTCATGTCAGGTAGCTATTGGCTGCCGCTCTACTTCCAGGCCGTGCTCGCGGCCTCATCGCTGATGTCCGGTGTTTACTTGCTGCCCTTTGTCATGTCCTTGTCCTTTGTATCCGCAGGAACAGGCATCTTCATCAAGAAGACGGGCAAGTACAAGATCCCAATCTCCACCGGTATGTTTATTACCGTCCTGGGCTTTGGTCTCTTTATCGACCTTGGATCCAAGGTCAACTGGGCTAAGCTTGTCCTCTACCAACTGGTTGCCGGTATTGGAATCGGTCCCAACTTCCAGGCCCCCTTATCGCCCTGCAGACCAACGTGAAGCCTCACGACATCGGCGCTGCAACGGCCAGTTTCGGTTTCCTGCGCCAGATGGGCACTTCTATCTCTGTGGTTATTGGCGGTGTTATCTTCAACAACGAGATGCAGAAGCAGCAGTCCCGGCTTCAGCTGGAGCTTGGCCCCGAGCTGGCAGGCAGGCTCTCCGGACACAACGCTGCGGGCAACGTCGAGTTTGTTGCTGGTCTGAAGGGACGAGACGGTGACATCGCGCGCGAGGCTTACTGGAACGCTATGAAGACCATGTACATTGTCTACACGTGTTTTGCGTTTGTAGGCTTCATCATCAGTTTATTCATCCGCCAGAAAGACTTGAGCAAGCAGCATCAAGAGCACAAGACGGGTCTCAACACACTGGCGGGCAGACCGCGGGCAGAGCCTCAAGATGAGGAGAGTAACAAGGAAGTGCAACAAAAGTAGATATAATTGGGTTGATTAACCTGCACATTAGAATCGGTTCAACATGTACATAGAGCATTCTTACTATACTAACTATCCTCCAATGTATATGTCTCGGAGGCGCTTACATTAATTCAACATTTTCAAACATGGCATCTTGAATTGTGCGTTAAGATCTATGGATAATGTCAATCACAAATTGGTAATATAAGACAAATAATGACAGTATAAAGAATATTTTTATGTGCATCTGTCAATGTTCCAATTTCTGAGCATCTCGAGACCAAGACATGCCTCACCTGAGGAGATGGTCCGTGCCGTTGCTATAGCAACACTCTTTACCGATTTGTGTTGATCCTGGCCCGCCCTACCAAATGGAGCGACCATACATGCAAGGTTCCTGGCCACTCCCCACTAGCATTACACTGATCAATCACAAAAGTATTGCGGTAAGGTTGCTTTTGTGTTTGGACGTAAATAATTCCTTCTTTGCGATCATTCAGCAGTCTTTCGCGCGCTTCATCGACCCGGTGCCTCGCCAGGGCTTTGTTGTTTCACCTCCCTCACCAACCTCACAAGTCGTCAAGCTGGCTCTGAGGCGACAAACGCGCTCCGACCGGGAGCCAAACCGGCCGACCATGGGGTCCAGCGTCAGGGCAGGCACCGCCAGTCGCAGCGGCATACGACCCCGACCAGACCCTCGACGGCGAGGTTAGCGACCATGAACAACGCGTCCAAGTTTGATCGAGCCGGCGCCACCTCGCCCGCGGAGTCGATTCTCTCGACGGCGACCAGCGGAACGAAGCGCAAGGAGCGCGACTTCGAGGTGGAAATTGGCGGTGAGGAGACAAACATCAACGTTGTCGTGCGATGTCGCGGGCGCAACGAGCGCGAGGTCAAGGAGAACAGCGCCATGGTCGTCCAGACCGATGGTGTCAAGGGAAAGTTGGTGGAGCTCTTTCTCGGCGCCAGTGCCCTGAGCAACAAGACATATAACTTTGATCGCGTCTACTCCCCGGCGGCGGATCAGACCATGGTCTTTGATGATACCGTCAAGCCCATCTTAGATGAGGTTGGTCCACGATCCCTTGTTCGCTAATGGAAGATATACTGGATTCTAACGCGGAGCAGATGCTTGCTGGTTACAACTGTACCATCTTCGCATACGGCCAAACTGGCACCGGCAAGACATACACCATGTCTGGCGATATGACCGACACACTGGGGATGTTGTCTGATGAGGCCGGTATCATCCCACGAGTGCTTCAGCAGCTGTTCGACAAACTCGAAATCGACGACAGGGAACATGCCGTCAAGTGCTCATTCATCGAACTTTACAACGAGGAGCTTCGTGACTTGCTGTCCGTTGACGAGGGCGCCAAACTCAAGATTTACGACGACACGTCAAAGCGCGGTCACTCAAGTACCATCGTCCAGGGCATGGAGGAGAAGCACATCAAGACGGCGGCAGAGGGCATCAAGGTACTACAGGGCGGTAGCTTGAAGCGTCAAGTCGCCGCGACAAAGTGCAACGACCTCAGTTCTCGAAGTCATACCGTCTTCACTATCACCGCCTACGTCAAGAAGACAAACGAGAACGGAGTTGATGATTTCGTCAGTGCCGGAAAGCTAAACCTTGTGGACTTGGCTGGTAGTGAGAATATCCAAAGATCAGGAGCAGAGAACAAGCGAGCTGCCGAAGCTGGTTTAATCAACAAGTCCTTGCTTACCCTCGGCCGAGTCATCAACGCGCTCGTCGACCACAATGCTCATATCCCTTATCGAGAATCGAAGCTCACCCGCCTTTTGCAAGACTCACTTGGTGGTCGAACCAAGACATGCATCATTGCTACGATATCTCCCGCCAAGAGTAATCTGGAAGAAACGATATCGACGCTAGACTATGCATTCCGAGCCAAAAACATTCGCAACAAGCCACAGCTAAACGGTATCGACAAGAAGACTCTGCTGAAGGACTTCACCAGCGAAATTGAAAAGTTGAAGAGCGAGTTGATCTCCGCCAGACAGCGCAACGGCGTCTACTTGTCCAACGAAATGTACGAGGAACTCACAGCCCAGAGCGAATCCCGTCGAATCGTGGTAGATGAACAATCTGCCAAGATCGAAGCTTTGGAGGCCAACCTGAAAAACAAAGTCCAAGAATTCTTTACTCTTACAACTACATTCGTGGGACTAAAGAAGGAGCACGAGAGTACCAAAACCCAACTGGACGAGGCAAAGGGCGTTCTGGACCAGACGGAGATTGTTCTGTCTGCCACGCGTAAGATGCTAGCGGAGGAAACACACCTGAGAAGGGCACACCAGGAGACGGAGGAGAAGCTCGTCGAGATCGGTGACGAGCTGATTAACAAGCTTCACAAGACCACTAAGGATGTCAACGGTCTCCACGCCAAGAACAAGCGCAAGTCAGACTTGCAGTCACTCAACCGAGCTGCTTGGGGCACTTCACAATCCCAAGTTGCCGATGTCACGTCCATGGTTGAGCGCCGTATCCAAGAGTTTCAAGACGAGCAGCGGGAACAAATCTCCAGCCTGTCACAAAGAATGGAAGCATTTGTCAGTGAAGAGTTGCAGAAGCTGTCTACGACGCAGACATTCCTGGATGAGCAATTGAACGTATTTGCAGAGTCAAAGAAGAGCCTTCTCGACCGAAAGCAAAAGTCAAAGGAGGATATGGACGAGGTGTTGGAGGAGATCAAGGTCATTCGTGACACTGTCAAGGAACGAGTCGGTCAAAGTCTGAATGTCATTTCTCAAGCTGCTGAGAAGATTGCGGCGGATGTGCTGAGCGAGATGACAAGCTTCCACAACCAGGTAGGAGAACTAAGGATAAATGCAAACTCAGGAGAAGGATGCTAACATTCAAGCAGCTACACACTTCATACAGCTCTATTGGTAAGGACTTCAAATCGATATTTGAGGACCTTGTCAGGCATATCACCGCCCAACGAACAGAGTCGGATAGCCTCCGTCGACAGCTTCAAACCGCAACAAACACCATTCTTCTGCAGAACAACAGCATTTCGACGCGAATGCAGGAGGCTTTAGAAGAGGAGCGACGACAGGCAGCTGATGATCGTCAAAAGCTGCTGACTCAAATCACCAGCCTTGTCAACGCACAGGCTGATGTGCAAGAGGCGCGGTTTGCGGACAGGACTGCACAAATTCAGAAGAGCATCCAAGAATCATGCACCTCTCTCGAAGGAGCTGTTGCTACCCACGGTGAAGGCATGGCTTCTTGGGATGAGAAACAGGGCCAGCTCCTGGAGGACGTTAAGAAATCTCGTGACCTGTTGAAGACTAGGCTGAAGGATGATTGGAATGTGGCGAATGAGCAAAGCACCGCGATCCAGAACACGGCCAAGTCTGTTCATGCGGAGACCACTCGTGTCGTGGACGAACAGACTGAAGATCTTGACTCCCAGATGAAGGCTCTGGATGACTTTGTCACCCGGGCTAGGTCTGAGAATAGCAGCCATCACGAAAGCCACGGACAGTGTGTCCAGGCGTTGTCCAATGCAGTGGAGCAGTCCTTTGGCAACATATCTGCTCACTTCAAGACGACATTTGACAGGGTCCAGAACTTGGGTGACGAAATGGAGTCCGACGCAAATGACCTACAAGACGGTCTCGAGCCCTCGATGCACAGCTGTGCCAGCCATTGGCGAACCTTCGCGAGGGCATCTCCGCTACTGCTCTTCATGAGTACCAGCCTACAGGCGAGACGCCTCAGAAGGTGCAATACCAGTACCCTACCAAGCTGCCTCGCACCCAAACGCGCGAGGCAGTGCTGTCAAACATGGCCGAGGAGCCGTCACTAGCTGAAGAGGACAAGGAGAGTATTGAAAAGGACGACACTCTGATATTTGCGGATCTGGGGCGCATCAAGCAGGAGGACTCCCGCTACGATCATCCAGCGCCAACTTGCTCGACAAGAACGCTCTGAGCATGAGCTTACGCGAAGTAAACCCCAACGTCACCACCGGGGCCATCAACTTCGACCCCGCGCCAGCATCATGTCGATGCCCGCAGAGCACACGATGCCGCTGTTTAAGCGCAGCTCGCGTGTCACTCGCAGCGGCTTGAAGAAGCAGAGCATGGGCATGCTGGTCGAGGGACGGGAGAACCTGCCGCTGACGGCGCTTGAGGAGGACATGAGTAGGAGAAAGAGCCCACGGCTGAATTAAAGGAAGGGGGCAGATTCTCGACGTAGGGATTTGGGTTGAAACTGGTTAGAAGGGCGTTGGCGGTGTTTGGAAGAGCCTGGACAGGACGGCACGTTTGGTTTGGAACTTTTTGTGTTGAGGATATGGTTTCTTGGTTCGTGATATCAAGGCTATCGAGCAGTTGATACCCCTTTTGGCTTCAAAGACATGAAAGGAAAGGACGTTATTCATGATAATGATATTTAATATTCGGAATCATCAAGCAAGCCTGCAAAGCATTGTTCGTGATCAATAGGACTCAAATCATACTAGGGACAACGTTTACTTCATGTTAGATTAGACTCGTGAAATCTTCTCCGGTTCATCGAGATCTCATATGTATGGGTTTGTATGTGAGAGTTGGTGCCACCGATTGGCTGTCTTCAGTGTGAATCGTCCTCGTCCACACTTGTACGGCGACTACGCGGACTGCGTGGGCTGTGCCCTGTGAGCATTCTATCCGCATAGAAGGCCTTCCGCTTTCGAACGATTATATCCTCGCCTCTCCAGCCTCTTCCCGGAACAATGGGCTTCAAGAAGCCGTCGACGTGTACACCACCGACAAAATCCTCGTCCTCGTCGTCTCCATCACCGTCAAACTCCGTGTCTGTGACGCCGCCGCTGTCGCCGCCATGTACGAGCTGCACATGGCGGGTGAGGTTGGCGCGGCGAGAGAAACCGCTAGCGGCACGCTCGCATGACTGCACAGGGCAGAAGAACAAGCCCACAGAGGAGCGAGACCTTGACCGTGAGCGAGACTGTGAGCGGGAGGCTGGCGAGTGAGGGAACGGCCCGCGCGACCAGCACGGCCACGGAGGGCTGGGGAGCCGGACTCGGAGCCTTGGGTGGACCGCGCGAGAGATGCACGACGAGAAGCAATACGGCGTTGTTGCAGAGTCCTCGCATCTTCAGCATTGCTGTCGTCAGAATCGGGGTCAGTGGGTGATAAGCGGATGGGTTCAGGCCGATATTCAGTGTTATGTATGCCGGTTCCTCGGGCGGCAGGGACCTCGTCCAGGTGCCGTATCACCATGCCTTCGCCAAAGAGATTGGCGCAACGCCTGGTCGTCCTCGCAATGACATCGCGCGGGAAACCAGCGAGAGCAGCCGCGCCCACGATGTCGCTCCAGTCTCTTAGTCCCCATCTTGCCAACTTCTTTTCAATATTGAGAGTGCCTGGCTCTTCCCCTCGTCTGTGATCTCTGCCCTCCCACTGACGGTTGCGGTGTCGCCTCGCGTGAAGGCTCACGGGAAGCTTCCTGCTCGCCTTTTTGCATCCATTCTAAGAACAAGGCATCTTTGTCCTTTTCCAATAGGGAAGCCGGCGATGCGACTCGCGGGCTACACGAGCAATCATATCATCATGGGACTCGCCTTCTTTGGGGGTATGAATCTTGCGAGGCCGACCGCGGCGGCTGGTCCTAGGCGGTGCTGAATGCGACTCAGGTGACGTTGTGCCACCAGGTTCGAAGGCCTTTCGAGGCCGGCCTCGGGCCCTTTTGCGTGATGGGCCATTATCACTTTCGTCCTCTGTAGTAGAGTCGGAGAGGTAGCCCAGGCCAGCGAGGCGGGAGTTGTGAAGGATAGTTAATGTACTATCCAGCTGTGAAAGAATATGCCGAACGGGAGGACGTAGTAATTCGTATGATAGGTCGTCGTTGGCAGAAACCACAGGATCATAATCGCGTGTCTTGCTTCCTGTTTGAACAGCACCATTTGAGTTAGGGTGCTCTAACTGAATCTCTTCATCTTCCTCGTCTGAGCCAACCACAGGCGAGGATGGCATAGATGATGGTAACCTAGGTAGTTGTTGGCTACTGTTCTCATCGGCTCCAAATGTTGTTTGGGTTTCAATAGACGGTAAAGGCATCGTTGACTTGCCCTGTCTCTTGAGAAAGCGGTCTTTGGCTTGTCCTACAATGACTGCAGTAAGTTCCTCCTCCAGCTCGCAGCTGGGCATGGGTTTCTCCTCCTTCCGAAATGTGAAGCGCTCATCTTCATCTTCGGTCTTCTTCAGTAGACCTTCTGAAGGCAAGTGGCGTTCTCCCAAGGGCCATGCAGTCCAAATTTTGGGCGGTGCCCATATAGCTTCCTGGCCATCTTCCTATCAGGCATGTCAGTGCTGCCTTAGACTCAAACTGCATAGAACCTGACTGGGCTTCAAGAGCTAGCATGCCAGCGCCCGGTTCCTTGATACTCACAGTTTGCACTAAGAGATCCTGCGCCGTTTCGGCATTGCGACCACGCCTTTTGAGAGCGAACGCATCGTACAAATGAACCGCGAGATCTTGGTCACGGAGCTGCTTCAAAGACTGCCATTGCAGTCGCTCTTCCTCTGTAAGAGTGCGCCACGAGGACTTGGGGCCTGTCCAGCGGTTGGGACGGTTGTCGTGTAGTTCGTCTGAGGCGACAGATGCAATCTCGTCGCTGGCCAGGTCCCACTCGACGTCACCCCGATCCATGTTCATGATACCCAGCAGAAGAGTTGCTGACTCGATGGGACTTCCGATTGCATTCTCAACTTGATGAAATCTCTGCGTCAGCTTGCGTGCATGCGTGTTTAGAAAACGGATAGCCCAAGGGATAAGTGCTCGCACTTCTGATGGAGGAGAGTTGAAAAGTGTGAAAGCGTGAGGTTTTTGGTAGTGAAGAAATCCATACACGCTACCCAAAATTTTACAGCACTTTCACCTTGACCATGTAAATAGCAGTATTTCATGCACACACTCGGCGCGCTTCTTCAACCAATCTCACAAACAAGATGGACGACTTCACTCCCTTTACATCACAGATAATCGTATTTATGCTGTATCATTTGATGCACAACGCCTTGATTCTATGTAAACAAACTGCACGTGAATTACCTTTGCATTGGCCCTTTACGCCTTTCCTTTCGCCTGTTCCTTTTCGAATTTTCTGCGCTTTGAACGAAGCTTCTGATCCTCGGCGCTCTTCTTGTTGTTGGTGTAGACCATCTGTTCGTACAGCTTCCGCTTCTTCTTGCTCAGCATACCCTTCGCACGCTCCAGCTCCTCTGCCTCATCCTGGCCCTGCTTCTTGAGAGCCTTGCGAGCATCCTCCTTGGCCTTGGCCTTGCGGTCCGTCGCCTTGGACTTGACAGATTGGCCAACGAGCTCAGCTTCCAGCTCCATTTGTCGCTGGACGGCCTCGTCGTCAGATTCGTCGCCCTCGCCTTCGTCTTCTGACATGCCACCAATCTCGGCGTCCTCGTCCTCGCCTTCCTCATCCTCGTCGTCATCCTCTGACTCCGCAATATCCATACCCTCGGCCGTGGCTTCGATATCGCCCTCTTCATCATCATCAGCTTCCAAAGCCTCAAGCTCGGGCTCCTGCTCCTCCAGTGGTATCGTAGGATCATAAGCGCCCTGCACCTTCCGCACGAAGGGACTCAGATGAGGTGGCAGCGAAGCGCCCGGGGCATACAGATGAGGCTCCTTGAGCTCTCCGTCGTTGATGCTGTCCCAGACCCACTGAGGCTGGACGTATATCCGCCCAGGGACACGGCGGTTAGCGGCCAGCTTCTGTGATGTCTGGTTGTCTTCGGCATCACCATCCTCCTCCATGGAGGCCTGGATAGGAGGCCTGTCGACAATCTGATGGGTGATCGAAGGGTCAAGTTCGTTGGTCGTGAAAGCGCCATCGCCAAGGACAGCGTCCCAGCCAACGCGCTTGCAGCCAAAGCCCTTGAGCAGCAGCTCCAATGGTTGACGAGGAGTCTCGCGAGAGAGGAAGAATGTGAACTTGGAGAACATTGATCCGGAGGTGTCAGCATCGGCTGAAGGCTGAACCAGAACATCTCCACCAGGAGCGGCAGGCTCAAACTTGTCGATAGCCTCCGTGTTCTCCTCCGTAGCCTCAGCATCATCAGCAGAAGACTCTTCAGTTTCGCCGTTGGTGATGGTCTTGATGACCTTGTTGACAGCAGCCTGAACCTTAGGGTCGGGCTTGTGGGTAGCAGCCTCAATTTGCTGCTGAGACTCCTCGGCGCCCACCAGGGTCTTGCCCTCGAGAGTAAAGGCGCCAAGTTCAGCAGCGTTCTCATCCTTGGCAGCGTCAAACTTGGGTGGGTATTTGATGCCAAGGGAAGTGTATAATCGGAAGTTGACAAAGCTGAGGAGGGTCATGTAAAACTCAACAAAGGTGCCCATGATTCTGAAATCGACGTCGCCAACAATTCTCTGGTTGAACTTGTACGGCACAAGCCACAGGACGTCCTCGCCCTGGATGTTCGCCTGGTAGTAAATGCCCTTGATAGACAAGAAAGACTTCGTGAGGCTTCGCGAGGCAATCAGGTAATGCTGGAACTCCAAGCAAAGTCGCTCGCATCGGGCAATCATCTTGGCGGGAACGGCCGACGTCGAAGGCAGGTTCGCAAAGAGGAAGAGCATAGAGAGACAGTCATCCAAGTCTCTCAGGGCGTCAACAAAAGTGGGATACCGCTCGCGAACGACATGGTCGAGCGTGTATGACGGCTTTCCAGTCTTCTCAGGCCTAGCGGCGTTGCCCTCAAGACGGGCAGCGTCCGAGACATCGCCACGTCCCAATGCCTTAGAAATCTTCTTCTCGAGGGCCTTTTGGTCGCGGAACTTGGCCAGGAGCGGCTCGTGGAGGAGGTACTGGATGTCCTTGGCGTAGTAAAAGGTCGTGGAGGCGGTCGACGACTTTGATACCTTCTTCTTGCTTCGGGGCTCACGTGGGTAGATACCCTTCCAGATGCAGAGCTTACGGAAATCGGGCAAGCTGATCTGTAGTTTCCGGATGGCCTGGTTTCGCGTGATGTAGTTCTTGGCCGCGCCGGCCTGGCCCTTCTTCTTGATGCGACCCATGATTCCAATTGCTGCTGGTTGAAGATGGCGGCAGGTCTGGGTTCGGCTTCTTTCGCAGCGCACTGGCGGGGCAGCACTTTGTCCTCGAACTTTTTTTTCTCTAGCGACTAAGAAAATTTAATGCCGCGGGCCACCGCCCTGGTTTATCGCCACAACAGGCTTAGCGGCCGATTTCAGAGGGTCCTGCAGCTTCACCGCCCAGCCCACTCGACCGCCTAAGCCTCAGCACCCAAAGCCACTGCGGCACAGGTGGGTTTCAGGGATGCGGTTCCCAGAGCTCCCTCTGGCGTCTGCGGCTCGGCTTTGCATGACGGGCAATCGATAAACCTCCACTTCAGCCTGTCGCCAAGTGGCCTCCGCCAACGAATCCTCCTCTTACTGACCATGCAAGGTCCGATAATGCCATGCCCACCACCATGAGCTTGCAAGGCAAGGCCAGTGTCTACGCTGGCGCGGCCCTGTTGCGGCTCATCCTCTTCGTTGCCTTCCCTGGCTTGCCCGACCTGTTAACTGGTCGCGTCGAGATCTCGACTCCCGTCACCAGCTTCAAGCGATGTAAGCAGCTTCCCAAGGGCCACGACCCGTCTACAGTTCCCATAGCAAGCTAACACTTCGTCCGAATGCAGTGCAAGAAGGTCTTTTTCTGTATAATCACAATGTCTCGCCGTACGACGGAGGTGTCTACCACCAGGCACCTTTACTCCTCCCGCTCTTCTCCCTCCTCCCCGACGTGAAGAGCTGGCCCATCTTCACTGCCCTACTATACATCGCAGTCGACCTGCTCAGCGCCGATGCATTAAGCAAGATCGCCGAATCGGGCGAAGCCGGTCAGTCGCGGCTCTTTACTTCGCCACGAAAGTCGAAGCGAAACTCCGGGTTGCTCGTTGCTGCTGCGTAAGCGTCCAGTTGTTATAATCGAGTTGGGTACGACATACGGGTTACTAACACGGCTATTCTAGTTTTCTCTTCAACCCATTGACTGTCGCAGCTTGCATTGGACGTCCCACCAGCATCTTCACCAACTGCGCCATCCTACACGCCATCTCTAAGGCCATCTATGGATCTCCAGTCAGCGCCGTCCTGGCCCTGACCTTCGCCTCCTACCTATCCATGTACCCGGTCCTTCTGCTTCCGCCTCTCTTGCTTCTCGCCTACGACCGGTGGCCTAACGAGAATCGCCAAGCCAAAGGCGCCGTGACTACATTCCTGACGGGCACCATCGGCGCCTTTACTGGGTTCTCGGCGTGTCTCCTGGGCTTGTCATACCTTTGGCCGGGAACTCTTGGGAGTTCCTGGCGCGCACTTATGGCATCCAGCTCACTTTGACCGATTTAACACCAAACGTCGGTCTTTGGTGGTACTTCTTCATCGAAATGTTCGACTCCTTCCGCGGGTTCTTCTTGGCTGTGTTCTGGTTGCACCTCTCCACCTACGTCGGAGGTCTGTCCATTCGGATGCGCTCGCAACCCCTCGCTGTTTTGACCCTCTTGCTGGGCATCTTCTCCATCTTTAAGCCATATCCCTCGATATCCGACACAAGTCTTTTCCTAGCCATGCTGCCGCTGTTCCGACATGTGCTGCCTCTTATGCGCTACACATTCGTAGCGACTTCCACAATCCTGTATGCAACCTTCTTGGGCCCAGCCTTCTACCACCTCTGGATATACGCGGGTAGCGGAAACGCCAACTTCTTCTACGCCATCACTTTGGTCTGGAGTTTGGGTCAGAGCTTGTTAGTATCGGATCTGGCTTTTGCCGTGCTGAGGGACGAGTGGGAAGTGACACGGCCGGAAATGGTGGGCAAAGAGATCAAACAGATCTAGGAGTAACGATAATTAGACGCCGGGGTTGAATCAGCATTCTGGCTTGAGAAGAACAGCCTTACAAGATCTCAGGGGCAATGTAGGTGATGAAAAGTGTATGAAATACAATTGGTAGAAGTTAAATGAAGGGTATCTATCTCCTGGGTTCAACGTACAATAAATACAACACCATTACTAGTCAAGGTCGGAATCCATCTCAACAATACGAGATGAATTCATGTTTGATGTCGCCGCCAGCCCCTGAGGTTGTGACTGATATGGGCCCATCGCACTACTCAACATACTCCCAAGCTTCCCAAACTGGCTCAACTTTGAGCCGCTTCTTTGGGGTTTCCACACTTGTAGCCTAGCTCCGAAGGGAAGTAGTGACCTGTACAGATAGAAACCGTAGTTCATTGCCACGCCAGTAAGAACGACACTCGACGTCAGAAGCAGAGCCCTTTGGTCAACGCCTTTGATGCCTTCCTCGGCTCTCCGTCGTACCTCGCCAGCGTAGTGCTCGCCCAAAGTTGGTACATGATAGAGCATTGTATCGAGTGTGCGAGAGGTAGTATGGCCCAGGCTGGCTGCCTCCATGGTGACCCAGGGAAGCCCAGTCTCAGCATCATTGAGGGTCGCCTTCATAGCATCCACAAACTTCCACAACTGGGGTGATGACTGTTGCATACAGTCTCTTAGGAAAGTACGGGGAACAGGAGGATCCCGCATCAGGGCTAGATATCCAAAGGCTAAGCAGTCGAGTGATGAGACCGGGGTTCCGCTAAAGCAACGGATAGTCTGGTCAGCACCTGTCGCACCGGACACCAGCAACTCCAAGTCAGCCAAACAGTACTCGGCCAGGCCAAATATCCTAATGGCGGCCGCCTGCTCCGGGGTCATCTCCTCTGTCACCGTCTTCTTCGTCGAAAGCGGTAGGTGTCGTCGAAAGGTCTCGGGCAGGGCGTCCCGGCCAGCAGAGAGATGCAGGCCTCCATTGGGGTCAAAGTCTCTGTCCAGCTCCGCAAGTCCTAGATGCTCGGCACGCTTAATCGCCTCGGCACGGATGAGCGGTGGGACGGTCCACGTCAGCGGGAAACGCAGCAGACTGCTGTACGCGGGCCGTGTGGCGGCTGACCAGTTGGCGGCCGAGACGTAGAGGGAGAGATCAACAAGAGGGGCTGCATGTGCGCCGAGATAGGCACTATATGCGACAACGTCAGCCCGCTCGGCGGGGTTGAGGTCGGCGTCGAGATCTTTGCATAGCGACCGAGATGTAAGATAGTCGACTATCGGCCGATAGCCGCTTGACCAGACACCGTCATGGTTCAATGCTGGCAGAAGGTCTGGTAGTTGTCAGATCCTATATACTGCAGGCACAATCCGCGCCGGGGACTTACTCGAAGGGGCGATGGAAGCATCGTTGCTTGGGATGAGACGCCATTCGGTGCTGGGCAGGGCATTGTGCAGATACGTAATTATGGCGAGGCACTCGGGGTCAATGGACGGCAGACCAAGGGCTGACCCCAGACATGCAGGTCTAACATGGCTTCGAAGGCTCTGCTCCGCCGCAGGCCCAGTTACTGATGCGTGCAGGCTTGCTCGGGGTATGTTTGCGCGGGTATCGATGGGCATATGACGAGGCAAAGATGGCCGTAGCTTTAGAAAATCCTTATCACCGCCTATCAATGCAACGCTGCGGTTGCAACCGCGGCAAGACGCTACGAACCCCGTTGAGCGCCAGGCGCGTCATCACGTGATGTCAGAACCCCTGTTCCATCCCGATTAACGGTGCAAGACGAGACCCCAAATCTACCTTTTCCCATCACACGTGTGGGCGTCATCGACTAACACAAAGACAAGATTGCGATCGAGAAGAGTGGGTTTCTTATTTTGTTTCTTATTTCTTTGCTGCACGTATTTTACCTGCAACATGCAATACTTTACCGGAATAGGAGAAGCATCGCCTCATCCCCTGACGATCATGCAGCTTGCCACACATTACCATTTTTATTATTATTATTGTGCAACAGAACACTTGTGTGAAATGATCGACAGCTCTCCCTTTTTGCTTACTATTCGGCCCCAAATTATGTGTTTATAGTTCATGACCAGGCATGCTATCTGCGTCGGACTTCGTAGTCCTTCGCACTTTAATTTGCCACACGAACGAGCGTCAGGGACCCTGAGCCAAAGGGGAAAATGAGCGCCAAGACTGGCAGCAAGGTTACGGTCCAATTGTTTCATGACGGTTCAACAAAAGTCAAACGGATCTTGCTCAGGCCTCAATTGTGTGTCCTGGGCTCTCTGGCCGCAAGACCCTGTACTGCACCCCTGGGAGTTTATTTGGGACACATTGCCATTTCCGGCCCTGCCTCTGCTTCTCAACAACTGAGCATGTGATCCGTAACAAGTCGGAGTGCGGCCGGGATATCGTGCCGAAGCGACCAGGATCTACTAGGCCTTGCGTCGCTTCTGGAGACCAGAGGGCTTGCCGCCGTCCCGCAAACCCACTCAAAAGACCGCAATGTCGAATTCACATGGTAAATGGCCTCGTAGCATCTCCCAGGCGTTGCAGCTGCACCTTGGCCGCCGTTGCGTTCTCGGCATCGTCTTACCCCGGGCATCGTACAAAAGTGCTGTGATTGTTTATACCGCACTGTATCGGGCACCTCTTGGCCCCCACTATCCCTCTTCTTCCGGCCACCTCGTGCACCACGCGCAGCGGTATAGGACATGGGCTGTACTATGCCTTCCCCGCACGATTGACCTGGTGATGTGACGTGATGTGTATCTAAAGGAAGCGCTGATCTGTCGGAGTGATGGGTGAGCGGCAAGGGTCAGGCTGTGTGGGCTGGGCATGAGACAATGTCTGAACCGTCGCAAATGGGTCACAGAGAACAAGGGCACAAGGCGGGCACAAGAGACAGAGAATGATGGGTATGCTTTCATATTAAGTGAAGCTCTCAGGCCTCAGCCCGGACTAATCAGAAGAAGAGTTTTGCGGACATTCCATTTCCATGTATCCTAAGTCTATTCCCAATTGAACGTCAAGACATGAAATGTAAAGAAAAGAAACCAGATCCAAACAGTAAGCCGCCGTCGTGTTGCGAGGGTATTGGCGACGTAGCCATAGACGCCATGATTATGCCTCCTAGTTGTACATGTGTGTTCAGGCCCTATAACCCCGAGACCGAGAACCAATTCCATAATCATCCGCTCAAAGACATAACGCGTAATTCAGGTGAGATTAAAACATGAGTAGCCTATGCCGCCAGGATAGAACCTAGGACGGTGGCAGTGGTAAAGAGAGCCTCGCGGGCTTGATGAGGAAAAAAGAAAGGAAAAGAGCTCCTCGAGCCAGCGAGGATGGCGGGAACGTCGGAGCCGATAGAGTGTTCCGCCGATGGGCAACTAAGGGGCCCCATCAGGATAATTTTGACGTTGCATCGTGATCGGTAAAAGCAAGGTAGTCGAATGCGGAGCCCGCATGAACTTGGTGTTGCGTTGTGTAATTTTTGGACTGCATGGCCGCTCTTGGCTAAGTGGCCCTCAATATGCAAGGCCACATGCATGCAACCGCGATAGGTAGCAAAGCCTCCCCAACTGCAGGCCGGCTATGTGTTGGAGGAAGAAGGGTTGCTGACGTGCAGGTGTGTGCCGGATGCAATTGTGACCTTGCGTTTCATGTCGCCCATGAAGCCCTGCATCGATTGTCTTGCTGATTTGTGTTGTCGGCCTCGACTGACATTGAGGCCAACTGCCGGGTGTTGGTGTTTGTGGTAGACGGTGGTACTGAAGCCGAGAATCCAGGTTGACGGTCGTAGAAGAGGTTGCTCGAAGGCACCTTAACCTCTCTTGGGCAGAGGAGGCAGAGGGCGACTGGGTGGGGGCCCAGGGCAGGGAGGCAGGTGAGAAGGTCGCTGGGCAGGCATTTTGAGGTTGAGGTTGTGGTTGTTGTGGTGGTAGTGGTGTTGATGATGCTGATGACGCGAGAGTCGAGTTGCGTATAGCAAGTGTAGTGCAAGCTTGATGTGATGTAGTTGATTGATAGTAGTAGATAGAAGGCTGTGTAGGCTTCAGAAGTCAAGCTGTCGATGGTGATCTAGAGGGAGATCTGAGTCGTGGAGGAGGGCAACCGTCTGCTTTATGTACTGATTGTGCGAGAAAGAAGTGAGTCCATGAGCGCAGGGATGAATGGACCCAAAGGGGTGTGTGTCTGAATCTTTTTGCTGAACGGCGCGCTGAGGAGAACGGGGGTGTGGATCATAATGCACGGCTCTTTTTTCCTTCCAACCTGAATTGCGGTGGGTAATGGTGTGGCGTGGCATGGCATGGGGTTGATGAGGGATGTGGGATGTGTGGGATGGGAATGGGTTCGGAATGAGAGCATAGGAGCAGGGTACGTACACGACGTCAGAGTGGAAGCGCGAGGGGGCAGAGGCAGAGGGGGAGGGAGGCCCCAGCAGGCCAGGTCAACAGGGCCCGGTACCTGCCTCGGGTGTACCTGAAGCAGAAGTGCAACCTGGCCAGAGGGGATGGACCCGAGCCCAGCGCTTGGCCTCGCCAGGACGCAGAAAGCAGGGTAAGGTACCTATTACAGTGCTGCGCAGAGCGTTTGTGTCTGGGCGCTGAACACCGCTAGAGCAGCCCGGCGGTGGGGTCACCACACCCCTTGGCTGGGGAATTGAAACTGCCTGGGCATGGCTCGCAAATACGGCGCTGGTGCTGCTGGCGCCCCTCCCCTAAAGCCCCTCCCTGCTCCAGAGCCGGGCACCGCAAAACAGAGTGTGCTGGTCCAGCGCCTTTTCGCTGGCCTGGTCGCTGTAGCCTTGGCCTAGTCATCGCTCCAGCCAGCGCCAACAAAACTCAATGGACGGACAGAACTTGGAATGGCGGCCTGGCAGGGGCCGGCCAGGTACACAGACGCGGGCCGGGGAAAAGGCAATTTGGCGTTTTCATGGACGGAAGAGGCTTGCGATGCGTACGTTTGCAACCCAAGGCCCTTGTCCTGGCCGTCGACGTCTGGGCCCTGTTGTGCCTGGGCTGCGTTGTGTTGCCCTGCGATGCGCTGTATTTTGCTGTGCTGGCAGCCTGGACATCCATCTGGCACCGGCCCCTGTTCCCCTGAGAGAGTTGAAAGGGCGGGAGGGCAAGCCACCACCAAGACACGAACAATTTGGCCGTCAGAGCCGTTCCTTCCAGCTTCTTACAACCCGGACCCTGCAAATATCATCTTACATACATACAGACATCCATTCGTTCACCTTGCGATTCGGGCGTGTGCAGGGAGGAACCTCGTTCGTTCTCGTATGTGTGCGGCGCACAAAATTATCGCTGCCTGCGTAGGTACTGTAATGTCGTCGTGCTTTGCATCCCTTTTTCGTACATACATATTTTACTTTATTTCATTTTATTTACCGCCTCCCTCTCATCTTAGAGAATCATGGTACAGGCAGCACGAGTACTCCGTAAGGCCTTACCCTTCTCGATTGGGACGCCATCGGAGAGCGGGAGTGCCTGGATTCGTTTAAGTTAGCGGGTAGTGGCCCCCATAATCAAGTGCAGACCCACCTCTCCGAAGCATGGAAGCCTCATGGAAGCCCCTTAGCGTGGAATAATTTTTTTCTTCTTTTTTCCACGCTCGGTCCGTTTCCCAAATCTACCACGCACACCTCCTGCGGTGGAGACCCTAAGCAGAGGGGAGCCCTTTTGCGACAGTCAAATTTCAAACGTGATTCATACAGAACGGCGATTTAAGCGAGGGCTAAATAAAAGTTGTTGCTGTTGCGGGGGTTATTTATGCCCCCTTTTTTTCTTGCTTGCAATTGACTCGTGAGGGTTTATGGTACAAACTGGTTTCAGACATGCGATGGGCACATTCTCTCACACAATCTCATACGCATTTCGCTCTTGCAGTACATAGGTACCTAGGCACCCTTTGGTTAAAGGCGCAGAGCCCAGCCACAGGCACAGGCACAGGCATAGGCATGTGTAGTAGGCACGACTACCTGGTACATGTCATCCGTCCTACGTAGTACATGCCTATATTGGGGTCATTATCTCGCACTAAGAAATTATGGTGAGGTGTGTATTACAAGTCTATTACGCGACGTGCGCACGCACAAAAGGAGAAACCCCGAGTACGCACGCAGTGCAGGGAATAATTGTTGACACGAGATCGATCCCCGGAGATTGGTCCCAGGCCCCTTGTATCTTTGGGCTGAGCCTAGGGCGCTTGTCAAATCGCAATTGTCATACCCAGCATGGGACTTTTCAGCAAAAAGGCACGAACAGCTCCGGTGGTCAGCTGCCAGTACAATCCCTGTCCGCTCAGCGCCTTGGCATTCGTTCACTTTGTCCTTCACGGCTTATTGCCATGAGGAATCCCATCGATGACCGAGCCATGACGAAGACTAGCATTATTATGCTCCGGGACAACGTTGTGAAGATCATCATTCGTCTCACGCACACCCCTCCCTGGATCCTCTTTATCTGTTCGCAAAATAGCCTCGCCCATGCTTGGTAATTGCAAACTCGAGATGTCGTGTACCGCTGCGCTGGGCAGCAGGGGAACAGTGTGACGCTGCACCCGCGATCTGCGGGGAGAAACAGTCCTCCTGATGATAGTCCGTCGCTAACATGGCTGCATGGGTGGGTTTTAGTCAGCTCATTGTCTGATCGTCACTTTATTCGACCTTGTCGGTGGATTGCACGGATTCCAGATAGACAAGAGCGGCGCCGCTCTGTTTCAATTCCTCTTACATCGTTGGTCGGGCGGCGAAATCAAAGGGACACATGAAGATCATGCCTCTGGCTGGCACGTGGCTTCGCAGCCGGACAGGCAGAGATAATGGCGATCCAATCAACCTCCACCACTTAATGTCCAGCTCTGCCAGGTCCGTCTGTTGGGCAGGAATGGTAGCCTATCACGCTGGAGGTTACTCCTCCGTCAGCAAGCTGACCAAACGCACAATCGCAAGACGAGCCGGGGTGTGGCTTTGTGGGTGGTTCCCGTGACTGCATGCGGCATCAGTTCTCGGCCGAAGCTCCAAGTAATTTGAAGCTACCTCGTTCCTGCAAAGCCTCAAAGTACAAGCTGTAGGGCAGCCTGCATCAACATCTACCTAAGCGTCATGTACCGGTCGACGCACCGCTCATCCTCTTGCTGCAGCCTTATTTCCCACCTGTCCGGGTTATGGATGGGTGGAGGAGGCTTGTGACTGGTCACCAGCGTCATGGATACAGCTTTCTGATAGAAAAACGGGACCCCTGCACCGCCAGAATGACTGCGGCGGTCTGCATGTTAGTCGGGCAACAGGGAACGAGTGAGTCACTTTCATGTCGGCCGCCTGGAAGAAAAAAAAAAAAGCTGTCGATAATGTGCTGGCGGGTTCCAAACGGCACCCACATCGTTCGTCTGGTGTTGGGCAAATTACCATCATGCAGCACTGGGTCCTCTTTTCATTGCCAGACATGAAAAAATGGGTCAATGACCATTGCCTGTAACAAAACACAATAACGGTGAAGCATGTGGAGCAGCGCGCTCTCAACTGTAACATTCTCGAACGTCGCGAGCAGATTCTGGTCGGCGACGCTAAGACAGTAGGGGCAGAAGCGGGTCCGACTTAGAGCGACAGACCGATTGAATGACTTGGACTTGCTCCGCCTGTGAGATCATACCTTTTAAGGGTCCTTCCTGGTCCGGCACTGCGGCGGGCTCGGGATGGGGATCGACGAGGCTGCGGTTGCGCCGGGTCTCAGTTGACTGGTGACTGGGTCCGGCCACAGGCTGAATTCGCGCCCGGGTCTACTGGGCAAGGTCTGTCTGCCTCTTGCGCTGTCAACGGCGTGGCTTTTGTGGGGATCGACATGTGCAAACAGCCCCCTGTGGGCGGGCGTTTGTGACAGAGTCGGCGGTTGATATGAAGGTGACGGGTAGGTATGGAGGACGTTGCGTGTATCTGTAACGTGGTGGAAGGTACAGGTAGAGACGGAAATGCGAACCGCCCCGCAGTTCCGCGTCCAAACGCTTCTGGCACCAAAGCTGCTGCTCGGTGTCCCTGATCTTTATTTAGAAGCAGAAACAAACACGAGCTGGCCCAGCGTTCCGCAATCCGTACACCCTCCTGAAGGGAAAGGGAGGGGCGCAAAAGGGCAGCAGAGGCTAGCTGAGGAAATGGAGACAGATGGTCGTGTTGAAATGGAGCGCACGGAGCTTGAAGCACCGTCTGATCATAGTCCCGGGCAAAGCTGCCTTCCCGTTTTTGTTCATTTTGCGGGTGGAACGTGGCATAACCGGTGCGCTTCTGGGTAACGTTCGTTTCACACGATGCATGTGCTTGTCTACTGGTGTTAGCTGCCACCCGAGGCCTCGGCGCCGTTGCCGAGGAGCTCTGGTTCATCGCACCAACGGCGGATTTCATCTACCTAATACAGGCACAGGTGGTTCGGTCGGTGGCGGTGCTTACGGTGGCATTTGCATTGTCCACCGTATGCCCTCGCCAGGACCTCCCATGCATGATCTACATTAATCCGTCACTTGTTATAGGGCACGTCGGACGGCGGCGCATTGAGGCTCTCGGGGGCTGGTGCGGACGGGCGCGCACTGTAGCGGAAACACGGGTGAGGACGCACAAGAGGTTGATTGGCAAGGTGCCTCACCCCGGACAGGCATTGAATTAGGTTGAGTCGAATTGAAGTGCATGCAATCAAATTAGTTGACGTGTTGTGTTGAGTCTAGGTCTAACGGTTGAAAAAGGGGTCGCTCCAGCAGAGAGAGAGACCCTTCATTTCCTTTGCGTCTCATTGGCGCACATAATTTCAGTGCCAGGTGGTCCCGGGTTAAATCCAGACTGACGGGACAGGGCTCGCCAGAGGCCAGGCCAGCAGTGCAGGGATGCGGCTTGCTGTTGAACGATAACGCCATTCTATCACAAGGAAATAAGTTCATATCCTTCCTGGGCTCCGTGCATTGTCATGTCTCATTAGACCTCTCTCGTCTAAGACATGCATCTGCTGCTGGGGAGCATTTTACTGGCTGCCTGCTTGCTTTGCTTGTTTGCATGTAATTGCTCCAAGTACAGTACGTGCCCTGCTGTATTAGGTGCATGCCACAGGTACTGTAGGTAGGAGGTTGGTACCTAGGTCGGTAAGTACCTACCTACCTTAGTACTAAGGTAGGCACTACACCTTACCTCTGCGACTAACAATTTAGTACGTAAGTTACCTCGTTTGGACTGGCAACCCAACCCAAGACCACGACTCAGTCCCTTCTCCTTCAACGTCGCATTCCCACTTGCGGCGCCAATCCCGAACTCCCTTCATCCCGAGGTCTGCACCTGGCGCTAGCTTCCCCGGCGTTCCCGACTCTCCAACGTTCGGCTCTTGATAAGCCCCAGTCGTAAGCTTCTTGTTTGTATCAAGCAAGCCGTCGTCAGCCCCTGCGTCGAAGGCAAAGTTTAACACCATATCCCGGTGTGCCAGGATGTAACCCACCGTCCACAACCAATGCCACCGTAACTACACCTCGGAGCCCGCGGGATCAAAGCAAACCATCGCTCTTCCATCTCTGCCTGTCGGCAATGAGGGCAGCTGCTGTTCCGGGAAGAGTCCTGCACGTACCGGAGCCAACCTCCCACAAAGCGAAAGCGGTCGTGTCAGCTGAGCTAAGCCACCACCGATTCCATCGTGTTTTCTCCTGGGCCTGGCTGGCTGGCTGGAGCATCTTGCCCAACCCCTGGCGCCGCATCACTCTCTTCCCTGTTGGGTGCGCCTTGCTTCTCGGCACTGGTTGCTGATTAAACATTCCTAGCGCAGGCCACCGTCGTACCGCTGCGCTGGTACCCTCCTTGACACCCTATCCTGAACGATGTGCCTTTTCCAGCCAGGGAGGTTGAGTCCTGGTGGGAGTCTCATAATCGTTTGGGCTTGGAACTTGTCAGGGTGGGTATCTCGCCAGGTACAGACCATTGTTGAGTGGACGAGGCCAAAAGCCACCTCGGCGTCCATGCCAAGAACGGACACAGCTCTGATGAGCGGCAGATGGCTTCCGCGTCGGCTTGCTTTTTTCTTTCTGTTTTCCTTTTGCCACAAGCTTACTTACATACCCGAAAAGTCCTACCGTATGTGTGTTGACGTGCAGAACGACAGTAAGCGTCCGTCGTCAACGAGGCGAGGAAAGCTGATGGCTTCCAGGACTTGAGATCGCATGGCGAAATCCTCAGCTTTCAGCTCAGCAAATATTTCTGCCGTACATAGTAAGTCCTTACCAGGGGTGCACCCACGGCGATTGCTGGTCTATTGTCCACCCTTGAACAATAGGTAGCCCTATGGGGATTGCCTATCTCAGGGCCAAACGCCACCCCGACGCAAGCAGGTATGAATCAACAAGTGAGATGTTTTGCCCTGGTCCCTCGTGGGCCACGCCGCGCCGAGGCCGGCGAGGTGACCATAAACACAGGCTCCTGCCGTGCCATGGCCTTCAAACATCGCCCGGCGGATGACCGGAAACATCAATTGGACCATTGGTCTATGGTTGCACTCAACATTTGCCAGCAGCTTCATCAATGTCACATGGAGGCCGCGAATCTGCCCACTATCGTGCGTGGGGCCGTAGCGCTCGGATCATCCAACTGGCACTCGAGGAATGCGGGCGCAATCTACTGGAGGGTTGCGTTGCACAATTGCCATATGTACGCTGCATCGTACCGGATGGAGGCATCGGGCAAGGAATCCAGGGCCAAGCCACCACACTTCCACGTGGGAGACCAGGGGTGGCCGCTGAGGCGTTCTCACTAGAGAGGATCCTCTACCACGCCATCAAGGCTGCCACACCTTCGAGCTAGTGCCTGGCCTGGCTGGCCTTGTACCTTGGGAGGAGGGAAGGAGAGAGCGGATGGCAATGCCTGCACCACAACCCGGTCTTGCTGAGGCGCCGATTCTCCGTACTGCGCGTCGCCTGAGGCTTCCCAGGCCACCGGAAACGGCGCGGGTACTGCGGCATCAGCGCAATCGCGGCCGCGCTGATGCGGCACGTCAATGCTTATTGGGTATGTACAGTCGATCTGCTACGCTGACGGCTGTTACGATCCAGGTGCGTGCCCGGAAATATGCCGACTATACGTGGTGAGATAACAGGATTCAACGCGGGAGTTTATCCGCTGCCTTGCTTCCAAATCATGACGGGCGTCGAGACATGGCCCATTGCATCCGCCTGCAGGATAGTAGGTTGCATCCCCCTCGTTTTGTGTCGCCTGCTATTGACAGACATCATGACATGCATGCATTCTATGTGCGTATGTAAGTATGTTACCGTGACTACAGGCCATGTCATTGTCGTAGCGCCATGCTGACCAGCCCTCAGCCGCTCCGTACTTTTGACTTGGCCATGAAGATCGCCTTATCTCCGTGCATTCGGCAAATCCTCATGTTGATTGCTGCTAGCAAACGTGTACCATGGTAAACTGCATGCATGTCAAGACAACGCATGCACAAGTGTTGGTGCCGTCCTGCAACCATACCATGTGATGGACCGTGGGGGCGGGACGGTTGCAAAATCACGATGCAACGCCCGCACGCGCCGCATGCTCCCAGTGAAACGATAGATCACAAGATTGACTCAAATGAGGGTACGGCAATGAACGACATTGCAGCATCGTGCTATGCGTATGCGAGTTATGCTGGGGGTGTGGTAACACCCAACACCGTAGGTTGTCTGGGCTATAACACGGAACACCACACACAATCTTCCCTGCTTATTGTCTGGCGGCGGGACATGTTCGCCCACCGTCCGTTGGGGCTGAAGGTTTGCTTCATAGATGTCAAACTTGCCCCTCACACGGCGACAAATGATGGCATGCAAGGGCGGGTTTGGCCATGATTCACCACTCCGATCTCAAGCCATGAAGGAACCACCAACTCAGTTATCAGCCTTGGCTGCTGCGCATGGCACGATATCCGATGCCACCAACATGCACCATTGGGAGGTTCTGGGGCATTCCGGAGGGGCATTGGGCTGGCTGGCCCACAGCGAACGGAGTGGTCGGACCAAGTTCAGGTCGGAAGCGCAGCACAATCGGACACTTGGCGATGCATCTCTGAGCCTCTTTCCCACCCCACCGCAACCTTGGAACAAAACAGAAGATGGTGTGATGGAGCAATTGAGGAGTCTCGGCAAGGGAGGATGGAGGAAACCGTAGCACATGGCCCGGAGTACTTCGATCGTAAGTACTCCTCCTCGAGACCATACCTCCTACCCCTCGCTCGCTTCCTTTCCGACCGACCACGTTCCCCTGTAAATCCATCGTGAGTTTCCTTTTAGTCTGTCGCCGCATGCTCGTGGGAACCTCGTGAGCACTGGACCAGGGTCAACCTATATGAGACGTCGGATTTTAACTGCTTCAGCCCCCAACAAGAGGGGTTGCGCTGGGCGTCACGACGACCCCTTCCAGCTTTTGTTTACGAGCATCTCGCGGCTACTGGGGCTCGTACGGGGAAGGTAAACACTCAATGTGCAGCACTGTAACCATCGTGGGCTCCCGTATCACTCGGTGCCCATCCGTCTTCCATCGTCGATTTGCCAGTAGCGTGGCCTGACGATGGTTCGCTCGCCTACCGCTCCACGAGTCTAAATCACCTTATGACGACAATTGATGACGTTTGGTTGCTCAGGACGACCCATTTAGTTAACGATCGGTCCATGGCTGATACGGGCTTCGGTCCAGAGTCATTGGCACCAAAGGCGCTGACACACTATTTCCCCAACATGATCGTCTCGTAAACGTGTTTCACCAGCTGGGCCATCAGCCCATATGCACCAATGAGGCTGTGCGCTGTCTTGGCTACGAGGCCGATGTCCGGGCGCGCCACGACCTACCCTACCATCAACAAAGTCGATCCATTTCCTCATTGTCGATGCTCCCGTCAGCTGTCATGGCCCGCCAGTCTCTCGCTATCCGCGCGGGCCGTCTGGCTACGGGCTGGTTTATGTCAAACGCCGTGTAAAACGCGAGCGACGTCTTCGCATGATGTCGCGCGCGTCAGCACGAGGTCTCCAGTGGATGTGAGAGGTGTTTAGGATGATCTACGACCCTCTTCAGCCCTTCAGGTCTGTCGGCTGCGCTTTGACATCCCTTGCATATGCGCCGTCACGATCCATCCACGAAGCGCCTACGACGATGAACTATGGGCATGATCCTTGCTACAGATCCTACTTGTTCTGGTAGTTGTTTTCTAGAGACACGTCCCTTCCCCAATCCTATCACGATCCCGGCGTTACTGAGCGCCTCGTCATAATCCTTCGTCTCCGGCGGGCATTTGTGTCGATGTGATCCAATTCTCCATGTTCGCCTGGCCGCCCGGCTTATTAGCATTCGCAGCTACGGAGCCGCGGCCGGCACCCGTACCCGATTGCTTCGTCTCTCTCTTCTTCACCACAAGACAGAGTACCTGCCCGTATATGGCAAATCCATCGTAAGAAACATCCATGGCCAGCTTCTTCTTTGCGTCCTCTTCAAAGTCCTCTTCGGGGTCCGCACTGGCGCGATTCCTAAGTCGCTTGGCTGGCGGCTGGTCCTCGTCGGAGTCAATCTCAATGGCTGAGTTTGCCTCGTCATCGTCTGAAGCCCCAAATTCCTCGTCACCATCATCTGTGCGTTGCCGTTTACCCTGGCGGGTCCGTCTAGCCAAGGGAATGTCGGCAAGGCGTGGTCCCTCCTCGTCGCTTTCCTCTTCCATCCGTACAGCTGCATCCTCAGCATCAACGTCAATTGGTGCTGCATCTGTTTCGTCAATTAGTTTTGTAGAGTTGGATTGCAGCCTCCCCGGAGCTTTGTCTCGGAAGTGCTTCTGCTTGAAAAGTAGTGAATGTCGAGTAGTGGTTTCTGTGAGGAATATAGAGACCTCGAAGTCGTCTATGACTGTTAGAATATGCCAATCCTTTCTCTACTGTCGCTGCCATACCTCGTGTCACGACATCCTTGACAGTCTTCTTCTTACTGGTCTTCTTCTTGCTTCGCTCCCTTTCTTCGCGTAATTTTGGCAGTACCAAAGGCCGTATACTCTCGATCACTTGAGGCAGGACTGGATGTCGTGGATGTAGTAGCCATGATTGCGCGAGGCTGGGATTATCCAGATATATCCGGCACTCCAGCACGGAGTATTTACTTATCCTGAGATAGCGACGCACTGGAGCCATGACGACGTGTCTGAAGCTCTTGCAGCGATCAAATATGAACAGGCTATGAAGTACAGTGCTTTAGATGACGCTTGAAGCACGGCATGTAGCTTCAATGCAGGGTAGGTATGATGCCTGGGACGGGACAAGGATCATACATCATAGTGTCTTATCTAATCTAATCGATACCGAGCTGCAGCCTTGCAGATTTGTCGCGACGATACCTGTGAGCAAACCTGTCGCGAAATAACCATTTATCCTCTTGATTGCCAATTACTGGCTGGATTGTGTCAATCGGGAAGAACCATTGCCAGCCGGCATGGTTCTGTTTGAAGCTATGTCGAAATCATGGAAGGCGACGCTGAAGCTGCCACTTTCAAGCTTCCCGTATGGCATCTTCTTTTTGACTCAACTGCTGCCCGTTTACTGACCAGCTTCTAGTGCTCGGCCCAACCCGAAGTTCCAACAAAAATACCTCCGCGAGTGCACTGATAACTTGTACCAATGGCAGTCGACCGAAAGAGCTGGCCAAGCTCCATTCATCCTCCACGATGGGCCCCTTACGCCAACGGGGCGCTGCACATTGGCCATTCGATCAACAAGATCCTCAAAGACATGATATTGCGAGTGCAGCTGCAACAGGGAAGGAGAGTGCAGTACCGACCGAGTTGGGATTGTCATGGCCTTCCGATCGAGATGAAGGCTATAGGGGCAAAGCCTCCACGTTCTATGAGCCCCAGCGAGATCCGCCAGTCTGCGAGGCGCCTGGCAAGCAAGACAATCAAAGAACAAATGAAGGGCTTCCAGACCTTTGGCATCATGGCTGATTGGGATAACAAGTGGACTACCATGGATAGCGAGTATGAGATCAGGCAGCTGCGAGTATTTCAACACATGGTACGACATGGGTTGATCTACCGGAAACACAAGCCCGTCTACTGGTCACCTTCGTCCCAAACTGCCTTGGCTGAATCGGAACTGGAGTATCGAGACGATCACATTTCAAATGCTGCGTATGTGAGATTCCCTATCACATCAGACTGGCGCGCCTTGCCAGGGTTAGACGACTTGAAAGGATCTCTGTATGCTGCCATCTGGACCACGACACCCTGGACCCTCCCCGCAAATAAAGCCATAGCAGTTCACAAGGATCTGGAATACTCGGTTCTGCGTGTTGGCGATGATGGAATACTCGTTGCTTCTACCCGTCTGGAAGCCGTTCAAAGTCTGCTGCCGTCTGCTGAAGTTCTTGTGGAGGCAATTTCTGGTTCTCAGCTTATAGGGCTTGAGTACCGAAACAAGTTGCAAGGACAGGCCGCTCCATCTCAGTTCATCATCCACGCAGATTTCGTGACGGCAGATGCAGGAACTGGGTTGGTCCATCTGGCCCCGGCCATGGACAGGACGACTACGAGGTTTGCTCAGCGCATGGCATCGAGCCCTTCGCCCCTATCAAAGATGATGGCTTCTTCACAGCAGAGGCATATCCCGACGACCCGGAACAGCTGACAAATGCTGCATCAGTTGTGAACGGGGAGGCCAAACCGTATTGTCCTTAATGGGTGACGATGTACTTGGAACCCACGAACTTCAGCATAAATATCCTTATGATTGGAGGACAAAGGAGCCGGTCGTCATTAGAGCTACTGCCCAATGGTTTGCAGATGTCGGAAGCATCAAGGATAATGCGCTGACTGCATTGGAACAAGTACGATTTGTACCAGAATCTGGCCGCGTGCGTCTGGAGAGCTTCGTCAAGGGCAGAAGTGAGTGGTGTATTTCACGACAAAGGTACTGGGGTGTGCCGATTCCAGCCCTATACGACCAAAACGGCGATGCAGTCATGACAGAAGAAACAGTTGAGCACATTATTAGTGTCATGCGGGAGCGAAGCATGGATGCATGGTTCTCTGACGACCCGAACGACCCAGCGTGGATTCCCTCATCCCTCAAGGGAACATACCGTCGTGGCAGTGATACCATGGACGTCTGGTTCGATAGCGGAACAAGCTGGACGGAAACGGAGGGCCAGGTTGATGTCTATCTTGAAGGCTCCGATCAACACCGAGGCTGGTTCCAGTCAAGTCTTCTCACCTACATAGCAGCCAAGGAAACTACGCAGAAGGGCAGTGCGACCCCGTGGCTCCATTCCGAACACTGATTACGCACGGCTTTACTATGGATGCGGAGGGTAAGAAGATGTCAAAGTCGATTGGCAATACGATCCTTCCACACCAGGTCATGGACGGCACTTTGCTGCCTCCACTCAAGTCTTCAGGAAAGCAGAAAGACCAGGCACCTCGGTACGATGCTCTTGGCCCGGACGCTCTACGTCTATGGGCCGCGAGCTGCGATTTCTCTACGGACATTCTCATCGGCCCAACGATCTTACAACCTATTCATAGCGCCCTAATCAAGTATCGTACTGTTCTGAAGATGCTGCTGGGATCTCTTCATCAGTCAGCCATGGAGGCTCCATTGACGAAGCTTGACGAGATTGCACTACTACAACTATCGGACACAATGGGCCAGGTTTGGCAAGCGTTCAATAACTACGAGTTCCACAAGGCAACCAACCTGATCAACCGGTGGGTGGCAACTGACCTTTCCGCCTTCTACTTGGAGGCCCTGAAGGACCGATTGTACTGTGGCGATGGCGGTGGTGCTTTGCCGCCAATCTTGATTGGTTTCCTGAGGATGCTGGCACCGATCACTCCAGTACTTGTGGAAGAAGCTTGGTCTCACCGGCCATCATGGATGACTGAAGACAGGTGAGTCTAGTTGCTGGTTTTTAGTACAGGAGAAATACTAACATGGCGAGCAGGTCTTTCGAGAACCCTCTTCGAGAAGCATACAACGCAGCGCTAGTTGACACGAACCGACTGACTATGGATCGCAACCAGCTCCGACAAGATCTGCCGAGCTTGTTTGCGGTTCATTCTGCTGTGAAGGCAGCGTTGGAGCAAGCTCGGGCAGCTAAAGCTTTGGGCAGTTCGCTTCAGGCCTCGGTCGTAGTGACTATACAGCAAGGTGAGGTGAGCGACGTGCTGCATCGATATCTGGATGAGCTTGATGCCATGTTTGTTGTGTCCTCGGTGGACGTGAATGGACCCCTTGTGGAGAACCCCGAGTTCTGTCACGCTGAAGAGTTTGAAGCACTGGGACAAAAGGGAACGGTCCATGTGCTACCGGCCAAGCAGGAGAAGTGTGTGAGATGTTGGAGGTACTTGGCGGAGGAGGCGGAGTCCCTCTGTGGTCGCTGCGAGGATGTGGTGGGTGAGTTGAAGCTAAACGAGGCATCTAAGCTGTAGAAGTGCTCGAATTGGAAGGGTTACGCCGATCCCTGACGATAAACGGGACGGCATTGTAGTATAACCATAGGCCATGTGGAACCTGTACGATAAGATCTGCAAGGATAGAATCTGTAGAGTACATACTTGACTCAATCGAATTTCACGCGGGAGGGAGTGAATGTGAGGGCATGAAAGGTGAAGAATGGCCATTGAAGGATCGTGGGGTTGCATTGCGTTGGTGAAGATGATGACGAGAGATCCCAGCTGGAACGAGTCGGTGCAGAGTGATGGTGAAGTGGCATGGCATGTGAAAGATGTTGGTGCTGCTGTAGTGGCCCAGGAGGCAGGAGGGAGGAAATTCTTAGTGAGGTACCTGCTGGACCCTAGGGAAAGGGGTCCAACCTGGGTACCTGGCAAAGAGGAGCGAACAGCGATCGGCAGCCGATACTGGGCCGATACTGGCACCTGCGTATACCGTACGTAGTAGCTTACTGGCCCAGCGCAGCTGCAATGCAACGTCGATGCTGCATGACCAAACATTTCGTTGCAGGGGCTGTTCCAAGTTAGTCCATGCTTGCGCAAGTTCGAAAAAGGCAGATCGCACGGCAGTCAGTGGTTCACGGCACTCGTGCTTGTATTTTCTCTCCCTCTATTCTTTTTTCTCTTTTTCCTCACGCCCTTCTACAGACTCGCTGGCCGTTCGATAAGATGGTCGAGCCTTATCCTCCTAGCCGATAGTGACGACAGACAGCACGCCCTGGCACCGTCAGTGGGGCATGCGACCAGCACCTCGTGATGGCAGAGCTCCCTGCTGCCCGCCGCGTTTCAGCGTACCGTGACAAGCGACCTGGCCCCTCGACCACCGATGGCGACGTCCATGTCGACGGCTACGGCTACGGCTACGACACAGGCGAGTCGAGCACTGCCGGCAGCTTCCTAGCCCTGACGCCAGCGATGGACCGAACCCGCCCCGACGAGGTTGGCGATAAGCCCCTGGACTCGGGCTTGGATCACGGGCCCCGGCATGCCCACGGCCATGCACACCGCGATGATCGAACTCGAAGGAAGCAGAGGCAACGGGCCACCAGCGCATTTTTGCTTCACGATGCTGTACCCAAAGACCGTGATGCCGCCCATCGGCGTCGTACCCAGAAAGCTCCTCTCCAAACCCCTTGGCCGTCACGACAGCTCCACGAACACCAGATCAAAACCGTCAAGGCTCGGCCAACTACAGTATCGTGTCGGCTCCGGCAGCCACCCAACAAATAGAAACAACACCGGAACGTGCTATCAGCGAAGATGGAGACCAACTGCCCGGGCCGCAAGGCTCGCCCGGCTTCGATGCCGATTCTACGCAGATCGTCCAGATGGCCCTCAACCTCAGCGAATCGAGACGTATCGCAGCACGCAGAAGCATATCCCACGCGAACCCCCAAAGCTCATGCCTTTGCCAGACCCTGCCAATGGCAGCAGTTTGAGACAGCACCTGCAACAACAGCGCAGGTCGTCTCGCAACATATCACCTAAGCCCACCCAGGGAACTACAAACAGGATACCATCTATAGCCCGGGCAAACAGTCCGCTTCAACCGGCGTTTCTCGTTAACAACGAGGGCCGCTATCGCTACCAGTTCTCGGCATCTACCTTGGCTAGAGCACAGAAAGCCAAGGAGCACCTGGAACTCATGGCAGAATACCGACGGCTACTTGAACACCTCCCACCATTGAAACCAGGTACCAATCCCTCACCGAACCTGAGCTGGTCGTCTGGCACGTCTGGCCAGAAGCCTGGTGCTCTTGGACGTCCCTATAATCCACTGCAATACATTCGGAATCGCAAAGTCAGAGCCCGTGAAAGGATGGTCATTGATGGAGAGAAACAGGGCTTTGCCGACGTTGAAAGCGTTAGGGCTTGGGTGGATAAGATCTCGCAGCAAACATCATCCAACAACAGAAGCCCCGATGCTGGAATTGCCACGACTGCTGGAAATGGGTTTACGATACCGCCCTTTCCCACGGCAGACCAGCTACAAGTTCCAAACTCTCCCGATGCTGCTTCAAAAAACACTACAAGGGTTCGACGACCGAGGGTGGATTGGTTCCTTGAGCCGAGCGACATGATTGCAGACGTGTATTGGTTAGAACAAGGCCAAAACAAGTACCTGATCGAAGATCGCCAGCAGCGGAAGATATTCCCTACACCAGCGGAACCGTCAAAGCCGGAACAAGACCTCACACAAGATCAAGCCAACGGCTTGGTGGCTGTTTCGACGGCCACTCCAGTTGGCACCAATGATCCTAGAGAAGGAGGCCTCACCAAGGTCGATACAGATATGAGTCAAAGTAGCGCCAAAGAGCGGGCCAAGCAAAAGTTCCAAGACATTACCGGGTTTCATCACAGACATTCAAATTCAGTACATAACCATCATGATTTCCTGCGACGCAGAAAAGAGTCGATTTCAGATCTTTCTGGTAGCGAAGACGAATCGAAGAGTGACCCCAGGAAGAAGAACCGCCATGGTAGAAGTGGAACAATTACAAGCAACTCCAACGATTTGTTACAGAAACAGATGATGGAGATGATCGCACGGGAAGCACACGAGAGAGAACTGTCCAACTTGCCAGAGACGGATGCTGAGCACTCCGAGGCTGTAATTGAGGGAACACCTGAGCGAGTCCCTTTCTCGAGTCCCCCAAGCCACCACACTAGCAGGAAGGGGTCGGTAGTGGACACGAGCGACTCTGATCATAAGCCTTTCTTCGAGAAACCACGTTGGGGAGTGCCTCCTAAACAGCGCACTGGCCGCGCGAGTCTGGAGGTCCCGGATCAGCCTTGGCAAGGATCTGTCGAGAATGACTCGTCCCTTCCAGGATCACCAGAACTCAAGGCTGCTAGAGATGTTTCTTTTGTGCCTGCCAGCGGCATTGACTCCTCTCAACCGCCTAGCCGTGCTGGGTCGCCCAGTAGAAACCCTCTGAGCAAAGTCAAGCAGATACTCCGGGAGAAAGGCCGTGAAGCTGGCCTCACACAATCTCATCGCTCTGAGGACGGACACGAGGTTAGAGAACGTCGCTACTCTCTTCATGAACTTACACCTCCCAAGAGGACCACTTCTCCCGACAAGTCTTCCCCAGCCAATGAAAGCAAGCCGTTTGGCCGCCCTGGAGAGGAGGCATATAGATCCCATCGACGAACTGCTAGTCTACGTCCGCGTATGGATGAACAAGGCGTTGGACTGCGCGGAATTTTCAAGGGCCCTCGTATTGACACAGTCATTCGAGGTGGCGTTTCGAAACTTGGCGATATGCTGTGGAAGAAGGATGGCTCTAGCGATGAGCCTATAGAAGTTGGCGAGACGGATGAATCCGACACGGATATTCCACGAGGGAGGAGAAGATCATCTACTCTGGCACATCTGGAGCCAGGACGCACTCAAGAGGAACCCCAGAACGCCTCGAGGACCTTTTTGGACACAATGCCAACCTTCCAGCACATGGCTAATGCCCAAAGAATCCCTAGTTCCAACCGGAATTCAAAGCCAAGCACATCACACCACCGCATGGCCAGCAGCGCTTCGGCTCGTTTCGATCTTCTGAAGCCACCTCGGATAGATATACATAGCGCCACGTCTTCTGCAACTCCCTCTGTAGTGGCGCAAACCCCTATGGCAGATTCTGAGGTGTCTGATGCAGAATCCTACTTGGCGGTAGGCGCACGCAACACTGCTCGATCTACAGGAAACTGGGCAGCGTGCCCAGCGTAGCCATAAGATCTGATGAGTCCTTATCGCCTCGCCAGAGTCGTCACTGGTCGATCGCTGATCAAAACCATGTGGAACCGAAACAGCTCTCAAGGCGAGAAGTTGCCCGTGTCAAGGCTCTCATCTTGAGATCAGGCATAAAGGCTATGGAAATAAGCAGGCGTGCCAATGAGCCGCATATGCCTTTCAAGGACGCCCTTTCCACCAATAAAGACAAGCCCCAGGATAACCTGGCAGGCATTCAATGGGATGAGATTGCAAAAGTCAGCCCTGCGTTGGCTGAGCTGCGCAACCGACAAGTCATGTTCTGCGAGCTGTACCCATTCGCAGCACAAACCCTCGGCATCTCGATCCAAACGTCCGGCCAGCGCTGGCAGCAGGCAGCCGATCGCTTCAGCTCCAGGACCAGCATGGACCTTCGAAGGCGTATCTGGAATATTCGCCAACGCGTCAACGACGATCTATCCAACTTGACCCGCAGCGCTGCGGATGAGGCGGACGAGACAAGCAGGGACCTGGCGCTGGGCCAGCCGCTCAAGGTCAAGCACGTCGTCGACACCATTGACAACATGCTCAGGCAACGTCGTAGGAGATTTAGGTGGGTCCGGCGTGGGCTGTGGCTCATGGTCGAGTGGGCGCTCGTAGGCTTTATGTGGTACGTCTGGTTCGTCGTCATGATTCTACGAATATTTTGGGGCGTTGGAAGAGGCGTCTGGTCAGGCGTGCGGTGGCTGCTGTGGTTGTAACCCGCATCCTCCCAGCCCTTTGACCTATAAACATGCATGCTCAAGAGCATTGTTCTGAGCGCCAGCATTTCTTTACATCTACGCATACGGTTGTTGAAACGAAGGCGGCTTTGTATTTCCCATTTTTCTTCCCTCTCTCTACCACTCCCTTGCACATTCTCCCTCTACCTTTTCATACTTCACTAACACATCATCACATCGGGCAACATCGTACCTTTTTGGGTCGCTGGACTTTGATACCCCTGAGAATTTCGCCGCATAGCATTGGCGCGTGTAACTTTACCACTTAATAATAGTGCCCTTCTTCCCTGGGAGCGTAACTTCTCTAGGCGAGAACAGATAGTAATAGCGTTTGCAGACGAAACAGTTGGAACGAATAGAATTTAGTTATAATGATTAAGAGAAATAGGTTCTCAAGTGTCTAGTACAACAGCAAGTGGACGAGTAGTCTTTCTTTCTATATGCATTGCAAAAGCTTGAGGACTCGACCCTTGGGATAAATCACAAGCATGAAAAAGAACTACAGTCTAATTGCCCGCTTGCTTTACTCAATTCTTTTCTTTGCTCCTTCTTCTGCGTTGAGATACCGCGCCGTGCTCAGTCCCTCTCGTGCCTGGCCACAAAGGTCCCAGCAACGAATCCTTTCTCGCCTTGGAGAAGTGTTCGCTGTAGCCTTCGGTGGCGAACGGCTTGGGGTTCAGTTTTGGCCAGTTGACCTTCAAACAGGCAATGTTAGCGAGGACCGGAATATAGAGGCTATGAGAGGGATGGGCGGGTTGAGGACTTACGTAGAGCATGCCGTGACCAAGCATGAAGTTAGCACACCAAGCAGCGACGGCGAACCAGAAAATAATAAACAGGCGGAGTGGCAGAACGCTTGCGTCAGGAGCACGCTTGGTGAAGAAGCCCACCAGCACGATGAAGACGCTGAAGGCGAAGAGGTACGGGACCGACTGGATGAGGAGCGGCCGCCTGTCCACAAAGACTAGGCTGGTGCCGATATTGGTAGCACCAGGCTGGTAGGCGCCCAGGAATAGATCATATGAGTCCTGGCGTGGGCCATCCATGAAATTGTTTAAGAAGTATCGCGTGATGCCGACGCGGGCATCCTGCAAAGCGCCAGCCTTGGTACGCTTGCCAAACCTGGTCACGTCCGTCTTCATGGCGCCAGTGCCAGAGTATGAGGAAGACACAACGTCAGCGTTGTCGGCCCAGATGTTGCGGAAGAGGAACTCAAAGGCTGGATCTTCGTCACGGAAGGTGGAGTTGGGAGCCATGAGGCCAAGCTCGACGAAAATACGGTCAAGCATGTGACGGGCAAACATGCTCTGTACGACGTTGGTTCGGTCGAGGCAGTCCATGCAGTTCGTGCGCATGACACTCGTCTGAACGCTGCGGGCTTCGATCTTGCCGCCAGCGTTGCCGGGCATTTCGACGCCGCGGAAGTAGCCCTGTCTATCGATATCATCCTTGAGCTTCTCAACAAGAGCATACGCCTTGTACATCTTCATGCCCTTGGTCTCGCTATGGTAGTCAAAGTAAACATAGTGCAGACGGTCGTACTTTTGTGACTGCGTCTGGGGCTGGATGACGGTGAACTTCTCCTCGGTCACCCTGTCGCCCTCCTGGTGCTCCTCTGGGGCTGACACAAGAGCCTCAACCATCTTCTCGTACGACTCCTTCACTTGGCGTTCTCGGCCCTTTTGGTTCACCAGGTTGATGAGATAGTTGTCGCCATACAGGCGAATCTGCTCATCGAAGTGCTTTCGGGTCGCGGCAATAGCTGCCTCGACGCTGCGAACCTGGAGTTTTGGCGTGTACCGCAGACTGTTGATTTCGGCCCAGTAAGTGGGCACACTTCCACGAGTCTGCACGTAGGACATGATCTGCATCTCCTGGCCAGCCTGTGCGTTGTACTGGCCGCTCTGCATATCGGAGCTACCGGCATAGCCTCCCAGACCGCTGCTGCTGTCGTTCAAGATGATGATCTGCTCTGTCTCGTTGTAGTTGGCAGCATGTCCTTCGTCATCAATACCACGGGTGAAGTATCGGGTGCCGCCTCGGTAGCGCGATCGTCGAGATATCAGGATCATGGTCAAGGGGTAGTCTTGAACGTAGTGGGCTTGATCTCCAGCATACCGAATATGCAGGGAAGAATAAAGGATCGACGCCAGGTTGCGCACCAGGCTGGCTTCTAGATCCGGAGGAGCGGAAGTTGATCAAGTCGGATTGCAGGTACTTGTTGAAGAAGAAACGGTCGTCGTGCCTCATCCACAGGGGCTTCGAGGTATCGGCCTGCGACTGGCGCTGGAACGAGTTCGTCAAATCGATCGAGTACGAGAAGTACATGGGGCCTTGGGCCATGAAGGTCTTGAGGAGGTTGATGAAGGTGTCCTCATCGGGATCGTGGATCTGGCGCTCGCGCATGGGCAGGATCTCGGTTGTGATCACTTTGTAAACCATGTGCCCCTTGAGGCGGCCCATGGGTTGAGCCTTGCTAATGACTATCACATATTTGTCTGCAAAAGAAGGTCAGCGCTTGCATAGCATGAAGATTATGTGCCTCGTCAACGAACCTAGCCTCAGCTGGATCATGCCCAAAATGCCTGCGATGCTCGACACGCGCAGAGCGCGCTTGCCGGCCTGCAAGGAGCCTTCGCTCAGACGGACATCGCCGGTCGGGCGGTCGACGATAAGCGCCGGCGCATTGGGAGACGAGGGCGAGGTGAAGACGTAGGCGTCGTTGGAGACCTTGAGGTTGATGTCCCTGTAAGGGAGCTGGGCGGCGGAGAGGTGCGCCATTGGCAGCGGGCTGCGTCGGTGCTGAGCAGCTGCAGGTCGGAGTTTGCGGATTCACGGAAGCGCTCGCTGAAGCGACTCGAATGGTGCGGACGCTGTATGCGGGCTCGTCCTGGTGGCGTGATGGTGTTCGGGCGGCCCAGGAACGTGATTCCAACGAGATTTGGAGATAGTTAACGTGGCACTGAAGCGTCTATTTACAGGAGCAGCTCGAGAGGCAACGTCACTCGCTCGTTTGGGTACATGTGCAAGTACCTCTGCATTTTGGGAGGATAGGCCAAGTACTTTGGAGCTACTTTAACCAAGGGCACTACGAAGCCGATGTTTCAAGTCACTAAGACTGACAGCCAGGTACCTTGATTGCGAAACATGGCCCACAATCTACTCGCCTTTCTCAGGGCAGTGCCAATGCCATACTGGTGTATCCCAAGTAAGCCAAGTAAAGCGATAGTCTACAACAACAGTAGCAGGGGCTCAATGACTCGATAATTGTCTCAGTTTGCTTGCCAAGATGAAAGACGACGGACATCCGGGCTAAGGCCAGGTTTCTGTCCTCCTAAGACCACGCAGGAGTCACAGGGCTTCACAGTACCAAGCCATCATATCATGTAAGTCAGTCAGAACGTGATCTGCCGTATGTACTCTATAGGAGGTATGTATGTATGTATCAGTAGGCGAAGCAGATATGAGTTTGCCTCGCTTGGGCTTGTGCTCGTGCTCCGTCACGCCCTGGAGTATATAGAAAGTCCAAAGTCGCAACCTGGAACGCCCAAGACGGTAATATACGTTACCAACTTGAATACCGGCTCAGACATTCCAGAACAGCACCTCAAAAGTCCTCGTCTAGCTGCGTCTCCCAACCGAATGGCCCCGCAGCACATGGGCCGCTGCGCTGCGCTGCACAAAGGGTACCCTTGGGTTCAGCACAGGCAAGGTGAGCAAGTAGGTACCAGTACTGTGATTACTGCGGTACTGGCCTAGTGCGGCAAGGTACCTCCGTCCCTCTCCCGAGGCCCCCAGCAAATGGGGACACAAAGGTGGAAGGCAAGTACCAAGGTAGCCACGTTGAGCCCTCTTCAGCCAATCAGCGTAGGCTTACATAACACCGATTGCAACTTTGGCTGCGAGAGGCCATCTGACCCGCCAGTACCAGCCCAAGTCGCCTCCTCCAAGCCTCCAAATTACGTCTGCCTCATCAACTAGACCACTCGCCGACCTCACAACCCTTCCAACTCGTCACGCTTCGTCAGGCAGCAAGGATTCGACCTCCTTTCATCTTGCGCCTATCCGACGATTGTACGGCGCCTCGCTTCAAAGAACACTAGTCTCCTAGGCAGCACTATCACCCTGTGGTTCCGTTCCTCAGCCGTTGTCGAATAAACCACCTTGCGCGGTGCCTTCACTGCTCCGAACCTACTTACCAGCTTGCGCACCAGAACCACCCCTACATCTACATCATGGCTGCTCGAGGTCCCCCGCTCGCGGTGCGAACAACCGCTTCGCTCAGTTCAAGCTCGTCTTGTTGGGTACGTGAGGCCCCAACCATCGTCCCATGCTAAAGCTAATCACCGATACATAGGCGAGTCCGCTGTCGGAAAGGTAAATGCTCGGCTGCATATCCGGATCGCATCGACATACTGTTCCTGTGGCTAACCCGTGGAATCCAGAGCTCCATCGTTCTCAGATTTGTTAAGGTATGCTTATCTCACAGCCATGTCATATCATGTCGTGTCATGTCTCTGTGGCTCAGCGCTGACAACTTTACAGGACCAGTTCGACTCATTCCGTGAATCAACCATCGGCGCGGCCTTCCTCACCCAGACCATTTCTCTCGACGAGAACACCACCGTCAAGTTCGAGATTTGGGATACTGCCGGCCAAGAACGATACAAGTCCCTGGCACCCATGTACTACCGAAACGCCAACTGCGCCGTGGTAGTATACGACATTACGCAAGCCGTACGTTATTGAGACTTCCCTCTGTCACCTGCAATGGTATGGTGCTAACATGCGCAAAAGGCATCGCTAGACAAGGCGAAATCTTGGGTTAAGGAGCTCCAGCGACAGGCGAATGAGAACATCATCATTGCTCTGGCGGGCAACAAGTTGGATTTGGTCAACGAACAACCCGACAAGCGAGCGATCCCTATCGCCGATGCCGAGGCCTATGCGAAGGAGGCTGGCCTGCTGTTCTTCGAGACCTCGGCCAAGACTGCCGAGAACGTACCCGAGCTCTTCACAGCCATTGCAAAGAAGCTGCCGCTCGACCAAGCCGGACCCCGCCATGCTCGACCTGGCCAGCGCCCAGGCGTGAGCTTGAACCCCGAGAATGCCAACACCAACGTCAACGGCCCGTGCAGCTGCTAAATGGGCCCTGGATTTTGAGTAATGTGCATCAAGGCCGGCCATGGATGCAGCGTAGGCGACAGCCCGCATATGTCTCATCGCACGTGGTCGGGCCCGTAGCGAGGGTGTGCTGACAGCCAGCGACCCCTCGCAACTTCAGCCTCAGCTTTTCTATATTTTCTTTTCCCGGAGTCTCTGGTCTGGAGGGTTATCAGTAAACAAATGTTGCTTAATATCAGTTCGATGCTTTGACTTATCGCCAGAGGTTAGGCATCGGTTGCGGGAGGTGGATGAGATATCCGAGCGACTGGGTTCGTTAGCAGTGCAGGCCGGGACGGGGAGATGCTACAGCCTGGTTGACCAAGAGATGCTATAGCCCTCGGTGAACTTTTGACGTCTGATAGATTGTTCTAGGTCGTTAGACGAGGTCTCTTCTGGTGGTTTCTTGTTGAATGGGCGTATTGCCCGCAAAGATCATGTAACGAAACCCCAATGTAAATCTTATAGCCATATATATGAAGAGCCTCTAATAATGTCATGTTATTGAAGAAGTGGTTGTGGGTAGTAGCATGTGCCTCGGGGCGATGGCTGGATCAAAGCGGTGAATTACAGTGAGAGAGACATACACAGCTGTTGGGATCTTGAGTTCTAGGCCAGGATGCCCATTCATTGTTTGATGCATCGAATTAATATTTTATACATTCCAACCTGGCCATATTCGCTCGCAATTATAATCCGTTTACCTCTCCAAATTCGCACCAAGCATGTCACAGTGATGCAGTAGAGGATGCGGTATCTTGAACGGAAAAGAGTGGCGTCATCAGACTCTGCTGTGCGCACGTTCTGGCTTAGCGCAATACGTTACGTACCGTAGAGAATATAGTGCAGAACGGAGTACCTTAGTGCACTCCTGTACCTAGAGCAAGTACCTGCCTCGGATTCCGCGTGCATTCTCTACATAGTACCTGGAGCTCGCATAGCCGAACTTTTGCCCTGAGCGTTTTTGTCCAGCTTCAACCATCAACCAGGCCAATCGCCAGTTTTCAACCCAACCTGCGCCTAGCTGGTCATTGCATTTCTCCATGTTGCGAACATCGCTTCGGTCAGCAAGGCTATTGAGCGGCCAGCCCGTTGCGGCCGCCGCTCGGCGCCAATGGCTCGTTGCGACGTCGCGCCAGACCAGCTTGCAGAGCAGGGTAAGCTCTCTTCCTACCTGGCCCGATCCTCCCCGACATGAGCAGTCTGTTAACCGATTGACCCTTCTAGAGATCCTATGCCGTCGATACCAAGCCCCGGTTCTGCCTACGTCCGAGACGGTGAGCTCGGAGCGAAGCCCACCTCCCATCACCGAGGATGCCATTGAGAAGAAGATCATCGACGGCTCCGAGGTGCCTTTGACACCTCCTTCCCCTCCGATGTCGTCGCCAGCAAGCCTCACCCGCCTACGACCATTGACGATGTTGGTGAGTCGAGCGTTGATGCTGCCAAGATCAACCCTCTGAGCGGAGGAAGGCCCCAGCCGCCCGCCTCGATTGACGACGTCGGCGAGACCAAAGCCCAAGCCGCTACGATTGCCACGCCACCACCTCCTCCTCCTCCCTCTCCCCGAAGAAGAAGGGCTTCTTCCGACGTCTCAGGAACCTCCTTCTCACCTTGATCGTGCTTGGAGCCGCCGGTTTTGCAGGTGGTGTCTGGTACTCGCGTATCAACGACAACTTCCACGATTTCTTCACCGAATATGTCCCCTACGGAGAGCAGGCTGTCCTCTATCTCGAGGAGTTGGAGTTCAAGAAGCGTGGTCCCAGGGTTCTGAGCCGTGCCGCTACTCGCCGCGAGACTGGCGAGCAGGTCAAGATCCCGGCCCAGAGCGGCGCCTCATGGAGGGTCGCTGATGCCAGCGAGACTGGCGCTCGTCACTCTAGCGCCGCACCGCCGGCCGCCAAGGCCGCGGCTGCCAAACCTGATGAACCCGCCAAGGCTGAGTCGCCAAAGCCTCCTGTTTTGGAGACCGAGAAGGTGCAGGCTAAGCCGGTCGAGAAGGTTGTTCCCAAGCTAAGGACGAGGCGAAGCCCGCAACCCCGCTGCTCCTGAGGTTTTCAAGGCCCCTGAGGTCAACGAGCCTTCCAAGTTCCCTCCTCTCAAGCCCATCGACCTCATGCAGCTCCCTGACGCTAAGGAGCCCTTAGTCCGAGACCTTGTTCACATGCTGAACGATCTCATCCTGGTCATCAACGCCGACGGTGCCCACGGCAAGTATGCCACCACCATTGGCAAGGCCAAGGGTGACATTGCCAAGGTAGGAGACAAGCTGAGGATCATGAAGGGTGAGGTTGAGAAGAAGGCTGCCAACGAGGTTCGAACCAAGATTACCGAGTTCGACAAGGCCGCCAGCGACTTGATCGAGCGGGTTGAGAAGGCCATGATCAGCCAAGAAATGGAATGGCGAAGGGAGTTTGAGGAGGAGATGCAGAAGGTGCGAGACAGCTACGATCAGCGAGTCAAGCTGGTAACGGAGCGTGAGAGGAAGCTTAACGAGGAGAAGCTGCAGAACCAGCTCCTGGAGCAGGCCATCGCACTGAAGAAGGAGTTTGTCAGTGACGTCAAGGCCCGCGTCGAGGAGGAGCGGGACGGCCGACTTGGCAAGCTCGCTGACCTGACCAAGGCTGTCTCTGATCTCGAGAAGCTGGCCGTTGGCTGGAACGAGGTTGTTGACACTAACCTCAAGACGCAGCAGCTGCATCGTTGCAGTTGAGGCTGTCCGTGCCAGCCTGGAGGATGCCCAGCACCCTCGTCCTTTCATCCAGGAGCTCGTTGCGCTCAAGGAGATTGCCTCGGATGACCCCGTGGTTGACGCGGCGATCGCCTCGGTCAACCCTGCCGCTTACCAGCGCGGCGTCACCCCACCCCTCACCTCATCGACCGATTCCGCAGAGTTGCCAGCGAGGTCCGTAAAGCGTCTCTGCTGCCCGACGATGCGGGCGTGGCCAGCCACGCTTCCAGCTGGGTTCTGAGCCACGTCATGTTCAAGAAGCAGGGCCTCGCCGAGGGCAGCGATGTGGAGAGCATCCTGACACGCACTCAGACCTACCTGGAGGAGGGCGATCTGGATGCGGCAGCACGTGAGATGAACGGACTGCAAGGCTGGGCGAAGACACTGAGCAAGGATTGGCTCGCTGAGGTTCGCAAGGCACTCGAGGTTCAGCAGGCTCTCGACGTAAGTTTATGATATTCCCCGATGTTTTTTTTTCTTTCTTCTCTTTCTCTTTTGCTCATGCTAACTCTCATGCCAGGTCATTTCTACAGAAGCGCGTCTCCAGAGTCTGAGGGTAGATTAAACAGTCTCTTTTGTTATGTATATTGGTCCTAGAAGGTTGTCTAGCCAGGGCTGGTAGCCTGTGTATTAGATAGCAATAGACATTCAGGCGAGGGGCAGTAATACTTTTGCCGCCATTTGTTCTGTTTAATCCGTTTTACATGCCGATGAAGAGTTGTGCTGCGGATGAAATGGTGGTTAACGTTATGTTCAGAGTCGTGCTGTGTGTAGTGAAACATGATGCTAAAAAGGGCCTGTAATGCTTGACGATCAACCCCCACCAAGGTGCAGCTCCTACAGCTCATCCCAGCACAATCACCTACCCTGCCAGATATTTCCTAACTCGGGGCCTCAGATGACCAAGAAGCTCCAAAGTGATTGCGTCAAGAAGGCTCAATTTCAATGCCGCTGCAAAGTAGGATACACGAATGATTAGCACGGAAACCTCCGCGGTGAGATTAAATATTCCATTGGACAAGTCACCCTGAGACCTACCGGCGGCAGTGTCAGCGAGAACCAGACCCTACCCAGGACTCGTGGATCGCGACCACATCACGGCATCAAGATGCAGCCCACGGGGAACCGCCTTGTCCGGGTGGCATCGCGCACCTATAGCGACGCTCTGGAAAAGTTAGGCGAGATTGCCTCGAATCGCAGGACCACCCAGCTATTTGACAAAACCGGCGACAAAAACCTCAATGCTGCTGCGCTTCCAGAAATGAGGGACTGGCTACGGCGGGCTGGTTACACGCCTCAGGATCTCACACGCATACGCCATATCCATGTCGCGGGCACCAAGGGCAAAGGTTCCGTCTGCGCGCATGCGACGGCCATGCTGCGGCAGTACGGGTCGGTAGGGACTTACACAAGCCCGCATCTAGTCAGCCCGCGCGAGAGGATCGCCATCAACGGAGAGCCTGTGGGACAGGAGCTGTTTGCAAAGGCCTTCTTTGAGGTCTGGGACAGGTTCACCGATGCCGCGCGGAGAGAAGCCATGCCTGCTGAGCAGGCCGAGGGGTCGGCTTCTAAGCCCTTCTACTTTCGCTTCATGACCATTCTCGCTTGGCATCTTTTCCTCACCCAGAAGATTGAAAACGTGGTCATGGAGTGCGGCATCGGAGGGAGTATGACGCAACCAACATCTTACCCGCGGAGGCTGTATCAGCGGCGGTCATAACGCAGCTGGGCATCGACCATGTCGCCATGCTGGGCGACACGGTAGAACAGATCGCATGGCACAAGGCCGGTATTCTCAAGCACGGCGTGAAGGCGTTCACACAGAGACTCGACGATCAACCAATGGTGATGCAAGTCCTAAGGGCTAGGGCAGCAGAGAATGGGGCCGACTTGCAAGAAATGACGGTTGACCAGGTACGGAGCTGGGGAGGTGTTGAGGGCGGTTTGAAAGGCGACTTTCAAAAGTACAATCAAGCTTTGGCGGTTATGGCTGTACGTGAGCATTTAGGATTGGGGGCCAGTTCAGATGCAGCGCTGTTGGATATACCGGACAAGCTGATAACAGGGTTGCGGGAGGCCAAGCTCAGGGGACGATGCGAAGTGCTTGAAGCTGCCGATACAAGATGGTACCTCGACGGTGCGCATACCAAGGACAGTCTGGAACAGGTCGCCCAATGGTTCGTCCAGAGTCTAGGACCAGACGAGTCGGCGGTGTTGATATTCAACCAGCAAGAGCGAAACGCATCAGAGCTGCTGGCCGGCTTTCTTGCTGCGGTATCCAAAGCCGCCGGACGAGACGACGTGTTCCAGCATGCGTTATTCACGAGGAACGAGCTTACCAAGTCAGCGGTCGGAGAGGCTCGTGATCTAAGCGTGCAGAAAGACGCTGCGGGTGTTATGCGCAAGACCGTGCCAGCCTGTAACACATCGACCAGGGATAACATCCCAGAGACGATCGAGAAAGCAAAGGAGCTGGCCGCGCAAGGGCCAAGGCACAAAAGGTGCTCGTTACGGGAGCTTGCATCTTGTCAGGGGTATCATGCAGACTTTGGAGCCTGACAGTATCTTGTAGCCATCTACACTCTATCATATGGTGAAGGGAAGGTATTCAACATTAATAATAATCATAGCTCATACGCAGTAATCATATGTAAGCAACCTAAAGAGCATCCGCTTTCTCCAAAATGCCCAACACTCCTCCCACCAGGTGCAGGCTGCCGGTGACGAGTACATGCGCAGACTCGCCCTCCCCGAGCTCTGCTCCCAAGGCTCAGGCGTGCTCTAATGCCTGCTGGATCGTCGGCACCGCCTCGACATGGGCGGCGGGATCCATTGAGGACCATTTGTCGGCGAACTTGCGCTGCAGCGTCATCTTCTCGATCTCGTCTGAGTCGACCTGGCGGTTGACCAGGTCACGCTTGTAGCCGGCCTGGGCGTAGGTGACGTTGGTGCAGAACAAGACGTGGTCAAAGGCCGGCTTGCCGTCACCCCTGGCCCGCTGGGTGGCTTGGTGCATCTGCTCGAGGAAGTCGACGGCCTCAGAGCGGCTTTGCTGGTTGAAGATGAGGATCCTTGGGCCGGCGCTACGAGCACGTTAGCTGTGGGTTGCGTAGGACACTGTATGAAGTCTGGGATTCTTACGCTTGCGCAGTTTCGCCAACAAACCACTTCGTCGACACCTTCAGGCTGTCGGCTGTGTGTGCGCCGTCGATGTACCAGGTAGTTTTGTCTTCTGCCTTAACCTCGCAACGGCCCCTGAACACCACGTTCTCAAGCCCTTCGACGAATTCCTGAGGCAAAGCTGCATCTGAAGGGGGCGATATGCCCAGTTTCTTTAAAGCAGCTTCGGTGAGCGCCACAGCTAGAGAAGCGTTCTTCTTCTGAAACTTCTCGTTGGGTCGGATGCGAACTCCGCTCAGTCGGGGTCGATATCCAAGACTTTGAGGTCTACGCCCTTTTCCTCGGCTCGGTTCTTGAGAACCTCTGCCGCCTCGGGGACTTGCTCGATGGTGAATGCAGGGCTTCCTGGCTTCATGATGCCTGCCTTGTGCCAGGCGATCTTATCGACAGTGTCGCCCAGGACATAAACGTGATCGATGCCGAGCGTGCTGATGCCAGTGGCGGCGGGTGCCTCAACCACGTTGGTTGCGTCAAACTCGCCGCCGATTCCGGTCTCGTAGACTGCCACATCGACGCCTTCGCGGAGAAAGACGTGCCAGCTCATCAGGGTAAGATAGCGGGCGTACGGCGGCCGTGGTTCAAAGGCTTCGTTGGCGTCCTTGTCGGCATTCTGCTCGGCGGCTGAGCCGAGGAGGTCCCAGACCTCGAAGAAGTACTTGGCAAAGAGCTCCTCTGTGATGGGCCTGGAGTTGATACGGATCCGCTCACGCACCGAGATGAGGTGCGGGAGATGAAGAGTCCCGTCTTGCGAGGAGTGAATGTGTGAGCTGGTACTGGGCCAGTATTGAGTCGACAAAGGCGCATGTGCTTCCCTTGCCTTTTGTGCCGGCAACGTGGACCACGTTCAGCCGGGTGAGGTCACTGGACTAAGCAGTCGTCAATCCTGGTGATTCATAGCATATAGAGTGGGCAGCGTCTTATAAGACTCACTGTGTAGCCGATGCGGTGGAGATATTCGCGCATGGCAGCGACTGAGGAGGCGCCTGGTTTAACGCCAGCCTTGCGACGTGCCTCAAGCACCGCATACGGCGTTTGAAGAGAATTGAGGGCATCTACAGCCTCCTACAGACGAGACGTTAATTCAGCTATTGTCGGCATCACACGCTTTGTCGAAGCGCTCCCTGATGAGAGGCAAGCCAGCGCAATACTCACATTGTAGGATCGGGTTGCGGACGCCATTGTGCGCAGGCCAGCAAGTCGCAAGGACGGAGGTGCAGCTGCTACGAAGAGGTTCGCGATGCAAATAGCCGGCCGCCTCGACGCATGGCACTGTTGCAGCAGCAGCAGCATCGGACCGGAGTTTTGCGCCAGCCAATGATGGCGGCATCAAAATGGTTTGCTGCTCTGCGAGCGATGGCCGGGGTTGCGTGATCTGCAACGGAACTAGCGGGCCCAGCCAGACTCCAACCACGGCTACGGCCTTCAATCATCTTTTATGAACCGCATGGCTGGCGTGTGGTCGGCGAAAGCAGAGTTTTGGTTTTGTTTTGTTGTTTGGGTTTTCCCATGGCTGTTGAGGCCATCATTATGGCGGTGTCTGCAGGCCCCGCCGTGTGTTCCCATCATCGCACCGCTCCGCATACATCATCAGCCGGCAGTGGAAGGGTGAAACATTCTTTGGCTTTGGTGATTGCATGAGCATAGCACTCGAGGTCATCGGCATTACTGATGGGAGCCAACTACACACGGCTGTTGTTTGCTGCCTGTTGAGGCGGATATGAAAATTTCTACAATGGGCTTCATTCACAGAGATTCTAGCAGCATCAAGACAAATATTTCCATAATCCAAATATTATTATTATTCATTCTATCAATGGTTCCTCTACTGCGCAGTTGATTGCCCGTCTCGTGAAACGCACTCGCGTCCCAGCTATCTCAAAGACCAGGCGTAAACCACCGCTGTTCGAAGCGACCATCAAGTCTGAAAGACCCTTCCTCGTCCCGTTCTCACGTCGATGCGCACCTATCAACTTCTCATTGTTAGCCATGGTTCTCGCAGGAACAATGCAAGTGATGAAAGAAAACATGTATCCTGAAGTCATACATCCAAGGAAGGTTGAACGCTCACTGCTCGTCAAAAGGCTCTTAGACGGCTAGCGTGGAAACTGCGAATTAAGATGGAAATTTAATCATGCAAGGGAAGTAAGAAAAACGTTGCAAAGTTCTGCAAACTTACCAGATGAGCTGTGAGCAGGTCCCTGGGTTGCTCGCTGCCATATTGTTAGATATGGAGGAGTGATGAAGTTGGAACAAGAAGAAGGTTGCAGAAAAAAATTTGGCTCTGATTAAATATTTGCAGAAACGCGGGTCGCGGTCTGCACCTTAGGCGTCTAATTAATCGCCTTAGTGGGGCTTTTTTCTCGTTTTCTTTCTTCACGTCTCCATCTGCAAATTGGGGACCCATCCTACCCTATAGCTAACTTCGATTGGCAGTGTAGAAACCTGTCACTTTCACCTTGCTTATTGTATCGATCTGCTTAGAATCATGGACCACTAAGTTTTCTAGGTTTCTGTTTTTATCTTTTATTTTACCCTTTATCTCTTTCGGTTTTCCAAATAACCACAGGTTGCCGTGGGAGGCGAAACCGGACTGCTTGAAACCCAGTTGTAAATATCACAAATTCAGCTTCACGTTTCACGTCTACATCGATCACATAATAAGAACACACCTTAGTCGGCTTAATCTCATTCAATGGAACTTTTCAAACACTTTTTTCTCGCATGGACCCATCACATCGCTAGCCTACCCACCCGCTCCTCTGCTTGATGCCACCACTCATAACAGACGCCGTATATCCATACGATTGTACACAACAAAGTAAAAAAGTGCCGATTATGGGATAGAATAGGTAGACTCGTGACCATATTTGGCAATGGACCATGCCTTTGAACCCTCGTTAAGAGCGTCGGCAAATTCTTCGTCGTACTCTCTGCCACTCTCCAAGTGAGCGATTCTCGATCGCCAAGTCAACCAATTATCGGCCATAGTTCCTCCGGAGCCCGGAGGATGCCCGTAGCAATGTCCACAATGTCTTGTCCCTCGCCAGGCCGCCTTAGTTCCGTCCAGTAGAAGACGGTAGCACCGCACTCGCCGCAGAATGATCGGAGGACGCCAGGAGAGGACGAATATGTCTTGGCCGTTCCGATCTTCAGGTCCGACTTGATGGCGGGTTCGCACAACGAAAGGGGAACAAAAGTCCAACCCACCACATGCGTACCGTGGACGAAGCGACAGGTGTTGCAGATGTCCATCGTAGCCATCCATTTCTTATCATCCAGAGGTGAAATGTATTTTTAAAGAAATCATTATCCTTCACCTCCTGGGTTGGACGCTTGATCGTAAACGACACGCCCTCACAACGGCATTGCGCTCGGAGTCGTTCCTCACCATCCTCACTGAACTCGGGCTCAGCTTCGACAAGCTTGGCCCTAGGATCATCGTCGGGCGGGTTCCAATCAATGAACTCGCGCCCTCCAATGTGCGACAGCATATTGACTATGCCGCCGTCCTTGGTAGACTTGCTGAAAATGTGTTTTTCAATTCGAAAATTGCTGGGACCATGGTCTATGAATATGGAAGTTGAGACTGCCCACCTCGCAGTGACACGATGTGCAGAGGCGATATGAGCTCCACAAGTAGCACAGAATTTCCAGACGGCAATGCTGTCTGTGACGTAGTCCTTAATCGCTGCCTCTGTGGAGGGAGCAATGAATTTGGGCGTAACGCCCTCTGGAATATTCGTGTGAAAGACACATGGAGAACCGCTGTTGAATCGGCATATGCTGCAGTGACAAAGGCGGACAGGAAGAGGGAGGGTTGAGGTGGGAACATCAATAGTGAAATGGACAGATCCGCAGTGGCATTTGGCTTCAAGCGTCTTTAAATCGACGCCGTCGACAGTGGATTCAGCCATACCAGAATGCTACAAAAGTAGATGGGATGGTTGAGAAGAAACGGTCAATGTTTGATATTGACAAGAGGGCTGTTGGAGAACAAGGAGAGCAGAACAGATGGGCGAGGGTCGAAGGGTTTCCTGACTATAAATACTTACATTACATATAATAACTCTCTATATAGGAACGACCTGTTAGTCACACCGAATTGATCCCCATTTTATGATGGCTTGTCTTCAAAAGGGCGTATAACAAGAGGAGCTGAACCTCATTGCTACAGGTACGAGGTTACGAAGTAGGCAGGCGGAGGTGCGTGTTAGTCTCAAGATAGAGCTGCAGAGGTACGTACCTTGCCCATCACCGCTGTTTTTCCGGAGCCCCAGTGCTTTGGGCATAGAGGCGGAATTTCCTCATCGCCTGCCTGTGACTGACGTTTTTTTCCCTCTCCCAACCGGGGTCCTTGTTTCACTTCTTAACCATGTCTGGCGTCAAGGATAGCTTCCTTGACCTCGAGAGGCACCGAGCGCAACTCGAGGACAACATCAACGGCCTGAAGAAGGCGTTGACACACTGGCGCACATGGGATCTCGAGTACGAAGCTCTCAAAGAAGAAGTTGAGGCCGTTCCTGCTGGCGATGCCGACGCTAGCCAGGCCACGGAGCTTCGTCGCATCCAGGACGCGTTCGAGGGCGAGCTTCTCGACAAGGACGAGGTGGCAGAGATTTTTGGCCAGCAGAAGCTGAAAACTCCCAGTCAGATTAAGAACATCCTCGAGCGGCGCATCGACTATGTCACCAAGAACATCGAGACGCTGTCCAAACAGCTCGAAGGCCTTGAGAACAAGTATGCTGCCGCTACCGTCATCAGCCAGCCGGATGCCACGGACGAAGATGGACAACCGATCACCGAAATTGTCGAAGAGCTTGACGAAGATGACAATGTCCTCTCCTACCGGCTGATGCAGCCTGGCGACTCCATGTCACATGTTCGTGATGCCCTCGAGAAGGCAGGCGTCAAGAACGTGGAGTCCCAGGGTCTACCTCGCAAGAGTCCTCTGAGCTTCAGACTGGTCAGCCCTCCAAGGCTGGAGAGGCTGCTCCTTCGGAATCACAAATTTCGAAGAAACCAGCATCTTCACAGCCCACTCCTAAGAAAGGGGTTTCGTTCCACGAGGATACTAAGCCTGGCCATGAATCTCCTCCCAGCCCTCAAATGTCGAGGACCGCAAAGCGTGTCGCACGAATAATGGAAGATGCCAAGGCTCAAGAGAACTGGACCAGCGACGCACCCGTCATTCCCGACGATGAAGATCCCGAGGATGCTGCTTTGCGTCAAGAGATGCTCAAGTACAGCATGGGTGAAGTCGGTGCCGTTGTTGCCGAGCTTCAACTCGAGGAGATGGAATCTGACGAGGAAATGGAGGACTTTGGCTACTCGGACGAAGAGGACGTCGAAGAAGAAGACCAATATGGTCGATCAAAAGGCAGTGTTCTTACCGATGATTATCGAACACGCATGCTGGAACTCGAGAAGAAACTCGGCATTTCGTCTCGGTTTACACAAGCCCCTGTGGAAGTCGACGAGGACTCAGATTCTGATTCAAACGATGAAGGGGTCGGTCGCATCGTCGTCAAGCATGAACCCTCTTCTGCAAAACCTATTCCAGTGAGCCCTGCACCTCCTAAGTCGGCACTCAAAGTGCAGTCTCGGAAAAGAAAGGTGTACGTTTCTCCGAGAATCTGGATATTGCGCCCGCCGAGCAACCTGCAACCAGCCACAAGGCAAGCCCGGATCAACCAGTCGTTGACCCACTGAGCGATGTTGTTGAGCGCGTAGGAGCCGCTAAGCCCGCCCCGGCTGCATCAGCTCGAAAGCCGTCCCGTTTCAAGAGATCCAGGGATGATCTGCCACCAAACAATGGCATTCCCAAGGGACCTTTTGATGTTCCAACCCGTTTACTTGATGAACCTAGAGATGAGACACCTACTGGCCCCGAAGGCCAGACTATCGCCGACACACTGGTCGAGAGGGACACACCCTCGAAACCTGTACACTTTGATGACATTGATGACTCCATGATTCAGGCCGAAGTTGCCGACGAGCATCAACGACTGCGCAGAAAATTCATTCAGCGCGAAGGTGGGTTCCTGAAAGAGGAGGAATCTGCCATCCAGCCTCTAGATGAGACTGAAGGAGGAGGGAGCGAGTGAGTCGTTTCAAGGCAGCTCGACTATCTCAAAAATAAACGGCATTTTGAAGTTTCAAAAAGGCCTTCTCTGGACTGAAATGATCGGTACCTGACTAACTTGCACTGCATGCCTGAGCTAGTCGGTGACTGGCATCTGCGTGACGTCCGAGTGGTAACATTGCTTACACCAATGCTTTCTTGCTAACCCCATTCTTAGCCAGACATGGACCCCAAATGGCTCCTGTCAAATCGTAGGTGCATAGCCCGTGGGTCGAACAATTGATTGCTGGAAGGCGCCAATATCTGACAATTGATGGGTTGCAGCTCTCACTCTGCCTCTCATTACTGCGCATTTCCTATAGCAAAACACTGCCGATGTCTCTGACGCCGCTACCTTTGGCTTCTTAGCCCCGGTGGTTTTGGCGATTCGTTTACTCTGCAACATCCCGTATAAGCTTGAAAAGAGTTGTATCAATTATTTGCGCCCTTCTCAGCCCTGTGCGTCCTTGACGGTGTCTCCGGTGCCACGTCCCCATAGTTTGTACGGTGATTGACACTGGTCCCCCATCTGGCCTCACATCCGGAAGTTCGGCACCAGCCCGGCATCTCGGCCTCTGGCGCCACAAATCGGGACCAGCCGCGTCATTTACGCTTGGATGTAGGACGGGCGAAGTCAGCCTGATCTGCCCTGGACTTGATTGTCTGATTGAAGATGTGTCGCTTTCGGCGATGAGATGCCGTTGTGCTAAGGTTAGTGCCGGGGCCATCCGAGACGGCATATTCTAGAGTTTCGTGGTCGGCAAAGCGGCACCCCTGAACCACGTCAGGTAATGCGCCTCGCATCAATGCTGTGGCACGAGGCGTATAGCTTGGATAAGCTAGGGTCGCCATGTGAAGCTGTTGAGCAAGATTGGTTGGTGGCTACTGCAGCTGAGGCCTCATTCCAGGGCGCCGAAGGGGAGCGAAGTACCTTGACCGACTTGCCGTGGGTATATATTTTGTAGCTGTGACAGAAAGACCCATCTCTGAGCTTATAAACCGCATATCTTGATCTCGTCTCCAATTCAATACCATCGTCACCTCTTCTCGATACCACACTTATACACAAATCATCCAAAATGCCTGGCCAACCCACTCCCACTGAGCCTATGCAGCAGGCCCCCATGACTGCTGAGACTGAGGTCGTCACCCAGCAGCCGGTACGTTCAAGAAATCCCTTCCCAGTAAACAGTTCGCGCAGCAGCTAGAACTGACGGATGCTAGGCCGCTGAGCCCCAGCCCGAGATGACCATGCGAGGAGGTGAGGAGGCTGGCTGTGAGCTGTGCTGCGGTTTGTGCGCCTGCGATGAGTCGTGCTGCTAGAGAATTGGGGAGAATAGCACGGTCCGGATGGTGTTTTGAACAAAGTTTGCGTACGGCTAGGGTTGCCTGGCATGTTGCGATTATATACCACTTTTCATACGAATTTACACGGCTTGACACACTTCCGAGGAAACAGTTTAGTTGTGACAGAAATTGAACGATGATCATGTTCTGTCAGTCCCACCGCTTCCCTAGGCGGATCGTGATTGCATCTGTAGACATGAGACTCAGTTACCTCAATTGAATCACACGGAAGACGATCTACTGAATCTTGATACAGGAACAAGTTGAGGTTTAGGTTAGGTCGTGCTACAAGATGTTGACCGGCTCGTCGCTCCCCACACATATCATACGCTGAAGTTAAGGATGCCAATGATAGATACCAGCTATCACAACGTAGGAGTCAAGGGTTAAAAAGAAAGATGCCTTTTACGCATCTCATTATGCTTGATTGCTTGATGTTAAACCAGAAGCACTAATGCATGATGGAGGCAGACAGTCAAAAAGAAAGTTGGTAGATCAATTAGATCTGGCAAAAATGTGATTCCGCCCGGGCTCGAACCGGGGACCTTCTCGGTGTTAACGAGATGCCATAACCAGCTGAGACCACGGAACCAGCTGTTGATGTATGAGGAGCGTTTAGTTTAGGACTATGTTGCCAAGAATGCTTGTGGCTTTGATGTCGATACGCATTCTCAGTTGATTTGCGTAGAATAGAAGGCAATCAGTAACTCTTCAATCGGATCCTGCTCGCCTCAAATCTGTAGGTTCGATCTAGAGTAGAATCCTCCCCATTACTGATTATAGGATGAACAATGGTAATAAGTGTAACGTTCTGGTGTACTTTTCAACCACTAGTAGTATGATGCATTACCACCATATTGTGCTTCAATAGTAAGTGCCATGTGTTTTTGTTTGTCATTAGAGGCCATTGAGCCAGCTACAACTGGTGTTACATATATATGTACATTCGTATCCTTGTTCAATACATCCTTTTACATCCCAAGCCGTGATGCTCATATGCATTTCATCAGCTTTATTTTCCTCCAAAGAGCAGGCTGGATAGAGTATCCGAGATAGTTCCCTGACCTGCTGCCTGCCTAGCCTCTCTCTCCTCCTTCTTCGTGTCCCATACCTTCTTCATGTCTCGTGCAACAGTAGTCTTGACCTGCAAGTCTGCCCTCAATGCGGCCTCCTCCACTGCACGCTCATCCTCTGGTAACTTGTCCAGCTTCTCCTTCCACTGCTTCTGCACCTCTTCCGACGGCGCAATGGCGCTGGCATTCTGTTTGGGGAGGCTAAGGTCAAACTTGGGGATGGGTGCTCCTTCGCTCTTTGCCTTCTCGACAGCTGCTTCGTGTTGCAGCATTCGATGGTATAGGGAGTCTGAGTGCATCTGAATATCCTCGTCCACCTCTGCCGGTCGGCCCAGAACTGAACCATATCCTAGAACTCTAAGGAATCGCTATAGGCGAATGTTAGCGTAAATAGCCGTGAAAATACTAAGGTGTTCCATACCGATTGCATTTCATAGCACCTTTCGAACCGTCGCACCTGATGCCTGCACATCTGGAGCCGGTCCTCCCAGCTACCGCTCCTCATGCAATTGACCCACTCCTCCTGTTGCAGAGAGCAGTTCTCCATAGCCGCAACTGCGATAGCTTCCTTTCGCTCCTTGAAAGCCTCGAGGACACCCGCAAGTTTGTCATGATCCGTTGACGTCTCAGCCTCAACCTGCGCTAGGGGCCGGTACGTCTTCCACAAATGCGCGTAGCGACCATCCTGATATAAGCTCGCGGAGGGTGCGGCCGGTTCTTCGGGCTTGACTGCTTCCGCCGGTAGCGAAGCGCTCGGAGAGGGTTCTGGAGGATGTGCTTGTTGTGAGGGTTGGTTTGGCGTGTATTTGACAGGCGATTCTTTCTTGAGGAAATCGCGAAGGTTCGGGTCTAGCTTAGCCAAGGGTCCTCGGACTTTTCCGAACTGAAAATAGATGGTAGCCAGCCCATGGTAGCGATTGTATTGTCTGCAGACTGCAGATGATCGACGTAGGAGCTGACGTTGGCACTGAAGTTGCAGCAGTAATGGCGAAATTGATGGCTCGCCGCGATATCGAAATTCGATAAAGGTGCGAACAAGAAAAATACACTGTAATACGCACTGTTCCAGATATTACCCAACCAAATTTTAGATGGCCATAATTCGGGGTCAATTGGATGACATATTATGGCATATTTTCTAACATGAAGCTGTGGTTACAAAAATCACCACGATATTGGCACATGGAATACGAAGAATACCTGTCACTGGGAGTCTAACGTGGCAATCTACACAGATATTGACACTGCCACGAGGTGATAATCAAGGTCTATATCTGTCACGAGAATCGAAGGAGCACTGTTGCAGCATAACATTTCATCATGATCCCAGTATCTCGTACCAGCCTCCGATAGAAGCATGCCGTTGCAATTCATTCTTGACCCTTTTGTTCATGATTCTTTTATTTTGCGACTCATCTATCGCACACGACCATTTGCAAAAGCGACTTCCGGTGCCCGACCCTCCAGTGGGAATAACCTATCCCTCTGATGTTTATCACGCCAAAAATGCCAGAGCCAAATTTAGAACTTGCTGAACTGCTTAACCGCCTTGCCGGTACGGGGCAGCACACGCAGGACGTTGAATCGGACCTATTTTTCGATGTTAGCACATCCCTACTTCGCATGTCTTCTCTAGATCGTGGTGAAGCGTACAGTCTTGCTGAGGGGCCTGCACTGGCCAACGGTAACCTGGTCACCCTCCTCGACACGGAAAGCGGGGAGACGTGGGCGGCGAGGTTCTTGTGGCGCTTCTCGTAACGGGAGTACTTGGGGATGTAGTGGAGGTACTCGCGACGGATGATCAGGGTTCGGTGCATCTTGGTGGAAACGACGGTGCCGGTGAGGATACGGCCACGGATGGAGACGAGACCGGTGAAGGGGCACTTCTTGTCTGTACCAGGACGTCAGCAATTTTGTTCGGAAAGGCGTTCTCGCAGATTCTCTCTTTTCTCGCGCGCTGGGAGGCTGCAACGGTCTCAAGTCTTTGCTGGCCGGAAACGTCACATTCTGCCTCCCAACCGCCCCTCCTCGATCCTGACTCTTCATTCAAGAGCCCCTCGTGCAGGTGTTCAAACGTACCAATGTAGCTGCCCTCGATGGCGGTACGGGGGTTCGAAACCCAGACCAACATCCTTATACCATCGTCGTCCGCCCTTGCCCGGTCGGCTGGTCTTGGCCTTGGACTTGGAGTTCTGGAAGATGTGAGGCTGCTTCTGGAAAGCACGCTCCGACTGGACGGTCAACTCGGTCGCCCTGCATTTCAAGTCAGCAATCGCATGCTTCCATCTTCAACTGGGCGATTGCCCGATGGCACTGACATCTTGAATGATCCTGCTCCGGGTTAGGTGCCGTACAAGACGTGTCGTTATGGGGTGGGTGAGGCGTTGAGATACAGTCAAAGCAGGCAGTTTTCGGGGATGGAAAAGTAGGGCAATGGGCGCACCAATTTTGCGTCGCACTTTCCTCGCTTAGGGCTTGCAAAATTTAGATTGGCTGCTTCTGCGGGTGGGTGGGGCTGGTGGTTGATGGCACGTGACCGGGAGTTTGAGTCTCGGCCATCACCCAAGGCACGTGATCGAAGCCCGTCGAGGTTCCACTGTTTCTGGCACGGACCACAGGAACGTCACTAATGGTCCCCTGTTCTAGATTGGAAGGTACGTACCTTATGCGTTGCTATCCGATAAAGTAAACAAACACGGTCCATCGCGGCTTTCATCACCCCTCCAGTACAGTCGGAGTCAAGCCCCTTCATGTTGATTTTTCGCAACTGTTAAAATCAAACGCCGACAGGATGTCCTCGTCCGGCGATGTCACGGTGCCCGCGACACGGCGCGCACGGAAGTCCCTTGGCGCAGCAACTGATTCACGAAAGACTGCCGATAAGGAGAATGCGACTCTTGACATGGGCAGTTCACTGGCTCCGCGTCGCAAGAACTCAAGAAGCAAGAGTTTAGGACCAGGTGGCCTAGACGCATTAAAGCAAGGCACTGGAAACAGACGTGCAGTATGTACATGTTTATACATGTAGAGGAGGTCGCTAATATGTCGTTCGCAGTCACTCGCCGTCCCCTCCAAGCCTCCACGATCGATCCTCAAACCCACCATTTCAGCACTTCCAGAGATCCCACCTCTAAAGAGGAAGAGTGACAAGGATAACTCTTCCAATAGCCAGGTGACTGGCAAAGGACCTAGCCCGCTCGACAATGACCCCAACGCATCCAAGATTGCACTTCGCACGGAAGAAGAGCAACAAGCTGCCGCACGTGCGAGAGAGGAACGTGAACGGCGCGATGCTCGTCGCAAATCCTTGATGAACCGTAGAGTGTCCTTTGCTGCAGAAGCAACTCTCCATACATTCCACGAGGTCGACTTTATGCAGGAGTCCACCACGTCTACAGAAGCGTCAAGGCGTGCTTCTTCTGTTGCAGGCAGGTCCTCAACGCATGATGGGGCTGCCAACGGCGGTCAATCCACATCTCAGGGCCAGCTGCAATACGGAGCCAACTCTACCGCGAACCAGGATGACTTACACCAACGGAGCAACCGAAGAAGCTCCAATGCCTATAGCGACCGAGATGATGACACGATAGCGTCGACCATTTACAGCTCAGACTCCGAACCAGCAGATGCGGTAGAGGAGATCGAGGAAGAAGAGGACGAAGGCTCCAGCAGTGACTCAGATGACGGGACCATGATGAGTATGGTCACCGAAGAAGTTACGGGGACCTCAATAGCATCTGATCGGTCAATACTTACAGCGGAAGAATCTTCGACTCTCGATGAGGCATTGCGTCTGGCCGCGCGACGTGCAGCAACCCAACAGCTTGACGACGATAGCGACGACCTCGATGATGGAGAAGAAATTATTCCTTCTTTCGGATGGGCGAAGAAGGGCACTTCACAAGATAGTAAGCCACAGACTCAAGCGGCAGCACCGGCAGCCTCTTCAGCACCAGCTCAACCTGTAATGGAAGAAGATGAGGGCACTGTCATGGACATGGATATGGATATGGACATGGAGATGACCCATGCTGTTGGAAAGATTCTGAAGCCTACAACACAAGAAAGGGACATCAACGAATCGGAAGACGAAGATTCATCTATGGACATGGACATGGACATGGATCTCACTCAGGCGCCCGGAAGAATTTTGAATCCTCCAGCCCACGATGGATTTGGACAGGATGATGACATGTCAATGGACGTTACCAAGGCAATCGGCGGTATCCTATCCAGCGGTTTGCAGGCGCAAAATGCACCAAATAATGTCGATCCGGCGGATGAATCTGTTGTTGATGAGGCTACGATGGAATTCACTACGGCCATCGGTGGCATCCATCGTAACGAAGATGCCATGTCAGACCAGTCTGAAGATAACGAGGACATGTCCATGGAGTTTACTCATGCGATGGGTGGTTTGTTGTCACAACAGACAAAGAGCAACTCTTCCACCTCACGGCGTGGAACAATCAATCGTAAGCCAACAAATGAGTCAAATGACATGACGATGGATATGACGGTCGGATTTGGGCGCATCATTTCCGATGTCGATGAGCCTGAGGTACCTGATGAAGAAGATGATACGGCGATTGGCATGGACATGACCACTGCCATCGGTGGCATTCTCACCAACGGAGCATCAAATGCCAGGTCTCTGGGCAAGCAGATTATGGAGGATGAGGTGAACAGGCCTGATAGCGACAAATCAGTCTTGGCGGTAGTAGCACAAGCTGTAACCCCCAAACCGCGCTCCCCACTTCCTACCTCGAGAAGGACATCTCAGTCTCAAAGCCCCAGCCGTTCGCCTTCTCGAGATAGACTGGCCCGCCGCAGTGTGGAGCCCCAAATAAACAACTCGTCAACATCAAGAAGGGAAGCAGGACACCATCGCCCAGTAAACTGTCGACTCCACGGTCAGTCGCGAAGTCAACACCTAACCGACAAAATGCATCGCCGAACAAAAGCCAGGGAACATTCCCATTTACGCAGTCTAGAACACCGACCTCAAGGACGCCATCTCCAGCAAAATCACCGGCAAGAAACCTGTCCTTTGGCAGCCATTCGAAGCCTGGCAGCATAACGCCATCTGTGATCCTAACACCCCAGACTAGGCGCCTCTCTGGGCTTGGGGTAGATAAAGAAGGCCTGGGATCACCAAAAGTTACAGCACTCCTCGATCGTCGAGGTTCAATTGGGGATGTAGCATCCAACTTCGTTCCCGGAAAGCGCACAGTTCTTTTTGAAGACCCCAGGAAATGTCTTTGGAAGTTGACAAAGATCGTCAGGATCAAGAAGATAGAGAAAACCAGCGCAAGATCCTTGAACGGGAGGCCAATGGCCCACAAGAAGATAGAGACGCTACCCTAAATCTTAGGGAGATGATTGACAGCCTGAGCCCGAAGCGCAAGGCTTTGAGAAGTCGCAAGAGCCTCCACGTGGGCAGTGCAAAGGGCCTTTTGGGCAAGCGTCCTGCCGAACTCGATGACGAGGAGGAAGCCGAAGAAAACGATGGCATCAAGAGACTGAAGGGCCATCAAAGTAGCCCCGTGAAGAATGTCAGGTTGCAACAACCTCCTTCAAAGGAGGAGACTGTGGGCCGTTCTCTGCGGTTCAATCGCAGAAGCCTTGACCAGCCCTCGGAGGTTGTTACACCATCCCTGTCATCACCACTGAGAAAGAACACAGCAACAACTCCACGCGAGCAATCTCGTTTCAGGGATGTGGGTGGTAATCAGACTGTTCACGAGGTCAACTTTCACCAATCTCCCATCAAGGATGAGGCACAGCTCCTGGACGAAGTTAATGAAGAGCAAATCCATCTTCAGGACTTCCTTAATATGACATCAATCCGCTTCATGGAGCTCAACACCACTAAACGCCGCCATACTGTAGCTCCAGGAAGTCTCCAAGACGGTACATCGGCTGATGGCAAGGATGATCTTTCACTTGAACGATGCGTTGTCGCAGGTGCTTGTACTGTGCCAATGCTGGAACTGTACCAGCACTCATGCAGAGAGCTTAAGAAATACATTTCTGAAGGACGAAGGATGGTCAAAGAAATCGAAACGGACACGTTCGAGGAGAACCCTCCTCTTTTCCGGGAGTATATGTCGGCCACACCAGAGGTCAAGGCCCTCATGGACAACCAATTCAAAAATGTCAAGACGCATGCTCGACTTTTGAGCAAGGCCATGTGGTACGAATGGAGGATGAAGCTTCAGGACGGGCTCAAAGAAGGGCTTGTCAAGATCGCACAGGGCATGGAGCTGGACGACAAATACCTTCACGAGCAACAAGAGTTACTGTCATCAGTCATACCAGCAATTTCGGAAAGATTCGAAGCTCTCGAGGAAGAAAAGCAAAACCTAGAGGAAGTTGCTGAGGAGCTGGCTGACTGTGACCCGGCCGAGTTACACGCTGCCCGCGAAGAGTTGAGCGATTTGGGTGACGACATCGAACAGAAGAAGAAACTCATTGCACAGCTGCGCCAACAGTTAGAAGAATCCGAAACAGATGTGGAAGACTTGAGCGCTCGGAAAGAACAGTGCCTTGTTGAGATCAAGGAGTCGGAGCAGATCCGAGAGGAATGCCGAGGCTGGACCAGCACTGAAATCAACGCTTTGAAAGGTATGTAATTACAATGCATCAATCTTGTGAGTGCACGGCTGACCATCTTTTATATAGGTCGCATTGAAGCCCTCGAGAAGCAACACGGCTGGGTGGTCACAGGAATTTCAGGCACCGCCATTTCCATGGCCTACAAACGAGAGATTGAGCTCGTCTTCGACCTCAAGTCCTTCCAACCTGGTCAAGCAAACTCTCAAATTGATCTTTGGTACATCGCTGATGGTCGAGAGCATGGTGCTATTGCAAAGACCACTGAGAAGGAATTTTTCCTTCAGTGCATTCGTGACCATGTCCGGGGACTTTCTCAATGCTCCACCAAAATTTCGCAGCTTCTCCAGCTTGTTAGCTCTGCCTGGGACAAAGCGAACTACGCTTGCAAACAGATCAGCCGCATTAACGTTACATTCCCCACGAAAACGGAGAAGACGTCCGATCACAGCATCAGCATCAGAAGCTCTTTGCTGCTCTTGCCGCTTGAGACTAAGGTTGAGATAGCCCTCAGACTACAGGGACACAGCAAGTCAGGTGCAGTGGAGGTTGGAATATTCCCTGAGGCCAGGGTCGTGTATGGAGAGCGTTTCAACACAGGCAAGATTGGGGAGTTCCTGGCGACGAGGCTGGGCGAGACAGTTGGTGGTGCCGAAGAAGACTGGAGTGATGTCGTAGTTGAGCTACACGAGGCCTTGATTGCGCGAGGCAGGAAGTAAACGCATTCTTTAATGTACTATGAGTTATGATGGAGTTGGAGGAATGGGTATGGTCGATACCTCGGCGTTGTGTGGTGTTAATTTTGGGGATTAGGGTATCAACCAGGCAGACAGTTCACCTACATTTGAATATTGATCAGTTGTTGACGTCCCGAAGTATAACAGTACTGTGAAATGCTATTGACCAGGTTTCACGATGTTCAACGCTCGATTCACAGGAGATTATGCCAGCCTCGACTCAATGAGTAACAGCGAAACAGGTACAGGAAACACTTTCACTATCTCATCCTCTGATGAACGGGGACTTAGAAGAGAACATTGTCAGAGAAAAGGAACAGTGAATGGAGGCTTTGTTGCAATATTCACGCAACAAAGGACATAATGAGTGAACGGTAACAATTTCCCAGTCCTTAGGACAAGCGCGAAGATTATCGTTCCAACTTATGATTTTCATCCTCTGCCGCCACGAGACAACTTACTCATGAATCAAGACCAAACAGCGGCTCGTTCAAATCGTATATCCCTGCTGAAGGGGCAGTTTGGTCCAAGACTGGTTCAAGTTCTAGTGCATTCGAAGTATAGCCGAAGCCGTATAACTCGAGATCCCCAGTTCTACTGTCACCGCGTTGAACCAAAAATGGATTTAACATCTTTGGGTGTTTGAATTCATGCCAATTGCCCATTATCACGGTGGTTCTATCATCCTCCGCGTCCACTTCAAAATCAACAAACCCATCGATGCAGCCGTGCGTATGGATTTCTGGATTGGTACTTTTGCTGAGGAGATTCGGGTTCCTCAGTAAAAATTTCTCTTCGTTAGTTAACACTCGATAGCTCCGTAATGTATCCGCAACGGCTTGGTGGCCTTCATGTTCTGCAAAAGCGATTGAGCGGATGTACTGCTGCTGACCACTTCCTGTTGTTTCAACTCCGTAGCTTAATAGTAGATCAACCATATCAATGTGCCCATGCTGTGCTGCAGCCTCAAGTGCAGTGCGCCCATTGATAATTGCCCTTTGGCATTAACATCGGCTCCTAAATCTATCAACTGCTTGGCCATGCCAACTCGGCCAGATGCCGCAGCTGATTGCAGAGCCGTCATACCATGGTTATAAGGACCTTCCGAGTCGGAGGCTCGGGGATCAAATCCAATTGCAATGAGTTTTTCAAACATTTCTGAATTTCCGCAGCGGATGGTTAAACCGACGTGGCTGTTTCTGCACTGATCATAGATGCCTCCATTGGCCGCGATTGTTACCCAGTCTATCAATTTCTCATCAAGGAGCATCTTGAACAAGCCCATGTTTCCTCGCTTGATTGATATGGCTAGGGCCAGGCATTGTTCATTTTCGCGAGGGGTAAGAGTTGCTGGCCTGGCAACATGTTCCAATAAGTTTTTGGCGCCCTTATATATGCCATTGCAGAGATAGCTTGCCAATCGACTAGGAAACCGCATTCTAGAAGCGTATGCACAATATCAATTTCTGACTCCATCGCATAAGTCATCACCGATCCCTTCACCTTGCTATGTCGCCAAAAGGCTCTATTACCATGTTGTCGATAGTTTTCAATTGCGTATCTCATAGGTGTTCCACCTAGTTCCTCGTCGGAAAAGATATGATGAGCACCCATCGGTAGCCAGGCGATACTCCGGACTGGGAGAACGGTTAAGAGCGATTGCAAGACTCTACGATTACCGTAGCAAGCTGCGATACCAATAGCAGTCATCTCCAGGTCCAGAGATTCTTCGTCGGGGACGACATCATCCCTTATCAGAAGAAGCGTGTTGATGATACCTGGGTCAATCCAGCCCTCGCAGGCTCTCAACACGGCGGCGCACAAAGCTCCGGGGCTGTAGCCTTCTGAGCCTCGCTCAAGAAGTGCACACGCGAGATGATCTTGTCCATAGAGCAGGAAACCTCAACCAAAGTAGCTCTGCCGTAGCAATTTCCAGAATGTATAGAAGCCTGTCGTAAGTCGCGCTCCAGAATTCGGTTTGCCAAAACACTGTCTTTCAGCTTGATAATTTGCATGGCATCCTCATATGTCATGTCGGCTCCTGCATCCAACAAGATCGTTGCCAATCGAGTACGGCATACATCTTGTAAGGATTTATCCACGAACCTGTCAATATACAAAGAGTTAAGGACGATTTGTAGGAGAGTTCGAGTAGAACTTGAGCCCCATAGGATCTCAGTGGCGTTAGGATTAGCTCCTCTTTCCAGGGCAATTGATAGCATTTCGGCGTCACCACGTAAGGCTGCCCAAGACGAGGCACAATCCGGGAGCACAGCTCCATGATCTAGCATATACAGAGCAAGTGGAGTGATGCAGCTCCTTGAGCCGAGACAATAGACCACAAATGGTGGCTGTATGCACTCTTGGTTGTTGTTGCACGCACACTTGTACCACAACCTTGGCGAGAATAACGCCCCGAAGGGTGACTGAAGCAGTGTTATTGTCTTCCATATTTCCTGGTTATCTCTGTGAGCCGGAAGGCGGCAGAAGTAACGGCTTATAATCAACCCCAACATGTCTTTGCGAATTGTGATGAGCCGGTCAATTCGAGCACCTCGTTCATGTAAGAGTTTGACCACCTCAAAATGGTTTTGGTGACAGGCGAGGTGAACTGGAGACGGCAGGTTGGGGCTGTGAACATCAACATCGAACCCTATATCGAGAAGTTGTTGACAGCATTCAAGATGACCTTCATAGGCTGCTGCGTGCATGGCTGTGAGCCCAAAGTCGTTCGCTATTGTTACGTCGTAATGAGCGTCGCGTAAAAGTTGAATCATTTGGAAGTTGCCTCTTGCCGCTGCAGCTATCACGACATCCGCTAGAATAAATCCAACAGCCAGACAACCACTATGAATGAGCCCGTCAAGAAAGAGCTCTACTTTCAACATCTTTTTCATAAGCTCGAGTGCAACAGCTTGATGTCTTTGACCAGCAGCAATGGTAAAGATAGTGCAATAAGTCAGGAAGCCGCCCGACATTTCAAACTCTGCTAAATGGGCACCAAAAGCCATCAGTGTGTACACAACCTCAAGATCTTGAACATTGCGAGCATTGTAGGCCGCCAGTAACAGGGGGCATGCACCATACTGATTTGCGTTGTTGATCTGCCCAGTCCACGCAACAATAACTTTCTGAGTAGAAGCAACCTGGGCCGAACACAACCAGGTCCGGATCAGCTCCGTTCCGAAGAAGCAATTCAAGTAGCTTCATTGAACAATTGTATGCAGCAATCTGCAATGGAGTATGCCATGTTTTGTCGTTAACCACGATTGTATCAGCGGCTTGACCAGACGATAGAAGCCATTCGACAAATTTCAGAGTTCGATCCATAACAGATGTCAGATCAACTACTCCGTAATCTTCAGGTATAAGAAAAATCTTAAAGACCAATTGAAAGAGCGCTTCACGTAAAGCAAGGAGGGTTTTCGCTGATTTTTGTATTACCATCACCCTTGACAAGATACCGGAGCATTCAATCGTATGGAGCAAATAATCCCAGGTTAGTATCCCATTGGACATCTTGTTCGACATAGCGAATAATATAACCATTAGTTGTTCTTGAAGCATTTGCTTACTTGGACCCGTGGTGATCATGGTAGCCCGATGAAACATCTCACCGGGGTATAGCTCGGGTATCGTAGTTTTCATCCAGGATGCTAGATATGTTGTAGAAGGCGCGGTGTTGTAACCATTTGGGAGCTCATTCATGTCAAAGAGCAGGGAGAATACTGGATACTTGGTTGCCACAGTGGAACGATGGTACTGGGTCTTGAAACGTAATGTGAGGTCTGCGCTTCAATTAACCCTTGTTGTACAGGAAAAGCCGCAAATGTGCCACAAATATGGCCATACGTACGCTTGACATGCTCGCCCTGGAACTGTAGCCAGGGAAGGCTTGGTGGCCAGAGGGTTGCAGATGATATAGGAGGGGTGTGCATAGACGGATACGAACTCCAGAGGGGCTCAGGGCTCGGCTCTGGAAAGCATTATGATGAGCATCTGATGGGAATGGATTGGGATAGTTAGATGAAGTCGTACCGTGACCATAGCGAAATCCACGATAACGCTGGATTTCCTTACCTACCTTGTCTTGGGATTGAATTTCGTCGAAGAGAAACACTTGAGTCTCCTTCCCATTTGCGCAACGTTTCGATATTGCATAGTCGATGTACCGCCATGTGGAATTGGCAAGGCGTTTGGGAAGATTCTTGTTGAACCCCCATTCGCTCAGTTTTCTCTCAAGTTGACTTTTACTAACGTGGAGGATAGTTGATTAATGGCCAAATCCCCAAAGGTCAATGCGACGACTCACGTTGGACGGAAATTATTATCTGCAAGCTTGTCTAAAATGTTCCGTGACGACATTTTTGGGTCATATACATATCCCGAATATCAAGTTTCCATTTGAACCATTCGGTCTCAGGATATCTTGGTGCAAGAGGCATCGTTATGTTATGGGTTTTCCTAAAGATATAAAAAGGTGAAGATTAGGATGTTATGCGAAGGTGTAACTTGGACAGTAACGGTGGCGAGGGAAGCATCTAGTTTTATAATTGCACTGCTCAAGAGAAGGCAATTATGCCCCCAGCCTTTGACAGAAGCGTTGGCAAGTGAGGCTGCGTGAGCTCTACAAATGTGAGTATCGCAAGACATTCCAATTCGCCAGTTCCAAAGACAGACATGCACGCAATGCTCATTAGGACACATGAATACTACCTTGATCAGGCTCAAGCGTCCGATACGATTGGCCAATTCCAAACCATGAGTTTCGTTATCATGAGGCAAACCAGGACATTCGCAAATTGACAGGGTGGGTGGCAGCGCCCATGACCAATATTATTAACTACCCAGTATGATGGTGTTGCTGTGACGAGCAGGAGGTGCAGTGATTGCACATTTGTAGTCTTCTTTGTGACATACCGGAAGCTACCAATCAAGAGTGACAATAGAACAATGCAAAATGTAACTGTTTGTCAATGATTTGACTGACGATAGACATGCTTTGTACACAAACAAACACAAAGGCTGAACAACGCATTATATACGGACGTTACACAAACACATTGTTTGCCACGAATGAATATATATCCGATTCACCCCACTGCTACAGTACTGTACAGTATGTACATATTAAAACTTCTATTTGGCGTTTTATTTAAGTTACTGCTGGTCCAACATTCACCTACATCAGCTCAGCCTACTAAAACTCATTGAGCAACCCATCACGAACAACCTCACTTGATACTCACAATAGAGAAGCCCCCATGCCTGAATCTGGCATGAAGCAGAAGCCAAGGCTGGTTTGCCGGCCCGTCGCCAGCTGCAGTGACAGCCGAACACACCATGTAGGAAAGCAAACCGCCCAAGAAGCAGACGACTTCACTTCTCCCCAACAACCTCTTGATTCTTATACCTCCGACCATCCGCTCCTTGAGAGATCTCTGCCTTCACACACATCGGCCCACAAGTCGCGCGTTATCTACGAGACCTTGTTAAGGATAAAGAACACCTTGTATGCATCAAATCTTATTAAGCTGCTTTCTAATTTCATCGAACCTGCTGACATCCCCAAGGCCATCATGGATGCCATAAACAACACCGCCGCATATCTACTGTGGTCCTTGTGGTGTGCTCCGAATACCCTCTGGATGGGTTTGATCTGGTACCATTTCATCACCACGAAGGATATGGAGATAAGCTACCACACCGTCTTTTGTGCTTGGTTGAGCCTCTTCACCAACCCTCGTCCATGGTCCTTCAACGTGGGCGGTCGTTCTGAGCCTGGCTTCATCCCTGCAGACGCGTATCGACTGTGGCTGCTTTTGTCAATTCCTATCATCATCATCACGGCAAACAGACTAGTCTCCTTTATGAAGCAACAGCTCTCAGAATTCAGAGCGTGGATGGATGCGGAGTTGGACATCATGATGCAGTTCCCCGATTGGCTCACTGAAAGCTATATGCCAGCGAGGCCCGGAGAACTCCCCGACGATGCCGATTACCACATGGTCCGCATACTGCGGAAGGAACAAGAACGTCGCAGGATACTTGAACAAGAACTGCCAGAAGATTTCTCCATCACCGATCTGCAGCATGACTTTATCTTTCGGCGCATCGACCGTAACCTTCGGTACTGGCCATCGTACCGTTCAAAGTCGCAGACAAGCTCTCGAAACATCCGCAAAGTCACCCAGGACATAGGGATGACGCCAAAGGAGACATGCTGTCCTGTTTACGCCAGGACAACCAGGAAATTCCAAGCCGAGGAACAGATAGTCTTGGAAGCCTACGATGTAGAGTGAAACCGCTACCTCTGTGAAGGCTGAGACGTCTCAACCGAGATCGGATGACCCAGTCTTGGAAGACATGAGTACAAGTAGCGACACCCATTCACAGGGGAGCCCTTGAGCCATGTTGAAACCGCTGGTGCTCAGACCGAAGAATATGCCCATGGAACAATCAGCCTTGAGGCCATTAAGCAATTGGCAGATGCCATGATTGAGGAGCTAGAGCGCGAGGATGAGGAAGAACATAATCTTTCTTCCAATACCAACCATGTTCCTGAAGCCCAAGGACAAAAGGATGATAGAACACAGGATAATGGAGAAGTTTAGGACACTTCCGACCTGGAGTTTGATGCTTCCACAGATCTTCCAACCACAGTTTCTGGGGCAGAGAAAGAGTTGGCCTACCCACACGAGTCTGATGGATCCGAATTACCCGAACCACACATAAGCTCGCAAGCTATAGAGTGCGATGGCCGGGATCAAGAGAATGCTGGTCTAGAACCAGAATCGCTATTAACCGAGGCAAACATCCACACCTCTGATGAGCTCGCAAATGAGGCAGTCATTGCAGCTCGACCAAAGATCCCACTCAAGCGAAAGACTGTCACTTTGAAGAAAGACACAAAAGTCCATAATACAGCCATTAGAGAAGCGCAATGGCAGGGGCCGGATATCACAGTAGATGCGGACGAAGTGGACGTCCACATTCTCGACACAGAAATGCCTGATAGCGCATTTGTGGTGACAGATGATTTCATGGCCAATGACCTAGGATGCTTCGAAGCCGACAATGGGATGCTTATATCGGCTCTCACTGCAACTGAAGATGCCGAGATGCTTGATTCATTGCTCCAGCTGATGGACACCGAGGGTCTAAATGTTGATATTGGCGCTGAACCATGTAGCGACTTACCGAACGCCATGGATTTGGTGCCTACGGAATATGAAGACATTCATATGGACCAAAATAACCACCAGACAGTCCTAGAAGATATGGTGGTCTCAGAACCGCAAGCACCTATCCACACTAGAGACTTGGCTGTACCTGAACTTCCTATGGACGATTTACTGGACCAGAACGACACTTATAGAGAAGACTATTTGGTCGTGCCTCATACCGACACTCTTACTCCTGAGATAGAACACCACGATGAACCTTTACAATCTGGCGACCTGCCACTTCCTAGCAGCAACCCGACTCAAGATGACAATGTAGTATCATCAACATTTGCGGAACCTCAACCAGAACCAGCACTAGAGGTGACTAGCTTAGAAGAATTGAGCTCAGGGTATCCCTTTCCGGTGAAATCGCCATCCAGCTCTATGTCTAAGTCGGAGGCGCAAACGGAACCAATAACAGAAGCGAAGAACTTGGAAGAACTGAGCACGGGATCGCCTCCAACAGAGCCACCATCTACGTTAATTACTGAGCTGGAGCCACAAATTGCGCCGGTCCAGGTTGGTGGCCTGGTACTTCCAGGCGGAAACGTCGTTCGAGACGGAAGAGCAGAACAGGACCAAAGCAAGGCAACCTCTTCCACAAGCTCACCACCCGAATCAACACTGGAATCTCCTCCGACCAATGTCGAGAAGAAATCCCACCCACCAACTCCTCAACGGGTGAGAAGCAAGAACAAAGCAAACCCCTTTACGATTATCGCCGGAGAAAGAACTTCAGCCCATCAACGGGGAGCCTTGGATCGAGCAAGACGGGTCAACCCCAAACGGCCAGTTCGCCTCTTAAAGTGCACCAGTCCACGGAAGAGCAACAACCCGTAGATTCAATCGACCAGAAACCGAAAGCAGTCACGATTGCTTCGATATCTCAGACGAGAATGTGGCTACCACCTTCGAATGAACAAGGGAGTGAGCCGTAGCATATAATTTAAGGAGTTAGGGTTCGATATTTAGAAGCCAACGTCGAAGAAACTGGGGGATAGAGAAAGGCAGGCGAGCATATTATCTCAAGGAGCTGTTGGCATATTATCACATTGGCAAGGGTGAACATCATTGGTAATATAGTCTATCACTAACGTACATTGAGTGTTATCTACTCTTGACCTTTGTCCAACCATGGGACCCTGAACGTGGAGATCCCTTATCCCCACGTTAGTCGCAGTATCTGGTTTCTTCTGAGACTCGGGTTCCACATTTTCGGTGGCATCCTCAATCTTCCATGCATCGTCATCCAACACCTCCCAGTCAGGGGCAGGGGCGTCACCCATCAATTTCTTCTTCAGCTTATCTGCAAGCTTCATAGGACTGGGCAGCTTAAAGGACCTGACGAACTCAGTCCCTTCAGCCCCACCAAGGAAGTTGCGCGTTGTGCCGTGAGAGTAAGGGCCAATACCAGGATTGGTAGCATCGTCGACCGGAGCATCCTTGTGAGTCGGTTTATTGATGAGATTGGGAGACGCATGGTTGGCGGTCTGTATCTGCTGGGTAATAAGAAGATTGTATAGATTGCGGCCCATATTACAGATATCTTCGAATGATCCTTTATCACCGGCAAATAAGCCCTGTGAGCAACACAACCAGGCTATATCATACGAGAGTAGTGTGACACCCTCAAGAAAGAAAGAGTAGGTTGCCGGATCTTCCTTGGAGAGCTGTGGTAGCGGCTTGTCGACGAAAAGTGGCCGAGGCCTGGGTACTCTTTGAGGGTCAGATAATCCCGGCTCGGATGCAGCATTAATTGAAGCGCTTGTGCCTGGGAAGATGACTTCGCCATGGTGGTATGAAGTAGCAAGGTTGAAGATAGTTGGCCGCGGATAGTCCCGATGCGGCGGCGTCAGTTCCGCAGGAAGACGAATGGCTAAATAATGAGAAGCAAGCATGAGAATATGCGAGACATGAGCGAGGCTTGTGGAAATAATCTCTGGCGAAAGGGCTTTTCACGTCAGCTCACGTCTATAGTTGATGTACGTTTCCTGAACACAATAGAAGACTTACAGTTCATGTCGGTCAAGTCTACTACTGGCAGCTTTCCCAGGTAATACTCATAGCGATTCGAGTTGCTCTTTTTGACACGCCTGAGTCCATACAGTTTGGCGGCCTCGGCACAGAGGAAAGAACGGGTACGGGCCATATCGTCACCACTTTGAATCCACTTGTACGTGGTAATCTGCGTTGACTTTTCCACGTCTTTTTGCTGCCTGGCCCTGCCGTGCTCGAGGCCTTGGGAGAGGGAAGAAAGCTGTGACTTTCTACGGGCAAGAGCCTCTTTCTTGGCCTGAATCTCCGCTCTGGCCGCCTTGATTTCATCCCTGAGTTTGTCGGCAGCAGCTAGAATCTTATCAGTCCGATCTTCAGCCATGCGCTGCTGGGCAAGCTGGCTGTTCAGGGCATCTCGGGTAGGCTTCGCGGTTGGATCTGCCAAAAGTTCGTGGACCTGAGTCTGGAGGTCCTCGTTCTGGATGAGCAGCTGCAGGCTCTTCACGCGGCCCTCGTATAGACGGTTTCTTGCGTCGACAGCGCAGAGAAAGGGCAAACGTTGGGAGTCATGGCCGCGATGGCAGATGCTGCATTCCATTCTGGATGATCTGGGCTCGCTCGAAGTCGGGGTTCAGGGCCCTGACACGGCAGCTTCAAAGCAAGGCGACAACGATTGCATAGAGTTGGTACAGAAGCAAGTTTTTAGCGGTTGATGTTTATGACATAGCAGAGATGTATCGCAGGTAAGTGTGGAAGTCGATAAAGAGAAGAGGCATGTGACCTCACTGTATCCAACAGGGTCATGAGATGAGGTAAGGCAGTGTAAAGTAGGTGAGTGACAGGCAGCGGTAGTTGATGCAAGTGTAAAGCGGTACAGCCACACACACCACGGAGTACAAAGCTGTTGCCTGGGTGGTTGCGGGAGAACCAAGTACCTGCCTAGTCCCTATAAATCATGGTGGCGGATCGGTTGTCGAGCACGATTGTCGCTAGGCGATAAGGTAAGATGGAGCGTCAGCTGGAGCCTCCAGTGCCTGGGATGTAGGGGAGACTTGTCGCTACTTCTGACTACCGCAAAATTATATCAGAATTCAATGATCAAGAAGTATCGCCAAGTCACGACTCAGTTTAAGGTAACCTTCCCTCACCCGTTCAAGCATCTGCTGCAAGCACAGTGCCCCAAGGCAGGTATCCTTACCAAAAAGTGCAACCAAACAACAGCGGAATCCATCCGACAGGTTGATCAGTTTGGGCAGCAACTCTGCATTTGCTCCCAGGAGCAATTCATTAACCGCCCTAGCTTCTTTTCCCCACGCGATCACAACTCCCATACATTGGCATTGTGTATGAAAGAATCGCCCGCTAGCTGCTTCCCTTACCTTACTTAACATCATCTCGATACATTGACACGACACGACACAACATGGGCTCACCGACCAAGTCTCAAGCTGGTGCAAACCCACCCGCAGGACATGACAACCAGAAAGCGTCGCGTACACGAAATGAAGCAGTGAATGGAACGGAGCAAGGAAGGCATCCTCACTCGCAGACAAGGACGCCCGAGCCTCGCCTAGACCAACAGAATGCAAACGCAAACACACCTAGCACACCCGGCACTCTCTTGCCATTTGACTGGGATGAATTCCAAGCTCGGTATGAAAAGGCCTTGCACGACGCCGACGAGAACGAGAAGATCATCTTGCAAGATGTCGAGCGGCTTTCCAAGGTATGTCCACCCCTTCTGAAAAGCACCAGGAACCCATTCTCATTCATGGACGTATAGTATTTCCAGGCTTGGGCATCTGCTGCTTCCGCTCACGATGATGAGCGTGCTGTCAAGCGTTTACAAACGCGACAAAGGCATGTGAACCTTTCCGAAGAAAAGATGTCGCAGAAGCAGCAACATTGTAAGCTTGGTCAAATATGGTCGCCGTGATACCTCGCTAACTTGTGCAGATGAGGAAGTCGTGCGCGCTTTCGAGAGCGCCTTGGCGCTCCTCCGTTCTAGATGAACCCTTTCTAAACATCGCTCCGGTCTCCCAATTCACCGAACTCATAATCCCTTAACCATTGCCAAGCCGTCAATCTTGGCACAGAAAACGCACTCTATGAGCACACTCGTTCAGAATGGATGGAATAAGGCTATCAAGGACTAGTGAAGCATTAAGGAAGGTGGGAACCAAGCATCGCTCATGACGATATGGGCACTTCAAGCCGACCAATCTTGGGGCAAGCTATGTGGATGAGCTGGCTACCGGCTAGTCAAGGATTGGATTCGTGTCATGAAAATGCGAGGTAAAGAACCACACCTGACGGCAGGACACAGAGGTGGAAGTTGGGCCACAATGAAGGCATAACTAGGTTCCTTCTACTAGTGAGGTGGAAAGGCAGGCTGACTTCTGGGCTCGCCGCATGCCGCTTCGCGACGGTTATTCACGTAAATCACACAGTGCTTGACAAATACCAGATTAGGCCCAACAATTCAAATAATTATACCCCATTAATGTTATTTATGCTTTGTTGGAAATGCTTGTCAAGGGTGGTAATTGCAATATGCCAGCTGGATACCTCAGGTCCGAAATACATGGTTCACGTGATGCTGAGCTATAACTTCACCAGATAACGATTACCAAGTCGCCAGTGCTCATCTTATTCTACACCCCAATTTATCACAAATAATCATGTCGAAAGCACAGCCGCTGGAACAGCACTCTGAAATTCAGCCGCCGCAAATATCTCAGGTATTTACTCCCTCTCCGACGCTTCAGTTACTCTTGAGCCTAGCTGAGACTGATTGGGTAAGCCAGGAGGAGCTTTTGCCTTTCATGAGGCTCACTTCTCGGGGCATGCAACTACGGGCTTCAGTGGTACCTTCCTGAGCCCCAGTGCCGACAAAGAGACTCATGAAAATGCCGCTTCGGGCGATTGGGAAGAGTACTATGAAGAGGACGACCTCGGTTACTACGAGGATGGAGTCAAGCGAACCTTGACAGATGAACAGATCGAAATTTTCCGCCACTCTGAGTTGGAAGCGCTCCGTCGGCAGCAGGAGAAAGCTTCGAAATCAAGTGAACGATTGGGCTCAGTTGACGACGCAAGCTCCAGCAATCATGACGCTCTCGCTCTTCAGCAGGGCACGGCAGAGGCGTTCGGCTCAGATGCCGGGAAAAGAAAAAGAAGAAGGGCTCGAAGCGCCCCAGAGCTGAACCAAAGCCCGACCTACGAAAACGAACGTGGGATGTGGTAGAGGCTGGTCTCGATACGCTCGACTATGACTAGGTAGTCTAGTTTACAGCACGATGGCTTCCTATATCAGTTCCCTGCACCCTACTGCTCTTGCATAAGACTGGGTATGTAAGGGCTAGCAGATGCAATTTTAACTCTGAACAAGTATGCGGTAAGTACAACAATAGGTCTTATTGTTATTGTTTTCTTTAGCAAACCTGGCATCATGATGAAAATCTTCTTAGTGTCATCCTTACACGGATCGATGTGGAAGGGCAGATGACTTCATTGGCTTTGCTGATGATGATGCGCCTTACCGCTCGAGATGGCGACTATAATCTTCTCTCTGAAACTATTGCCTGCTTATACCTTACTTCCATTGTTTTTAGCCTTTGCGAGGACGCTGCTAACTTTTACAAAGTCAAGGCATAATTGAGAATCTGGAGCACATCCTTGCAGACACATTGTTTGTTGGATTTGGCGTGGTTCTTGAGTGGAAGGTCATCTGTGAATTGAGATCTGATACACTGCAGGCGATGCGTTGTGCCTCGAAGGCCACTCTTTTCACTGCTTTGAGTGGTTTGGTCAGCAGGCACAAGGTGCAATGCCGGGTTGCGGTGATGAAAAGAGATTAGGTGATACAGGTTGCTATAGAAATGCCTTCCCGGTTTTAGCCAACGATCTTGTAGTTCAAGGCAACACCGGCTGGGCCAGGCTGACGTCTCAAAAAAGGTGTGGAAAAAATAGATGCCTTGGAACGAAATGCAACGACGGATTTGAATAGATACCCAAATTTATTAAAATATTACGGATTTGAGTTGTGCACTGATTGAAAAGTGTTCTTGCAGAGACTACCTGGAGAGGCCTGACAGGTGTGGTTTGGAGGAGGCTCAGAGCAGAGGTACATTGTTTTTGGAGCGAAACAGTGCCTGAGTGAATGTACCTGCAGCTGCGTGGTGAGAAGCTTTACAGTACAGAGTACCTCCAGCACTGCTTGCTGTGTCAGCCAATAGCAGGTGTTGTTTGTGGACCGCCCGAGTGGGGCGTTCGTGTGCCTCGTTTGGGCCAAGGGAAGGTCTCGAAGGACCGACCATCCCACTTTGATTTTGACCTCCGTTCACCACCACCGAACCGGCGTGCATCCATACCCTCCCTTTGACGACGGTGCCTCGTCGTCTCTCCGCGCCCGACCCTGATCCCACCAAACCCAGACAGCATCTCTACCTAGCCCGATTTCCGTGTCGCCCGAGGCGACGCCCCCAGAGTCATCATGGCCCGGGTTTACGCCGACGTCAACCAGAACATGCCCCGCACCTACTGGGACTATGACAGTGTCAATATCAGTATGCTGACCTCCGTGCCTTGGCTGTCGGCCGCGCCGCGCCAGACCCTTTGCTTGGTGCTTTGCTGACGCGCGAATCTAGGCTGGGGCGTGCTCGAGAACTACGAAGTTATCCGCAAAATCGGTCCGTCATCCTCACTGGGCGCCTGCTCACCCATCAGCTCGCTGCCTTGTTTTGTGCGTGCTTAAACTGACTGGGCTTCGACTCTAGGCCGGGGCAAGTACTCGGAGGTTTTCGAGGGCATCAACATTGTCAACTACCAGAAGTGCGTCGTCAAGGTCCTCAAGCCTGTCAAGAAGAAGAAGATCAAGCGAGAGATCAAGATTCTCCAGAACCTGGCTGGTGGGCCCAACGTCGTTGCCTTGCTGGATGTTGTCAGAGATTCTCAGGTGCGCATCTCCCTCGCGCTTTCACGTGCCCGTGTGGACTGCGTCGCTATCTGCATCGCCATCGTCTTGCTAATAATGCCTCTGGGCGCCGTATCTAGAGCAAGACGCCATCTCTCATCTTCGAATATGTGAACAACACCGACTTCCGAAGCCTGTACCCCAAGTTTAACGACCTCGATGTGCGCTACTACATCCACGAGCTCCTCAAGGCATTGGATTTCTGCCACAGCAAGGGCATCATGCACCGAGACGTCAAGCCTCATAACGTTATGATCGATCATGAGAACCGAAAGGTACATTACGAGAACCCCAGCATCTTGACTTTCGTTTTCGTATCATGCACCTGCTAACAAATCATTTCTAGTTGCGTCTCATCGACTGGGGTCTGGCTGAGTTCTACCACCCCGGCACTGAGTACAACGTCCGCGTTGCTTCTCGTTATTTCAAGGGTCCGGAGCTGCTGGTTGACTTCCAAGAATACGACTACAGCCTTGACATGTGGAGCCTGGGGGCCATGTTTGCGTCCATGATCTTCCGCAAGGAGCCCTTCTTCCACGGCAACAGCAACTCCGATCAGCTAGTCAAGATTGCTAAGGTCCTTGGCACCGATGACCTCTTTGATTACTTGGACAAGTACGAGATCGAGCTTGACGCGCAGTACGATGACATTTTGGGTCGTTTCCAGAAGAAGCCCTGGCACAGCTTTGTCACAACCGAGAACCAGCGTTTCGTCTCCAACGAAGCCATCGACTTCCTCGATAAGCTGCTCCGATATGATCACCAGGTTTGACCCCATCCCATCTATTGCATAATGAACAAACGCTCACAAAAGCAATAGGAGCGTCTTACCGCCAAGGAAGCCCAGGGTCATCCTTACTTTGACCCTGTCCGTGACCCTGAGGTTTTCCAGCGCAACCTCGCCAGTGCCAACGGCACGGCCAACAAATCTTGATCAGTAGAATCGACCTTCTTACATGACTGACGTCTTTTCGGCACCCGGCTTCGGCATCCCCACGATGATACCCCGGACGGCCGCATCGCCTCCTGGCCTTCACTTTATTCCGGTAGTTTGTCCGGATTGCTGTTCGCAGCAAGGATCAGACAATGATGCCTGCGCCGTCTCTGCCGTAGCCGACGAGAATCGTCGACCTTGGACGACTGTATCGAATCTGCATGACGCTATTTGCCGACACCACCTCGAAGCGAATGTTTTATGCTATATCATGGGTGGAAGCGGAACTCGGCGTTGGTGACCACGAACCGGAGGGTGATTCATTCGATCTCGTCCACGGAAGCCCCTTAAGGCTGGTGGGACTGGAACAAAAACAACGAGGATGGCGACGGTTGGTGGCGTTCATGGGCTTTAGGAAATAGTAACAGCTTTGCGACAACTGAGGTGAATGTATTCGGTTCGCTCGTCTACAACGACAGCGTTGCAGGGGTGGTTTTGGACCAGCGTTCAATACAGCATAAATTCATTAATTCGTTAATCTTGTTCCGTTGCCCACCCAAGGTACCTTCTACAGCACTCATGCTTCTATGATGTCTGCCTGTTAATCCGCCTGAGCTGTTGTCACGTAATTAAGCAGCGTTAAGTTTCTTGGATTAACTACATGTAGTTCTCTAGTTACAAACACGTGAAACAAAAGTCCCTCTCGCACCGAAACCCTTCCACACCGCACGTCCTTATCGTACCACCCGGTGTTTTGACCGTGCTTCCCGGGCTCGCGGGTGTGGTGCGGTTCCTCTTCACCGGGGTGCGGTAGATCTCAGTCGTGCGGGCACTGGATTTCCACATCTTGCGGATGATGCTGCTGCCGGTGCTGGGGTGGTTCAGGAAGCCGGTGCTGCGGCCAAGCTCGTCCATCTCGTTGTCCAATCCATTCCCATCGCCCTCGTCGTCGGATACGAGTGAAAGCACGGAGCGACGCGAGGACGGAGCCCGAATGGAATGGCGGATGGCATGGCGCGGTGTGGAGGGCGCGCTTGATTTTTGCCGGGCTTCTCGCCGGGTTTCTCGTCTTTACTTGTGTTGGAACTGGGAGGCTGAGATTGTTGATGGTTAGGTATTTCAGATGTCGTAGGCGATGCTTCGGTCTGATCGTCCCTGCTGGTATCTGGAGCAACCAGGCTCTCCTGGGGTATCGAATCATGCTCATTAGTTGAATCATTATCGTTTGAGTCAACGTAGACAGCATCATCCCCAGAGGCCACGACTTCGTTCGAAGTTTCATTATAATTAGGCGCAGGGAGTGATTTTATGGCCTCTTCGGGCTTTTCGGAGCTCTCTTCAGCGACCACGGGATTTTCGTCGTTATTAGAGTCCGCAGGCTCGGTAGTAATCTCGACCAGTGATGCAGGTGTAATATCCTCATTGATTGGGTGGGTTGAATCTTCCTCTGCGGGAGTGGTTTCTGTAATTTCATGTATATCGTTTTGACAAGTTTCTCCGGCTACGCAGGAGTCTTCATGAATTTGATTATTTTCATACTCTGGAATAGCTTCCAAATGAGCAGTTAGAGGAGCGCTGGATGAAGTCTGCGATTGGGTATCCGGTATAATCTCAGAGCTATTCATTTTGGCCCTCTGAGGCTCGAAAAGACTGGCGCCTCGTCATCAGACAAGGCAAAGACATCGTCGAAACTAATATTAGTCTGCTCTGGTTGTGGCTCCTTGAAGCGTCTGCCGTTGGTGCTACCGGCAGAATTGACCCGACTGATGTGCCAGATGATTGAGAATTAGGGATTACAAGGCCCGATGATTGCGAATCTGGGATAACTGCGCTCGAGGACAGAGTGCCTGGGACCACAGTACCTGTTGACCGAGAATCGGGAATAGATGACCCTGAAGATTGAGAGTCCGGAATTGCTGTGCCTGATGACTGGGAGTCTGGGATGATCGTCGCAATTGTAGATTTTGGCCTCTCATCGTTTTCATTCACACGCCCGGTAGTATCTCTCAACGATGAATCCACTGCATCGTCCTCGATATCGATTCGAATGTACTCTTCGCGAGCTTGAGGGTCCAGCGGCACAAGTTCAACCAATACTTTTGTAGAGGGCCGATTCTTCATGTCGAGCTGACTCCATGATATCACTTCGTCAAGAAGCTCAGGCTGGTGTTGAACTTGTGAGGAGTGCTTGGGGCCATTACTTTGAGTGTCCTGGCCTAGTCTTGACTTTTCTATATTGCTCCTGGAGCCACCTTCCACTTCATCAACGTGCGATGCTTTTGGTCGAGTTTGAGATTTATTTGGTTGAACAGAAGTCAACAATGATTCCGCCTGGGATTCTAGGTCTGGCCTAGATCTGTTTAAGTGCCGATCAGAACCATTGGGTTCGTTTTGTTTTGCGAGCTCCGGCCGCTTCAATAGCTCTGAATTGGCACCAGAAGCCACATCGGTTGACTCAGCCACAGGTTTGTCAACTAGGGAGATGCTCTTTTCCTGTACGCACCACACCTTTTCGAACAGATTTGTCGTGGTCCGCTGCTGATACTTGAACATCTGTGATGGTCGATATAAAATCATCCTCGGCTTCAATCTCTATTTGAGGGCGTGAAATCTTCTTCCGGCATTTGACCACTGGCTTATTGGTCTGTGGTTTGATAGCCAGCATGGGTAATGGCATGGCAGGCTCCTCATCATCATTGTGTGATCCTCGTGCCCAGATAGAGCTTTTACCATTTTGAACTGGAAATTCGTATCTTCCCGTACGGATGTTCAGGAACGAAGGGGCCGGGGCGCACTTAAAGGTATCTGGGCTATGTCGGGTGGTAGATCCCAAGGCCCCATTCCTAAAGACTGTATGCCGAAATCATTGTTCAATGGGGAAGCCCATATGGCGGCGGCGCATAGTCGAGCCCTGGAAAGCCATGTATTGAATCGGAGTAAATACTTGGTAGGTCATCTGGGAAGGGTCCGGGCCTGATATTGGTTGAGAGGGTGGCGATTGGGTGATGAGGAGCTCGTTCTTGCAAGTTGCGGCGCTCGTTATTCCTGTCCCATGTTTCGCCCATCAGGTCCAATTGAGGATCTTCATCGTCGCCAAAAGATCCCCAAGGCGATACCTTCGTCTTCGGATGCATCGTCCTGTTCCTGGTCCTGGTCTCTGTCCTGGTCCACCTCCACTCCCACATCGCCCTCGTTGCGCATGCGATCGAGGTGACCGTTGTTTACAACGATTTCGCCAGTCACCATGTCAATCTCGTCGCCAATGCCTTCGAAGTCGCGGCCGTACTTCTGGAAGATATGCGCCATGGTCGCCTGGAATTTGTGGTCGGCATAGGCGCGCCTGAGGTTGAGTCGATAGTCGGGATCGCTCCGTGCGACAACCTCGTGTGGTTCGTAGGCGAGCTCGTCATCGTCGGAGTCTTCGGGGTCAGACTCGACGAGCCTGCGCCTCTTGGTCGGTGGTTCCATGGCGATACGGATATGTCGTCACATGTCGAGATATCGCAAGCTCTCACAGAAATGCGTCTGGCTTGGTGGGCTGGGTTGGCAGTGGGTTGGAAGAGCAACGGGCAAAGCGCGTAAAGTGGCAGCTGCGACTCGTGAATCCCTGCAATCTGTAATGTAAGGCGCAGATCCATCATGTCGCACTGCTAACATTGGACTGCAGGTACTGTGTACCTCTCTGATCAGAGCCGTAGTGGGGCTCTACCTTGGTGGGCAGGCCCAAACACTCAGGCACTTGACCTGTAACTTAAGTTACTCGTAAAGCAGAGTTGCATTAGTAGTACTCTGTACAGGACAAGCAGACAAGCTAGCGTTGGTGGGTGGGTACCTTGGTGGCATGTACTCTGTACAGATTACAAAGTACTGCTGAGCACCCACCCCACAAGCTATCGAGCACCTACAGTAGGTATCTGTCTGGTTTACTGCTACATCTGACGTACGACGTAGGAGCCACCACTCTGCCTCTCCAACCAAGCTTCATACCCACGCCTGTCTTGGCTCTCGATTCTCTTCCCTCCATATCCAGTTGGCGCTCTCCACCGAAGACATTTCTTTTATTCCCGGACGCCTCATGGTTGTCCTGCTCTGTATGCAACATGTACTGCCAGAAGTGTCGCCAACCACTCCGGCTGGACGGCTCCCTGGAAGACCTTAACCCTGCCGCCTACGACCTTCTAATATGTGAGTCCGCTACCAAATGACGGTAGTTTGCATGTGCCTTACTTACACCCCGTGCGTAAGCAGCATCTTCCTCCTCACCCCAAACCTCGCAGAAGTCATCCGCTCCTCGGTCTCCGATCCCGCAGCCGCAGGAGGAAGCGCGCAAGTCGCTCTACGAAAGAGCCGTGCAGAATGCCGGTGCTCCGACGTTTCGACGCCATCATGGCGGCCCATCCCGAGACTCGGCCATGTCCTTCATTTACCTCACCGAGTCGCAAGTTGCTCATCCGCAACCGCAGGCCAAGGAGCCACCGACGACACCTCCCAAGATCCGCCGAGGTAGCACAAGCCGAACGCCAGGTGGCGAGCAAGAACAGACGCAAGGAGGCGAGATGGACAGAATCAATAGGTTGTTTGAGATTCTATCAGCAAGATCCGACATCGACCACCCCATCTGTGTCGAATGCACGGATATGCTTGTGGAGGGCTTCAGAAGAAACTTGATATTGCTTCAAAGGAAAGAGACGCTTACGTCAAGCATCTGAAGCAGGTTCAGGCAAATCAACCAAGCCAAGAGGACATCAAATCTCAACAAGAGGCCCTAAGAAAGGCACAGAAGGACAAAACCGCTGCTACGGAAGAGCTGAAGAAGTTGGAAAAGGAAAAGGATGCGCTAGACGACGAGCTTCTGGCCCTAGAGGAAGAATCACGGCAGCTGGATAAAGAGGAGGAGGTCTTCTGGCGGGAGAGGAATGCTTTTGCCACCAAGATGGAGGAGTTCCAGGCTGAGCGGGACAGCGTGAACGCCAAATACAGCAACGACTCTCGGCTATTGGAGAAGCTGCAGCGCTCCAATGTCTATAACGATACTTTCTGCATAAGCCACGACGGAAGTTTCGCGACTATCAACGGCTTGCGCCTCGGTCGACTCTCCAATAAGCCGGTGGACTGGCCAGAGATAAATGCAGCTTGGGGCCATGCTCTGTTGCTGCTGGTGACCGTCGCTGAGAAGCTAGGGTACAAATTTCAAAACTACGAGCCGCAACCTTTAGGAAGCACCTCCAAGATCATCAGATACGACTCGACCAGCCCAGCATCAAGCCGTCTTGGCTCACGGCCCTTGCAACCACCGCCTAAGAAACATGTGCTGGAGCTGTACAGTTCTGGCGATATGCCGCTTGGCCTTACATTCATGCATCGCAAGTTTGACAATGCCATGGTCGGCTTCCTGGAGTTGGTGCGGCAGCTGGGCGTGTTTGTACAGCGAGAGACGGAAGCTAGAGGCAACCCATTAAGTCTGCCATACAAAATCGAAGGGGATAAGATTGGCGATGTGAGCATTAAGCTAGGAATTGCCCAAGACGACGGATGGACGAAGGCATGCAAATTGACGCTGACGTGCTGCAAGTTCCTGTTGGCACATGCGAGCAATGTCAGCTCCTATCGCGCTACTTCTTGAGCGGGCGACGCATTCGGACGAAATCCTGGGAGGAGGACGAAAGCAACGCTCTTATTTTTAATGGGGCATTTGTGCATATTATGGCAGCTAGCAAGGCGCTCTGGCGAACTGATTTGGCAATAAACATGAGCATGGCAAGGAGTACTCGAGCAAATCCAAGACCTGGAGCACATAGGGCCTATCACGGCATGTTTAGGCGCACTTATTACACGAGTCAATGGAAACGATTTGAATAATTCAAGGTGCATAACCTGTCTGCGTTACGGAGCTGAGCATTTGTGCCAACTACCAACCTTTTTTTTTTTCACGGAGCATGATTGTAAGCATTAACGGACCTACCAGAACACCGCGAAAGAAATCATGCCACCCGGTTTGGTCAGTTATAGTAACTGCTTTTGCGAGCATGGGCACCATGGGCGTGGCTTGTATCTGACTGTGACATAGTGTAAGGTGGGCAACGTATCTCCCCGACTCGGACACTGCGTCTATAGGAGCCAATGAATAAGCAAATATGGCTAGGATGGCTGCCTCCCTCCCAAGACCAAAGGAGGACTGATCCTTGTGTCTCCCTGGCTTGAGTCATCGGCAACTGTGTGTCGGGCAAGCCTCCAGCCAATGCAGGGTGAAGCTAAGCCTTCCCTCTGCATAGGGCCAATCGATCAACGGGCTAGGCGACAATGCTCGAGAGGCATAAGCAAGTTGGCAAAACATTTCGCAGTCTCCCCGCATTTCTGAGGCTCTGGCACCCACAGCAATGTCATGGTCTTGGCTAATGCAGCGTGTGGGGTGGCATCCCGGCTGCATGATGGCTAGCCGTGAATGGCTCGAGGCCGACTGTTGCCTGATAGCCTGGCTCACACAGCCTCACTCCAGACGCATAGTTGTTGGTGCTAACAGTGACAAGGCGTTTCCGTGAGATAACGACCAAATGGTGCAACCTCTCACTGGCTGCCTGCCGATAGGCAGCGCTGTGCAACTCGGCACTTCCCGAGGGGTCAGGGATAAGTATAAGACCATGGCCTGATATCCTAGGTCCTGTCCAGCAGACAAGTTTCGTCTTGTTCAACAACTGATACTCCCTAAACATTCACTCCAAGGACATCGTCTTGCTCAGCATGGCTACCTCGGACGAAGTCAGAGTTGTCGTTGCCGACGACGACAATGCTAGCGTGTCGTCGTTCGACAGCTTCGAATCATTGGAGCGTGGCTCTCGTTACCCTCGTCCTTCGAGGCATGCCGAGCCACCAGCCCCTGAATGCCACTCATCGACGGCAAGATCCCGGATGTCTTGTACGTGTTGAGGTATTTTGGTCGGTACGATAGGCTCGTCGAAGGTAAATCATCTACCCTACTTTGTTCATTTTGAGAATGTTCGCTGACCTGTACAAGAACGTCTTAGCATCAAGCCCTTCAAACACTTGCCTGACGACCTCGGTCACCGTAAAAGACGTGGCGATGACACCCGTGCTTCTGATGAGTCTCCTGAGGAGATGCCCAGGGATTCCCAGTCATCGAAGTTGTCCACTCCGTGGATTGGAGAAAGGCGCCGAAGGTGGTTGTGCGCCGCTCACGTCGAGACCCTCGTCCCGTCGAGCGACCTGTCACATCAGCGTTCAATGGCGGTAGCTATTACGCTGATCCTCCATACTCGGACGAGGAAGATGACTGCCGGTCTTCGAACAACGCCCTTTCGTCTCCCACAGTGGAGATTCACTCCGAGCACCTTATCAATGCACTAAATGCAGTCATCAAGTATTACCCTGGTCTCATCATAGGCGACAGGCTGTTCCAGGTCAAGTCGCCATACACCGTCTTGTACCACCATCGCGAAGAGCTTGCTGCATATCGCGATAACCAGCCCGCCACCCATAGCCCCGAATACGCTGAGACTACTGCAAAGCACATTGACGTCCTGCTGCGCTTCCTAGACGAGGCAGCTCTCGGGCCGGAGGTTCGTCGAGAAGAGGAACGACACAAGCTCTCAGTCCCTGTCGCTACCTTTGATAACTACTGGCTGCTCCTGAAGCCTGGCAACGTTGTCTACGCCAAGACGAACGACGTCTGGGAGGCCTTCATTGTCAGCAAAGTTCAGGAGGACCCACAGACATGTCCGGGTCTTACTCCGTCATCTGTTGGTATCTCGAATCAAATGGAATTAGCGTCACTCGTTTTATGACTACCTTCAACATTCCGCGGTGGTTGGGAAACCAGGCCATCAGCAGCCTTCCCGTCATTCCAGAGGCCTACTGGCGTGAGGATCTCGAAGCCCAGGGCGGCTTGACCATGCGCGAGTCGTTGATCAAACTTGGCAAGCTCTACTGGGAGATGCTCAAGCGTCCTACATATATGGAGTACGAAGGCGCTTTGGTTAATTCGGCGGCTGGAAACGCCCCGCTACCAGCGTCACCGGCTTCATGGCAGGGCGTGTAATCTGTGATGCGGCCGGCTTTGATAAATACTACGACTACAGCCCAGCCCGTCGCAGGTCACCACCACCATCTCGCCATCAACATGGCACAAACTGTCCCCAAGGGACCCCTTGCCACTCTACGCACCTCGTTGTGGCTGCGAGGCCTGCAGTGCAAACTTGGTTGACGAGTACCAAATCAACGACGGCCCGTTCCGGTGCCTGGAGGGCCTTGATGCCCTCAATGATGCGCCTCCTACTGATGACCTGGTGTATCTGCTCTGCAAGAAGACGATGCCTGGTTTCCTTCTCAGCCACCGCCAGTGGGGCCACCTGCGTCTCTCCAGCCTCCGGCCTGTCCAAGCTGATACGGAAGCGCTGAAGTACCTGGTCGTTGACGACGAGATCAAGACGACTGTCCGAGCTCTCATTGGCAAGTATGCCACCACCTCTGACGGCATGGTATCTCCTTGGGGCAGCGACTTCGTCAAGAACAAGGGCGAGGGCCGCATTTTCCTCCTTCATGGCACCCCTGGTGTAGGCAAGACCTGCACCGCTGAGTGCATTGCCGAACTCACCAGCCGACCTCTCCTCTCTTTGACCAGCGGAGACCTCGGTGCCAACGACTACATGGTTGAGGATAACCTGAACTACTTCCTCGAGCTGGGCCAGCGCTACGGCGCCATTGTCCTCCTCGACGAGGCCGATGTCTATCTTGAGCGTCGCCGCGGCGCTGACATCTGGCGCAACGGTATCGTGTCCATCTTCCTTCGTGCCCTCGAGTACTACCGCGGCGCTCTCTTCCTTACCACGAACCGCGTCCGCAGCTTCGATCCTGCCTTCCTCAGCCGCATCCACGTCGCCTTGCATTACAAGAACCTACGTGACGAGGACCGCGAGCGCATCTGGCTCAACAGCTTCGACCGCCTCGAGCGCGAGTCCTCCGGCAAGGTCCACGTCTCCACCACCGCCCGCGAGCTCGTCTGGTCCGGCACCGAAGTTCGCCGTCTGCAGTGGAACGGCCGCGAGATCCGCAACGCCATGCAGACAGCGCTGGCGCTGGCTGAGTTCGACTCCAGCGACGAGGCTTCCGATAAGATCGTCATTGGCGAGAAGCACATCAAGGCCGTCGTCAAGATGAGCAAGGAGTTCAAGGACTCTGTTCATGACATTTACATGCCCCATCTGGCGCCTATGCCCCTATGCCACCTGCCCCCACCACATGCACATCGGCGAGTACGATTGATGCGGTACTGGCACATCAGCTAGACTGGATTTCATTTCACAGTAGTGTTTGCAAAGACACAATTTGTTTTGATTAGATAGCTTCCTACTAGTTATTCTGTTTTCACGACTTTGTCGGATGTCTGCTTGATCGTTGTCTTCCTGAGGAATGTCATAACGATATTGGATTATGGGATGCTGATTGTGCGTCGGATGGGCACACAGATTGAGAATCTAGTGTATGAATTTATGAATAAGAATGATATCAAACAAGTATGGCTTTTCTCTCTTCTCTTCTCTAAGATGATGCGAATGCTTCGCCATGAGTCGTGTTCTATACCACCCACCACTCCACACTATGCTTTTCTCTTAACTGCTGTCATTTTACATGTACAATATCGCAACATGACCCAAGCACAATCAAAACCAGCAGTAACTCTACTCTCCAAGAATCGTCCTCCTTAGCTTATCCTTTTCGCCGCTATGCTCACACATATCTCTGAACAAGCCACCGTCCTTCTCCCACAACTCCTTGGGGCTGCCGAACTCGGCAACTGATCCTTCGCTAAGGACCAGGATGCGATCGAAATCAGCAATGGTGCTGAGACGATGCGCAATGACAATGAGAGTGCTCTCCGTGAACTCCTCACGAATGCTTCGCTGAATCAAAGTGTCCGTGGTCATGTCAACAGCCGATGTAGCCTCGTCAAGAACCATAATCTTAGGACGTGACACAATGGCACGGGCGAGGCAAAGAAGCTGTCGCTGGCCCTGTGACAAATTGCCGCCAGACTCGGAAACACCGCTTGACAGGTCCTTGAACAAGTTCGTGTTCTTAGCAACGACAGTAGACGTCGCGGAAGAAGGCTCATTTGTCGGCGTGCCTGGTTCAGAATCAAGGAGATGGACTCGTGCAAGAGAATCACGCAACTCCTCGTCCGTGTGGTTGTCAAATGGATCCAGGTTGGATCGAATGGTGCCTGAGAAGAGCACGGGGTCCTGCAAGTTTCAATCAGTAAGAATAGCCCACACAAATCCTAAGTGTCTCCGTACCTGTGGGATGATAGCCAGTCGCGAACGTAAGCTGTGAAGATCCATCTTGGCAATGTCCAATCCATCAATTATAATCTGGCCCGACCTCGCTTCTAGGAAACGGAAGAGGGCAAGAGTCAGAGATGACTTGCCGGCGCCGGTGCGTCCAACGACACCAATTCTCTGGTTGTTGCCAACACTGAACGAGATGCCTCTTAGAACAGGAGGCAGATCAGGCGCATATGAAATCACCAAGTCCTTGACCTCAATAGTACCAGAGGTTGGCCACGCGGCGGCAGGCTGCTCGCCAACCTGCGACTCCGTAGGAAGTTTCGAGTACTCAATGACACGCTCGGCGGCATTCATGTCAAGCTCCAGGTTCGCGTAATTGCGGAGCGTGAACAGAAGATTGGAGGCGAAGTCCAAGGCAAAAGACAAAGTGAAACCAGCCATTGCTGCATCCACATATGGGGTAGCAATGACGATGATGCCAACGGAGGTAGTGAAGAAGGTTCCGAGAAGAGACATGCGGAAACCCATCCAGCGGTTGGTAAGCCAGATGTACACGCTGACAACATCCCAATCGTCAAGATGCTTGTACATTCGGTCGGTATAAACCTGGCTTTTCTGGAAAGCCCTCAGTGTAGACATGCCAGCAAGGGCCGCGTTAAACAACTCAAAAACAGGCGATTTGGCATTGCTCTCGAGTCTCTTCATAGGTCTTGCGCCATCCATGTATTTCTTGCCAATGATACCACCCAGGAGCACAAGTACAAGAGCAAGCGGAAGAATATATGGCGATACTAGCGTAGCGGCAACACAGATGCCTGCGAGACCCAGTACGTTCCAGAAGAGCAGTCCCAAATCTAAAGTGATGCGGTTATCAATGGTATCGAAATCAGACGTGAGTCGGTTGAGGATACGACCGACTGGGACAGTGTCAAGCCATCGAAGAGGGGTTCTCAAAACCGTGTAGAGGATCTCATTGAACATGATTCTGCTGGCCTTGAGACTCATAATGAACGACCAAAGGAAGCGGAGGGTGCCGACTACGGCACTGCAGCCTGCAAGAGCGATATAAATGCCGAGATAAAATCCCAGGCCACGATGTGTCGTGGTAGAGGCCATTTCAGAAGTCATTCCAGGCATAGGGCTTTGCTGTAGGCTAAACATATACGCATAACCATGCTCCTCACGGGCACTGAACTGCTCAATGTTGTTCTCGGGTTGCTCAGTCCAGATCTTCAGCCACCAGTTTCGGCCTAGGAAGTAAGTCAACCAAACTGTGTGCCATCAGACGTGTTCAGGCCACACTTACCAATATCGCATGCTTCGAACGAAACATAGAAGAGAGCGCACACGATCCAGAAAGGCCAGCTTCCGCTTGCCTTAAAGTAGGCACTGTAAACATGGCTCTTTACACCTCCTTTCTCGCGTGTTTCATCCTCGATGAACTTCTTCGTATCCTTGGAGGGAACCTTTCGTAGCGTGTTATCTGTGGTTTCATCTGCTTCAGCAACTGATGCATGCTCAGAGTTCACAACAGTAGACGCCGCAGTAGCTTCGTCCTCTTGAATCTCCGCTTCTGTCTGCTCATTAGTCTTAATTCTCTCTAGAGTTCCATCCTCCTCCAGTTCGGAAGTTAAACCCGAGTGCAATACTGTGCCTCCTTCCAGCTCAACTAGGAACTTGGCCTCATCCTTGACAAGTGCAACGTGATGAGTAACAAGGATTCTGGTTCTACCCTTGCAGATGTCACCCGAAATACATTTCTCAAAGATATGGCGACCAACATGAGCGTCGACAGCACTAAAGATATCATCCATAACAAGAATCTCAGCGCGAGAATAGATGGCACGAGCCAAGGTGATACGCCACTTCTGGCCGCCACTTAGATTGATACCGTTCGCACCCAACTCAGTGCTGTCTCCATCAGTGAGGATCTCGAGGTCTTTCTTCAGAGCGCAGACCTCAATAACCTTGTTATATCTTGACTCCACGTAGGGAAGGCCGAATAAGATGTTGTTTCGGAAAGAGGTGCTTTCAAGCCATGGTGTCTGACTGACGTATGCAATCGAGCCAGGGATAATCCAGTTACCAGGGTGGGCGTTCGCATCGTTGCGCTCTAGAGGGGAGAAGTTGGTGGCACACGAATTGCTCCTTCTAGAAGATCCACTTCTCCAAGAAGCGCGGAAAGTACAAGACTTTTACCGGTTCCTGTCTTACCAGATATGACAGATAGTTGACCAGAGGGAAGGTCAAGTTAATATTGCGCAAGACGAACCGGTCCTCCTCGGGTGTGTCCACATCGACCGGCCAAGCAATTGTCGCATTCTCAAATGCAACCTCAGGGCCATCAGTTACAATCTTTTCAATCTCAGGTCCCTGCAGGTAAGTATCGATACGTCTGACCGAAACCAGCGTATCCATTGCACCAGTGAGAAGCTCGGGAAGGGCACCGAGCGTAATCTCCAAAGACTTGAACACGCCAATGCTAACAAAGGCAACAGAGGGCGAGAGGCTCCCATGGGTAATAGCATATGTTGCGAGAGAGGCTGCTGCCAGAAGAATGGGGCTAATTACCCAAAGAGCGAACAGCACGGTATCTCCAGCGAAGACACGAGCAATCATGGTGAGTTCCTTCTCTCGCATATCCAGAATGCGACGCTCCCACTGTTTCTCCAATGCAGCAAACTTTATTTGACGGATGCCCAGCAAAGCTTCATTAACGACTGCTAGCTTCTCGTCTCTCGTCTTCATGAGCCTGTCTGACGCTCTCATGTACACCCTGGCTGCGAATGTGTTGAGGGGCAGGATCACTGCCCAGGCGAGGAGTCCGGCGCCAAAGGGTAGCCATCCCAATAGGTTGACCAAAAACATGGAATAAATGAGCAGTCGGAGAATACTGAGGAAGATGAAGAATTGCATATGGGCAAAGCCGGCGACACGCTTGCCATCAACACCAACGAGGTTAACAATAGCCTGGCGTGACTTCAAAACACTCGCTTCATCAGACTCAGCAGATTCTTTCTTGTCTCCGCCTTGTTCGGAATCAGGTTGAGCATCGGTCTCGGCACCATCTTTGGCCTTATCCGCGGCTTTGACGATCTTTCGCTTAAGAGATTTCTCAAAGACAAGTGCACCAATCTGGCCTCGCAATGGAAAGGCCAGCAAGGACAGACAATACCAGTTGATGTAGCCATCCAACCACTGTTTCCACATTAGCATAATTGTCAAGAAAAGGAGTTCTGCATAAACCATCAACTTACCTGCTCAGCAAGATTGAAAAGACCTAGATACAAGACCAACATCCACAGCTCCTCGGTGGCTGATTTGTCTCGAGAGGTTTGCTCAAGAATTCTGATTAGGCGGAGCATCGTTAGAAACGGTCCTAACCCGAGAATGCATCGGACTATACATAAGGCCCAGGAGGTAGCAATACGATATCGATATGCCCAGGTTAAAGAAGACATCAAGGATCCCTTGAAGTTGTACTTTACCCAAGAGGCAACCAAATGATCAGCACGGAGTGTGTGATCAGGCTCGGGGATGTCTTTTTCAGTCAGGTCGCCATTCTTGGTGGCAAGATCGAGCAGCGGTCGAGGATATGCCCAAGTGAATCTACTAAGAACACTGGTTGTCCACTGCCTATCAACAGGGCGACCTCTGAAGAAAACCTCGGGACGTCGGGGCAGAAGCAAGCACACAATGGCTAGCGAGACGACAACGACACCATCAACAAGCCGAAGAACCAGAACTGCGTCTCGAAGGGTGGCCCCATGACGAGACGACTCAACAGCCTGGAACACATTGGCGATAGTAGTTGCCACGCAAGAAGCAAAAGCCCAGAGACCGAGATCATGTGCCTTCACTGGAGAATGTGTGGCGCCAAGGACGACGGCCTGCATCAGAATGATGGCCTAGATTTCCAGATCAGAACATGGAGGCCATAAGGCAAGAAGAGATAACTTACCCAGGCAGCTGTGGTCAGCCAATTGGAAAGGAAAAGGCCATCATGAGCATTTTTGATGGTGGAGAGTACAGAAATAGCAGCTGACAAGCCGGAGCCAAGGATGGAAAGGATGAGGATGGTGGCCTTGGTACGTCGGTTTGAGAAGGCAGCAATGGCTTCTGGGGTGCTCTTGCCGTCGATGTCCTCGTAGAAATTGTCTTTGGGTGTGGGTTTGCGAATATGGGATAGCAAGGCAAACAAAGCAGGAAGCCCAGCGAGCCCTACGACAGCAAGGCCAGCGGCGGAAAGCGGTAGCACAACGGGATGCGCCATGGCAGAACAAGCCGGCAAGGCCGCAGCAACCTCCTAGCGAGGGCTAGCAAAGCAAAAATGTCTACCTTGTGTATCTACGAGTGACGTCTGTTGGCTTACTCTTTGAGGGTCGTTCGGTGTGGCTCGGGCCAAGATATTGGTTGACAGGATAATAAGCACGATGCCGGATCAGATGGTTGCCGAAAAAGCGCCTAGCACTCGGCACGGAAAAGCAATGCCAAAGGAACACACGCAATGCCTGAATGGGAGAGGCGTCGGTTCCCAGTGGTGATTGGGGAAAAGCGCGTGCGGTTCACAGACCGCGTGTGGCTTGCGAGCGCGGGTCTCAAAGATTTGAATAAGGTTGCACAAGAAAAGGAACGGGATAGAGCGAGGCGAGGCGATGCGAGGCTCAAGTACAAGAAAAGAACAGGGTCTTCCCGCCGGCTCGCTCTGAGGATTGGGAATACGATAACGGATAGTCGGAAGCAGTCGCGCTAACTAAACAGACCCTGGCTGAGGCCGAAGAGTCATTGGGATCGGTGCTCGACAAGATTGGTTCCAGTTTGGTCAGCAGCCAATTGCTCGAGGATCCCAGCACCGCGATCTGGGTCTGACAGCGTTTGGCGCGGACGTTGTGGTGGATAAATAGGCAAGTCTGGCATCAAAAGATCCCTGATAGCATCCCGCCACTAGCAAGGCACTATGCCTCATGCGGGGAGGATGCAGCCTCCCACCCAGGCAGTGGGTGATGACGAGCGATCCGTCGACCCGTTTTGATCCTATCGCAGCCTCGACGGGTGAGCATGGTGTTGATGGACGCCTCTCTGCTTGGGGAATGGTATGGTTCGTGGACCGAGGGGCCTGGGGACCTGGCATCTTAGGCAACGCAGGAAGCGCAGTCAGGGCAGGTGGGCAGGCGGACAGGCGGCCAGCGTCTGACTCACTCGGGCAATAAGATATCATGGTTCCACGCTAGGAAGGCCGTTGCCGAGTACATCATGTCGTGCGCTTGCGTCGGATGGCGGGCGCACCCAATGGCGATGCAGCAGGGTCTCGACGTTGTATTTATGTATGTCTCTGCCTGCGAGGGAAAACAAGGTGGATATCGAGGAATTGAGACCGTCTTGGTGGCGGCTGCGCTCCGCTTTAGGCAGGTGGGTGGAGGTCGCTCTTGCTGTTGCCAGCCTCCTTCCAACTGCTTGAATTCATTCACTGACTTGCCTGCCTTGCTCCTTGCTCTGCTCGCAATGGACCTACTAGATTACCTAAGTACCTACCTTAGGTACCCAGGTACCTACTAAATTACGGCCTGTACTGGTGCTCGACTAAATAGAGTACTACTACTACTCTTGTAATTGAGTGATCAAGCTATCAGATCTCTGTCTTACTGCACTACTTTATGCTTGATAGGATACGTCAGAAAGACAACACCCTGCATCTGGTTCGCTAAGAATCACTTGACCTCGTGCTTCTGCCGCCGTGAATCATTCCTGAGTCTGATATAAGTTCTCCTCGCTCCGTTTCCGAGAATACGAGGGATACACCACCCATCCAATCATGGTTCTGAGGCGATCTTCAGGTAAGATTCGTCACATTTAAGGATGCCTGCACAGATATGCAGTGGCCTAGTGGCCCCAACCCACCCAAGTGTTGATGTTTCGCAGTGTGTCCAATGCCGAATGCTTGCGGCAGGGGAATACGACGACTACAGATATGGTTTGTCTCGATGTTGCCTGCTCATACCCTGGACATCATAGCATCCCCGCCAGCGTGATGGCTGCTCCCGCAAACAAAAGGACATTAAGGATATGCTGGGGTAGTGGGACGTCTTTTACCGTATTGTCATGTACTAAAAACCGCTATTTTCCGAACATCATAAGAATACCTAATTATGTCGCCATGCACTGTGCCGAATCTTCTTCTCACCTCATTAAGGCACCGTGAGTCACGTTCACTGAGAATACGCAGCAAGCTTATCTCAGGCAGGTCCTGGACGCCATTGACAGCAAAGGCAAGCAGGCGTACAGATGTTGCAGGATTACGTACAAACAGAAGTGCCTCTATTGACATTGACACTGGCATGGTATTTGGCCTTGTGGCCCCCAGCAGTCAAGGGATCTCTGAAGTAAGGCAGTGAATGGGCACAGCGCAGCTGATGACACGCAATGCATGGCCAAGCATGTCAGCATCACACGCATATAGTGCACACCCACACCGCCTGGCAAAGCTGTGAACGCAGTGCTGCGTCGCGGCGAGAAGCAGCATCGTTAGATGGTGCGTACAACCAAACACCCGATGCGAGTGTGGCCTTCTCGACCTTGGCTGTCGCCATTCGTCAATGAGCCAGCCATCAGGCGCAAGGGTCACGAATGGTATAAACACACATCAGGTAACTGATCTGACGCGCTACTGTGGTGATCTCAATTGGGCTGCTTTGATCCAACGACATGTGACCGTTAGTCAACCCCTAGGAACCGTCCACAACTCGCTATGTGTTTGTTTGTTGGTCGGTCGGTGGTCAGTTGGTGGTCATATCTTGTTGATTGGAGGCATGACAGGCAGGGATCCCTTATTCTCAGCAGCGGCGGCAGAAGCAGCAGCAGCAGCAGCATAGCAGATGCGGCATTCCGGAATAGGTGCTGAAACTTGGCCGTGCATGAGCGCTTCTCGATAGCCTTTGTAGTGCTTTGGATTGCACGAATGAACGATTGATTATTATTGTGTTTGTAACAGCTCCACTCAAGCTTGCCGCAAACTGGTGCTCCCTTAAGCAGAGCCGTGCGGTGGGTGCGGGATACAAGTGGCAGGGAGGCTGTTAGTGGAGTGGGCAAACAGAGCTCCCATCGCGTTGCCTTGGCGAGGGAATGGTCCAGCCTGGTACCAGCTCAGCTAACACGATGCTGCTCTGTCCCCCACGGGCGCGCGTTAGGTTGAATAAAAATGTTCCAGATCTAGTAGTTACCAAGGTAGCTAGCCTTGTTGGATGGATTGGATAAAATCACCCGCCCTGCCTTGCATAGGTCGGTAAGGCAGGTAATTACAGTACAGGTAGGTAGGCAAGTAAGGTAGGTAACGGTAGGTGGTCCAAGGAGGCAGTCACAACACTTCGCGCCCCAACTAACCGCCGTATCAGCCACACCTTCCTCCCAGCTTCTAACTCCTTCTCAACCTCAATCGTCGACAATTCATTTCCCTTCTTCCTCTTCTTCTTCTCTCTCCTCCACACCCTTCACCATCAGGCCTGCCTATCGTCCCCACCCCACCACCTCCAACCGACTTCTACCCATCCGACTTCCCACGCCGCACCCTCACTCTCCAAGCCAATCGTGCATCTCCACATGCAGGTCGATATACAGCCGCCATAGCACACGCGCTTCCATCGATCCGCCGTCACGATGAAGGCCACGCCGCTCATCATCAATTGGCACGACCAGAACGCGCCCATCTACTCGGCTCACTTCGAACCCGCTGGCAAAGGCCGCTTGGCCACAGCTGGTGGTGACAACCATGTTCGCATCTGGAAATGCGAGGCTGACGGACCTGAGCGGAGGGTCGAGTATCTCTCCACCTTGTCCAAACATAACCAAGCTGTCAACGTTGTCCGCTGGGCTCCCAAAGGTAGGATTTGACGCTCTGCTCTGTGCCTGTATTCCCGGAACAATCAACTAACACGTATTCTCCCCATGCTAGGAGAGCTCCTCGCTTCGGCCGGCGACGACGGTAACGTGATCCTCTGGGTCCCTAGCGAACTTCCCCGACTACCTTTGGTTCCGAAGGGCAGGACGACAAAGAGTCATGGAGGGCAAAGCACATGTGCCGTTCCAGTGGCGCGGAAATCTACGACCTGGCTTGGTCTCCCGACGCTGTGCACTTCATCATTGGCAGCATGGACAATATCGCCAGGATTTACAATGCCCAGACAGGTTAGCATCCCCGCACCCTTGAGGTTCTCGCTTCTTCTAACTTGTATCAATCAGGTACACTTGTTCGACAAATCGCCGAGCACAGCCATTACGTTCAGGGAGTCGCATGGGACCCTCTTAACGAATACATTGCAACCCAATCGTCCGATCGATCGGTACACATCTACTCTCTGAAGACGAAAGACGGACAATACACTCTTACCCAGGAGGACAAACCACCTAAGATTGCCAACCATGCCAAAGCCGATCTCCCTCCTCGCCGTATCTCATCCAGCAGCCCTGCGCCGCCTGACTTTGGTCACCGAGCTCAGCTGTCAGTCGTCGACTCCAACACGTCTGTTGGGTCCCCGCGCCGTCTGCACCAGGAACGCCCACTTCCTTCCCATCGGCTATGAACCCGCCTAGCGTCGTCAGCCATAGTCGTCGGTCGTCATTCTCATCCCGCCGTTCTGTATCCCCGCGCCATCGATGCCTCTTCCTGCAGTCATGCCTATGGAAGCCTCGCCAAAGCCTCACTCTCTAGCAGCCGGTCTAGGCCTTGGGGTAAAGAACGCCAGTCTTTACGCGAACGAGACGCTCACTTCTTTCTTTCGCCGGCTTACCTTTACGCCTGACGGAAGCCTGCTTTTAACCCCCTCTGGACAATATCAAACTCAGCACCAGGTGGACAAGGATGCCAAACCAACATACGAGATAATCAACACTGTATACATTTACACTCGTGGTGGCATTAATAAGCCGCCTATTGCTCATCTCCCGGGCCACAAGAAACCTTCTGTGGGTGTCAAATGCTGCCCAACGTTCTTTACCCTTCGCCAGACCCCGCCAAAGACAAAGCATATCACGATTGACACGTCTTCTACTGATGATGCGTTGCCATCTCTTCCGGAACCTATCTCGCATCCATCTCCGGCTGCGTCTGTGATGGAGCCTCCGCCGCCGCCACTGCCAACGCCAACAGAAAGCTCATCAACTCCATCGAAAACACTGACTGTAGAAACAAATTCTTCTACACCAGGTCCCAAACCAGCCTTTTCTATGGCCTACCGAGTAGTTTACGCCGTGGCTACACAAGATTCCGTATTGTTGTATGACACGCAACAGAAGACACCCATTTGTGTAGTGAGCAATCTTCACTGTGCAACGTTCACCGACCTTGCCTGGTGAGTCATGATTGTACGTGAATGAACATGAAAAGACGCTAAATAAATGCTGCAGGTCAAGCGATGGTCTCACCCTAGTCATCTCCTCATCTGATGGCTTCTGCTCTACTTTATCCTTTGCGCCGGGCGAGTTGGGCGAGGTATACAAGGGAGAAGTCGGCCCACCAAAGTCTCAGTCAGGAGTTGCTGCCACGAGCAACTCAGCTCATAACACTCCTACACCTACGCCGACGTCCAATTTTGCACCGCCATCGCCCTATCCGAACGGACCACAACATCAACATAGGAATTCGGCAAGCTCATTTACAGCTCCGTCCCCTCCAGCATCAACGACTGTTGCGACGCAACGTCCTTCTTCTCCAACCCGATCAAATTCAACGTCGTCAATTGCTACGCAATCCTCGGCAATTCCTACGGGTGTTGTAAGCAACCCACCTCTCATTTCTGGGAGCGTCCCCGGTATAACCGCCACCCACTCTGCCAAAGTCACTGGTGTTCCATTGACCACACCTCCGGAAACACCCAAAAATGCCGCGGTCGGTACGGCAGGCAGCAAGCGTGACGCCAGTGAAATTGAAAAGGAGGAGAGTAAAGAACCGAAGAAGAGGCGCATAGCGCCAACTCCTGTTGGGTCTAAATCATCATAAAGATGAGGACGTGAACTGGATATATGTACTAACGGTCACATATTAGCTCATAATCTTGCAAAAAGTGAAGGACCATGGAGAACACACACTAGGCAGTGTTGATGAAAAACCGGGTCAATGAGCATGGAAAGGCGTTTTGGTTTGCTCGGGTAGGCGCAATTACGGATGGCCGTTTGGGTGCCAACCCTTATTGTCAAGGTTGCTTGATAACAAAGGTCTATGAAGGATTCAAACATTGTACGAATGGGTTTTGGTGTTTGGGCAATCTACTAGGCTAGTCTGAATTTCATGAATCATTTCAACACAGGCATCCACCCCTTCCTGGGGATGAAACCAGTGACTTTCTCGTCGTGTAGTATATCTTTGCCTTGTCTGCCGGTCACGACGCTCCTTTCGTGGTCAACACCATGAATATAGAATGGATAAGCAAGACGGCCATTGCCTGGGCCAGGAGGCCCAGCCTTGGATACTTGTGTAAGCAATTCCTCGTGGTTGGTGTCAGCGTTCATCGCCTCCCAGACTACACGGCCTCGGTGTCTCCTCTCTACGAATCCGCATGCTTGGCGGTCCATAGAAAGGAACCATTTTCGCTGGTGAACACTGCCGATGGAGTTGAAGGCACCAGTGTAGGCGTTGGTGCGGCGAACTTCCTCGTCTTCCAGTTCTCGCATCTCACGCTCCATAGGAGAAATAGGTGTATCTGCGTCCATATTGGGCAGACCGCTAGGTACGAGGTGGGCATCATCTTCCTCGTCAGAGTCGGAGCAGGAGTTTACTTGCGGCGCTTGTGCGTGTTTGCCAACGCGGCGCCGTCTACGGTGCGTACGAGAGCTCTTAGCGCGGCCGGAGGCATCCTCGGACTTGGTGAGCCGCAGATTGATAACGTACGGATCAGGGAGCTTGGTGCCATGCAGACGAAGGCGGATTTTGCGCTCTTGAAAGGCAGCGTGCAAGAGTGCTTGTTGAGAGAGGGGCTGAGAGGTGGGGAGAAGAGGATGGTGAAGAGGGATCTTTTGCAGGGGTATGTTTACTCTGACGGGGCAGAACGGTATAAGTCCCTGTGTCCCAGATAAGTAGCGAGCCTGTTTGGGGAGATGCGGTCTCAATGAGGTGGTTCTATTCGAGTTATGTGTTAGCATATAGGATTCAGTGTATGCTAGATTCGTGAGAAAATAGGCTTGTTTAGTTTCTATACATCAGACTGGAGATGTCAATTTACTGGCTCTTTTCACATACCCAGAGACAATGAATGCGCGTTTCGGTCGCATTTCTCATTAACCGCATGCTGTTAGGATCGCCGGGCAGACCATACATGATAGCCCAGCTGACGCTACTGGTCTTGTTGATCTGTAAGCGAAGGTCGTAGTGCGTGCCAGCGATAGGGTGGTCATGTTGGTGTATAACAAAGTGAGCTCCTTCAGGACTGCCGGCACATGAGCGATAAAGGTCCGCGTAGGACGGTATAGAAAGAAGAGGAGCTGGGGGCTGCGAGAAATGCGTTTAGATAGCTGGGTAACGAAGTGAGTAAGATGGTCTGCGACGTGGGTTTCGCCAGACTCGATGGCAGCAGAGGTTGGCTCTGGAGACGCTGTGGATGGTGGGGATGATAAGGAGGACGACGAGGAGACATCTATCTGAGACGATTTGCGAGGGAGCACATCAGACTTGCAGTTCTGAGGCGGCTCCAAGGTCCAACCTAGGTTCTTCTTTTTTATAAAGGGATTGGCGATAAGATCAGGGCTATGAGGCCGTTTGGAAGCCATGATTGATGTCTTGCTCGCCCATTCTTGCGATGTTATCGGCGATGTTTTTGTTGCCGCCGAAAAGCACGGAGAAACGATTATATGGGTATCACATTGAGCCTGCACATGTGCGTGCTGCTATCATTCATTGATAGCGTAGCAGTTTGCCATACGCGAAAATTGATGGAGGTATAGTCAACACAGGTGAGGGTAGCAAATAGGTAGGTAGAGAAGGAGAAATAAGGGTATGTTTGGAATACGTCATGGTCTACCAGGCTGTTTTAAGTACATGCGAATGCGGAGAGCGTGCATAAGGTTAGTAGGTATCCGTACATGTACAGAGTATGCACGGCAAAGTACCCGAGGAGGGCCTTGAAGTTGAATATCACATATATGGTACTCGGCAAGGGGGAAAATACAGGTCAGCTTAGGAAGCATAAACTCGATAACGAGGGCTGCGTGGACATGAAAGCCATTGCCTTTAGCATTAGTAAACTAGATAGTCACCCACTTCAGTAGGCCATCAAATGGTCGAGGCTTTTGGTCGGTTGTGCCGAGGCACATGCTTCCCAGGGCCGAGTCGGCCAATCCCAAGGGTCCACCAACAGCCGTTCCCCGTTCCCCGTGCCCACTGACTAAGGAAGTTAAGGCCTGTCTCGCCTGTCTTTACTTCATGGGGTACAGCAGCGCCGACTCCACACCATTTCTGTTTTCGCCCTCTCGTTTCCACATTCACCTTTCGCTCCATCTCCATCTCCCGACCTCCATAACCGGCCCTCTCCTCCCCTCAACCCCTGTCCTCCCCGTCCACGACACACGAGGTGCCGCTCTTCCTCCAGCAAGACACTCCCTCTCGCTGTTGACCCGCGACATCTTCGTGTTTGCGCATCTTCAGTCTCCTGCTGGCCTTGCGGCCGGCCCTCTGTCCCATTGACGTCGCACCTGGTGGCAAAGCGACGACGGGCATAATCAGTCGGCATACGTGCTTCCACCCAACCCAAACATAGAGATACCCCGGGAGTCTTCGACTGCCTTTCTTTCATAATCATGGCTTCTCCGCCTAAGCCTTGGGAGAGACCCGGCGCCGCCGGCACCGCATCCGGTATGTTGCTCCTCACCAGGCCGCGGTAACGCGCTCTCTCGGGTCTGCTTGCTAACACGCCGATTTGCTCGCAACGCAGCCGCGATACCATCATCACCTGCTTCTACAACCACCACACTGCCGTCTCCCACTTCGACGACCACCTCGACATCCACAGCTCCTCCCATCCCCGACCGCCCTTCCTCCCTCGCCTCGGTCGCAAACCAAAACGCCGCCAACTACAGCCGTCCCACCACACTCGGCACCAACACCTATGGTTCCTATGGCTCCGCCTACTCTAGCCCCTACTCGAGTCCGTACTCGCGCTTCGGCGGCTACGGAGGCTATGGTGGAGGCATGTACGGTGGCGGTATGTACGGCGGTGGCATGTATGGCGGAGGCATGTACGGCGGTATGGGTGGCATGGGCGGCATGCCTCAAAACCCCAACGATCCTAACAGCCTGACGAATCGCTTCAGCAACAGCACTGCCGCCACTTTCCAGATGCTTGAAGGTATTGTCATGGCCTTTGGTGGCTTCGCCCAAATGCTGGAGAGCACTTACATGGCGACGCAGTCGAGTTTCTACGGTAAGCTTGCACCGATATCATCCATTTATGCGTGTGATACTAATGTTTTCCAGCCATGGTCTCGGTTGCTGAGCAGTTCGGCAATCTTCGCGATACGCTCGGCTCGGTTCTCGGTATCTTTACCCTCATGCGGTGGATACGCACCCTCATCGCCAAAATCACCGGCCGTCCGCCTCCGGCCGATGCCACGGCTTTGACGCCAGCCGCCTTCGCCCGCTTCGAAGGCCGCAAAGTCGGCGCCGACGGCTCCCCTGCCGGCCCTCCCCGTGCCAGCCGCAAGCCTCTCCTCTTCTTCCTCCTCGCCGCGTTCGGTCTTCCCTACTTGATGTCCAAGATGATCAAGACTCTCGCTGCCTCCCACGAGGAGGAGGAACGCCGCCTGCAGCAGCAGGCCCTCGAGCAGCAGCAACCCATCGACCCCTCCAAGCTCGAGTTCTGCCGCCTCCTCTACGACTTCATGCCTCAGCCCAACACGGGTGTCGAGCTTGAGGTTCGCAAGGGCGATCTTGTCGCCGTTCTTAGCAAGAATGACCCGCCGGTGCTCCCAGCGAGTGGTGGCACTGCCGCGCCCGCGATGGTCGCCAAGGTTACCTCCCTCCACCTACCTCGAGGTCCTCAAGCGTCCCGGCCAGGAAGTCAAGCGCATCAAGGCCACCGCCGCCAGCGACAGCAGCCGTGCGAACACCATGACGACGACGGTCGAGGAGGTCGCCGAGGAGGGCAAGAAGGAGTACGCCACGGCTGGAGGCATGCAGCGTAGCCACTTTTACTCATAAAGGCATGAAGAAAATATCATGAAAATGGAGTTTGGGGCGGCTTTAACATATAATCGCTGCGCCATGACGATACGTCAGTCATGGTTGGTTTCAACGGGCTAACCGGTTTTGTGTACATGGTCGACAAGCATTCTTGGTCACAGCAGATGACATTCACAGTACGATATAACTTTTGTATGTGGGATATGAGCATATGTGGTCGGTGTTTTGTCCGTCCTAGTGTAGAGGGGTCTTTTTATTTCTCTCATGTAAACCACGTCCGCCTAAGGCGGTCGATACGCAGCCGTTCCGGTTGGAATTGTATAAACTCTCAATATCACCTTCAAGCTCCAAGCCGAGCAAAATACTTCGTGTTTGTCAGCAAGTTACTCCCATATGGCGCAGTCCAATGCCTTGGTCGGCCTCTGTTGCTGCAATTCTTGTACATGCATAACCCCTCGTGAACATTGCACAAAGGCTTGGGCTTTTTTTTTCTTTTCGTTCCTCCATTGAGTGACAGGTAGTGGCTGGAGTATAGCGCGTGTATGACACAGCCGAGCTCGGTTCGAGGACAATGAGAAGTTTAGCCCTCGGCCTCATAAGCGTTCGACTTGTGCTTAGGCTGGAAGTTGAACTCAGGGTGAACAGGTCCCAAGAACATCTCACTATAAAATTTGATATTAGCACACAACCATCTCACAACTTATCCGTCTCTCCTTAATCATGAAAACGTACCTGATCTTGATCCAGTCCTTGTAGTTGCCTGACGCCATCAATGTCTCCAACTCGTTTCGTCCGCGGTAGGCAGGAGGTCGGTCGTTCAGGCTTGGCGGCAGGTGTTCGAGCAAGCCGATGGGCACATATCGGTGGGAGAAGCTGAGCCACTCAAGCAGGAATCGGCGAGTAAAGCCGATGCCAAGCTCATCGGAACCCCATGCCTCAAGTCCGTGACGGACAAACTTCTCAATGTATCCCAGACGTTCGGTGGCCGACTTGTCGAGGTACTGACCCTTTTCGATCTCTTCGAATACCCAGGGCTTGACCAGGGCGCCACGACCGATCATGACGCTGTCGACACCCGCGTTTTGGATGTGGTCATAGTAGTCAACATGAGAGAAGCAGTCACCGTTACCGAGGAAGTACATGCGACCGTCTTTGGCATTAGGCAGCGTGCTCTCATCGGGCTCTGCGGCAGTATCGGTCAAGGTGTCCTTCTGCTCGTTGTAAGTCTTGATGAGCGCGGCACATTCAGCAATGTAACCCCAATCAGCCGTCTTGGTGTATCTCTGCTCACGGCTGCGACCGTGAAGAGTAATAGCGGCGCATCCAGGAGCTCCCAGGCGCGCGCGGTGCTCTCGCGCTCCAAAGGCTAGCTTTCCGATGACTGACGTTGCCGTGGGTCGAGAGCTCTTGACGCCAGTTCTTATCTTAGCTGTGATGGGAATCTCTCCGGAGACAGCGTTCATGCCACGGATCATGCGCTCCAGCTTTCCACTGGACTCTAGAAGCGCCGAGCCGCCTCCAGACTTGAAGACCATGTCAATAGGGCATCCGCAGTTGAGATCGATGAGACGGAGGTGCGGGCAGAAGCGAGACAGCGCATCGGCGGCCTTGATAGCCACCCATGGCGCGTTGGCAGCAATCTGGGTTGCAAACTTGATATCCCGAGAGTTGTCGTAGTCAGAGAATAACAGTGACTTTGAGCCAGGAGTGAACTTGGGGGCGTTAGCTCAGATTTATGGGCCTTGAGAAGCGTCCAGTCTGCCTTGGTTCCCTGGAGCAATGGCATTCCCATCGCCATCTCGGAATACGTCAGTTGAGCGCCGAGGTCAACGCAGAGTCGGCGGAAAGGCAGGTTGCCTTGCGTAGTCAAAGGCGCAAGGGTGGGCGTCTCTGCACCAAAGTACAGTCGGCGTTTTTCGGAAGGCTTGAACGGCGGGTCGACAAACCGCGCACGAAGATCATCCATACTTTCGATACCGAGCTCCTTGCGACGGTGGTGGAAGTCCTCGCTAATCTTGGTTTCTGAGTTTAGCCACTCAATGTACTTGTTGGACCGCGTGAAGTCGAGACGTTTGCGGTTGAGGTCTATCTTGACGCTCATCTTGACCACGTTGAAGATATCAGGACGCTGCTCTTCTGTTTCGTCGTCCTTAGGGGCGTCGCCTTGCTCGCCTTCTTTTTGCTCTGCGTCTGTCTTGACAGCCTCGTTGGCTTCACTGTTCTTGGCTTCGCCATTCTGAGTATCATTCTCAATGAGAACCAACTCCTTCCTGCCATCTTCGTGCTCAATCTCTTTCATGTGGCTTTTGACAAAGCGACATTTCCAGCCCGAAGGGCACTTGCCATGCTTCACGAACACGGGGCATTTGCCGTCAAAGCTCTCCAGATCACCTCGTCGACCTTCCTCAAGATACTTGCGAATATCGTGACACAAGTGGCAGCGGTCACCGTAGCGGCACTCCCGCGGGGAGAACTCGGGGTAGAAAGCTCTGCTGTTGCAGAGACGGATGGCGTCGGCAAATCGACCAAACGAGCGATCTGTGTTCTGGCCCTTGTTCTTCTTCTTCTTGTCCTTCTTACCACCCTTGCCGGAATCCCGGTCGTCTCTCCGGTTGTCATCCCTAGCATCAGACCCACGACCTTCAGCTGCATCATCATTGAAGGTTTCATCCGTAGATGCCTTTGCCGAATTGTGAATCAAGTATCTGATGATGATTAGTGACAGTCAACACAGCTGATTTCGGAGTAAAAACTGCATACTCTTTCTTGACTGGTGCCATTCCCTTGACACGGTTATCGGTTAATGGTGCAGCTGCAGTACCATTCTCCCCGTTGGTTTTGTTGGTGTCATCGGCATTAGCCGGTGCATCATGAAGACCTTCGCCTGGCACAGATTGGGCGGCTCCATCCGTTGGCGCAGATTCGGCAGAAGAGTCCAACTTAAGTCTCTTCACGGCTCGCTCCTCTGGCTCATGAACGACCTCAATGCTGGCAGCATCTCGAACGAGCTCGGCGTGCTCCTTGCCGGCGGGCACATCGCCCATTTTGACATCGGATTCCTCAGCCATGCTATTTCCGATGAGATGAGCAGGCTTGATCCGTCAAGGTTCAAGAGAATCTGATCTTCACGGCCTTTGATATGGTGAGTGTAAATGTGTGGTGCGTGTGATGCGAAAGGCTTAGGTAAGGTTGAAGGTGAAGTGAGCGTTGAGGTGAAGCCACAGAAAATTTCATTTACATCCATCGGCAGTGCACTAAGGTGGTAAGTCTACGGTAGGCAAGTAGGTACCTCAGAGGAGCGGCCGTTGAGTGGGCTGCAGCTGTTAGCACTGGCTCGTGGTGGATCAGCTTCATACTGCCAGATGATGTTGGCTTAATATGATTGCCTCAAATTCGGTGAGCAATGTTTCTGTAGGCATCGTAAAGTTCTCTTATGCCAGCAATTGACATACGGAAAGGCGGGCTGGTCATCTTCAATGGCTATAAGGGTCATGAAGCCTGATATCATTTGCCCTCAGGAAAATCACCCGTTGAGCGTTGTACCAGCAATGGTGCGGTACCCCACATTGCATAACGGATCACCCGCAAGCTAAGTATTTGACCTGTACGTGTACCTCCAACCTAGACGCATCTCCCTCAAGTAACCCCTCTAAAATATACGCCAGTCAAGCCGAGCTGAGGACTCTGGTCGACGCTGGCCAAGATAGTTTAGGCCCCTACAACTAGCAGTGGAGCTCCATTTCCTTCTCCAGATCAGACAATCAGTGGATGAGCGTGTGGAGCAAAAGCTGTGTACCTGAAGCAGGCCCTGGTCAGCCTCCGGTGCTATTATTGTCGAGTACCATGGTACATGGTAGAAATGCCAGGGGCAGCACTTCTGCCCCAAGTGTAGCAGGTTTGATTGAGTTCGGATCTGAAGCGGTTAGTCAGTGGGCTCACCCGCCTGTGGCATGATCCATTAGCGCACAAACGGCCGCTGGTGTCACCTGTAGCGCACCATGACACGGGGCACCACGCAGCGCAGTACAGCGCTCCCAGCCACGGCCGCAGCCCATCCTCCTGTGCCTGTCCTGTAATTCGTCATCTTGCGTGTGCTTACAGCAACCTTGCCTTATGCCTCTTTCATGAGCTCTTCTTCCACAGCGCATCCTCGAGTCCCTCCGGGCCACATCCCTGCAGCGAACCCAGCACCCTCGCCAAGAGCAGCACCTACCTAGTAGGGCTTATTCAGGTATGCCGGGAACAGCTAACAACCGAACCTCTGCCAAATGTAGATGCATACATCACCAACAGGATCAGCCAACCGCGTCCCCTCCTCACTCCTCTCACCTACATACCACATACCCTCGACCCCGAGAGCCAAACCGCCCTTTTCTCCCCGAGCTTCTCCCCGGGCTACGGCGTCTTGCCCACTTCATCGACGCTCGCCCGTCGAGGCGATGAAGGTCGGTGTACGATTAGAACATGGCGGATTCGGGCAGATCTACAGATAGGCCCGCCCCTCGTCTAACCAGTCCAAGGCGTTGCGGTCGCAGAACCAAGCTGCTGGCGCCTCCTCCATTGATCGATTCGATATCCCTGAAGAGTCGGACGAGTCCTCCGATCCCGCCTCGAGCTCCGGTCGTGTGCCATTGCCGAGGAGCCATACCCCAGGTCATCTTGCCAGCAAGAGCATCGACCGCCGGCGGAAGCCCTCTGAGCACTCCATCCGCCAACGCTCCCAATCTACTTCTCATATCGCCGCCGTCTCTCGATCCTCCACATCTGCCAGCCATCTCCCAAAGCCTCCTCCCATATCCAATGGCAGCACCGACGGTGACTCTCCCGCGAAGATGGCCGAGATCAGAAGCGTCTGCTGGCCATGCGCTCCAGCTCTGCGATAGCCAACCGCCCAGCTGTCCCTTCCTCGTCATTCTCAACCTCAACCACTGGACCTCAGTCCTCTTCAGCAACGGCGCCGGCGCCGGCCACAGCACCACCACCGTTGCCTCGTCTCCGAAGCAGTATCCCACATCCAGGCAGAGGAAGCACATCCCGTTTCCTCCACTTCAAAATCCCAAAGATGCCCCAGACGTACCTCAGGCTCCGGCTTCCGGAATGTACTGGTCCAAAGCCTTGACATCTGGGTCGCCGCCCAAAGCACTACGGGCTCACACGACCACAATCGTTGGCTCCAATATTTACGTCTTTGGTGGGTGCGATGCAGGGACTTGCTTCAACGATTTATATGTTCTAGATGCCGACTCCTTCTACTGGTCCGCCCCTTACGTCGTGGGTGATATTCCATTGCCTCTGCGTGCTATGACATGCACCGCTGTTGGCAAGAAACTCGTTGTATTTGGCGGCGGAGACGGTCCTGCATACTACAACGACGTCTACGTCCTGGACACGGTCAACTTCCGTTGGAGCAAGCCCCAGATTCTGGGGATAAGGTGCCGTCTAAGCGCCGTGCCCATACAGCGTGTCTTTATAAGAACGGCATATATATGTTTGGTGGTGGAGATGGCGTACGAGCTCTCAATGACATCTGGCGCCTCGATGTTTCCGACATGACCAAGATGTCATGGAAGCTCATCTCGAATGCCGACCGTCCTTCGGCTGGTGGTAAAGATGTTCGACCCAAGGGTCGTGGATACCACACTGCGAACATGGTAGGCAGCAAGCTCATTGTTTTTGGTGGTTCTGACGGCGGTGATTGCTTCTACGACGTTTGGATCTACGATATCGATGCCCACTACTGGAAGGCCGTGCCGATCCCACTGACCTACCGCCGTCTCTCTCACACTGCTACGCTCGTCGGATCCTACCTCTTCGTCCTCGGTGGGCATGATGGCATGGTGTATTGCAACGACGTGCTCCTCCTCAACCTAGTCACGATGACGTGGGATAAGCGCAAGGTCTATGGCCTCCCGCCCAGCGGGCGAGGCTACCACGGCACTGTTTTGTACGATAGCAGACTGATTGCCATCAGGGGCTTCGACGGCACCGATGTATTTGGCGATGTCGTCATCCTCGAGCTCGCCGTGCACGCGTATTACTCGCAGATCAGTCATTTCACAATAGAAGTTTGAAAAGCAAGTTCCTTTGCAATGTTCGGCTCGCTCGGCTCGCCGATGGGATAGATAGTCAGGGCGCGCGGGTCGTATCTCACGGATGGTTATGGATCACGGTATGACGAGGGAAAATGGGCAAATTGGCTGAGGAGTTAGTTGGCTGGCAGTATGATTGAATATGGTCGGTCGCGGATCTCATGGCAGCATTTGGATTTTTCTATAAACTTGAGCGAAGTATAGTTCTATACGAATTAAGTCTTTTGAATCCCTATGTGACGATCGTACATTCAAGCCGCCAACAGGCAGGCTCGTCATTACACGCTACACAGTACAGCCGTGACGCTTACTCGGCAATTCTAAGTGCCGTCTCACGATGCCTCCCCATGGTTCTTTTCAAACGCCGAAACCTCTATGCAATGGATAAAAGATCGCTTTCATACAGTAATGAGAAATAAACAAAATGTGAGAAATCATGCCAGAACACGGTATGGTCGGTTCTATAGCATGGGTGCGCAAAGCGCAAGTTGGAGGGTTCGGCTTAGGTATGTGTTTAAGCCTTGTTCTTCTCGAGCTGCTGCTTGCGGGCTGCCAATCGGCGCTCCTCGGCGGCGACCATGTCTGTAGGTTCATGTTAGTACACATTCATCTGAAGAGCAAACGGTGTGCTAGGGGCTGAGAACTTACCCTTCCACAGATCCTGGCCCTCGTACTCCTCCTTGTGAATCTTCTGCTCGATGAGGTGCTTGTGCTCGGGATCATTGGGGTCGAGAACCATAACGGTCTGCCAGCGGCCACTGCCCTGCTTGGCGTCGCTCATCTCAAAGGCAGCAGAGACGATGAGGACGGCAAGAGTCAGGGCCTGGGCGTAGACACGAGCCTGGACAAGCTTCTGGGCGGTGCTGATAGGGGCGCGGCCGACGATGGCGAGGGCGATACCCATGCTGGCAACCCACGAAGCGAAGACGATGCTGTAACGGTTCTCACGGCCCCATTCCTTGAAGCGCTGGCCGGTGGTCTCGTTCTGGCGAGCCAGCTCGATGGCGCGCTGGGTGGCATCCTGGTAGAAGTTCATGGGGTCCTGGGCCTTCTGGAAGGCCATGGAGTAACGCTCGGCATTGACGATAGAGCCGAAGGTGGTTGAGGAGGTGACGAGGAATGCTCGGAAGGGAGGGTCAGGGAGCGGAACGCCGGGTACCGCTTGGAGGCAAGAAGGACACCGCCGAGACCGATACCGAGACCGATAGCACCGCCGATGGCACCACCCTTGATGACCTCATTCTGGTGGGCAGCCTCCTCCTGCTTGCTAATAACCTTCATGTTGGGCGGGGTGTTGTAGCAGACGTGTAGACGACGTTCAAGGTATTATGTCGAGCTCGTGATCGAGTGCGACGGGCGGATTGCGGTGGATATCGTTAGACCCAAAGTCTTTTGTAAATGTTCTCTTCTCTCGATGTATCGATCAAGTGAACCGGAATTATGTGCTCGAGTTTATAGACAGACGTTGCAATTGAAGCGTCTGTGGTGGTGGGAAAGGATGGCTGTTAAATCGCGACTGTAGGCGATGAGGTCACGAATGTCGTATGATTGATATATGTGCGGGTTCAGGGTGGGTCCCTTTATTTTTTTGCTTGGTCCAGGATTTTGCGGTGACTTTTGCCGCAAATAAAAAGTGGATGACGGCTTCTTTTGGTTGTTGGTTTAGGCAGGTAAGGTACTTTGCCAGTGTATTACTGTAGGATGATACTTGTTGGAGGGTCTTGATTAGTGATGAAGTCAACGGTTCTGGTGCAGATATGAGGCGACGATTTTGTTTATGTATCCTAACGGCTGACATTCAAATCTTTCGCGCTTTCACGACAAGCCCGGCTTATTGTCGTATGTATTCCATGATGTAAGACATGGTCCCCTAAACAAGGCCTAGAATGCGGCATCCAGTTCCGCGGAGTCATGTAATCAACAATACGGGTTGCTCCGGGGCTTCCGTGCGTATTTATGTACAAAGACCGAGAAATTCCCGCCGCAAATCCGTGACAGCGCCGACAGCAACAACTCAAAGTACCATTGCTCGCCGTTACCTTTTCTCTATTGAGCCACGGGACAATTACCCTGATTCTGAGGGATTCTACCGGCATTCAACCCAATAATCCCATGTCGCGTGCGTGGCTTGATGCTAATGCCTAAGGTTCTGGCATGGCGCACTCGCCGAAGGCCGCCGGTGTTTCCTTTGTGACTGATGCTGCGGCGTCGTGCGGCGAGCTGCGGCGGCTTGTGCGGCATTTCCTACTGAGTGGCCCGCCCAGCCAGCCGTCTTCTTCCTTGGTATGAACCATGGGTTGACAACCGGTGCATGAATCGGCGGCTACGGATTCCCTGGGCTCGGTCATTCGATTTCTTAGTACTCTGGTGCTTTTGTTGTTTCCTATTTTCTTCTTTGTCATTGGCATGGTAAACGCTATCGTAACGCAACATTTCCATTTGGTTATACATGTATTTAATTGGCAACACATGATACACACACAACGCGCGCACGCTCGTCAGCACTTTGCCAAGATGTAAACAGCACTACTTTATCAAGTCTCTACAGTTCTGACAAACTTCCCCACACGAGCCATGCAAGCCATCCAGCCCAGAACATCACAGAAACATCGCCTTGCCTGCATCGATCTGGGCCAAAAACTGATCTCGAGCTATAGCTCGCCGCGTCCCCGCAAAGTGCCCATCGAGGTATAGGGTAAGCGCCAACCGACAAGAGGGGAAACGACTGGATTGTTCGATCGCAGATAAGCTCGTGCTTTGGCCAAAGCTTGTATGTATCCAATCGAACAAACCAGCTGCAACTGATATGACTTACCTCGTCACCAAATAGGATGAAGTTTGGGGATGCCGTGCCGGAATGCAAGCGAGGCGAAGATCCGATGACATCGCGATCGCCACTGTTCATCCCACCTGCGCTGGCTAGACTAGGAACATCCACTCAACGTCACCAACATTGCGTCAAGCCCATGGGCCGGCGCACTTCCAGGGGCATCACGTCTACCGTCGAGCCGGGCTGGTGTTTCTCTAGAGACGCCGACATGTCCGTACTGTGCAACTTCAAATAAATTCGTATCGCGAGCGGCGCCTATGATCCATAGCCACCCTGCCCCATTGATCTTCGCTATGAGGTCAACGAGTGGGCTGGCTGGCGACAGCATTGCGAGTACGCACGCTCGTAAAGCTTCATGTCACCACCGTTGTGAGGGGATGCGGGAGGGTGCTAAGTGCTAAACCGCATTGTGATGTATCAATAGTAATCTCTCGCGTACATGGCGAGCATTTTCAATAGTACGGTGTATGATTCTGATATGATATCAAAATGATATCGGAAGACACCGACCTGTGCAGCAGCCACAATGCACCATTGGTGCGGTAGATCAACGATTGGCTCGACGGGGCCGCTTCCCTTGCCAATACCAACGTCTCCATGACTGCTGCATGTCTGAGCCCATCGCTGGCTTCGCCAATCATTATTTCTCGGCTCCCGGACGTTTTCTCCAGAATCGGCAGGTGAAACAATGCCAGGCCATGTAAGTCACGGCGCACCAGGCTGGAGACGATCCAGCCCTTCTTGGCCTTGAGGATCTTTATTTATCAGGAAGGTTTGGACGAAGGATGCATGACCCAGTGTGTTTGGTATAAACACCCGCTGCAAGAGATTGGGGATCAATCCACACTAGCACCAGATGAGAACGACGCCGAAGGACACATTGACAGGAGCGAAAGCAAATAGTACAGCAACACCCTTCCGGGGTTTCAAAATATGCATGCTACTGGCAGATCGGAGTTTGGGAGGCTGGTTCTCGGGCATAGCTCGCGGTGATACAGCGACTGAAGCTGCAGACCTGCACCAGGGTTGGCGTCATGCTGGGTGATGCCCTTGACTCGGATGGGGATGGCTGGTTGGCTGGCTCGCTTGTTCATCATCAATTCAAGTCAAAAGAGGGAAAAAGGCCACAGTTGGAGACTCCTAGTGGCTGCTTGTTTGTTACCTACGCAATGGTTCGCTACCAGGTAGTTGCCGATCTGGGATGCCGTAAGCCAAGGGCTAATGCCAGATGCGCCGCGGCGTAAGATTGTAGCGGTTTTTTTTGTGGTTTTTTTGGAGAGTCATTTTCGTACATTTTTAAGGCCTTCCATTGCACATGAATGGAGACGAGGTCCGCATCCCATCGCCAATACAGCTGAACCCCGGTTGCTGTTACGTGGTTGAAACCCACCGACAGGTGGTGCCGGCGCACCGGCTCTACCTGTCACGGCAGCTCCGTGAGGGCTTTTTCAGGGTCCAGCTGTGTAGAGCGCTTTGGACAGGTTCCGTGTTTGCAAATGAGTTCAAGCGTCTGGGCGAGTGGCCGGGCTGTCGCACCCTCAGTGGCGATGGAGCCGTGGAATGTCCCCATTTGTTCTATAAGAATTTCTAGCCACAAGCGGCCAGCGCTTCCACGCCCCTGGACCACTCGGCAAGAGGTGACAACTGGGAGCTAAGGTAGCCTCGGCCTAGCACTACGTACAGGGAGCGAGATCAACGGGCGGGACTAGCAGGCAGCGTGGGTAGGGGGTCGACGATTCAAGCCTCGGGTAGTTTCACGGCTGGCTTCTATTATTCTATAGGCTGATGTGCCCTGTCGAGGCTGCGAGGAGCGGCGGTCAGTGGATGCTGCATTCGGAGCATTATGCCATATTCTGGCAGCCTCGGCCGAGTTGTAGTCGGTGAGTTGAGGATGTGTTGTGTTGTGTTGTGTTGTGTTGCGCTGCGTTATGCTGCGTCACGTCGTGGTGGGTGGTGGGTGGTGGGTGATGGTGGTGGTGCTGGTGGCCTCGTTAAGACGTTGCCTGCATGTTCTGCACATTCCTGTATGTACCTTTGCTCGCCTGCATCTTGGAGCCTCGCTTGCTGACGATGACTGCGAGACATGACTGGCCCGCGGAAATAGGGATGCAGCGCAACCGAGTCGCTTACACCCGTCTGCACCACTAATAAGCTCCTGTTCTCACCCAAGGCCTGGTGGAGGCAAACCGCTAAAGAAGCACAGGGCTAACGGTGCGTTGGAAATGAGTCAGGGCAAGGCATTCATCTGAGGCGACGCCAGGCTAAAGGGCGCCATTCAGGGTCCACCACGTGAAAATGGATACCGCTCTTCTTTTTCACTGTGTACCGTGTCACTGCCCTGCTTGATATTACTCTCGTCGGGCGTTGAAAGTAGGCACTGTACGATGTAGAGGTTTATTGCGGATGCGTAGACAGGAGGAAATGGGCGTGAGAAGAGCCTATTTAGCCCCAGCAGACAAGCCAGTTCCACCTTGTGGCGTGTACTCTATTGCATCCATCCAAGGCGTCTAGGTGGAGAGAATCATGGGACCCAGCGCTCATCAACTCTACCTTTGGCTCTAGACTCTTCATCTCGACAGGAGCTGCGGAAGGGGTCTTGAGCGAGAGAGCCAAAGAAGAAAGCGAGAAAGACTGGTGGGGGCGCGGAAGACCCTCAACCAAGATGAGGCGGCCGAAGCCCCCAATCTCGGAGGCTGCTTTAACACGATCGCAGGGGAAGGGGTGGTCTGGCCAGGGTTCCCGTGTCCAACACACCGGCGACGTGGAAACACAGCATTGCCCAATAAGTCAATCAATGTGGTGCCTGTTGCGACAAGATTGACTGTGGAATTTGGCGGTGACGGATGAGGCCTGGATCGTCTCTGTATGATGCCTGAGCGCATATCGCCTCTATTATTGGTGAGACTCGTCTTGGACCCCTGGCCATAGCATACTGTAGCATAGTGCGGTCAGGAAGCTTGGACTCCGAAAGGAAGAAGGTTAAGGCATCTCGAATGGTTTCAACATCGTCCGTGACGAACACGCCCCCTTTCCCATCGGTCCTTCTTGGTCAGGGTCCTGGGGAAAGCTGTGCTGCATGATCCCGGGTTATTAGCAGAGGACACAGCGCAGCCGTGCCGCATGGCCTGGACTATGAGCCGGCGAGTCAATACAGTACAGCACGGCATGCGACTGAGATGGGCGACCATACAAATGCGTGGGGCGGGTCGCAGCGTCGATCGTGCATTGACAAACAGCACCTCACCCTTGCTCCTATTCCCTGGGTTTCATTTTCCATCGGCTGTCACGAGACCACGACGGCAAGAGAGGAACCGCAAGCCCAGCGTCTCTCTCGGACTTCCAAGCAGCGGGGGCGCCGTTTGGGCTCAAGGGGCTTCTCGGCGGACGAACGGAGCTCGCGTACTACTTCTCTTAGAAGCACTCTGACCTAGGCTAGCTAAGGCTTCTGGCCGTCACGTTCCGTAAAGGTGACCGTTTGGAGGAACGGCATTCGTTGCATACATGGTCTTGGCATAGGTACCAGAGTGTTGGGATGGTTTGGGATGTGCCCTGTGCCCCAGTATCATGGCGATGGCATCGGGACTTGGCCGACATAATACGCAAGATAGGTAGATACAGTACGGTTTGCGATCCGACGTTGAACCACATGGCACTAGAGGCTCGCCGTTTTCCTTCCTCGCTCCCTCGCCCCCTCCTCCATCTCCCACACGCACAGCCCACGCCGGTTGCTTTTAGCTGAAGTCGGAGTTCTGACAAAACGTGGCAATCGTCATTGTGGCAGCGCGGCAAGTGTCAAGCGCGTGGTCGGCCTAGGGGCGGCTTCTGGGACGGCTTTTGGCACGGCCTCGAGGCTAGGACGGTTTATCTAATTTGTGCCTCCATTACAAGACGGACCAGCGTAGAGAGGCGATCGCGTTGCACAAGGCGGAATTTGCCAGATGGCGGCATGCTTTCCGTTGCCTCTAGTTCCCACTATAGAACAAGGTCCATTGCCTATTGCTAGACCAATATCTAGCGAAATAAACCTCGCTCGAGTGATCCACTCGTAGGTCCTACCCAGCCTGCTTTCGGCGTCTTTAGCCTGGTTCTCCGATGCTCTCTTTCTTCGTGGGGACCACCCTCTCTGTCTTACTTACACCAACCCACGCCCAATCACGGGCTAAGCTGGCCGTCACCATCAGTGGCTGGCACAGCAGTTCTCCAGCTCCCTCCACATCCACTTGGAGGAAAGCACCTAAACTCTAATGGAGGAGGCTCGTCGCTGTCTCGCCTTGCTTTGGGTTCGGGCTGCCATGGCATGGCTGCGAGGGCGTCGACGAAACTTGGGGCCAAAGCAAGATAAGGCGCGGTGGGCATCATGTCCAACATCGGCCAGTTCCCGTAGCCTTGCCTCGAGCTAAGCCTTGGGGTCTGCAGTTCCTTGGTTTCGACATACTTCACGGGTGCAGCTCCTGACGTACTCCCGCTGAACATCAATCTGTAGATCGAAACGGTTGTCTCTGATGATGTGCAGGCGATGCTCTCGAGCTCCTCTGGAAAGGTCCAGCCAGTTCGATTTCTGGTTAGGTCGTACAGGGAAGAGAAGCGTGCATGTGTATGTAGGTAGTATGTAGGTAGGTGTATGCATGTATGTGTGCTCGTGTTTGTGTGTGTGTGTGTGTGTGTGTGTGCTTGCTTGCTTGCTTGCCTACTTGCTTGCCTGCTTGCTTGCATGTGAGAGCGGAGAGACCCGTCTCTTGTCGCATTGCTTCTTTAACGTCCATGATGAATCCACAACGACCTATCACCTTTTCGGCGTTCACATCTCCCATCGTTCACAAGCACTCGCTCATCTCATATCGACACAATCGCACATGAAGGTGCGCTCCTTCAGCTCCCCTAGACGCTGAGAAAGGGAAAAGCAAGGACAGGTCTGCTACCTTGCGCAGGCAATTGGGCGCCCGGCAACGTCCCGCAAGACCGGGATGCCCACCCGGAAGCAGCTTGCTCTCAAGGGTCTTGGCGTCCAATTCCAGCGATGCTGAGAGATGGCCTTCTCCACCCAGGTGGCCAAGCCAGCACTAGTCCAGATACTGATGTGCCATGAGTTAGTCGACGCTAACACGTACAGTGTCCGCGAGCGGGCACTGCAAGTCGCAGTCCAAGCCGTAGCGGTTCCAGTTGGGATTGACGAGGTAATGACCACTGCATACACCCCTTGCTGCCGGAGCTTCCTCCCCCTCCCCTCTCCCCAATGGCAAGGTACTCCGATCCAGTGTACGGGTAAGTAAGTGACGGTATGCGCTTTGGGCGAAACCGTGGGGAGCAGCATTAAGTTATCTACCTTGACATGTCTGCTCCCAGGCCCGGCCGGGACCCTGCTCGTCGTGCTTCTCTCATCTTCCTCGTGAAACCTCCTGTAACAAAAAGCCCATGAACCTGCCGAGGCTGCTCTGAAAAGGCGTGCCTCTCTTTCACACCTTGTTGCTTGCCGCAGTCACCCTTGCAGCGCCGGTGGATTGGACTGGACTGGACTGCGTGAGCTTCAGCGTCGACTTACACCATCAGCCCACGGCGTATCCAGGCCCAGCTTCGCTCTTTCGTCTCTACGCCTCCGTTGCCGTCTGGTGCTGGGAACAGAGACATACCGACTGGACCTGACCTGGCTTCCTTTTTCCTCGCTCGTGCGACATACATTAAAAGCAGCCACCTGCAAGCAAGCAAGCAAGCGGCCAGCGCAGAAGAAGGAAAACAACACACGCAGCAAAAGAAAGACTCGACATTGCATGCAGCAGGCGCGCAGCAACCGACCGATCCAATAATTCCCCGTCAGCACCACCACACACGCGACGGATACCTGCTCCCTGACGACTGGACATCTTGCATTCGTACGGTGTCATTTGCAAGTGTTGATACCTCAGTAATAAGATATAAGGCACTGCAAGGCAGGAACCACCTGGAACGGGCTTCCTTCCTTCCTCCCACCTTTGTGGCTGCTCACACCCATCCACGCAACATACTTGCCTTACCACCTTTTTTTAAACATTCTTTCTCCCACCTGCATTTCCCACTCTCTTCCCTCCACCAATTTCTCTTTACATCTTTCTCCTCCTCATCATCTCTTTCCCCTACATCGCTCACCTCCGCTACATCGTACGGTTTAGAGTGCATCCTTTTCGGACGCCGCCGTTTGTTCACAGTTTATCGGCGTGCTTCGGAACCTTGCTGGCTAGCCTACTTTACTGCGCCTGCCTACCAGAAACGTCCATTATTAATTCCGGCAGTACCTTTTAGCCACCACCATCCGCTGAAACGGCACCGAGGAGCCCCCATAAACATCAGCGGTCGCCCCTCACGCCCCAGCCCACCCAGCCCACCTCTTCCAAGTGTGCTGTGTGCCTTTCGGCCTCCACTAATTTATTCGTCCTCTACCTGTACATTACGCAACCTCCTCCCCAAAAGATTTAGTATGCGGAGCGCTCTCAGGTGGTTTCACAACGCCGAAGACAAGGACAAGGAGCTGAGCCGCCGGAGCCCTCAACCTCAACCGACAACTTTCCACAACAACACTGACACCTCTACGGATTCCGACTTCGCTGCCTGCTTCGCCGCAGACGCCGACTCACCAGGGTCGCTGAACTCAGCTTCTCTGACGCAGTCACCTTCGCCCCAGCCAGGAACGCCCCCGACCTTTTCCCTGGCTTTGGTTCCGGCTTTGGATCGGACGCCGGCAACTTTCTGAACGCTGCTCCCACATCAACTCCGTCCAAGCCTATTTCCTTCAGCACGCCACTCAGCGACGCAAGCACCACCGCCATCCACATCAACACGGCTTCCACAGCCTCTCCTCACCACCCGAATCCCCTCCGCGATCCCCGACGTCGATCTGCTCGACTGCGACAACTTCAGTATGACTGTAGGCCCCGCCCTCGACGCCGGCATGGGTCGTTCCAGGCAAGACTCCTTCGTGAGCGCTGGCCCTAAGCCCATATCCGTCAACAACCCGAACCGTGACAACAATGTCAACCGGAATCGCAGGGAAAGCCTTGCTGGCAGCCTCATGGGCGGCATGTCATGGGGCGGAATGTCCTTTGGCAGTTTTGTTCGTGATGAGTGAGTCACCCTCATTGTTTCCCTCGCTTCGGCGCATCTTCCGCCTTCATTTAGGCCGCCATTTTATTTTCTGTCCCCTCCACCTCCTGCCTTCTTTCTGGCCTCCGAAAAAGGTCGCGCAGATCCAGGTTGCAGGAATTCTTGTTGCTTCACCTTGCCCCAATATTTACCCTGTCTTCTGCTGTTAAACCCCAGCTCTCCTCCCACTTCCGCACGCTGTCTCTCATAGTGGCTGACACCATGTCTTTCGCAGCATCATGATGCAGGGCACCTCGCCCTTCGGAACCCACCAGTCGCCTTCATTCCACTCTTCCTCATATCTGCCTAAACTTGAGGCGAATTTTATGCGAGACTTTACTTGCTGCGGCAAGATCCTGCCTAACTTGCACGATCTGCTCCAACACTACGAGGAAGCTCACACCCAACCGAGCCCTAATACGTCTCGAAATAATGCTTTCTCCCAGTTCGTTCAGATGGGCATGCAGGGCACCCCAAGATGGGAGGCTCCGGTGCTAGTTCATCCACACCAGGGCAATCTGCAGTTCAAACACCCTCGGGGCAACCTGGACAGCAGAACCGTGGCGCTGGTATGTCCATGATGGGCAACTCGCGAACCATGGGCGTTGACGATGGGCAATTGGGCCTGGGTGTTGGCTCCACCATGAACGACGAAATGGATGCCGTCGCCGACATGGAGATGGATGATGCAGTGGGAACCATGGAAATGGACGACAGTCAAAAGATGCACCAGACTCGGCAGCTGTTTGGTCAGCAACAACGACCACAGCTCAACATGAACACATCAGGTCTCACGCAGGGTCTGCGAACATCTCAGCCGCCCACACCGGCCGCTGTCAGCTTCGGCCTGCAAAATAACCCCACTGTCTCATCTGTCAACACACCCACCCTGACTACCCATCAACAGCTGCCGCAACAGACGCAACAGACGCAGCAGCCAGGCATGGATGACATGGATGAGGATCTTCCCGGCATGCCCATGGGTGGTGGCAATGCAGCCGACATTGGCGACAGGAGTTTTGCCGGCGGAAACAATGATTCGAACTTCTGCATCAATGACCCTGGCAAGCATCTCTTCAGCCCGAACGGCGCTTTCCCTCAGGGCAACAGATCAATCCAGGCCCAGCTCGCTCAGCTGGGCCTGACACAGAGCCAATTTGCCGATCCTGAGGCTAACAAGGCCCTGATGCAGCGACTTCAGAGTATGATGATGCCAGAGGAGCATAAGCCCTTCAAGTGTCCCGTCATTGGCTGCGAGAAAGCCTACAAGAATCAGAATGGTCTAAAGTAAGTTATCTGTCGCGATCCCCGCCGTCAACCCCTCCCTCGACTGCCGGATGAGGAGATGTGGACCATTTATTGCAAAAGGCTAACGCATGACTCGTACTAGGTACCACAAAGCACATGGCCATCAGACGCAGCAATTACATGAGAACGGAGACGGTACTTTCTCCATCGTCAACCCAGAGACTAGTGCACCCTACCCGGGCACGCTGGGCATGGAGAAGGAGAAGCCGTTCAACTGCGAAACGTGTGGCAAGCGATACAAGAACCTTAACGGTCTCAAATATGTAAGTTATTTTTCTTTCACGCATTGATTCGCGTCATCACTGTGACAGCTCACTAACCATCGTTGTAGCACAAAGCGCATTCTCTGCCGTGCAATCCTGAATTTAAACTTCAGGCTATGGCGGCCGGTTTGAATCTACCAGGCATAGGCGAAGATCAAATGCTTCAATAGAGATGACCGCATCCGCCTTTCATCAGCTCACTGGGTGGAGATCTACCGTGCCAGGAACCGAGAGAATCCATGACGTTGACGTGAAGGATGACGGAGGTCTCGACCAAGCCTCTGCATCCGCCTCTACGCCGTCAGTCTCTACTGTCGCTAGGCCGACGACGGGTTCCCGCACGGGTTGACGCCTGTGGCTGGATTTACCGTTTTGCTGTCGAGGTGGTGAAAAGTGCTTTACGTTTGTTTTAACGATTCATGGCATGCTGCGGCGGCGTTATTGCATGGGTTACTTCTCCAGGAGGAGTGTGAGCCTCGTCTGTCGACCTCATTTTGAGATCGTTTGTTTTTTCACTTCATTGAGCATTAGCTCCGCTGCACCCCTGCCTCATCCTCTCTCAAAATTATACCCCACCCCGCTCGAGATCGACAACTTCTGTGGCTACAAGATATGTTTGCCCAGCTAGATTAGCTTTCTCTGGTTTATACTCCGTCGGAAGCGGCCTCCGCCTTTTGCTCTATCTCCGCCAGGACGTCCCTGCTTGTCGATCTATCATTTTGATGACGCTTGAAGGATTCGGCGTCTGGGACCCAAGGAGGTAGCTGGTGGTTCCAAAAGACATGGTGTTGCGTTTCCAACTGCTTTTAGAATGTATGAGTCTTGGAGTATGAGCATGATTAAAAAGAGGTTGTTGGACTCGGATTGGCTCACGTGTGTGTGATGGCCATATCTTGCTATGTTCCCGTGGTTTGGTTTGGTTTGGTCGGCTTGGTCTGGTTTGGTCTGGTCTGGTTTGGTTTGATTCGGCTTGGTTCGGTATCCGCGTTAGAAGTTGTCATCTCTCTGTTTTGGTTCAGCTTGGGAACCCTCATCTACAAGCGAAGACACAAAGAGCGAGGAGAGTACAGGCCTTGGTGCTGATTGTAGGTGGGCTCGATCCATCGTGTTATAATGCATAATCAGTCTCAAGGTCGAATAAAATGGGGTTCGCATGTGTGCGAGCGGTATCTCTTACACGAGCACAAGCATCTTCCTAGTATTGAATATACCTACTTATCGTACAACCTCAAAGTATTCCGTGACCTTGTTCTTCAAATTTGGACTGGTCCTTGTGCCATCAAGAACCCTGCCTATGATGGAGTGATGTGCAGCCTTCTTTCCGCTGCATGCTTGTTGGTACATATTAGGTGTGTATAGAAGCGCATCGGCTTTGAAATAATCCCAACAAAGTCTTTTCATGATGCCATTGAGTTTGCCTCGATCGGGGTCCTGATAGAACCACGTCTGTGTGCTTGGTCCTTACCCTTTGGACAGATGAGTGACGATGGCAAGTAGAACAACGCGAGCCGAAGTGACCGCATCATGAGGAAACAATGATGAGATTCCTACTGTAATCCCCATAATATTGATGCCTTATCAATGAATCAAGTCTGTTCTCGACTGTGCGTTCTTACTTACACGTGCAGTATAAGATTATTCCCGGTACTTTTAGTGTCTCACTTCATGGGCGACTAACTTTGGCACGGATGGTCATCGAGGGTCAACCTAGAGGTTTCTGGTGAAGACACATGCAAATATATTCTATCTATGATAAACTCCAGCTGAGCAAATGCGTCCTAGAAAGCCATTGTAGAAGACGAAACGCCCAAAGCCAGATAGTAAAAACGCCCTGTCGATGCCAAAGAATTTAGTGATATTGCGAAAGGGGTGTCGTCTGCACTGCCGGAGACTTTGACAGCACTGTGGTTAGGAGTATAGTTTTGGTACATCGTTGCTCCTTGGTTGGTCTTTCGGACCTCATAAGCACATGATCCATCTCGTCGTTGCATGAAAATTGTAAAAAGTTCCTGTCGTTATGGGCCCGCCCGCCCCCGTAGACTGCAGGAGGAAGGAGGAGAATGGTGATTTTAGTTCATCTCCATGCCATCCTCCTCATCAGCTTCCGATTCGATCATCTGCGTCTGACTGCTGCTGATGCTCTCCTTTCGTGAGGCGTGTCCGAGATTATCGCCGTATCGCGACCCCATACCTCCCCACTCGAGCTCTTCTCCGCCAATCACACGGCCCTCCATGTCAATCTCCTGCGAAAGCTCAACGAGGCCGTTACGCGGAAGGCGGAGGAAGCCGGGGTACGGACGATCCGACCCCAATGTGTCATGCAGTATGTAGCCGCTCTTTTGCGTAGCCATTCCTCATTTGCTAGTCCAGCACAGTACCAGATGACGCATGCGTGATCGACATCGAGTTCCTTTGCAAGCCTGTTGACACACAGGAGGCGGAGGTGAGGGATGTTGTAGATATTGGACATGACAAGGAGACCAGCCACGTCAGAAAGTTCCGTCGTCGCGTCGCTGTCGGCCTCGATAGTTCCATGGATACTATCAGTATACAGATACAGCAGAAAGGCTCTCACCACCGAATACGGTTCAGGGATGTGCATCTTCTTGGTGTGGAACTCTGCCATCTGCGAGTTATAAAGTCGCGCAAAGTGCGGCCAGCGCGCTTGGAGGATCAGCTTGTGGACATGGATGGGCTCTGACGTCGGCGCATCCGCCGACAGCCAGTTGCGGTCACGCGATGAGTTTTCTGTCGGCAACAAACCCGAGCCTAGAACATCCTCCTGCTCGTAATCTCCTGCCAAGGCTGTTATCACAAAGTCGGTGCCACTGCCTGTTTCGGGAGGTTGGTTGAAGAGTTTCAGAAGATCAGCACCAAGACCTTGTGAAGGCTGGTCTGCCACTCGAGACGTGATCGCCGTGGGTCTAGATTCGACGCGAGACTCTGGAGCCAGGTTGTTACCAAGGAAGCCGTATCGTCGAAGATCAATCTCCATTATATCACTATGGGCAGGAATCAGCATTACTAGCGCATGACACCAGAGTTGAGACTCACCTGAGGTATTCCTCATATCCGTTAGGTCCGAGATCAGTCGCAGCTGGGTCTGTGGGACAGCCGAGGAGCCATGCCTTGGTGCCATCTTCATTCATGGTACAATAGTGCCACCTATACCCGGACTTGAAAATTTCCCGTCCCTCAGCAAGCTTCTGCCATCGAAGTGTGCTGAGGTCCAATGCTGAGAGTGAGCACTCTCGCGGTGTAATGGTTGCAGCGGGCGTTACAAAGTCCAAAAGCGTGCCTGAAGAGTAGGCGTGATAGTGTATCCCTGAACCTTGAGAGGGACACTCGCTCCAGACACAAACTTCAAAGCCGATATGGACCCGGGTGCCATTGGAGCGTATGACTTAACTTGGAAAGACGGGGGTTTACTTGTGCGGTGCGTGAGTTGGCAGCATATCCAGAAGCACCAACGATCGGGCTTGGGGCCATAGAGTATGGGGATCTTTGGGGCCACCTCCTCTGCTGGAGATGGAGTGCCGGTCAAAGATACCAAAGTGTGGACGTGAGTCGAATTCAGGGCTACCCTTCAAATCCAACCACCATAGGTCGCTGATCTTGTCCATGTCTTCGCTCAAACCACCAAACACCCAGACTCGGTCACCCCATATATAGGCTGAATGATCGAATCTACCGACGAAGCGCCATGTCTTGGACCAGGTAAATGTTTTGAGATCGAGGTAGCAAATGTCGTCCAGGACGTAGTTGTTCTGACCCGTGATACCGCCGATAATGAAGAGCTTGTCTTCATGGAGGACCGCTGCGTGTCTGGCTCGGCCTTTGGGAATGGGGCCGGAGACTTGGGGCTGTGTCCAGTGCGCTGTCTTGAGGTCGAAGACGATGAGATCGGAAAGATATGTTCTATGCTCGTTCTCGCCGCCGAAGACGAGGAGTTTATCTCCTTGGTACAGAGTCGCTGTATGACCTGAGAAACTGTGAGACGTCTATCTGGCAAAAGTGATGAATTGCAGAAGCACCTACCCATTCGCACACCAGGTATATCGCCATAGTTGTCGACCAGACTCCATTGATGGCTGCTAAGGTCAAGCTTTAGGACATGGTTGTATACTTCGTCCGTGTATTGGTCGAAGCCGCCAAAAGCGTATATCTTGTTGTTGCCGCAGTAGGTGACGGAAGCGTTTACGAGACAAGCCGGCCGCTGTCCCAAGGTTCAGGTAACCTTGGGTCGGTATCCATCGACGACCGGCCGAGGCTTCGCGGGAGAGTTGGGCATGATGTAAGTGTTGTTTGACGAAGAGGCCGAGCCTGGCGTCGGCGCGGCGGGGCCGGTGCTTGTTCCAGCCGGGGTGCTAGTTGATGATGAGGACTGGTTGTGGTTTCCCAGGACAGGCGGCCCACCAGTGACATGGGTCGTCGGGGCGCCGAAGATGGATGACGGCAGAGGGCCGGGGTTGAGGGTTGTGCCATGGTAGTAGATGCAGATGTAAGGAGAGCGCTACGGCGACATCTCAAGACATGTAGAGGTTCAGCGGTGAAGTGAGACAGCACGCGGCGGCTGTCGACGGTGAAACAAGAGCGGAAGCGTCGCGGTGTAGAGGGGTAATTGTTCTGGCATTGCCGCACGCGGCTTTGTGGAGTGGTGGACCAGAGAATTATCCAAGCCTTGCCTCCGGCGGGCAGGGGAGATTGAAGTTAGAAACAGGGATCCACTTGTGGAATAGCGGCCTTGCCGGAGCGGGACATAGTATTTCCGCGGACAATGGACCCACTTCTCCGGTTGCCTGGTAAGAGGTCTGGTGGGGCACAAAGTAAATAAAGGAAACCGAGGATGGCTGCTTCATTGAGCATCTTCTCTCCTCACCAACCTTCAACCTTCTCTCTCCCAACCCGAATCTCCTCTAGCTTCGGCTCGTCCGTACGCTTCGCTTCAAAGCTTTTTGCTTTGCGCAACTCCAATTTTCCGCCTCGCATAAGAACGCGAGTCCGCCATACCGTCCTGCTCGACGCCGGCATTTGATAGCCCCACCAACCACGGCCCACTCTGTGAACGTCGATTATATCGAACATTGAAGCAGACAGACTGTAAAAACTAACTTACCAGGAACTTTTAGCTAGAGTCCCTTGGAGCTCGCTCGATAACATCGAATCTCGAATTTTATTTTTCGAGCCGCCCGATTACTGCTCGTTGCAGATTTCCTCAACTCATATCACAGTGGATACTCATCAGAATCAGTCACAATGGCTACCGCATCAGTATCAACGCCCATCAAGTCCCACAAGGGACTCTTTTCCTCCCGTACCGCTGGCGGACGGATGCCCCTGACCCCTTCTCCCCGTCAGCGCTCCTCGGCTGCCATGCCTGTCAACCTGAACTCGTCTCCTTTCACCCCCGAGAAGCGTTCGGCGGATGAGTGCCGGGCATCGTCCAAGTCTACGTACGGAGGTGGACTCATGGCCCACCTTTCCCGGCCTAGCACACAGCAGCCCCGCAACCGGGACTCTCCCAAGTCCAACATCGCCCGCGGTGTTCAGACTCCCCGTAAGGCCCTGGAACTTGGTGTTTCCGACTTCACTCTCACCGGTACCGGCCATGCCAAGACCCCTTCCAGCTCCAAGTCAAAGAAGCCTGCTCTTCGTCAAAGTCCAACAAGACAACTCTCAACTATGGCGGTGATCGTTTTATCCCCAACCGTGGCGCCAGCTCTGCCATCGCCAATGCCGGCTCCAGCAAATTGAACGTCTCTGACAGGCCGCGAAGCAAGAACAGCAACTTGGACAGCTCCTCTGTTTTGTCAACTGCTGCCGACGAGGCCATGGCTGCTCTGGAGAACCTGAACATCAATGACGATGAGGCCGACAACTACTCACGACCCTCCCCAACACTGTCGCCTACCAGGACACCCTTGCCAATGCCTGCGGCGTGAGCCTCAACACCCGCATCCTGGAGTTCAAGCCAGCTCCTCCTGAGTCCTCAAAGCCCATCGACCTGCGTCAGCAGTACAACCGACCCCTCAAGGCCGCAAGCACCAGCTCCGCTCAGCTGCGACGCCGCATTGCCACTGCCCCCGAGCGCGTGCTTGACGCCCCTGGCCTCATTGACGACTACTACCTGAACCTGCTTGACTGGAGCTCTGGTAACCAGGTTGCCATTGGTCTGGAGCGCAATGTCTACGTCTGGTCCGCCGATGAGGGTAGCGTGAGCTGCCTGATGGAGACTTCTCCTGACACCTACATCAGCAGCGTCAAGTGGTCCGGCGACGGTGCCTACGTTGGCGTTGGCCTTGGAACGGGTGAGGTCCAGATCTGGGATGTGGCTGAGGGCCAGAAGATTCGCAGCATGTTCGGCCACGAGACCCGTGTTGGTGTCATGGGTTGGAACAAGCACCTGCTCTCTACCGGTGCCCGAAGCGGCCTCGTCTTCAACCACGATGTCCGCATTGCCGAGCACAAGGTTGCCGAGCTTGTTTCTCATACTTCCGAGGTGTGCGGCCTGGAGTGGCGCTCGGACGGCGCCCAGCTTGCTACTGGCGGCAACGACAACCTTGTCTCCATCTGGGACGCCCGCTCCCTGTCGGTCCCCAAGTTCACCAAGACCAACCACAAGGCTGCCGTCAAGGCTCTTGCCTGGTGCCCCTGGAACATGAACCTGCTGGCCACCGGTGGTGGCTCGTACGACCGTCACATCCACTTCTGGAACACCACCTCTGGCGCTCGTGTGAACAGCATCGACACCGGCTCCCAGGTCACCTCTCTCCGCTGGAGCCCCACTACCGTGAGATTGTTAGCTCCAGTGGTTTCCCTGACAACTCTTTGAGCATCTGGAGCTACCCTACTCTCGTCCGCAACGTTGAGATCCCCGCCCATGAGAGCCGTGTGCTTCACAGCTGCCTCAGCCCCGATGGCCAGATGCTTGCTACAGCTGGTAAGTAGATTATATCAACGGTCAAAATTATGCTCCTGAGTACTAATACATGATTCTTAGCTGCCGATGAGAGCTTGAAGTTCTGGAAGGTCTTCGAGAAGAAGGCTGGCGCCGCGGGCAGCATCAGCGGCTCGGGTGCATCTGGCAAGGCCGACATGGTCAAGCAGATGACCATCCGATAAACGCCAAAACAACACAGCCTCAGGCTCACGGTAGGTATACATCCTCTCATTAGCGATTCGGTCTTTGCACGGCAATTGTTTTTGAGCGCGGAGTTGGGTGATTCTCTTGTTTGCCCTATGCACGTGGTACGAAAGTGCTTCTCCACGCACGCAACGAACGACACTGAACTGGACGATAACGGTTTGGACATGAGCTATGTCAGGATGTTACGACAAGTTGGCGAATGTCATGAAGATAATTCAGCTCGGGATTAAGATAAATGTATTAATTGAATTTGCCTTTTTGCTGCACTCCACGGCGGATGATGACGCGGTACAATGCAAGTGAAATGCTTACTCTGGATGACCCACGTCTCGGTGATGCTGCTTTGAACAACTATGGTCGAGGTCAGTACCTGGCCAAGGAAGATGCATATGCATTAATTATTACCCCGAGACTAAATAAAGACGACCACATGTGTGTAAAGCTAAGGTAGGAGGTAGTGAGTGTAATGCAGACATCAACTCAATGCTTGCGGCTACTCCAACGTGGGTTGATGTAAGAGGAAGGGTAAGTAAGTACAGGTAAGTTGTACTACAAGTACCAATTTGTGTACTGCGTAGCGCTCCAGGTACAAAATGCTGCTGCAAGTACCCCCATGCCACCCACCACTACCTGTACCTTCCGTGGCAGCAGCTGGATCTGCAAGGCTCTAATTACTAAGCGAGTGCAGCCTACAGCGGGCTGTTCAAGGCCCAAGTCCACCCACTCGTTGCCAACTCTTACCATTGCATATCACCAGTGACGAGATAACCTGCCCTAGCTACGACAACGCGCCAGAACAAGAGTCGCACAGGGCGCTTGTCGCAAACCCCAAGTTTAGGCAATCAAGTGCATTTGGATATACCAGGGGTTTTCTTTTCATTTTTTTCCTACGTCTCTCTTCCTTTTACTTGACCTTGAGCAATCGACCGCAGCGCAGTGGAAGCGCCCTCGCAGAATTGGGGGACGGCGCTTGTGTTGCTGCCTGAGTAGGATCCGTGACCGCCTTGACAGTGTCAAGCACAATATCACCACGACCCGATCGCGCGACAAACGCCCGGCTCTTTTTCGACCATCGAATCGAGCGGTAGCCTGTCTACTGGACAATTTGTACTATCCGTTTTATTCTTGAGCGTTGTCTACGACCCTTCCGATCCCAAGTTCTGCCAATCTTTGTACGAGCAGCGACATCGGGTGCAACAGCAACAGCAACGCAACGCAACGAAACGAAACGAAACCAACTCCAGCATCATGTCGAACCAGGCAGTTGGAGGCGTCTACCAGACAATCATCGAGGAGGTCATCAACAGCTCCCGCGTCGACTTCGAGGAGAGCGGAGTGGAGGAGTCGGTGCTTGAGGAGCTGCGCAAGGTAAGCGACCGGTTTTTCTCCTCTTTGTCTTCTCTATCCCTGCGCTGCGCTTGCCAAAGGGTAGCAAGCAAAGCAGCACGAGGCGCCCGATTACCGCGAGCAAAGCAGGCTGGCCGTTTTCTTGCTCACCCTTTGCGCATCGCATGAAAAGAGGACCTCCCGTGCGCCAGCCGCGACGAAGCCAGCAAGCCGCTGCGCTCGACGGCGACAAGCTCCAGGAGAAGGGGAGAGCGCAGAAGCAGCGAGTTTGCGGGGTCGAGGGGGCGACACAGCACTATTTGGGTCTTTTAAGTCTAAGCCTCCCCCTGCCAAGCGGCAACGTAGGCGGCCTTTTAGGCATCCACTCGCTTTGATTGGGCTTCTGTCTTGGGCCAACTCGGGCCCCTCTCGGTCACTCACTGCACGTGTCCTACCTACTCTACATCTACACCTCACTTACATCACATCTCATTCCCAACTGGCCCAATTTTTACCACTCGTTATACAGAATTACCACATACCCGTCACCCTTTTCTCACTGCTTTTCAATCTCTTTGCCACCATGACTGACACTTGGCGTCATTCGCTCTATTTTAGGGATGGCAACAGAAGCTATCACAGCTGGACGTAGCTACATTCCCATGGGATCCTAAGCCGGAGCCTCCGCCACCTGCAAAGGCTGCCGCCCCTCCTGCTCCTGCAGCACAGGGTAACCATGCGCAGGCACAGTTCGCTCCTCAGATCTCGCTGCCGAATGCGACGCCGGCCGGTGTACCACCCTCCAACGGACCCAAACCGGAACCGTATCTGAAGCAAGAGAATGGCCAAGCTATTAAACAGGAACCCGGCACGCAGCCCACTGGCGTACCTGCTTATCCTGCCTACAACGGTATGGACGGCCAGAACAGCGTTGCTGCCAGCAGAGCTCAGCAGCAGCTCCAGGCTCAGTACGGCAACCGCGCCGCTGGTTCCATCAGTGCCATTCAGGATCGCATGGGCCAGCAAGCTCAGCCACAAGTACAACCCGGACAGCCACCGGTGCAGCAGCAGGCCTATCGCCCGCCGCAACCGAACCAGGTAAACCAGCAGCAGCAACCTCCTGCGCCTGGACAGGCTTTCCGCAACGGACAGACCGACGGTGCCGGAGATATGGACAGTGAAGATGATGACGATGACTTTGAAGGAATCCTTCTTCAGCAGACCGCTGGCGGCGATATGCAGGAGCTTGGCCGAGTAGATATCGACCGCATTATGCACAAGCGAATGGCGGCCAATGCGAAGAGCATGGAGGCTGGAGGGTTGATGCTGACGCTGAAAGAGGCCACCAAGGACCAGCCTCGGTTGGACCACCCGGCCTCTGGTAAGCGCAAGGGCAAAGGTGTAGCTGCGTACGACGGAGGAGATGATGATGAAGAGGAGGACGAAGACGCCATCAACTCTGACTTGGATGATCCGGATGAGGACCGCGACGATGACGAGGTTGATGACGAAGGCCTCGGCCACATCATGCTTTGCATGTATGACAAAGTCCAGCGCGTCAAGAACAAGTGGTTCGTACATTTCATTTGGTCAATGTGTCTACCCCAGCATGTGCTAATCTCCCATATAGGAAGTGTACCCTCAAAGACGGAGTCCTCACTGTCAATGGCAAGGAATATGTGTTCCACAAAGCAACGGGCGAGTATGAATGGTAAATTTGTCATCTGGCAGGCAAGGATCTCCACCTTAGGAAACTGGTTCTCGAGCAGGGTAACCAGACGTTGGAGGTATGAACTTAATTCTCAACAGCCACTTGCGCCATACGGCCTTTTGCTCCACAAGGCGTCAAATCTAGGAGGGCTGTTGAGCACATCAGATTGCACACGTGGGAATGAACTGGTGGGACGGACAACAGGCGTTAAGTTATCGCGCATGTATAATCCTCTATAGTTGAAAAAATGAAATACCTTTTGCAGCGCGAGACTGTTTGAAGGGACGTGAAGGATGTGTCTTGCAGACGAGATCATGACGACCTCGGCCCATGCATAATGACGGCCATCTTGACGCTCTACAAGACCTGCGCGTACCGATGGAATGCAGCTTTGGAGCGCAGGATGCAAGCCTCGACGTGTTCATGCGCTTCGCATTTTTTGGGACTTTGGTGTTCCCACCCTAGGCATATCGATGACAACGCCCCCGGTGTGTGCTGCCTCTGTTCATGCTCGCGTTGTCCAGGTGGCAAATTCCTGCAAAGCGCGCGGGTGACGGCGGCAAGTACGCTCATGCAGTGAGATTTACAACACAACGGTTTCCTGCCAGACCTAGTCCGCGCCCCATCATGCACCAAGACAAAGGAATGCGAAGGAGAGGGGGAACGGGGAAAACTTGCCCTCGCTTGTCGCGCATGCGGGTCGGGCGACAATAAACAAGGCCCGGTAGCGCGCGCATTTGCGCACGTCCGGGGAGGGGTTTTCAATCCGGCGCTCGCGCTTCGCTTCCGCGCCCAGCATGTTGTTCCTTATGCAGCGCGACGCCGATGCAGATAATGCGGAAAGAGATGCGAGCAGGCCGGAGAAGGGAGGCCCGGGCGGACGCAGATCAAAGCTGCGGGCGAGCTGACAGGCACTTGGTGCACGTTAAATCACCGTTACAACGCTCGGAGGTGTCCCTAGACACGCCCAAGTACAGGTACATCTGTGGGCTTGAGGCCATGGGAAAACATTATATCGCGAGGTACCTTTCACCTGCGGAGCGAATACTGGTAATCTTACGGTCCAACACTCTTTGCCCCTGTGTCATTCGTCCAACCTGGTGCTCCGGTGCAAGGGGGACTGATATCTGGATCCTATGCCTAGCTGTATGTTCGCTATGTCGAGACCCCCTCCATCCCTCCCTTCCTGGAGGTGACGAACTGGGCAACATGCCTCCGGTACCGTAATCTCATAGGACCCACATGTTGGTCCCGACAGTTCGGCACCGCAATCCCAGGGTGGGCCCCTAGCCAGGATCAAGGCCAAGGGCAACATGGAGGGGGGAGGAAGATGTAAATGCGTCTGGAACATTATGCATCTGCCAATGACGTGGCAGCCCAGAGTAGTGAAGGATGGCCAGCTGCGCTCAGCCGTGTGCAAATCTTTTGCTAGAATGGAGCCGCCTCCCCATTTACAGTCTGTGTTCGTGACTGGTCATTTCTCATCTCCAACCACTACAATTAGCAAGGAGGGGTGGAGAAGGCCTGTTAGTGTTGCAAGGTATGTCTTCTCGTGAGGTCTTCCACCGCCAGGGGCTTCGTATCGTGCCCACGGCAGCCATCGAAGCTGACACATCTATCGAAATCTTGCTTGGTCTAGCTGTGCTAGCGTCATATATGTCATCCTAGACAGTTCAAGAACGCAACGAAATGAGTACAAACAGGGACTTGCGAGGATACCAAACAGGGGAGTGGGATAAACCGTCAGTGACAGCATCAGCATCGCCATGGTCGTGGTACAAGGCTGCGTCCAATCTAGTGCATTGGATTATGGCTTTCTCGTAATGCCGTTTAATGGAACCGACGTGTCGGTAATGTCAACTAAGCGACCACGCTGCAGGTGGCAATTGGCGCCCTTGTCGGTGAATAGTGCTGTTCCATCTGGGTCTTAAAAGGTCGGTGATCGAACAATAGCCTTGCCAAGTTCCCATGGCCAGCCATGGCCAACCATGACCCTAGGCCTTAGCCCTTTCAAGGCAGAATCATACCTGGTCGCTCCAGAAGTGGGCGTTTGTTGTCTGTTTGATATTGACGAACGATGAAGACATGGGGAGAATGCCAACTAGCCAATCAGTCCCAGTGCTTCGTACCATGGGGGCGGGTCAGCCTTCTGAGTTGAGCCCCCTCGTAACGTGTTGAATGACAAGCTTCTGTATTGATTGCCTCGCAATAGACCAGGATAATGTATCCTGGGCCTGACTGTGGAACACCTGGGCACCATGTTAGCTTTACTGTGTACATAAAACACTGAGGGGCAAGGGGGAGGAAAATAGGCCAGAACTGTCACTGGGTAACATGCTTGCTACATCGTCGACTTGAGCGTACACACACCAACCACCAAAGCCTCATGATCAGGCGCAGCATAATGTAACCCACTAGTGCAAGAAGTGCTGGTCACAAGCACAGCGATTCTGGGGTTCTAAACCAGGGTGTTTCTACTGTCGCGCGTAAGCCATGTAAATGGCTCTTGACTGAACATTGAGCACCGTAACATTCGAAGAGTGGGGATGGGGCCTTCCCAGAGCCCGAGAATAGTCTCTATTGGATCCAGACAGATGGGTCAGACGACGCCAACAGGGTTGAAGGAACTAGGAGCCAACAGGGAACATAGGCGTAAGACAATCCATGCGACGCCATGATGGGGATTGCAAGCAGGAATTGCGCTTCGAAGCTATATACGGTTAGCAAGCCAAGTCCTTACTGCTCAAATTGGTGCAACCCGCACAAAGGACTTGAGCAGTCATCAAGCGTCAAGGCCATTTGTGTCTCAATATATCCACGCTTCACACTCTGTAATCCCACTTGGCAGGGATGAAAGCCGAGCGCCACCCTCTTGGCTAGAATATGAATGTTTTATCAGCGCTACTATAGGTTGGCTACGAGTAAGCGAGGCTTCAACAGAAGTCACAAGTGGCTGGCTGCTATTTTGTTACTACTATGGCGAAGAAGTAGAGGAACATGATGGGTTCCCATTGAACTGTCATCGTAGGACCTTGTTGGCCGATTGCTGTAAGAGCAACTGAGTGCAATCTGATCCACAAGTGCCATATTGCCTTTGAAGACAAACGGCTCCTTGGGGAAACCAGACCGCTTGCATCGGCTGCCGCAACCAACAAAAGAAACAATACTCCGAATGAGCGTAGATTGGCGCTGATTCTCATAGCCGAAGGATGGGCCATGGGTCCAGAACAACTCCCGGGCCCGATGCCACACTCAAGTCTCCAACGGAAGACGCAGGGTGAGTTGACGGTGCATGATTGTGTGTTGGGTAGTACCTATGCAAAGGAAGTGGTACCCTTGCTGAGGATTCATGACAACGCAGCGCAACTAAGCGAGCGCTCCCACATTTGTTCGATCAACAGCCCCGTGCCGCTGTGTATCGTGGGGGTGAGGGTGGCAGCCCGCATCATGCATGTTGGCATGATATGGAAACCGGGCCAAGGAGCAGCACTATGCGGTTGGCTGAAGAAGAAAATAATACCCGAGGGGTGCCAGCGGCCTTGCCCGCCCGGCCGAGTTGCATGGACTTTGGGATGGGCAGGGCAGGGTAGGGCAGGGCAGGGCGTAGATGTGCGCCAACCTGCCGATGATGTTGGTCCGCGGCTCTCTTCTAGGCATGTCGAAAGCTTTACGTCAGACACCGTAGCCAGAGGCCTCGGTGGAGAGCTACGGCCGCATGCAGCCACATCTTGGAATTTGAGTGGAGGCGAGTGAAACGAGGTAGGCGCGAGAGGCTGTGTGTTTCACAACAGGCGAAGCATGCAGGAGTGGAAAATGGCCGGGCTGGAGATATGGTAGCGAGGGTGGAGTACCCAGGCACTGCCTTTACTGCCTTTCCAGATCCAGCCCAGCACTTCCCGAATAAAAAGGAAAAGAATACGGATAAGCAGGCAGTTGTGTGGTACTATGTAAGAAGGTGCCAGGGTGGGAAGGATGGGAGATGGGATGGGATGGATGGGGTGCCTGCCTGCCTTGTTGGCCACCAGAAACGGCAACGACAGGCCTTCAGCCAGGAGCCCTTACATTTTAGTTACCCAGGTTGGCGGAGCAGCCCCACCCCTGGGATACGTACAGAGGTATCGAGGTAGGTACCTCCCTCCTACCTAGGTCCAGGGCAGGTAGGGGATACATGCAAGCACAGAGCCGAAAAGCAGAGGCCGCGAGAAGCGATCAGTAGTATGAATTAGGACTTACAAACATGCCGGTTAGATTCTATATAAACATGAATACAATCTAGATCAAGATGTGACGACTGGCCTCACAACACTGCGTTAGTGCTACGCTATCAATCAAATACTCAGATGATACTATTCCTATAAACGCCCCTCCTTCTTGCACACCGCTTGACATGTGAGGTACAATAGGCATTTTGCTTTTGTAATGGCAGGGTCGGAGTCGTGCCCGAGCGAGTACCTCTTCCCCATATTTGCTAACCCTACAGTACCTGTATTCTTATTTGCTCCATGGTACCTACTTAGGTAGGTACCTTACAGCAGCACCTGGTGGGTGTTTCTGTTTCTTGACCACTTGGCGTCGCGCCTCCACATCATTGGGTCGTTGGGAAGCGTTGAATACTTCTCCATCCATCGCACATATCAGCCAAAGCCCACACCACCCGTGTCCTCTTTGTGCGACGCGCCGCATTGTTCTCTCTTTAATATCGGCTCCCGCCAACATCACAAGCAGATGAATGCATGCAACCCGTTCGGGAATGGTGGATACTCTCTGCATTGAGCGCCTAGGCTAGGTTGTGCAACGTCACAGCTGATGCTGCACGACCTATTGCCGCCCGAGCGCCATCGAGTGATGGCTGGGACACTAGATCTGTGATGCGGTACGCGAAGGAGCGCCGTCGATTGCCAGGCCGCAGATTCGGACGCGACAGCTGCAGCTCAAGTGGTGTGGTGTGCGGCATGGGTCAATGGTGTGGTGTGATGTGGTCCCCTTCGGCCTCATTATGTGCGGCCAGACGCTGCGCGTCGTCCAGCTAACCACGACCTGGCCAGCAGGACACAAAGCCTCAATATCATAGACGCCCACCGTTGGGGCGGCTGAGAACATCTCCGCGCCACGTCAATTCCACTTGGCTGTGACCGAGCGCATTGAGAAAGGAAGCCTTTGCAGCATGCACTCACTTCGTGTCGTCGGATTGCTCACGTCCACGTGCCTAGGACCGACGACGTACATAGCCTTGTGCCAACACATGATACTTCTCCAACTCCGTGAGCGGGTACGTTGGATAACTAGACTTTTCCCGTCTTAGCATTTCGCAAGGGGTCTGGGCCGGTGGACATCGTTCGCCCAAACGCGGTTGTTCAGCCGAAGCGGCAACAGCTTTTCCTGCTCCAAGATATTCGTCTTGGAATGCTGAGCTGTTTCTCGATGGGTGTTGGTGGCATCCCGCATACGCATACGCATCCCGCCATCTGCTACCAGACCTCCGGATTTCACACACACCACCGTCCCCAAGAGCTGGAGACGGGTTCAACCGCTACTACACCACAAGGCTGGCGCCGACTTAATCGCTCCTAAGACCATGTTGTCTTGTGGATAGAGTTGCGCCGCGCTGCACGAGGACATTGGTAGCCCAGATGAGGCGCACTGCCTCGGGACACCCCACCCGCCAATGTCAGGCATGGGTTTCTATAGCCCTTTGGTGATGTAAGTATCTTGTACTTGGGGTAGACGCTAGACGTCACTTCCGCCCAAGACCCGACTAGGCGGATTTAAGAACGGGTGTTGACACGGGGTAGCGGGAAGCCCGCTTCATGAACAGGGCTGGTGGCTGGCCGGCAGCCATTCAAGAGGAGCGGGCACTAGGGGATCCGGTGTTTGGGGCACTATTTCATGGAGGTTGCAGGGATTAAGCTTGTGAAGGGGGTTGAGTGCATCATCTTGAAGAGCTTGCAGCGAGAGTCGAGACAATAGGTTGCCGGGGAGGTTTTTCTGGAAAGATGAGTGTATGCTGTTTGAGGTCCGAATGGGGGTTTCAACCATCGAGGCGACGCGTTGCTCACGCGCGGTGCTGTTGTGTGTAGCCAGGTTCAACGTCATGACGGACGGTCTTCAACGTTGCCGCAGTTGGACGAAACCACAGATACGAGTCCAAACCGCCATAGCCATAGCCATGACAGGGTCAGGGCCGAGCCGGGGTTTCATCAGGCACTGCCAGTGTTTACCTTGCGAGGTGTCCAGGGGCCCTTAACCTGTGAGTTCCGAAGAATGGGATAAAACCCTGTCTGATGACCATCAGTGCGCTCCATGTGCGGCAACTGGCAAATGCAAGGACGGACTAACATCCGTTCACTGAAACAGGACAAGCCATAATAAGGCGTGTTGTTGTTGGCTTGTACCTGCAGTTGGATGTAAGAAATGGGCCTTGGTCAGCCTGGAAGGTACCGTAGCGTACAGAGTAGGTAGGTACCTCAGTACCTGGAATGGTGATGGCTCGCAGCTGGTCCGGAGCCAGACAGGTACCGCGGCCAGCCGTGGACTTTGACGATACAAAGCCTCCGTCTCGGAGTGCTGGGATCCTCCATTGCATGCCCGACCGTCACCGTACCTGGGGGCGACTTCTGGTCTGATCAACCATGGGTTTCGGTCCTCGGGTACTTCCATACCTCCATGCAGGTCGCCGGTGCCAACAGCGCCCCTTAGCGTCGAGTAGAGCCCTGTACACTGCTCCGAGCCTGGACAGTGGAGAGCCAGCCAACGAACTGGCGCCTGAGGAACCTATACTTGCTGCAGGTCCGATAGCCAGAAGTACCTGCCTTACCTGCCTTACCTGCGCTACCCGTACCTACCACGCTAGCACCTGGCACAAAGGGAAACCAAGAGGGAGAGTTGACGGGGTACAGGTACCTTGCCTGGGACGGCTGACCCTGCACCAGGAAGTACATGTACCCGGCCTTACCTTATGGGCGCTGTGAACACCACGCATCGAGCATCTCGCCCCTAATCATAAGAGCCGCCATCCCCAGGCGCTTCTGGACATTGCTGCTTCCTCAACCTCGCCCAGCCAGGTGGACTTTCGACCCCTTCGTTTTTGCCCTGTTTGATAATTATCCCGGTCCTCGACTGCCAGTCGTTGGACTCGACCACAATCGCTTGAATTTTCCAAGGTCCCTTTTAGCTGCAGGCTGACTCGACGGAAAGAGCCATCCTCCCTCTTGTTTCCCTTCCAGGAAGGAAGGACGGAGAAAAAAAACATCAACGTCCTCCCAAGGCATCGCTTAACTCAAGCGCGGCCTCTCACGAAGCTGCTCCGTACCACCTCGCCTGTATCACTACATACACCACGAGCCTGCCCACTCTCTGTAAGTGTTTCCTCTTCATTGCCAACCTCAATCATCCCCTACCAGCCCCACCGTGTCCTGTCGTGTGGCGTGTGTCTATGCTGGCCTGCCATCTCATCAGCTCCAAGATGAAGCCTTGGGCATTGGCCATGCTGCAGAGTGCAGCTCCGTACAACGGTTCCGCTGTCCAATTGCTCCTCGCGCTCATCCTTGCCGCTGATCTGAATCCTCTGCCCGTACGAAGCCCGCTGGTATTCTTGCATAGCCGCTCCCGGGGTCCACTCCGTTTCTGTCGCGCTCTCAACCCTCGTCTCATAAAAGGCTGGCTGGCGTCCGGACAAGACAAACTCTCTTTGTACACGTGGAAACGTCTTCCTTCCAGTCGACAAGCTTCTCGCCAGTCCTGCGTGCATCCCCTTCCCATCGCGGTTGCGCTAATCACGACAGTAGGTGTGCTGTCGCAAAGCTCGGTGAGCTCGTCTCATCCATTTCTCCCAAGCCCGTCGCAGCTCCGAGCTGCACAGCTCTCGACTCTGGTCTTTGCTCGGCCGTCGCTACAAGGACCTACAGCTGTTTGTGGATTGAGCTCCCAGGTCTACGACCTGACCTTTAGCCTGGGCAGGTTGCTCACGACTACCTGACCTCTTGTCCTCATGGTCGCCATGTCTCAGCACAGGTACTGTCTCACGTCCCTTTCATTATTTCTATCACCTCATTGATTGGTCATCTACAAAATCTCCGTTTGTTCACAAACTAACTCTTTTGATCCCAAGTGACTCCACGGAAAGGTATTTGGAGGATGGGTTTTGGCAACATGGCCGCTTCTACGGCTCCTGGAGACCTGGGAAATACCACTTCCCCATTGACTCGGTACAGTCTGATTCTCACTCACCTGATCCCGACCAGAACAAGAACTGACACCCTTGGTATAGGAGGAGCTGAACAGACTAGACATTTTTCATAAATTCTTTTTAGTGGCTCGTCACGAAAAGGCTTATACTTACCCGCTGAGTACTGGCACCGACGATCCGCCAAAAATTCTAGACTTAGGCACAGGAACAGGCATATGGGCCATCAATGTTGCTGAAGAGTATGTTCTTATGACCTCGCAATCCTAGCTTGTACTGGGCTTACCATCTATCAGATTCGCTCCTGGGGCAGAAATTATGGCTGTTGATCTCAATCAGATCCAGCCTCATTTGTGAGCACCTTTTCCACCACAAATCTTACGTTTGCTCACCGTCAACAGAATCCCCGGGGTATGACGACTAAACAGTTCGATATTGAAGATGTTTCATGGGAACCTCTCCTAAAAGACTGTGATTTGATCCATATGAGACTGTTATATGGCAGTATCCAGACAGATCTATGGCCACAAATCTACCGTAAAGCTTTCGAGTAAGCAAAAAACCCCAAGTGCATTGCTTCTAACTAAAAGCGTGCTAGGCATCTCGCACCGGGCCGTGGCTATGTCGAGCATGTTGAGATTGACTGGACGCCTCATTGGGACGGCGATGAACTTCCACCCCGTTCAGCCTTGAGGGAATGGACCGAGCTATTCTTTACTGGCATGGATCAATACAATCGTCGTGCTAGGGTCATTCCTAACGAGACCAAACGCTTAATGGAGGGGGCCGGCTTGGTCGACTTCAAAGAAGAGGTCATAAAGTGCTACGTCAATCCCTGGTCTCGTGATAGACACGAACGCGAAATGGCTAGGTGGTACAACCTTGGCTTCTGCCACAGCGTGGAGGCCATGAGCTTTATGCCACTCATCGAGAATATAGGCATGACCTTCGACCAGGTACGGGATCTTTGTGCCAGAGTGAAAAGGAGGTTTGCGTTCTCCGCTATCACGCTTATGTTACTATGTGAGTTATCACTTTACATGATATTTCCCAGTTGCCCATGGCGATGTGATGAGAACTAATTTGAGCACAGATATGTTTGGACTGCCAAAAGGCCAGACAATAGACCGCAATAGCCGCGTCTTAGCTACTGTCGTTTCCAATGGGCGGTGATGCCGGGATCACTGAGACAGTTATGCAATATCTTTGCCAGTCGGCAATACGATGCCCCGGCATCATTACGGGCCACCGAGCCAAAGGTGGCCCAAAAATAATTCAAAACATGTCTACAGCAGGTTGACGGGCCATTCAAACGACAGTTACATTCTCCTACGCTCGCAGATATTCGAGTTAGGTTAGGATGAAGAGTCGGCGTACCACGTTAAGCATGTGGTGGATAGGCCAGTATGGTAGGGACCAGGACTACATTTACTAGCTTCTCTTGAAGCGTGGGGTTTCCAAGTTAGATGCACAATTATTGAATCCTAGGCATCTATTGGTTGATGGGTCCTTTCAATGCTGTTGGTTGCACAAGGCAGGGGGCACTGTATCACTCGGAGATCTGCACTGTTATCCAAGCGACGGAGACTGTACTACCTGGCTCTGGCTACTGCATATTTCATTTAAGGCGCTGTAGGATGGGCGTGTCAAGATGTCGGCGGGTGTCAAATTGTCGAGGTCTTTCAGAGCGGAGTGGGTGTTTTGGCTGCTGGGCAGTCACCCGACCAGCACGGTCTGGTTCCGTGGTTGCAGATGAGATGGCCAACAGGAACGGCCGCACAACCAACAACTGCTACTCACGCCTCGGGAGATCGCGGCGCAAGGCTTCATCATAATACGACGGCCTGCATTGGGGTAGTTCAATGCAATATTGACTATCATGGAACTGTTGGCTGTAGTAACTTGTTAATATAGACTCGCATCAATGCTTTCAGACTCTGCATCAAGTTTACGGATAAGGACGTATGGCTTTGCCGGAGAGAAAGGGGCTTTGTAAACTCTCCACTCTTCCAATCTAGATTACTCTCATCTCTCATGCAAAAGGTGTGTGTGACTTGGCCGACCTTTTTTCCTTTCTTTTTCTTTTTATTCCCCGTGAGGCAGGAGGCTGCACCCCTAGGTCGCTAGCTCAAGATTGTTGCATTGTATTGAATTGTGTCGAGGGCACCCGTGGTGGGCACTGCAGCTCTCCAAGCTGTACTGTATGATGTTGGTTGTTGGCCCACGTCTTACACGCCGCAAATGGCCAACCTGCATGGTGTTATCGTATGGTGCGGCCCGGCCACAATGCGCGTCCCGTCGACAACGAACTTTCGCCCTGCGCCTCACTTGATCAACAGTCCAGTCGAGGGCGAGAACGCATGCTCCATTCGACTCGACTTGCGTTTTAAAGTGATTGATCACGCCGCTACTGGAGGCCGCCTTCGGCATGGGCTCTCCGCTACAAGCCCCCTCCCCCTGCTGACCGTTCCGCAGACCGGTCTCCTTCTCCGTGCCACTTCATCGTGGAGGAGTGGCTCTTGTTATTTCCACCACTCTGGTAGGTGGCATGGGCTGGATGCCCGGGTCAAAGTGGCGAGGCTGAACAAGGCCACCCTTGCATGTGTGGAGAGATCTGTCGCATGGTGTTTCCAGCTACGAGCTTTCTTGACCGTTTGAAATGAGTAAGTCCGGGGTTGTTGCTACCGCCCCATCCACTGGGCCACGAACGGCGGGCTCGTTCCTGTCACGGGTTACTTCTTATCACGTTTCTTTTGTTGATACACAATACGGATGGGGTGATGGCGGCCTGGGTCAGTACCTCTGCAACAATTGTAAGAGAATAGGGGCCAAGTACTCAAGAGCCACACCCTGGCCTCATCCAACACCTTGGCAACATGCACGATAGCTGGTCCGGAGATTAGGAGAGGGAGACCGGTCAGAAAAGCAAGCACGATATCTTCTCACGTGGAAAAATATGGGTCAGGAGCTGTAGGATGCTGTGGTATTACTTGTCGGTAGCTTTGCTCACCGCAGCGTGCGTCTGATGTACAGGTTATACAAAGGAAAAGAATTGCTCCTGGCGATACACTATGAGCGCCGAGGTAAAAACTCAAGGCTCACTGTCGCCTCCAAGCCATCAAGGACAGCGACGACGGACCCAAAGTCATGAACAGTTATCCACCGGCTCGGCTGGCCTGTCTAGATCATATCCCACCGTCTAATTTAGATCGTCTCCGTTTTCTTCCCCGCTTGATGCTCCCCAATACTGCTGAGTCACGAGTGACCGGCGTGGTTCAAGCGCTTAGTGGTGAGAGCCGACCTCGCCGTGGTAGCCAACCAGCTTGAAACGGCCGATCATCTCGCCAACGGTGAAGAAACCCAGGCACTCGGCCAGGACAACACCGCCAGTTGCGAGCTGGGCAGTGCTGAGACCGCGGATAGACTGGATGAGGTTCTGGCTCGATCGGATGATGCTTCGGTTCTGGACGGACTGCCACAGGTTCTGGTAGAAGCCCTGGAAGGTGGAGGCAGAACTGTCGAACGGGTTAGATACATCCATGATCACGCTCGAATATAGAAGAAGATGGGGAGGCTTACGGCACGCTGATCTTCTGGCCCTGAGCGACAAGCTTGCCCAGCTCAAGGGCAACCTTAGAGTAGTAGACAACCTGGGGGTTTGGCCTGGCCTTCAAGTCAGTCACGGAACACGCGTACACGGTTGCCCGCTCTTCACGCGGATGGATCGAACGTACGCTCAACGAAGCCGACGGCACGGCCGACGGGACCACCGACCTTGCCAAGGGCGCTGGTGACGCCCTTAGCAGCGCCGGCAATGGCAGGACCGGCAGCGCTGGTGACGCGCGACAAACCCTCCTGAGCCTTGGCCTGGTACTCCTTGGTCTTAGCGGCGGCATCCTTAGCAGCCTCGGTGGCCTTCTGAGAGGTGGTGCTCTCGAATCGGCGGCCGGCCATGCGCAGGGCCGAGGAGCGCAGCATGGGGCGGGCGAGGGACAGGGCAGCCATTGCGGAGGATGGTTCGGTCAAAGAGTCGGCGGATGAGGTGGAGAGGCGATTGGACGTGTCCCGGCAGGCGCTGGAGCGATGATGGCGGCCGTCAATGGATGGGAGGTGGAGGGTCGAAGGGATGGGAGAGCAGAATCTGGCTTGGTCGTCGGTCGTCGTCTGAGGGAGAAAAAGCTCGGGAGAATTCGCGCGCTGTGGTTGGAGCCCATCGGCGACGGATGGGGCGCTAGGCCGTTTTGGGGCAGACTGCACTCATCATCCAACCACAGCTCTGGAAGCTCTTGTTTGCACTTTGAATTGGGTACCTGCGCTTTGTATTTTGTACTAACCAAGGTACCAGGTACTACGTCCTCTGTGCCTACTAACAGCATGTTCCTCCTGCCTCTAGAGTGATAGCGATACCTTAGGTAGGTCGCTCCCTACTGCACCTGCTAAGAGAAAATAATGTACTTTGCTTTACCTGGCCATGGCCTACCCATTCATGTACCTTGTTACTAGGATGAATTTCTCATGCTCACATAAAACCAATTCGCCAGGCAACTTGAGCCCCCAACTGACAAAATGCTCCTCATAATCACATTGTCATGGCCGATCGTTGCCTCACGTTAGTCGTGACAGGTATATATACTGGTCCATCGCCTGGGCTGCGCGCCTTGTTGATGGGCGAAATCTCTATCCCTCAAGCCCGTACCCTTGTTCTCACGTTCTCACACCTCCAACCCTCATCAAGTTCAATCCAGGCTCTGGATGATGACCTTGATCGCTCCGCTCTTGGGGTCAGCCGACGTCTCGAAGGCGTCCTTTGCATCCTCCAGCTTGTAGCGGTGCGTGACCAGCTTGGACAGGTCGATCACGTTGTTCTCCACGAGTCGAATGGCGCGGGGCCACGTGTTGCAGTATCGGTACTGCAGCTGAATGTCCACCTCCCTGACGCTGGCGCGCATGAAGGGGATGTTGATCTCGTTCTTGCCGACGCCGATAATGAAGACCTTGCCGCCAAATTTGGTGGCCCAGATGGCCGCCGCAATGCTGCTCTCCACACCGGTGCACTCCATTGTGACTGCGGGCTCGATGCCGCCGAATGACTCGACGATGGCCTTGGCCGACTCCTCGGGCGTGCCCCTCTCAACCTTGTGAGTGATGACGCGAGGGCAGATCTCCTTGGCCTTGGCCAGACGGCTCTCGGAGATGTCGGTGATGACCAGCGGGCAAGCACCAGCAGCGGCGAGGCACAGCAGCGTAATCAGACCAATGGGACCGGCACCGCAGATCAGGACGGCATCGCCCAGCTGAGGGCCAGCACGCTGGATACCCGCGAGCGCTACGCTCAACGGCTCCAGCATCGCACCGTTCTCATACGTCATGTTTCCGATCTTGTGGCACCACATAGCCGGGTGGTTCACGTATCGTCGAAGCAGGCCAGGCACGGGGGCGTCGAGAGGAATTCCACACGGTCGCAGCCGTTGTAGCGACCCGTCAGGCATGGCTCGCACTCGCCGCAGATGACGTTGGGCTCGACGGCCACACGGTCGCCGACCTTGAGATGTGAGACGGAGGGTGCACGGCGATGATCTCGCCAGCGGACTCGTGGCCCAGGATGTGGTCGCCCTCGACAATCATGGGGCCGATGCAGCCCGCATGCCAGAAATGCACATCGGATCTGAACAAAATTATGCGTAAGTCTTTTCTGTGCTCATTATTGTTTGAAAGGGGGATCCGATTGAACACCTACCCGCAAATGCCAGTGCTGCGAATGGCAACTGTGACCTCGCCCTCCTTCAGATCGGCGCCCGCCTTGACGCTCTCAGCAGTCGGCTCTGCGTTGGCGATCCAGAGGTCGTGCTGGGGGTTCGTGTAAACACCAATGTTTGGCTTCAGCGACCCGACGTCCACGCCCGCGGGGGTCTCGTTGGTAGCTGATGGACTCATTGCGTCGTCGTTGCTTGTTTTCCCTCCAATCCTGAATCGTGACGTTGGGCAAGGCTGCAGGTGACCGTGGGGGTAGCTGAAGAAGCAGATCTTTCCGTCAAGAGGGACAATGAAGTTCACGGAAGGAAAGGCAGGCGGGTGGCTACCTTCTCGCGGCTTTTATTTACACACGAGGACTCCAAAGGGGCTCTTTTCATATAGAAGTTTCCTCGGACGTTCCCCACGTTTGGAGACGTCACGCAGGGTCGAACCGCGCATGTCTGGAACGAAGTGGGGTATACGACTCGGGAGACGTGAGGCCGACGTTGCGATCCGTCTACCGCTCCAATCAAGGCGCCTGAGCGCCAAAAGTCTTCGAGAACCACCGTTGGGGTAATCCCGCCTCGCAGTGGATACTGGCCCGTCTAGCGCAGCCTCTGCATAGTAAATCGAAGTGTTCACGTGGAGGCAAGCGCCTGTGCTTACCACTGCGATTGGTGAAACCCCAAGCACACTCCTGGCTCGAGGGCCCTAGATGACTGGTCCGCAACACGGCGTAGGCGTGGCTGGAACGAATGAGGCAATCCTTCGTTTTTGTCGGTCCAGGGTCCTCATTTCGTTCTTGATATCCGCTGCTTCTGACCCCCAATATCTCCGAGAAACTAGTGGAACGCCAGCGAGCTTATTTGACCCGGCGGTTATGGACGAGCATATCTTCACTGGCACGGTTAAAAACATTGGTGGATACTGGCGCCTCTGAGCTGGCGGGTCGTTGGGTTAGACCGAGCCCGGCTTCTCTCAACCGTTCCCATGGAACTTGGCCTCTTCGCCGTGCTAGCAACCAATAGCTAATTGCCTAGTACGGCTCAGCCTCACATATACAGCAAGCACATCCGTTCTCGGTGCTACAGTAGCCCACGGCAAATGGTGGCCGCCGACGTAAAGCTGGGCTGGTCATGCAGCATGTGAGACAGGAGGAGGGCGATGCTGTTTCCGAGTGGTGGCAGATTCTTGTTGCGCATCGTCACTGGGAACAAATGCGTCAATGAGAATTCAGAGAAACGAAACGACTTGTCAACTCCGCTGATGCAATCAAGGGTCCCCGAGCACACCCGACTGCTCGCGCTTTGTCGTTGCACTGATGAAACAAGATCCAGCGAGTGCTGCCAGCATGCATCGCTGAATGGATGCATTAGCTCGTAAATGTATTTTGAGTTGGAGAAGAGTCCCTAATGCCCGAGCGCTGCTTGGCTGCATGAGCCGAAAAGCTATCTTTGGGTCCCGGATGGGATATATAGGCAAAATACGTCTGTACTCTAAATCATATTCAAACTTGCCAGGGAGTCGGCTTTCTAGCATGTGTAGGGCAAGCACTTGTGAAACGCTGAGACGGGAGAGGGCAAGCATTCCTCAGTGCCCTTGGCCTCCTCAATGTGCTCTAGGCCAGATGCAGTTCTCCTCCACGAGTGGACGGACATGCTGTCCTGTTCGTTCTCATCTCGGCCGAGAATGCGAAAGATCACGTAACGACGTTGATTGCACGTGCACCCTATGAAGAGGCTTCTGAGTTGGGGTTATCGTGTTGGCATGACCAAGAACTGCAAATGGATGGTAGCGATGGCCAGTGCGCCCATATCTCGGTTCTCGTCATCCATGTTGAGCCGATTGTTGGAGATTCTCCCGGAGTTTGCGTAGATAGGACGCATTGGTCAGAGAACATCACGGAACCTAGCCATCTCCGGAAGTGAGGCAAACTCGGAGACTCGGAGACTCGCCTGTGCCCTTGCCCCACCAGCGAAAAACAGACATTCATGGTGATGCGAATTCTGCTCTTCCAGCTCTGGGAAAGACAAATGCATGGGCATGATCTGGTAGGTCAATCTTATTGCGGGCATCCCCTTCCACGGTGAGACCTCTCAAAACGTAGGACATCGCCCTGCAGATATCTGGTGATAAGCCCATCCCGTTTTAACTACCAGACTCGCCGTGGAATGTTGTCTGCACCATAACGCGCGGTTCATCATTGCTTGACTGACCAGGTCTGAATACGCGTTAATGGTGAATGTGGCTCTCAAATCTCTCTCAGGTGAATTTCGTGAACTCTTTTATTTGGTTCCTGAAAAGGGTCTATGTAGACTAATATGCACTCGAGCGATCCAGTTGAATGACAACTGAGCCCTGCTGGTTTGATTGACCAGCAATGTCGACCAGTCTCAGCGAACCGGGTATAGCGTCCATGTAAAATTCATATTCGTCGTAAAAGCAACAGACCTTTGTAGTTCTTGTGTTCCCCAGATTGCCTCCCACACTTGCGCCCAGATCATGCACAGAAATCAAAACCCAATACCAAATATAACGCCTTGGCTCCTCAATGAGGGCTGTACCCGGTTGCCCTTGTCATTAAAATGTTGGTTCGGAAACGAAACACCATGATGGTATTTTTAGCGTTGCAGCCAGTGCAAGGATGGTGGTCCCCTGTCCGAGGCCGTCTCGTGTGGCTGTATCTTATTCGCCAACAGAAACAACGACGTCGCCTTTGCACTTTCCGTATGAGCAACACTCGGACGGGTCTAGTTTGCCATTGAGTATGGCATCGATCTTAGCCTGGTGGAAGATTGCGGTCAGCATTTGACGGTGTCCATGTTCGTCGAGGGTTGCGATAGGTGCGGCTTACATCAGGACACGGCCCACCAGGTCCGATAGGCGCCGCAATGACAGGCAATGCGGCGAAGAGAATGGACAGCAAGAGAGAGGACTGCATTTTGCCTACTCAGCAGCTGGTGCGTGAGTCAAGAAAGAGTGGACGGAAGTGATTGGGAGGCGTCAAGATCGAATGGGAGATTGATCCGAAGATTCCTGCGAGTGGTGGTGTTATCGTACCCTGGTTATGGGTGGGTGTATAGATGAAAGGCTTGAAGGTACGGGAATGGAGGACGGTAGATGGTGTGAAAGCGAGTGAATATAAGAAGCAAGCTGGCGAGGAGGGAGGGAAGAAGGATATATGACGAGATTGAGGGTCTGACAGAAGCTTTAGCCATGCATGCGTGAGTCGGGCTTTCCTCGTCAATCTTGCAACCCTTTGTGTCATTGCCCTCGTGCCATGACCAGCAATGGGCCGAATTTGGCAACGTGGGACGGGCTGTGGTGCTGCGTGATGAGGCTACTAGAAAGATACCTTGCGAAACCGAACGCAGACTGGAACCTGTGCGCGCGTTCCGTCCCACGGCTGCTGCCGTGCCAAGCCCGAGACGCCGGCTGCTGTCATGCTCTGTCATGCTCTGCCCTGTTCTGCGTCTGGTCTGCTTCCCATCGAGCGAGGTCATCAATACGATAAAGCACCTGGAGCCACCACCCAAGCCGCCACCAGCTCTGCGATACGAGGTCAGGGACCCATTTGGCGGGTTGGTTCGAGAAGAAGGCAGAATCTACGCTAGCGGAAAGCAATGCCGAGAATTTCTCGAAGACATTGGATTCTGCAGATGAGGCGAGCCCAAGACAGGGCAAGCCCAAGGTTGAGATGGAGATGGAGATGGTGCGCATTGGCCGAGGTCAAAAGTGAGATGGGATATATTTATTTTTACTTTTGTTTTGCATTTCCGCATGTAGACGGTAGGGTAGGTACCTGTTCCTGTTCCTGTAGCAGTGTTAGGCTACCTGTACCTGGACTGGACCACTTGCTCCTTCCTTAGATTAATTGATTGAATGAATGGATGGATGAATGAATGAATGAATGAGTGAATGGGTGGCATCTGAGCAGGTAGTTGCTGCTTTCGGCAGGAGCCGACTGGGGAAAGGGCGAGGGGTGGTTCCTTCCCCTGGGGAGGAGGCTCCTTCATGTTTGAGGCAGAGGCAGATCTCACCAACCCCTCGCGCCCTTGAACTCTTCGTTCATGCTCCTAGTTTTAGTAGCCTGGCCTTGTCTTTCTACCTGCATGCTCCAACCAACAATTCTCACCTCAAGCTATCGACCAGGTTCGCAAGGACCATCCTCCGCACAGCAGCACCCTTGGACCATAGCTTTTCATGTGCGAAACCTTCAGCCCTGTGGAAATCTTGTGTCCGAATCCGTCGTCTCATCTTACCCGTCTCCGGCGACACCGTCGGGCCCTTCTCTTGAATGCGGACAGGCACCATATCCCGCTGCGCGTCTCATCCCATGAGATCATACATTCATTCATCCATTCATTCATTCATCCATCCCTGCGATATGTTCGTGCCATTGAGGCAAGGGCCATCTTCCCGCTTCCCCAAGTAAGGCCCGGTTGATGAGGGTCGTTTCACCGGCAACCACGGCCAAGTGCCCCTCCATGATATCCACGGCTCCACCAAAGCATGAGTATCGGCGACATCTGGGATGTTTGTCAGGCTGCAGCCTTATACTAGATGCCGCCATGACTTTCAGATACCTCACGCTGCCCATGTGCGGCCAGCTCTATTCACCATCACGAGCTTTGGCTAGCTGCAAGGTGATGGAGCTAAACAACGGGCATGTGCCTCCTATTGTTCTGTTGTGTGGGCCTGAAACTTCCATGCCTCGAGACCAACTCCCGCGAGCATCACTGCCATTCCTTGCTCCAGCATCGTGATATCACCTGCATCTGCCACGCCGCTGTACACATCTGTTAGAAGCCCAGCATGGGCCCTCTCGTTTTCTGGGATCCTCCATGTTTTTACTCGCTGGTCATTGCTGACACTGATGGCGACTAAATCCGTCTCGTTATGGCGTATCATCAACACACCGTTAATGGCTGCCGCATGTGCTTTTCGTATAATTCTTCGACTCTTGACTTTGTACTCGCCCCTTTTTCCATTGTCCGCTGGTGATTGTGATAGAGTAGCGATGCCCAACGCATTATCGTCACCGCCGGTAAGTACGCGATATCCATCAGGTCCTGTTAGCATGTCCAGGCTCTTGATGCTGCTCTGATGCAAGCGCACAGCAGACTTCAGATGGAAGGTTCCTCGCCAGTATCTTGTGCCTGTAGCTCCCAGATAGCTAAGTGGCCGTCAGTCGAGGCCGTCAGTACTGCGAGCCCATCCTCCCAGCTACTTAGGTGGCGTATTTGAGTCAAGCATGCGCCTGTGTACATTCCCTTGGCCACAAGACTGAACCCGTTACCTGGCCGATAGCGATACGTCTTCAATATGGTGTTCGAGTAACCAAGCGTGATCAACATGCTATCGCCACCATCTATCCAGCAGACGTCAAAGTCTGTGATGCGTAAGTCAGCATCGTTGCTCTTGTCGGTCAAGATGCCCTCGCACACAACTCCCAATCCTGCGTAGCCAGCATCTAGCTGGTGTACTTTCCAAATGAAGAATTCTTCGTTGCCTCCGCTACTCAGAAGATAGTCGTCGCCCAACCACCTAATCCGCTGGAGGCCTGCCACGTGCGCTTTCATTGATGCAAGAGGCCGCAGAGCGGGCTCCCCGAGTTATCTTCCCCACGCGAGTACTCCCAGATTCGCACCGTTGTATCTTCAGCACCTGTCGCAAGGTACCGACCATTGTAACTCAGGGCGCGGATCTCTCGTCCGTGCAGGCCTGCCTTGAATGACTTGTGTAATACTCTGTCTGAAGTGTACATGCACAGTTTCGACGTCTTCGTAAAGGCGAACCGGAACCCGTGCGAGCCTCGGGTGCTAGGGAACAGGACGTAGGTGCGGTGAGCTCCTCCGCATTCAACCGTAGCCAGCTCTTCGCGCAGCGTCTCGTTCCATATGACGAAACTTTTACTCCTGAATCCATACATGATCAGCTGCGGAGTGGCATCATTGGTAAACCATGCTCCCTCGATGAACGGTCCAAAAGGAGGCGATGTTTCGTGGCAGAGCTGGAGCTGGACCTCATCTCCTGTATCAACAATCTTGTATATTCGAAACTTTCCATCTCGACTTGTTGCGACGAAGTAAGTAGAATCAGTGCCGCCACCTGTTGACGGTATTGCTACCATGGCAGTAATGGCATCCCTAGTGGGAGTTGCCAGGTTAAGAACGGGGCGGAACACACCATCAACCCGCTTCATAACAGCGAGCCAGCCACGCCGAGAACCCATGAGAAGATAGTTGCCAACTCTTGCGGCAGAAAGTGCCACAAACCTGCTATCCAGCCCCTGAACCTCTTCGTGGGTCTGGACTTTGCCTGTGATGGGGTCCAGTGTGATATACTGTCCTACGGAGCTGCCGTATAGATACACTAGGATTTCTTGGAAACTGGTGGAGTCTTGTTCGCCTGACTGTTGCGAATTCAGATGGCAGATGTCGACGACTCTTCCTGATAGTTTGATCAAATGGGTCAGACTCTTGTTGGCTGCGTAAAAGTAAACATTGCCAGTAGTGGTTCCGATTACTGCAGTGCCGTTGCGCAAGCCTTTGAGTGCATAGCACGCTTTGAGGTCCGGAGCAATAGTCTCTTCAATCTCAAGTTCCTGCCACTGAATTCCTTCCTTGAATGTTCCCAAGAGGAGCCTACCCCATGAGGTCGTTGCTAAAATCTCATTTGGTGAGATAAAGTCATAGCGGTTAACTATTTCCTCTTTTCGGCCGTCCACGGGACGTGGTGAAGGTATGTTTGCAAGGATATCACGAACTTCAAAAGTCATAACTCCTTGGGCCGGCAACGGGATCGGCTTCCCAGGCTCAATAGTCTGGTGCTGATTTCCCACAATCGGCTCATCTTCTATGAGAGACACTTTACCATCGGCGCCACCAATGGCGATGAACGTTCGATCATCAGTATCCAGCAAGGCATTGGACCACAGATTCTTTCCTGGTGTAGTGAGAAAGTTTGCTTGTGAAGCAAACTTCCGGTCACTGCCCGCGCTGCGCTCTTGTTGGCTTCTTCCGCCGGTACTATGCTGGGCGCGAGGCTTAATTGCCATCTCTGAGCAGTCGAGTCCTCGCCGAACGAGTATACAGCGGTACCGGTTTGCATGCTGGTACCCGTGCGTTGCTTCGCAAACTTGACGCCCCAGATTCGCGAAATGTGCCCCATGGTTACGGCAACGGGTGTGGCGGCTTCGCCAATGCCTTCCGACTGTGTAGTGTCAGATGCCGAGATAAATCCAGTCTCGCGTATCTCGTTGAGACGGGACCGAGCGGCATCCCTCGTGTGACTGTTGGAGGGGCGTTCGGTGATATCCCAGATACGGACCGTCCTATCATCGCTGCAGCTTGCAAGGAATCGTGCTGTTGATCCATCATCCAGCACAAAAGGCTGAGAAATGTCCATGCCAAAGATGGAGCCCTCATGGCCGGTCAGAATGAAGAGCATCTCGTACGCCGCATCGCCAGATCGATCAAGATAGTACTTCCACACGAGGATCTCTCCGAAGAAACTTCCACCAGCAACCAAAACACAATCCTCAGAAAGCCATGTGAGGTGTGCGGCGGAAAGGATCGGTCGAGACGGCGAAACCGTGTCGCCTAGTACGGGTTGTGACCTGTCTGTGCTGTTGACCTTCACAGTGACCGCTTCGTTGTGCGCCGTGACGAGAACTAAGCACGACGCATCGTAAGGTGACACTGCGGCCCTATAGATCCAGTCAGGAGCCTCGATATACACCATGGCCGGGGCGCCACTGCGATCAAGCTCGAGGCCATCAGCGGAGAAGAGCGCCGCTTGGCACGCCCCCATGCAAGAACATGTCCATTATCAACACATATCCCATGAATAGGCTGTTCAGCAAAGACAGCGAACCGGCAGACAGGCCGGCCGGAGACGGCCTCGTAGACACGGAGGCAGTTGTCCTCGGCGGCGAGGACGTACAGCAAGCCGGTAGATGGACCGCGGTACAGCGTCAGAGCCGTGATAGGGACTTGGCAGAACTCGCGGGCCAATATGCCGCCGCTGCTGCGCAGGCCTTGCGCCTGGATCTGCGAGTGGTGAGCTCTGTGTGTCCTTGGACATGAAGGATGGCGGGGTGTGGAGGGGTCACGCACATGTGCAGCCATCTGGCTCAAGTGAACAGAAACCGGCTACCAGGTCAATATTTCATTTTACAGGTCGAGCCCAACCAGGTTCTCCTCTTTCTCTTTGAGGAGAGGCCTGTCCACGTCTGATCAAATGAGTGTTTCGGGTGACGTTGAGGGAGAATCTAGTGGGTGACTCGATGCAGCATATGAAATGGGTCTAGAAAATTTTCGTGTACCAGCCAGCATCAGCCTCTGAGGTTGATACTTATAGACCACCGTCATAATATTCACGACCTTGAGATAAAATGCACAACTCGGCTGATTAATTCATTGACTGATAATTGGTATTGGTATTGACTTGAGCGCCTGCAATTCCTCGCGCGCGCGGTATCCAGAAAACATTCTACATAATTACAATCAAAGCCCTGCCGGGTATCATACAGTCATAATGCTAGACACTCAAGTGCCTGTCCATCTCTCCCTGTGTCCTAAAAGAAATAATCACCCAAAACGCCAGAAGTGCTCAAAAGGACCATCGTCAACGTCCAACTTCATACATAAGCTTTTTCAACATCTGTTTGCAAACTATGAAGCTTTACACCCTGTGGGAGTAGGGCTCGTAAGCCATGTCAGTACGGGCGCTTGCGTCGGGGTAGCGGGGAGCGCCGTAAGACGAAGGCTGCTGGTGGTTGTAGACACCGGTGGTCATCTCGTGGCTGTTGCCGCCGATGGGGGCATAGCCAGTTCCAGGAGGGCCAAACAGCTTCTCGCCGCTAGAGTTGGAGTGCTTGGTCTTGCGGCTACCATGCTCAGGCTTGCAGCAGCAGATGGTGAAGAGCCAGAACAGACCAGCGCCGAGGGCGAAAGCGAACGAGATCCAGACAGTGGCCAGGTACCTGCCGTTGATAGCACCACGAGCTCCGTACCACTTAGCGGTAGCCTCGACAGCGCCAATGACGACGGCGGCCTGGACGGTAGCGAGAGTAGCAGCGACACCGACCAGGGCGGTAGCGAGGCCGGCGATGAGCCAGGTGATGCAGGAGACGACGCGAGAGAAGTTGGAGAAGATACCGACAATGAGCTCGGCACCTAGAGCGACGAGAGCAACAATGGTAGCAACCTGGGTCCACTTGGAGACGCGGACAAAGGCCTTGAGGGCACCCTCGATCTCATCAGGAGGTCGAGCTTCCTGCCAAAGTGGCCCAGGTTCTCAATGTAGGTGGAGTTGAGGGAGTCAGAGGCCCAGTCGAACTTGGACTTGGTGCAGTGGCGCTCGTCGCTGCCGAACTCGACGTAGCAGAAGCCCCAGAGGTTGATGTCGTACGTCTTTGCGAGGTTCAGGTCCTTGGCGGTGATGTTGTTCTTCTGGACGTTGTCTTCGTCGCGTCGGTTGGGGAGGTCGATGCCGAGGAACTTGTCGTTGACGTTGTCAAAGTTGGCCTCGCTGATGGAGATGTCCTCGGCGTCGAGGCTGAAGAGGTAGAGGCGGTTGTGGGTGACACCACTGAGGGTAGCGATGAGCATGGAGACGATGGCGCCGATGGTGAGGATCATGGGCAGAGCCACGCAAACGAAACGTCCGGCACCCATTGTGAAGGATTGCTGTTAAGGAGATGACGTAGAGTTAGGAAGGATGGAGGTTCCGGGTTGTATAAGAACGAGCGGTGGTGTTCACTCTTCTGATGGATGGAGCGAGTGTTGTTTGCTCGTCAACGAAAGAAGGCAGAAAACCCACACGAAACTCGCGATGGAATGGAAAAGTCTGTGCAGGAGCAGATGGCCAAGAGGATGAGGGTGAGACGACTGGGCATGTGTTTTATAAATTAGAAGTGCTGACAGGATTAGGGATCAACCAGCATCTCCCAGCGTGGCGGCAGGGCCTGGCATGGGGGGTCGCGACGAGCTGGGCTGAGGTGGCGCAGCTACTAAGCATAGCTCTACTAAGGGAAGTACAGGGCAGTCCACCTTACGTACCTCCTTTCGGCGGTACCTTGGGCTACCTGGTCGACAGCAATGAAACACACGCACCTGCAGGTACAGGTACCGGCAGCGAGGCTGAGGCAGTGGCAGCCGTTGGTGGAGCGACTGCGCATTTCGAGTACAGGAGTACGGAAGAGCGAAACAGAGCGCAGCTCACGATGCACTAAGAGTACTTTAGCCTGGGCATATCAACACAAGGACCCATCGTCAGCCCCGAAAGCCTCAGAGCTACTGTAGCTTGCTGCCACCGTGCTGTGTACCGGGTCCTTCGCGCGCGGTCGCGATGCCGTCCTGGTACCGCTACGTTTTTTCCCGCGAGGTCCCTGTTTTTCTCCCCTTTCCTCCCAGCAGCTTGGGCAGCTAAACCCATGCGCCGCAGGCTTGTGCCAAATTCAGATCACCATGTGTAATGTAGGGGTTCCATGCCAATTTGGCAATATCTTGGCAGTACCTCCCGAATTCCCCTTCGAGGAATGTTCCCAGCACAAGTGATCGTGTTCGAAAAGGCTCCGCGAGAAATAAGACTGTTGTTTCATGTCCGTCCGTAGGTAGGCTACTAACCCACGCTATTCACAGATCAGCATTGGGTCAGATCGCATCTACTTCTCTTACCCTTCGCATGAACGCACCGAAAATCGTCTTGCACCGCGTAAAGTGCGCGAGCTCGATCCAGCGCGGGCCCCTGTTACAACTTGACCACTGCGACCCTACCTGGCCTTGGCGTGGCAAGCAACCAGCTCCCTCTCCTGTCGCAGGCATATTTTGCCCCCATCCCTCTCTGAGGAAAGCCTCCCTTCCCCAAGTTTGACACGCGTCAGGTCTCCTGATTGACATGGGTCTGTGGAACTCGGTGATGGGCCGGTGACATGGGCGGGCATCGATCTGCCAAGTGATGAGCAGAATATGGAGTTCCTCCACCACACAGTTCCCGAACAGCGAAAAAGCGAAAGAAGAGAGGGGACCGGCCACTGTCCTGCGTAAAACAATCGGGAAGATCTTTAGGAACATGCATATCAAGTGTCGCTTTCAAAACTTCATCTCACATCAGATGTGCAGCACACCATTCGTCCATATTCTGCTCCCGCATGCGTCGTAATTACCCGCTCAGTAATGTAGCGAGAGACAATCACATCTCGAGAGTTGTTGTGCAACCTCTTACAAAGCCTTAGGCGAGCACAAGCTGTAGTCGTAACCAGCTGTGTCAAACTAGCAACCCTGTCCCGCGACAGCCGTCCGATGGCAGGACCAGGGTAACAATCTGTGTCCCGAATTCGTGAAATCAAGCTTGGCAGCGGCATATTCTTCTTCTTCGGCATCTTTTTCTCGGCGCCGAGACTCTCCTCAGTCAGCCCCTCCATTCTCAGAACAGAAAGCCACCAAATGGTGAGCAAAACAGGGTGGACTGTAGAGTGCAGGCCGCAGACCTTTTCCTTAGAATATCGTTCGTGAAACAGCAGAAGAAAATCCAAAAATTAGTATAGAAATACAAGGATATAATTACAAAATTTATTCAAATAATACACTGACGTTATACCAATATAAATCTAGTATTAATTGATCCTTATTCTTACTTATCAGTACTTACAGTTCCTATCTCATTGCAACCCTCTTGGCCACATAGCTTCTGACGCGGCAAACCCAGCCTCACTGTCTCTTAGGCGTGGCCAAGACAAGCCTTCGCTGTTAATTACCCAGGTTCTGCAAGACAAGTGCACGCTGCTCCACAATGCCCTCCAAAGCATGTTGTAGGCTAAATATAGCATCCCCTGCCACCACCACGAGGCGAACTCAGCCCACTGATGTGTGTGCGTGTGTGTGTGGCTCTGCGATATTCTTCCGAGATCTCGTCATCAATGCATTTTGCACTTGCGGTTCTAGGCTCGAATTTTCTGCGAGTTGCGCCATTGGCTACAAGTCCCACCAAGAAGCCGATCGCGTGGTGCAGCCTGTTGATGGGGTCGCATCTTTCATTCAGATGCAACGTGCTGACTCCTTCTTAATATCCTTGCTTGTTTCCTCTCATCAATCTCGGGGCTTTTCAAGGTCCTAGCTTTCTAGCAGTCGAGAACCTAAGCGAAAACCCAGCGCATTTCCTTGATGCCCAACCGTGGGCATCCCGGTCTTGGGATCCGGGGGACAACGAAATCCTTTCCCGACCGGCAACATTTTTTCCCTATCGGCCATGCTGGTTCGTCGATTTCGGTGCTGACTGCTTAGAAGCCCGTTCTCTCCCGCTATCGTCCGGGCTACATAGGAGCAACCACCCGCCTGACCCTAAGTCGGCAGACCTGTCAGATATTCGAGAACCCTGGGACGTTGTCATGTGATTCGCAACAGCCAACCAGCCTTTCAGAAGGATGTTCTCGTTCTGGATAGAGCACCGCAAGGGCTGCATGCGACCGCGCAACGAGATGTCTCGGCCCTGTGTTGGTTTTGGTAAATTCCATCTCCTAGTTCAATCACCTGCATCTACTTTGTGCTAGATTCTGCCATCAGCCAGCACCAGGCTGGCAGACTATGCCACTATGGTCTGATAAAGAGCCATGTGATACGGCTTTGAGGATATGCCATCTCCACGTTCCGTTCTCGGCCCGCCAAGATGTGCTTGATGCTGGTTATTTTAGTGGTTCCAGTCCAGTTCTCAAGGGCGCATTTTTTTAACTGGCACGATCGGTACCGTCCCGCCCATTTCCGGCCTTGCTAGCCGGCCGGTAACCCTTCCTGTACTTCTCCAATCCATCCACCCTGCTTCACTGCTTGAGAGGTACCCATAGATTGGTCGGATGGAACATTTGATCTCACAATGAGAGGGCGTGTGTGTCGCCTCGCAGCTGTCGTCCAACTTATTCCGGATCAATGACGGCAAGCATGGCTCTGCTGGGCCCACAGGAGAACACGTCTGCAGGTACCATCACCTTCGACTTGGTAGGGTGGTGGGCGCGGATTGTGAAGCTTGAAGCTAGCCTTTGCGGCTACGCCCATGCCGTGCTAGTGCTTCCCACTATAACTGAGCGAGCGAGTTATACAGGCGCTTCCGGTGCTGTCAGTGGATGCTCCGAGGGCCATGGGCTTGCCCCGTCGCGCAGGCCAGTGCCTCGCGTGCGTGGATGCTGGCTGCAAATGTTGGCACCAGTGGATTAATGGCATGGGCTGCGGTCCTTCTGGACGTGCCAAGCTTTCTGCTGCTTCTGGTGGGGAACTTATGGATGGCTGTTGGTGATTACAGGACAAGCTGAGTTACGCCATGGTGCAAGCCCGCGGTTCCTACCGGCACAGTGCCAAGGGCGCAGGGAGACCAACTCCGAGTCGTTTCAGCAGCCTGGTGCAGAGCGGAGAGGTTGGAACCATAGCATAAGGGCGCGTACCTGTGGGTGCAGTGCAGTGTAGCGTAGTGTAGTGTGCGTGATGCATCGTGCGTGATGTATCGTGCGTGATGCGAAGGGAAACCGGGGAAGTTTAAAGTGAGTGGATGGTGGGGTTCCTTGGGCTGTTCGCCGCCGCCGTGCTACACCGGTCAGCGGGCCCCGGCCAATCACAGGGCCCAATGAGGCCGGCACCCTGCTGTGGCCCTGCGGTGGCCCTGCTGTGGCCCTTCTACTTTCCAGGCTCTACAGGCCCTGCAGGCCAGGCCAGTAGCTTGCAGACAAGTCCCCAATCTGGTGCTTCTGGGCTACACCCATAGAACCTTAAGTAATCATCTAGGTCAGAGGTGGTCACCATCCTAATCTACGTCCATCCCAAGGTTCTGTGCAGGCGTCAAGTCACACTCTCCCACATCTCGCCTCAAACCGGTTCGTCGTCATTTTTCGTCGTCGTCGGTCCCATCGTTCCTCCGGCTTTGTTCGATCCGCCTGCTCTCCGTACGGGGGCTTTCACGATTTCCACGACTCACCTGCGTCTTGCCTCCGGGCGTCGTGAGCCTTCCGCCATCCCAGCCGTGTCGTACTGCGCTGCAGAAGCCTGCCTGAAGCTTCGTCTTTGCCTACCATCCAGCTAGCTACCTCTTCCCAACGGCGCCCACCGTCAAGGATAGACAGACAGACCTTGTCAAGGCCCTCCCTCCGTGTTCGTGCTTTTTGTCGGCGTCTTCTGAACCAGCGTCGTCCAGTCCTCCCTTGGATCTGCAGGTACTTTTACCCTTCCAGATCTGCTGCAGCCAGCTGCTCCATCTCCAACCTGCTTGTCCACCCCGCGACGGCCTCTTTTCAAATTCTCCCCACGGTCAGCTTGCTGTCCGAGCCGTCACCTTCCGCGTATCCCACGTCGCACCCCGGATTTGCTGTAGGCAAAGAAAGCTGACACTCTGCCAATCAGTTGCGCCTCAGCCACGATCCCGACCGTGTAGATAAGTCGCCTTTCGGTCCTATCGCCGAGTATCTCCAGGGCCACAGCTTCCACTCCACCCGCCTCGCCTCGCCTCGCCTCGGCTAGGTCCTTCTGCCAGGAAGCCCCACGACGTCATCCGCACTCAACCAGCCAGACCCTTGACCCTCTCGCATTCTGCAAGGCGCTTGCCTAAGACTCACAAGACGGACGCTCCAAGGAGTCAGCGGTCTCCCTTTTCTCTGTCCTCGGTCGATTATTCCATCCTCCATAGGACCGGCTAGCTACGGAAAAAAGTTATCCTGAACCCATTGCTACGGCTCACGGGGCGGTCTCGTAAGACATCAAGGGTCGGTCAGTGCGGCGAAGAGACAACACCGCGCCACCACGCGACATTTGAGACAACCCGTCGCGCCCCCTCCACCCCTGTGATCCGACAACTCTTCATCATGGGCAACCAAAACTCTAAGGACGGCGGTTCCTCACCAAAGGGCTCCGGCGCTGGGGCCGGCGATCCACCTCTTCAGTCCTATCCCTCCTTCAGCCGGTCTGATACCAAAGAGTCGTCGCGATCGTTCCGATCCCTACGCTCCAAGATCCCGGGCAGCAACGCCAAGACGGACAGCCCAAGAAATTCGACTTTGTTATCGAACGGCGAGACCACCGCTGAGAAGGCTGCCGATGCCGCCTCGGTTCGGTCGGCCAAGAGTGGCCGATCCAGCGCATCCCGGGCGAGCCGCAGTGACCTGCCACCGCTCAGGCAAGCAGCGGGCGACCAGACCCCATCGATTCACCCATCGTCGACGACCAGCCACCCCCATCTCCAGTGCAGTCAAGCTCCATGAAGGGTGGTGTCCACAATGTCGAGGCTGCACAGGCTTCCGGTGAAGTCGATCACGTCTCCGACCAGCCGCCTTCCGCCAATGCTAGTGTCAACACACATATGCAGTCTCCGGGCCAATCTATCCTCGTCAAGCGCGACAACACCATCAATCCGGTGCGTAAGACGTCGGACGACGCCAGCAAGGTCGAGGCAAATGCCAACGTGGCAATGTCCGATATCAAGGACATTGACTTGGATGACTTTATCAAGCGGCTGCTTGATGCCGGTTATGCCGGCAAAGTAACCAAGAGCGTCTGCCTCAAGAACGCTGAGATTGTCGCCATCTGCCAGCGTGCAAGGGAGGTGTTCCTCAGTCAGCCTGCTCTCCTGGAGCTTGACGCTCCCGTTAAGATCGTTGGTGATGTTCATGGACAGTACACTGACCTCATACGAATGTTTGAGATGTGCGGGTTCCCTCCTATGGCCAATTACCTCTTCCTAGGTGACTACGTCGACCGCGGCAAGCAGTCACTTGAAACAATCCTTCTTCTCATGTGCTACAAGCTCAAGTTCCCTGAGAACTTTTTCCTGCTTCGAGGCAATCACGAGTGTGCCAATGTTACCCGAGTCTATGGATTCTACGATGAATGTAAGCGGAGGTGTAATGTCAAGATTTGGAAGACCTTTGTCGACACGTTCAACACCTTACCCATCGCTGCCATTGTGGCTGGAAAGATCTTTTGTGTACACGGCGGTCTTTCGCCTGCTCTGAGCCACATGGACGATATTCGCAACATTGCCAGGCCAACCGACGTGCCTGATTACGGACTGCTCAACGATCTTTTGTGGTCTGACCCGGCGGATATGGAGTCGGATTGGGAAGCAAATGAACGTGGAGTAAGTTACTGCTTTGGAAAACGAGTCATTACCGACTTTTTAGCTGTTCACGACTTCGATTTGATTTGTCGAGCACATATGGTTGTCGAAGATGGGTACGAGTTCTTCAATGACCGTGTTTTGGTCACGGTATTCAGTGCACCCAACGTAAGTTCCTACAACCGCCCATGGTTTCGGACCAGGTTCTAACCAGTGCTAGTACTGTGGAGAGTTTGATAATTGGGGTGCGGTGATGTCGGTTTCCTCGGAGTTACTATGCAGCTTCGAGCTCCTGAAGCCTTTGGACTCTAGTGCATTGAAGAGCCACATTAAGAAAGGTCGCAGCAAGCGCCAGCATATGCTTAACAGTCCTGTGAGTTACCCAGGCCCATTTGATGGTGGCATCGCTAATCCTTTAAATAGCCTGCCAGCGTCCAGCCCCAGAGTGTATAGTGGCTGCGCGCTACGGTTGACGAAAACGACTCGCAGTATTTAATCACCAGCGAATTTTTAGTCTCAGCGAACATGGTGGATTCGGACGAGAAAACGATGAAGCTGACCTTACCATCGGAATCACAATATGAACTCTTGTGAGCTAGATCCAAGAAGGGAAGATGCTACAACAGGGAAGGCATAGGCCAGGCACATTTGCCTACTGGCCGGCACCACGGGGTAACAACCGTGTCAGGGAGTTAGTCTGGGCTCGGCTCACTCTTGTGCGGACTAGATCCTGTGCCTTCATTGTAAAGCCAGGAACCAGAAATGGCCCGGCTCAGCGACGGGATACAAATCCAACAGGGTCACAAGGTGTTTAATCCTTCGCCCGGAACATACCTCCCAAGCTCGAAAGAGGGTGAGGTGTAGTTCCGGGAATGGTTTGGGCCTGGAAATTGGACCAAGCGGGCTTTTCTGGTTACCAATTCAAGAGAAGGAATGGTGGGCTTCTACGGAAAGGCGCCCGAATTTCTCAATACGTTGGCTGTAGGTTCTCTGCTGCATCCGCATCGATAGTTTTAGGAGGTATTCAGTTAGCGATGGGTCTTGTTGGGTTCATAAATACAGAAGAGATGCATTGTTTTATATCACGACAAGGTCGTTGCCATGTCGCTAGTGTTGAATGATTTGAAATATGCACGGGACTAACAACAAATCGAGATCGAGGAGCGCTTTTGGTCTTCACATTTCAATTTGTCTCCCACTAAGTCTAGTCGTTTTGACTCTACTGATAAAATCCTGTGTGAAATCCTGTATGTTCACTTTCAAGAGTCCATTGTAAGTGTGTAGCAGTGCAAGCGATGCTCCACCTAAAGTTATCTTGGAGGTGGTGCTGGGGTGCTTAGTCATGCAAACTGGAGAATTTTGGTTGCCAGATCCCTGAGCATCTGAACGCATCTCAGATTTATCGAAACACGACAAACTCGCAATCATGAATCGGCAGGTCCTACGTTCGGTTTACGGCCGGACGAGGCCAGAGCTGGAGCAGACCGGCGTCGCATTGAAGAATTACTTCCAGCAGTTCTCCACGTCACAATTCCTAGCGGCCGACAACGATGGTCCCAAGCCCAGCCCCAGCCAACAACCACATCGCCAGCGTGCGCGAGCCGCCGCTGCCCAAATCAGCTCGCTGCCGAGGACTCAACGGACTGCCAACAAGGGTGACGCCGCCAATGCTTCTCAGGGCAAGGTGATTGACATCCGCAGCCTTCCCAGAGGCGGCCTCCGCGGTCGTGGTGGGCTCCGGGGACGAGGAGGAGCTCCTGGCCAGACAGGCGATCGATCCGCGTCTCCCACAGGTGCCAATCGCTTTGCCGGTATTTCGCAACGCCCTGGTGCATCGGCCCGCGGTGAACGTGGTGGACGTGGACGTGGTGGACGCGGCGGCCGTGGAGGACGAGGCGGTCGACGTGGCGAGGAAGGAGACAAGAGGGAGGAAAGGAAGCCTAGGGAGAAGCGAAGCACGGCCGACGCCATGGACCCTCTCATGGAGGAATTCGACCGCACTGTTCGCTTCGGAACCAAGACCTCATACACCCCTTCGCTGACTGTTGAGTCGCTCAACGAGTTCATGCCTGCCCTCCCCATGAGTGCGGCTAGCAAGCAGGCCACCGTCATGCAGAACCTGCAGGCGCTCGGCAGCGGAGACCATGTCGCCACGCCTCAGAACCTGCAGGCCCGCAACTTGGGCAACGAGATTGAGCAGAACGGAATCCGCTTCTTCGCGAGCGTTCAGGAGAAGGAGGCCGCCGAACAGTACCTCCAGGAGAAGCGCCGGGAGGCTGCCGCGGCGGAGGGCGCGGAGGCTAGCCAGGAACCCATTATCAAGGAGGCGGAGGAGGCCATTCGCAAGGTTGTCGTTGGCCACGCCGTTGAGGGCCAGTACGAGAAGATCAAGGCCGCGTCGGACCCTGTTGGGGCCTCCAGGCTTTGGCACCTGCGCGCCGAGACTTATTCTACAAAGGACGTCAACAGCTTCGAGAAGAAGCTCTCGTCGCTGCTGGGCAACGGAGGAAAGAAGGCACCACAGCCTCAGAAAAGGGCCTAGGCTGGGCTCGTGTATTAAAAGCCTGACAAGTTAGAGGGAAAGGGTATTGGCACGGTAGCATGTGTGTCATGATGTGTAATATATTGTACAATTTCTCGGTCACCCGCTCTAGTCTGCTCTGGTCCATTGGTTACAACAGACGTTCAGAGTGCGCCGTTTAGGCTTAGAGAGCGCCGGCTAGGTCATATACATGTGGAAATTTGTTCTCTTCCTGTTCGTACCCAGCGTCTTATGACTTTCTCTGTCCAATTTGCTTGATGGCTTTCTTCTCTTCCTCGTCAATTTCCTTCATCTTCTGATCCTGAACCTTCTGGACCTCCTTCTCTGCGGCACGCAGGACGTCTGGCAGCAAGCCGCCCTTCTTAGCATCCTTGAGGACCTTGTCGTGCTTGCGTCTCGCCTGGCGGACCTGCTCACGCCAAACCTGCATGTTTTCCTTGACGAGGCGAACCAGCTCATCGGCGCGCTCGGCTTCGACCTTGAGCAGCAGCTCGAGCTCGTTGTCTTCGGCGCGCTGGGGCTGCTGGTTGTACTCGGGGCTGGCCTGGATGGCGGACATGACAGGCTTTATGTATTCACGGTCGTTGAGCAGCAGTGAGACCGTGCGGCTGCCGGAGCGTGGGACGACCTGGGCGAGCTCGCGCAGCGGAAAGTCGCAGAGGTGCCATCTTCGGTTTTGACACTGACGGGGAGCGCGCCGAGACTGTTCGGGTTGAAGCGGCCGCCGCGGAGGAGCGTCTGGAGTTGTTCCCGGTGGTGGGCGTCGACGGAAGCAAAGGCAGCCGTCAGGGGCGTTGTGTCAAGCGGATCAGCAGCATCTGCGCCGCCTCCCGAGGCGGGAGAGCCGTGCTGCTTTTCAGAACCGGATGCTGACTTGGCACTGTTGCTGGCTCGGGAGCCTTGCCTTTCTTGTACAGCGTGGACGAAGTGCTGAATGCACGGCCGTTGGTAGGAGAGGCTGCCTGGGTTGTTGACCACGTAGCCGCGATAGTTGCTTGTCGAGGGAGCTTCGAAGCCATACTCTGCGACATGCGACCAATCGTCAGTATCCGCGTGAAGTGATGTCGAAGGCAATTGATTGGTAATTGAGAATTAAATGACTGAATCTCACCTCTCTGAGCTCTCCAGAAGGAGGAGGCCTCGCTTCAATAGTCCTGTATTGCGAGAAAGCGCCATGTTTGTGAATTGCGTTGTAGGTTAGTTAGAGAATGAAGCATGTTGAAGGGTCTTTGCAACGAGTGACAGGCCACCCCAAACGCGGCGATAAGATAAGAGCTACGACCTAGGCAAGCAAGTAGGCATAAAAACAAGGGCCTTATATAAAAGTAGCGACAAGAATACGATTCGAATAAGTAGTTAAATATATGTATACTTATATTTCTTTCTGAGTCTTGTAACATTTTTCTAATCAATTGCGAATTGATGTGTCGATGGCAGTCGACCCCCTACCACCAGGACCGCCGAGACAATGTTGCAGTTTGAAGGCACCCAAATAAAGGGGTTTTGGAGGGATTCCGTTTACATGCTCAGCCTTGGTACCATCTCTGAGTTGCGAAGGTCGAGGGTAGATGAACCGATTTCAGTAATAGGGTAGGTAGGTAATACCTAGCACCACCACTCATCGTCTTGAATCTTGGCTCGGCAAAGTTCCTTCGAGGTCGATGGCCAAAGCATGGTATCTTTCACTCTTTTCGACGATGTCCTTGGAGAACACTACAGTAGGTTGCAGAGAGCAGGTTGAGTGTGTGTGCGCACTGCAGATGGGCATGCATGATGTTTGGCACTCACTATTCGAGAAGATGATTAAAAATCAGGGCAAAAAAATGATCGCGGCAGGGATCGAACCTGCGACCTTTTCCGGTCTTTACACATGATTGTATGTAAAGGAAATGTCATAACCACTAGACAACGCGACCGTGTTTCTTCTTGTGGTGTTTTCTTTCTATTCTTTTTGTTTATGAAGGGCTACTGTGCTGTTGTGCTGATCTGGTTTCGTTGCTGCATCTTCTCCCTCCCGGCCTGTGGGTTGCGACGACGATGTGGAAGGCAGTAGTTTCAAGCTGGCATCCCTCCTTCCCTCTTCCAAGGCACCCGTCACACAAATTTCCCATCCCGAGAATCATCAAAGGGCTGAGGGGTGAAACATTGGGCTAAATAGCTACCATATGATAACACATCATGCTGTCCCTATTTAACTCTCCTTCGCGTAGCAAGTGCGGTAGTATTCTTTATGCTACTCATAATATTGTTTACACAAACAGGATCACAAGATATCCTCGACTTCCAATATATTATTACAGCTGCTTCCCTAGCTCTGTAGAGGCTTGCCCATGCCTCCGTATGTGATGGTCTTGACGATCTGATATTCCGAGATGCCGTACTTGGAACCTTCCCGGCCAAACCCACTCTCCTTCACGCCACCAAAGGAGCCGCTGCGTCCGAAATGAGCCCCGTGTTGACGCCAATCATGCCCACCTCAAGACTCTCCGCAACCCGGTGAACACGCTCCAGATCTCGAGAGAAGAAGTAGCCGGCCAGTCCTACCTCGGCCTTGTTCGCCAGATTGACGACTTCTTGCTCTGTTTCGAACGGGAAGAGGCCGGCGACTGGGCCAAATGTCTCCTCGGAAGCCAGTGCCATGTCGCCAGTCATGTCTCGAATAACGGTGGGCTGAAGAAAGTTGGAGCCAAGGTCAGGCAGCTTCTGTCCGCCAGCGAGGATCTTGCCGCCTTTCTTCTGTGCATCGTCGATATGTGACTGGGCCTTGGCGACAGCTCGCTCGTGGATGAGCGGTCCGTGAGTAGTGCCCTCGTCGAAGCCCTTTCCAACCTTGAATCCTTTGACTTTCTCCGTGAACTTTTGCGCAAACTCGTCGTAGATTCCCTTCTGCACATAAATGCGGTTCGCGCAGACGCAAGTTTGACCCGAGGAACGGAACTTGGAGGCGATGGCGCCAGCAACTGCAGCATCTACATCTGCGTCGTCGAAAACGATGAATGGCGCATTGCCTCCGAGCTCGAGGACAACTTCTTGAGGGTTCCGGAAGATTGTTGCATCAACAGCTTGCCGACGTTGGTAGATCCGGTGAAAGACACTTTGCGAACCACCGGAGATGTTGTGAGAGTCTTGCCGACTTCGGGGTGTTCTCAAGCGAAGTGACAACGTTGACAACACCCTTGGGGATGCCTGCGCGATGGGCTAGCTCGGCGAGTGCGAGGGCTGTGTATGGGGTCTCGCCAGGGGCCTTGCAGACAACTGTGCAGCCTGCGGCCAGCGCAGGACCGATTTTCCTGGTAATCATAGCAGCAGGAAAGTTCCATCTGTTTTCGGTGAGTCTCAACACTTCACTGGAGTCTGGTGATTCGTTGTGGTAACTCACGGTGTGATTAATCCGCAGACACCCACTGGCTCCTTGACAGTTATGATGCGGTTGCCGGGGATGCTAGCCGGGATAGTGTCGCCGTAAACGCGGGGTGCCTCCTCACTGAACCACTCGAAGAAGTTGGCGGCGTAGGTGACCTCGCCCTTGGCGTCAGTGAACGGCTTTCCATTCTCTAGGGTGATGAGCTTGGCGAGATCCTCAGAATTGTCGACCATTAAGTCGTACCACTTGCGAAGCAGCTTAGAGCGTTCCCTGCCTGTGGTGGTGCGGAACGTAGAGAAGGCATCGGCAGCGGCGCGGATGGCGACCTGTGTATCCTCGGCATCATATTCGGCACATGTTCCGATCAGACTCCCGAGCCAGGATCTATGTCGCAGGAAAACGGCTGGTTAGCTTTGTGATTACCGAATCATGAACAATGAGCGGCGTGTATATACCATGGACCTCAAACGTCTTGCCAGATCGCGCAGCGCGCCATTCACCGTTCACATAGCAGACGCCCTGCTTCAACAGGCTCTGATCCCGCAGCTTCATCGATACGAGCATTAGCAAGTGCGTAGCTTATATGGATGGCGCATGGGATTCCTACCTTGGACGCCATGTTTGATGCTCTTCTTGCAGCGACCAGCGACAGCCGTGGACCGTGTCGTAGAACAGAGTGAGTAACGGTTCTAGTGAGCGACGACATGACAGATAGAATTGAGCAGAGAACAGCCGACGGGACTGTTCAAGGAAATGTCAATCGCATTTGTTGTGATGTGGATGTATGGACGACGTCATGCCGGCCAGCTAGACGCGCACAGGGAGCTACCTTGGGGAGGTGGGGAGCGACACAGCTGTGGTAAGCTGTTGGCGCTAGCACACAAGGTGCTAAGCAGCAGGACATGGGGAAGGAAGACAAGCCAGCACCACGTCTTGGGCTCTGTTTAGAACATTCCTATGGACAGCGCAACACTGTAGCAAGGACAGCCCCTAGATATTACACGTTAAGCAAGATTTTTCCCTGCTTGGTAAGACGTCACAAGTGATCGGTGTTGAAACTCAACATCCTGTCTCCCTCGGGAACCATATCCAAGTAAATGGAGGGAGGCAAGTAGGTAATAGGAATAAAATAGAGGCCATAAACACCAATGAGCGAGACCAAGAACCGACGAGTGTTAGTATTTATATTCGTCTAATATCAGTATATAATTCGAATGAATACCTAAGTATACTCTTATTGTTATATGTAATTCTTGGAATTTCCAGCGATCAATTTTCTTACAGAAACATATCACCTACATATAGAGTCCTTCTTTTTATCACCACTTGAAAGGTCACAATAATGTCAGCCGCTGCTTGCTGCCACCACTTGCCGAATCCACTGGTGGAGCAGGAACTACAATGTTCTTATGCACTGTAGACATTCCATGGCATGTCGATGCTCCAAATCAAAGTGTGTTCTATGGCTGTCAATAAATGGATATGATGCCTAAACTTGTGAGCGATGCACAATGCTTTCCTTCGACCACAATGAAGAGTGACGGTTAAGGGAATTACACCCTACAGGATAATGCTCATAATGATACGAAAAAAGAAGAAGAAATAGAGGGGAAGAAGAAGTAAGAAGAGAGAGGGAGAGGAGAATAAACCGGGACGGCCTGGAAGGTAAGAGCGTGATTAGCAATAGAATGGGAATTGCAATCAACGTCGAGTATGAATAAAAATCGGTCAACCTAATGATTTGATACTAATATAGTAATCATATAATAAGAATAAATATATAGGTATATTCTTAATTTTTATCTTATTCTTCTAATATTTTACCTGCAATCTTCTAACATTTCTCCAATACTTTCCTTGACTCGTTTGAAATTTATAAAAGAATCATCTTATGAAAGTATCAAGGACTCTGATCTGCAGTACTCTTCTTTGCTGGCCGTTGGCAATGCAGGTATCTGACGCTTCGTGATTCAAATCATGTTCAGTTTGTGGGCTTGGACTCAGGCACCCTACATGCGCGCGCCATCACCAGAAATACGTCAAGCCACAATGTCCTTATCTTGGTTCATTCAAGCAGTGTTGACTATATATATACACAAGCTAGGTTATCTGCCATTCAAATGGGATAAGCGCCTGGAGTTCGCCTCAGCTTTATTGCTGTAGCTCTCAATCAAGTTTGGCAACCCAAAAACTCCAGTACGCCTTGTGGGTATGCCTCGACCAGCTTGGGCTTTGCCTCAAGCCTTGGCAACCTCTGGATAAAAAACATACAAAGGTAAGACATAGGTCGCCCGTCTCACTCCTGTTTCACGCCGATTCCCGCGTCTCAAGCTCACGCGTATCTGTCGGCATCTTTCGCTTGCGTTTGTGCTTGGGCTTGCCTGAACGGTAGCGTACGATCGAGTGTGTAGAAAGCTTGCGTTCTCGGTGTAAATGGCATGGCGCCTGCCGCTGTGGGAGAAGCCAGGCCCTGCATTTCCAAGGTATTCATCTCCTTCTGCGGCACGAACTCGTCGTCATCCTCATCGCCGAGGTCGTTCTCCTTGTTTGGATACATGGCATATGCAGTGAAGCCCAGGTTGAGGAGGTATAGCACACTGTTGCGTTGAGACCGTGTTAGCATGGTGCGAAGTATTTTAGGACAGGGCACGCCTGCTTACAACATGTAGAATGTCACGCCCAGAGAAGCCTGCGCTATTTGACAGCTCTTGTACGCGCCATGCGGCTTCGCCATGTCGCAGCCGTATCGGAAGTACCACGCTGCGGGCGCAGGATACCTCGGGTCGGCGTAGTCCGGGCCGATTTGTCCATATATGCTGACAGTGTACAGCGCCACGAGGGAAATGTTAATGAACATGGCAATAATGGGGAACCATCCCTCATGATGAAGGCAATGAGTTTTGCCAACAGGAAGAAGAGGGAGACGACGGAAATGGCCACATTGAAGTCGGTCAGCCTGTTTCGTAGGTCAGCACATGGTGCGGTCGCGCTTTCGGGTTTGCTATAATACTCACGTCCGCGACCAAATCAAGGGAATGTCGGGAAGAGGTCGATAGTTCGCGTAGGCATAGAGAATCATGTTGGGATTCGAATTGAGCTTGTTAAGGTAGCCGATGCGCCAGAGGTCGGTGCGATACAGGTCGGGCTGAGCAATGCCGAAAATGACAAGGCAGGGAACCAATCCTGCCAGCTCCAGAAGCATCAACCACCAGGTTGCTTTCCGTGATATTCTGGGCCATCTTCTGTGGACGGGGTGATATGTTCCCATCCAGCTGGGGGCCTTCATTGTCGCAGAAATCTCGGTGTCCTTGGATAGATTCTGTGCAGTAGTGACTCGACCGCCCTGACGATGCGCTACTCAATCGATTGCGCTCAGAGTATCGCCGATGCAAAGGTCGCTGGCTGACAAGCAGCGGAAGATTGCGCCAACATCCGCAGGGAACAGTTGTCGTGCTGCCTTTCAGCGACTGTTCGTCGTCGTCGGAAGATGAGAAGGAGAGCTACGGCTGCGAGCAACATCGAAGACAGCCCAGGTGAGGGGCCGGCCATGTTTAAGGGCCACGGCATGCCTCGACAGGCGGTGCCGGGTATTGATCATGCACGCAGCATGCCGCTCACTCAACGTGAGCAGCCATTCGAGGCGCGCGGGGCCAATAGGAGGTTGGAGAGCCATGGGGCCATAAGCGCTCTCAGAGGGCTGGGTTCTACGATTGGCTCAGCTGAAGATGGGCGATGTCGAGGGCAGCCAATGAGAAGGCCCGGTATGCCGCCTGGAGATGTGCTTCGGGGTCCCAAGGTGTGATTGCTAACAGGGATTAGCGGAAGACCCGCCAGAGGGTTGCTTCTTGGCGGCTGGCTCTCGCGGTCCATGAATGGACGGATGGACGAGTGCCCTTTCGCCATGGGCATAAAAATACTCTAGCAGAGGGTGACATCGAATGGCAGCGCTCGCCGCCGCGAACATGCAAGCAGCATCCTGCACACCATCACAGTCACAGCCCAGCGGCTGCTTTCCTCGTGGCATGGTGAAACCTGTTTGGGCTCTTGTTGTAACGTGTTGGTGATGTTCGTGCCTGTTCCGGCGAGGCAGGGCGCCTGGATAATTGGGGGCTCTTTGCTGTATGCGGTCCCTGGCAGTGGTTCTCGGATGTTACGGGGTCCACGCCGAGTCAGGTGAGGTGGGAAATGCCGGCCATCGAAGCAGATGGCCTGCCTCATCGTGCTTGCTGGTCACGGAGCAGGCTAGCAACACAAGGCTCTGAGTGTTGGCTCCCACCGAGACAGTGCAATGCAACACAACCAAGTCCGCTCACCAATCCAGGTCGTCGCTATGATATTGAGCTGAAGAGCCTTGATGACTAACCTCCATCACACCTCTGTCCTGGTTGGTCCAGAGGAAAGACCCTGCCAAGTGGAAGCAAGGAGGGTAACTGTAGATCAAGTAAGCCTTAAATTTCTCCACGAAGGTTATTCGTTGTAAATCAGGACATCAATATAAAATCAACACATTAATATAGTAATGTTTATATGTTTATTTTTAGTACAATCTTATTTGACTCGAGTCAGTTTATCATGTTCGACGACCTTGCTACTTCCTTCTTCCCATTATCTGGTCTCCTTGCTACCCTATACTTCCTGTATTGTTATCTGAGTTGAAGAAGCTCGATCGAGGTTGCCATGGGCATCGTGCTTGTTCTATTCCTATTGAGTAATATCTGGGTGGCTTCATGAGGTACCTGCGCATGCTGAAAATAATAATCTCATGTTATGCCGAGGCATGATCCCGACTCGATGCCCCAGTCGAGCCCGACCACCCCGTGTTGTCTGTCCTGTAATTTTCACAGCAGCAACCCTGGTTGAGAAGATCAAGAGCTCGGGCGGCCTCTATGACTAACAGCCGAGCCGAGCTTCACACCAACAAAGCAACCCGTGGTGGGACGGAGCTACTGCCATAGTGGATCAAGGACACCGGACCTACGATGGATGAGATACGGCACACTCCCGAGGTCGTACAAAATTACCATATCGATTAGCCCACAAAACCCTAGAATGGAGCGAAAACGCCATGACGATGGGCTAGAATGGACTACAGAACCACTATAGTATGTGAGTCTTGGGTTAGCTGCTCCACGGAACAGGCAGCCTAAATTAAGGCCGTTGCGCCTCACCGTGGTTATCCGGGACGTGAGCCGCGTCCAGGCACCTACATAGTAGTGCTGTAACAAAAGTTGCAGCGGCTGGATGATTTTTCGTTGGATTACTCCGTACACGTCATCGTGACGAGCGACTGCCGAGAGCAGACTGAGGATATTCAATTACACGTTGAAAGAATCTGGAGCCGCCCCCATGTGGAGCTCAAGAAAAGTTCAGTATTGAGAGGCGATAGGGGTCGAGGTAGAAAGAAGAGAAGGCTAAACAAACATTTGCACCATATTTTGTACAGCGAGCAGAAATCATACTGGGCTCGATGTTTCGGCTCAAGAACCTCAATAATGGGTGATTCTGTTTAGCATGACACAGGAAGGTCTAGCGTAGCAAAACATGACTGACACATACTTGCTCAAGGATTGGGGTGTGGCTACAGATGGTGAGCCTGGAGGTGACCGCCATTCTTTCCACATAGATCATGGTGTCCAGCTCCGTTTCCGATGTCAGGAACCGTTTTGCATCCCGCATCAACGGGGTATTCGAGTGAATCGACAAATCCCATACAAAACACCGATCTGCGTGACTGCAGGCACATGCGCTGGTCGGAGCTTTTGCTTGTGTATCGAGAATTTTCGACCGCAAAGCAAAGTGCGACGCTAAGGCGCCAAGCCCGTGGGTGGTGTGACAGGCCAAACGGTTTTTGGTAAACCAAACGCTGCCGTCCCGTAGGAGTTTCTACTCCCACCTCACCCCTGCCGTAGCCACTCAAACGTGGCCCTAGCGTTAGCACCAGGTCCGGGGCGGCAGATTCCACCTGGTCTAGAACGGCCCATCAAGCACGTTGTGGTCTTTTCCATTCATGTTGTACCAATGCAGGCGGGACTAGCTTGGCTAGCAAAGATCGATGGGCGGTGGGCCACGGTTACCTCGGACTTCAATGTTTAAGCCAGGGGTGTGCGTGAAGTGATACGAAATGCAGGACATCGCTTCGGTTAAGATAAATTCAAGGCGGAGAGAATAACACGCTGGGAGTTAAATTTCCTCCGTTGAACGTAGCTAGATGAGGTTCACGTATGGGCGAGGAAGCAATTACCTTGAGAAGGGACGTGTTCGTTCTGACTCCCAAAGCCTTGGCTCTGACAGCCAGGTCAAGGATGTGTAATCCCCGAAAGACGTGGGTCTCTTCAACAAAGTCAGAAACAACAGAGCTCCCATCCGGGTATTCGGGACGGGCTGGTCTGCTAGGTGGGCATTTCCGCATACCTAATCTCAGCTGGCGTGTAAGTGAGGACAGGACTGGCAAGCCACGAAAGAAAATATCGATCGGGTGTAATGATGGACGGGGAGTCTACTGGTCATAGCGCCGCAATGAGGCGTGGGAGGCAGCGGCACGGACGAAAGTCAACCCACGGCACGCAGCCGGACGGGAGCCATGACCTTCACCTTATTGATGGCCGAGGTACAGTATGTGGATGGGACGGTAGTTGTGCATGCAACGCGGAAACCGTTGCAACGTTTGCGAGCATGGCACTATTGTGAAGGCGCCAGAGACGGAGAGAGAGGCTCACAATTGGCGACGCATGCCCTGCACCTGGTTGTCTGGATGGCATCCATTCCAGAACAGCATCCCTTGTCCAGATGTCGAGTGTACGCCCCCAAGAGTGAGCCTTGTAGGTGACCCTGCCCTGGTTCATAGCTGTTTGCCACATCCCGAACCAAGAGTTTGCCTATTGGGCCTATGCTAGAACAAGTACATGTCCGGAGCGGCTGGTCTGGCTCGGGCGAAGAGAGGAGGTGGCCCAGGATAGGATCTTTTCTGGCTCGTGTTTCGTCTCTCCGGTTAATCCCACTGGTTTCTCCTTTGTAAGTGTTGGAACGTTGTAGGTACAGTAGCTTGTCGTGGGTGGAGCTGAGGAGAAAAAAAGAATGGAGCATTGATAGCTGGACTCCATGTGGCGGCCAATCCACCCGTCCACCCATGTAGAAATACAGGAGAAGAAGAGTTGGATATGTCGACATATGACCACCCGGCAAGCCAGCCAGCGGAACGGGCAGTCAGGCAGGCAGGCAGGCAAGCAAGCAAGCAAATGGACAGATAGACAGGTAGACAGACATCCCCCGCATGTCTCTTGGTCTCGTTTCTCCTTGTTCGATTGCGGTCTATCAGATGCCAAGGCCGACCTTGGGCTCAGACATCAGCATTGCGCTAGTTGTTTGCCCTTGCAGTCAGACCCTCCGCCCTAGCCACGGTACTTGCAATACTTACGGACTTGTAGCGTGATGAGCCTGGGCAGATGAGGAGAAGGACTTTGTCGAGCGGCTGATGTTGCCAGCGCTCCATCTGTCAGTTGATTCATCTGATAAGCGGTAGGTAAGGTATTTAAACCGAGCAAAGATGTAATGTAGAATAGCAAGGCACCTCCTACTTAAGTGGCAGGTACACACCCGTATCCTTATGTATGGCTATAGGTACCCCAGGTACAGGTAGCGTGCGCCTATCGAAACAGCACATCACAGTGAGGTGTGCTCCATATGTCGAGTCCATGGGCGGGCAATTCTGTCCACTTTCTGCACCTGCTTCTAAGGCCTCTCATTTGCCCACTTCTTACATCCCGAGCTATCTAAATGGCACGTACCAGGTGAAGGGTGCTGGTTCTACCAGACAAAATGCTAGCAGATAATGTATCATTCGTACCTTAGTACCTTCCAGCAAGGCAAGGCAAAGCAAAGCATAGCAAAGCACAGCAAAGCAAAGCAAAGCAAAGCAAAGTAAAGCGAGAGCAAAGCAATGTGAGCATGGTAGGTACGGATGCGGATAGTGGGTGGTACCAGCCAGCCAGCCGAGTGACGCCTGGCCTCTCCAATCCTAATCACTATTATCATAACCATCCCCATCCCCATCCCCATCCCCCATCATCCCACGTCCCTTACACTCCAACCTCACCATTGCTTCCTCTGTCCTTTTACTTGCCTATCCAAGAATTGTTCAATTCCAACTAGGCTTGGCGGCTGATCTTGTTCGTGCTGCCTCTCGCTGCGCCCCTAGCCTTGGCTCGCTCAACCTGGAACGCTCTCCTGACATTCCATCCTTCGTCCACCTAGGTAGCTAAGCTACCTATACCAGTTCTGCTCTGTACTAAGGGTATGCTGCCACCTACTTAGGTTATTCCCGCCCATCTACTCCGTAGGTGCTACGATAATTTACTGGTCTGATCCCCAACTCCCTCACACCCCACTTATCTACCTCGTTCTACCTTTACATTACCTTACCTTACCTTACCTTGCCTCGCCTCGCCTCGCCTCGCCTCGCCTTACCTTGCTCCTGCTAGCACGCACCACTCCAATTACCATACAGGTCGCATCTCGGGACATTCCACCTCACTTGGATCGATGACACTGACTCCGTTTTGACCACAGAGGGGACGTGGAAGCCGCTTGCTAGGGTTGCTCAGTTCCAACAAGCTCACCAGCTACCAAGCCCGGGCCCAAGCCCGATCCAATCCAAGGTTGAGCCAAGTCACGTCGTGTGTCCTTACCATTTCCACGCACCCCTTCGATCATCTCGATCTCGCTCGCTCGCTTCTTCCTCCCTCCCTTGCCTGGCGCACACGCTCTCCCACACGCGCACGCACACATCGTGGACACCCGACACACCCAAAGACACCGACAAATACGGCCGCCAGAGGCTGGCCTGGTTTCGTACCCTTCCTTGCCTTGCCTTGCCTTGCCTGGCCCTCACCCCGTGGGTATCCATTTACCGTTTTCCTATTCCTCTGGTGTGACCGGCAACCAACACCCCTCCCCTCCGTTTCACTCAACCACCCCGTCCGTCCCCAAATCCAGTCACCATCCTAATCCTGTGCTCTGTCCGCACCTGCAAACCCTGCTCTGCCCTTCCCCGTTCTGGTCTCCGTGCCCCGGGTGTCTTCATGCAGAGACCGGACGATAGCTCTGCCTTGCGCCCAGATTCAGAGCCCACATATATTTCTCCCTCAGCGTCCTGCTCTTCCGCTGCCACCGCATCGGCATCGACCGTCACCTCCTCCAGCAAAACCACCGCCGCCAACATCGTCGGCACCACCGCCGCCTCCGCCACCCCTCCACGCCGACCACTCTTCCTGCTGCTGCTACTGGCACTCGCTCGCTTACTTCCGCCGTCACCGACTTCGCGCACCCGTCGCGTGTTGCTGCGCCGGATCGCCCGATCTCCACCCCCGCCAATCTTGTCGCCACGCACTCAAGCCAGGGGCACCATCAACCGAGAACTTACACCTTATCCACGCAGTCTGGTCGATGGCTTTCCGACAATAGCAGTTCGGGCCACGGCCCTTTGACGCACCCACGGGATAACCCATCCATAATTGTCTCGCCGTCAACCTCTGGGCCACGAATTGATCACCTCCCACCACCTCCCCGTCCGCGCCCTGGCCCTCCGATCAAGCGCCCCTCGGGCTACGGCAGGGGCGAGCAGGCTATGGAGAGATCTCCCATAAAGAAGGCCCGCACTGGCGCATCACCGCCTCGAAAGGTTGACATACCACCCATTCCAGCCAGTGGCCTCACGGCCACGAACGCCCGGGCCCATCGCGAAGGCTCGCAATCACCTCTCTTCTTCTCCCACTCCGCCTCCAAGCCAATCTCCCGACCTTTGGCCTTTCCGACGACCGACCTCACCGCAACCATGCTTTCGCGAATGCGTGAAGACCCGGCCGGTACCGTTACCACCCTCAAGTTGCCCCGTGCCAGTGTCAGCTCCACCAGTCCCGCAAGATCCGGCAGCACCCTGGCAGTTGGGCATCCTCATCCGATGGCATGGTACAATCCTCAAGCTCCGACGCTCGTTCGCTGCCACCCGGCCTGCAGATACTTCAAGGCGTGGGAGTGCTGGAACTTGTCGAACAGGATCAACGCCCGACCTTTCTGGTGGATATCGCCAATGCCGCAAACGCAAGCCGTCCGGGACTGCACATTCTTTATTATAATACATCCTTACGCACGTCGCATGATTTTCTACAGCTCCTCACTGTTGAACAGGACGATTCCACCAACGCCACCGAGTTCGGGAGGTTCAAATCATGGGTGTTGACCCCCGTGCCTGGCTCGGATGTCCAAGACATCATTTCGCCGTCTCATACCTACGGCGGTGTAATTTGGACATGTTCGACGCTGCGCCGACGGTTTCGCTTCATTAGCGGTGAAGCTACCATTGTTCGGCGTGATTCAGCTACGCCCTTGGCACCTTCTAACAAACAAGACGAAACCGTCGATCGAGAGACCATTGAGCTTGTGCAGTCTGGGCCAACAACGCCGATTCCTGAACCTGTTGATCCCCTGACTATTTTGGCGATGCTCCCAGCAAAGAACCCCAGACCGAGACTGTCCTAGAAATCATTGGTGACGCCATGGACGAGGAACCTGACCGACATCACCCCGATGCCTTCACGAACGAGGTTCTGCAATCGCAGCCAGTTTGGTCCAGTTTCGATTGGACTAGGATACCCCTTAGCGAAAACCTCCCAGATCACATTCGGTTTGTGAGATCTGTTGATTGGGCCTCTACGCCACTAGGCCCGATTGAAGAATGGAATGCTGATTTACGGACAATGTCAAACATGGTGATGGGGAGCCCGCACCCGGCTGCCATGTATTGGGGCCCTCAATTCGTCTGTTTATACAATGCCGCATATATAGAGTTGGCCGGTCAAAAACACCCTGGCCTCATGGGTGCGAGATACGAGGACGCATGGCCTGAAATATGGGACGAAATCAAGCCAGTTCTGATCAGTGCCTGGGATTCTGGGCAGGCTACTATGAAGAACGAGAACCGCCTTTTCATGTACCGGAAGGGTTTTCTGGAGGAGACCTATTTCTCATGGTCCATCGTACCTCTAGTTGGTGGGGAAGGTGAGGTAGTCGGTCTTTATAACCCAGCTTTCGAGCACACACGCCGGAGGGTCAACGAGCGCCGCATGCTTACACTCCGTGAAATTGGAGAGAGAACCGCCACGGCGACAACAGTGTCTGGTTTCTGGCCCCAAGTACAGAAGGGACTCGAGTACAATGACTTGGATGTTCCCTTTGCCCTCATATATTCTGTGGATGTATCAAACAATGATACCGAAAGCGACATATCATCGTTACATTCGGGCAGCATTAGCAACCCGCCGCAGATTGTACTCGAAGGCTCTTTAGGAGCGCCCCAGAATACGTGGCTGCAATGGCCAGTTTAGACTTGCGAACGTCGGAAGATGGATTCTCGCCTTATCTAAGGCAATCCCTATCAATGGGTGGAACTCCAATCATTCTCTCAAAAGAAGCAGGTACTTTGCCGGATCATTTAGTGGCAGGTTTGCAATGGCGTGGTTATGGTGACCCTTGTCAAACCCTCGTCGTCTTCCCTGTTATCCCAACCACTACCGGCGAAGCCGTTGCGGGTTTCATCGTTATGGGCGTGAACCCTCGCCGCCCTTACGACGACGATTACAGGCTGTTTATTCATTTACTCGCACGACAACTGGCAACTTCCATGGCATCTGTGGTTTTGTTCGAGGAAGAGATTAAGCGTGGGCAGCGCGCGGCACGACTCGCAGCTTTAGACCGACAGGAGCTGTCAATGCAGCTCGTTTTGAGGACCCAGGAAGCTAACGAGAGCGAATTTCGATTTACTCGCATGGCAGAATTTGCCCCTGTTGGCATGTTCATAGCAGACGCTAGCGGCCTGATCAACTACTGTAATGATATGTGGTGGCAGATTTCACGTTTGCCCAGGGCTGAAGGGAACGAGAATGCTTGGATGACAAGTGTGAGAGCCGAGGATCGTCCGGCGTTAGAGACGGCATGGCGAAAGCTGCTGGAAGAGAAGGTGACGATTTCGGTGGAATTTCGTTTCAACCACAGCCAGAGGAGTGGCGACAACACAATCGATACATGGGTCCTCATGAGCGCGTACCCAGAGAAATCCGCAGAGGAAACCTCACGTCTATCTTTGGCTGCATCACCGACATTTCTCCTCAAAAATGGGCCGAGAAGTTTCAGAACGAACGACGTGAGGAAGCTGTTGAGCTCAAACGCCAGTCAGAAAACTTCATTGATATCACCAGTCACGAGATGCGAAACCCACTTTCTGCGATTCTTCAATGTGCAGACCAAATCGCTAATAGCATTACCGGCTTTGCATCTAAGAAAGATAAAGAGGAGCTCGAGAGTGTACTGGAAGGATGTCTGGATGCAGCAAATACCATCAACCTCTGTGCAAGTCACCAAAAGCGCATCGTTGATGACATCTTGACGCTGTCAAAGCTCGATTCAAACCTGTTGGCAGTCACGCCGGTCAACGAGCAACCCGTCCGGGTAGTGCAACGAGCGTTGAAAATGTTCGAGTCGGAGTTGGTCGCTCATGACATTGAGTTCGAGTTCCTTGTTGACGAATCTTTCGAAAAGTATGGTGTAAAGTGGGTTAAAATGGACCCGTCTAGGCTGCGGCAGGTGTTGATTAACCTGATGACCAATGCCATTAAATTCACACAGGGTCGCGAGAAACGAATAATCACTGTTCGTCTCAGTGTCTCCAAGGACATCAGCGAGGAAACCAGCAAGGGTACCATATACTTTGACAGGAATGACCATCACAATCGAACTGCCTCGATGGATATCAACAACATTGCAGAGTGGGAATTGGCGACTTGGTCAATCTACACTGCTCGGTAGAAGATACTGGACCAGGTTTAGCCGAAGAAGAGTTGAAGATACTCTTTCAACGTTTCCAGCAAGCATCACCACGGACGCATGTGCAATATGGCGGATCTGGACTTGGCCTCTTCATCTCTAGAATCTTGACTGAGATGCAAGGCGGTCAGATCGGCGTCACGTCTCAACGGGGTAAAGGAAGCAAGTTTAGTTTCTACATTCAAAGTCGAGTGTGCGTCAACCCGCCCGCCGATTACGAACACATATCTCCGTTCAAAATTGCCCGCAAGATGCTCTCACCCAAGTCACCGCAACAACCTCAGCTGGCTCGTCAACCATCCGCCGCTGGGCCAGTGAAACCTGGCACGAACCCTCTTTTCGATGTTCTCATTGTCGAAGACAACATCGTAAACCAGAAAGTTCTGCAAAGGCAGCTTCGCAGCTGTGGAAACAACACATTCGTTGCAAACCATGGCAAGGAGGCTTTGCAAACACTAGAGAAATCAAGGTTCTGGCTTGGACACGAGGAAGAGGGCGTTGATATCTCGGTCATTTTGATGGATCTTGAGATGCCGGTTATGGACGGTATGACCTGCGCAAGAAGGATTCGAGAACTAGAACGCGAAGGCACGATTATTAAGCATATTCCTATAATTGCGGTGACAGCGTACGCAAGACCCGAGCAGATTGAGAACGCCAAGGCAGCTGGGATTGTAAGTATCCATCATCAACGGCCTCAATGTCTTCTTTGCTAATCATATCCATCCAGGACGACGTTATATCGAAGCCTTTCCGCATCCCTGAACTGATCCCCAAGATTGAGGAGTTGGTCAGCAAGTACAATGATCTTTCCGTTTAGACTGAGGCTTAGCGAAGGACTTTGGGTCATGCATTGGGGCGTTTTTTTCTGGCGTTTGGGGATTGTTAGCACATATACGACATGGTGCACAATTAGGCAAATCGAGGACTTTATTTCATCAACGGGCATATACACGGCGCTCGGCATTTTTCATCATTCTTTCTCTTGGACGGCAAATGATTCCCAACAGACCCGGCATTCATATTCACACATAATGGAAATGGGGCTTTTGTTTTCTAGAGTATATGGTAAAGGCGCTGGGTGAAGGAAAGGTAGCGAAAAGCATAGGACACGACACGACATCATATTGAGACGAGTAAAGTTGGTTTGCAGATCTACCCATCATCTGTATGAGATCTCTTATTAACAGGAGGGCATCAACAGAGGTAGTAACAGCGATGCGCAAGACAGGAGCCTAGATAATGTGTTCCTAGTATGATGGGACAAGGGTGAATAAATATACAATTAACATAAATTGACATGGTCCCGCTTCCATTCCTGATCAGAAACGAACCAGCTAGATGAAGGACGTCTGACGTCTTGGTGGGAAATTGTAGCTGTTGTCGAATCATCACATGTCTCTTCACTATTCCAACTATACACATTATGTAGGCTTGAGGCAGCCGACATACTGATAATTAAGCCGGTCAATCACGGTAAATTTCAATCACAACGTTGTTGTTCCACTCATATTATGCAAAGGAGGCTCTTTTAAGATGGGCACGCAAACATGATATATTATTAGTTATTAAGTTATCTCTCCCGGGTATCAGAGACAAAACGGCAAAACGAATGCAAAAGGAAACTATACTGAAAAGCTACTAGAATTCTAGTGCTTATGTCCAGGTCTTTCTTCTCCCCACTGAAGGGGGATATAGCGTTGTTGCAAACCGATGTGGAAAAGTAAGTTGGTATCAGCGAAAGCAGTCTTGATAGGGTATCTTGGTATCTTGAAGAAATGCAGAACCTTCCTTCCATGCCCAACCCTTTCATGCGTGTTCTTGTTTTTTGGGGTTTCGAAATTTTCGTATCAGGTTATTTTGGGAGAGATCTGCTTCGTAGTGCCATGCTACTCAGAGACAGCGCGCCCTCTAGGCGGCGGCAGTGACAGCCGGGGTGGTGGTAGCCACGTTCTCGGGCTTAGCCTCAGGCTCGGCAGCGACCGGCTTGGCAGGCTCCTCAGTGGCGACCTCAGCGGGAGTCTCCTCGGGCTTGGCCTCGGCATCGGTAGCCTTGACGGTCTCCTCCTTCGCAGCCTCAGCCTCAACGGGCTTCTCCTCAGCCTTGGGAGTGGTCTTGCCCTTGATGGTGGCACGGAACTTGGAGAAGGCGCTCAGAGGAGACTTCTCCTCACCCTCAGCGGGAGAAGGAGACTTGTCACGCTTGCCAAAGGCGAAGGGAAGAGAAGACTTGCGCTTCTCCTTGACATCCTTCTTGGTCTCGCCGTTGGTGGCAGTGGCGGCAGGGACCTCAGTGGTCTCGACGGGGACGGTGGCAGGGTTGGCAACGTCAACAGCCAGGGAGTGGTGGTCTCAACGGGAGGAATGACGGGAGCGGTCTCAGTGGCAGCGGGGACCTCGGCCTCCTTGGGGGCCTCAGTGGCCTCAACGGGCTTAGCCTCGGCGGCCTTCTTCTCCTTCTTGCCGAAAACACCACCGAAGAAGCTGTTGCGCTTGGAAGCAGTAGGCTTCTCCTTAGGGGCCTCCTCAGTCTTAGGAGACTCGACCTCAACAGGCTTGTCCTCAGCGACGGGGGCAGCGACAGGGGCGTCGGCAACGACCTCAGCAGCAGGGGCCTCCTCGACCTTGGGGCCTCAACCTCGGCGGGCTTGTCCTCAACAGCAGGGACAACAGCCTCGGGGGCGACGACGGCAGCGGGCTCCTCGGCCTTGACCTCGTCCTTCTTCTCCTCCTTCTTGCCGAAGCCGAAGAAAGAAGTGCGCTTGCGGCTAGCAGAGCGGCGCTTGGGCTCCTCAGCCTTGAGCTCCTCCTTGGCAGCCTCCTTGGGGTCTCCTCCTCCTTGACAGCCTCCTCAACCTTGGGGTCTCCTCGGTCTTGGCAGCCTCCTCCTTGACAGGCTCGGCCTCCTTCTTAACAGGGACAACGGGCTTGAAGCTCTCGAGAGTCTGCTTGTAGGTCTCAGCCTCGACAACGGTGGCGCTCAGCTCCTTGGCCTCAGCAATCTTGAGCTTGAGCTGGGCAACCCAGTTGTCGCGCTCAGCGGTGGTGGCGGCCTTGAAGGTGTGCTTGTTGCCCTTGGAAGTCAGGTGGAACTTGTTGGAGCCATCGGTCTCAGGCTCGGTGGCATCAGACTAACGGGGAGGTGTTAGCAAGTTTTGAGACAGGAAGCTAAGCGGTTCGTCTGCTTACCAGGTTGATGATGCTGGAGGGGTCTTCTTGTCACCGACGAACAGGAGACCCTTGCCGGTGTGGGAAGCCCAGGCGATGTTGGCGTGGGCAGTCTCAGTGGACTTCTCGCTCTTCTGGTAAGCGGCGAGAGACTTGGGCTCCACGGCCTCAGTGCCGAAGAAGAAGAACTCCTTGCTAGCGATCAGGTTCCTGCGAAAGCACCAGTCAGCAACTACATCTTATATCGGTGTCCCGATGAAGCGGACTAAGCCGTCTCGCAGGTTTGCAGGGCGTCGCTTACTTGGGAAGCTCAGGCCCTGAGCCTTGTGGCTCAGGTAGCCCTCCTCGATGGGCTTAGCCTCCTCCTCCTTCTTCTCTTCGGGCTTGGCGGCCTCAGTCTCAGCAGCGGCCTCGGTGGTCTCGACAGGCTTGGTCTCCTCAGCAGCGACGACGGGGGCGGCCTCGGTGGCCACAACGGGAGTCTCCTCGACGGGCTTAGTCTCGACAGCAGCGGGAGCGGCAATGGTGGTAGCGGAGTCTCCTCCTTGGGGAGCTCGACGACGGGCTTCTGTTCCTCGGCCATTGTTGATGATGGAAATGGGGGTTTGGGGTATCTTAAGGGTGGGTATCACAACAAGAGGGTATTAAAAAGGAAAAGGAAAGAAAAGATCCAAATCCGAGATGAGTTTGGATGTCTGTAATTGGGATGGCACAGAATGGTGTGAGGAAAGGAAGAGAGAAGGCAGGAAGAGGGAGAAGAGGAGGGAGGGTTGGGCTTCTTATTTGGTTCGAGGACCCTAGATTCAGGTACCCTGACTGGTTGACCTGGAGGTAGGTATGGGAGTCAATGTATGTAGGTACTAGAGGCCAGTAGCTTGAACAGCAGGGTACGGCCGCGAAGGTACCTCCTACTTGGAGGTACACAAGGTACTCAAGGTACTGTACTGCTGTACCGCGTGTACGGAGTACCGGGCAGAGTACGTGCAACGAAATTATCTGGATCGGATTGGATTGGATTGGATTGGATCGGGCTGGGCTGGGCTGGGCAAGGTGTGGTCTGGTGTGGTCTGGTGTGTGGTCTGGGCTGGCCTGACCTCTACCTGACGCTTGCCTACCTCATTCTCCCTGGCGCCAAAGAGGCGTCCAGCAAGGAAGGGAGGTACATTATTATGATAGCCAAAGTACCCGTGTCTCTAGAACGCTTCATCAAGTGCCAAGGCATGACAGCTGTGCGACTGGTTGGTCAGGCGGGTGGGTTTCTACCTCAACGGCAGTCCCTTGATATTTTTCTTTGTTTTTACTCCCTTTACTTTCTTTTTTTACTTTTACTTTTAACCTGGAAGGGGTACGATGCACTATAGTGGAGGTACCCTTGCAGAGGTTGACGGTACTTTGATACGCGGGATGGGATGGCTATAGGCTGGTTCTTGGGTTCCTTCTAACTACCCCTTCCCTTGATGCCCCTACAATCTTCCGTTTAAGAGGGCCCCTTTCGCTCCCTTTCTCTGGGCAGAGAGGACGACGAACGAGGGTCGTGGGAGCCGGTACGCACCACGTACCCCTGCTGCGGATACCTTGAGAGTGGATGATCATATCGGTACCTAGCCAAGGGGCTCTTCGGGTTGTTGGACCACGAGTCGTTGAGGCTGCGAGGGCAGAGTAAGTGAGGTCGGTAGGTTCGTAGATGAGTGGCCGACCACCGCATGCACCGTACCTGGCGCGGCGGCCAGACGTCGGGAAGATGTCGTGTCTACGCAGACTCTCCACAACAACAACGATGCAAATCAAGTCAAGTCACTGTTGCCGTGAGGCGTGCGTGCAACGCAACCGTCCCTTACTGACCTGAGGCTGCTTTGATGTCCGTCTTGATCATGCTGGGGCTGTCTGAGTGGGTAATAAGGCTGGCCCGTGCTGCATTAAGCGAGTGGGCCGAAATTGCAGACCCGTCGAGTGGAGCGAGCCAGCGCTGCGTTGCCTTGCAGGTACAGTACAGACGTGCATCATTAGTGTGTACCCGGTACGGAAGCGCTTTACCGTTGCCAGGTCCTCTCCTCTGCTGCTGCTCAACCACGGTCTGCTGTCCTTGGGCACGGTCGGTACCAATTAACGGTATAGGTACCTCGAACGGTCGCAGGCAAGGCACACTCAGGTAGGGACCGTCCTGCACCCATGACGCGACGTACCGCTACCTGTAGTACCTACCTACTTTGCTGCTGTACCTTACCACACCCGGTTCCATAAATTTCGATGCAACATCCGCGCTTCGTATATCTGCCGCCATTGTGTCGAAACACGCTGCCAACCCTGGCCAGGCCAATTGCTCAAGCAACACGCGATCCTTGGACAAAGGGTTCAAACCCTATCTATCCTCTTCTGAGCAATCGATGCGAATCGTTGCTACTGCCCTGCTCTGCCCTGTCCTGCCCATCGCTGACACGTAGAAGCCGAGCCAAACCAACGCTAGAACCACGGCTTAGATCCGTGCCCAAACTTCGCTAGCACGACACGACGAAGCATTTATCATCTTGCAGATCCTAGCATGCGGATACGTTCCGTTGCCGTCCCTCAGCAAAAAGCATCATAAACATGGCTCCCAACCTGACAAGGCATTGAGACACAAACGAGCCCATCCCCTAAGCCAGAGGGCCCGGCAACCGGTATCGACCAACCAGCCATGCCTTGCTGAGATTGATCCCTTGCGCTCTTCGCCTGGATTGCCTGCCCTCAAAAACAGCCGAAGCACGTCTCCTTGTTTCGTGAGGAACCCGCTTTTGCATTTCGGCCGCGACACCCACTGATGGATCCCATGGTCCCTGCTCCGACAATCAACAAAGCAAAAAAGATTTTTGTTTGCACGAGGCCTGTCCGGCGACGATGATGTGTGGTTCAATTTCTCTGCCGACCCCTGCTCCAAGATGAGATGGCTGCCACACCCCTGTCCTTCGTGCCTTGGCCCTTGGCACCTTGCAGTCCATCCAAAGTTAGCTCCGTGGGAACGGCAATCAAATGCAGGAATCGAAATTTCACATCAAGTACGGCGGCGCTTTCGTTAGTGGTGGGGATCGTCCCAGCTAAAATAATCCTCGTCCGGACCTCATGACCCTGCACACTTCATCGACCCTCGCTGGCCAGGCGATGGGACCATCTGCTCTCTGACCCTAAAGAGATCCTGGAATTATTAAGAGGCAAGGGTGGGTTAGCTTTTGCCATTGCTGCAGAGACGAGCTTCGAAACGAACACCAGGGGATGGCGCTTCTCACGGGACAGGAGGGCCTTTATTTCCGCACGGAACCCGGGAACACCAAGGCCTCCACTATCGCGGACGTCCACGCAGTTTCGCGGATGCTACCTGACCTACCTACGCCCATGAGGGAGCAGAAAAAGAGCCCACTCGCACACAAGGACATCGACTGCTGCTAAGCCTGTGCATTGCTCCTGTAGCATCATTACTCGCCGCGTGACAGGACTGCTTCCCCCTCTCAATCCCAGTAAGGCGACCTGCACAGATGAAGCGCGGATCACCATAGGTGCCATTGTCATCCCCACCACACACACTCTCTCTTAGTCAACGTGGCCCGCCCTGTGAGTGATTGGAACCTGACCAATGCCATCGCGTTTGCCGAGATATCAGTAACGGACATCCACCGGTTGGGTGGTGTGAGCGCATGTAGGTGGGATGCGAGCTGCAGGTAGGCAATCTGAATCACAGTTAATTACTAACAACAGGTCGATGATCAGAGGTCAATCAATTTCAGGCTCTCTATCCGTGTCTCTGCGTGAGAGAGAGAGAGTGAGAAAGAGAGAAAGAGAGCACTGACGCTCCCCAGGCTGAGTCAGGGCTTTGCTTGGGTCCCCGGTATGGAAAGCGAAAGTCCGATTAAAACAAGAGAGATGGCCAAAGTAAAATTAATACAAAAGGCACCTTATTTGTGACCTTACGTTGATTACGGTAGTGGGGAATGGGACGGTTGGAGGTTACCGTCGACGCTATTGAGCCAGCGCACTACAGGCAGCAAAGTAAACACATGGGTCCTTTTTCTTCTTCCTTACAGTAGCCTCCATGCGGGTCCAACAAGCAGATCGTCCCACTTGACTTGTCACCGTTACCGTGCTGACCAAACGGCGTTAGCGAAGCAACCAGGGGATTATCGACAAAGGGAAAAGAAGGGTTCTCGATAGGGGACCAAGCGAAGGATAGAGAGAGAAAGAGGAGAGGGAAAAAAGGGCCCGTCGTTTGCACTGAAAAAAGGGGATAGAATAGCGATCGCGTAAAATCCAAGCTGGTAAGGCGCTATGCATCTTGTGACTTTGCACATGGCCTGGCTTGCATTACATCGGAAAATAGCGACTCTATAATACGACGATTACCAGTCTCGGATGTGTTGCTGCACCTCAAGTAGACAACGGTCGGCTTGATGCGTCGCCGTTTTATGTGCAGCGACAGGGCAGAGCAAGGTACGTATTAGCATGCATGTACCTCGAGGTAGGTATTGGTTTGGGAAGACGGATGTACCTGTACTTGACGAGCGGTGCAACCTGGTACCAGCGCTCGGCATTTGTAGGTCTGTATCGTCAAAGGTGCATGTGCATGTGCACGCAGGTATGTGGATGGCGTGATGTCAGCGTACTTTGTGTGTATGGCAGTCCATCCCATCAATCAATCCTCCTTCAGCACAGCAAAGCCGCCCGCGCCTTGACACTGCCCGCAAGGACGTGCAATGCATCACGACACTATGCACTGCGCTGCACTGCACCACGCTGGGTCTGCCTTATGGCCTCTGTCGTCGACTGGGACTGGGACTGGGGCTACTCATCACCGTCACGCACGTCCATCTCGCACGCACCATCTACGCCACACCCTCCTCGTTAGACACTGTTAACCATCTCATGCGCTATGTGAGGTCTTCCTCGGCTTGCTGCCCTGCCGCTCTTCCCCCTCCCCTCCTCCCGTGGTGGTCCATGTGACTCGTGCAGGAGGTTGCAGCATGAACCTGTATGACGGCCGAGGCGACTGCACGCATGCGCCATGCGCCAAACCTGAATACAGGACGGGCAAGCGAGCGTCGCTCTGGGTGTGGTGGTTCATCCCGGCTGCTCGCCAGTGAGACAACGGGTCTTGGCGGCTTCTCGCTCGAGAATGAGACCTTGTAGAAGAAATGCGCTCCCCCGTTGCCCCCTTACCTCATGGGCATGGCATAGCGTGCCTTGGGAGACACGAGCATGCCATGGTATGGTGAAGCTCAACTTTTGTCTGGTGCGTGCGTATTTTGATAACTCGATCGGCAGGTCCTCGTGATCTGCCATGGTTCCGCCGTGATCCGCCTTGGCTGGCTCCATCTCCAGCAGAGTACATAGGGACGCCGACGCCCTATCGCCAACACGCCTCCTCCCTCCATGGCCAGCCCACGCCATCCACGGGGGTTCATTTCATGTGTCTGGGGCTAGCAGACGGTGGCGGCCAACGACATCTCAATGGCCGGTGCGCTACTGCTTGTCCCAAGCGGTGCGTCCGCTTATTAGATGCTTAGATCCACCACCCACAGACTCTCCAATCTCTCCTGCTGGTGCTCAGCTGAGTCTTGGCCAGGGAACCAGCCCTTCGTTGCTAGCGCATCGAACAAACACTTGAAACTAGATAGAGATTCTGCTAATTTCCTGTACGGGGTGAAAGACATGGTGTCTGTCTGAAGTATCCCGTCGTATACCGTTAGCGCTCGTGCACAGATGCAGATGCTGGAATATCCAATGTCCTCGATCGCGATGAGTCGTTCACCGCACATGACGGTCAAGGCCCCTTTAATTCCCATCCCATTGACGGTGGGACGTGGCCGGAGCCGGAGACAGAAACGGCACCCCGTTCGGCGATCACCACGCCTTCATTCCCGCCCTTGCCCAGTCGCCCCTTCTAGGCTCCTGTCTGTCTGGCCTGTCGGGGGAGGCTTTTCGAGATATTGTCTCTCCATCTACAAGACCCCGTCCCGTTCATAACTAATCCCTTCACCCACCTGCGACAGGCGCCTGCTCCTTGCTCCTACTGCTGGGCAACGATCCGTCCCACATGTCTGTTTCTTCCCCGGACAAGCCCGCGCTCAGGGTAGTAGTCATTGTAATTTGCAAACCTGAACCAGTCAGCCTCTGGAAATTGGAAGCGCTTGGACCAGACCAATAATAACCACCATAGGCGCCTCAACTCTTATCCCCAAAAGCAGACAGACGCGAGCCCACAAGGCTGCTTGCTTATCACGGCATTCGACGCTGCTAAAAGTGGGAAAAGATACTAAAGCAGGCCACGTCCGTCGTCATGGCCAGCACCAAGAGCGAGAGAGCCTCCAGCATGGGGGCATGATATGTGTCAGCTCACCAATCGTCCATTTGATGCAGACTCGATGGAGCACGGGCACAATCACCAAGGATCTTCGTGGCCGTTGCCATCCTTCGATCTCGCCTTGGAAAAACAAGAGTGGCAGATCGCATGAATCTGCACGTCAGACTTTGTCTTCCACATACGGCATGTAAGTTGAGGCGAAACGTTTGCGACTCCACATGAAGTCCTGGTTTTTTTCCTCTTTTGCGGAATCGCCTGACACCAGCCCGATATTATTCAAGGACTTTTGCCGTTTGTTTTGCCTCCGTTGCGTATACCGGGATCTTCGATGTCTTTGTCTCCACTGCCATCCCTCCATGCCTTTGCAAATTCTTGGCCACTCATCACTCAACATCACCAACGCTTGTAAGCAACGTCGCCATGTCGCCCGACCAGGTCCATCTTACACGCAAAGATCGCCGTTTCGCCAAGCAGGCATGGGCCCTGCAGTGACTGTGGGCCTTTGATATGCCAGCGTTTATAGAAGTTTTGTATGTGCTTGCCTCATCCTGGCCCTGGAATTCCGGGTCATCGTGCCAAGGACTTGACAGCAGGAGAATTTCTGAAGCAGACCCAGTTATTGGATCCTTTGCGTGGATGTGTGACTCAACGCACTCAAGCTCCACCGTTACCAGAACTTGCGTATGCGCCTGAGCGAGGAGGGTAAAAGTAATGCCCCAACACTGGCAACGCAAGACTCTTGAAGACAAGATCACATGGCTGCGCTCTGAAACGTGAAATGAATTGGTTCTGCCTGGGCGAATCCTACGCACATTGTGTTTTGCCTCGAAAGTACCTCATGTCGCCATCTCCTGCAGGGTGATGCTATCGAGCTGATCGCACTGCCATGATCATCAGGAGACGCTCGCAGTGATACCCACCATCTTCAACCCTCCTTGAACTCACCGCCTCCGGGGCGGTCCAGACCGTTGATCATGTGCTGGTTCCCCGAGGAAAGACGGCCGCCCATTTGCAGTGCATGCAAGCAGAGTCAGTGCATCGCTTGATCGGCAAGGGACACTTATTCCATGTCAAGTATAGACACCGGCTCTCTATAAGCCGAGCTCGCACTGCGATGCCTGCACTGCCGATATACGAGCGAGAAAGACAAACCAGGGCGCCCTCTCGCCACCCATTGGACGGCCATGCATGAGAAAACGTGGGATGGCATTGACGAACTACAGCCCGGCTTACACACCAAAACGAAGCCTGGTGTCTCTCCGCCACTGCGCCCATACGCATCCTAGACTAGTCGCAGTAGAAACGCGCACGCGACCTCTACGTCAGGAATGGCGATTATCGGCACCATTGAAACGGTGTTGCAGCCCCCGCTTCCATGCAGGTCGCACGCTCCTCCTTTCTCGCCTGCTCGCCTCGGCTTCCGATGGCAAGGTCTCAAGACGACATGATGAAGCCGGTGACGGCCGGCGGAGTTACTGGAAGTGAATGTAACGCTAGTGACAGAATATCGTCTTATCTTCCCAACCTGAGTAGTTGGTGTGACTGCTGTGACCGCCCGCATGCCTGAAGTTAGAGTGCTGTGCCATGTCTGCCAATGAGGATTAACATCATAACGTGGGGAGAGTAACCAAGAGCCATAAGCCTCACGTGTTGTAGCAGGATTGGCATTGGCTGCTGCAGAGAGTCAGAGGCTGATTCTTTGGCTCAGAGAGGCTTTCGAACGCAGGTACACGGATCATGTTCGCAGCCACTTAAGGCTGTCCTCGTAGATTCGCTGCATGTGAAATCCCAAATAGTATAGAAGATGGCGCTGATCAGCCCGAACCAACGATTAGGATGAAAACATCGCTGCATATTTATCCTGATTCCTTCTACCCAAGCTAGGTATTCTTGCGGTACTCATATTTACTCTTTGTTTGCATTCTTTCCTACCACTGGCGAAAATATCTGAGTATATCATTGCTTCCTTAGGCTTGGTGACACAATATAGAAGTGCTTGAAGTCATTCATTATATTGTACCACTAGTTCCACTTCATCGATGATGCTATCGCTTATGGTATTGTATGTTGAACTTGGCTTTGCTTGTCACGCTTCTGCACCTCTTGATTGGAAGGTCGAGCTACAGTGACCTCCTCTACCAACGCATTGCGAAGAGACTTTGTACCGGTGCTCTTTATCCCTTTTGAGCTCAGCACGAGTCCGTATGCTCTGAATAAGGAACTAATCTCTGTTAAAAATCCCGAGGCCTTCTTGTTCCATATGTATCATAGCATTCTTAGACAGCTCCATAACATGATGACTTCGTAGACGTGAGATGAAAGACGTTCGTAGTCGTCTTCCTTCGTAACCCTTTAATATCTTGAGGAGACTTTTCGTGGTTTCTGATCCTCGTTCGTGCGTATTTGAGGCTTCGAAATGCCAGCTTCTTCCTCGAGTATCCGTTCGATCATATCTTTCCATCTGATGACTTCGGGCTGGCTTCAGTCGTATAGGACGTATACAACTCGGATTCACACGATAGTCGTTGGCTTGGAGACCACTATGGCCGTATTATTGTATTTGGGGGCGCTTTGAAGGTCTCGTTTTTGTCCAAATGAGCGCTACGATGCCTCGTGTGTATGGAGGGAAGACAGAACCGCCGACCTCTCGCCAGAGGCACACTGTGTACCAAGTCGAACTTGGCGTCGTAAATGATGGCTGGAGCTGAAACCGAGGAAATCGTCGTAAACACTTTCGTGAATATTTTCATCTGTTATCTGCAGAAAGACCCCTACAATTTGAGTTCGAAACGCCGTGGGAGAGAGAGGAGCATAAGAGACAAAGAGTAAGGATACTGTACAGGACGCACTGACTTTTCGTCAGGAACAAAGCCGCTATCGAAACTACATCCTTAGCATGGTGATACGGTACCGGTACAGTACTGTACAGTACCGAAGGCAGGAGGACCTGAACTTCAGGTTCTTGTTGGGAGTATGTGCTGCTGTTCGGATCGTGGTGCATAGCCCCTGAATTGATCAAGTAATTCAGCTATCTCGGTATCGAGTTTGCTTTGAAAGAGACATAGGTTTATTTGTTGACAAGGGATGCAAGGGGTAGAGCAAAAGAGGGCTGCAGATCAAACAGATCTTAGGCTTGTAGATGAAAATATTCGTCAAAAATCAAGAAAATGGTATAAAATCAACAAGTTAATATTCGAACATAATTACATGGTTATTAGAATTCTCTTCTAATTTACTTCTAAGAAAAGCCCGCCTTTATATACTGGAATTCCTGTATTGCACCTTGTGGCCTTATCTTATGGCATGGTAGTGAAGCTCTCAGGCTGGGTATATGAAACGACTTTTTGTTGCTGTACTGAGGATGATAGGTGTTATGCGTATTCTAGGTGCTGCAGCACCCTTTGTCAGACTCTAAGGGAAATGGACTCTTAAGGCGTACTAGGGCTTCTCATATTTCATTAACGCATGGCATAAACATGTGTGGTGGCACATATGAGCAGTAGTAGCCTAGCCACGCACTCGTGGTACTTTACTAGACTTCCTCCGAGATGCGTCAAGTCGTTGGACCATATGTACGGGCTGAATTGACAGACTTTCCATGAACATACTCTTACTATCTAGAGATGAAAGAAATACTTACTAGGATCTAGTTCATGCTCCTGCCTTTGTTCAGGCTCAAGCTCATGCACAACTTAAGAAAAGCACGAGTAGAAGAGAACAAGGCGAGACACCACTTCTCGTTCAACAGGTTGTAAGAAGGTCACGCGTATTTCAACTAGCTACCTAGACGCGTCAAACACTCTCCCTACAAGTTCATTGGGTCTTTCTGGTCTAGTTACATGTGAAGCAGGCAGAGAGGTAAGGGCCCACTCCTCTCCTCTCCCTCTCCTCTTCCTCTTCCGCCTCCTTTCATTTCCTTCCATCCCATCCACCTCACTCCGTCTCTCTACATCACCAGCAGACACACCACACAAAGCTTTAGTTGTGCACCTTTCTACCAAGTACCATCTTGGTCGTAAGATCACTCCTATTATCTTACCATCAGCTCTTGCTTCTTGTTGTTTCGCTCCGTCTTGCTTTGCTTTATCCTGTAAGTTAACTGCTTCTCCTCCTTGTCTTCCACCCATATTCCCTTAGGAGTCAGCAATCTCTTCGCGTATGAAGGAGTGCATGACCTTCTCCAACATATCAATACTACACAAGGCTCCTCTACAGTGAGCTATACCCCTATCCCTGCCTTTACTTCTTGTGAAGAAGGTTGGAGCCCACGTACCACCTCGCCTAGCAAACACGTCACATTCTTTGTTGCCCCGAGCGCCTGTTGCTACAGCACTTCACAAAGGAATCTCGCCTTGCCTCCGAGCTTCGACTCTTGTCGAAGTTAGTATACCGGTACCTACCGGTAGCATCGTCTTGCTTTCGAAGCCCTGCTACACATTAAGCTGTTTGCGGAACTGACGAGGGTATCTAGTCTTCGCAAATCAGTCATTTCACAGAGGATCAGTGCTCTAGTTACCCACCGAGAATCAACACGTCGCAAACGCAAGACTAAGAACGTTCGGCATACCCTCACATGTGCTTCAAGGCCAAGTCAGCCATGAGCCCAGTTCATACGGCCTAGCTCCTCTTGCTCCCTACATCGCTCGTGCTCAAGCTCGTTTGAGATACACCGTTGATAACAACACAAACGAACAGAGCTGCTCCTTGCTACTGACTCGGTCCCATCTAACTTTATGGGACTTACTGCAGTCCGTTGTTTACTGGCTTTCCTGACTACTCACGAATAGCTCCCAACCTGGCTCTCGACTTGGCCTGGGATTGCTTCGTTGAGACACTCCCGAAGAATTAATCTTTGCTGTCGCTCACAGACAGCTTCGTTACGGGTGGAGGTGCGACTTACACGACACTAGCAACTTGCCCTGGCTTGCCGGCCTCGATCATTTACATTTGCTCCCTTTAGAAGGCATTGAATCTACTGCTGTACAGCTGAGGGTTCTTTATACACACGTGGCCAGCCTAATTCTCGCCTGAAAAGGGTGCGGTTGGAGCAACGCTATCGAGAAAACGCACTTTTACGTGTAAGTCAGGCAATTGTTTATTATTTTCCACTTTCATCCCGTTCCTTCCTCCAAGTGGAGACCTGGCAGTGGCAGCAGTGCTCCTTCCTTTCATGCATTGTGGCACTGGCTTCGCGCCTCGTGCACTCGCCTCAGAAAAGGCAATGCGGCTGGCTGTGCCACATTCTAAAACTTACAGCAAAACCGATTTCCCTCCTATGCTCTCAACCAGCTCTCTTCTATCTCCATCTCACCTCCTTTTGCACTACCTTGACTTGATTCACTCTCCTGCTCTCTCTCTCTCTCTCACTCACTCCTCTCTTCTTCTCTATTTCTTCTCTCCTTCTTCTTCTTTTCTGCCCCATCTCTTCTCCTCTTCTTCTCCATACTTCTCTACTTCAACATATATTCTCTCCAGATCGAACTCCTTCGATGTCTATCTCCGATACTTTCCTTCGGAAACTTTGTTCACCTTTTCATCATGCCCATACACTTACTCTCCACAAAATCAACCCTTTTGGCATTTACATGAAGTCTGCTAGTACTGGTTGGCTCATATAAATCTCTTTTACCATCCTGTCCACGGGATTTCTTCTCTCGTACATGCTACTTGCCCGTTGTTGTTCTCAAAACTGACCGTCATGGCGAGAAGAAAGGGAAACAAGGCCAAAGCCAGAATTACAGCCCCATCTACTACATTCTCCGCACCACAGGCAACCCTCACTCCGCTATACCAGAAAGCTTCCAGAGGATCCCTCAATCAGGAGGAACAAATCACCATGGCTCAACGCTCGCCAAAGGTCAAGCGTTATGGAGCGACGGAGTCAAAGGATCGTCTTGACAGAGAGGGTTTCCACCCTCAAGTTACCAACCGCTCGGTGCCTCAAATCCACCTTACATGGCTCCTATTCGCCCAGCGAATGATGGACAAGCCTACACGAGATGAATACGTGCGTGGCTTCAAGGGCTACAACGGTGTCGCCCATTCTGTATCTCGTCAATTGACACGAGTGAGTTCACCGGACACTCCCACAATCCAACATTACTACCCTTTGATGATGCTGACTTACCAAGGCTCCATTGATCTTCCGGCCCGAGTTCCTTCGAGAAGATTTTGGCGAACAGTCCGTACGTGGGCAAAATGAACCCAATGGGCTGATCAATATTCTCGAAAGCCCACATGTTGGGGGCAAATTGTCGAACTTGTGTTCTCAGACGGCCTCAAAACAGCACAGTCTTTGGCACTCACATGCACAAGAGTTTGGCGAATACTCGGCGAGGCATCTGTAAGCCTTATGAAACCACCCTTAATTCATCATGGCAATGCTGACAACCTCTAGAACATTTGGGATTTTCATGCTGCTCAATTTCGAACCCAGGGCCACAATGGCGTCTTTGCTGTCACAGCTCCTGAGTACACTATCGGAGAACTTCTTCGAGCACGCGTCGAGGATCCTTTGGGAACAGATCCTAGCAACTTCGTGTCGGGATGGTCCCGCGCGGCGCTATCTCACGACGAGATAGTGTCAGATATGTTGATTCTCCTCTCGCTTCGGAAATTGGACCTAAGCCAAGCTGCATCCGATAGCTCGAAGGCATCCAAGATCTCTACACCTTTACTTAAACCAACATTCGAGCAGAGGGTCCTAGATATGTTGGGACACCTCAAATCGATCAAAGATGTCTTCAAGTCCAGTCAATTCACAATCAAGAATGGCCTGCAGTTATTTGAAGCTCAACCTGGACAAGCACTGCGCTGTTTCCAGCAACTCTGTAAGTTGATGGTGTTTATAGAGTCAATATTTGAAGGCTAATATACCACAGTAACCCAAATCAACAGCCACCGTGGTGCTATTAAAGTGCTGTCATTTTACAAGACACCGCTCCTCGACTGCCGCGTATTGGCTGTCATCCTACGGGCCTGCCCGAAAGTGACAATGCTTGGAATTTACAACTGTCCATTGATTCACTTTGGCGATGTCGTTTGTATCCTGGATCTCATCTGGGAAATAAACAAGGAGCGTAGGGCCTCATCCCTGCCTATGATTCAATCCTTTGACTTCTTTCCACGATACCATAATGGAATGCCGTATCAAGACGATCGAGGTACTGGATACGGGTTAACATGGGGTCCTCAGAAGATGGAAGTGGTGCAGAGAGGCTTCTTCCTCTTGATCCTGAAGGCTTTTATGAAGTCAAAGGTGATGAAGCTAGACCTCCTCTTCTCAAAGAACCACGCTTTCGTCAACTATTTGAGAAGCATTCCAAACCCCCACTGGCGGTCCCTTCATTTTTGGATGCGCTGTATCGTTTCATGGATCTCCATCCAAAGAAAACGACTGACTATGAAAATGAGTTCAAGAGAGTCGTTTACGACATGTTGAAACAAGTTCGTATTGGACTTGAGAGACTTGACGCAGACTTCCCAAGTACTACCTCCATATAATGGGAAGCCACCTTCATTTCTGCTCATCGTGCGGATATGAGATGTTTGAGGAGTTCTTCACAGCGGAAGCACGAACAACAAGACCTCACAGACGGGTCTGTTCCGGTTGCACGCTTCAGAGATACCTCGATCAAGAGACAGACCATATGAAAATGGAACTCAAGGATGTCTTAACTTGTCTTTTTCCGAACTGGAACGAGGCTGAGTTTAATCTCGATGCTCCTATTCCTTCCAAAGGGATTAAGATCATCAACCTCAAGACAGCCTGCTGCATCCGTCCGCGCCCACCTTCTCTTCAGGTCTTACCGAATGGCCTCTTGCACGAACCCCAGTATTTGGAGCCCCTGGTGAGAGATAACAAGGTTCATAGTGATTCCTTGCAGAATCTCCCAAGCCTCGATGAGCTTGTCGGTGGCGGCCACATTGAGCATTGGCATAACGCAAATCGCAAATGCGCCAACCTTGAGATGTACAGGAAATGCCTGTACTTGCTACAACAGCAGAAAGGTGACAAAAGGCCCGGGCCACCGTTCTTCGAAGACGACATTGACGAATGCCAATTTCGAAACGTTCATGTTCATTCCATCCAAAGCTATAACTTTCCCAGGGCTGTGCAATTCTACGCCGCCTTGCGGAAGACAGGGTGGTAAATTACATATCAGGAGAGCCCGGTAGCCGCTGTTATGAACCAGAAGACGAATACAAATCGTCATGCATTGATGAAGTTGGTGTTTAAAAGACAGCTCTGAGGTCAATACGTCATCTCAGTCTGCTTGGACAAAGGAGCAAGTCAGCCAAGCACTCGAGGGTTCTGCTGAGAACAAAAATTCGAGGAAGTGGCGTGCTAGGCCAGAGAAAGGCTGCAGCTCTTGGTTTTGTAGGGAGGTTTTGTAGGGAGGTTTTGCTTACAGCCCATCCCGTGGGACTTGCTTGGTTTTGCCTAGGGAGACAAAGGCACAGAAATTTGGAATTCACGCGTCGCATTGATTTGGAACATGAAGTTCTTCTCACAGCAATCCCTTCTTGTCACGCACAGTCATCTTGGACAAGAGCGTCGACTTGATGGTGAGGCTAGGTGGGAAGGATAGGGATGAAGACGAGCAACGAAGGATATTGTTCCTGAACGAGGCAGGCAGTAGTTAAGGCTGCAGATAGTCAAATAAGTAGGTTTTCAATTAATCTAACGTTTGACTGCGGTGCAAAGAACATGGAAGAAATGTCTATTAATTGCCTGTTTTTGTATTAATGAATGGCCATTGAGTGATAACATGGTCGTTGTTGGAGACGATAAGTGCACGTGACCGGGATTTTGCGATACCCATTTCGAAACCTCACGTAGGAACTCAACTTTCGGTCTAAGCATTCAGGTCCAGAAACGCCGACACCATGGCATCCTTATTACGTTCCTTGTCAATTCCTGCGGGTCTGCTTGGCTCTCGACCTGCGTTCGGTGCATTTCTGTCGCGAAGCGCAGGTGCACCCAGCAGCTTCGTGACCAGCGTCTTCGGCCAGGGCGCGCATTCCATCTTCGCAGCCACGTCGAGGGCAGTGGGCGGAGCGTTGATGCAGCAAACGAGGGGCATGAAGGTCCACAGTTCGATCAAGAAGAGATGCGAGCACTGCAAGGTCAGTCACAAGTCGGCCGCGCTCGGCTTTTGACACCACCTACCTCGACAAGCAGCACCACGCCGAGTAGTTTGCTAACCAGACTTGCGAGTTTTAGGTCGTTCGACGTAAGGCCGGCAAGAGACACAACGGCTACCTGTACATCATCTGCAAGGCGAACCCGAGACACAAGCAGCGACAGGGTTAAGCTGCGTGTTTGGAGGACGAGCGATTCACAAATTGTACGACTACAGACGATCGATGGCGCATATTTGGCCGGCGAAAAAAGGTTCTTGAGGGCGCATCGCAGACTTCTGGTACGGCTCAGATAGAAGAAGGAGTTGATAGAACTTGGGAGGCTGATCCGCCCCGATCGAAAGACTCTTTTCGAATGTATAATACAAACAAACGCTACATACCCCGATATACCGCTCCATGCTCTCCCATTCTGTTTTCCCCGTTGATAACAAGTACCTAATATGAGCCTTGAGAGAGTGCAATGTTAGTTGAGACAGATTTTTGCCGGGAGTCGCGATGAATCGGGCTTACAATATCTGTTACATTTCTATGACGCTCGAACTCGTCGCGCGCATACTTGCGGGACTCGGCGCGGGTTTGAGGATCCTCAATCTTTGGATGCCTCGGATGACGGTGCGGTAGAAGGCGAGGACACGGGTTCGTTGGAGGAACTGCGTCCCAGTATCAGTTCAAGCCGTCACTCAACCAGCGGGACGGGAGCTCAAGAAAGAAATTAAATTACATGGTCAAGACTCAATGCCGCGCCGAGCCGCGAGGGCTTCCGGTGGGTGGCATAGCCACGGCCAATCCGTAGCAGACGGACACTGAGATTCATGAAAAGAATCCTTTTGTTTTATACAAGTTTTATTGAGACATTGTTGTGAAAATGCCATGTATGTACATGATGTATTCGACAATGGGATTTCTTCAGTCGAGGCCCGGGCCGGTCCAACCTCGGATAACGCATTGGCAGTGGAAACAGGCCAGGACTTGTTGGCATTCGTCATCATTGGCATTGTGTACGACTGCACAGCCAAGAAGGAGTTAAATTCATCATGATTGCCCTGTGAGAAGTACCCGCTGCCTGGGTAATTTTGGGGGTTTTTGTTTCCAACAATGGGTTCCGTGCCGGCAGCTGTCGAAGATGTAGCGTCAACGTCGAGGCGTGTTACTAGGAGTCGGCCAGTGGTGATCACTCCCATTGAGATGGCCAACAAGAAGACCGATGAGGAGTTCATAGACGAGTATCTATGCCCCAGGTAAGGCAATCTCTAGGCATGGCCGAAACTGCACCGAATTGGTTTTTCTGACATGGCTGCTTGAAGTGCTGGCTGGACAGACTGGGCCCATCCAACAACAGGCGCCAAGTACGTGCTGAGCTTCAAGCAAGCAGGCGAACTCACAGCAGAGGAGGAAGAAGAATGCTTCGCCCTCGTTGACAAAACAAGCGGGCCCGACTATCGTAGTTCTTCCGTCGGCTGGCATCCTGCTGCCAAGCGGAAAGAGATGAAGTCGCCGGAGCTGCGCTACATTCTCGTCCTCGACGAGGAAGGCTGCGTCAAGGGATTCACGTCTATGATGCCAACTTTTGAGTATGGAGATCCTGTGGTGTACTGCTATGAGATCCATCTTGAAGAAGAGTTGCAACGGTATGTTCATCAAATGCCGTGATTCCCACTCCTAGTTATATCTTCCCCGACAGTCTCCAAGTGCACCGCCTATGGAAAAACGAAGCAAACACTAATCCAAGCGATACCACAGCACCGGCCTAGGGAAGCGCCTGCTGCAGCACATCATGGACACGGCAGAGAAGATCCCTTCGGTTCGCAAGACCATGCTCACGTGCTTCTTGAGCAACGCCAATGGCCTCAAGTTCTACGAGAAGATGGGCTTCGTCAGGGACCCTTCCTCGCCTGGCGAGCGCAAGCTGCGAGGCGGCAAGGTCGTGACCCCGGACTATGTTATTCTCAGCCGGTTAACTGCGAGGGCGCGCCACGAGAGCTTTCCGGTTGCTGAATTACCGGGCTGAAGTGTTCGAGTGTGTGTTACGATTGGAGGGGTGATGGTATATACCCTTGAGTCTCGACGTGTTATGTTGTTCTTGGAACTTGATGGTCCTTGGAGGGACGAATACTGAGAAAGTGGTCAAGTCCGAGTTGAGTAGATATAAAAAGGCCGGCTTGGGACCAAACTCATGTCAGAACCGTACCATCATGGTTGCACATCCGAAGTCCGATGTGCCCCAGGGTAGCCAAGGCGGAGTAATGAGTTGACACTACCCATAGCCACCCAGCAGTCAAGAGGCATGATAGACAAAATGTTGCTTGTGTCAGGCAGGCCAGTCGCTAGTAGGAATTCACATCAACTCAAATAGTTCAGTCAGGCTACTTCACTCTACGTGGCAACACAGAACATCAGGTGAGAAAGAGAGAGTATGCTCGTTCCAAGATTGGTTTTTTCTTTCATTCGAGAATATGTAGATATCCACCAAGCCGCTGTCCCATGTCCATACCCAAACTCCAAAAACCAAAAATCTCACCCCGAACCACCAATACGAAAGCTTTTTTCGACAACGTGGATATCTCATCAATCATATTCATCGCATGGAATTTTTCATTTAAGCGTAGAGCTTCTTCTCGTAGGCTTCCATGTTCACGTTACCCTCCAGCTGGGCACTTGCGGTTCGGATCTCGAAGCGCAGAGTACCGTTAGCAGCACACTCGTGCAGCTCCTTCAGGCTCTGCATACCGCAGTCCTGCATGGAGTGCTTGAGGCCAGCCGCAAGGTAGGGCACAAACTTGTTGATGGAGCTAGGTTTTGTTAGCATACGTTCGAATGGAACAGATGACATGAAGGGAAGGGGAAAAAACTTACCCTCGGTGAGCCACAGAGCCGGAAACACCCTGGGCAACGAGAACGCTGTCACCCTCGGAGAAGTAACGAGCGGTACCAGCGTTGCTCTTCTGGCTGTCCTTGCCGCCGCCACCAGCCTTCTTGTCCTGCATGGCGTCGATGCTGCCCATGCCACGGTACGCTTTGACCAGCTTACCCTCTCGGGACACGAAGGACGTACCGGGAGACTCAGTTGTACCAGCCAACAGGCCACCCATCATGACAGTGGAAGCGCCAAGAGAAAGACCCTTGACAATGTGGCCAACGTTCTGAACACCACCATCGGCAATGCAAGGAACGCCGAATCGGGCGGCAAAGGTGCTGACAGCGTAGACAGAGGCGGCCTGAGGGCGGCCAACAGCCATAACCTCCTGGGTGATGCAAGCGGAGCCGCTGCCCATGCCAATTCGGAGACCGTCGACGCCGGCAGCAATAAGAGAAGCAGCCTGCTCTCGAGTAACGACGTTTCCGCCGATGACATCGAGGTTAGGGAACTCGGTCTTGATCCACTTGACCATGTCGATCTGGTACATGCTGTTACCCTGAGAGCTGTCCAGGATAACAATGTCAAGACCAGCATCGACCAGCTTCTTGAGACGGATCTTGTCCTCGGGACGAGTTCCGATGGCAGCAGCGCAGATGAGCTGCTTGCTGTCTGGAAGCTTGGAAGCCAGAGGGAAGTGCTGGTTCTTGGTCAAGTCGGAGCGGGAGATCATGGAAACAAGGTTGAAGTCCTTGTCCACGATAGGCAGCTTGCCCTTCTTGGACTTGGCGAGGATGACGTTGGCCTCGGCAAGATCGACACCGTCGGGGGCGGTGATAAGGTCTGTGACCATGACCTTGGAGACGGGCTCGTTGTCGTCATCCTCGAACTGGATGTCACGGTTGGTGACGATACCGAGCAGCTTTGAGCCCAGCTTTCCGTCCTCTATCATCGTGTTAGCAGGCCTGGGTCTGCAAGGATGATATGTGGAAACAGTTGAGAATATTCAAAAGAAGGGGCATGCTTGTATATCATAGTATAGTCTTTCACCACGACAGGCGAGCTGTCTCTACGGCGGAACGAAAGTTATAATAAAAGGTGTATAATCATGGAGAAGCGTGCAGCCAACGAGTATAGATAGTGAAAAATTGACTGACCTGTGACGGGGAAACCACCGAAACCCCACTTCTCCTTGAGGGCCTTAGCCTCAGCGACAGTGGTGTTGCGGTCGATGACAACAGGGTCGAGGATGAAGCCGTTCTCGTATCGCTTGACCTTGCGGACCATGTCGGCCTGGGCATCGGCGGAGCAGTTGTGGTGGATGACACCGAGACCACCCTGTAGAGCCATGTGGATGGCCATCTCGTGCTCAGTGACGGTGTCCATGGGCGAGGAGACGAAGGGGTCTTGAGGGTGATGCGGCGGGTGACCGGGGAGTCAAGGGACACGGCGGAGGCGGGGAATCCAATGTAACCCGGCAGCAGCAGGAAATCATTGTAGGTCAGGCCGCCGTGCTTGGCCGTGTCCATGAGCTCGTGGAGGTCAAGGCCATCAAAGCTCTTGTACTCCTTGAGCACCTCGAGAGCGGTGGTGTGGTCAAGGACCTGACCGGCAGTGCCGTTGGTAGCGGGCATTGTGACGGAGAAGACGGGGGATCTTCGAAAAGGTAATGTACAAGATGCTGAGGTCGAAGACGACAGACGAGACTAGATGAGCCAGGAGACACAAGAGAATCGACTGTTGAGGTTGAAAGGACGCTTCTTCCCGTTGGAAGGAAGAAGGCCAAGGAAGAAATTCAAATGGGCCGCTCGAAATTTTTTTATCTTTTTTTTTCTGCCATGGAGGGTCTTGCTCGCCTGCATCCACCGCATCCGCCGAAGTACCCACGGTACCTACGTGGAGAGACATGCACAGTCAGGTACCTACAGGTACTGTCCGCTGTTGGGTTGGAGGGGAACCCTACGCCTACGCCTACAAAGGAAATGCGGGGCAGAGACCGCCTTTTCGCCGGACCGGGTAACCAGTGCTTCGGATACAATGACTCAGCCGGTGTGTCTTGGAAATATTTCCTGCTTGCGGGTAGGTACCTGGGTAAGTGGCAAGCCCAAAAAATAAGACTGCAGATCAAATAGACCTTATGTTTTTACAGTGTGAGTACCAGTATTGTATTGTTCTTTTAATGAGAATCCAATAAAATAATTCAACATTAGCAGGATCGTACGATAATTCAAGAGTACAGTTATACATTTGTTCTAATCATCTTCTATTCTTATTTGAACTAAATTCCAACACTCATCAACTCACTCCTACTTATTGCTGCTTGCGTAAGCAAAAACAGGTGAACCACAAAACACCACCTTGAACCAGAGGATGGTTTATATAATTCGGGAAACTTACCCAATGCCGCCAACTGACATTTACGTCATTAGTAGCAATTGAGTTTTAGCAATCAACTGTTTCCTCGTGGCTCCGGTCTGTACAAGAAACCGTGTTGAGAACCTTTCTCAGATACTTGTTCAAGTAGAGTCTAATTACCCTACACGCTCATTCAACCTCCACCATATGCTAGGCTCGTCTCATCCATCCCACAGTGGTTTTATAAAACCTTAGAATACTTGGGTGCTTGATCTATTCACCCGTTTTGTTGTGTCGATAGTAACCAACTAATTCACTATGAGTTGAAATACACCTTTGTCTCTACCTCGTTGCTCCATCCACTCTGAAGCTTCATTTCCTTCCATGCCCGTTCCACGTCAACCTCGAGCACGTGCTCATCATGCTCGGAAATTCTGACAGTCTCAACCGGGATTGGCTGGCCTTGGATTGTTATCATAAAGTCATTACTGATGGACATCATGGGTAGTGCGGAAATATACACCCCTATAAACATTGTCAGCAATAGCACAACCTCCCAAGCGTTAGTTCGACACTCACCAAGGACACCCAGCGCCTTCAGCCTTGTATCTAGCAGAATTCTACCGTTCTCCATCATATTTGCACTGTTAGTCACGATTGCTGCGCACCCAGTCATCTTTCCTAATAAGCCCAAATTGGACACCAGAAGATCCTCATGCTTTCGTCCGGAGAACGATGTCAAGGGAACGCCACAAAATCTCGTAGCCTCGAACACCAAGCGAGGCTGTGATCAACGAGCGCTGATTCCCACCCTGCATCGGTCTCGAGACTTTGCCCGTAGTATGAGCCCTGACTACATATTTGATGTTCGCCAGAATTCCAGGAATGTAGGACAGAGAGATGATTTCAGTCAATGGGCGCGCAGACACATTGAAAGCGGCCATAATCGGCGTCCCGGTTTCCGATGCTCCTGAATCAACTTTAGTATGGAATCCAATGATACTTGTTTGATACTTACCATGGTAGCTTCCAATCTTGAGTAGCAGATCATCATGATAATCATCATAAGGGGAGATAGATCTCCCCAAGACACTAGGCCTAAATATCACTGTCTTGCCCCGTGTTGTTGTTCCCGTCATTTGTCCAATAAGATCCATATTGTGATGACCAGGCACATCAGTGATGTAGATGGGGCCACCGCTAACACACCTGGCAGCAGCGTGGAAGCCCGAGTAGTCATGAACCGTCTGAAACATGTCCCAGTCTGGCACAACGTTCAAGTATTTCACCAGTATGGCGTTGTGAGCATTGGCCCAGACATGCCAAGGATGAGAGTCTGGAATTTCTGGGAAGAAGTCGTCCGAGTTGCGAACAAGAAATGCTGGACGACCTTGGTGCATTTGAGAGTAAAAGAGGGCTTGAGGGTTCTGAGACATGCACGAGATAGCCTTCAAGCCGAAATGTCGGAGTGCCGATAGAGCCCATGCATCGAGGTAAGCTTTGATGTGCTCTCTTCGCGCTGACGCATCGGCCCAGGTGTCCATCATGTATTGAGCATCCGTTTTCACGGAATCTACTCCGGACTTGGACAGAAATCGATAGAAGTCGTCATAAAACCGGTCTACATCCTCCTTTGCCACAACAGTCATAACCCCGTCAAGTGGTAGGTTGTGAGGATCCGGATCCTCGCGCTTCACTTGTATTGTCTTGTAGTTCTTGGCGAGCTCTCCGTTGGGGATATGCCACCCCAATATCCAAGTAGGGCGTGCCACACAGCGACATGTTGGATCCAAGGATTCTTTTCTCTGATCTGGGAAACAGTTGACCCAAGGCCGTTCGGGAAAGACGTCGACTCAGCTTCGAATTTGAGCCAACTATGCTGAAACTGCCCATGCCCCTACGGTCAATAGATTGCCAGTTGTCATCAATAATTAAACTCGAGACTTTGATGTCGTTTTCGGCCAGATTGTTTACTGCGTTAATGATTTTGTCTTCTGTCAATTGTTGGCCGAGGGCATTCCACGTGCCTTGTTCTTGTTAGACTGAGAGTGAACATCATTTGAGTCGCCACTTACAAAAGCCTAGTCCATCGTACCATTCTTCCTTCCACTGCGGCTTCACATCGCCTTCATTATCGGATGAATCATTCTCACTGAGCACCTGATTTACATCCGAAGCATTGGCAGCGAGGGTCCTTGCGTGATACATAACAGCAGCAACCGCATGATCAAAATTGGCACTTTCAGCCACCAAGACCTTAATATTCTCGGTTGATGCGCCATCGTTACGGGCCTGTAAGTGTTAGTCCCGGTAAGGGAAGACGAATAATGAATTATAGTACATTAACAGATATGGCTCCATTGTCCGTGCTGCGAAATACGGTAAGCACATCGTTAAAGCCACTTATACCAAGAAATACGAGATGCCTTCCATATGGACTGAGGAATGAGCACAAGACTGCATCCTTATCGAGCGAAAAATGAAGTTTGCCTTGTCGAGGAGCCAACCATGGTGACCATAATCGGATCAGAGCGAACCACCTGGAGTCCGTCAGCGATGCTGAATCTTCAAACTTCCACTTTCTCATCACAGCATAGTGCTGTAGTGAGTACATCAGCGTCAGGGGCAGTGATTATACCTCAGGAATGAGCCCCATGGAGTGCCAATTTCAATATCTTTATAGGTAGGCACATCTCCATCGGCGGGTGGAATACTTGACTCGAGGGACCAAAGACGACTTTGAGGAGATTGACTTAGACGTTCTGCTACTGTCCATTCTTTGTTCAAATTCGTTATATAATCAGATAGCTGCTCAGAACCTGGAGAAGGCGAATAGGTTGTGACTATGCCGTCGTTGAGACCTTGCTCATCACGAATCCATCGCCAAGGCTCCCTATCACAGTGCCTGAATTTCAGGGTGAACTTGAAGGATTCCTTGAATGTTACATGTGCAGAAAAGTAGAATCTGGACATGCCTTCCGGAAGAAGCTGCAGCGACGCTGGAGCGTTTTCAGCACCAAGCAACGAGAGCTTCACTTCATCCCAACTATCATCATCGGTAGAACCCCATAGGGACACTTCCCAAGGTTCCCGTTCTCTAAATTGCGGCACATCCAATACTACTGTGAAAATGACCTCTCCAGTTGCTACAGGGGTAGCCTGGCCTAACGGAGGGTAACTCTGAAGAGCAACTTTCATGTCTTCAGACACATCCGCAACAGGCTTCTGTTCCGGTATGTAAATTGCTTGAAATATTTTATCTGACCCAGGCCTGTCAGAAGGCATTATTGAAACGTGACAACGAGCCTTGAGTTTGTTTGGAATAGAGCCGCCTCGGACTTGGGGATCCTTATCAATCGGACGAAGCCTCGGCGATGCTGGTGTACCGCGCAAAGATTAGATAGCGATGGCGGTGAGCACAAAGCGAAGGTGGATCAACTGAATGAATATTGGGCGAAACCCCAACTTACTGCATCACCGACTTCATAACAAGGGAGGCTGTTCTACTGTATATCATGTCATGTACCTCGATGATGCCTAGTTACTAATCGAGCGATTTGATTGGATAATAAGACAGCGCTGTGGGCTTCAATAATCGGAGCCGTTCGGAATGACTAAGCTGGACGCCTCAATGCTGAGGCCGCAAATTACCTCAGGAAAGCTTCTAGCCGAGCGATTGTCGAAAGATTTCATCAAACCACTCAAAACACCTTCAACCCCCAAAGCTTCCGCCATGGCGTCCCGCAGACTAGCTTTGAACCTCTCGCAGGGTTTGAGAAACCGTGCTGGTCTGTCGGCCGCTGGTGCCCTGCGCCGTGGCTTCGCCACCCCTTCCACCGTCGGCAAGACTCAGACCACTACGCTTAAGAACGGTTTGACCGTAAGGATCCTCATCACAGGCCGACCAGCGCCAATTGGCCTTGCATGGCATCGTGTTGGCTCCTGACTGACTGATGATGACTAGGTTGCTACTGAGCACTCGCCATGGGCCCAGACTTCGACTGTTGGCATGTGGATTGATGCCGGCTCCCGAGCCGAGACCAACGAGACCAACGGTACCGCGCACTTCCTCGAGCACCTGGCGTTCAAGGTACGACACCATCAAGTATCATTGAAAGCCCGCGCTAATCCCAATTACAGGGTACTGCCAAGCGATCCCAGCACCAGCTCGAGCTCGAGATCGAGAACCTCGGCGCTCACCTCAACGCCTACACATCTGTCAGCTAAGCCACAGTCCGAGATTTCTGAGTCTTCTGCTAACGTCATGCCAGCGTGAGAACACCGTCTACTTCGCCAAGGCCTTCAACTCCGATGTCCCTCAGTGCGTCGATATCCTGGCCGATATCCTGCAGAACTCCAAGCTCGAGGAGTCTGCCATCGAGCGCGAGCGCGACGTTATCCTCCGCGAGTCCGAGGAGGTTGAGAAGCAGGTTGAGGAGGTTGTCTTCGACCACCTGCACGCCACCGCTTTCCAGCACCAGCCTCTGGGCCGCACCATCCTTGGTCCTCGCGAGAACATCCGCGACATCACCCGCACCGAGCTGACCAACTACATCAAGAACAACTACACTGCTGACCGCATGGTCCTGGTCGGTGCTGGTGGCATTCCCCACGAGCAGCTTGTTGAGCTCGCCGAGAAGAACTTCTCTGGTCTGCCCAGCAGGGCCCTGAGAACCAGGCTTACCTGCTTTCCAAGCAGAAGGCTGACTTCGTCGGCTCCGATGTCCGTGTCCGTGACGACACCATGGGAACTGCCAACGTTGCCCTTGCTGTTGAGGGTGTCAGCTGGAACTCTGATGACTACTTCACTGCTCTCGTCACCCAGGCCATCGTTGGCAACTACGACAAGGCCATGGGCAACGCTCCTCACCAGGGCAGCCGTCTCTCCGGATTCGTCCACAAGCACGATCTGGCCACTAGCTACATGAGCTTCTCCACCAGCTACAGCGACACTGGGTAAGTTTCAATCTATGTTAATATTGCGGAACAGCAACTAACAAACATCTACTATAGTCTCTGGGGTATCTACCTCGTCTCTGACAAGCCCGCTCAGCTCGATGACCTTGTCCACTTCGCCATCCGCGAGTGGATGCGTCTCTGCAACAGCGTCAGCCAGGCCGAGGTTGAGCGTGCCAAGGCTCAGCTGAAGGCCTCCATCCTCCTGTCGCTCGATGGCACCACCGCCGTCGCTGAGGACATTGGTCGCCAACTCATCACCACTGGCCGTCGCATGTCTCCCGGCGAGATTGAGCGCAAGATCGACGCCATTACCGAGACCGACGTTATGGACTGGGCCAACCGTTACCTCTGGGACAAGGAGCTTGCCATCAGCGGTGTTGGCGCCATCGAGTCGCTGTTCGACTACCAGAGACTGCGAAACACGATGAAGCCCAAGTTCTAAATTTGAGCGACATGTGCTGCAAGGATTGAGAATCAGGGTATAGAGTGTATGAGATACCGTTTTACAGGCCTAGTGTATCATAAAAGACTCCTTTTGTTCGAACTAGGTTATTGGAGTTTGTGATAAACCATTAATTTCCTGATATCTGTTATTGATTCTTGATCTGGGTTGGTAAAGTAGTGATGCTTATGCCTCAGCTATTCGTAGTTATGTGATCTGGCCTTCCGTTTGTAAGGCCTGAAATGCACGTATGAACACGAGATTCTCAACTGAGTTGATTTTGTGAAGGCCCGTACATCCAAGAGACGTATACCAAAGCGCTCCAGCCGATATCTTAACGATGAGCCAAGAAGGATGTAATATTACTGTAATCTTTTCTCGCCTAGTTTCAAAAATATTCCCCAGAGGCCGTGGCCGTCTATGCCAATTTCAACGCCCAGAACGCCAGTCAAACCTTTGCGTATCGCCGGAGCCCAGAACGACTGCTTTTGGGAAAACCTAGTGATGTCTCCATGTAATGCTTACTCTTCCGCCATCTCCTCGTCCACGTCCTCACCGAAAACGTCGTCCACTGTGCCGCCTTCGACACCATCCCCGCCAACATCCTCTGGATCGGGTCCTTCAATGCCCTCCATAGCGTCACCACCTTGAGGGCCTGATTCCTCCTCATCGTCTTCATCGTCATCGTCGGCCTCGTCCCACATGTCCTTCAGACCCCAGCTCGTGCCGCTAAGAACGAACCGTTCGCTAGGCAGTCGCACACCCCACTCGTTGGGAACCAGTTTGGGAAGAGCGACCTTGTTCCTCTCGCGAGCCAACTCTTGCATGTACTCTTTGCTGATGCCACCACCGCCGCTGCCGCCGCGGAATTGGTAGCTCAGCCTGGCGCCGATGGCTAGCTTGACAGCATTGGCAGAAACACTGGCATCGCCGACTGCGGCAGCCGTGGCACCAGAAGAGGCGGAGGGCTTAGATCCGGCTTGTGTGATGTATGGGTCGCCGGAGAGGTGCAGCGCGTCGTTGAGGATGGAGGATGTGTGGCGGTAGGCGAAGTCTAGGAGAAGTAGAGGAACCCGTTGTTCATATGCGGTGACGCCTTGGGAGGTAAGGAGAAGCTCAATGAGCCTCGCATCTCGTGGTCGGGTGGCTGTTGGAGTGGTGGGAATGGCGGGTTGGGAGGCAGATGGTTGAGTTGTCGCGGTGGTCTGTGTATTGGGCACCGTCTGTGATGAATTGGCCGAGGCGGCAGGAACGCCGTTAGTTTGAGGCTGACTTGTCGACATGGCTGAGCTCTGGAGCGAGCTGTTCTTTTGGATCAGGGATCAGGTGAGAAGCAGCACCGAATGTATAGGATGCGGTTGGTCTGCTGAAGAAGCGGCTGCCGCGCAGGTCGTATCGGCGTCAACACCGTTAATGAGCAGAATGTTCCCGCGCCGGTAGATTAGAGCAGCGCGTGGGTATGTAATGCGCGCTATCGCGGAATAATCGGAAAAGTTAGAGATGGGCGAGAGCGTGTCGCATCTCTTTACATGCTTCACAAGAGCTCTCGCTGCTCTGGGCGTGCGCATGTGGTTGGATGTACCTGCAACGGCTGGCGTGCGCGGCATTTTGTTAATCCGACGACTTGGTAGTGGCCTGGTAGTGGCCTGCAGGGGTGGTGAGCAAAATACCGGCCAATTGGGTTTGACTCAATCGGGTTACGGGAAAGGTACATGTGGGAATGACGGTGCAGGCAAGTGCGATGGGATGTGATGGAGGGGCAAAGTCGATTTGCTGCCCCACCACCGACCAAGTCCGCCGATCAAGACTCAACATGCAAGTGTGACTCCAACTTTTCCCTTCTTCTTCTATACAAAGAATTGAGTCCTCTCCCGGAGATTTCTGCTAGCCTTGACCGACGGTTGATTCGCAGGACTCGACATCTTTTACTCTGCGAGACTCTTCTCCCCACCTCCATATCCATCATGGAGACGACTCTCCCTCTGCCCTTCCTGGTCAGCGTCGCCGTCCCACCGGGATTGGCCAAGCTTGAAGGCCTCAACCGGGAGGAGGTGTCAGTGCTGGGAACGACATTCTTCGAGGCCTCTCCCCAGATCCTGGAAAAGCTCTCTCGATTCCTGGGCCGCCACAACTCCGAGTTTTACTCCCACATGGACGTCACCAGCCTGTCTTCGTCCGACGATGTCATTGCCCTGCTGGACCGCGGCACCCGGAGAGTCTTTGTCGCTCCGGAGAACCTGTCCGAATATACCGAGTTCGGTGCCAGAGTCCTTCCCGCTGTGTCCAAGCCCGACCTTTCAGCAGCCTCCGAACACGGTCTCCTCGTCAAAGACTTCGATCCCAAGGCCTCCGATATCGCCAAGTTTGTTGAAGAGGCAAAGAGCCGCAAGATCCAGAACCTTTACCTCAAGCCCGTGGCAGACGCCGATTTGCAACAGTTCATCGAGGTTGCCCAGCAGTCCAACGCCATCCCAGTTCTCCCATCCACTGGCCTGACCACCGATGCGTCTGACACGAACAAGCTTCTGCTGTCAAAGGTCCTTACCAAGTACTGGAAGTCGGACCGCCCTGATGGCCTCATCGCGACTGTGGTGACGGACGAGGCTGGTGTTGCCCTGGGTCTGGCTTATACCAGCGAGGAGAGCATTCTCGAAGCCTTGCGAACACAGACTGGCGTATACCAGAGCCGCAAGAGGGGCTTATGGGTTAAGGGTGCGTCGTCTGGAGATACTCAAGAGCTCGTCCGGATAGCCCTGGACTGCGACAACGACACCCTCAAGTTTGCGGTCAAGCAGAAGGGACGCTTCTGCCACCTTGAGCAGTTCAGCTGCTTCGGCGACCTGAAGGGCATCGCAGCTCTGGAGCAGACTTTGAAATCGAGGAAGGCTTCTGCCCTGAGGGATCATACACTGCACGCTTGTTCTCGGACGAGAAGCTGCTGAGGGCCAAGATCATGGAGGAGGCTGAAGAGCTTTGCGATGCAAAGACCCAGGAGAACATCGCCTTTGAGGCTGCTGATCTGATCTACTTTGCGCTGACAAAGGCTGTCGGTGCTGGTGTGAGCTTGGCTGAGATTGAAGCCAACCTCGATGCCAAGAGCCTGAAGGTTAAGCGCAGGACCGGTAACGCCAAGGGCAAGTGGGCTGAAAAGGAGGGCATCAAGACCGAGGGCAACGCCCTCAGCCACCCAAGGAAGCTAAGCAGCCAAGCAGTGATCAAATCGTCATGCAAAGAATCGATGCCACGTCCGCATCCCACGAAGAGCTGCTTGAGAAGCTCAAGCGCCCTTCACAGAAGTCACCTGAAGCAATCTTGAAGATTGTGACACCCATCATCGAGGAGGTCCGCAAGGGTGGAGACAAGGCCGTTCTCTCTTACACACACAAGTTTGAGAAGGCTACTTCTCTGACTTCGGCTGTCCTCAAGGCGCCGTTCCCAAGGAGCTCATGAACCTGCCCGCCGAGACTATCAAGGCTATTGATACCTCGTACGACAACATCTACAAGTTCCACTCTGCACAGAAGGAGGAGAAGGCACTGCAAGTCGAGACCATGCCTGGTGTGGTCTGCAGCCGCTTCTCAAGACCTATTGAGCGAGTGGGCCTGTACATCCCCGGTGGTACGGCTGTTCTCCCTAGCACCGCTCTGATGCTCGGCGTGCCGGCGATGGTGGCTGGCTGCAAGAAGATTGTTTTCGCCTCCCTCCTCGCTCTGACGGAAGCATCACACCCGAGATTGTCTACGTCGCTCACAAGGTTGGTGCTGAGAGCATCGTCCTCGCTGGCGGTGCCCAGGCTGTGGCCGCAATGGCCTACGGTACTGAGAGTGTCACCAAGGTCGACAAGATCCTCGGCCCTGGCAACCAGTTCGTGACTGCTGCGAAGATGCATGTTAGCAACGACACCAACGCCGGTGTCAGCATTGATATGCCTGCCGGCCCCTCTGAGGTCCTCGTTGTCGCCGATAAGGACGCCAACCCTGCATTCGTTGCATCGGACCTGCTATCTCAGGCTGAGCACGGTGTGGACAGCCAGGTCATCCTCATTGCAGTCGACCTCACCGAGGAGCAGCTCGCGGCCATCGACAAGGAAGTCCACGAGCAGGCCATTGCCCTCCCCGAGTCGACATCGTCCGCGGCTCCATTGCTCACTCCGTGACCGTCACGGTCAAGACCCTCGAGGACGCGATGCGCATCAGCAACGAATACGCCCCGAGCACTTGATTCTCCAGATCAAGGACGCCGAGAAGGCTGTTGACTCTGTCATGAACGCTGGCAGTGTCTTCATTGGCCACTGGACCCCTGAGAGTGTCGGCGACTACTCTGCTGGTGTTAACCATTCACTACGTAAGTTAATTTTGTGTTCTCCATCATGGCATGTCTTCGCATTTACTAACATTTCTGAATCACAGCGACGTACGGCTTCGCCAAGCAGTACTCTGGTGTCAACCTTGGCTCCTTCCAGAAGCACATCACCAGCTCCAACCTGACAGCCGACGGCCTGCGCAACGTTGGATCCGCTGTTATGCAGCTCGCCAAGGTGGAGGAACTGGAGGCTCACAGGAGAGCCGTTGAGATTAGAATCAACTACATGAACAAGCAATAGAGGCATTATGAGGCGTGGATAAAAGGGCGGTTGGGGTATCTTGGAGCGGGCTAATCAAAAGTGACTTTATTAGAAGAATACCATGGATTCTCAAATGTCGTCGCGCAACTGTCTATCTATTTCATCTATAGTAAAGCAGATTTCATATATATGAGTACACTGCTCAACTAGCAGATGAATATGTAAATGATCGCAGATGACTCAACTCTCTATCTCAGATAGACATCCTCACTCGTCCATGAATATGTTACGGCAGAAAAATATACACAAAATGTGCAAGAACCCAGCGCCACGCTATGCCCTCAGTATTGCAACTGACTAGATGCTGTCTTTTGCTTCTCCCTCCCACAATGCCCACATGGAAATAGCAGAGCCTTGAATGATCACATACCGCTCCACATCTACCGGTGCATTCTTTACAAAGCGACGCCATGTAGAATGCAGCATGAAACACTTCGCAGAGAGTTTTGAAGTTCCCAAAGTTTGCGATGAGGCCCCGAGGCCTTATGCAACGAACGAAGCCCGTCTCTTTTCCGATTCCTGTATAAACGATGGACGTGTCGTCTCGACACCCGCAGCAACTGGCGTAGACTGTACCTTTTAGCTTACTTTTTGCGGTTTGTTTGGTGAGCTAGTTGACGAACCCCTGTAATCACTTCCGCGGGGATATCCTCCTCTAGGACGATATCCTCCTCGCTGCGCTTCTTCGGAATGGTTTGCGTGTGAGCATCGTCTTCCGACGCATACTCATCATCGTCTTCAGTATCGATTCCATCCTCTTCATCGTCGGCTTCTTCAAGATCTTGAGTTGAATCCATCATTCGATCCACATCAGCCGCATCACTCAGGAGGCTTTCCCTGTCAACGCCTTCATCAATGGAGTCTCGCGAGATATAACTGTCTGCCAGTCCGTCGCCGACCTCGTCATCATCCTCTTCGTCTTCATCTTCGTCAATATCCTCGTCGTCATCACTATCACTAGCAGAGAAGTCATCAAGCTCAAGGGCACGTCCCTCCAATACCTAAAATCGGTGAACTCTTCGCCACCACCCTTGATGAGTGTGCTGACAGGTGGAAAGTAGTGGTCCACAACCTCGTTAATGTTGACGTAGCTCATCTTCAGTTTGTTAAGACTCAGAAGGTCAAGTGAGACTTCTGAATTGGAATTGATGGTGAAAATTCGATTTCTGGGGACATCGACTGTCCTATAGGAGATTTGGTCGGTAAGACGATTGCCGAAACCTGCATAAAAGGGTGTCTTGTCTGGTCCGTAAAGATTTCGAATATCCCGAAGAGTAGCCATCTTGAAAACGTGAGGCTTCCGCAGGTATATCTCTCGGCGCAAAGCAGCCATTGTCCGATCAGGAGACAAAATGGTGGGGCCATGAGGCATTCGACATCCGTCCTGAACGATGTTATAAACGTACGTCCTTGTAGTGTCCGCCTGGCCAACCGATCGACTTGTCAAATACATGATATTGTAACCATTGGCTGCAATGTCGCTGTACAGCTTAGCAATCCCCGAGTGCGTCCAATCACGACCAATCATGTTAAGTACGTGACCTAGAGCATCTGATTTCGTAATTGTGCCGTCAATGTCTGAGATCACAACAGGTGTCTCATGCTTCCAGAGATACATGTTGGCAGAGCAGGTCGCTCGGTTTACTGTGAAGCTCATGGTATTCTCACCAGCCTTGAGCTGTAAATCCTTGAGTTGATCGCTAGTTAACCGCAGGGTTTTGGCATAATTCCTGTTCGGATCTCCCACTGCGCCGGATCCACTTGGAGTTCGAGGGGGTCTGCATGCCGGCGGGACCAGCATCAGATTCGGAACGCCTGTGGGAAGGCTGACGAGGATGCGCCGTGACATCGCTGCCGTCGCTTTGGTACCCCGGGTCGGAAGCAGCATCGCTCGTGACATCGTGCGGATGCGATCGCATCGTGGACTCCAGAGTCTTGTTCATAGCAGCCTGCTTGGCATCCTCGCTGCTGTAGATCCAAAGGTTCCCTTCCTCATCGAAGCCGAACAGCGAGCCGATGTCATAGTTGCCATCCATTTCCTCAGCAAGAATCTTGCGAGCGAGCACTTCAGCTCGAAGCATATCCTCTTCGCTACTCTTGAACCCCGTCATATCCAACATCAAATCCCCGGAGTCTGTGACCTTGCTGGGTATGTTCGCAGCCGAGAGTCCCTTTGCAAGGGTCCTTGCACGCTCAAGAGCTTCGGTAGGTGGGAGCGGTGGGGACTTTGTGATCTCTGAGAGCTAGGCCCGTCGTCGGCGTCGTCGGTGTCGCGGTGGGACGATCGTGAGGTTTGTCGTAGCACATCATCGCTGTGGGGGCGGAAGGAGGCGGACCAGTCGCCTGATGCAGGACGGCCATGAGATAAGTGCGGCGAACCCGACAAAGGAGTGAGCATGCCTATGAGGTGGTTAGCAGGAGCCGTGGACGCTTCTTCTCGAATGGCTAGGCTAATTACCATCGTCTGGGAGCTTCTGGCGCAACACTGTAGGAGGTGGGCGACGAGGTTTCCCTGACTCGGCATCAAGCTCGAGCGGTTCAGGCTCTTGCAAGAGGGAACCCGAGTCATCGGCGCCCAGAGGTGGACTGTTGGCCGGGAAACTAAAGGCGAGGTCTGCAGCGACTGAGGGATGTTCTCAGTGGTCTCGAAGACAAAGAAGGCCTCGCCCTCTTCACCCAGCTTCATAGAGTAGTTTTGTTTAACGCCATTGACCCTGAATTCGACCTTCTTCTCGTAGGGCCGCAGGAGCGAGAACTTGCCGAATCGGACATGGAATGGCGAGCAGGCGAAAGAGCCGTCCTCCTGCTCCACAACGATGACATCGATAGCACCGCTGAGGGTCGCGGGGTTGAGGGAGTTCCAAGCCGTCGAGACTGAATCGCTGAGATTGCGGACGTACTGCATGGTCGTGCCTGTGAGCGGCGCGGAGCCGCACTACGTTGAGAACTCCGAGGAGCTATGCGGATGCAGGCGGAGCAGGCGACGCCAGGGCGCAGGACAATGAGGAACAGAAGAGGCGCAGGCGATCAATGATGCTAAAGCGGGCAGACGGAGTTCTTGTGTGCAAACAATAGTATAAGGATCGATTTGGGTAAGTGTCACGGGCAACGAGGCTACAACAGAGGACGGCGTCGAGTTTGTTGAGAAGACGTCAGCGGCGGGGGTCCTGAGCGACAGGCGAGAAATCCCCGAGGAGTGTTGATCGAACGCAGTAGTGATAGGCTCGCGCAGCACATACAAGAACAAACAGTGAACAGGATGAAGCCGTCCAAAAACAACAAAAGGTGCGAAGGAGGAAGAAGAAAAAAGAGAAGAAGACGAAGGCGTCGGTTGAGGCGGGACTAACGAAAGTTTGTTTGCGCCAGAGAGAGAGAGAGAGGTACGGATACTGAGAGAGAGGGAAGGAAGAAGAACAAGGCCAGGTACATAAGGTAAGGAAGGAAGGGCCGGTCGGTTGGCTTGGTTGGGAGGAACGTTCCCTCAACGTTGGCCCTTTTTCGCCCAGCCAGCCAGCCCAGTCACTATGAGTAGTCACCATGAGTAGTCCAGTCCTATGAGTAGTACCTAGGTAAGTAGGTAGTCCTATAAGTTAGTAGGTACCTACCTTACCTTAGTCCTAGGTCAGGTAACGTAGGTAGTCTAGTAGGTACCAGCATCAGCAAGACCAGCACCAGGCAAGCCAGGCCAGCCAGAATCAGAAGCGCATTCGGGAATGACAATCCAGAGACACATGATTCTGACCCGCAGGTATCCGCCCACACACACACACCATCTGTCAGGCGGGTACGACGTACCCAACCAAGCCCAGTAGAGTCCCCGGTCAAGCCAGTGCACATGTAGTCGCTACCATGTGATTACGTCGGATTGGTCCTTTCGACGCCCACCGCCATGTTCAGCCTAGGTTTCCTGGACCTCGATCCCCGTTGAGCCGCGGCTTGGTTACCATGTGCTTCGGCGAAGGGCCGTCGCTGAGTGGACATTTTTTTTGCTTTCGGATGGATGTGGCCATGGTTTTCCCTCTCTTTTATGCTTCTCTTACATCATCTACTTCTGGCTTCGTACCGTCCTTTGTTTTAGTTAGTCAATAGTTTACCCAACGATATGGAGGAGACATCACCCACTCTTCCGTCGCATCCATGTCGTTAATGCCTGCGAGGATCCATGGCCCAGCAGAACTAACTGCTGTAAATGGCTTGAAGCCCGTCGCCGTCCAGGTGACGTGGCTCTCGCCCGATTTTTGTCCCACCTTGCCTCGGCGTGAAGCGACCAACGCGGTTTCACGATGTTAAAACGCCTTACTTCTTTTTATGCTCCAGAGACGACGAATTGCTGCCCTTTACTGACTCGAGCATACCTCTCGAACGAAAATACTACCTGGAAGAGAAAAGCCCTTTGTTTCGTGTTAACAAGTTCCGACGGAAACTAGGGATGAAATGGTTTGTTCTGCTTCTTGAGGACCACAGCCCCCAACCATGTATGAGACCGCCCCCATCATTAACCATCTCAACACGTATCATGTTTCTTTCCCTTCTGCTCTGCAGCAGGCTGCTCTTTCGAGCCCCCAATTGTGCCTGAGGCGCCGGGAACCAGGTTGGCAACAAGGAGGCGGCGTTTCGTTGAGTGAACAGGTAGCCTCCAGTTTGGATAAAAGACAGGCCTGCCTCAACATGCCATTTTAACCACCTTACAGTACCAACCTACTAGGTACCTACATCCTGGCTCCAGGCTGCATTATATTGCTATTTCCTTGCGTCTACCTGTCCGCCCTGGGTTCCTTTTTAAGAAAAGGAAGAAAAAAATTTCCCGAGCACCTAAGCACGTCTTATAATAGTCTTATCATGTAGCTGGCCGTTAACATATGCTACCATGTGGCTCTGCATGGCCGTTTCGTCTGGACGTGATCTCCCGTAAAAACTTATGCAAGACTGTTTGGAGGTGGTTGTTGTGGTTCAAAGGGCCTGCCCACATTGGTCCAGTTAAGAAAAAACCCCGAATTTGCAAATGTACATCCAATTACAGTGCAAATAGAGAAACCAGACCACTTGAGACGCACTGACACCGCCTAAAGAGACAGTGCAGATAGATCCAATCTCACACAGTCCCAGTCACTGCCCGCCGCTTTCGATCGCCCGCCAATCGACTGCCGAGATTTACTGGGGTCTGACAGCGACTGACTCTCCATCTGTGCTACTGTTTGCTCCTTGGTCCCAACTCGTCGCCTTTTTTTCTGACCAGCTCCTGGCATACGACAATTCTGGAGTTCGGTATACTGTTCCATCCCTGCTGCCCTGTCGTCGCGAGTGCGCTGAGAATATGTCATGGGAGCTACCAACTTTGATCGCTCTCATCCTCAGCGTCACCGGCTTCTGGTGGCTCTATAGTCCCCAGTCCATCTACCAAAAGGCTCTCTATGCCCTCGTCTGCGCCGTCGCCGTCCTCCTCCTCGACCCGCGCGGCCTTCTCCAACACATGTACCGCCAGCTCCTGGGCTACAGCGCCACCCTCGACTTCCGTCCTCATGTTTTCCTGACCCAGCACTTCACCATGGTCTTGACTCTTGGTGCCGTGGTTTGGTACGTTTGCCCTGTCTTTAGCTCCCCCTCTCCTCTCCTCCCCTCCTCCTACGTGTCTGGCCGTAGGCCTCCATGCTTCATGTGCTAACTGCCCATCTTTGATCTACAGGCTTCTCCATCGCTCCTGGCAGACGCTTTGGAAACCCGTCCCGGACCTGATCAATATCCTCGGCGTCGATGTTCCCGAACCGCCCGACGTGTCACTGGCTGGCATTCGAGCCGATGCGGCTACGCTCAGTTGGACGCGTCCGCCCAGCAACAGACCTGTGCAGAAGTATACCATACAGGTCAACGGTGTTCACGGTTAGTGTTGTCCACGTCCATACGCCAGCCACTTCTACCTCAGTATCTAATAGAGATCCTTATAGTGGGAGACTCGCCTGGCAACGAGGTTGCCATCACAGTGACGGGTCTGAAACCCGATCACTTTTATAATATTCGAGTTGTGGCCATCGGCCCAAACAATTTTCAAGCGGGTAGCCCTGTCGTACGTTTACGGACCTTTGGCAAGGACGGAAAACCACATCTCGGAAACTCGAGGCTGCCGACCAATTTCGCCGAACACGACGTTCCTCGCATAGGACATGTAGAGGAAAGGGATGATGCAGGTGTGTCAAGGACCTCCGTACCTTCGGTTGAGGCTGCCCCAGTTCTCGATGGGAACTCGGCAGCGACCCGAGATACGACTACCACCATCCCTGGCCAACGGAGAAATACGGTAAATCGACGCCACTCGCCCTCTGTCGCCAGCGCCGACCAACCGCCTTTGAAGTCTCCTGCGCTTGACGGCCCGGAATTATCACTAGACGAACTCAATCGCAAGTTTGAGGCCATCCGGAAGGAGATTGACGACACGTTATCCCTGTACGCCAAGGACGAAGCCGAGTCGCAAAGTCAGGAAGATGAGCTGAAAAAGAGAAAGAGAGGAAGAGGCTAGCCTTGAAGGAGAAGGAAGAGCAAACGACGCAGCTTAAAGCCTTGGTCCGCACCACTATGGAGCAGATGCGAGCTGCCGAGAAAGAGCGGTCCAAGAGAGAACAACAATTGAAGGACAAGGAAAGTAAGAAGTCCAAGGTCCGAGACAACATTACCAAGCTTGAAAACGAGATAGAGCGGATGAAGAGGGAGCGACAAGGTTTCGAGACCCAGAAGATGGAGCTTGAACAGAAGAGGGATTGCGATGTTCGCAAGCTGGACGAGGCCAATTCTCAGCTTCACGAGAATTGCACTGAACTCGAGGCGGAGCTAAAAGATAAGGGCAAACAACTGCAGGACCTGAAGGAAGCTCGGGAACAACTCCCAGGAGCCGACGACGAGCAATGGAAGGAAAACGATGCTGTAGTCAAGAGAGAATGGGAAGCCAAACGCAAGGAACTGCATAACCATTTGGTCGCAGAAACTAAAAGGGTCACCAACTGGATCAGCACATTCGAATTCTGGCCGAACAACTTAGCATCCAGCACCAGTCTGGCTTGGCCTTCTATAACCACGCAGAAGCCTCGTCCGCCGTTGATTTTGACCCGCCACAGTCTACTCAAGCTAAGCGTCTCAGCCATAACAGCAATACGCTGTCACCACCTAGTCAATTCGCTGCATCCGACTCCCAATACAAGTCCCAATCCGGATTTAGCAACTCAGGCTTCGCACCACCCTTTTTATGGATATTCCTAATCGATCCCACGAGGAGGCTGATTTCAAGACTGCCAGCGGGCCATTGAGTCCAACTGCGCATGCCCTTCTACCCTCGGACATCTTTGACGATACAGAAATACCAGACGCCAGATTGAGGGAAAGTCCCTTCTTGCCGGAAGCTATCACTGCTGGCGAAGACGACCCGCAATCGCCGTCTTCGTCGATTCGTTCTTTCAGTGCTGTGTCAAGTCCACAGGGCTCAAGCTACAATTTACCATTCCCTCAGTATTCTGATAACGGCGACGTAAGGTCATTACACATGAACTCATCTCCTACAGCACCCGCCGTTTCAGGACATCGTCTCACTAGCCTTCTCTCAACCTTCCAACGCAATCGAGCACCAAAGATATCAGACGACGGTGGCCCACCTATCGGAACCCTCAAGTCAGGACAAAGCCAATCATTCCCACGTGGTACTGATGACGTTGAAGCTATCGGTAGCAAACGTAGGCTTAGTCTGTCGTGGATGAACCGCAACTCGGCACCTCTCGATAGCAGCATCGTCAACCAGTCGGCCCAGTCCAAAGCATTCTCATCGCGCCGTTTAGGTGTCTTTACAAATTCGGCGAATGCCTTTTTCTCAGATCGAGACCGTCAGACGTCCAGGCCAGCTTCAATTGCTTCCTCGGACTTGCCCCGACCATCAACTGATAGCAGTTCGATTTGGGAGCTCCAGGCGACTCTTCTTTGGCAAAGAATCGACTTTGGTCTCCTGGTGACGCCCGCTGGGCTTCACGGAATGCTTCCCGTCATGCATCACACCACGGGTCTCCTTCTGCTCTGACGACGACCTTGGCATCAGCTGACGACGAAATCCTTGACGAGGATGATTTACTCGATCCACAGACATCACCAAGCCAAGTTGGTGTCATTGGATCTCGCCCGCCGGGCGCCTCTAAGTTGATGAACCAGCGTTTGAACCCCGCTGCGCCCACCTTCATGGGAAATATTTTCCGCAAAGACAAGGACAGAGATTCTGGTACGGACAAGGAAAAGCAGAAAGGCAAGGACAAAGACCGATACAAGGAAAAGGGCAAGGATGCAAAGGGCAAGAGCAAAGACGCTGCTACCCCAAGCATCGAATTACCGCCTGCTAGCGATGATTCGCCCTCTGACTCGCGCATGTCTCGTGATACCTATTCCGTCCATACCCAGACATCGGTATCCGAGTCTCACGAATCGTTGCCACTGGACTCTACCCTGTCGAACACGCCGTCGGAGCTGAATCCAGGTTCTGCATCAAGCATGAAGGACCCTGAGAACGTCGTTAGGAAACTGTTCCGGAAGGGAAGCTCCGGGAAGTTCAGCTTGTCGTCGAGATTGGGCAAAGACTCGAGTCTCTTTAAGAAGGGCCTGGCAGTGCCACCAACTCTGACAAGAACACTTCCGCAGAGCACCGCTCAAGCATCGGCGACTTGGACGACCTCGGCGAGGACGTAGCCCAGCTCGGCCGCAGCTTCGATAGCGGGACTAGCAGCCCGTACCTTGGGCCCGCCAGGTCCAAGGAGAGCATCAAAGAAGGCCGCATGAGCTCGTGGCGCTTCTCCATGAAGAAGAAGGGTAAGGACTCGTCTAAGGAGAAGGAGAGCTTGGAACTCGAGAGGGCACCTGATGAGGAATGAGGAGGCTCTCATGTCTTATGCATGAATACTTAAAGTGAATCGACGATATCTTGCACAGCGGCCGGATATATGCGGTGAAAAATGGATACAGCGACAGTGATGTGATAGCTGGGTACACAATTGGAAATAGACTTTGCCTGCTTGCAATGGCTCTCAACTCTTGGACAAAAGCGTTCCCTATCATTGTACAAGACATTTTGTGCCACGTAGATCACGGGCTTCACATGCTAACCACAAAGTATCATCACATTCGTAAACGATGGAACCATGAAATGAAGGGTAGAAACGTGACGCTGAGCCACTATCTGTATTTGTACAATATCCACAGGATCTTACATCTCTATCTACACATGTTGTTATATCAATACACGCTAGCTTCGAGCCATAACGCCATAATATTATACAGTTGCAAAGTTCTTTCTGACTTGCATTGGCTCATGAGGTCTCGCGGTTGGTCTGGTCCTCTGCAGCGGACACAGACACCACGTTGCGAAGCGTTCCGAAACTTAGACAGTCACTGATACGGTTCGCACCGGAGAAGAGCATTACCAAGCGCTCAACGCCGCAGCCCCAACCACCGGTGGGTGGTAGGCCATATTCAAGAGCCTTGATGAAGCTCTGATCAAGAGGGAGGCGTCACCATCAGGGTCTTCCGACAAGGCTGAGATGTGCTCTCCCTCTTCGGGAGTTCGCATACCAATTCCTCCGTCAGGTAGATTGACCAACAAACGATGGGCCTCGAGCTTGCGCTTCTGCTCCTGAGGATCATTCTCCTCCTCGTACATGTTGGCCAGCTCTCGTCCGCCGATAAAAGCTCAGCTCGTGCAGACACAAGCTGGAAAGTGGTAGGGCAAACAAACGACTTTGCAAGTGGTGACATGCAAGCCGGTTGGTTCATAAGGAAGATTGGCTGCTCCATAGACATGGGTTCTAGATAGATCGATGCGAGACGATCGAGCAGTTTGGAAAGTGAGGTAGGTGTCTCGCCAGGGACATCAATATTAGAGAGCTTCAGAATGGCGAGCAGTTCGGGTAGAGCATCCTCTGCGGAAAGTCGAGGCAGGCGAATGCCCATGGCCTCTTCAAGAGCCGGAACAAAGTCAACCCTCTTGAAGGGGCGAACAAATCGGCTGAGATCAATGGGGGCAGCGAAGTGAACTCCTTCGAAATGAGCTCCTGAGAATTCTTGGCCAAGCTATAGAGCAGTTCCTCGGTCTCGTTCATGAGATCGTCAAGGTTGGAGTAAGCGCTATAGAATTCACACGTAGTGAATTCAGGATTATGAGTAGCATCGATGCCCTCATTTCGGAAGGCAGGACCCATCTCAAAAACCTTTTCCACGCCGCCAACTACCAGGCGCTTGAGCCATAGCTCGGGCGCTATACGGAGAGCCATGTCCTTTTCTCGAAATTCCGTTGCTCTCGTGACAAACGGACGTGCAATGGCACCGCCGGCATTCTCTGCAAGAATGGGGTCTGGAACTCCAGGAACTTCTTGGAATGGAAGTAATCCCGCATATGCTTCATGATCGAAGAACGTAAGCGGAGGATATCAACCGCCTCTTGGTTGACAAGCATATCAACATGTCGCTCCTGCATCCTTGTCTTGGGGTCGGTCAGCTTTTCAGGGATTTGCTGCATGGCCGGCGACAGAAGTTCAGGTAGTTGGACAGCTTCCAGGGTGCGAGAGCCTGAGCTTGTCAAGGTGGGCTTGCCTTTAACCGCTGTGAAAAATGTGAGCCGACATTCAGTCCAAGGATTGGTTCTTTGTGGTCCAACTTACAGATGTGATCGCCCACTTGTATCAGGTGTTTGAACATGGAGAATTTCTGCTTTCCCAGGACATGATCCGGGATGCATTTTTACGACTCAACATGACCTGGACCTTGCGGAACTCATTGACAACATCAAGGAATATCAAGTTGTTCCCTACGACATGGATTCGCCGCACACGACCGTTCAAGGCAACAGGAGGAGCGTCGGCTTCCTTCATCCTCTCGTCAAATGTCTCCATAAACTCTTCCACAGTCATCCGAGAGGGAGAGGATTGGATGCGAGGATAAAGCTCAGTATAGAGCGGATCCTCGCTCTCCTCATCCTTGGCAAACTCCGCGAGGCGGTGCCGTTTGAAGGACGAGTGGTCTCCATCCTCGAGAGCATCTTTAAACTTCGATGCCTTCGCAGGAGCCTCGGATGCAGTCGAAGCAGGCCTTTGCAGGGATGCTGGCATGGAGCGTCCGGCAAGACTGGGAGAGAATTGACGACATGACAGAAGAAGGTGGGAGCTGGTTGTGGTTGTGGCAACACGGCGAAGCGTGGACTGGCGAGCCAGCCGAAGGCAGTTGACGACACTCATCGTGCCTACAATTGAGCGTTAGTATACGAAATTGATCCAACAATTCGAACAAGACGCGTGTGAGAAAATCCCGATTCAGAGGTTGGCGTAGATAAATCAACCACAGCAAGCTGTGTCATTCGCAGCGGTTCTAAGGCTATTGCGAGATCATCACGAAAGGATGGAGTGAAAGGAAACCAGCATGAGATAAATATAACTTACAATCATAGCAACGACGCGAATGCAGCGCTCCACCGGACGTGGAGGCACGTATTTCGCGATGGGAGGCCGCCTTGGTGAGATGAAGGTGGAAGGTTTCTCAAATTATATGGAGGCTAATAAAAATTATTGATGGGGTTTTTTCCGAGCTCCATCCACATGAGGTACATTTGACGTACCGAACCTTGCACCGCCACAGTGTCGACGCCACAGCTCCAGCGAGGTGGTTAGATCCTCGGTGAGCTCGCCAACCACCTTGATTGAAATTTGTTTGCAACGCGACAACGTCGTTTGTAGCACCCAAGACCACGCATCGCGACCGACGGATTTGCAATCATGGCCCAGCAGCCCTTGTCTTCGTCGGTGCAGCCGACCGATATCTATGGAGGAGGTGCGCCCGCCTTGATCCCTCCTAACGCGTGACAGTTCACTGACAATGGTCCAACTAGATGAGGTCTCCGCCCTTGTTCTCGACCCGGGATACTGCAACACTCGCGCAGGCTTCGCGGGCGAGGACGTCCCCAAGTCGATATTCCCTTCCTTCTACGGCCATGTTACCAGCGACCCCTCGCGACCTCTTTGGCGACGAATGCATCATCCCCGACCCGACTTCGAGGTGCGCAACTACATGAACCGCGACAGCGTTGTCGAGGATTGGGACGTCGCGGGCAAGATCTGGGAGCACATGCTTGTTAAGCGTCTGCAACCAGAGAAGCAGTCGTCCCCTTCCAAGAATGGCCTGAACGACGACCCCAAGGACCAGGATGGCGAGGGCGACGTGGCCATGGATGACGCGACAGCAGAAGCGCAAGAGAAGGCGCTGCAGGAGAACCCTCTCCTGATGACAGAAGCTCCCTGGAACACGCCCAAGTCGAGGGAGAAGGCAATTGAGATTATCATGGAGAACTGGGGCTGCCCGGCCTTCTGGCTCAGCCGTACCCCTGTTCTGGCTGCCTTCGCGGCTGGCAAGGCTACTGCTCTGGTCATCGACGTTGGAGGCGCCAACACTTCCGTGACCGCCATCCACGACGGCATGGTTCTCAAGCGATCCATCCAGCGTTCCCCGCCGGCGGCCTCTGGTTGTCATCCCAGATCCGCAGCTTGTGGGAGACGTCTGAGCCCAAGGTCGAGCTCGTCCCCACCTTCATGGTCGAGAACAAGACGCCAGTTGATGCTGGTGCACCCGCTCAGGCACGACTCCGCAAATTCCCGTACGAGATTCACGATTCTTTCCGTGCTTACGAGGATGAGCGCGTGCTCACCGAGTTCAAGGAGTCGGTGGTCGAGGTGTGGAGGGGACCAGGACGCTACAACACCCCGGAAACGAGGACTACGTGAAGTCGCAACCGGGCCGGGTCTTTGAGATGCCCGATGGCTACAACCAGATGTGGCGCGAGCAGCGCTTCAAGGTGACCGAGGGCATGTGGGACGAGACCGCCGGCTACAACGTTCCCGAGACGGAGCGTTTGACCAAGGCGCAGACGATCCCCGAGCTTATCAAGGCCGCTCTCGGAGCCGTCGATGTTGATTTGCGGGGCAACCTTCTCGCCAACGTCGTTGTCACCGGTAGCACCAGTCTCATCAACGGCTTCAACGACCGTCTGAACAACGAGCTCACGGCCATGTACCCGGGTCTCAAGATCAAGATCCACGCGGCCGGCCTGACCAGCGAGCGCCGCTTCGGCTCCTGGATCGGCGGCAGCATCCTCGCCAGCTTGGGTACCTTCCACCAAATGTGGATATCACGAAAAGAGTACGAGGAGAACGGCGCGAGCATCGTGGAGAAGCGATGCAAGTAAGGGTTACGCAGCGTCTAGCTGGTTTGTCGATTAGGTGGGCTATAGGAAGGGGTGAAAAAGACACCCCGGCGTACGGAGTTGGGATACTGCCTAGTGTGCGCGTTTCCTGTTGTAGAGGCTAAAAAGAATTTGACAAAGACTCGTTTTCAGATTGATTGGTGAGAGTGACTAGAACAAGATCACCAGCTCAGGCGAAGGAAATTTAAGTATGAAGGTAGGACAAGCGCTTCTTGACAATGTGTTCGCAGTGATATTGCGTAGCTTCGTTGCACATCAGATCTGTAATATACAAGGGTCACGTCTACTCGATCTATTCCGCCACAGGCTCAGCCTTTACCTCCTGCTCCCTTTCTCCGGGTTCAGCCTTCACCTCCGATTCTTTTTCCCTTTCGGCCCGCCTGACTTTGACCCAAGCACCGAGCTCATTCCAGATACTCTGCTTCTCTGCGGGTGACAAGGTGGCAGCCAGGCCACTGGTGCTGCTCGCGACGAAGACCCTCGCGCCAGCCCATTCACCAGGTATGACGCCCATGTTCTCAGAGTCGTCCTGCCAGCCGTACTTGAAGGCGTTGCCGACTTTTGAGCCGTGGCGGACACGCCAGATGCTTTCCCAGATGCTCTTGCCGACAATGCACATGCATTCGGGACGCCAGCGGCGAGCCTTTTCCTCGAGCGCGGCAACGCCTTCGTCCATTTCCTGTTTGCTCAGTTCAGCGCCGTTGCGGCTAGGACGACCGACGATGTTGGTCAGACCGAGTGAGTAGAGCTCCGGCATCTGACGGTCCTCATCTGCGCGGCAAGCACGTGGGGTGACACCGCTGGAATAGAGGAGCTTCCAGAACAGATTCGAAGGGTGGGCGTACGCATGGCCCGTGACGGCAGTCTGTATGCCGGGGTTGAGGCCGACAAAGAAGACTAGGAGATTGGGAGCGACAGCATCTGGGAGCCCGTTGAGGTGGGCGTACTTGGAGGGTGGCGCATAGCCAGAGGGTGTCCGGTTGCGCTTCTTCTTCGAAGGTGCCGGGCTGGCGGAGGAGGACTTTCGTTTGGGAGCCGGTGACGGTGAGGCCGGCGTCGGTGAGTCTTTGATGATGGCCTTTGTGGGAGACGCCGAGAAGCGAGGGCTTCGCCTGGGAAGAGCCGCGGGCTCTGATGCGTGATACATAAAGTTGTTAAGCTGAAGGCGGCCCTTGAAGGTGGCCAGCGCCTCGCTTGGGCTGTGGTCTTCGGGTGCAGTCTCCGCCATGGTATCTTGGACGTGTGAAGCCATGTAAGATGATGAGTCGTCGTCTCGTACCAGTCACCAGTCACGATTCTCAACGAGCCACCACAACTCTGAAGCTACGTGTTGGGCAGAGTCTCATGTCAAGCCTTGTTTAAACATGGGAGTCAGCGAAATCGATGTGCTTTTGCATTTTTGGCAGCGAATGGCGTCGACTATGCCGGGGAGAAGCTCCAGGTCAGCCACCATTGAGGTTGGAATTGTTGCCACTGGGGATGCCTAAGGGAGACTAGACGGTCCAGCAGCCGCCACGGAGACCCGCCCAGGGAAAGGGAGAGAGACAGCCGAGCAGTGGCCAAAAATATCAGACCAGACTAAAAGGGAAAGAAAAAAAAGTCTTGGATTATAAGGAATTTGGTAAGTTGCCAAATTGTACAGTTTGAAATATCGTTGGCCCGTTTTCCTGTATCACAGAGATAGGCCGAAGAAGGAAAATGTAGACAAGTCCCCAACGGAATAAGAGGGAAGTACTTGGCATTGTGTTACTGATTGGTATTGTATGTTGTACCAAGTCTTTCCATTGTTAGAACTTACCAATGAGTACCTACAGTACCGGTACCTGAGTAAATAACAAGATTGCCCAAAATGGAACCCATTTCCTGAAAAGGGTTGTCATCCATCTAACTGCTACTCGCCAAGTGCTTGCTTTACTATTATTCAAGTATCTGGACAGCGTCAGAAATGTGAGAACGAGAACGTCGTGAAGCATGCTGATTTAACGTGCATAGATTTTCCACAGTCCCTGCTTCACCCTGCCCCTTGTTCGAATCGGCCCAAGAGTGGCGTCACAGGGACCATTAGCGTCTTATGGAGAGCCTCTCCCAGGCTTCTCCACCACATCCTCGTATTTCAACACACGGACGAGACAAGCCTCTGTCTTGCGCCCATTGCGTCTTGGTGAATGCCACCTTGATTTCGATATATTGAATTGGTTAGGAATCGATTGGCTGGGTGCTGGCATCCCACCGCGCAGATCGAGTAGGTGGGATATGCACCTTCATGTGCTGTAACCCGCCCGCATCGGCGTCTGTATGGCTCAGCTCGGGCGGTGGGAGCGCACAGCAGTCTGGGTACGGCAGCAAATGGGAGGACGGCTGGTCTCAGCGTGGGCACCGGCAATGAGATGCCACAGTGACGACGGAGAGGTACAGGACAGGGCAGTAGGTACCTGGTAGTTAGGAGGTAGGTGGTTGGTTGGCTGTGCCTTGCTTGATCAACAGCCATTAGTTGGCGGGGCACTAACTCAATCGTGTGAGACTTGGAGGGTACCACCGTACCACGGCATGACGCCTCATCACAACAAAACACTAAGCTATCCCGCCCGTACCCTAGGTTGTACTGTAGTAAATAGCACAGCACAGCACAGCCCTTACGACACGAGCTTTGCTTCGGCCTGTTCTATTTCTGATCAGCGTCCGACCTTGTTTTGACCGTCCGCCATACCCACCCCGTAGGCTATAAGTCTGCTGCTGTCTGGCCTAGCCCCTCATCGTCCCTCTCCATTCTCCCTCCCTCTCCTCTCTTCTACCTCTGAAAAGTAATAACTTACAAACCTCACAAGCTCACCGCCCCCTCCCCACCTTGTAAGTATCCTCTCCTGGCAATCCTGCTGCAGCGGTACCTCCAACATCCCACTCCATACCTGCTGCACTTCAGCTGTAGCTTACCTACCTGACTTGCTTCCCTCCGACTTTATAATCTTTCCTTCATCACCACCTCCCTCTTCTCCTCCTTTTCAACTCAATTGACACACCCGGGCCTCTTGCTCCATTCTAAACCATACTGATACCCATTTCAGCAACCTCACAAACCAACCATGGACAAGATTAAGCAGGCCCTCAACATCGGCTCCTCAAAGGACGCCCCTGTCCAGCCCACCCCAGAGGCCGTCGCCGACCTCAAGAACAAGTACACACAGGCTGGCCAGGACCAGGTCTTCACTTTCTGGGACTCTCTTTCCAGCTCAGACCAGGCCTCACTCTTCCAGCAGCTTTCTGGCTTCGATCCCGCCCACATCAACGACATCACCGACCGCGCCCTCAACCCCTAAGGCCAGCGACGAGCCCGACCGTCTCGAGCCTCTCCCCGATTCCGCCCTTGCTAGCATTCTCGATTCCGAGAAGAAGAACATTGACTCCTGGTATGACTCTGGTCTCGACCTGATCGCCGCCAACAAGGTCGGCGTTGTCCTCATGGCTGGTGGCCAGGGCACCTGTCTCGGCAGCTCCGCTCCCAAGGGCTGCTTCGACATTGGCCTGCCTTCGCACAAGTCCCTCTTCCAGATCCAGGCTGAGCGAATCCGCAAAGTCCAGGAGCTGGCTGCCAAGCGCTCTGGCGCCGACAAGGCCTCCGTTGTCGTTCCCTGGTACGTCATGACCAGCGGCCCGACCCGTGGTCCCACCGAGGCCTTTTTCAAGGAGCACAACTACTTTGGCTTGAAGGAGGAGAACGTCTTGATCTTCGAGCAGGGTGTTCTTCCCTGCATCTCCAACGACGGTAAGATCCTGCTCGAGACCAAGGGCAAGGTCGCTGTTGCCCCTGACGGAAACGGAGGCATCTACCAGGCCTTGATCCTGTCTGGTGTTGTTGATGACATGCGCAAGCGCGGCATTGAGCACATCCACGCCTACTGCGTCGACAACTGCCTGGTCAAGGTTGCCGACCCCGTCTTCATTGGCTTCTCTGCCTCCCTTAACGTCGACATTGCTACCAAGGTTGTTCGCAAGCGCAACGCCACTGAGTCCGTCGGCCTGATCCTGTCCAAGAACGGCAAGCCCGACGTTGTCGAGTACTCTGAGATTGACAAGGCCACCGCCGAGGAGGAGGACCCTAAGCAGCCCGGCGTGCTCAGGTTCCGTGCCGCCAACATTGTCAACCACTACTACTCCTTCAGCTTCCTCGAGTCCATTCCCCAGTGGGCCCACAAGCTGCCTCACCACGTCGCTCGCAAGAAGATCCCCAACACTGATCTCTCCACCGGCGAGACTGTCAAGCCTGAGAAGCCCAACGGTATCAAGCTGGAGCAGTTCGTCTTCGATGTCTTCCCTATGCTGCCCCTCGAGAAGTTCGCCTGCATGGAGGTGCGCCGCGAGGACGAGTTCTCCCTTTGAAGAATGCCCGCGGCACCGGCGAGGACGACCCCGATACCAGCAAGCGCGATATCATGAGCCAGGGCCAGCGCTGGGTCGAGGGAGCCGGTGCTACCGTTGAGGCGGATGGTGGAGTTGAGGTTTCTCCCTCATCAGCTATGCAAGTCACCAACTATCATGCGCATATCTCTACATTTCAGAAGCTAACTATAGACAGGGCGGCGAGGGTCTCGAGGAGCTCAAGGGCAAGACAATTACTGCTCCCGCTGTGCTGGAGCTGGAGTAAGGGTTTTTCTTAGGAGAAAGTCATGTATGTAACGTTACGATATAATGATAAAAGGAGCTGCACTTTGTCGAGGAAGCGGACGATGTTCAAGGAACAGGTTCCGCCCTAGGAGATAAAGCTGGCAAGAGGGGAAAGGACAGAAGAAAAGATGGACTAAGCATGCATTTATTCGCACATATAGTACATCATGCGGTATATTGGAAGACATGAAATATACACGTCGAACCATATGTCCAAGTCTAATCTGAATCTGAATCTGAATAAAATGGTATATTTTTTAAATCCGAGACAAGGTCTATACGCCAGCGGTTAGATGCACAAAACTCGCAGGCTTTCTATAGTAGTGGTTGGAGCTCATGCCTGACGTTCGTCCACCTCACGGTCAGCCAGGTACTTCTCAGCTTCCAGAGCAGCCATGCAGCCAGTGCCTGTAGATGCGTTAGTTTTACGGATACAAAATGGGTTGCGAAGGACGTTAGAAATTTTGACTCACCAGCGCTGGTAATGGCCTGTCGGTATCGCTTGTCCTGGACGTCACCGGCGGCGAAGACACCCTCGATATTGGTCAGGGTGGTGCCGGGCTTGGTGAGGATGTAGCCATCCGAGTCCATCTCGACCTGGCCCTTGACGAGGGTGGTGGCGGGGTCATGGCCGATGGCGTAGAACAGACCGTTGGCCTCGACGACCTCCTCCTTGCCTGAGGTAAGGTCCTTGACGACGAGGTGGCTCATCAGGCCCTTGTCGTCGCCGCGGACCTCGGTGGCGGCGCTGTTGAAGCGCACCGTCACCTTAGGGTGGGCGAGCAGGCGGTTGGCCATGGTACGGCTAGCGCGCAGCTCGTCGCGGCGGACGAGGACGGTAACGTGGCTGGCGTACTTGGTGAGGAAGGTGGCCTCCTCGGCGGCGGAGTCACCACCGCCGATGACGAAGAGAGGCTTGTTGCGGAAGATGGGGACGGCGCCGTCGCACACGGCGCAGGCGGAGATGCCGTTCTGCCAGTACTTGTCCTCGCCGGGGAGGTTGAGGCGGCGGGCGGAGGCGCCGGTGGCGACGATGACGGCGTCGGCCGTGTGCGTCTCGTCGGGGTTGAACTCGGTCTTGTACTTGAAGGGGCGGGCGGAGAGGTCGAGCGAGGTGACGGTGTCAGTGACAATCTCGGTGCCGAAGCGTTCGGACTGGGCTCGCATGTTGTCCTGAGGAAGAGCGTGAGCATGGATGTTTTGAGATGGGGAGAGGGAAGATGCGAAGAGCTTACCATCAACTCCTGGCCCATGATGCCCTTGGGGAAACCGGGGAAATTCTCGACCTCGGTGGTGGTAGTCAGCTGTCCACCGGCGGCGATGCCGTTGGCCATGAAGCCCTCGTAGAGAACGGCTATGTGCAGAGTCAGCGGCTGTCCTGGTAAAAGCCATAGTTCATGGCCGCGATGTTGCAGATGGATAGGAAGCACTCACGCTTCAACTCGGCTCGGGCAAGGTAAACTGCCGCCGTATGGGCCGCGGGGCCAGACCCGATAACTTTAAGAAAAGATTAGCATCCCGTCCTCTAAGACAAGGGACTGATACCGCCGACGACACTGCCAAGACAGCATGACGACGGGGAGGGGTGGCCACTCACTAACAACCTGGCTATGCATCTTGCGCACTCCCAGCTCAACCGGTGGTGTTGTAGTCTTTTTATGGTAGTCGCCGCAGCAGCAATCGATAGCCCAGCGCCCGAGCGAAGCGTCCGTCGGAAACCTGAGGCGAACAGCTTGGCGGTTGTGTAAGAGGGAGAGGGAGAGGGAGATGAGGCGATCGCGGGGTATGTATGGAGGGGCGGGTTCGAAGGGTTCTTGCAGCAGACGCAAGGCAAGGCAAGGCAAGGATACGGTTATGATATAAGTCAACTAAGGCACGCCGGGCTAGTGGCCAGGGGAACAGACGCAAAGGACAGTAAAAAGGGACGCTGCGGCGTGATTGGGCTATCGATTTCTAAGCTGCGGGCTCAATGGTCGTGGAATCCGAGAGTGTGGAGTGTGGAATCAGTTTTTTTCTTCCGTCCGTCTTTGGCCTGATTGCGTCTAGATCGATCTCGCCTCGCATGACTAATCCAGATGTCAGATGCCAGGGCGACCAGCAGCCCATCACATCATCTTGCCGAACCTCCGATCAAATGACATGTGCTTAATCTATTTTGGCAGATCTAGCGGACCCAATTGAGTTCCGAGCATCGTATCTACTCATGTTGCTCCTCTCTCTCCTTCTCACGTATGCTATCGCTGTCGGTCACAACTGGCACTACACTAATCTTGCCCAGAAAAGTCATTCGCTATGTCATTTCATATCAACGCTGTCTATCCTCACTCTCGTCTCGTTTCCCAAACCTCGCTCCTAGACCACCAATGTCCCTCTTGAAGAACTTGCCAAAGTTCCGTAAGTTCTCATTGATTGTAGCCGTTTCCAGTCCAGTCGGTGCCCCGGCAGTCCCCGTGCCTATGTCTCGAGCTGCGCTCAATAGCTTCTCTCCCAACGACCCTGCATCGAAGCGTGCTGCCGATGCTGCCGTGGGGTTGATCGCGCTGATCCCCGTACTACTGCCCATGCTGGAGCCGGTCATCAATGACGACAACAATGGGGAGTTCTGTACAAGCTTCTCATTGGTACTGCCGTCACGGTGAATTCCAAACAGCTCAATGAGATGGGCGTGATCCTGCTTCCGCACGCCCTTCAACTCCAAGATCTTCTTGAAGTTCGTATCTGAACGATCTCCAATGTGAATGAGGTACGCTTGTACCAGACCCTCTGGTGGCGACGAGCGTACTTGCAACGTCTTAAGCAATGGATCCATTCGGTTCATGCTGTGCTCAACCCGTCGAACAAAGCCGGACGGGGTGTATGCTGGCCCCGGAAGGGTTGTGGTATGATAGAAGGTTTAGGAAAGACTTGGTGAGAGCATATTTGTCAACAAGCATCTATCGCATGTTAGTTCGAGCACCTCATGATATTGCTGTCATATCAATGCTTACCTGCTGCGCGCCGACTTCTGATATTGGTCGGCATTGCACAATGTTGTTGATGTAGCCTGTAGCGATATGCTCCACGAGGTTGTCGCAAAAGGCTCGCGCGTATTGCTGCTTCGATACCATGCCGAGGATCTCCTGAGTCTTCTCGTTCACTCGGTTCACCAACTCTCCGACATACGAGCTCTGGTCGCCGGCGCTGTCCATGGTGCTCCAGTTGGTATTCCGCATTTCACGCCATGTTGCCTCACAATCAATCTCGACAGCACGCACCAGCGCCAGGACTGCAGCGCTGGCCACACCAAGGAAGGCGTCCGACTGTGACGAGAAGTCGACCCTGGATACCAGGTCGTTGTCAATGCGCTTCTTGATACTCTCCTCCAGTTGGTTAGTATTGATGTGCCAGAAATCAGCAGTGTTCAGCACCAGCACGGCATTTTGCACCGAAGGACCCTGCTGTCCACCGGCTTGCAGTATCGGTAACAGAACCTGCTGAGCATACTCATCCAGATACTTGGCCAACGTTTTGGAAAGGTCCAACAGTCGCTCGCTCGTAGATAGTTTGGCGCATTGCGAAAGCGTAAGCTTGTAAAAATGGAAGAGCTCAATGGCCGAGGGGATGACAGCTTGCGGAGAGAACTCCTCGTCCGGCGCAATCAATGGCTGGTTTCGATACTTTGGTATGATGGCCGCAAGCTGCCTGTCTTGGGATTCGACCCACAAGCTCAAGTACGGCTCGAACGCCACTGATATCAAGCCATTGAAGGTCTGAGATCCTACTTCAGCTGAATTGAGCGTATCGATGCTGGCTCGAGGCTCGTTGGAGAAGCGCTTTTCCAGGCTTTGCTCAAAATCAAGAGTTTCTTGCAGTGAGCTCAGCAAGAGATTGACGTCAATCTTGCTGCCGTCGCCTCGTCGCATGCTTCGTTCCAGTATGCCCTTGAAGTCATCGCGTGTGCCGTCGCAGAAGGCCACAGCCAGCATCTCGTTGGCTCGCCAATGCGGGGGAAGATGACGGCATGCTCATCCTCGTGTGTCTTCATCATGCGCTTGAACCATGCATATCGCCTTCCGATATTATCCAGGTTTCCGGCCTCGTCGTTCCCTCGGAAGACTTGTCGGTACTCCCGTAGTTGTGTGTTCACATACCAGGTCATCAACCGGGACTTGGCTGAGTCTCCTAAGGCATCCATAACAAGGCAAGCCTCCACAAGCATGCCCCTCCGAAGAGCGACCTCGCCCTTAGTGAAGGCCATTTCGAAATCTTCGCAGACCTGTTCCAGCAGCTCCTCTGGAGTTCGGAGACACCGCGACTTAGTGTTGCGATCTGCTCGATACTCCTGTAGCTGTTGAAGTGCTTCATCAACTGTATCACAGCCTGTACCAAACCAGCGCATTCCCGATATTGCCGTGTCTTGGACAGCCCCGTCAGCTGCTCGTAGGCCGTGGTGAGCATCTGCAAGCGCTTCAGAACCGTCATGCTGACGGTTAGGTTCTTCTTGGTACCATCCAGCCTCTTGATCTCCGCCGTCATGGAAGTGATGTTCTGCTCCGTATCAACCGCGCGCGAGCGCACCGTCTCTATCTTACGGAAAACCTGCGCAAGCTCGGCCTGGGCAGACTGCATCCGTTCTAAGCTGGAGTCCGGCCGGTAGGCCTGTGCCGTCTCCAGCTCATTGATCTCGCTGTAGAGCGCATCGTGGTGGGACTTGAGCGTCGTGGAAATGCCGTCTATCGAGGACAGGGCGGAGGGGTGCGAGAATAGGAGGTTGAGGTTGTCGATGGGATCGTAGTCGACTGCGGTCAGATACGGTCAGCGTCGCTATCAGACAGTGGTGGAGCGTAGGAGATGGCGAACCTGCATCCAAAGACGAGGGCTCCGGCAAACTTCCATTCATTGTAATGAGGCGACCGTCGCGGCCACCGCCAGTCAATTGGTTCAGGACGAGTCTATCGCGAGACAATTCCCTGGTCAAATACGCAACTATAGAGCATGACCTGAGGTTGGGTGGTGGTGACAGTACGTGGCATTGAAGGTGCAGTTCCAGGGTACAGCTTGCTAAGTGTGGTAAAGTGTGGTAGTCGTCAGGCTAGAGGCACCTATAGATACCCACAGGTACACTGTGGGGAGACTTTCACATGCGGTACCTGTAAGGTACGCGCGAGCTATGCCTACTTGGTAGGTATCGTGAGGTACCTCAGATGCCTATGGTAGGTAAACTCGCCAGTGTGGCTCGATTCATTTAGTGAACCCGACCATATCCTTTGGGTGATATTTAGATACCAAGATGTAGTTGTAATTATGCGTTGATGGCAGCGATAGTGTTCACTTACAGTAGCCCTGCCATTGACTTTCTTCATTGCATATGGGAAACGTGTAGAAACATACCTTTTAACTGCCTGGCACATTTCCTCGTATGCGAGTCAATACACAGAATCTAAGCTGGTATCTTACACTATAAGTTAACTACTGAGTTAAAGCAAAGCTCCTCTCGTTCAGATAGAACCATCAGTAACCTATCAACAGTTGACAATACCAATCAACCCAGGTCTGTAAATAGTGAAGAAATCTTGTCTAACATCGCTTAAATCCAAAAAGGTATCTCAACAAAAGTACAGGAAGATAGTCCAAGGCCAAGCCTGGGTAGTCAAATCAAAGATAGTCATATACAAGATCGAAGTGAAGACAACTCCGGACACAATTTTCGCCATTCTCCGCAAGGCCAACTCAATCCTGTACCCGTTCTATAACATTCCTTTAGATCTGGAAAATGCTTCCGCCGTTGTTGGTGTCAACATCAATCCAGCCCTTGACCGTGGCCTCGTCCAGGCTGCCGTCGAAGCCCATATCATCGGGGATTCGCTTGATGGAAACCTTGCCAGAGCCTGCATCGAACACGGTGGCAACGTTGATGTAGTTGTCGACGGGACGGTCGAAGTAGTCTGAGCTACCGGCACCAGGGTTAAGGTGGAAGGTGCTCTTGCACTTGGTGTCACCAGAAGCAAGCACCTCATAGATGTCGGCTTCACCACAACCAGTCTTCCAGCAGCTGCAGTCACCATACTGCTGAGTACGAGGAATACGGCCGTTGAGAAGCCAGATGGCAGGCATGTCGCCGTTGAAGCCACGGTCACCATCCAGCGGCATCTTGAACCTGAACAGGAAGATCTTGCTTCCGCCAGAGAAACCCTCTGCAAAAAGGAATTAGCTTCACATAAAGACTCGAGCATATATAGTATAACTCACTGTAAGCGACATCCTGGGCACGAGAGAAGCCACAGCTCTCATCACACTTCTGTCCACTGAAAATGGAGAATTCCTTGTTGGACGGGATGAAGACATCGTTGAGCGTCTGCGCAGAGTTGGATCCACCGTTACCTTCGGCGTTCAGGTAAGACAGAGAGTTGCCATAAGTCCTAACATATTTCATTAGCTTCTTCCAAAGAAGAATGTGATTTCGTGGTCAAAACTTACGTGTCCCAGACACCCGAGCCTTCACCGCCATAGTTACCGAGGAAGACAAGGTTCTCGGCCGCCTTCTGTTCAGCGTTGTAGTAGCTCACACGGCTCCAAGCACCACCAGAGCCGGGCTGGGGCTGAGGCTGAGGCTGGGGATCAGGCTGGGGATCGTTGACTGGGTTCTCGATAACAGGAGCGGCGGTGGGCTCAGGAGCAGGCGGGGGTTGTTGGCCGGAGGAGGAGGAGGAGGAGGAGGAGGCGGTGGTGGTGGCGCCGCGAGGGCGGCTGTTGGTCCAAAGTAGTCGTTGACCCAGGAGACAACCTGGCCATTGATGGTAGCCGTGATCCATTCCTGGCGTTTCTCTGGGCGCTTCTGCTCGCGCTTCTCCTCGCGCTTGACAACGTTGTTGGGTTGGTTGGGAGGAGGAGATTTCAAGGTCTTGAAGGGACCTTTACCCTTGGGCTTGTCCTCAACGGGCTTCTCTTCAACTGGCTTCTCCTCAACTGGCGGAGGTGGAGGTGGGTCGTTGGCTGGAGGAGGAGGAGGGGAGGGTCGTTGGCCGGTGGTGGTGGAGGAGGAGGCGGAGGAGGAGGTGGTGGTGGTGGAGGAGGGGAGGAGGCGGAGGCGCTGGAGCAGCCGTTGGTCCAAAGTAATCGTTGACCCATGAGACAACCTGCCCGTTGATGGTAGCTGTCACCCAGTCCTGACGCTTCTGGTGTCTCTTGTGGAGGTGGCCATGGCCGTGACGCCCAGCGTGGGCGTGAACTGGCTGGTGTGCCTCAGTGTCACGCTTCTGGGGCGCACCAAGGTTGTAAACTGCGAATGCCTTCAGTTCGATGGGGCCACGAACGTGGACGGAGAGCTATACAAAGTCAGCCACTATTTTCTGAGGCCACAGACACAGCCTAGCTAGGAAAGGAGAACTTACATCTTCGCTGAGGGCGCCGAAAGGACCGTTGAAGCCCTTATCAGCCTTGTTGCATTCTCCGCTGGAGCCCATGAGGCTGACTTCTTGGTAAGATCCATCACTCTTGAAATTCTCGTAGACAATCTGGTTGACGGAGCTGCAGAACCAGTTTCCACCCTCCTCGTAAGCAGTGCCGGTGCACTGTCGCACTGCTGCCACCAAGCCAGCGGAGGCAAGCACGGCGAGAGTAGACTGCTTCATCTTGGTCGCCTATCCAAAAGAAAGAGATGTTGTGAAAGTGTTCCCGGGAACGTGGTCTAGCCTTGGTTCTAGAGGACGAAGGCGAGAAACAACAAACGGCACGAATATACGATAGAAACGAAAAGGAGTGCGGAAAATGAATGAGATGAGGACTCCTCTGCCACGCCGTGCCAAGCGAGACGAAGACTCCAAAACGGCTTGTAGAAATGAACGACGACTTCAAGTGTGCGGCGCGGTTGTCGCTCACGAAGGGTTATAAGTCATGCCAAGTTGGGGTTTAATTACCCCAAGAAGTCCAAGAAGGGCTGGTCAGCCTATTATCAGCAACCAGGGGCATGCGCACCATGCGACAAGAAGCTCCCAATTAAAAGGGGCTTGCCCATTGCTTGGTGTTTGGGGAATGGCCTTGGCCTCATCTAGATCGTGAAGGTTGGCCCCCTTGGCAGCCATGGCAAGGGCCCTCCGCCTCGCCCGGGGTGTGGCACCTTTCTTCGCATACATTTCAACGCCCGGGTATTGATGAAACAAAGCCAGCGAGTCGACGGCGCAACATTCCCACTGCAAAGGGAGGAGCTTCCAGAGTCACGAAGAAGGACGAGGACCCTTGCGCGTGACGGGTGGCCAGGTACGCACCAATGAGACGAGCTGAAGGCGGATCTGTCGGCAGGGATCAAGCCACCTTCACCGTCGTAGTTTGGATGACATGCTGAGGTTGGATCATAGAATCCGGAAGCCGCCGGGCTGTTTGATTGTGCGTGATGCTAAATTGGGAGCACTATGCAGCAGGCTAAGCCTGGAGAAGGAGTGGCATCCCGGACCACCCACGCAGCACCTAAATTTAAGTAAGCACTACAGGGTCGTTGCGAAGAAAAGAGCGCTTTTTGTCTGCACCTAGATGAAGTTGCCCGGTGGGATGGTTTTCCTGTTGAGGAACACGTTGTTTGTGGAACATGTTGGTGATTTCGAGGAATGGTGAGGAGAAGAACAGAGCCAAGCCAAGCCAAGCCGAGGCGAGGCGAGATGAGATCAGATAAGATGCACGTCCATGTACCTGCATGTGGCACAGCCAAGGCCTCAGGCACCTCCCTCACCTCATGTCAGTGCTGTACTACATGCATACATGCAGTACTTAAAGTACCTACAATACTGTACCTGCTGTCAGGTACAGTGGCACGGTGGTACAGGCAGTACGGTAAATGAGGAGGCAGGTGCTGCTGCTGCACAGCAGGAGTCGGGTCGTTCCTGGAGCCTCATCGCCTCCTTCCGCTTTTCGCTTAGTCTTGTGCTTCATTCATCTCATTTTATTTTCTGTGCATTTCATGTTTCTCAATGCGCCGTTTCAGATCCTTCTTTCAGCAAAGACCATCTCAGTCGACATGGGGAAGCATGCGTGCGGTCCTCTGCCAATACTTATTGACCGGCTTTGAAACAATCTCCGCCAAAGTCTCTTTCAGAATTGACGATGCGCGACAAAGAGCCAAGCCCATGGTTGCATATTGCTTCAGCTCATCCTAGTTGTGGGGCATATTTATAGACTCCAACCACCTGAGTCCTGCGCTTCCCCGGACGACATGTCTGGTATTTGACTGGCCAGGGTTACGAGCTTTTCGTGTGCGCAGTTGAAGTTACTGTACACGTAGATGTTCGTGATCGCCTCAACCCATCACCATCTACACGGTTGCTGCTCGAATTCGCTGGTGCCCAGGCTGGATGATCGACACCTCTCACCGATTCTTTTCCATGAGCTCGTTGCCTCCACTCCCTAGTCTAGTATGCATAAGACGGACGGATAGTCTTCCCGCAAGTTCTTGCCGTAGAAAGTAATAAATCAGAGTTGCCCGACTTCAAGTCACTCAACTCCGCGATGCGTAATTATACTTGTCACTTTGTTTTGACCCCATCGCCAATATGAGACTCCTCCGCTGCTCAACCTTGGAGTTTGAAGAGTTTATGGGCGATGATTTCCCAGCCTTTGCAATCCTCTCACATAGATGGTCCAATGACGAGGTCTCCCTCAAGGACATGATTGACGGCACTGCGTCTGGAAAAGCGGGATATGCCAAGATTAAGCGATGCTGTGACCGCGCCCTCGAAGATGGCCTACAGTATGCATGGGTTGATACGTGCTGTATCGACAAGACCAGTAGCGCCGAGTTGAGCGAGGCTATCAATTCCATGTACCAGTGGTACCAGGATGCATCCATATGCTACGCCTATCTCGCCGACGTGCAAGCAGGCGATGAGCCCGAGGGCGAGGCTTTTGCAGGAAGTGCCTGGTTCACAAGAGGATGGACGCTTCAAGAACTGATTGCTCCAACCAATGTCGAATTCTATAACCATGACTGGCACAAGCTTGGGACCAGAGACACGCTCAAGGACATAATCTCAAAAATCACAACCATCGACACGGCCATGCTAGAAGGTGCGGATCCTGGAGAGTTCAGCGTCGCAAAGAGAATGTCATGGGCCTCAAAAAGAACAACAACCAAGCCAGAAGATAGAGCCTATAGTCTTTTAGGGTTGTTCAAGGTCAACATGCCAATGCTGTATGGCGAAGGCAACCGGGCTTTTGTCAGACTCCAGGAAGAGATCATGAAGAACTCAGATGATCAAACCATCTTCGCCTGGACCAAAACCAATACGAAAGCCTCTGGCCTCCTTGCAGAGTCTCCGGCTGATTTCGAGGGTTGTCACAATATTGTATCGGCTAATGTTCCTTGGAGCAGACGCCCTTATTCCATCACCAACAAAGGCCTGTCGATACAACTCCCCATGACTGCTTGGGCCCTAGAGACGTATCTTGTTGCGCTCGACTGTGAAGTGGAAAACGTGCCTGACAGCCGTATCGGAATCTTTCTGCGACTCAAGGAGGAAAGGGACCAGTACGTGCGAGTTCTCCTAGATGGCAAAGGCGTTGATACCTATAAACAAGAGATGGTTTCGAGGGTGCAGTATAAGGACATATATGTACGACAACAACAGCCTGCCTCTTACCAGCTTGAAGATCAGTTTTATGGATTCTGGCTACGCACATTGCCAGCTCCACTCAAGACTGTATCTGACGGCGTCGACGTAAGCTCTGATGAACCACTCTCGGAAGTAACAGCTTTAAGCAAATGGTCCGATGAGGAGCGCATTCTGGAAATGCCCTTAGGATCCACGGGCACTGCTGGTAGCATATATTACAAGATGGGATCCCGATCCACGGTACTGAAGCTGGGTTTCGATCTCAACTTCAACCCCATATGTCAGTTCGGAGGCAACTTGTACAGTCCGGTAAAGCCCCGACGGACCCCAGATCTGTCGAAGCACAGATGGATCCTTCTTGGATGACGATTGGGAGAAGCGACTATCTTCACGTTGGAGACAGACTCTCCGGATACCGAAACAGCGATTATGCTTACTCGATGTGTATTACACGCGAGAGAGTTGGCGATCGGAACATGTGGGTTGTAGACATCTGGGACCAGAGTCAAACTCCATCAAGCTATATCTGTGATGGCTGTGGGCAGGTGAGTCTAGATTTCATTCGTCATTCATTAACATGCTCTCCTCGACGAGTTACTGACCACTATCTGCCAGGGCATCACTGGAAATCGATATAGATGCTACGTCTGCTCTGAGTTCGACTACTGTGGCAAGTGCATTATGACGGCTAGGCAGACGCACGAATGGCACGAATTTCAAAGAATTGAAGGCGAAGAACCAGACGATGAGGAAAATGGTAGCATCGCTATGTCACCTGTGATTTAACAGAAGCTGGAAAACCTAGCATCCTTTCTCTAGCTTAATCAATCGTCGAGTCCTCCCCATTCTTCATCGTCTCCATCAGTTTCACGCTTCTCCAAACGCCTCTTCTTGTTTCCTTCAATAGCACCGCGCTTATTGTGCTCCTTTCGTCGATCATAGCCGCTCACCGACGTGATTTTGGCCTTGCTGCCGCTTCGTCTCGCCTCCACACCACGCTCCTTTAGCATCTTTCGGTCTGCCTTCGTCACATTGGGTAGAGCATCAAGTAGCCACTTCTTCACGCTGACCTCGTCTCCCGTCTTACCCGCCTGCTTGTCGCTGGCGGCGATAACATTGGCCACCGTCTTGACAAAGGAATATCCTCCTTAGTATAAAGGTGACAGCCACGCCACCCTCTCTGCCTGCACGTCCAGTACGTCCAGCACGGTGCACATATGCAGCGCTGGAACCCGGCACATCGTAGTTTACAACGCCGTTCACACCCGCGAAATCTACTCCGCGAGCCAATACATCGGTCGTAATCAGAACCCAAATCTCTCCCGCTCGGAACTTGCGCATAATCGCCGCACGCGCGGAATCCGGCAGACCACTGTGCAAAGCTGCAATTCTGCTTGAGCCACCAGCCTCAAGTGGAATATCGTACTTCAACTCCTCGTAAAGCGCCGTAGCTCGATCGATGGTTTGAGTAAAGACCAAGAAAGGGGTCGAAGAGGCGGGCCAGTCTCCTCACTTGACGTAGGGTGTAGCAATTGACGTAGAGCCAGTAGTTTACCCTGTTCGCTCGCCGTGTACGTGAGCTTATGTGTAACGTTGGGCACAGCCGTGTCTTTCAAGCCCACCACGAGCCTCACCAGAGGCTTCTGTGTAATACCCAGTGACGCAGCTCGAGCCTCCAGCTTCTCAACCACAATCGGTTCAATGTTCGAACCCATCGTGGCAGACCACAGAGACAGGCGCATTTCGGGGTTCGTGCATGCCATCCAGATTCCCAGAGTTTGCTCTCGGAACAGAGGGTCGAGGAGGACATCTGCCTCGTCCAGTATAAGATCGCGCACTCGCGGAAGGACTTTCTGTGAGCCCGACGGCCCAGAGGTAAGGTAATTCAGGAGTAGAAGTGGTGTTGTGACGAGAATGTCAGCCTTGACTGGTGTTTTCGGCTTGTCGTTAGCAGCTGGCTTCTGCTCATCTTCGTCGTCTTCCGAGTTGTCCTGATCTTCGTCTTCACTATCCGAGCTGTCTTCAGCCAGCTCCTGCTGCTCGGCAGCAGGGGCCATTCCCTTTTCATGCCCACAATCTTCAGTCCGGTTCCATCCAACAGTTTGCGACCTTCGTTTGTGATCTGGAAAACCAGCTCGCGCGTGGGTGCTACAATCACTGCCTCGAGCTCATGGATGCCTTCCAGATTTTCCTGCGCCCTCCTTCGCATGATCTGGTTGATTGCCGGGATCAAGAAGCTGACTGTCTTACCGCTGCCTGTCGGCGCAACGGCAATAAAGTCTACACCGCTATCCAGGCCATCCTCGTCTGTCAAAGCCAAGTCCGGACGCAGCAACAAAGGCAGACTTCCGAGCTGTACTTCTGTGGGTATTCTGTATCCTTCCTTGACAAGGTTCTCGGAGACTCGACGGGAGATGCCGTATGTGCTTCGAAGCTCGCCGAACGACTCGAGCGGTTGGGGAAGAGCTGGGGCTGCTTGCCGTCCTTTTTCGTCTCCGTAGCGGCCTTCTTCTGCTTCTTCTTCGACTTCTTGACCTTGGAAGTATCCTCCCTCTTGGACAGTAAGGTGATCTTCAGACGATGCGAGCGCAGGAGCTGGCGGCATTCCTCCTCGCTCAATCTCTTCACCGGCGCATTGACGGGACTAGGTTCTCGCTCGGTCCTTTCCAACTCAGTCTGTTCAGGAGCCGTCTCAACCTTGGGCGCGAAGAAGTCGACCTCTGGCAGCTCGGCCACAAGCTGAGAGGCGGCCTCATTGTCGCCGCCGGCCGTGCGCTTCCTCTTCTGGCCGCGAATCTCATCGTGGAACAGCTGCGGGTTGGTTTTCGTGCCGGCCGAAGGCAATTTCGTCTCGCTGGGGCCGGACAAGGGAGTTTTCTTGGTGGACTTTTTGGTGCCGCGGGAAAGAACCTTGAGAATGTCCATGGCGGCGGTGCGACGCAACCGTATCGTGGTGCGCTGTGCTGAAGGTTGGCAGTTCTGAGAGTGAAGTTCACAATTGGTAGAAATTTTATGGAAGATAAGATAGCAGGAAATTCCCACGTTAGTGTAATGTTGGTGGGGTGTGGAGCAAAAGGGTCACCACCAAGGAAGCGTGGGCAGGAGCTAACTCAGGTACAGCTATAAGCAAGTGGAAAACCACCATGGTTTATCTTTGAGGTTAAATAAAAGCTGTCATCGGCCATAGTGCTTGAATTCGTCTTGTTTCTCTATTGCTTCATATTCTCATATAATTTGCACCATCTGGCAATACCCTCAATGCCACGACTTGGTCGCACAAGAGCATTCTGATCTCATGGCTTGCTCATATAATCAGATCTTCCTCGCGCCCTTCACACCATGTCCCTGTTCTATGTTTCCTGAAACGCCGTGCCAATGCTTGATCCATCCACATGCCTAATCGTCTATTTCAATATCCTCTCTTCCATCCCCATACAAGATCTCGCACACACCAGCCAACGGGATGTCCATGACCGCGTCCGTTCCTTCGTTCCAGATCTCCCGCCAGCGAAGCCTCCCAGCTGCATCCACCTTGCTCGCCCCTCGCCGCGCCGCAACAGACCCTCCACCACCTAGGGCACGTATCCGTCCCTTGCTGTCTATGACAGCCAGCTTTCCCGCGCCGTCCACGATGGTCTCGACGCTGTTTAGCGGCAACGTCAGCCGCTCCGTGTTGTACGCCGCCAGCGCCACGTAAATATACACCACCAGCATCACCAGGAAGGCTGGGATCGCCAGCGCCCACCATCGATTCGGGTAATAGTAGATGCCCAGCGCGTGGAGGAAGGGTGACGGGAGATAACTCCACAGCAGGTAGATGAGAAATGTGAAGCTGCTGAACAGGTACAGCACGAACCCGTAGTACTCGTACGTCGGGACCTGGGGCGCCGCTCGCGGAACCGGCACTACGTTATCATCATCGGATGCGTCGGGCGTCGTCGGCCGCGATGGGCGAAGCAGCGATGTGAGCGAAGGCGATGGAGGCAAAGGCGTCGGCGGTCGACCGTAGAAGGGAGGGGCGAAATAGTTCTGCGACAAAGGTCGCGGCGGGAGTCTCGTCCCGAGGAGCTTGACGACTGATTATCGGAAAGGTAATCGCCTTCTTCATCGGAAGAATCCGACATGATGGGCGACGCGGCTTCGGGCCAGAGGGTGTGCGCAGTGTCGCAAATGTTGGAGCTGGGAAAGGGCAGAGCTTCGATGGAGTTGATCCAGTACGTACCTCAACGGGTACGCTAATGCATATCCCTTCCTAAACGGCAATTCCCTTTCAGTAACCCCCAGATTGCAACTACATGACAGCTTCAAACACTTATACGAAATGGATGTCCAAGAGTTATCAATTGCAAATATCTTTCTACACTAGTTGGCAGTGCCACGGAGGTGTATTCTATCATCTACAGCTACCCTGCCTCACTTTGGCAGATATGGCACAGTAGCACTTATGTATAGGTGACGGCCCAGGGCGTTTTCCTAACAACCTATGGGAATAATGTTGGCATCAAGCTCTTGGCTGAACAAGGCATCCTCAGCATCTCATTAGTGTATGTACCCTATCAACGCTTCTTTTGTGTCATACAAGTTGTACATTTCCTCCTCGTCCGCGTCCGTCAATCGGACACTTGTAGTCCCTAGTCATCAGCCCGTCCTCTTGTTTCTCCTGTAGTGCGTCTAGACAGCTCTGGTGATATATATGACGGCACGCCAGCACAACAACAGGCCCCAGTTTCTGGTCCTTACCCTCCGACTCGGCTTCCGTCTCGTTGGCCGTCGAGCTCGCCGGGCCTGGGTCAAGACTCCTGCCTTTGCCCTTCCCTTCTGGTTCTCCATTGTTTCCTGGTGTCCGTTCTGCGTCCTCCATCCTCTTCTTCTCCTTCCTCCTAGCTTCTTCTATGGCTTGCTTATCTTCCCAGGCCTCAAACACAGCACTGCCTGCGACGCCAGGTCCCCAGACTCGTCGGGTGCAGGCCTCGCAGGTAGATCCCCGAGGCCGCCAGCCGCGCTGTCGCAGTTCAACTGCCTCCTTGACATTTACAAACAAGGTGCGCTCAAGCAAGCGGTTTGAGAGTCGCAATATTGATTCCTCGTATGCGTATGCTGAGAAGATAGAGGCGAGGACCCTCGCAGATCTGCAAGATTTGGAGATGACGCAGCAGCTCTTGTGAGAAAGGCCCGTAATATGCGAAGGAAAGAAAGGTTGGATCTCGCATTAGCGACAACCCGAGAACCCAGCTGTCCACTAGACTGACTTGACGTCGAAGTCAGCAGTGACGTGAAGGTATGTTGTACCAGCGATCGAAGGAGCGCAACCAATTTATCTCCATCAAGAACTTCGGCCCCATGCTGGTGTACGGCAGCGTCTATGGCTGGAGCCAGGCGACGTGTGATCTGAACGCAGGCATCAATAAGATCCAACCAGAGCGCCTCGTCAGAAGATAGCATCTCTCCTTTGGCATCCTTCTTCTGGACAGCGTTGACGCGTCTCGAGGTTTTTGTCTGCCCTTGGCAGAAGCCATATTCCCACGTGTACATATTTCTGCAGAGTTTGGAGAAGATTCTCGGCTGTTGCCTCCAGGTCCAACATGTCCTGGTCTTCATCCACCTCCTCACCTCGCATTAAACCCAGCATTGTGGATTCTAAAGTGCCCAAGTGTTTTATCAAACGAGCCATTGCCTTGTTGGTCTGTCCTTCCCGAGCCATGAGCACCACTGCCGCGTCAATAACGCCCGTCTCTTCCATCGTTGGCAATAGCTTGTCAAGTCGAAGGTCTGTAGACTGCATAGTCTCAACATAATCAGGCACGTGTGAAGGATCAAACCTGCACATGAGCTCAACGTAACGCTCGATTAGATCCCGGTCTGAACCATGCTTCCCAGTGCCAAGCGGCTCTTCGGGTTCTAGTAGCGTCTTCAGATACTCAAATTGTAGCTGGGGCTCGTCGTTGGCAGCACCAAGGACATGCAGGTGGACAGATTTATCCTCTGATGCCAGTGTAACTGCAGTCCTCTCGGGTCTCAATTCGAGCAGGTCGCGAGCATGCTCTTCTATAACAGTCCTCAGCTCCTGCAGCTGTCGACTGCTCAGTCCACTGTGAGGGCGTAGGCACTCCGCTATGCAGTCAAAGACCAAATCTTGGTCCTCTGGGTCCTCGAAATACGTCTCGATCAAGCTCCCATACTGCTTGTCAACCTTGTATATACGCTTCAAGATCCGATAAAAACCGGCCTTCTTGAAAAGAGACATGAATGTCGACATGTCTGAAGGGTGGTATACCGATAAAAGGTATTCAGCACTGAGCTGAGCATCCTCTGCAATTTCAGGCCCAGGATAGTTGCACAAGCCAGTCAGGACTTTGGATAGGGTCGACCCAGAGAAGAGCAGATACTGCGGGAACTTCGGCAAGTTTCGGGCAATAAACATGTCCAGATAGATGATATCCTCATTGGTGAAGTCGTTCGGATTCATCACATCTAGTAAGATGGACAGCACATATTGACGATTGATGGTCATTCCGAATATTTGCTCCTCAGGCAGATCCATTCTGGAGCTGCCTGTTAGTGGTCTATCAGGAGTCGTTAAGAAACGGATCCTCGAAGGCCTCATTCAGTGCGCTCAGAAAGCTTTGCGCGTCAAACTGAAGGATCAACCGCAAATAAGGGAAAGAGGGCTGAGACTCGGCGCCTGGTCTAATCAAAAACTCCCGGCCACTGCCCTTGGGCCACTCTATCGTCTTGCCAGAGAACAGAAACCAGTAAATCTCTGCCTTTGCTACATTTGCAGTGTCTTCATCCATTGTTTCCTCGTTGGGATACACCCGTCCTGTCAACGTGTATGACAGGTAAGGGAATATTTTGACAGCATTGACAGTATAATAATCTTCCTGTACATTGCCTGCTAGTGAACCTCCGTTCGCCATGGCAGGCTCAATAAGGAGACTGAGTAGGTCAATCATAGGAGTGATGTAATCGTTCAGTGCGTGGTTCCAGACGTATGTCAACGCATCATACAGATTGTGCTGTTTGCACAACAGCGTAATCTGATCAATATCAAGGGTGGCCGTCTCCATGAAGCAAATCATCTCTTCAAGTCTATCCGCCCAGCCCTTTGTGACATAATGATTGACAAGATCTTTGACGATTGCCGGAGGAACCGTGGTAATGGTTTTTGATAGAATGCGAGGTTCGAGCGTTTCGAGAAAGATGCCGCCCACATCTGCCTCCTCGTACCACTCGTACATCTCCTCGAAGAGATAGTCCGTATTATCCACACTTTCGCAAGCAATAAAGCACGTATCAGCCAGTTGTCTCAGGTGAGCATTGTCCACGGCCGCTGAGTTCTTTCGCTTTTGACCAAACGCATACTTCAACGAAGCGCTAATAATTTCCATAATCTTGTCCTGAACCATGCTGTGTCGTAGATTGGCATCTTCAGGGAGGCCGATGGTGAGCTTATCAGCGTCACCGGTATAATAAGAAGTCGCCAGCTGTATCGCCGCAATGTAATCGCCATGCTCCATCATCGCAATCAGTCGATCTGCCCAATTCGACAATGTTCCGATAGACACCTCGCTGAATCCGAGTAAGAATATCCTTCCTTTGTATGCTTTAAAACTCATGGAGAATGCATCAGCCACAACTCCATGTAGCGAATCGTCATCTTCGTCCAAATGCTCCACCAAATTATGTAGTTGTTTCGAGAACAAATCTGTGTGATAAACGTGTTTCTGCAACAGATCAAATGCCTCTGTCATGCGCATACTTCGGTCCTCAAGAACGATAAGTCTTTGAGTAATTGTAAGTACGGTGAGCACCGAGCGGCTCAGCCATTGCACCGCAACAATAGCTTCTTCACACGTCCACCTGCTGCGAGCTTTGAATCTGAGCGAGAACGGCTGATCCTTGTCCTCGCCTGGGATCTCATCTACATCTAGTACGGTGAGAACGTTGGACCAGCAATACGCCAATTTGACTTTCGATATGTCGCTACCCGTATGCGGATCCACAACCTTTAACTTCACCGCCGGGAACCATGCCAAACACCCGGTCATGGCACTATGCGCTGGGACATCCTTTGGTCGTGCAGACTTGTGCTGCGTCTGAGCCACTGGTGTAGTCGACACAATGACAAGCAGATACGGCGTCAGCATAGCCGTTAGACCCATGGTATCAGTCGCGCGCTCAACATTCCCCAATGGTAGCGGCGCGAAAGCAAGGACCGTACTAGGCTTCAGAGGCTTCCCGGCAGGTGTCGGCGCGTTTGGATATCGACCCAGGATTCTAGTAGTTCTGACAGTTCTTCCCAAAGCGCCCGTGCCTCTGGAGGCCAGATGCGAAAATGCCATGCCCTTGTTATCGGCAGAAACAAGAGCAGTGTGGCGAGTGCCGAGGAATCCAATATGGACAACTGAAGCATTGGGTGCATGGCCATCGGCCGTTCGGTTCTGCAGTTGGGTATTATCAAGGGCCGGAATGGTAAGGAATGGCCTCGAAGCTCGAGATGTATCCCATGTGAAAATGTTTCCGTTCGCATGACCACCAGCAAGAGTTGTATGATCTGCTGAGATGGCAATGGCAGTAATAGGTCCGGATTCAACAGCTAAAACGCATCAGTTTCGACATCAGAGCATACACTAAAGACTTATAAGCTCACCTTTCGTTCCAGGGCCGATAATCATCTTCAAGTTTTGGTTATAGTCAAACACCAGTATAATACCCTTCGACGTACCCATCACAATTGACGCCGAAACCGCCAAGCACGTCAGGGTACCGAAATTCCTCCTTCCCGCTTCTGAGAATGTCTGATTGTTAAGCTTCTTCAACCTCGTCCACCGCACCACCTCCCATGGCGGCGAGGTATCCGTATCGGCCTGGTCGAGAAGGAAGTTGGAAGCCACCGAGACGTTACGGCTATGGCTGTGTAGGAAGGCCGGCGACGACGGTCTAGGACTGCCCGGTCCGGACGAGGATATGCGCGACTGGAACCGGCGGTCAAAGGGCCGGAAGGATGGGGTCGGGCTGCTCAGGCCAGGTCGCGAGGCCATGGAGGAAGCACGCTGCTTCCCGGTGAAGATATGAACGAGCCCTGGGTAGCATCAGCCTAGCACTTCTTCATCCCCACAAGTCAAACATACCTGCACCGAAGGAGTATCATCAGGTCCCGACATGAGGGAATCAATTGGGCTTACAGCCCTTCTGGGAGCCGCATCCACCGAGTCCGCATCCAGGAGCTAACCTCAGAGCCAGCCTCTCGCTGATCCTTGAGTATCTCGCGATATCGACTCCTAGCAACCCATTGCCTACACTCTCGGCCGGCGTGCGATCCTCCATCTCCTGCCCTGCCAGATGGGGCACGTCAGCCTCGGCGTCGTCGTAGGCGGCATCGTCGTTGGTAGGATTCGCAGTCAGCTCCTCGTGGTCCGAGGATTGGTCTCCGGGAGGAGACATTTCTGTTTGATCGGCCATTGCGCCGCGACTTCCATCACTCTCCGCTGGCAGCTTCTACCGCGAGTTGGACATTACAAGGGCTCGTCTGCAGGTTGGCGTGGCTGAGTGCGGGTGGATTGCCGATGTTAGTGCTGGCTGCCTGGCTCCGTATACGGTGGCCAGGGGTTGTCCTCCACGGTCGCGTTTTCGCACAAAGTCTGGTCCTGCTCAAATTGAGCTCGGCGGTGTCTCCTAAGCTACTTCAGCCTCGTCCAGGAGCTACAAGCCTGCAAACAACTGTTATCGCGAAGCTGCAGCTTAACCGTTGGCTGGATCGAGTGCGGCGTAGCTACAAGCCCGGCCCGAGGATTGTCCGACCCAACCTCGCAGCAGAAGCACCCCTGCCTACAGTGACGTCGGCCTGGTGTGGTGTGGGCGCAACAGACGGCTAATCTCAGTGTTTGTTTGTCTAACTAAGCCTTATCGCAGATCTTCGCGATACAGGCAATCGTCGCTCCTCCACCATCACAATGTCTTCAATTGGCCCCCAGCTTCCTCCACATCTCTCGAAGCGCAAGCGCACGCCAGACGATGACGATGATAACTCGTCACCGCCAGCATCAAAGAATCCTCGCAATGGCGAGGCATCAGCCAGCAACCAAGACGAAATCGACCTCGATGAATCAGACGACGACTACGGTCCCAGCGCACCATCAGCCCCAGCCGCTGTCGCCAAAGGTCCCCTAGGACCCTCTCTGCCGTCAAACAATAACGATGAAATTAGCCTCGAGGATTCGGATGACGATGGCTACGGACCTGTCGCCCCCAAAGCCCCTCAGCCTGTCGCAAAGCCAACCGTCGGGCCATCAATGCCGTCCAGTGCTCAAAGCAACCCCAGCTCTAAATCCAACATTGGCCCTGCGCCTCCAGACGCAGACTCCTCATCGGATTCTGAAGACGATTATGGCCCCGCTCTCCCAGGCGCATCTGGCGCCCCAGACGACCCCTTGGCCCATCTCTCCCTCCTGTAGAGTCGGCCCCTCAACGCGACTCTTGGATGCTCGCGCCGCCTACAGCCTCAGCCTACACCGAACGCGATCCCACGCGCATCCGCGCCCGCAAGTTCACCTCCAACCCGACTGGCAAGCCCGCTGGTGGTGGCGGTGTCTCCTCAATATGGACAGAGACTCCAGAGGAGAAGCTAAGAAGACTTCAAGACAATGTCCTTGGCCGCTCTGGCTCCGCCAATGATGCCGCGGAGTCGTCTAGTTCACGCAGATCGAAAGAGGAGGAGGAGCGGAACCGCAGGATTGCTTCGAATATCGAAAGTCAGAGGGGAAGAGTCTATATGCAGAGCATCAGCAACGGAAGAAGAACGCGGGAGAAAAGATTGAAGAGGAAGATGATCCTAGCAAGAGAGGGTTCGACAAGGAGAAAGACATGGCGTTGGGTGGTCAAATTGGCACTGCGCAGAGGCGGGAACTTCTGAACAAAGCAGCAGATTTCGGCGGGCGTTTTTCAAAAGGGTCATTTTTATAAGGGGCGAAACATAAACAATACGGTTGCACATTTAGCATAGCAAATTACAAGTACAATTTACAAGGACGATTTAGAGGATAGATATTCCGTCTCAACACATGACTATTCATTGATAACCCCAGCTAGGGAAGATGCTAAATAACAGCCCAACTCCGCCGCTCCGAAAAAAACGAGATGTAACAATCCATGTCCCTACTGGGACTCAAAAATGTTCAGCCGCAATGCAGCAACCATCTTCCCGTCTTACACAACTCCCGTCGGTGTGAAGAGAGAAATGGCCTGGTTCCCTCATGATATGAGCAACGCGCGGCTACCTCTAAAACCCTTGTTGGATATCAACAAATATGTAAGGGTGCCGACGTAGTACATGACGAGAAGATTCAAAACTATGCGATATGGGGGTGTGTGTGGTGTGTGATATTCATATGACAGGTGGGCGGCTGCTAGTTGGAAATGATAGGAGGGAATGAGCCAACATGGTTGGATATTCGTGGAGAAGTGACAACCGTGAACGCCACGTAGAAAGTAGGACGCCATGTACAACGACACGCTCGAAGGTGTCCATACCTAAACGCTTGGAAATGAGAAGCTCATACAGTTCCCGGTTGAGCAACGGCCGGTGGGTGCGTGATAGGAGAAGCCGCAGCAGCCGGACGAACGCCAGCCTCAAGTTGAGAAGGCGTTACGGTAGAATCAGCAGCCGCTGCAGTATTCTGAGCCTCCGGCTGTTGGTCGTTATTCCGCCTGCCGAAGCGGAAGACACGTCGCACCGACGAGAGCACGCCACCTTCAGTAGCAGCATTCGCAGTTGGGGCGGCGGCTGGCGTAGAGTCCCCTTGGGCGGCAGTTGTTGAGGCGTTGTCTTGCTGGCCGGTCGGCGCCCGTCTCCTGTCGTTCCTTCGAGGTCGCTGTGACTCGCCATGTCTGCGTCTTCTGGAAGCACCACGTCGGCGTGACGAGCTGTTACCATCAATAGCTCGCATCCATGCTGCAGCAAACCCTTGGGAAGAGCGATATTGATCTTGCTGCGCGTTGGCCTGGGCAGCAGGATCGGTCTCGGGATTGGGACGTGGCTTGGGAGTGTAATAGTCGGCTTTGCACAATGGGCAGCAGGCACGGCGGCTTGTCAACCAGGGATCAACACAGCCAGCGTGGAAAGCATGGCCACATGTCAGACCACGAACGTCATCATCGTCCTCAAGCGAGTCAATGCAGATAGCACAGGTGTCACCCGGTGCGCTCAGCAGCTCGGGAGGAAGTGCGGCGTTGATGTGTTCATCATCCTCGTCATCGTCCTCGCTCCTTGTACGCTCAGGCTCTTGAGGGCGCACTGGCTGGACGGAAGCAGATGCCTGACCAGCATCGACAGGCTTCTCAGAATCAGTCTTCTTCTTGTCGGCCTCGTCGACCTCAGTAGCCCCTGATGCAGCTGGGGCCTTCGTGTCGATTGTACCAGCAGTGGTAGGCGGATTGTCGATGGACTTTCGTTCCTTGGCAGCAAGGTCGGCAGCAATGCCTTCGGCTTCGCGGATGCTGTTGGCTCGACTCGGGGACGGAGACGCCTCCAGCAGTCGGTAAACCATCTCTGGCACGCTCGGAAACCCAGCTCTTGTACTTCATCATGGGGAACTTCTCGTTGACCTCATCCATCGTCATCAACTTCTTTTCGCGACGTCGGCGGTGGGGGCGAGGCATGTTTTCGAGATTGATGGGCTCGCCGTCCTCATTCAACATTCTAGCCCTGTTGCGAGCGTTATACCGGAAGCAGTATTTAACGCCAACAATGATCCTGTGGACAGGTTAGAATCAAGATTAGGCAGTGCCAACGGTCGGACCTGCAGAGCCAAAGCATCTGCAAGCCAAGAAAATTAAATTCTCACCAGAGGTTTGTGAAGACGACACCGAAGCCCAAAGCAACAAAGAAAAGCAGAGGAGAACTTCCACCGCCTGAATCCTTTTGTGGTTGAGAGTTGTCAGTCGGTTGCGACGTCGGGTCGGGTGATGTAGCGCTGGAGGATTCGGCTCGGGCGACGGCAGCCCTGGCAACGAGGTTGGCGACGTCACCAACAATTTCGTGAACTGCAGCCATGGTGATGGATTGCGCTCTGGTGGTTCGTCTATCAATGCGCCTCTGGAGGGGTTGAGGTATAGATAGGCGTGTCTGGCAAGTGATGCCGCCACAGCCCGAACCTGCTGGCAGAACCCTGCGGACGGTTTCGCCGGGGCAAGATGGGCTATCGCCACCTGCACATCCAGCAAAGCGGGTTGAGGATTAATTCCCAAATGGCTCGGCTCGTTTTATGTCGGATATCCTTCTCGAGGTCGTGACGAAGGATGCGAGAAGGAAACGCGAGCCTGAGATGGGGACGAGGAAGGCGGGTCTCGACGGGTGATGTCGAGGAGGGATTAGTTTGGGGAGAGAGTGGGAGAGGGAAGAGACGGATGGAGATGGCTGACGAAGGAACAGTGGTGAGTGGAGAGAGATCCAAGAGGGACAAGCGAACCGGCTGCAAAGGGTAGACAAGGGGCAGTAAGGACGGGGACAATGTGCACTGTGTGGGTGTGGGGAGGAGGCGGCTGTGTGGCGGATAAAAGAGAGGGAGACAGGGAGAGGCCCAGAGGCAGCGGGTGGGTCCGGGATGGAAAAGGCGGCACTGTATGGAGGCTGGGGAGGAGGGCTCGCTGCGCTGCACTGTGGGTTGTTCGTCTTGGGCGTTGGCGTTGGCCTTTTGGGGTGTCTTGGGGCGTGTGCTCAGCTGCTTAGCGGACGAGCCCAGCAGGTGCTAGGCCTGTGAAGCAGCCAGCTGATTGGCGGTGGCGCTGGAGGGGTGCGCTAGGGGACGCTGTCGCTGGTCTTGTTCTGGTTGCTGGTTGCTATTGACCTTACTTGCAGCCAAAAGTTCAGTCAGCCAGGCCCGGAAGAGGGTGTGCCGGGGCAGTCCCCTTGCAAATGATGCTGGTCCCCAGCGCCCAGGGTCTGCTGTATGTAGGTCTGTCTGTAGGTATTTTGTTGCTTCAGATCTAGAGTTGATCGGTAGGTCTCGCCGACGGGGAGAGGAGGTTGGTGTGCTATTGTTGTTGTTGTTGTTACAGTTGCAGATGCAGATGCAGGTGCTGTTATTCCATTATTTTCTTTTCTTCTTTTTTTTATTTTGGAGGTCTTTTTGTATTTGAATCACGGCTGTTAGATAAGCCCCTCTCCTATCGTGGAGGATTATTCTCTGTCGCTGAAGTACAACCTTCTTCTCATACCGTTGAGCAAAGCACAAGATACGAGAGCCAAGACGGAGCGGTGATGTAAACGACAAAGACACACAGAAGCAAAAATGTACGGAGATCGACCGACGGACGGGCGGGCGGGCCAAAAGGTAAATAGTTGCAATTTACGAATTCCACCCCTAAATATGGGCCGAGGACCAGACATGATCGACCCGCGTCAATGCAAGCGACAACTCTCTCCTCCAGCGCCAACAACATCAGTGTCACGCACATCGCCGGGCCGCGCCAGTAGGATGGACGAACGGCCGGCCAGACAGACAGACAAACAGACTTCTAGGCTAGGTCTTACCGACAAAAGCGAAGCTCCCGTTAGTTCTGATTGTGTCTCGCGTCTCTGACGACAACGACAGCGGGAGGGAATAAAAAGAGTTCGAGATGGCTGCAGCTGGCTTCCTCCTAGCACCGAGTGGCGCACGGAGGCTCGACACACACAGACAAATAGCCTGCTGCACGTACCCACGTCCCAATCCAGCAGCGTAAGAATGGCCTTTTGCGCATGTAGATGACGGAGTAAGGGCCCCTTCATGGCGATCCAGACCGGGGCCGAGACGCGGCCGGCCCATTGCCAAGTCGCAGCGCAGCGCACGATACAGTACGATTCGGTACGATACCTGACAATTCGCAGCAGTAACCAGCTTGAGCCTGATGATCCCCTTGCCTGCACGCGGCGGGCGGATCCAGGTTCATCGGATTCCGGGAGGGAGGGAGAGAGGGCTGAGACGAATCTGTGTCACAGATGCAGCCTATTCCCTGCTTTGGTCTTTTTGGTTGTTGTTTTTTTTTACTTGACTACTGCTTTCTGCATATTCTATCAAATCTGCGACAATTCGGACCACCATTTAGCGCCCGTGGTTACTCTAGGCAAAGGCAGGGCAATTCTGGACGATGCCAGCTTCACCCTTTTCGTGCGTAAGGCCCGTGAGTAGAAATGGTCGAGTCGGGCCTACAACCGAAATTGTCAGCCCGCTTCTGGGATGGCCATTGCGGCGCTGATTTCGTCTGGTCTGGTCCTGCAATCCAGTACCTGACTGTGCCGTCCAGCGTTGGACCAACGGCTTTCCCGACGTCCCTTTTTGTTCTATGGAAGGTATCCTTCGCTTCTGGTACGCACGCACGCACGCAACCTGAACCTTGCAAGTGGATGATGGCGGCCAACCAACCGATCCATTGAAAGGATCCCTCCAGCCAAGAAAGCGTCTCTGCGCCACAGAAAGCGCAACACCCCGTGTGTGCGCTGCTTTACTCATCCATGCATGCAAAAGGTCTGGATAGGACAGGATAGGGCGGGACTGGACGGGATAGGATACGGATGGAGCGTACGACCAAATGAATCCGCGGGCGCCGTAGCAAGCGCCTCCTCCTACGCCGTAAAGTGCGCGATAGAGAGCGCAAGCAATACGCCCATAAAAGACACAAGAGAGACAAGGTACCGCAAGGCGAGAGCGCGCGCATGCTGCTACGGCTCTTGCATTGCATTGATCTGCATTACTGTCGCAGCGACAAAGGAGCACCAGCAATGCGCTTCTCGGCCGGACTTGGGCGCCAGGAACGCACGGCCGGTATCTGGCCAGGGCGCTACTTCGGCGTCTCCTGGGCCTTTTACATTCCCAAGATTGCAGATATCACGAGTTTGTGTTTTACGTTTTTGCCGCCTGGGAGGGAGAAGGGGAGGCTGCAGATTCATTTTGCCTTGCCCAGGCACGGCAACGCCCGCAGCCGATTAAGGTCGAGAGGCTGAATGTGTGAAAGGTAACCCAAGCCCAATCCCAAGCCCACTTACAACCACATGTGATGCATCGACAATGTCTCTTTGCGTCTCTCGGTACCTCCGACACGCAGCACCGTCGCGGTCAGCTGAAGGTCTCGGTACACGCAAAAGACATAGTTCCCTTGCCTTTCTGTCTTTTGCCTTTTCGCCTTTTTGCCATTTTTGCCTTCAACGTCAAACCGACTGAGTTCAAGGTCTGTCTTAGCCAAGGTTAGCATTTCAGACCCAGGTCCACGCCAGCGGGTCGAGAGGAGAAAAAACGACAGACAGGCTCACGAAACCCCGGCGTGGGCGCAAGCTCGAGGCTGAACGATTCATTCATTCGCTTCAGTCCAATTCAATTCGTAACTACGGCTCCATCTTTTAGGTAGTTCCCGTTTTTGGTTATACGTTAGGGCGGGCGTGCACAGTGCGGCACTTGCGGCACTTGCCAGGTAGTGACATTAGTACAGTAGTATTCCAAAGAGAACGAAAGAAAAGAAAGAAAGAGAAAGAGAACCAGATACGGATGCAGACAGAAGCGCTCGGCCCAGCTCAGCGCAGTGCAGCTCAGCTCAGCCCAGCACAGCACAGTACAGTGTTGTGTGTTATAGCGCTTCGTGACACAATAGCCTAAACAAGTAGGTGCCTCCATGTAAGGGCCGCTGTGTTGTACGTTATGTCTTTTGTTCGCAGCCATAGTAACACCACGAACATGCACGCATCCATTTGTTGTTTCAAATGTCTTGGGAGACTGACTTCATTTTGTCTCTGTCCTTATTTTTCTTTCTCCGGCTCAATTAGAGAAATTGTGCTTTATTTTTATTTTATTTTATTTTTTTAATTTCTTTTCTCCCCCAATTTGCATGACTGTTTTTGTGATACAGCATATTCCTCCCACTAACCACCTACAACAACTGCTAAGCGCCTTGCTAGCCTGACTCGGGGCGAGGAAAAACGAACCAAAGACGATCACCACCGCAATCGTCCAAGTTGATTCCATCTCGCCGTGTTTCTTGGGTTGGTGGGGGACTTTTGGAAGGGAAACTACTGTTGCTGTTGCCTGCTCGATCTCAGGTCTCCCTGGCCACCTTCTCGCAGCGCTTTGGAATTTCTCATTTTACAGGAGTTCCGACTGTTGACAGCTCTGTTCCAGTCCTTGGCCTACCACACAGCCTCCCCGACATATCCGACGACCCTGGCTGTCTATCCCATCTCATGCCTTTCCGTGCAATCCGGCATGTCATCATCATCATCGAGGCTCTTACCGCCCGCCCGCCCGCCTGCCCGCCCCCGCCTGTTACAGCACCCGAGCTCAGGCCATCAAAGGGCAAGCAAGGAGGGAGACAAGCAGCTACAGTATTTGTCACGGATGCTGGAGAACCCCGTCATGCCGAGCCTGACCCTTGGGGATCACCGCCCCAGGCCAAGCTTTGGCTTTGGCTGTCGTCGTGGCCCTGTCCACCCAATAGATGGCTTGGTCTCAGAGCCAAGGACGCCTCCCCGCGGGGCTCAGTTTGCCATCGCGAAACGTCTGTTGGCACGTGGACCTTTGACGTGCTCGTGGCCATTGCTTGTCAATTGGCATTAGCATCTTATCTGTTGCACTCTGTACAGCTGGAGGAGGGGAGGAGGGGCGTATTCGTCAGCGGGCTCAGCCTCGTCAATCGCCCCGTTGGCATCGAGCACTGTGCTGGTTAACTGCTTCTATCCAAGCTTCCATGACATGACATGACATGGGACAGACGATCCTCGTGTCCTGTTTACTGTAATCTGTAATCCCATCCTGGTCGTAGAAAACAAGCTGGGCTGTCCCTTATCTCCGAATGCGCTCTGGCACGTCACGTAACCCAGTTCTGGGATGTCGCTTCGGCGCGCTGCCGGCAGTGTCGATCCCTTGACGCCATTCGCTGTCTGCTCGACCATCAGCAGCCGTCTTTGGTCCGCGCATGTCAAACAAAGCAGGGCAGAGAGCACATGTTCCTCCTCCTCCCCGTCCGCACCATCCAAGCGTACAGCACCGTAACATTCGATGGTGGATCCTCGAGTTCCGTCATGCTCCGGTCCCCGGATCGCATCTCACCTTGTCTCGCTAGCCTGACCCTCCCGCTCCTCTCTCCACCCCATCACGATGCATGAGCCTTGCATGGATGGGGTTGATTTTTTCTTCTACGCCCTTTTGACTCCAGCCAAAAAAGATCCCTCCCCAAAGCTCTCTTTCCTATATCCTTCTAGTTGAGCCAGCCAGTCGCTCTTCCATCCGCCCCTCCCCACCCCCATCATCATCCCCAGATTCGGCACACACTCAGCCGATCTATATCCTTCTTAGGCAGTACGACGCTTGCTCCAGAACCCGCATATCCGGAGTCGGACGGCCTTCCTCCCATACCCACAAAGAACTTGCGCAACCAACCCCAGCTCGGCTCAGTTCAGTTCAGTCCACTCCAAACCTACTCTCTGCCCCCTTGAGTCAGGCCGACCATGCCGCCCACTCAGCTTCCGGAATCCGGCAATCCGCTGTAAGCAAATATGCTCCCCGGTCTCCAGTCTTCTCCGACGAGTATCCACTTCTTCTGCTCTTCGGACCCCGGAGGAGGTGATTGGCTACCGTCGGCAACTCTCTAACCTCGTATTGTGAATCTCGTGATGGGGAACCAATGCACTAACATGGCTGTAACGCAGGGTTTTCTTTGATATCACGCTAGGAGGTTAGTCACCCGTTACCAGCTTCGTGAGGATTTGGCCCGGGAGAGGAGGACATCTCCAGTGAAGCTATTCCCAAGTCCTTGCGGTTGCGCTAGAAGCCTTCACCAAATTCGCTACCCATGACGATTTATTGCTGACGCGAAACTCCCTCTACCAGGAGAGCCTCTCGGCCGCATCACCTTTGAGCTCTTCAAAGATGTCGTTCCCAAAACGGCAGAGAACTTCCGCCAGTTCTGCACCGGCGAGTCCAAGAACGCCATGGGCCGGCCCCAGGGTTACAAGGGCTCCAAGTTCCATCGCATAGTTTGTTTCCCTCCCTCCATCGCCAGTGCCGGCCAATACTGACGTGATGATCTCATCAGATTCCCAAGTTCATGTGCCAGGGCGGAGACTTCCTTAACGGCGACGGCACTGGGTCAACCTGTATCTGGGGCCTCAAGTCCTTCGAGGACGAGAACTTCACTTTGAAGCACGACCAGCCAGGTCTCCTTTCTATGGCCGTACGTACATAAGCTATCCTCGCTACTTTCCATGTCATACAATAGCTAACGTGACTTTGACAACCCTAGAACGCTGGTCCCAACACCAACGGCTCCCAGTTCTTCATCACCACCGTTCCTACGCCCTTCCTTGACGGAAAGCACGTTGTCTTCGGCAAGGTCCATGACGGCATGGATGTTGTGAGCAAGATGGAGGCTACCAAGACGGGTTACCGCGGCAAGGACGTGCCCAACCTGGACGTAGTCATCGCGCAGTGCGGTGAGATGTGAAGGGATATGAGCTGTTTAAAAGATCGCGCCTTCAGAGGCGATAAGTAAGGCATTGTGAGAGATAAAAGTTAAAGCCTTTGCTATTTAGACAAATGGAAAAACATTTGCAAGCAGTTGACGTGTCCAAGAGCACATACACATCCAAATCACTACATGCCCACGCAGTCAAGCAACATGAAACCGTCACAAGATCAGTAGCAACATCCAAAAGAAAAGTCATTGTATATTTCCACCTGCAGGATCAAAGACTAGCTCTGAGTTGCGAGCGGCTTATGCCTATCTAGAGTATCTAGCTGGTTGTCTCTCGTCGTTGTCTTTAGTGACACAGAGAGACAATCAGGCCAGGGCGTTTTGACGTCCCCGGACGTGTCAAAAATCAAAATGGTATCATCCTCATGTCCAACGCCTTGAATGTTTCCCCTTCCACGTTTCCATCATTCCATGCACCGTGTATCCTATCCTTTTATTGGCCCCTTGTATTTCATAACCAACGGGGACTTTCTCGTCATCATTGGTCATGATTGCAAAAGAGGACTGAATGCAGGTGACTCCATTACGCCCGAAAACAAAAGCCAAATGATAATATGTACTTTGGAAAAGGGTCGACTGTGTCGGTCATGCGACACTTCTTCCCGTGGCATCCCTCTCCGGTGGTTTACTGCCCTCCAAAAGCCCAGTTCGATCGCTTAATTCGCTTGTATGCGGCCATTCCTTGTTGACCGACTTGACCTGGCACACCTGAGGTGGGAGCAGGAGGTTGAACGGCGCCATTTCCTGGCTGACCAGCGCCAGGAACATGGCTCGTAATGGTAACCATGACAGTAGATGTGAGCTCCGGCTGGGTAGGCGACTGTGTGACAAGCGACGAGGCGGGTACAGTCTGGTAGACAGTGGTAACCAGAGTGGTAGGAACAACAGTTTTGGTGACTGTCACTGTCTCAACTCCTCCGTTTCCTGCTCCGGCCGTGGTAGTCGTGGCGGGACCGGTAGAGGTGGTAGAGGAAGCAGGGGTTTAGTGGGAGCGGCGGGTGGTGCGTTGCCGTTTCCTGAACCGCCATCGACATCGACGAGGAAGTTGTTGCGCATCTGCTCCTCGATGGCCTTGGAGTAGATGTTCTGGTCGTCGATGTAAGAGAGTGCAGATGGGCCCTGCTTGGCTCCAAAGGTCCGCGGCTTCTCCGTGACTTTGATGTCGATGACACTGGCGTAGCTCTCGTTGCGGGCAATTGCGTCGCTTGTAAAGCCGTTGGGATCCTTCTCGCCTCGCATGAAGGTCCCGGCCCAGGGAAGAGACCATTCTTGGTGGCCTCGATGTTAATGCGGTCAGGGTTCAGGTCGGGCCAATCCCAGTACCAGTAGATGGTATAGATTGAACCAGGCTCCAAATTGTCGGGGAGCTTGATGTCGGTCTGGCAGGCGAGCTCCTGCTCATGCTTGGCGCCCTCATCGGCGAACTCGCTGGCTCGGGAGGTGCTCAGGAGCCTCCGTTGGGCTGGAAGCATTGGCCATCATCGTAGTTGCGGGTAGCCAGGAGATGGCCACGGCCATCACCGCCAGTGCCATCACGGTTCCAACGCAGATGAACGTCGAAAAGCTTCTCCTCATCACTGGGTCGAGAAGTTCCGTAAAGAAAGATGGTGCCACGGTTCCTAGGCTTGTTGGGCTGGTTGTCAGGAAGTGTCGTGTGGCCGTTCTCAAGGTACATGAGGGCGATGTGGTCGCCAGGAGCAGCCTCCAGCATGGGGAACTCGGGGTTCGCGGCAAACTTGAACTTGTTGATGATCTCTTCTCCTGAGTAGGCGCTCTGGCCGTTGGCGGGCAGGAGGTATGTAGGGATAGTATCGGAATAGGGAGGGTTGGTGGAGGTCCGGGGCACATATCCACGCGCATAGCCAATCTCTCCCACCATAGTGCCATTGGGAGCAACCTTGGAGGCCGACTCGATCCACGAGTGAGCAGTCGCCGAGCTGGCGAGGGCAAGGATGGCAGCGGCCTTGCGGCAGCCAGAGAGCAACGCGAGATCCTTCATGGCGAAGAGGCGCTTTTGTTCCCAGGTAGTGATAGGTCGGCTTGAAGACAAGATAAAGAGGGTCGTAGGCTAAAGGCTATTCTCTCTCCAGGAGAGGTGCGTAATGAGCGTACTGTAGTCGGTTGGTGAGAAAGGAAGAGAGATTGTGTTGTTGTTTGGAAGAGGGAAGAGAGAGAGGTGAGAGGGTTTGACCAGCCGCGAGACAGCTGGTGGACCGAGAAGGTTATGTGGGTGAATGGATTGTGTATAGGGCTCGTGTCATTGAACAAGTGACAAAAGGTAGCTTGTTGCTGGTGTGTCTGGTGAACAGCTGGCAAACGGTCTATAACACCTGGCTGTTGTTCTTTATTGTCCTTCTTCGGAACAATAAGATGAACAAACAGAAAGATAAAAGAAGAGTTGTGTTTTAAAACAAACCCTCCAGAAGAAGAAAAGAGACAAAGGGCAGATGATGACGTCCAGCGTCCGGCCCAGCCAGCTCAGCTGGGTGCAAGAAGAGGAGAAGAGAGGATGGGGTGTTGTTGGTGGTGAAAAGCCCAGATGCCGGGGTTAGATGCTTCTCATATTATGAGTTTCGAGGAATCTATTGGGTGGGGATGATTGCCAGCGAAAACGACTTGGCTTTGACCTTGGCTTCCTGCTTGGCTCGAAGGGAAACACGTTTTGGTGCGAAACGCTGGACGATGGTGGTTGACAGAGGAAGGGGAGTGAAGCAGATATTGATCAAGCTAATGTAGGCCAAGGCAGGTCCGTGAAGCAAAGGTCTCGCGCATAGAAGAAAATATGCGCCTGGCGAGCGTCAAGCAACGGCAACCTGTAGAATCATGGCGGTCGCCCAAACGGCCGGACCGCGTTGTGTCGAGGGAGGCGAGCTTCAGCGTCGTCCAATGTGACCCTTGTAGCACGACGGGATCCTGTGCAGACGATGTTTCGATAGAGCCCCATAGTGCAAGGCCACTACTGAGCTAGTGAAGAGTCAAGGGGAGGGGAGCGTTTGATGTTGGACAGGTCGACGTGCAAGCAACGGCGGCAGAACCGGAGAAGGGGTCCAGAATCGGGTGGTGTGGGCCAAGCGATGCTATGCGATGCCATGCCATGCCTTGCTTGCCATGCAGATGATATGGCCATGGGCATGGGAATGGCAATTTCTCCCGGCGCATGAAGGTACCTGCAGCAGGACCAAGAGACGCAGGCCTATCAAAGGCAAGGCGCCTGGTAGCGCGACACGAGGCCATGCCGCATCTCCGGCAACGGAGTGGGAACAAGCTGCGCGGCTACGTTGCGGTAGGGCAGAGCAGAGTATAGTCTGGGTCTGGGTCTGGAAGATGGAGATGGAGATGGCCTGGGTCTTGGTCCTGGTTTGGGTCTGGATATTCCCCGACCACTCAACGGGGAAGGAGCACTGACCTTTGCCATGGCCTTAACCCTGGAAACCTTGTCGGTACTTGGCGGCACTTTAGAACAAGCCTTCTGCAGGTGTAAGTCAAGTACCGCCGCACCACTCAAACGTGATGAGTGACAAGGAAACCAGAGCAGCTTCTACAGCCAACAAGTCGTCTTCACGTACTTCCCGTCCCGACGGTCATCCTCTCTTCGCAAACACCACAAGTCGCAACGAACGAGACTTACACGCCAATCGACCCTCAACCAGAAACATTCTGTCCAGGGTGATCCTTCCGATCGCCACGGAGCACGGAGACAGGCACCGACCCACTGCCCAAAAGAAAAATTGATTTGCCCTAGCGAGCGCATCTTGTTTCCGAACGCTTCTCATCCACTCGTCACCCTTGCATGCGCATCTCCCCAAGCGCGTCGCAAGCGCACCGCAATCCGCGACAGCGACTGGCTGTCGGCGCTTGAGCCTCAGATTCTAGCACGGCCGTCTTGACCACGGCCGTGGCGCAGTGCGGTTCCAGGCGCGCGCGCTGCCTGGGGAAATGAAATATTGGCAATACGAACGTCGCTACTGCAAAACGTACGGGCGCCTAGAGATTAATGCAATTGATTTTTGGTTTTTCTTTCGCGACCGTACAGTAGAGTCATCGTTTTGAGCGATTGGTCTTGGAGGCACGATACCATGACACAGGCCTTATGATGGGTTGATTGGATGGACAAGCATTAGCTAGCTCTATGCATCAGATCAGTCACTGCTCCAGCTTGAAAATTAAAGAAAAATAATTCACAATCATGAATGACTATTAACAAAATGACCACACATGTTCCATCATCATATTGCTCATCTTCTTGTGTTACCCTCGACTACCTCGCAGCCCATCATTCCCTATCCACGATCCCAACTCCAGCCAACATTAAGCGCCGGCGGCAAAAGCAGCGTCCACATCCTCCACACGAACACACAGAGCTCCATCGAGGCGGGAAACGAAACACGCTCATTAAAACCTCCCCTTCCCCCGTAACACCACAGCGAACCTGCTCCACTCACCCAACGTGTGACGGGCGCGTCCTCGTCCCAGATGGTGCGATGCTGCGTGTCTCATAAACTGGGAGGTACGTACCAGAACTGTCGCACCACCTGATTACCTGCCGTGGCACGCAAACCTCATCTCCTGGAGCCATCACGAGAGGGTTTTTGGGACCTGGCATGGCGCGCGGTCCTCGAAATTGGCACGAGAAATATTCCATTCAATTATTGGTGAGACCTGTTATTGTTGTACCATGGCCATTCTTCCAAATCACCTACCATGGTAATCCCATACATACCTACCTAGTAGCAGTACCTAAGGGGCGGTGGTACAACACCTATATTATTGTCAATATACATGCTCAATTCCTTACCAATTACGGATTACACCAACCACATATCAACGGTTGCATCTCCCAAATAGGAAGGTTTCTACTTACACTGCACCGCACTCGAAACGCTCTGCTTCAACTCCATCATCCCATCAAACTCATCCTATGCCACCGTGATTGAAACTTGGTTCCTCGTCCCACGAGAGCATAACTCTCTCGTGCCTGATTCCATCTCTGTTCAAACAATGCTCGTCCTTAATCCCTAACCAACTGTTTGTTTCAAATATCCTTCTCCACCTCACCCGCTCCGACAAACAAGCTCGTTCCACCTCCAAGGACTCTTCGTCCGTCATCGCATCACCAGGCTCACCCGTTTCAAAACTCTTTCCGCTTTTCCCCAATCGTTCGCTCTTGTTCTATCGCTCTTCGCATCACATCCTTGTCGATAAGCAGAATCTGGCACATCTTGAGCTTCTCAGACACACTTCATTATTCCCCACACACTAAGCGTGTCCCCACATGCATGTTTCATGGCGCCCTGTCTTATAACCTATCGAGTCTATTATGCATCTTATGATCCAGCTTTATGGTTTGCTTGGATCAGACTATAGACTGGAAGCCCTCCCTCGCTCTCGTGATTTGTCCATCCTCCCATTTCGTCCTTAGCAATCCCTGGTCGGCGGGTCATCCTAGCACACCTTTTGTCTTGCTCCTACTTATCTCGCAACCTCCGTGAGCCACTCACACGTACTTGAAACCAACAGTCTGCAACAGAATGAACGTCTGCCCATCATCATCACCATCATTACCATTGCCAATACCGTATGCTGACCACTGGAGTGCAATGTCTGGAGACGCGATCGTATGGGGCAGGGATGCCAGAATCATCTTTCAGTCATCGTGGTATTATGTATCCAAAGGTTGGCTTTACTTGATTAAACCCCATCCTAACTCCATATCCGTCCTATCCGATTCGCTCTGGGTGTCCTTTTCCCGATAGAAGCCTGTTCCCTAAACTCCGATCTATCCCATCCTGCCAATGAAAGCGTGGTTTATCCTCACCATCCTGCCGTGATCGCTACGTGACTCTCTATTCCTGCCGTCGTCCTGCGCCTCTTCATTGGCCTGGGGCTTCCGTCGCGCTCCTGGCCGACGCCTGCTCCAGCGCCTGCAGCCGCTGTTATCTGCGCCCATTGCACAGAGGTCCACATGCCTGTCTGGTCACTATGTCCGGACCCGGTGCTGCCTCCTCCAGTCGTCTCCACCTTGACCGGGGCGGCACCCACTCCGTCCCGGCGTTTACGTTCGCAGACGCTGCCGCCCCCGCCCAGCTATCCAGAGCAGACATGTCCCATCCCTGCAGATTGCTGTCACACTCGGTGTTGTCGTATACAAGAGTGTTCGAGAGGTCTAGGGATGTCGTAGCGGCAATGTAAGGGTTAACTGATGCGGTGATGGGCTTGACGTCGGAAAAGCTAGTCTGTCCGTCATAGTAGCCCTGGCTGTGGCCGCCTAGGCCCGTGGCCTGGCCTTCATTGGTTGTGCTTCCACAGTTTGTTGGTAGGAAGCCAACCCCTGCTGCTGTCGAGGCCATGTTGGGGTCAAAGCTGTTGCTCGGATATGATCCGTGCAACGACGCTGTCGGTGGTGGCGTCGCCAGTCCGTTCGAGTACGAATCGAATAGACTCATCCCGGTGTTGGCTGTAGACACCGTGGGCACCTGCGGCATGCTCACGCTAGTGTCCCATGCCGAGCTAAATGTCTCATTCATGGCTGCAGTGATGTGCTGGCCGACTGTCGGTGTCGGCGACATGATCGCATCCCTTGATACATTAGCAGAGGGGTAGACGAGTGCCTTTTGTTGATGATACCGCGACATCGGGTCGTTGATGGTCAGCCATCGCCACGATGTCCCAGCCGGCTTAAATACTGGGCTGTATTTGTACCATTGGTTGGTAGTGTTGAAGCGCCAAAAGATGATAGCCTGTCGCGTCCACCGTGTTGAGTCGGGTGCGCAGGACCAAAGCTCCTGATACATGGCCACCTTGCAGATTAGATCACTTCCTGTCAACTCGCGGCGGGCCCAAGACGCCGCGTCACCTTCGTCCTCGGACCGCTTGCGCTTGCTGCCCGACCTTTCTAGATCTTGCTTTTTACGGTCACCCTCCGCATATTTGTGTCGTTTTTCCTTCTTTCGCTGGTGCTCGACATCAGGATATTGGACCGCCATACTGAGAATGCTTGCCCACTCCACCGCTGGGAAAGGGACGTGGATATCTTGTCGTGGTCGAGTGTGGCAGTCGCATTCGGCCTTGGGCTCATTACATCCTCGACGGTGAATCCCACTCTCGTTGGTGTAAACCTCCTGTTTCTCCTCGCTGTGTAATTCCGCAGGCCGGGTCAGGCGTGTCACGCATTTCCACCGATGGTTTTGTAGACTCGGCTGTGTGATTGTCACCTCCACGAACCCAATGAGCTCTGAACCTTTAGGGAATTTGGCTTGCTCGTGTAACTCCAACGTAGCACACATCTCCATCAAGAGGCAGTCCTCGTCACGCGTTGGGAGGTCCAGTGTCTCGTACATGGCTGGTGCATCTTTCTGCCACCTTCGGGTCACGGTCTTAACACAGGCTGAGGTAGACCGGTCTAATGATCAGGTGTACTCATGTAGCAGAATATCCTTTCCAAGAACATTCGGGCCATCATCACAGTTTGCGTACTTATTCAGATGTGGGAATGCTGTCTGATCCAGTAACTGATCGTGTGCATCATAAGCAATATCATCTCTGATCTTGATCTGTGATGATGACACAATGATTTCACAAGTCTTTGGCCGTACCGTGATTGACGACTGTAGAGCTAGAAGCTGAGAAAAGTACTCGTAGTTTGGCTTCACATCTGGCACACGACCTTCAGCCAGCGCTGTCAGGACAGGGTTCGACTTGAAGGACTCTTGCTCTTCTTCATCGTAGTAGTCGTCCGAGTTGGTCGAACCAGGCTCCTTCTTCTCTTCGGCGGGGAAGAGGAAATGAACTGCCATCCTCATCAGTCACCGGGCTCATTTGTTTCTGCGGCATACTTACAGCATCTCAAGTCTTCAAAGAACTTTTTGACGACTTGCATGTGGCTTGAGACTTGTTTACGACCCATTTGTTCAATGCTGTCATTGCTGTTGTCGATTCGGAAGATCTCCTTGCTGCCTAGTACCGCCACGCAAATCACAAAGATGTACTCGCTGATGAGCATGTTGCGGCCATGGAGTTTTCCTCCCATCGAGAACTTGCGTCGGCCCATATGAGGCATGAGTAGCACGGCTATCAGGTCATTGTTAGGGTTGTCCAGAATCTGAAAGCAGAGGGGTAGGTCGACTCACAGTCGACAAAGGCATCCTCCAACTCAGGCCTTCGCCATACACCTCCCTTATCCTTCTGTGTGTCCTTGTGGGCCTGCCTGTTACGGTATTGTCGAAAAGCAGGCCAGAAGTATAACGGGTTTACTCCTTGCCTACTCCTTCTCGGAAAGCGAGGCTGTTGCCGCGGCGTCTGGACACGGTAGAGGCACTCGAACGATTGCGACGGCACCATGGGAGCTGGCAGACTGGCAGGCATCTGCGGCGGCGACAGTGCCACCGGGCTCTGATAACACGACACTAGGCCATTGAAGCTGTGCGACTGTGCATTCCCTGCCGACTCCCGCAGTGGCAACTTGCCGCCGTGTATGGTGTTGCGTCTGGTGTCGATGTAATCCAAAGACGGCGAATATCTTTGGGATGACAGAACCGGTCTGGGTTGGTAGAGTGAAGACATTGCAAAGGTTCCTCCCTCTGGGGCGAAGCCAGGAATGTCAACCACAGGCGCTCACCAGGTCGGCTCCGTTCAGTGCGAGTATGATCTGTGAGCTCCGACGTATGAAAGAGAAGAGCAAGACGAAGAGGATAAGAAATGCTGAAAGGAATTCAGAACGTGAAAAGGTGGGATAGATGTATGCTTTAGAGAAGGGGATGTTCGCGACTGGAACGGAGAAGTTGCCAAAGGAGAACCAGAACCATATAAATCCAAGACTTTCTGGGGATTAGGGAACAAGGAATATGGCCAGGAGAGTTATGGATTGTATTGACAAAGGGCAGACTCGAGCTACTACAGTACTTCCTCCCTTGGCCCCTCAACTCGACCCAAAGTATCGAGATCACATCCCGCAAAGCGTCCCTAATGGGGTGGGTAAAGTGTTTCTCAAAGCGGGGACCTTTTGAGCAAGCATCACTGATGGAGATGTCTACGAAATAAGCAAAGCAGCCAATCGAGAGTAGTCGCAAAAGCCACCAACACATGGCAGTCTTGAGGTTAGTTGCGAGGGCGTTGGATATGCAAGGGAGACACAGAGCGGGGCAGGACGCCACGGTCTCATCGGGGGAGGGTGCAGCCTCTGCCGCTTGAACAACCTCTCGCCTCGGGTTCAGCCTCGAGGTATGTAGACAAGATTAGGATCAGACACATGGAAGAGCTTCACGGATCTGCTTTGTCGTCACCGAGGCGATTGCTCTCGTCGGCGGTCCGCTCTTGGACGTATCAATGACCATGAGTCGCCGTCCCAAAGGGTCATACATCGGGTTCGATGATGTCGCCCTTGCTAAGGGAGGCGACGAAGCGTTTGTAGAGAGGGTCAGGAACTCAGCCTTGCCTTGCCCAGCACAGATAGCCAGAAAAATAGTTTTCTTACCTCAACCCTCGAGCTCATCCTCATTGTTACCAATATTGACCTTCTTTCTCCCTCCACCGGTCAACTGTTGCAGGGCTACTTTATTGACCTGTCCCCTACTTTCCTTTGCATCTTCTCGATCTCTTCTTCAGCATCAACGGCTTCCGCCTCAGCGAAGTCGAGCACAAGCTTTCGACCCAGCAGGTGAGTATCTCTCAAAGCATTTAGCGCGTTTTCTGCCTCGCGGGGTGTGACAAAGTCGGCAAATGCAAAACCCTTGTGGTATAGTCCGCCTTCTTTGGAACGCGGACAGATCTTAGCTGGCCGTAAGTCCCGAACAACGCCCGGACATCCTTCTTAGTGGCTTGGAAAGGTAAGTTCTTAATGATGATCTTCGTCCTCTGACCTGCCGCCTTCTTCGCCTTGTCTTCCCGCCTCCTCTCCTCGGCGGCATCGAGACCCTATGTGATGCCTTGACGGCCAGCGTGTGATCATCGAGAACGTGACCATCCATGACCTTCAATGCCGCCTGCGCCTGGTCTTTGGTGCGGAACTCCACGAACCCAAAGCCCATGCTCAATGTTTGACCGGGCTTCTTCGGGTCCATTTTGGTCTTAACCCTAGCGGAGACAAACCCATCCAGCGCTTGGAAAGCTTCAGCCAACTTGCTAGTCGTTGTGGCGAAGTTTAGATTGCGCACAAAAGAGATGTCGTCTCAACTTCCTGCTCGGCCTGGTCCTCCCGTGACAGCAGGTCGGTGACATTAAGCTTCTGTACACCGGTCGGCCGATCCTTCAGCTGGGACACTTGGTCCGGACGTTCCACTTTGAACAGACCCACAGGCGCCTTTTCTAGGAAGAGCACACTGTCCTTGATTCGTCGATAAGCAAGCTTTCCGAAAGCAGTCTTTGCGTGATTGGCCTGAGCGAATTGGATGATAGCTATGGTTCCGCTGGGGGCATCAGAACCCTAAGAACAGGACCGTGCTCCTCAAAGAGTTTCCGCAGCTCGTCGATAGTAGTACCAAACGGGAAGTTCTTGACCAAAATGGAAGTGTCACCACGCTTGTGGGTTTTGAAGGCATCCAGATCCACATCATTAGCGGCGAAATAAGCTTTGGTCTCTTGGATGACGGTCGTCTCGGCGATGGCTTGCTTGACGGCAGCGTCTGCCGACGTAGGGTCAAGTAGCTCAGATTTTGAGACACCGAGACGGTTGGCCATGGATGCGTTGACGGCGTCCTGGCTCATGTAAAGCGAGTTCCAGTTGAACGAGTTGGATGAAGCCTCAGCCTTCTTCCGAATCATGTTCTGTTTCTTCAAAGGCAGCTTGGAAATCTCAAACTCGTCCAGGCCAGTGTCTCGCTTTGCATTCCCAGGCATGATGTGGAGGAGACGCCCTGAAACGTCGCCCCATCCATGGCCTGGAATGCGTCGACTGCATTGTTCGGCTCCGCAAAGAGCACAAGAGCAAAGCCCTTGCTGGCACCCGCTGCAGTTACGGGCAGATGGACCTTGAGCTGACGTTAGCCCCTGAATACTCGGAGTTGGTAACAAACAAGTTTTGATAATCATGCAGCCTATCAGACAATCGAAGCATCTACTAAAATATTCGCCCAGGATCTCATCAAATACCGAAGTATAAGCTGTCCCTATCTGGGGTTCATCACGTCGCCGCCGTAAAATGTAACTGAAACAAGGAAATATGTATGAACGTACCTCTTCGACGACACCAAACTTCCCGAGTTGGGCGCGTAGATCATCTTCAGTAGCAGTATACGGAAGATTCCGAATAAACAGTCGAGATGTACGGCGTATCAAATCTTGAGGACTCCGATTCTCCTGAACAGGTGTCTCGGCCCCAGGATTCTCGTCGGCCGCATCTTGCATCTCGTCATCGGCGTCAGCCTGTGTCTCTCCGCCTTTATCTATGCTTGGTGGCGCAGGTTCATCTTTGGAATGTGGTGTCGCGGTTGGGAGATCGTCAGCATCAACCAGGTCTAGCAACCTATTCGTCCGCGACCGCAGCCAGTCATCGTCCGACGCTCCTACGGCCGGTGCGGTGTTTGACACTTGAACATCTGCGACGACTGCCGTATCCACAACAGGGGCGCTGATAACATTGGCAGCAGCCCGTTGAGGATCGACATCACCCTTCGACCCTATGGGCTGACTGGGTGGTTTTGATTCCCGTATGGGGAATCAACTCTCCTTTGCTTCTCTTTCCGAGCCGGGATCTGCTCGTACTCGTCATCACTCTCACCCTCGGGCACAAGGGCCTCTACAGAAGCAGGCTGACCGGCGCCTGGATCATGGATCAACTCAGACTCGATGCCACTGGCTCCTCCAGTCTTCATGACTTGGAGAAACTCCCGCAGCTTCGGGTCATCAGGCCGCACGGGCTCGTCACGCTTCCGCTTCTTTGTGCTCGAGTCTTTGTCGACAGTGGGGTGGCATCTTTCTTGCTTATTCCCACGGCATTCTCTACAGCCCCTTCGTTCCCCTTGGCCACCGTGAAATCTGAGATCTAACATTCCATCAGTCCTGAGTCGACGGCGTTTAGACGAGAGACATGTGACAGTGTACTTACCGGCCTCGCAGATTCGACAGAGATCTTAGACATACGAATGTATGATTTGTTGAAGTACTTGACAGCCTTGGAGGCGTCTTCTGGGGTCTTGTAGCCGACATAGCCAATGCGTCGTTGGGGTATCAACTTGACATCTGTGATTTCCCGATTCTTAGCTGAGAAGTGCTTGCGAATCTCTGCCTCTGTTATACTGGGCGGCAGTCCCTTGACAAAGATTCGGGAGGTGGCCATGTTGCGACACGGTTTCGTGTGCAGTTGATGTAAATATAAAGGCTGAGGGAGGTTGACGGAAGAAAAAAAAAGTTTGGGATTTAACGGCCTATCGTTATCAGGTGGTGGGGCACAAGTTGTTGTTGGGGCCCGTGCGTCCAATAACGCCCGCGCATTCCAGCTGCAGCCATTAGCCTACCCTACGTCCTCCAACAACTATCGAAACCATCACGCGGGATGATGTCGATGCCGTCAATGGGCCATTAATCTGCTAGAAATGCGCTCTTTGTTGAACTAGGCTCTGGCCTAAGTGGTCATGCCGCGCGTGCCCGGTGAGATTTGGAATTTCGATATCGTAATACTGATCAGTACTCAACAGATTTCAACTGGACATTGTGACACGAAATGAGCTTGGCTCTTCCAGAATGAGGATAACCAATGCGAGGAACAATTGGATATACCGGAATCCGTAATCCCACATTAAAGCTATACCACCACTAGTATTCCTCCTTCACCTCGCACGTATGCATCTAGACATAGGCGGTATGGACGCGTCACTGTATCTACCACAGTGATATACATGGTGCTTTGCCACACCAAACATGGCCCAGATACCTAGCCTGGCTAGCCATAAATGTGAACAGGCACACGCAAGCTAAATGACCTATCTACGGCGTGACAAAACGTAAGTTTGTCAAACAGAGGTATAAGCAACAAAATGATTATGACTACTTCACGAAGGAGTCAATAGCATAACTACCATAGTATACTAGAAACCGAGCATCCAGCATATTCCCTCACTTTCTAACCCCTCCTCGTCTATTCCTTCTGGTCTGGATACATGACAGCAAATAGCGGATGGCCCACCACAATATTCGTATTGGTCATTTTTAACAAAGCGAGAGCACTATTTCTCTGTTGGTGGTGATATCAGTTATTTGTCTTACGCGTCTAGACCAGTTGGCCGCAGGCTATAACAAGCTCCCTAATTGGACAGCGCTTGGCTCGTGCACCGCCTAAGCGCCATTGGGTTCAATTGGGGAACCACCTTAACCTACAGCCCGAACGTCGTTCGTTTGGAAGTTCGAGCACCAAACCCGCGACAACCCCCTTGCGCCGTCGTCGACAAGTAGTCCCAACCACGTCACATCACCGTGATACCGAATAATTAACGTCCGAAGAGTCCATACGGAGAGATCGAGCCCTCTTTTCAGACCTGTACGTCAAGATCGACTGTTAGGGAGGCTGGGCGCCGAATCCGACCTTGCATGAACTTCGGACGACGGCCTCCACCAGGCGCTCTGCAGGGACGCGAAACTAACTGTATTATATGCAGTTCCTCATCATACCGATAATCCACCGGAAGTAATATTCTTCGACCATGTCCGAGAAGCAGGAAACAACCCCGATCCCTCGGGAGAAGCTGGAAGGTGTGTTGCCAAAGCACATTGCAAACTCATAAATATGCTGACCATTGAGACAATTAGCCCAGGTCAAGTCCGCAGATATGGTATGGAACACTCACTCGAAGGTTACGAGCAAGGATTAACGCGATGCGAAGACCGAGGACATGCAACAAGAGGTGATCGAAGTTGGTGCGTTTAGCTACACCTCCCACGACCGGACGAAGCTGACCAGGCTATAGCTCAGGAGGCCATGTCTAAGTTCACCATTGAGAAGGTATGTTGATCATGTGTCCCTATGCTCGAGGGCAACAGCAGGAAATTAATATGTGGCATAGGACATTGCGCATCACATCAAGCGAACCGTGAGTGGCCCAAACGCTCGATATAAGACACGATATCGTCCCCGGCGACCTATAAAGTACAACTTATTAACATAACTGGCTTGCATAGTTTGACGAGCGTAAGGGGCCAACCTGGCACTGCATTGTCGGCCGAAACTTTGGCAGCTTTGTCACTCACGGTATGTGGTACTTCCCCAAACGGCCCATGATACGTGGTTGGACAGTATCCAGGATGCCTGGTGATGCAACGAGTCAAAGCGCTAATATGCGAGCCCTATTCCACAGAGACGAAGCACTTCATCTACTTCTACCTCGGACACTGCGCCATTCTCCTTTTCAAGACTCAATAAGCGGAGACGTGAACAACCCCTGGCTGCAGGAGGTACAGCGAAACGCACGACGGCCACGATTGACGATGGGATACGAGCGGCGATCATGAACAGCTTTAGTGTACGGACTATCTATCACATGTCTGGCTGACTAGACGAAGGTGAGGGAGCTGGGTCATCAGGCTACCGGTCAAGGGCCAATATTGTTTGTTCAGTCCACGCTACCTAATGAGGCGGGAACCCTCAGATCTACAGAAAAAGAAAAACCTCGATCGATGGAAGGGCCCCTCAACCAAAGTTTTGCAATCCCACAGATGTCTTTACCATGGTTCAATGAAACATGCCTCTGTTGAAAAGAAAACCATGCCAATTAACAAAGCGGATTGAACAACCCAGAGGGAACCACTGCATGTCTCAGGAACCAAGAGAACGAGTACCTGCCCGAGAGCTTCTCAGCTCTGCTGCCACGTCCGCCGTGCCGGTTGCTCCATGCAGTGACACGAGTTCTGCACGTCTCAGCGCTGTCACCTATTTCGAGAGATGCGACTGGTGAGACAGGCATGGAGGGTACAGGAAATCGTCCATTGCCTTTTCGAAAGCATGCAGTACGACCCAACACGAACGCCTGCCTCCCGCATTTTGTGTGTGTTACATTGGAATCACATGGGTTGGGGAGATGGCAACTTCCACGAGAGGCAAGGCATCGCCTCCGGCACGGACAGTTGCTTATGAGGCTTAAAGTACCCGGGGTACAGGAACCCCGACCAGGCATAACGTTGTCTCTAGGCTGGGCATCTCGCCAGATGAGCCGTGAATGGCTGCTTGTCATTGCTTTTCGGGTAAATGTAGTTGGCACTCGCCTGATGTGTCCCTGATGCATCGAAATGGGGCCTACAACCTACCTGGCTCTGAGTTTGTGTGTGCTCCCGACCTCCCCGCCTTACGACCCTGCCTTTACTTACCGTTGATGAGTTCTACGTACACCATCGTGACCATGACCAAGACTGTCGTTCTTCGTCCCCACTTCCCCAACTGATATGGCCCTGAGTACAGTATCGGCATCTGCTTTGTTCCGACCTTCATCCCCTTTCACAAACAGTAAAAGAACCCCGGTGCTTGCTTGAAGTTTGCGCATCCTCGCCCCCTGTGGCTTATTCCCGGGGTTCAGGGGTGAAATGTAGTCAAAGCGTGGTTCTAGAGGCCGATCGATTTACCTAGCGATTGTGTCGATCACGGATGATGGGAACCAGAAGGGCCAGGCCTCTGGTCAAACGTCCGCATCGGGAAGCATGGGTCTGCCCTACGCGTAACGTAACTGCGGGAGGCCCCTAGCGTCCGCCATGATCGCGGCGTCTCCTCCCAGCAGGTGCGCAAGTGTGCATGTGCAGATGTGCATTCATTTGGACGGGCCTATGACGGGCGTGAGCGTGCACGTGTGTCGCCGTGACTTCGAGATGGGTGAATTGGACGTCTGTGTGCCCGGAGTGGTGTGGCGTTGGGCGTGGCTGGTCGTATCGTGTCAATGGACAGTGAGGCCAAGTGTAGCTACCTTAGCTAGCTGGCTCGCTTGGGATCACAATTCTGACCACGATTTGCTGTGCCTCTGATATCGAGCGCCGTGGCTATGCTTGCTGCGTTGTGTCGTATCTCATACCCGGGGCAGGCCGAGCAAATCTACATAATGAGGATATATATGCATGTTGATAGAGAACAACTTGCTCCGCATTTCTTGCAAGGACGTGACCATGGGAGCCCACCAAGATTTCGGTGGGTGGAAAGGCCGAGGGCAAGACGACGCTGTAACCACAACCAGAACGGAGTAGTGAGCAGCGAGGGAAGGGATGGGATGGGACCGGCACGACATGTGCGCCATCTCACGGAACCCTGTGTAAGCCACCCAACGCATCGATGCGACCAGGCAATGCAGGCTCGACGTCGCCAGTGCTGGGATCATTCACCCTGTTTTGTTTTTTAAATAATTCTTTTCTTTTTCGCTTTACCCCTCTATGCGCACGCGGCACGCTCCTGGACAGAATGACTTGGTCAAGTATAGAGGAGTCTTGGCTCCCAGCTCCGGTCCCTCCATGCCAGCGATTCTAAAGTCTGCCATTGGGCGCGCCGCGGGTAAGCCCGCACCTCGAGCGGACACAACGATGATACGCGAGGCCTTCCTCGGCGGCAGCAAAGGACCCTGTAGCCAAGCAGATGCGGGGCAGCAGCTTTCTGAGAAGACGTGTGTGCCTGTGAGGGAGCAAGAATAAAGCCACCACCACCAGAGCCTTGAACATGCTAGTACAGGACAGGACAGGGCAGTCCGTCTGACTGATTGAATGGGAGGGGACGACCGCCACCTCGTTTCTTCTTTGTACCGTGACGAAGGATTAGGTGCTGCAGAGGGCAGCAAAGGGAAAGGCTTGGGCGGGTGAACGGTGACCTTAATCTACAAATTCAATAGATCGGGCTGGGGGTGGGTGTGGCACCCCAATCCAGCTTGGTCGGAAGGTACCTCCGCGAGGGTTCAGCGACCGCTGTCTTGGTTGGTTTCGACGGTGGAATTCTCTCATTCTTTCTTGTCTTCTCATCAATGTGGAGAGCGATCGCATCGTCCGTTACGGTCGCGGCAGAATCGGGCGATCGGATTGGGGACATCTGGGTTGTCAATGGAGGGAGAGGGAACCGATTGGATTTAATGCCCGCGGTTGGATTGAAGGTTGTTAGTCCACGGCGAGCTGATGGAAAAGGTGCACTAGCGTACCTTACAGATGGTGCTGTAGGTACCAAGCTGTACCTGTATCTTAGGTAACCTTACCAGTGGTGTCAGTGTGTCAAGGTGCTGGTAACGCCAGTGCTAGCGGCAGCGCAACGCCAGTGCCAGTGCCATTGCCAGCACCGCTACCAGCAACCAGCACCGGCACCAGCCACTAGCTCGCGCAACGCCAGCGGGGAGCTTCGATGGGGGCGTGAAGCGAACGGTCCTAAATACAGGCTAGTGCGGCGCGCCTTGCCTAATCAACTCGACATGCAGCGGGCCGGTAACATACGGTCGGGAGCACAACTCGACTCATCCACTTCCACTTCCACCTCCATATCCACAGCGGTAGCCGACCGCTTTCCCCAGGTCAGACACTATCCATGCCAGACAGCACACACGCTGTAAGAGCTAGTCGCAACTGCAGTAAGCATTGCTACACAAACCCGTGCTACTGCCACTGTTACTTCTATTGTACCTACAGTCAATCCGACCTCTATCACCGACATGTCTAACTTGCCTGCCACTTACCTCTCTCCCTCCGGGCGTGACTAACGTAGATCGCTTGGTGACAAACCTTCCAGCCCTGAGCGTGGATCATCGCCACTGGCGGATCTTGTTAACACAGATAGCCTGCAGGCGGTTGTTTGGAAAAGTGGTGTGGCTAGAGACGTAGGGACCGAGCCTCGCTGGCCTAAGTTAAATCCTCCGCTCACCGAGTAAAAAACAAAACGACGAATACCAGGGTTCTTGAGTGCGTCACGCGATCACTACTAAGAAACGAATCCTGGCTACTGGAAGGCAATCCTAGCCGCCCAGTGAATCGTTGGTGCGCCGTAGTCATTATATTTGTGCAGTTCTTTTTTTGCTTTTTGCCTTTTGCTTTTCCCGGTCTCTCCAAATAGCGCACGTGTGGCTTTGCGCACGATTCCGCGCTTGTCGTTGGGCTTATGCCTTCCTACCCCGGATCGTCGTGGCGGGCTTTTTCCTACATTTCCGATCAATTTCTCCCTTTCAAAAAAGGTACCGGGCTAGAGAGGGATCGTCTGGAACCTGGCCGGTGTGTGCAAAAAGTCGCCAATGGGTGCAGATCAATGTGGCGGGCCTGCATACGAAGTGGGATGGTTATGGGCTCATCCCGACGCAGACTCACTCGTGTTGACGAACACAAGAGAAGTAATCATGCATGACGATGGGTTGATTCACCATCTGAGGTAGAATCTGGGGGAATACAGCACCACGGCGGCAACAGTCAACCGGACAATGCGAGAGACCGTGTGCAAAGACAGTAGGAGAGCGAGTGTGTGTCTGTGGTGCCGAAATGAATCTGGAACGTCTGCGTACCTCAGCAGAAACACTGTCTGACTTTTCAGCTTGTGGAAAGGTCGCTGGCTTAGACTAATCTGGGCAGCCCTATTCTTTTTCGGCAGAGCAGTCGCTGCAGAGGTGATGAGATGACCGGTTGCGCTGACGATTAAGGCATTTGTTGCGCTGCTTCCCACCCAAGCAAGAATGGAAATCCCGCCGTATCCAACCGATCCAAGCGTTCACCAGCAGCAAATCAGCGGCCCAGAGTTGCGCCTCGGCGTGACAACTTACCATGACCCGCTTCGGCACATTGGGACTGGACGTCAGCAAACGTGACACTCCCGCCACGGTCGGGGCCGCTGGGTTTCGACCGTCGCTTATTCCTAGGGAAAACCAAGACGTAGTTTCTCTCCGGTTAAAATCCTGCTGCTGCAGATCACCACGGTGCCTGGCGGGCAGGTCAATGTGTGTCGTATCTCATGTTCCAGCCAGGATACCTAGATAGACATGAGCTTCGGCCGGGAATTCAACGCATCTAGCACGGTGGAAACCTGGTGCGGAAGGCGGTTCCTCGCCCAGGCCAGGTGCAGGAGGAGCTAGCACGAGGAATGGTTGCAGCTGATGAACCTGGCGGTGGAGCTGCGATGGAACTCATCCCGCGGGATACAAGGGCGGAGTGGATATCATTTATACAGTACAGCACTGGAGGCGACCTGCTGTACTTGGGAGGCCGAACCTCCGTATATCGGGCCCACTGGGCCACAAGAGCCGTTGCAATGCTACTATCGGTGAATGGCTGCTCGTCATTGTGATGCCAGCGCTGCGGCGTTTCCAGAGGCTCAAGGTGTATCCTCTTGACCGGCGCTACTCTCGTGACGAAACTCCCTAAACCGCAAACACCTCGTGGCTGCCAATGCCCACCCAAGTTCAAGAGAACCACTGGCGGAGGAAACACAATGCACGGGCGAGCAATCGCATCCCAGCACAAAATACAAGGCATTGGTCCGTTTACTGGCGGGCTTGTATTTTCATGGCATCATGCCAAACAATCCCAAGACGGACTAAGCTTCACACGCTGCGCTGGACATAACCGGGGAGGGTGAGTGGCGTGGCCGCAACACACAACACCTGGGTCTGGTCCGGCCATGGCGCGCCAAGCCATCTAGTGCATGTACTGTACCCTCTTCCTCTGCGACCTTTCGCACGACGTTTCCCCTTGGGCTGACAGAGCAGAGCAGAATGTGCGAGAGCGGACCGTATTGCTACGCTGCACTCTTGGCCCACTTCTGAGGGGAGGTTCCTGTTTCTGTTCGCCGAGCCTTTGGTCATGAGGGTGAAAGCCGGTCGGCTGCTCGTCTCTCACTCATCCATATCCATTCCACAAGGGGTTCAACGGATTGCTAAGATTTAAACGTTGGATGAACAACCGGCGGGGAGGTGACAGGGAGGTTGGGGCGGCGAAGCTTACAACCAAACTCTTGTTGTGCATAGTGGCTAGTGACCGAGCGAAACCTTCACCGTGCCTGTCTAGCTGGCCTAAGTCAGTGATGTCAGCGGGAGGCCCAAGTCCCTTCACTCAAGTGCCACATGGTGTTCTGCAGCCTGCCGTCTGGTCAGGAAAGGCTGCCTTGTGCCACTCGTTCAAGGCAAGGGTATCATCGGGCCTAACGATGGTGGGCTTTCCCCGTAGTACTGCAAGTATCCTGCGTCGTACAGTACTTCCGTAAAGGACCCCGATTGTGGTTTGGCATGACAGGCATTTTTATGGCTTGACGTATGGAGATTTGCTTCGGTGGGTGGATCGGGGAGATGAAGTGATATTTACAGACTCAAGTCAACGCTGATGGAGGGGAAAGAGAAATAGAGCTCGCATACCAGATGAAAAGTCGGAGGCTGTCATATGGTGTGTTAGCTGTCTTATTACCGTCAGCAGCCATCATCATCGCTATCATCCTCATCATCAGCAACGGACCAAGATGTTGTGTTTGTCGAAGGATTGACGAACCGCGGCGCTTGCGTGGCTGGCTCACGAATCTCGCAGGGCAGAACAGGGTATCCCTGGCCTCACCCATTTGTCACCCAGCTTCATAATACATGCCTACTGTACTGTACTGTACCACCACAGGACCATGTCTGTTTTCGGTGTGCGTGGTATCGAGTGGGTTGGGGGCGATTTCTGGAATTTTTTGGGACGCAATGCGTGGCTCTGGAATAAGAGCGCCAGCACCACGCAACCGCCTGGCCAGCCATTTGGTCAGCCAAGATGCCCTCCGTTTCACCTCCCCAACCCCGCGAGCCTGGTCTGTATCTGGGAATTGTTCTATATGCGCTACGCCTGACCTTTGTCAGTCAACCTATTTAGGTAGGCCCCGTTACGACCTTGCCATGGGGGCCAGGCAGGAAGGCCACGCTGGGGTGTGGTCTGGCCGTTTTGCCTCGCCTGGCGGTCCCCTGTATCGTCTTGTTGACGGTAAGGGTTTTCCTGTCGCCGGTGCCAGTTAACGCGCAGACGGCCGGGGGCTTTGTTGTTTGTCTAAAGGAGTCATGCTGGCGGCGACCGACGGTGACAGCCCCATAAGACTAGCAGCGAATCTCAGACAGCGAAAGAGACCCGTATGAGATAGATAGAGAGATGAGGGCCCAGACGTCATTCCAATAGGGACGATTCCAGCATGACGAGGCTATAGGGGCGAGACATAAACTATAACAGAAATTAGGTAGAGGAGGGGATATCCGCTGAACTCGATCGTCGCATGTCCTGCCGGGCTGCCGGATGTGCAGGTCACGATCCATGTATGGGCTTGAAACGGGATGGAATTCCGAAACGTAGTGCCTCGTCCTAAATGACGGAGCAGCACTGTTCCAATGGGAAGGCCATTATCATCCTCTCATTTCACCTTTTTTTTTTTGTCGTCACCTTGCATTCGGTTGGGCCAAGGCTACGACCAAGGGCTGATAATAGCCATCTTATGCTCAAGATTGGCCCTTGCAGAGGCATGCGTTTTGTGAAGGTGAAATGACAATGTACTGTATCCATCTGCACAGGTGAGGTACTACCTACTGTATGAGTGAATGGATGGATTTGGCGGGCAGCTGAGCCACTTGACTGCGCCTGAGTAGCACAGGAGGTACTGTACCAAGGTACCTAGGCTTTGTGCCTGGACCTGGCTGGCTGGCTGCTGGCTGGCTGGCTCTGGTTTGTGCCTGTGTGCCCTGTAGGCTGTATGTAGCGCCTCTGCCCGTTGCCGGTGTTGGGATACTTGGTCCAGTACCTGACACACAGGTGAATGAGTGAATGCACACCCACACACCCTTACCAAGCCAGGCCTCTCCACTCCACCATCAGGTACCGCTACTGTGAGGCATGTAGGTAGGTACTGGAGGTACCTGCACACTCCAGATGAACTGGATAGTCGTTAAAGGTAGGTCCGGTTCCCTTTTCATTCCTCCGCACACGCTTCGAGCAAGTACCCGTAGCCGTGGCCACGGCCTTGATCCAGAGAAGGATGGAGGCGCCCGGTGCCATGCGATGGGTAGCAGCATGGCGGACCACAGATGCCTCGCTGCGATCCCTCCCTTTCGTGGCTGTCCCGTGCCACAGCCGTGGGATTGAGCAAACAAATCAACGAACCACTGGGCCCCGGGGAAGGGAAAGGCAGCTTACGGAGCCGTATCGCATGGTCAGGCCAGGTCAGGTCAGGTCAGGCAAGGTACCTACCAAGGCCATGTACTGTACATAGCGCGTCAGGTGCGGTAAGGTAGGTAAGGCGAGGTAAGGCGTGGCATGGCATGGCATGGCAAGGCGAGGTTCGAGTACTGTAGGTTGGCCGGTACCTCATGTAGGTACATGGAGCGCATGCTGTGCTGATGGCCCACTAGCGCTGCAAGCGCAGTCGGCCTCCCAATTCTACGGCGCCCACTTCAAGTGCTGGATGTACTGTACCTGTACCGTACCTACCGTACCTTTTACCCTTCTGCTTCTGGCCTCCCTCTGGCCCTGCACTGTTTGGGTTGCCCGTGCTGTACCCACACCTCCCCATCGCTAGCAACGCACCCGCTTGGCTCCATTGTCTCCGCTCCCCAAACCTCGCCTGCACTGCACTCTTCGTCTCTGCTTCTCTCTGTCGGGAGGACCATAGAGAGCTGCAGCCTCTCTTCTCTCTCCGTCTTCTCTTGTTCCCTTGTCACCCTCCTCCTCCTCTCCTCCTCTTCCTTACCGACTTCCGCCCTTTGACCTTTGCATTGTTTCTATTTTGGAGCTGCATTTCCGTCACCCATTGTTGTCATCGTGTGGTGCTCGTCATAACCGTTCCTTCAGGGAACGCCGGGCAGTGAATGGGCTTTGTATTGCCAGCTGCCCTGCTATTCACTCGCTCGCCAGCAACGCTCCGACAGTAGCCCGACAATGTAACGAGCCGAAACAACGAATCTTTTGAATACGGCTCCTCTCTGGACTGCTCCTTTATTCTTTCTCTCTCGACAAACCCTCAAAGAACCCACCCGAACCGCCCTTCTTCGATCGACAACAATAGCTCATAGCGTCGATCCTCGTCCCTTTCACCATTGCTCTCCTCGACAATAGCTATTTTCTCCCACGACCATCCATTATGACTCTCAAGATACCCGATGGGGCCTTCTTCTTGAGGGCCCTTCCGGCAAGGACAACAAGGTGCCGACTCAGGCTTTTCCCATTACCTTGAGCGACAATGTCATTGAAAGCATGATCATGTGCGTACAAAATGGCGGGAATATCCAGCTCTCCCTAGGGAACGCTCCTGTACGTTGATTATAATTTTCTACACTGACTCTGCATCTTCACTACCGCCCTCTCTTTACTCGGACGCTCCTGTTAACCTCAATCAGACGCTGGTTTACGGCTCCAAGTCACATCGACTCACTCCTCCACCCGACTCTTACCCCTACGATCTCTACCTCACTCAACCGTACGAATCTACGCGCGAAGCCATGCGGATACATCATACTCAGTCCATATTCATCAAGCCAAAGGTCCAGGCTCCTTTGGCTGGAGCCGAATCTTCTCGAAATGGCGCCGACGACTCTACCATCGTGTCCAAGGCGAAGCCAGCTGCGTCCAACAAGAGCTCCACGTCATCCGGCCTGGATTCGGATTTGGAAACCCTGCAGAATGGGCTGGCTGCCCATGATGCGTCACGGAGAGGTATGTACCACCCAAAGTTGCCTTGGTGTGCTACCTTACTTACTTAGTTGTAGGACACGCATGATTAGCAAGCCTCCAACCACCAAGAAGGGCTCAGCAGCCGCGAAGGGCAAGCTGATCCCCGGCTATAACTCGACCGGCCGATCACTCTCAACATCACCCGCCCTCAACGCCGTCCGCTTATCGCCCGAAACCCCGGCCCTCTCCGCCTCGCAGCAAGTCGTTGAGCGCAAGAAGGAACAAAGATCTACTCTCGTTCATGAGTTGGCCGTCAAGGACAGGAGCCTTGAATACTTGCAAAGCAAATGGCAAGGGAAGCAAGACGAGCTCCAGCCGACGCTGGAGAAGGTGGCCGACTATATTGCAGAGACGGAAAAGTGGGCAATGAAGAAGGCGTTCTGGAAAGAGCTGGATGTGTGGAAATACCAGTACAAGAGCTCAGACGAACGACAGGCAGCGATCGACAACGCAGTGCGACAGTACGACAAGCAAAGGATGTCAGCATCTGAGCCGGAATGGCAGAAGCTGCTCCCCGTCGACGAACGCGGGAAAGGAAAGTGCTTGAGTGTTCTGCAAGCCTCATTGGCCAAGAAGAACACCACGGAAGCTTTGGCTGTCGAGGTGCAGAAGGAGGGTGGAGAGGCCATGGCGAGGTCTAGTTCAAACCCTCTTCCAAGCAAGCCCAAGAAGCCCAGTGCTCAGGAGGCTCAGGCTAAGCGGCTGCTTGGCAAATCCAAACCCTCGGCTCAGGCCCAGAAGCCGTCTCCTACCAAAGCGAAGGCAGCAGGCCCAAAGGCAAATGGTGGTCGTGTACTTTCTCAGGAGTTTATCGAGAACTCGGATTCGTCAGGGGACGAAGTGCCCATCGTCCAGGCAAAGCCTAAGCCTGCTCCGAAGCCGGTATCAAAGCCGGCCCCTGCCACCCAGGAGACCGTGGTGGTCAGGCCACCCAAGCCCATCATCAGAGAACCATTGAGGCAACAGCAGGCAGTTAAGCGACCTCGCGATGACGACGAATCGAGCTCCAGCTCGGGCACGCCACTTTCGAAGCGCATCAAGGACAAGCAGGTGCTGCATCCTCCATCGAGCTTGAAGCGTCGCCCCATCGAGGCAAACCAAAACTCTCGCGGCAACTCTACGGGCTCCACTCTCAAGAACAAAGCTACATCACCTACCAAGTCGTCACCTTTGGCGTCGTCACCCCCGACAAACGCCTCGGACCTGGAGACTGACACGGCACGTCAAGTGATGAAGAAGCGAAAGGCAGACATGGATGCCAGGCCGATGCCTGCGAAGCGACCCGCAGCCTCAAAGGTTTCGACTGACGTCCTTAGCCAGGCACACAAGTTCAAGTTGTTTTATCAGAAATACGAGGCATTGCATTATGAGATTTCGGCATTGGATAACCCACCCGACGAAAAATTGGCCGATCTGATAGATATGAGGGATCGGCTGCAGGATATGAAGAATAAGATTTACAGGCAATACCACTCGGACAGGGATTAGAAAGTCAGGGACGGGCACGACTCGGGCATGGCTCGAGGTCGACAATGAAAAATGGTCACATTCGGGGTGGGAGAGTGGCTGTACGCCAGGCGTTCAATAATGAAGACATCAGGGAATGGAATTTTGTGCATTTACAGGCAGGATCAGGCTTCATTTGCATCTACAACCGGAGCGACAGGGATAATGGACAAGCGAGGCTCTGGAACAGGTTACCGATAGGTAGAACAATTTCGAATCACATCATACGAGGATGGCTGTGCCGTATTCAATGACTGCTAGTGATGACGGTAGCATGACTTGGTGGTGGCTGACTGTCAGATTCGCTGACGCAGTGAGTAACAGCGGCAGCATTGTCAGAATGTCATTGCATGTCACCGGGGCACGATGTAGGTTTCTTCATGCCGGAAAGCTAATGGGGTTCATCTGTAACACGTCGTGGAGGAAACAATTGCAGGCTTTGCCGTACGTCATCCTTCACATGTTGCGATCCAGTGTTTTACACGGGGCTGTGCCTGACTGACTGTGGGGATGTGTCGTCCAGACCCACCCTCAAGCCTTGATTGCAATGATGCGAAGACGGAGCCAATGCTGCGTCGTCGTCATGTGAAATGTAAATACTAAGCGTTGCATGGCGAAGGCGCCCAGGATCGCATCGCCAAAACCCTTTGCCTCGAGTCCCCTTTTTCCGGAAGCATGCAAGTTTGACGGCCCGGACCCCCTCCCCTAGAGGAGTCGTGCGTGTATGCAAGGGGCTTCTCTCGTCCCGAATCCTTCAGCATGGACCAGCGCGGACCAAAGTCTGAAACATTGAAGAAAAATAACGGGATGGGGTTGCGAAGGGCACACCCGCTAGGTTGATACCGTCGCGAGTTGCCCGGATTCTAGACCCGCTAAAGCAAGCGGCCTAGGCTGGGTTTGGGGATCGGCAGGCTCTCTAGTACGAGGGACGGTTCGCAGATGCAAGGGCGAGGTTGGCCGGCACCGCTACCTTTATGGCTTGGTTAGCGCTGAACCCTTTTGCGTTATCGAATGGTTGCATGTGCGTGCGCAGGCGAAGAAGGCCTAGGCGTGAGCGTTACACCAGGTGGAGGGGACGAGAGGATCTAATGGTTGGAAGGGTTACAGTGTAACTCGACTTGTGCAGTGAGTTAATAGCTGAAGGAAGGGGGCGGGACGTTAGTACTGTAACGAGGGGAAAACAAGGGCGAAATTTGTAAACATCAAAAAAATGTTAGATAGCCAGACCCAGGAGTTTGGCGACGGGGTCAAAAATAGAAGGCATTGCGGTTTGTGTGGATCGAACACACGACCTTAGCATCTTCAGTGCTACGCTCTCCCAACTGAGCTAAACCCGCTTTGCTGGTTGATGGTAAATGCAGCCGGAATTGCAGACTATGATGGCTTCCGTAAGATGCGTTAGACTGTGGAGGTGGTTGTGCTGGTTAGCTCTTGTTAGTGCCGATTCAGGGTGGAGGCTTCTCGTGGGTGTAAGTTCTGTGGTATGAGCTCGCAGGGAGGGGCGCAGGCTACGGTTGTGTGTTGCACTGCTACAAGTCGTGGAGGGGTTATTTATGCTTACTTGGGTTTTCATCGAAGTGTCGTGTTTGCTTCGGAGTCTTGTGATGCCAGACTTGTGTGAGATTTGATGGGAGGGTGTGGTGTTAATGAGTTGTACTAACTGGCTAACAAGCAAGGGAGTGAGTGTTTATCTTATGGTTCTTACTTTGTTATATTTACAAACGGGAACTAGGAAAAAAAACCAATGCTTGGCGAACCCAGTCTTTTAGAAAGTCGACTTCCACTGTTCTGTTATATGTCGCATTCCAATAAATATAATGGCTTAGGCTATAGTATATATATATAGGTAGGTATATATCAATCGACGTCCAAAAAGGACCTGTAGGGTAGCAGCGACGCCAACATGGACAAATAAATCCAGGATCAAAGAAAAAGGTGGAGCAGCAGCACGGCGGGACGATCAACAGGGCCAGCCAATGGTGTGGCAGATCAGCGGGGTGCCATGGAACAATGGAACCTCGACCACGTGCCGAGGCTGAGTCTGTGGCTGGATAGACAGACCCTGGATTGAACGACATTCTACCGTTGACTCGTTGCATGTCTCGACCGTTCTCCTGGTGTTGCGGAATTATGGCGATGCCACGGTTACTGGCGCTGAGTTAGTAAATATGGGCGTTTTGCTGGAGAGTGTTGAGAATTTGTTTAATGCGGTTCTGTTCTTAGGTGAGTAGTTATGGCCATAAACTCCATCAACCTCAATAAAAGGGTTATCATGCGATCATTTATATGTTTTAGCCAGCACGGCTCAAACAGACCTCACGTTACCAGAAAAACCACACTCAGCTCAATTATACAACATAACCAATGCTCCCATCATACCCCTGTTAAACTTTTTTTCTCTCTTCCCTGGCCACCCATTCTTATGTGAGCGGCAAAATCTGGCGGTGGGTCTGATGGGCCTGGCCTAGTCGACGATAAAAAAAAAAAAGTCGGCGTGTCAGTCTTATCGCGGCCTTTCAACAAGGGTCCGATCGCCCCCACCACTCACTCCATCTTCGTCCTTTTCTATCCATCTCTCCACGTTGCCGAGCGCGTGGTGTAAGTTGGACTTCCAGAAAACATAGAATTTCCAGAGAGTCAGATCCATCATGATACGTCTATAGAAACTGCTCTCTGTCGTGAGAGTTGCTAGCGAAACCTGACTTCTCCTTTTCTTCTTTTCTCGTCTTCCCTCATCCACTCTTTTATTCCTTCAAGATCAGCCTTGATACCTACCTTTCTCTTTGTTTAATAGAGTACTTCGGCCTACGGCTTTGACCCCCGCAATGGCCCTCGCACCCGAGGACTTTCCCCAGATGTGGGAGCGGCCTAGCCTCGACACCCTCACCAGCATCCTCCACGGCCTTGAGATCAGCCCTCCCATATGGAACCACAGACGTCGGCGATCAGACGTTCTCGCCGAACAGGAAACGCTTATTGGTCACCGCAAGAGCGAGGTCACCCGATATCTATCCTCCGTTATCAAGAGCCCCTGACATGGATCGAGGACGATGACGAAAAAGAACTCATCTGGACGCTCGCCAGCAAGCGCATGTCAGAGAGGTGTGGCAGAACGGCCATGGGAGAACTCACTCGTCGTTGGCCCTTTGGTGGCGAAGGTGTTGCCTACGAACCCTTTGAACTCATCATTAGAGAGCCCGCCCTGACCGGCGACTCACTTGGCTTCAAAACTTGGGGTTCTTCATACGTCCTGTCACAGCATCTGCCGCGACTTGCCGCAACTTCCTTGTTCCGCCTGTTCGACGAGTCTCTTGGTCAGCCCCTCCAAACGTCCTCGAACTTGGGTCGGGAACTGGACTTCTAGGTCTGGCAGCCGCAGCTCTGTGGAAAGTACCTGTCGCTCTTAGCGACCTTCCGAACATTGTCACAAACTTGAAGGTCAATGCTGAAATGAACACGGCACTTGTTGAATCAAGGGGTGGCTCACTGAGTGTTGGACCGCTCACGTGGGGTGGTAGCGAGGATGAGATTGATCAAAGTCTCTTTGGCAGGCCATTCCAATTCAAGGTGAGAATCAATCCATCTTCAGTGATTGTCGAACATGAAATGGCATGACCAGCGCTAACATACGGACCCTCCCTGAGTATAGATTGTTCTTGTCGCAGACCCCATGTATGACGATGATCATCCCGCTCTGCTGGCCTCTGCAATCTCCGAGCACCTGGCTCTCGGCTCAGAGTCACGAGCTGTCGTCATGGTCCCACAGCGTGACGAGACGACCAAGCGCCTGCTGGAGTCGTTCAAGCAGGTCATGCTGGACCTTGGCACGCCCCTGTTCTGCGAGGAAGAGGACGAGCTGGCGGGACAGGATGACTGGATCGAGGATGAGGATGCCGGGCACGTCAAGTGTTGGCTGGGGATTTTCTCACGGGGAGGCACGCCCGTAACGATGACGACTGATTGATGATGGAGCATGATGAACGAATAGAGCTAGAGATACATTGGACGAGATAGACTTATAGTAAGACATATAAACATAAACTACAGCACAAAATCCGTCAGAGTCTCTTCATCATGGCCACGATGGTATCATGCGGAGCGTGTCTCGTGGTGCAACACGCAAAGGCAACAACGCATAGTCTGCCGTTCACGGGACGGTCATCCGATAAGAACGGCCATGCAGGCTCCCAGTTGCAGTCGTCTGAGCTGTCTCGTCTGACGATTTGTTGGGCCAGGCAGCCCCTCCCTGCCCCTCTTCTCCTGACGCTCCCGCCCTGGCTATTGTTCTCCTATTATTCACTGCTCTATAGACTTGGGTCTATTGCTTCTCGTGACTGGCCATAGAGCAGCCTCGGTTCTCCCCACACAACAACAACGGCATAATAGGTCCGAGCCGGCTCTTCCTATTGGCAACCTCGTCGACATGTGCGCTTGAACAATCGGCCTTATCCTGTCGATTCGATCTTCTTGGGCGCTATTACTCACGTACACCTAACCCATGAGACCCTTTTCGTGTTCCCTGCACTTCGCCTTGTACGCCGTTATCATCTTTGCCTGAGCTGCTCATATGACCCAGAGAAGGAGAGAGAGACTGAGGTTTGCACATTGTGAGCGAGTATTTAAGGCAACTCCTGCGACGTTGTTCTCGCTTCCACCTTTCTCTTCTTTTATTCTTCGAGTTCAACCTCTGTTCCGGCTTCGACCTGTTACCAACCAGCCAACATCTTGTGCTGACGGCATTTTACTTGTGAGACTCCGACCATACTCACTGGCGCCTCGAGGTGTCATGGTTGCACTCTATCCACGTTGCTGATCTGTGTGAGCGCCTAGGTGTCTCTTGCTTCGAGGAGTCTGAGTTGTATTCAGCATCTGACGAGGTCTGGTGCCTGTTGAGCTACCAGTTGATAAGTTCTCAAACACTACTTAGACAGAAGCTTCTGTATCCACCTTTGACCATCAAGATGGTTGGTGCACCTTTGTACCCTGACAACGAGATCGAGTGGCTCCTCGAACTCATCATCAACAGGGAGAACGCCTCCTCCATCCGCGCCAAGTTCGAAGACAAGTTTGGCCGACCTCTGCGGAAGAACCAAGTTCGATACATCAAGAACAAATATGGAAAGGATCCAAGGTTCAAGTATGCACACACAAGCCCACCCTGACCTACATGCTGCCCCTTACTCCCCACCATCCCCTGATTTCACGCACCTGGGACAGTTCTTTGTGCTAGCGAAGTCAAGGAGGCTAATGTGATCGACTTGTAGTAGCCCGCTGATCAACCGACGCCCAAAGAAACGAGCTCGAGCCCGAGCCACCCGAAGCGCAAGTGGCAAGAAGAACTACAAAGAAGACTCCGACGACGAAGATGTCCAGAAGCGTCGCTCCAAGCTTGCCCAAGACCAGGATGACGATGAAGCCATCCAAGATGTGACCGTAGCCGACAACACAGAGGAGGAAATCAAGACCTCCCAAAGTATGAGACCGAGGACAAGGAGACCGCGTGCGTTGCCGCTGTTTCCTAAGCTGCTCTTGTACGCGCACTCGACTAACACGACAGCTGCAGCATCTCCCAGCCTAGAGACAGCCTTCTTGCAACTTCAACTGCCTCACCACAGAAGCCTAAGCATGTCGACGCTATCATCGGAGATGACCTTTTCATTGACCCTGCCTTGTCGCCAGCCACATCGACTTGGCCCGGGGCTAACTTCCACCGTTACCCAGAGTGGTTTTCCAAATATGCTCTCACCCTGCCTGTCCGCTCCTATGGCGACCAACATCCATGGACTCACTGGCTGCTACGCCCCCTCGGGACAGTGGCATCCTCAACAGGCAGGTTGGAACTTACATGGGCCGACACAAAGCTCTCCTCTGTCTCAAGGTCTTGGCTTTCAGAACAACATGGGCCAGTTTTTCCAACCTGGCTTGGCTCAGAACCTACAGAACCGCGTTCCAGACTTAAGTAATGGCTTGATGTCGAACTACCCACTTCCTATGTCTCCGACCATGGACTTACCCTACCCCAATCAGTTTGGCCTACAGAACTTCTCCGGCCTTACTCCCGCTCAGCAGAACCACCCCTAGGTCCCGTTGCTCCTCAAGTTGGGCAAAACATTCAGGTACCAGGCCTTGGCTACCCAATGCCCTTGAGTGAAACCCTTTTGCTTAACATACATCAGCAAAGTCTCGCAATTCCTCCTGAGCTTGCCGCCCCAAGCCCACATCAGCAGCAGTTCAACCTACCCTCTATCCAGTCTGTCATCGGCGGCCTTTCTTCTCCCGCTGAGACTGCCCAAGTAATGCAGCCAAACCAGCTCGCTCCAGGTACCACTGGCGCGTGGAATGAGACTCAGTGGACGCCCGGTCTGCCAATGCCAGCGGCACAGACACCCGTTTCAGAACCGGGCTGGGACACATTACTAACCCCCATGCTGTATGCTCCCCAGCATCAAATAACTCCTCACAGCCTTCTCCAGAGCTCACACAGCCCATCTATGCAGATCCATCGATCCCATGTCTCTCGGGGACCCATCTTCCCTGTAGCTTACCATACCCAGGGACGAGTGAGGTGCTCTATACGGGGCACAACGCCGACGTAGTCGCTACCTCGCTTGACGTGGACGACCACCTGTGGTACATGCACGAGCAGGCACTTGAGGACGCAGATGTGCCTGAAGAACACACACGCAAGGTTGAAATGCCCCTCTTGGGACAGCCTTACTCATTCGCAAAAGAACATGAACAGACGCATCGCGGGCACGTTATTGACACGATAGACCCCAGGCTCATTGATGGGCCAGATGAGTTGCTTTCGCCAATTTCTAGGCTCGGATCGGTTATTACGGATTCTCACGGTGAAGATGGAGAGGACGAGGACGAGGACGAGGATGAGATATTCCCTTTGGAGGAGGAGCTCCAGCACATTTGATTTCAGTCTTCAGGGTCAAGTTTGGCGTTGGTCTGGCGAGGAGCATATTTGGAACCCGCAGGTGCTGGTACAAGGTTGGGACAAAATTGATTGGAAGGGAAATGGTTACTACATTGGAAGGTGTTTGCATATCTTATTCTTAGCATAACCACACAATCAACACTGGTTTGGCATTCATTGAGTGAGGTACATGGCTCGTTGCTTGCGAAGTTCATCATCATAACTAGTTTCATCAGCTAAACAAGGCTCCTGCGTAAGTGAATGGCAGTGCTTCGACATAATTCCCTTCCCATTGATTGATCTTTGCGATTCTCCTCCTCTTATGACTACGCTAGCGCCTGCTTCAACCTGAAGGGTATCTAATTGCACAAAATGAATAGAAAGTTGCCACCCTTGTTATTGATAGTAAACCATTGCGCTGCATCTTTCGTTCGTATCCTGCATAGCAGGCAAAATGTTTCTGATAGATGTAAAAAGTACTTGGAAATTGATGACGTCGGGAGTAGGAAAATGTTGATTGCTGTCGCGAGACTGAGATCACACCGCGATGCTAACATGTCTTCGTGCTTCCACTTCCTCAAGAGGGAACTGGAACACAAATTTGAAGAGCTCGCGAAGGTAGGCATACCGCGATGAAGCCTTGCTCATTGCTTGAATGCTCTTGGCCATATCGTAAGCCGACACTCGCTTGCCGTTAACTGGAAGAGCTTGGTTGCGAGGGATGATGGCGTCCGTGAGGACCGAGTTCTTGTATTGTTGAAGTAGAGATGCATGGCTTGAATTCGGGCCGAACGACCCAGAGGGAGACTGTTGACAAATTTCTGCAAGACGGTAGATCCTGACTTGGGGTCAATAACCGAGTCACGATCGAAGCCCATGTTCATCGCGGCGCGCAGCACTAAGACCTTGCACCGCATAACGTTTGGATCTTCAGTATTCGCAGTTGTTGTGGCTGTACTGGAGGTCCGAGTGCTGCTATGGGAATAGCTCGAAAGGTTCGAGGCGCTGCTCGACCACCTCCCTCCACGACCATTATCACTAGTCGTTCCGAGGACCATTATGTTGGGCATTTGCGGGGACCTGCTCTCCGGAGAGATTGGTGTATCTTCAAACTCAGTAACAGGGGTTTCGGGTACCGGAAGGGGCTGACGTGGGCGATCTTCTTGACGGCTGCTCTTCGTGCTCTCACGTTTTGAATGGAGAGACGAACGATTGGAAGCTCGACTCTCTCGACCGGTCTGGTCGATAGACTGGTGTGAGAAGAAGTTGGCCTGGCTCGGCCTAGGGGTGTTTCTCTCTGGGCGGACCTGTGTCCATCCATTTCTGAAAATATCACACAAATCCCAGCAGGCTTGAACAGCTGACCCTAGCAATTCCACATCCGGGGTCTGCCGTCTCAGGTGTTTTGCCGGAGACTGAGTAGCATTTCTGCAAGACTCCAACATGCCCGTAGGAGTTGATCAGTCTCCTCAACCTGATCACCGCGTTGCTTCATCAACCGATGGCAGAGGGTGATATAAAAGTCCAATGTTCGCTCGCGAAATGCCTCTGGAAGGTTCCTGCTATCTTGAGCACTATACAAGCTACAACAAGTCAGTATCCAAGTCCCCGTAGCAGACTATAAAGCTGTGAACTCACTGGTTGTTCAGCTCAAAGCTAACCCGCAAGACTGAATCGGCGGTCTCATCCTTCCTGTGGCGGACGTCGAAAAGAGCCTGACAGAAGTCACGGCACAGGTCTAGGTTCATCCTCACGGTCAAGGACCCAGCAGTCTCATCTTGGTTGTCATAAAGACGTTGGCACAACTTCCAACATGTCTTCCATGCCTTTTCGTGAGCATCGGGCGTTCCAGAGCTGCTAAAAACCCTGGCTCGATGTATTGAGCTAAGATTGGCAAGAGTGTTGCAAAGCGTCCAGCATTCCTGAAGTGCGGCTCGCAAGGCAGACACTTCATCGTCTTCCCGTCGTAGAGGGGTTACTTGAGACAAATAATCATCATCGTCGTCACCCTCAGCCTCAGTTTGCTCATCGATTTCTAGTCATGTATTAGCGGCAGTTTTTGAAATATCCATGGAATATACTAACTCTCGAGACTGCTAGTACTGCTGGAACGGAGTCGACTTCCATCGGTTAACATATCTTGTAAGTCCTGGGCTCGAGGAGTAGCACTGTCCACACTGTATCGCACAGGCTTAACATCTGTGGAAAGAGGAAGGCGAGGAGGTCCGATGGTCTGTTGATGCGAAGACGATTAGTCTTAACGGCAGCCCGGAGTGGCTGTAATTAAATCACTTACCGACTGTGGGGTGCCATTCAGGGCGGCGAGACTGGAATCATCAGCCCTGGGGAAGACCTTTCGCTCCTTGGTCTTTCAGGTGTAGCTGATTCAGTGGCAGTCTACGCAGCGTTAGCTATAATTCACTGGAGGCCAACCTGACCTAGCAAGACTTACCCAACTACTGAAGCTCTCTGGAGCATGGATAACCGAAATAGTTTCCTCCGAATTGCTTTGGCGCACATTATCCGGTAAATTCGTGGTAAGCATGAGCAACTGCAAGAGTGAGTTTGTGTTCCCATACGGTAATGACATCCCATGACTAACCTCTGAACGGCGCACGGAGTGGCCACTATTCGATTGGATATCAATTTCCTCGGACGCATCATCCTCAATCTCAGTAGTCTCAGTCCCATTCGAAGTCACTGGAGAGGGCCCGACAATATCACTTGGACTCATAATATGCATAGAATTTGACGACATTCTATTGACGGAGCTCGGTCGTAGAAGGGACGAGTCGGTAGCTGGTGGGGAGAGGAGCTGCGTTGAGGATTAGCAAGGCTGAGGAACACTATCAGTGTTGGGTCACGTACAGATGACGGAAAGGCGAGCGGAGTCGCTCATTGTCTGTCGTTCCCGACATGTTTTCCTGGTTTGCGAAGGGAAAGTGTAGATTTCCGGTAGACGATCGCAAGGGGCTTCCAGAGCCATGGCTTGAGCCGGTCAGACTGACGTGGCGATTGGCAGAGAGCCAATACCGGTCGGAATCGCTCAGAGTTCTCGTCGCTAGAAGGATGCTATGGAGTAGCTGGTCGACGCGATAGATCTGGGACGACCGAGGTACGCGATGCGCCCAGTGTTTCTGATCAAGAACGAAGTTGTCGCAAAACGACACTTTGGACAGGCCTGCCCGATCGAAGATCCCAAAGAGATACGCGGTAGCTGAAGAGTTGAAGATCGCACACGCAGGCCTTTGGATCAGCAAGCTTCCAGAACAGAAGCAAGCCGAAGTCGAAACGGCCTAGGGGACAGAGTGCGTTCTGAACGGCCGAGGGCTGGTTTTATGAGGCACGGCGTCAAAGGCAGCAGGCAGAGGGGCCAGGGTTGGATGGGCCAACGGACCCCTGTAGAGGTGGACGATATCCCTGCAGCCGTGTGAAATGCGACGGCTTAGCCCAAAAACCCGCAAACTATAGGCCACAGCGCCGGCTGGTACAGTAGTGATGGTGATAACGAAGATGATTGCGACGCAGTAGACAGACTTGGGCAGATGGGAGAGGGGTCAAAAGCAATGAGAAATGAAGAGCTGATGCAAATCAAAAGCCTTTGTCTTTGGGCATCCAAGAAGACTCTAAGCTTATTGGCGGAGCAGGCTGTTGTCATCCGAAGGCTTGAAAGCTGACAATAGTGAGCATAGGACAAATGGAAGTTGCTTAGAAGCTATGCACCACGCAACAAAGCCACAGGTCAGGGCGGGTAGACCTAGAAATGCAGTGAGCATGCAAGTGTTTAGCGGGACTGATGCGCCGGGCATAACAGGCCATGTGCTGGTACAGGGAGTGAGTCCAAAATCTCGGCGACCACCAAAAGCCTTGGCTTCTCTAAACCAAGTTGTTGCTGATGAGCCCAATGAAACCGGAACTGGGAACACAGAAGAGCTTAGTGATTTGCTCCCTCCCGGTCGTATTGAGCGTGAAGAGCCTCTCCCCATCTTCGAGTGCGATTTCCTAACATGGAGTTTTCTCCTCTTTGCCCAATGTTTCCTCGCCGCTCCATGGAAATGACCAGGACACGCTGGTGGATAGGCGTCAATCGCGAAAGATCGTAGACAGGGGGCGACCTGAAAGCACCCACACTCTCAAGTTCCCGAGCCCTGACACAGCAGGGGTTGCTTTTGGTCAGTCCATCCGCCGTCAATGGGGCTCCTTGGCCAGCCACTCAGGTGGAGGCACGGCATCGGAGTGGAGGACGGGGAGCGCTCCTAAGTCGTGGGGTTGCATGAAGTGGACAGGCGTCGGCGCTTAAAGTGTTCTGAGAGGTGACTTCGCTTGTACCAACGACTTGTAGCCAATGTTGCAAGGTAAGGTAAGGAGCTATTGTACACTCTGCTTCACATAAGTGTGGCCGACATTGCGTTGCTCTTCTGGATCAAATGGAAGTTATGAAGTAACGGGTGACGACTTGAGTTGGTTTTTGTCGTCGTTGTCAAAATAAGCTCTAAATTCATTGCAACGCCGTTGCTGCCTTCCCACGCTACGCACCTTCCTTGCCTTCCCTTCCCTTTCCCACTTGGATGTGCTCTCAAAAAGTACCTGATCTGAGGTACCTCCGACCTACAAAGACCACTCACCCACGTTGCTTCTGCTAATGCCTCCTCGAGTGGGCAAATTCAACCGTGGTCAGCTACTAAACTGGGGCCTACGTGCGGGTGGCACAAGCCATCGTTGCCGGGTCCATCCACCAATTTACCGTCTACTCGGTAGAAGTACCTGACCAGGAAGACCATGTGAAAGGGCTGTTGGTTGTGCTGTTCGGTGCATCGAGCACCGTTGAGCGCATTGAACCTAGCATTGATATGAGCTGCCTGCTTACGGTAGCAAACACCCACAGAGACCCAAGCATACACAAATGTCTTGTTTATTGTGAATAGGTTCATTGCTACGAAATGGCCAATAGACTCCGGACTATTTCTTGCAACGACATCGACACATGCGTCCCAAAGCGTCGAACGAACTGCGAAGGAAAATCCCACCTGGGCATCCGATTTGTCCTACCTACACGGTGCCAGTGCTGTACTAGTGACAACACGCAACTACCCCAAGCGATCCCTGCTGATCAGAACCAATCACCACCCTGGATGCTAACCCGGCGATCTGGGTCCCCGCGGCTTTGATGGTCTTTGAAGAGAAGCTAAGCTATGTACCACAGACCTAGTCCAGCAACCTCGCAGAACCTTCAGTCATGATTCGTTCGCAACAGCTGGACAATGGTAGCCAGCGTGGCAGGCTAGAGCCCGGGGCAAACGGTACATGGCCGAAGGTGGGAGCCGAAAGCCCTACTTAAACGCCCAATACAAATCATGATGTGTAGCTGAAAACTGGCGTTTTGCATCCTGCTGACCTCGTGCAACCCGCAACTCCCACTTCTGATTGCTGTTGCGGGGAAGCTTGCAAAAATGTTGGATGTCAAGTCTAAGCTAATGTATGCTAGGTCAGCTCTAGGATCTTTCCAGGAAAGCAGTCTACAAGGAGGCTGGCCCGATAAACAGGTCGTCAGTTGAGGGATTGCATTGCATACGCGCCAAAGCCTTGTTAGCACGAGTCTGCCTGTCCAGGTTGGGCTTGGCTTCCAAGCAGTACAGTTGTCGGGATCATGAATCCTTGACTAGTTATTGTTCGAGCTGCAGCAAGCGCGGATTAATCCCGTGCCGCAGGCGGTTGGTCGCCAGCGCGGCAATTTTGTGGCCTGGAGAATGGGCCTCCAAGGATCAGTGAAGCCCAATTCGATGCCGGAGAGTTTCTCTGGTGTTGGTTGCTTGAGTTTATGACATCCATCGCCTCGAGAATCAACATGCACGACCCCCATTCGGATGTTTTGGTGCCCATGTATGATGAAGTGGCATCCGTCTGTGTGGAGTTACCGACCTCCCCAAGCCTCCAGCATGAAAAGTTGGGACGTTCGACCAACATGCATTTGCTGCATTGGTCCGTGACCTGTCTTATTGCCAACCACCGTGACCGAAATGAGACAGTGCCGCTTCATTTCCCTCCTAGGCGGCTAATCAATCGTAGCCGAAGCGAAGCTGAAGCCGACGGGCTTACATATCGCTGCACGTCTGATACTTACGTGAACTTGTAGATACGTGCAAAGAGATATGCAGTTTGTATTTTACACCGCTCAGGATCGATCCTTTCCTACACCTCTTAGGTCATTTCTTCGCTAGTACATAGGCAAAGTGGGTTGGCATCATGTTCAGTTGTGACCTGAAAATGTTCCCTTTCAGGTGTGACTTTTAACTCCTAGATGGTCAGTCCTCTCACGAGGTCAGTAACACGAAATTTCCTCATCATGCGAGTCGGCCTGGAATCTGCATGCATGCCCATATCGCCGAGCGTGTTGTTTGTTGTGAGTGATTGCATATAACACCCCGTTTTATTGGCACCGACAGTTTGGTCCTGGGGGCCACACCTCTGGATGCAAGGTGTTGGTAGTGACTGGTAAGCGACGCGACACGACACGATGTTCTGCTTATCGCCACCTTCCTGAGCCGATCAAAACAAGCGGTGAAATTGAGCCCCAGGTGAGAGCTCACATGAACTGGATGTCCGCATATGTAAGTCATGTCCTTGTCTGAGGGCACAAGGAGTCGCCCGTCCTAAGCTTGGTGCAGCAGCGTTGCATATCTTTCCGAATGGCGTAGCCCAGCTGAAGTTTCAAAACGTTCTTTGCAGCAAGAATGACTGGCTGAGACGTGCCAGAACGTGGTGGTGGTGCTATCATGCCTGATCCCATCGCTTGCTTTACGTTCACGGAAGGGATTCGAAACAAATATTTCAGACAACTGCTTCATGAATTGCGCAGGAGCATTTGCATGCCCCTGTGCATGACTAATTTTGAAGATCATCCTCGAGCGCCATTCCCTTTGCATTGCAAACAAACCGATAACGCCATCCCATGCACTTTTCGCTCTGGTATACCCAACTCTACTCCGTCTCGTTGAGGCGCTGCTTTTTCTCGTTTCTGCCATCGGGAGTATACCTGTCATGTCGCGTCAGCTCTGTGTGCATCTGATCGAAGATTTTGGGCCCAGGGCATACTTCAGGAGCTTCTCGATCAGATCGACATGAGTCATAATCATGCGTCGGCAGCAGTAGCGCTTGAGTCCTAACTCGTCCATGGCATCTCTGGATAATGGTTAGCATCCTAAGAGGTCTCGTTCTTTCGTAGAATCCTACCCTTCAGTCTTTCTGGGGTCCGCAATCAGTTGGATGTAGCGTTCCCAAAGGTCGCCAGTGACCTATGCTAGTTAATACAAGAATTCGAATGCGTAGAAAATACGCCAACTGACCTTGCCACACGAAAAGCATCGGATTGGAATGATCATCTTGACAACCTGCGTTATGGTACCACGAAAGATGAGGCGAAGCGAAGAAAATGCGGCGCAAAATCACTGATAGGAACTCTTCGGCTCTTGGTGTTGAAAAGAAGTTTGATAGCCGATGTTTTCCCGCCACCTCTTATCTTATCGCACCCACCCAAAAAGTTCCTGGCGGGACCAAAATTTCTGCGAATGCGACTCGAAGTGTCTGTTTGCAGACGAATTGCGTCGGAAATTGGCCACCTTGATATACCAGCGTTGGTGTTTTAATCAGGCAAGATGGCTGGCGCAAAGAGTCCCAAGACTCTTGTCGATACATTGAAGAAGAGGAAGAGAGAGGTCAACGAGAGCAGCCCAAAATCGAAGAGGCAGCGTGCCGTTCGCAAAGACAATGCAGCGAATGCTCAAGGTCGAAATGCAAGCGGAGGAGAGTCCAACGGACAGCTTGTGAAGGCCAATGGAGACTCTACATCTGCCGCAGTCTCCTCCAACGTCCAGGAATCGCAACTTATCAAGGAGTTCAGCAATGACGAGGCTGGCTGGAGAGTTTCGAAACCGATGGGCGGACGAATCATGGACATCGACCCTATTCTCACTGAGGATGAGCAGTAAGCACAACTCTGATGGGGAGATTCTTGTAATCATGGAGCTAACGACTATCCAGGCATTTCATTTTGACATACAATACGTCTATACAAGTCTACTCAGCAACCGATTCGCTACTAGTAAGACGGATACCTATAAGCACTCTTGGTGCCTCCGAGACCACTGGATCAGCACCGGCGACGATCGTTGCGACACGGCAATCGAAGATAAACGCAGACTTTGTGTGGGTGGCTTGTTCTGACGGTCGCATCTACCACGTCAACTGGACTGAGCAGCCCAAGGCTCTAGCCTCCTTCCAGACGAGCACTGGAACTGCGAGGGCTATGGTTGTAGTCTCGGCTAAGATTGGTCAATCTCAAGAGGATATCGTTGTTGTCGCCGAATCAGATAAGCCCAACCGAATGGACCTAGTTGCCTATCGAGGGCTGACGGGCTCGACACCTGAATCGAAGGCCTTTGTCACCTTGAAGAAGCCGGGCAACGCTTTGCACATTCTTGAGAGCAGCGACGATGGCCAGGTCCTAGTTGGGGCCCTCAATGATCGCCTGGTGATTGGAAATCTATCGCAAAGAAACATCAGCAACTTCGACGAAATTCAGTATGACTTCTTTTCATTTGATGCTCCGGATCTCGTCACCGCGATTGATTTGAGGATCACAGAGAAGCATGCCCAAGGCAATGGTCACGGAAGCAAGAAGAACAGGCACGCTGAAGTTGAGAAGGCCGTGGATATTCTTGTTGGCGGAGCCCGCGGTAGCATTTACTTATACCAAGATGCCCTTGCCAGAATCCAAGCTTCTGGGAAGTCTAGTCCGGATAGTCCTGCTATTCAGGCGCAAAAATATCACTGGCACCGAAAGGCTGTGCACGCTGTCAAGTGGTCTCGAGATGGTTCGTTGCTTCGATTTTCGCACATAAAATTCTGACTAACTCAAAGATTCTAGGTAACTACATGATTTCAGGAGGCTCCGAGAACGTGCTTGTTATTTGGCAGATGGACACTTCCAAGAAAGACTTCCTCCTCATCTGTCGGGTATCGTGGAGAATATTGTTGTTTCGCCTACTGGTTCGTCCTACGTGGTGCACCTGGACGACAACTCAGTCATGATAATTTCTACCGCTGAGATGAAGCCTACTGCCTACGTTTCCGGTATCCAGTCGGCCGCCATTAACTCGTCGACGCCGAAGGACATGCTTGTGCAGCGTTTGTGGACTGCGAAGCAGCAGGTCAAGCGTCCTATTCCCGCAGCTATCCGACCTACCGATGCCACCAAACTCCACGTTTGTGTTGGAAATGGTCGTCAGGCGACCATGTCCGGGGAGTTCTCTGCCCCATTCCTCCAATCATTCGATCTCGAGTCTTTCACGAGCGTTTCGAAGCAAGCCCTGGCCCGTACGCAGCCGACTGATGTCAACATCACTAACAAGGGCAACCTCATTGATGAACCCCTTGTGACGCATGTTGCTTTCTCCGCAGATGGCAAGTGGCTTGCTAGCGTTGATGACTGGACACCACCATCGAGAGACATTGAGAATGTTGGAGGAGACGTAAAGGAGCAGCTTGTTCGCGACAGGCACGAGACCTACATCAAGTTTTGGGATGCGCGCAACGGCGACGACTCGTTTGCATTGGTCTCCAGGGTCAACGCGCCCCATGCTACAAGCCATACCGAAACAGTACTTGATTTGGCTTCCAACCCGGCTTCTGCAGGCTTCGCAACCGTTGGTACTGACGGATTCGTACGCTTGTGGCACCCTAGAGCCCGGCAGCAGGGCGGCATTCCCGTCAAGGAGTCGAATGGCCAAGACGCATTCTCTTGGACCTGTACTCATGTGATTGCTGTTGGCGATGCCCTGGGTCAGGACAACATCGTTGATTTGACAGACTCACCAGCACCAACCAAACCCCAGGGCTGTGTCACATACTCGGAAGATGGCTCTACGCTTTTCGCTGCTTATGGTGGTAACAACGGTGGTGTTATCCACGTCATCGATGCCACTTCTGGCGAAATCATCAAGGCTCTGGAAGGACTGTGGACTGGTCGATTGCAAGCTATCCGCGCATTGTCACCATATCTCATCGTTCTTTCCGACGAACTACGCGTCTTTGACGTTGTTGGAGACGAGCTACGTTACGGCATCGTTATTCCAAAGATCCCTGGTGTTACTGAGCTCCTGCAGCTTGCAGTAGACTACACCTCTGGCCACTTTGCTGTAACTTTGCCTGTCGGGGAGTCTTCTAGCATCGGGGTGTTTGATCCCGCCGAGCCAGAGCCCCTTCTTGTTCGCAGCACCCCTCACCGTATTGTCAGCTTGGTCTCTGCGCACAACGCCAGCGGCTTCGTTGCTCTCGATGACTCTGCTCAGATTTGGGTGATTGCGGAAGGCTCAGATCCAGCATCTGTCAGTGCTGCTCGACCACTGCAAGATCTTCATCTTGATGGCATCACTGGAGATGTGGACAGCGATGAAAAGCAGGTGGCTCTCGTCGATGAGGACGCCGAGATGGTAAGCGACGATGAAGCAGCTGGAGAGGTGGATGAGGAAGAAGACGTTGATATGGAAGACGTCGCGCACCCCACCGTCCTCCAACAGCAACATCTAGCAGACATCTTTGACTCTGCACCTGCGTTTGCCGCGCCTTCTGTGGAGGATATGTTTTACAAGGTTACGAGCCTTCTATCAACAGAGCCCTTGGCTTCTCAATCATGAAGCCTGGGCGCACATGGAGGCCGAGCTCGGAGTCGAATAGCCGCACCGGGTAAGTAGTGGGGATGGAATAGGCGACGTAAACTCCCAAGCAACGCAATGCAGAATCTGGAGCACGGATCGGCGGCCCAGCGGTCATTAGCGCATTGGGGAACCCTTTACAGTATAAGCGCTTCGTTGCGGAGATCATAGAAAGGGCGTTTTTGGCGGGGTTTCCCGATTACGCCATTTTGGCACATAAGGTGGTGTCTAGCATGCCCACCCTCTTGGATCATATAAGATACCATTTCAAAAGCATAACATCAGATCTCCATATTCGCCGTGAGCCTCAAGCCCGTATTGTGCCGTTCCTGCTAGGTTGAACACCAGTCTCTCTAGCGAGACGCTTCGCCATGTCCTTCACTTCCATTCCAGTCCTGGACTTGTCCCAGGCCGAGGACGAAGCAACCAAGCCAGAGTTTCTCAGACAACTTCGCCACGCGCTGATGGAGGTTGGGTTCCTCTATCTCAAGAACGTAGGCATCCCGAATGATCTAATTCAACAAGTCATTACGCAAGGCAAGGCCTTCTTCGACATACCGCTGGAGGAGAAGTAAGGATCACGCCACCCCGCTCGGAGATGCTCAGAAATGTTGACAGAAGATGTGTCCCAGACTGAAGATTGAGATGAAGAATGCGCCATCCTTTCTAGGCTACTCAAGGCTCTCGGCCGAGATTACGGCCGGCGAGACCGATCATCGGGAGCAGATAGATCTAGCTACCGAACACCCTATTCCTTCACCCGGCTCTCCGTTGTATTATAATCTTCTTGCGCCAAACCAGTGGCCATCTGAGGAGGCCATTCCTGGCTTCCGTGCTGCTTATACGGAGTACATCCGTCGTATGGGAACCATGTCAATCTACTTCACATCACTTATCGCCGAGGCCATCCAACTACCAAAGGATGCTTTTGACAAGTACTTTGACGATGACCAACACCACAAGCTTAAGATCGTCAAATACCCGGATCTAGCCGAACTGGGCCGAGCCAGTGATGCCCAAGGCCAAGGTGTTGGCCCGCATAAGGACAGCATGCTGACAAGTTACCTGCTGCAGGCGACGGATCATCGTGGGCTGCAAGTGCAGAACATGAAGGGTGATTGGATCGACTGTCCGGCAAAGGAGGGCACCGTGGTGGTTGCGATAGGACAGGGTTTGGAGGCCCTCACGCAAGGCGTATGTGTGTCTACGACGCACCGTGTGCTCTCACCCGGAGCTGGGTCCGGGGCACGGTTCTCGATCCCCTTCTTCCAAGGTGTTAAGCTGGATGCCGACTTTGACGAGTTGGAATCTGTGGGTGTTGGCGCTGTGCCAGAAGAGGTCAAGGAGCAGCGGCGCAAGATTGTGGAGCAGAACGGCGGGAGGATCGACGACGTTGAGTTTACGTTTAGGAAGGGAGGTGTGGCAAAGACCCTTGGGGAGGCTACACTACGGAACCGAGTGAAGAGTCATCCGGACGTCGGGGAAAGGTGGTATCCTGAGATACTCCAGTCAATCCGCGAGGAGCAAGCAGAAGCGAAACAGAAGGCCAGCGAGGTTGCCAGTGCAATCAAGACATCACCCGCCGCTGTGGAGGCGCACTAGACAATCTTGACAGTTGCTTCTCATGTTTGAGTTGAAAATTCATAATGCATGAGAATCGTATCTGCATCGTGCCTCGTCTCGCGCCACCTTTGTTCAACGCCTCGCTATATGTTCGCTTTTCTCCTTTACGCCCACCAGTATGCTCGCTCTATCAATTCGTGCTCTACGGGTACTTTAGGCCATGGTTAGGCCGCAGTGACAGTCGGGAAGCACTCGGCAAGGCCCTTGCTGTGCTTGTTTTCGGCATGTTCCAGGAGACTACGGCCCAAGAAAGACGCATGTTAGTAATCGACGCTGACACAGAGGCGGGCGCGTGGGTCGCTGCCGTCGAACCCGCGGAGATAAGGGGTGTACGAACGCGGGAGTCTTGGTTGTCTTGAGGAAAGTGGACTTGCAAATAACGCACTGGATGTCGCAAGCCGCTTGGTTCTAGACCGAGGCGTCGTTAGCATGGGATCGCCGGGGAGGGCAGGAAGGGAGCTGAAAAAGCAAGTCTGGCGAGTACGTACAACTTTGAGCTGGGACTTGGCAGACTTGCCGGCGTCCTTCTGGTTGCGCTCACGCTTCTGCTGTGCCTTGGCTCCCTGGAAGAAAGAAAACAAGCTCGTTAGCGACGAATGCTGCGGTGAATGCGCCGGCAAGACCAGGCGGTCGGGTCGGGATGGCATACGTTACCCATGATGGCTAGATGTAGTCGATATGTGACAGGAAAAAGAGTGTAACGTTCAAGGGCCGGATTCGGAGTGGTTCGGTGCTAGGCAAAGTGGTGATGATCAGGCTGGTGAAGACGAAGAGGGATGGATGGATGGATGGATGGATCTTTCCAGGGGCAGGCAGGGAAAATTTTGGCGGGGCTGACAGGCGGAGAAAATGGCTTCAGGGTAGGCTAGCAGGGATTTAGGGTGCTTGGGTGCTTGGCCCTGGGAGCGGCTAACTGACATAAACGAACCATTGCCCATTGCCCATTACCCATGCCTTAGCCCATCGCAAAGGCGCGGAATTAACAGTCAATCCAGGCATGGCTTTTTCGGTCCACACTTTTTCTGACAGGACCTTATTCTGACGCCATCTAGTGGTCCAACGGCGCCGTCGTATCAGGACGCAAGCAACGAGTCACCTGCCGCATGCCCTTGTTGGCTGGCCGTTGATCTTGGGTGTTGTATCTTGGATGCCGGCCTTCTGCAGACCAGGGAGGTCAGGTTGCTGGTTGGATGGGCGTATGGAGGGGATGGCGAGAGTCTAGCCCACCGGCAGGATAGGTACTTGCCGGTCTACTTCCTTAGCTGCTGTGCTCTGTTCTGCTTGCTTGCTTGCTTGCCTGCTTGCTTTTTCTTGATATTGGACAGGGCTACAGAATCAAGACAGATAAGAGATTTGCACATCTTCAGCGGGCAGGCTAGGTTCTGAGCTATCCTTGCTCACCGCTTGCTGAAACCTCAAACGTTGACCGAGCGTCGGATTCTCTTTTCCCATTTCGGCGTCGTCTCTGCCTTGCTCGCTCTTCATTCCGCCGGTGCCGTGCCGTGCGCTCAGTCTTCGACGTTGCGGTGGCGCGACGTTATGCCTCTATCATGGTGCTCAGCTCCAGCCCGTAAAAAGCAACCAAGCCGTCCCTCGCGGGGCTAAACTGGCGCAACCTATAGCTGGACCGACGTTGACATGATATGGTTCATCCAGTCTTGGGCAGGAAAAAGCAAAGCAAGCACCCCAACGACAGGGATGTGGTGGTAGTGCCTTGTAGTGCATGTCATGCCTGACCTGTCCTGACCTGTCCTGTCATCATCATCATCATCATCATCGTTGTCGTCGTCTCCCAAAGCGCTACCTGTCCCGACGCGGCGAAGCGAGCGGCACAGGCACAGGGCCGTTGGATCCATGGCGCGCGGAAGTGTGCCGGTGAAGGGATTGTGCATGGTGAAATATCGAAAGGATTGGATCTGACCACCACCTCCATCATCATCATCACATCGCCGTCGTCACTGTTGCTGCGTTCGTTTGGGTGAAGTTTGGGGAGCGAGGTCTGCACCCTGAGGCTTGACGATAAGCTAGCTCTTTAGGAGTCTGTGCTTCGGTGGCAGATGCAGCCAACAGTGTCAAAGTATCTCCAACGTCTGCATCTTCCCTGTCACCGGCCCAGCCCGAGGCTAACTAGGTACCTACGACTATGTACAGGAAATGACAAGGTGCCAGCTAACCTGAGGTACCTCCACCTGGTAAGGGGACATGTACCTCTCTGACAAATTGTATCTACCAGGTACTTTACCTTAGCTGGTGTGCCTTGGGAAACAATACAAGAGGAACGGGAACAAAGCTTGGGAAACCGTTCATTACTGAGGTTGAAAAATAAATGTATAGTTGATTCTTTTCACATACAGTAGCAAAATTTCCTCTTTTTGCTAATTTGGATCTAAGCAAGGCTAGGCATTCTTTGTACCTTTTACTGTAGTATTAGCTTCTACCGGTTCAACAGGCAAGTCGTGTGCAATTTCGTGCAGTACTAAAGGTAGCTCAGGTACCTTGTTCTCTTCCTCCACTCAGGTACCTGCCACAACGCGACATACCCTGTCCATCTCTCACGACACCTCACAGCAGGCAAACCGAATCTTGCTCTTTACATTTCCAGCTTTGCCACGCGTCATGCACAACATCCCGCCAGCCTCAGCAGACGTTGTTGAAAGTCACTTTTGACAAGCCAAACGAGCACGCACCACCCTCGTCCTCGTATCTCCCTCAGCTGCCGTCCAGGCCAGACGGGGTTCGGTTCCTTGCTTCCTGGGCCATCGTGCCGCTCCTCACCGTCATCAGTGGCCACTCTCCTCCAACGAGTTGTCGACTCGAGGCACCCTTTCGTCCCTTGTGCAGAGCCGTGGTGCCTCTTCTCTCACTGGAATTGCAGAGCTCGTCACGCCCAGGGCGGAACCCAGTCGATTGGTCTCCTCCTGTGCCTTCTTTAAGCGAAACGCTCCAAGGTAACCCACCCCAGCAAAACCTGGCAATTTACCCTCGTCCTTGACCCGCTTGATCGATCGTCCGGGCTGCCGCACTCGCAGACCAACTCACCCTCGGGACGCAGCGACTGGATCGGTCACATTGCTTGACCTGTGATACGACACAGCCTTGCGCAATGGCAGCACAGGGCGTCACATTGCCGGCAGATGTTGCCCAAGCCGACTTTGACGACTTGCTGGCTCGCTATCCGACGCTCATTGAGGCAATATCAGAATCCAAGCCCGGTATGATCTGTTGGCCCACCGTTGCGGTAAAACCGAGGAAATTAACCTCGTGTTGCAGTCAAGGATGGGCAGCAGACCCTCCAGCAGCTGGACCGTTTCCGCTACGGCGATGCATTGGACATGTTCGGCCGCAAGGTACCTCGGCGGTCCATGAATCTCGAGGATGTCAAGCGTCTTGTTGAGTGGAAGTTGTGAGTCTTCCATATCGTTGCCCATCCATCTCCTTTCCCGGCAGTGACCGGCATCTGCGCTCCCCTCAGTGGTCCCCTCATCAGGCCCTCCATTTGATTTGAGGCTTCTCCAACTACTCCAACTCATCACAATGCATGCTGTCCCACTTCCACTGGAGATCGATGCTGTCAAGCAGCATTCGTGGCAGCAACCTGCCTCGGCCGGGCATTGAAGTGGGTCGGCTAACGCAGATGCAGGCGGCATGGGAAGTTTCGGCCAACACTGATGAGCCTCGTGTCCTCAAATAATCCGGAGTCCACTCAGGAAATCATCCAGAGCGCCCTAGAGATCTATCGAGGAAACTCCGACGTGCCGTCCGCCATTGCTGCGCTATCCAAGCTCAAAGGCATTGGCCCTGCGACTGCCTCGCTACTGCTGACGGTTCACGACCCAGAAAGGGTTATTTTCTTTTCCGATGAGGCCTTCTATTGGCTCTGCTGTGGTGGGAAGAAGAGTCCCATCAAGTATAACGCCAAGGAATATCAATCCCTCCTCCTGGCAGCCAACAAGATGATACAACGACTTGGTGTCTCGGCAACAGACATTGAGAAGGTGGCCTATGTCATCATGAAGGGGTCAGATAACTCCGTCGGACCAAAGGCCCAAAACCCCCAGTAGCGTCGGATAAGGCAGAGGCCAGTGGGCAAACATCTCGAGCGGCAAAGCGCAGGCTGAGGTCGGTCAGTGATGCGGCCCAGGTAAGTGCACCTGCAAGGCGATCAAAACGGTCCAAGACGTAGGTTAGGTGGACCTTGCATGCAGCAAGCATATGCAAACTGCATGTTAACTTGGTCTGAAGTAACACTCAGAAGTTGAGCTCCTCCGGACCCTGGCCGACAGGAAGCATCCAGTAGCCCAAATTGCTTGAGCTCCGCGCGGCGATCGTTTGTCATAAAACCATGTGTACGGTGCAATCGCATCTAATCATTTAAATCATCCATCGTGGTTCCTAATTTGGTCCTCCTGCATGACCGGGGCCGGCCCGCCCTTGCGGCATTGCCAACCGGGGAACTATCGCAAACTCGGTGTAGTGTTCTCAGTGGTGAGATTGTCTTGACGACATTTACTGTAGACCCTGGAGCAAGGTCAGCAATCGGGGCAACTTGTACCTTCCAAGGCTGCTAGCTCAGGCGAGGAGGCATGGCATCCATGTTCGAAATCCTGGTCTTGTTCAGCTCCCTCGATCCCTGGAGGGGCTGGCTCTTGTTTGCTTCTTCCTGGCACCCCCAGAATGGTTCCTGTCCATGGAACCAAATATAAATGGCTTGGGAGCGTCCCATGGATTCAAAACGTCTATGGGTTAGCTTGCCTGTCTTAGTTGCCGACTCTCCCGAAGTCGGATCCGACCGTTGACGACATGCCTTCACTATCCGCTGGCTCATCCCCTCTCCCTCCACGCTTCTCTCAGATCAAACATGAACTGATCAATGGTAAAGAAGACGCCGTGAGGGCCTCCTGGACTCGTCTATTGGTCGAGCTTAGCAATGAAATCGAGCGGATCTCCAGGGCAGGCTCAGATATCATCCCTTCCATTAATTTCCAAGACATTGGTGACGATGGTCGAATACATGATTTCACCTCCCGTCTAAAACAATGCGGGGTTGCAGTGATTCGTGGAGTTGTGCCAGAGCATGTCGCCATGCAATGGAGGAATGAAACTAAGAGATATCTGTTCGACAACCACCAAACCGGATCCTGTGTAGGAGGTGAACCAAACGTCGAGGCCGTCTATTGGTCTCCGGGTCAGGTCAAGTGCCGCGCACACCACAACGTGCTGGCCGTTCAGAAATTCCTCATGAAGACCTGGCATTCCGCTGATCCTGATGCACTCCTCAGCAATAACTTCCCGGTAATATATGCAGACCGGCTACGAAACAGGCGTGACGGTGGTTCGAACGGTCCTACGAATGCCTTCATCGACGGCGATAGCATCGAGCGGTGGGAATACGATGGCTATGGTATAGCAAACGCCTACCAAGACATCTGGGAAGGTAACTGGGAAGACTACAACCCCTGGGAGAGCAGCAGCCGGTTGAAGTCTTCGAGCGACCTGCGTGACGGCGGCGAGAATGGCAGCATGTTCCGCATGTTTCAAGGCTGGATGTCCCTGAGCTCCCTCTCTCGCAGCAGCGGCACCCTCCTCGTGTGCCCTATGCTCCAGCTGACCACCGCCTATCTTCTCCTGCGGCCGTTCTTCGTTCCCCGTATCACAGACTGGGGACACCCAGACTTCTTATCCCCGCCAACTGGCATCTTGAGGTGCCCCTTCAGCAGTCCTACACGGAGCCACGCCGTCTTATACCCAGGAACTCAACAACGTTCTGCACCCGCATCTCCGTCTTGACGAGAGCATGGTGCCGATCCCAGACCTGGAGCCCGGAGACTACGTCGTCTGGCACTGTGACGCCATATTTGCCTTTGACCAGGTCGCTAACCACATACCCAAGCCCGACGCAACCACAACCGCCATGTACCTAGCCGTAAGCCCCTCACCGAGGCCAACGCGCTGTACCTGGCACGTCAGCGCAAGTCCTTCATTCTGGGCCTCCTGGCCCTGACTTTGGTGGCGAGCCCGGCGAGAGCTTCCACATGAGCCGTCCCGGCACGCAGGATGTCCACGATGCAGGCGGCAACGAAGGTTTGCGCGCCATGGGCCTGCAGCCCTGGGAAGAGGACGAGGCGGTGGACGACGTGGAGGCTGCCTTGATAGAGATGGCGAACACGATACTGTTCCCGGATATGTACGAATAAAAAGGGGAAAATCTTGGGACGGCTTGGAAACCGACAGGGCGTTGTGGGGAAGGATAACATGTCTTTTCTTTTAGGATGCAGGCGTTGGCCCGGGTCCCGAATAGGCTGGTACGACAAACGGGAAACATGAATAGTCTTTGTTATAGGATAGGAGAAATAATATGTCGGAGGCTTCGGAGCACGTATGTTCAAATCACAGGTAGAGTCGGCGCGAGGCGGCTGATTGCGATGTGCGTGTGCCTTGTCTCGAAAGTGAATTCATCAAGGTCCGTTATCCCTTGGTCTTTGCGAACTCCATACATGAAAGAGGAAATAACCATGCAACAACCAGTACGAAAAGAAATCCAGATTCATAATACAACTTCCCCGTAATCCTTGACTTCACCTCCTCCCAAGATTTTATGACACCATAGCCGACATAGACTCATACATGGGTGTCTTGTTTTGATTGAATGGTCAGTGGCTGGAAGTAAGAAAGCCGTTTACCGGGCCTTCTTGATCTCGCCATCCTTCTGGGTAGCAGCATACTTGTCGCTCAGCTCATCGTAAGCCTTGTTGAGCTGCTCGCTCTGCTTCTTGAGGTTCTGAAGGTCCTGCTCCTTCTTCTCGAGCTCCTTGCGCAGACCAGCAACCTCACCGGGCTTGCCGGCGACGGCGAGCTTCTCGCTCTGCTTGGTGTCTTGCTTGGTGCCCTCGTAGGTGCGGAGGCGGTCCTCGAGACGCATGACCTCAATGATCATGACGTAGGTTCGGTTGAGGATGAGAGAGAGGAAGAGGGTGAAGCCACAGAGGTACATGTTGCGCTGAGAGTAGAACTTGCGGGCCTGGACTTCGAGGCGTTCGTGGCCCATGACGGCAGCACTGCAGGTGAATGTTAGGTCAGCAATGCATTGGAGGGAGATCAGTGAAAAGGTGGTGCACATACCCTCCCTTGGTGTTCTGGTCAGTGGCAGCCGCGAGCTCGACTTGGACACGGTACACACGGTTGACGCTATCGATGAACAGGATCAGGATGAAAACGAATGTGATCTTCATCCAGTACTGTATCTTGGCGACGATTGGATTCTCGGAGATGAAGCTGTGCGGCTCACGTCAGTCATCATTGTCGCGTCATGGGCATTGCTCGGCACTCACGTGAAGATACTCCTCTTCAGGGTGAAGGGCAGAGGCACGATCAGGAGCATGAACAGCGCCATCTCGAAGACCAGCAGTACAAAAACCTAAGGGAAACCAATGTTAGCTTCAGCGTTCACCTCGTGCTCAGGCGCTCCCCTCCTCCTCCTTGCCGTCGGCTACAGTGCCATCGCGAGAGAGAGGCGGAAGGGGAGGCGCAAACGGCGGCTGCAGACGTACGAGACTGTAGTAGAGCGTCATGGTGACGGTGGGGTTACTCTGTCAGGCAGATTGGGCTGGATTGGAGGGGTAGTAGAGTGAGTGAAGCTGAGGCGTGGCGTGAGCAGCTGACGGGAGGTCTGGCGAGGGATTCAGAGATGAAGATGGAGGAAAGAAGAATGCGATTCAGGGAGAGTGACGCGGTTTTGTAGGTGAAGGAAGGACGGAGAGGAAAGGTGGTCGGAAGCTCCAACAACTTGGAAGACTTCGTGAGCCAGCAGGGGAGCTAAGCTGCTACGAGTCGAAAACGTCATCGCTGTGGCTGGAACGCCGCGTTTCTGCGGGTAGGGCCCTCCATGGCATGTGGCTGGACCCCTTTGACACATGCAAAAGTGTGGCTGGTGCCCGCTCCCGCTCTTGGACCTGTCATGCATTTCCGGCAAGACACGATGCTGCATCTGGACAGACAATAACAAAACCAGGAATTACATCAGAAGATTATATGGGCTTATCATTAATGTACAACGCAGCTAATTCGAAGATCCGGCGATGAACCAAGTTACGTGGCATCTCTCTTCTTCTTCTTCTCAGATGAATCCCCTGTTCCCTCTAGTTTACATACACTATCAATTCAGCTCCTAAACCCCGCAGCTCGTGGCTGAAGTCTTGAACGAACAACTTGCATCAGCCATGTCTGCCCTGTCTCTTCTGCACGCACAAAATGCTCCTACCGCCTACCCACCTACCCACTCACCCACTCACTCACCCACACTACCGCCGTGCTCACGCCCAGGGGTCGTCGTCCCTGAATTTCGCCGGGGTCTCCGGTTCCTTGGCGCCCTGTCCATTCTCTTCCGAATTATGACATCCTGATCTTCGTCATCTTCGTCGTCGTCGTCGTAGGGTTCAGCGTCTTCGCTATCCACGATCTCGATAACCCTATCAGCTTCATCTCTGCGGCTTCTCGCCTCATGATTTGACCCACTGGGTGTGCTCATAGAAGATGCGGTGCCAACGGTGGCGCTCGCTTTGCTCGCTTCGGTTACCGTCGCGGTCGAGGTGTTGGCGCTCGTCACGGTCATGGCAGAGGCTGCATCTGGTCTCAACGGAGTGGCATCCCGGTTGAGAGCCAAGTAATTAGCTTGCAACTTACCCCCGACTTGTTTGCGTCTGCATCTGCTGCTGCGTCGCCGGCCAGAGCCGCTGCTTGCGATGGTTTCGGGACTGGCCGTGGATACTTTCTAGGTCGTCCACTACCTGGTCGCGCTCCTCCCCTCTTGCCTCTCGTCTTTGGCTGAGCGGGACGGCTCGTAGGTGTGCTTTGTGGTAAGGGACGCAACTGCTGGGAGCCTCTCTTGCGCAGCCGACTTGCGGATCCCCGATGGGTTCGCAGCTTCCGTCTCGGATTCTGAGGCGGCGTGCGAGGTTGCATCTGTGCCGGTTGGGTGATATTCTTCCTCCTCCGAATCATCCTGTGAACGACGCTTGCGTTTCCGAGATTTCATAGATGCATCCCAGCCTTCTGCCAACTCTTCATCAACCACCTCCACAACCTTCTTTTTCGGCCCTCGTTTCTTTGGAACGCTCTTATCTGTCTTGATGACTTTCTCCGTCGCTGACTTGACCTCTACACGCTTTGGTCGACCGCCTTTGCGCTTCGTAGGTTCTTGCTTCGCTCCCGCTTTGTCATCCAGTAGCTTCTTTGTGAGGTTGGGGAATTCTTTGCCGTAGTTGAAAAAAGTTCCTCTCCGGCCTTGATGTCTCGCGTAGCCGTAAACTTGATGCGGAACTCGCCGTTAACGTAAAGGATTCGTGGCGCAATGTTGCACCCACGCTTCTCGCCCTCAATCGCATGATTGATATATCGGCTGAGGTTACCGTAAACTGCGGCGTCTACCCAGATGCCTTCGTTTTCAAGAAGAGTGAACAGATACGAGACCGTGGCTTCCTCATCGAACACGTCACCACGACGTGCTTCTCGCCTGACACCTTCGTCGTGTGTGATCAATTCGCCCACGTATTCCACAACGAACTCGTCTTGCGCAATATCCTCAGCTGTGAACAACCCATAGCCAACTCCCTCAAGTTGACTTTGGCCGAGAAGAAGCGCCTTCCTGGCTCCACGTTGTAGATCACAATTCTGACAACCGTGCGAGTGAAGCCAATCGTCACTTGAATTGGCAGGGTCAGCACGCTCCAGAACACCACATGAACCGCATAGTTCGGGGTCACACTCTCGGTTCAGCTGCACACAGATGCAAGGCCTGTCCTTTTGTTTCGGCAGACATGTCTTTCCCTGCGAGTGGCAGGCACAGCCAGTGAACTTGAATGCACAGTTATCAACTGTACATCTGCAGAATCTCTCACACAAGATGCCCGCATCGACGCAGGGACATACTCCAGCGACGCATGGCCCATCATGATAGCATGGTTCAGGAGTTGGAGCACTTCAAACTCGTGGCTGTATGTGTGATCTTGCCAGTCACCGAGTAGCATCTTCCGATGACGATCGTACCAAGGTACATTCTTCACTGGCCGGACGTCCACAGGCTCTAGTTCTGGCAGTGTCACATTTAGTGATTGGAATTCGCGGTATACGTCGCAACATGCCCGATCTAAAAACTCCGCCGCAAGGCAGATGGGATCTTTCCTCACTTTGCTGTGGTTAGCTGTCAAGAATATGGACCGTAGCACAGTATGTTCGGCCTCTGACCAGGGCTTCAACGGAGCGTCACAGTCGGAGCTTGGGTCGAATTGAAGCAAGTAACATTTCCTTTGACAGGTGCTGAACGACATGTCATCGCCGTTTGAGAGGCCGTTGCCATTTATGGCAGGGAGCCTTCTTCGTTTCAACGCATCCGAGAGACAGGAGCGCCCGGAAAGCATGGAGAATGTCCGCTTGCAGTTCTGAGCATCGTATTCACCATGTTCACAGGCATGACTGAAGCATATAACACAGCCGAGAATGCAGTAGGTTGCCAAATCCTTTTCCACAAGATCGTACTCGTTGTCGTTCTGGGTGCTGGAACCATCCTTGGCTGTGGGTTTCGAATCCATGATGTTGTCGACGGATTCATCGAGAAACAGCACGTTGCGCAACTCAAGTCGTTTCAATACAGACTGGCAATCTTTGAAAACGTGGCGGAAAGCATCTGTGAAGATACGAGCCGCCTCATCAGCGCCTGGAGCCACATCGTCCTCGTCACGATGTGAGTTCAAGAGGTTAGTTTTCTGTTGCGGGGTAATTGCGTCGTCGGGTTCTTGCTGCGCCATGTATCTGATCAAGGTCGATTTGTTACACCCAGGAATTGCAAGTTCCTCCAGCCAAGACTCGAGATATAATGACAGCGTGGCAGCGCGTTCAGAATGGACAGTGAGCAAAACCTTTTCTTCTCGACTCATCGGCTTGAACCCTGACTGGAGGTCGATATCCTCAAGCTCCTTCAACCAGAGATTATACTTCATTTCCTCGGAGCTTTCCAAGTCCCTCAAATGTGGGACGAATGTCAGCATTGTGTTTGGTGTAAGGATGTTCTTCTTGATCTCCACATGATGAAAGCGGTATGTCGGAACACGGTCCTTGTTAGTCTTGATCCGAGTCACCAAGTGATGCTCCTCTCGTTGATCTTTCTTGGTTTTAGATGTTGCTGTAGATGGCGTCAGCAGTTTCCGTGAACTTTGCTCAAGCCAAAATTACTAACCTTGAATTTGATTCTCATAGTCTCGCCCTTCTTCTCCGGCACAGGCTCTACACCTGCATTGGCGAAGAGATCTTGACCATGGTGAGTACGCCGCTCAGTTGCCTTTGTTGATTCTATGACATAGGCCGCCAACTGCGCATGGCCAGTCTTTACATCATGGTGGAAAGTATTAAGACGTTCAACAATCTTATCAAAAGTCCACTCAGACCCTAGCCGCATTTGCGACTTTGGAGTAGAAGTTTTGGCAAACGCCAGTGACTTGGACAGTGGAGGGGTTGTTTGACGTGAGGCCTCAGTTATAGAGGGCGCACGCAGGGCTGCATCTATGTCTGAATTGCTGGAGAGCGCAGGCGTCGTGGCCTTGGTAGTCTCAGAGCCTGGGAGCACACCATAGACCGAAGGGGTGCTTGCCGATACCGCCGGCGATTCAGCCCTGGGAGCAGCTCCCGAAGACGGCCTCTTCAGAGGAGGAGGGCTTATGGGTCCTCTGCTAGGCCCTGGCTCATTCATGCCTGAACGCCGTCGAGCACTGGAAGGCTCAAAGTAAGAAAAGAAGCTGTTGAGCCGAGGTGGTTTAGTGATGGGTTGGAACTCGGGTTCGGGAAGGCGACCGGAATCAGATACAGATTCGTCCCGGATGGCCGAAGAGGATTCGCGACTGTGAAAACTCATGATGTCTGCCAACGTACAGTCCCCTTTGTATAACTGTCATTGATTTTACCGACGTCAGGCCAACGCCTCACATCCTGCAGCAGAGAATGGCGTTGGGAGTTACGTATGCCGAATAGAAAATAGTGAATGTGTGGTAGCGTGATGGTTGGCCAGCAATCCTGGGCATGAACCAAGCAGCGAAGCCAAGTCGCGAAATTTTGAGACGTGAACGTATTAGAGCCAGGCTGCGCGTAGCGCTGGGGCTGAGTGCCACGGATCCGATGCAACCAGTAGGTGTGATGAGATGGATGACTTGGAAGAGACGCGGGTCGGGATTCTGGATCTCCAGACGCGTACCCAGGAGGTGCAGAGCGCGATGAGTTGTGAGATTTAGCTAGTGGCTCTACCAGGTGAAGTCGCGAGATGCAGGGGTTCGAGAACCGTGATAGGCTGATTACCTAAGCCCAGGCGCAACAGAAGGAACCTTTTATATCCATGAACTTAACCTTTTGATGCATCCTGTAAAATCCAGGCAAACGACCTGCCTGCTTAGTACCTAGGTATTTTATTCTTTTTGTTTGTGAGAAGCGATAGTATTGGCCTCTTGATTGCAACGCTTTCTGGTTGAGTTGGTTCACACTGATGCCAACTTATTCTTAGCGCATGGGACATACATCAAATGCCTAATTATGGAGACAAGTGGTAGGCAAAAGGAGGCCCCAAACTCCCTCCCCTATCTTAAGCTGATGTAAGAGCATTGCTTTTTATAAAGGACTGCAAATAACACTTATCAAATAATTCGCGTCGGAAATAATGCAATTACGTGTGAATGATATCACTTATCCATGAATATTCAATTTCAAATATGTGTCTGTATGATACTGTACCACTCATGAACTAGCCCCACGAAGCTGCTCGTCTTTTTCTTTGTTGTCTGGTAGCCCAACACCAACTTTGTGATGCCTTCTGTTCTAACATCCTCCTTGCTCCAGCAGCCAAAGCCACAAAGCGTGGAGAAAGCCCAAGCCCTTACCTCAGTGGCTGTGCCTACGTGAGGCTTTCTCCCAACTGTAAATACCCATACGCGCCAACAACTGCCGATTGCCGCATCCACCATGCTTCTTCAGATTCGTCATTGGCCACAGCGCTCAAGGATGATGGATTATCAACTATTGGCGCCGCCACTTTCAGCCGTATGAGGCTGTCTGCCTTGGTCTTGAGCTTTCACGTAGTCGGCATCTTCTCAACCAATTCCTTCCAAGTTATCGAGCCTTTGCGACTGTGATGCATCCAAATGAACAACTGCTTCCTTCCTTGGTTCAACCTACTCGTCATGGTCAATGTCTGATCCGCTCAGCATCGCCGCATCAATCGCCGGCCTAATCACTTTGGCCGGCACTATTCACTCTTCCCTAACGTCTTTTGTTGACCGTGTAGGAAATGCGCCGCAATCTGCGCGCACGATCCTCATGGAGGTGTCCATCATGCGCATGGTTCTAACGGCCACATCGGACCTCATCAACCAATTCATGGAGCTACCTTCCGCAAGGAGGGCAATGGTACAGCTAGACTGCTTGATTCTCACGGTTACGCACGCGGTCATAGCATTCTCCGACTTGGAGACGTTTCTGAGCGCCTGGCCTGCGATAGAGAAGATGTCATATTCTCCGCTGCAGAAGATTAGGTGGTCGTTGCAGGATGACAGAGCGCAGAGGCTGATTGAGAAGCTGAGAGACACACGGATTGGCCTGTCCCTGGTGCTAAACATCTTCCAATGGTGAGTTTTGTCTCCCTCTCTTTTCTTAGTTCAGTATGTGTGCAATATCTGGAACAGAGTGCTTTCGTTTGGATCTGACGAGTGCATAATAAAGCGTATCGGACTTCGGGGCAATGCAAGCACGAGACAAGCTTCAAGTAACCGTCGATCGACTCCTACAGGAGAATCAAGACCTGAGGATATCATTATTAGGTGATCCATCGATTAGACTAAATGCAGACACTGTCCGAGATTCCATACGTGCCGAGAGCCATCACATCCCAGCTCGGGTGTCTAGTGTTACTCGTTCACGAAGAACAAGTCTCCGGTTTAGTCAACCATTTGAGGCCATTCTGAATAGCACCAAAGTTTATTCTCGAGTGAGAAACACTGAATGTGATGTTTCCCTGTACACGGATCTGGTTGGCAGTCATCTTGGTAGCACATACACTGGGATAACACTGGATCGGATATCTGTCATCTCAGTAATAGCACTGCCGTTGTCTTGGTCTAGCATCATTAACACACAATGGTACAAACCCACATCCTCGGACCAAGTGGAGGACTCAACTTCGGATAAAACCTACGAATCGCAGGATACAGATAGTTGCTCGACCAAAAACCTCGTGTACCATAAAATTGTTATCCTTGGAGAGCCAGCCGCAGGAAAATCTGCATTAGCTATGCGGGTAAGATATATCTTTTTGTGAAAGAGGCACAAGACTGACAGCATGCTAATTAGTTTTGCCACGACGTATTTCCAGAAGGATTCAATGATCCAACTATTGAAGATACTTTTCACAAGACGGTGACACTTGATGATAAAATACATGAGTTGCTAATCGTTGATACAGCGGGAGCACAAGAGTACGATGAGCTTCGCAGGGATGCAATCAAAGACGCTCACGGCATCATTATAGTGTACTCTATCCAAAAGGCCAGGGAATTCAGCAGAGTTGAAGAAATACATGGCACACTGGAAGAAATGTACCAGCAATGGAATATGCCTCCTATCGTCCTGGTGGGGACTGGCATAGACAGGGAGAGCTCGAGAGCGATACCCTTTATGCAAGGCCTGAACATGGCGAGGAAGTTGGGGTGTGGATTTTGCGAGTGTTCATCCAGAGATGGTCGCAATGTTGAAGAGCCTTTTATGCAGGTTATACGACAACTGCAGACTCCGGTAGACAAAAATCCGGAAATGAGCCAGAAAGACACCAGCCCCGGGATGAAGTTGCTGGGGTGGGAACATGTGTAGGTACACGTCTGCTGGAAAAAAAACGTTACTGCAGGGTCACGGAGTAATGGTACTGGTTCAAATGGGTTGGGAATCTGTCATCTTAGAGCTGCCACAAGCCTACGCTGGAGGACATCTCAAAATGCTCCAGTCCAAAGCTACTCACGATTGTATGAATCATTCGAAGAGTCTTACGAATCTATGTATGTCCAAATACAGTTCAATTCTCTCTTTTGGAAACCGGTGGAATAAAACGGCACGAGTTTTATATGATAGTCCTTGGTTTTATGATCTCTTACTTTTATAACCACGTGTTCTTAGACAAGCTACACTGTTAAGAATAGGGGCTCAAGAGACAGTGTGACCATAAGAAGTCTTCTTTTGAGTTTGGCCAACCCCTGGGCCTAAGGTAGTTGTGCATGGGAGGTTTCCGGCATGACTAGGCAATGATGGTGTTTATAGAGACAAGGCTATGGGGGATGGTCTCTGTGTTAGTTCTAACATGGATCAGACAGACATGAGAAATACGTCCACTACTGTTGTGGGCACTTGTAGGGCGTGCATAGCGAGAGGTCAGACCATGGCCCAGTCAGGGTTACGCTGGGTCCGTTGAGCATGATCATGATCATGAATGGACATTTGGAGAGCAATGGGCTTTGTCCCAAAGGGTCAAGATGCGGAAAAGCTGCAACGCACGGCGACTAACACGTCGGAAGAATGATTTGCATTAAAGCTGGTGGATCAGATCGCTCTTCGCAGTTCTCAGGGGACGCTCAGGATGCCGATCAGGGTGCAGGCCAAGGAAACCTCCGCTCGTGTGTAAGTCGACGGCCGAGATCTGACCCAACTCCGTCATCGTTATGTTCTAGTGTGTCTAGTCTGAGACTAGAGGCACGTAGCCCGAAGTTACCGTGATAATCATCCAACCGCATTGGGAGGTTAGCGGGTCGCGCAAATGTCTGAAGACTGAAGGGACCTGAGGCTAGCACGGCACATCCTTGGCCAGCCTGGACAGTCTTGACGGAGGTACTTGGAGGTGTGAAACAAGTTGCCAGCGAAGTAGCGAAACCTCGGCGGCCTCAGACACCCATACACAATCGCCCGGCCAACCGCCCAGCGCGGGTACAGCTACCTGGCCCCAAACAGCCGCCCTCCCCAAGGGCAAGTAGCAATAGTCTGTGCGTCGCTGGTGCGAAAGAATGTGGCACAGCCCACCATTGGCTCAAGGGGATGACGTAGTCGTAGAAATCGTGCGCCAGGAGATGACGATCTCTCCGCATCGTCCGCAATCATTACATTTAGAGTCCGCCTTTCGCACATCCCTTGACGCCTCCCTTGTCAGCTCTTCCTATTCAACTTTCCACCTACCAACCGCCATCCACTCACCGCCCATCATGCACCGGACTTACTCTATGCGCCAGACGCGGGCACCCACTGCCTCGCAAATCCAGGTCCGTCGCCGGCTCAATGGCTACGCCCACGCTCACACTCGCTCCATCACCGCGGAATGCTGATCTAGTCGCAGAGCCCTCCTCCTCCTCCCTCGAGCACCAAGTCTGGCCGCTTCTTCGGCCGCGCAAACCTCGGTGAGCCACCCGCAGCCCGACACGCCCCCGCACCTGTGCGCCTGCGCCCGCGCCCTACCGGATGCCGGCGCGCCCGCTTCTCTTCGTGAATGCTCCGTGCTAACATGGCTCATCAGGTCATGCTCTCCGTCGCAATGCCGGAGGTGCCTTTGGCCCCGACCTGGCCAAGAAACTGTCTCAGCTCGTCAAGATGGAGAAGAACGTCATGCGAAGTCTAGAGCAGGTTGCCAAGGAACGCATGGAAGTTGCTGTTGGTACCACCCATGCCCCGCGCCCTCGTGACACAACAATTGACCTAGTCTACCATACAGCAACAACTCTCCCTTTGGGGTGAGGCCGGCGACGAGGATGTCTCTGACGTCACCGACAAGCTTGGTGTTCTGCTCTACGAAATTGGAGAGCTGGAGGACCAGTATGTCGACCGATACGACCAATATCGCATTACCATGAAGAGCATCCGCAACATTGAGGCTTCCGTTCAGCCAAGCCGAGACCGTATGAACTCTTCAGCTCCAACACCCAATGCGCCAATGCTAACTCATTAAACAGGCAAGCAGAAGATCACCGACCAAATTGCTCAGCTCAAGTACAAGGAGCCCAACTCTCCCAGAATCGTTGTCTTGGAGCAGGAGCTGGTCCGTGCCGAGGCCGAGTCCCTTGTCGCTGAGGCCCAGCTTTCCAACATCACTCGTGAAAAGGTCAAGGCTGCCTACACCTATCAGTTCGATGCCCTGCGCGAGCATTGCGAGAAGGTCGCCATCATTGCCGGCTACGGCAAGCACCTCCTGGAGCTGATTGATGACACTCCCGTCACCCCTGGCGAGACCCGGGCTGCCTACGATGGATACGAGGCCAGCAAGGCCATCATTCAGGATTGCGAGGATGCCCTGACAAACTGGGTCACTCAGAACGCCGCCGTTTCTTCCAAGCTCTCCACCCGCTCCCGCACCCTGTCTCAACGCCGCAGGAACAACATCCGTAACCGTGGCGAAGGCCATGACTTGTCCGGCCAGGACGTACCCCTCAACGACAGCAGCTCGTGGGTCGCGCGTGACGCAGAGGTGGATAGCGAGGAGGAAGATGAGGAGGATGACCACCGCCACTCCGTGCTGGACAGCGATGGCGGCTTGAACGGCGAGAGTCGCGGCCGCACTCAGGAGGCAGTGGTCGCTTAATGTCTAAAAAGGGTCAATTTGGATTTGCTTATGGGGTAAATGGCTTCACACAGTCGACGAGGTGGTAATAGGCGGTAATTCTTGGCTAATACAAGGGACTCTGGGTGTGGAGTTGAACCGGGGTTTAGCTGGTAGTTGCTTGGTTGTTTCTGGTTCATCCTAGTAGGGCAGCTCTTCTTCGTGTACTTTTACTCAGATAATACCACCCACTAGTGTTTTGCACGCACTGCGAAGATCTGTATTTGTGCTGGTGAAATAAGTCATGTGCTGCTGTATTTCTAAATCCCTGTCCCTGTCCTGAACGCCCCAGTGTGGTATCTCCCTAAAGTATGTTGGAATCCAGATCTTCGTGCTAAAAAGATCTCGCAGACGTCCTTAGTTGGCTGGCAAACTGCTCCACTTGCATCCTGACAATGTGATGGCCAGGAACGACGACTAGACCAAGATATCGTGATGTCATGTCCAGTGTCATGGTTCCCTGAGTTGCCCTCTCCGCCGCCTCGGCCCTCTGCTCCACGGAAGGTTGCCGGTACTCATAGGTTCCAGCGAGGACGATGTTCATATCCTATTATATAATGATTAGCACAGGACTCGTAGAAAGACCGGGTCCAAGAAAGAATATTGACGCACGGGATCTGTGCATTTGAATGACCCCCAGAACATGCGCCCATCAGTGACGGTGACCCGCAAGTTCTTGTTCAGAAGGGATGAGAGATACTCTCTCGCACTTTCTTTTTCCATTCTGAGGCCTGCTCAGGTGCCGAGGAGAAATTAATGGCACCTCGTGGACTGAGAGTTGACAATGAAGTGGTCAGTGAAATCTCCCAACGCTCTAGCGTGAGGCTCGTTGCCGACGTATTCACGCTGGCCAATCAGCGCCGGCGACAATCCACTGGAGACTTGCGCTATCGATAAGCCAGGGTAGCTGTAAGCCTGGAACGACTGCGTCACTGCACATCGCGCCGTTCACGATCCTTTCTCATTACCATCTTTTCCTTCATGTATGCTTCATCCCGAGAGTAAGACCAGCTATTTTCGGGCCGGAGCAGTCTAAATACACAAGGAAACATGATTCCTCGTCCTCCCATTTGAACCGAGCCTGTAGTTCACGGCATATCCAGCCTTTAGTGAGTAAGACGTCGCCACCGCGATCATGGGTGTGAACGGGCTTTGGACTGTCATACAGCCGTGTGCTCGTCCGACCAACCTGGCAACCCTTAACCGGAAGCGTCTGGCTGTCGATGCTTCGATATGGATCTACCAATTCCTGAAGGCTGTACGCGACAAAGAAGGCAATGCGCTGCGCAACTCTCACGTCGTGGGTTTCTTTCGGCGCATATGCAAACTTTTGTGGTTTGGAATCCAGCCCGTATTTGTCTTTGATGGCGGCGCACCCGCGCTCAAGAGGGCCACGATTCAGGCCAGAAAGCGAAGACGCGAGGGTCGACGAGATGATGCGGTCCGAACCGCCGGTAAGCTCTTGGCTGTGCAGATGCAGAGGCTTGCAGATGAAGAAAGGGAGAAGAAGAGATTCGATCAAGAGGATGAAATTATTGGGGCTCCACAAGAAGAGGCTGTTGATATGTCCAAGGTTGTGTACGTCGATGAGATTGGCATGTCGCAGAAAGACAGAGCGCAGACGAGACGATTCCATAAGCAAGATGCTTATCACCTGCCTGAGCTCGACGGTGGCGTCGCAGCAATGGGAAAGCCGGACGATCCGCGCATAATGAGCGTTGAGGAACTGGAAGAGTATGCGCGACAGTTTCACAGTGGAGAGGACGTCAACCTGTACGACTTCAGCAAGATCGACTTTGATGGGGACTTTTTCAAGTCGTTACCCCTCCCGATCGATACAACATCCTCAATGCCGCCAGGCTACGGAGTCGTCTCAGAATGGGTCTTAGTAAGGATCAGCTGGATGATATGTTTCCTGATCGCATGGCCTTTTCCAAATTTCAGATTGAACGAGTCCAAGAGCGAAATCGGCTTACACAGCGGCTCATGCTTGAAGTGGGCATGACGGGTCTCGACCTGACTCTTGGTGTTAATGGTCGGGTAGCTGGAGAAAAAGATCGAGAATACATTCTTGTAAAGAATGAAGGTGTTGAGGGTGGGTGGGCTCTTGGTGTGGTCAGCAAGGAGAAGGATGTTGGAGAGGCTCACAAGCCTATTGATGTTGATGCAATTGACATTCAGTATCAGACTAAAGACGAGGACATGGAGGAAGATGATGATTTCGAAGACGTACCCATTGAGGGCCTCAACCGACTGCCAAAGCCAAGCCAGTCGATTGTGGAGAGTCACCAAGCAGCTTTGGCGGCTGCCGAGCGCCGAAAGCACTTTTACAGACGCGACAAAGCTCCGATATTGCCTGATAATGGGGAGGAAGGCTCACTTTTTGTTGGTGGACCAGTGGAAGAAACCGATGGGTTGTTTATTGATGATGCGGCTGGAGATCTTCATCCGGAGGAAGAAGACGACATTAACAAAGCAATTGCTCTGTCACTTCAGAACCAGCACGGCGTTGGTGCAGAGTCTGAAGCTGAGGAGGAATTCGAAGATGTTCCGATTAAAGAACCAGAGTGGGTTCAGAAGTCGGCGGAAGCTCAGAAACCAATCACAAGACATAGTGGCGCTATGATTGCGCATATTGTGAACAACCGGGCGAATGCGGCTGTTCCCAAGAGAAAAGAAGTGCCAGCACCCGTCGATAGTGACAGCGACGAAGATTTACAGACAGTATTGGCGAAGTCCAGAAAAGCGAGGAAACCCCAACCTCGACCTGTTGTCGAAAACAAGAAAAATCCCTTCGATGGCCCCTTGCCCTTCCCAAAGCTCGACTGGGGCTCGTCGTTGTTTAAGAAGGCACCCCAAAAGAAAAAGGTGTCGATGGACAAAGACCAGAAGCAGCAGACGCTGAAGAGGACACAGCTGGCGGTTTCGATATAGAGGAGCAGCAAGGAGATAAACCAAAGCCATTGCCCCCTGGCTTGCGGATGAGACTGACATCCGGGAGTCATGGAAGAAGCAACAAGAGGTTGAGAAGGAGATTAACGCAGAAGACCGAATCCAGGCTGAAGAAGAGGAAAGACAACGGCAACGCGAGAGGCAGGACCAGCTGGTGGAGATTGAGTCATCCTCTGAAGATGATAGTGATGTTGAAATCCTTGATGAGCCTCCGCGTCCAGCTCGCTCCCCATCGACAAAGGTGGATAAAGCTGTTGAAGAGAGCGTTGAAGAGCCATCAAAGACAGGTGGTGAATTGGAAGTCCAGGAGACAGTTACTGAGCCTGCAGCACCCTCCCCAGAGCCAGAGCCTTCTCCAGAGCCAGATTTTGAGGACGTTCCAGTCGCACAATCTCCGAAAGCCCCTAGTGTGGCAGATCCAGAGCCGTTGCCTGATACACCAGAGCCAGAAATGGAGGATGTGGTGCCAACAGAACCACCCGCTGTCACCTTTGAGGATGCAGCACCTCTGGAACCCCAGCAGAACCTGAACCAAGCGCCAACAACCGTCCCAGATGATGATGACGACTTGTTTGCAGATCTAGAGTACAACGAGTACAGTGACCCTGAAGATGAAGAGCTTTTGGCACAGATGGAAGAGGAAGCCGAAGAGCATGCCCGGTTCGCGAGTGAACTGAATCAGAAGTCGGCGCAGCAAAACAAGGACGATTACGAAAAGGAGCTACGGGCATTGCGCAGCCAGCAAAAGAAGGATCGTCGTGATGCCGATGAGGTCACCCAGGTGATGATCACGGAGTGCCAAGCTCTTCTCCGTCTTTTCGGAATACCATACATCACAGCGCCTATGGAGGCCGAGGCTCAATGCGCAGCATTGGTGACACTAGGTCTTGTTGACGGCATTGTCACGGATGACTCTGATACCTTCTTGTTTGGAGGCACCCGCGTGTACAAGAACATGTTCAACAGCAACAAGTTTGTTGAATGCTACCTTGCTACGGATATCGAGAAGGAAATGTCACTTTCACGAGAGCAGTTGATATCACTGGCACAATTGCTTGGTTCTGATTATACAGAAGGGTTACCAGGAGTTGGACCCGTCACGGCGGTTGAAATTCTGTCAGAGTTTCCGGGCAAAAAGGATTGGAAGACTTTCGTGAGTGGTGGACTGCTGTACAGGCTCAAAAACGGACTCCTCAAGAGGATGCGTTTTCTCCTTTCCGCAAAAAGTTCCGCAAGTCGCAGGCAACGAAGCTCTTCCTCCCGCCAGGATTCCCGAGCGCCGCCGTGTTCGACGCCTACCAGCACCCGGAGGTTGATGACAGCACGGAGCCGTTCCAGTGGGGCGTGCCGAATGTAGAGGGCCTGCGCCAGTTCCTAATGGCGACGATCGGATGGAGCAAGGAGCGCACGGACGAGGTGTTGGTGCCGGTGATTAAGGATATGAACAAACGTGAAGCGGAGGGTACGCAGAGCAATATCACGAGGTTCTTTGGAGGCACGACTGGTGCGGGTGCGAGGGATGCTTTCGCGCCGCGACAACGAGGACAAACCAGCAAGAGAATGGTAGCAGCGGTGGACAGGCTACGTTCGAACGTCACAGGACATGATGGAAGCGATGGTAGTCAAGCGAATGGGTCGAGGAAGAGGCGGAGAACTGCAAGGCCAGAAGCTAACGGTGGCAACGAGGATGAAGACGGGGGCATAACATCCATCGTGTGAATGGTTTTATGACGGGCTCCTCCCGTGATATCAGGAGCTGCCCAAGAACGGTAATATTTAACGGCGGATGCCACGCTTGCGGAGCAGCGTTGGCCACTAGTTTGCTTGTCTTTCGTGAAGAGATGTCTTAGATCCGTGACAGCGAGATGATGGGGCATGAAGTGCGAGGTAGATCTAGAAGAGGCCCTTGGTTCTTTGACTTGGTTGGCCGCGGATCTAAGAAGGATGTGCATACACGTGCGTCTACAGCATATATGTGTTGTAATGTTAATACCAGCAAGCACGAGCCGTTGTAAGATGACACAATATTCGATAGAGCGTGTTAGTGACGTGCATGGTCCTTGTCAAATGAGAAGCGTCATCTAGATCTGACACTACCAGGCCGTCCAGACGACACGGCTCATCAATAGCACCATCGCGCTCCCATAGGCCCAGCCCTGAAGCGGCTAAGGTGATGCTTGGTGTACGGCTCGTCCAGTGACGGGCAGCACACGAGCTCCTTGGCTGCAGCGGTGGAGCACAGGGCACAGCTTGTCTGGCCCCCTGTCGAGATTTCGGTAGGGGAACTAAGCTTCGCGAAGGACAGGGGGTTGCTCGCCCCGACAAGCTTTCGAAGGGGAAGGATGCAGAGAAACGAAAACCCCCGGCGGGTGCTTTGCGTGTGGCCCGGCACCGGCAGCGAGGTGCATCGCTGGGCCACGGCAGACGGAGGCGGTGCTGGAGAGAGACATGCATATGGGAGGACGCCTAGGGGAAGAGGTTGGGCGGACTTGGATCAGGCCAGGCGCGTGGCCTCGTCATCGCTCACTGGAAGCCTGGAGGCTCCGGAGAAGCGTAACTGATTGTCCAGAGTAAATCTCAAAAAGCAAATTACCCGATCCCGTGGGGGAGAACGAAGTATGGGAGAAAGAAGCGATGCTAGCTTCGGTCAGCCGCTGGACGATGAAGCTGGATTGGGCTACCGAGCGGGTCGCCGCGTGCAGAAGCGTGGTGGAGCAGTGTCCAGTTCGAGGTCTCTAGTTGGGCATTTGGGGAATGGTAATGCTTGGCCTCGTGCAGAGGACAGACAGGGTCTGTCGTGTGTACTATGTATTGTGTTCTGCCTCGCCGTCGGGTCAATGGAATGGGCTATGGGAGAGCCACTGCCTCGGGGTTAGTATTGTAGTTACTGTGACCAAGCTATGGAAGGGGATGAACCTGATGGTAATGCAGTCGGGGCAAATAACTTAATGTTATTATGCTGTTGGTTGCGCTCTCGTCTCATCTCGTCGTCTCGAAATCTCGCCTGCGGCTCCGACTTCTACATACGGTACGCACATCCGATATTCATATCTGGAAGAACAGCCCGTCTCCCTCCCCGGTATCGCCATCGGTTTTGTGTGGTGTTTCGGCGGAACTACCTTTGCCCCCACCCCTTGCTAGGGTAGGGTGATTTACGAACGGAATAGTAGATCGCGTGTGGTGGTCTCTAGTCTCATATCGAGTTCGGTGGGACAAGCCGTAGAAGCATCGTGGCTCTTCCATTTGGCGTGCGACGATCACTGATCCTCCTCAACGGTTCCCAGAAGCGCAGACCGAGGGGGCTTTTTTATCAAGAGGGCTGTAACTGGATAGTGGCTGCAAGCCAGAATCCAGAATCAAATTGCGAAGCTGAGTGTTTTTTTGCCTTGGCGGTGCGGCGTCGTGACCGAACCGGTAGTCCATCATACCCGTTGTTGGCCGTTGCATCGTATCACAGCATATCGTACCAGCGACCAAGAAGACCACTCACCATCGAGGACACAGACAACGTGCTCGCCCGGGGAGCAGTAGTCTATCTACGCCACGGAACGGATATATGCCCAGGCCCCATGCCTGGTGCCTTTCAATCTGCCACGCTCCATGGACTAGCACCTGTCCTGGTGGAGGTGGAGGTGGTGCTGGTGCTGGTGGCTGAACGGCTCGTCAATGCCACCGTCAGAGGGCAAAACGCCATTTTTCCAAATACTCAAGAGAGCGAGCCCGACAATCAGTCAGCCCCTGGCATGCATACCTACATTTCACCATCGGGCCACTGATTGCCTCAGCTGCATGGGGGCCCCTTGTGCTGGACAAGGGGCATGGGGCCACACAACCAGGACTGGCACACCACAGCATTACAGTAGACCTAGTATTACAGATTACAGTACTCTGTATGTGCAGTGCAGTGCAGTCTGTACCTACCTATAGTACAGAGCATGTGCCGAGCACAGGAGCCTTCCCCTCCCCTCGTTGCCTGATCCTCCTTGGTATTTTTACTCGCAATGTTACGTATCGAACAAAGAGTCTCAAACCAGCGCCTTACTGTGCCGTGCATGCAGGCCCAGCCCTCCCCTGACTTTGCCTTACACCCTCCCCTTCGCACTCTCACACCGTCAATCCACGCCTAGAGAAGCCCTTCTTTTCCTTTCCTTCAATACTGCACAATCTCTCTGCCCCCCATATTATAATATACGAACGATCAAATCGTACACCCCTCCCTCCCCCAGCCCTTCCTGTGGCCCGTCCAGGTCCCCATAAACTCCAACCCGCGAGCCTATCACTTGAATTGCTCGTTGCACGTGGAGGCAGTTGTGCTTCGTTCGTGGTCTCCTTCACCCATGGGATGCTGTAGCCATGAGGTTGAACGCGCCCATGCAGCGTGGTTGCGGCTGCTGGGACTGGGACTGCTTCCTGCGAAAGGGCCATTTGTATATAGTAGTGTTAGACGGCTCTCCTGCCAACAAAGTGCCATCTCCTTGTTGTGAATGTTAGTACAAGAATCGTCAGTGTCGATTGTATAATCCCAGCTTACAGGTAAGCAAGATCTATATGCCGTGGTGACTTACACTGTGGACGTCTGTTTCTGCGTGTGCTCTCGAGTGTCACACGAGAGAGGGAATAGCAGAGACACCAGACGAGCAACTACACAGTCATGACTTACAACGTGATGAAATGGCAATGTCAGCCATATATCACCACCACCAAGATGATTCCAAGATACTAACATATTTGCACAATTAGACCATCACTTAACTCCCTCCGCATTGACCTCGCCGGTCACACTCCGACGGCAGCCATGGGCTACTGGCGAGACTTCGTCGACGGGCTTCGAGCCTTCTCCCCCAAGAGCGTCGCAATGTCGCCCTCTATATCCTCGGCATCATGCTCTACAAGTTCGGTCTCGAGGCCTTCAACGGCTCCATCACCGCCCTCGCCACCAACCGCTACGACTACGAAGCCTTCCTCGACCACCGCGAGAACACCCGCACCTTTGGCCGTCTGGGCCTGCTCCAGGGCCTCAACCAAGCCTTCCAGTGCGTGGGGTCCATCCTCATCGCGCCGCTCATCAAGCGTTTCCCTACCAAGAACGTTCTTGCCTGTGCTATTCTCGTTTTTGGCATTTTGACTGCCATCATTCTCATCATGGACGCTGCCACTGGCGGCACCTTTCTGCCGGCCAACTTCCGTGGTGTCGGGCATCATCCCAAGAACGACTACCACTACTACGGAGACTTTACCACAGATGGCATGATCCCCATCTACGCCATCTGCGGTATCGCCTACGGCATGGTTGAGCTTATTCGCCGTGTTATTCCTCGAGATATTGTGGGAGGTAACGTGCAAAAGTTAAGAAAGATGGATGCTGCTGTAAGTGAAGCCCCTTTTGAAGATCTCGTGATGTTTATAGGCAGACTTGAACATCTGTGAAGCTATCTATACTCAAAGATCATGGCTAACATACACCCTATAGGTTCACATCTTCTATGAAGTCTCTGGAACTGCAGCCTCTTTCATAACTGCTCTTGTCCTCATCCCTCAGATCGGCAACAACCGCTCCTTCATCATTACCCCCATCTTCTTCACTTGCGCTGCCGGTGTCTGGTTCTGCATCAGCGAGCTTGGCTTCAAGCGTGAGGTCCGCAAGGCTCTCGACAAGGGCCCCAACATCCTCAGCTCTATCCTCGGCGGCTTCATGCTCTTTGGCGAGTCCGTCTGGGTCGGCGCCAAGATCCTCTTTACCTCTCGCCGCTTCGTCTGGTTGCTGCCCTCCTACGGTGTTGCCCTTTATGCCCATCGTTACCTCGAGAACGGCATCGCGGCTCAGGTTAGCAAGCGTTACCTGGGCGAGTCCGCCTGGAGTCAGATCCTGGTTGGTGGCTCTAACCTTGGAGAACTCTTCGGCGCTGCCTTTGTCTTCATCTTCACCAACCTCGTCCCTACTCCCATCCCCTGGCTTCGACTCGACGCCATCATGTTGTTCGTTGTCTGGTACTTCCCTATTGGTATCCTCCTTCTGGTGATGTCAAGTACGCTTGGCAGGCCGCTGCCACTCTCATCCCCGTCTCGATGGGCTGGGCTGCAGGTGATGTCTCTCTGGCGGCCTATATTCAGGCTGCCCTCGGCCGCCGAGAGTCTGAGTCTCCTCGCGTGTCTGCGCTAGGTGCTGTCATGGCTTTCCTGTACTGCTTCTACGTCGTCACCTACGCCATTGCCGGCACCTTCCTCGGCCGTTACCTCGACGCCATCTATGACGAGACCGGTGGTTCCAAGAATGGCGGAAGCATTAGGTCTGGACTCGTTTACACTGCTGGTGTTCAATTCACTATCATTGGCATCCTTATCTTTGCTTCTACCTTTATTCCCGAGGGCTCCTTTGCCTTCAACCCTCAGAGACTCTTCAATGAGGACCTGGACACGGACATTCCTGAGGATATGCCTGCCGAGCGTCTGAACTCGGTGGATGGTGAGAGCATTCGAAGGGACAATAAGGCCAGAGCTTCTTCTACCGCCTAAGAGTGGCGTTCATTCACCTTCACGATCTTTATTATGGATTGTGTTTTTCTTTTCTTTTATTTGTCAAAGCGAGCGTCCACATTCTTTAGATACACTGGTAGAAGAGACACAGCAATCTTCTTACAGCAATTGGCAGATAGAATTGTCATTGGTCGCTGAACAGGGAGGGATAGTTCAGTTTTACATCTGCAGTGGCGGCTTACATGAGAGCGCTGTTTGTTCAGTCTTTCCCATAGATCAGGATACCCAAAATCATTAATGCACATTTCGTACATAATCTCGTTCTCAATGCGTCAATCTTACCCCTTTGCTTCTCCTTACCATTCGTGCAACGCTATTTGGCTCCTATCCGGTGTGGCTGGCGATATTGTGACCCTCGTGCTCGAGGAACCAAAGTTCAAATCGCGGACAACAAGCTCCTGGGAGTATCCGATAGGAGATTGTTTTCTTTGGTACTATGGTTCGCTGACACACTTGCGTGGTATTCCACTGGTCATACCTTGACGGTGGGCGCCACGAATGTTGCTGACTCCCACATCTTAAAACGTCGAGTTCGTGTAAGTCAGCTCCGTTGGTGGTACAGACAGGGATACCCAAACACTATCTGAACCGCTCAACCCTCGATATCATTGTCAATCATTAGAGGTCTGCTCTATCCACAAACATGGTTTGGCGTTCAATTCTTAACTGTCAAGACAGACTGGCATACAATTCGTGCCATCAACACCAAATGGCAGTGCAATCCTGCACCCTCCATTTCATAAGGACCCATGCACACACCCTCCACCATGATAGGATGAGCAACCTTGACCAACTTGGAGCCTATTTTCGTACACCAAAATTACTGGAAATGACCATGCGGCTCCCTCCAGCATCCAATGCATGCGGCCCGTGCCTTGTCGGCGACTTGCCGAACGTCTTTTGTGTTTCAGGATTCGAGGCTGCTGAGAGGCGTCTGTTATTGAACGTGTATGCGTTCGCTTTGGGACGTGACGAGATCCTGTCATCAGCCTGGCTGTGGGCGGCTCGGACTCCTCTGACGTAGCGTCAGACACCTTACTCCATGTTTCACAAGACCTGCCATCAATCGATTGGACTACGGTGTATGGCCTCGTGGTAACGTATCAATGACAGACTCTATCTACTTTCCTTTCAAGATGCTGGTGTAGCTAGTGTGTAGGTAAACAGAACAGAGGCTTAGTCAAGAAACCAACATATGGCTCCTAACACTTGGACAATGCCAATTAAATAAGTTATTGTGTAAGTGAAGTATGAATGCGGCCATAGGTATTGGTTCAATGTCTTTACTCCAGGGTAGGCCAAACGCTCAGAGCCGAGTTGGCAACAAAGAGCCTCCGGCACCAAAGTCCTCAGACTAACCGGCCCGGGTTAAACACCGGCTCGAGAAACGGCTGCTCACGTGCCAGCAATTACCCCATTGACTGCATGTACCTTTTTTATGGAATCGCGAATGCACCTGGGGTAGAAGCCCACGCGCATCACCACTTTGGAGCTCTTCGTTTCTCCCCGACGCACCCTCGCCTGTTCCCTCCCCGTCGTCCGGACTGCGCCAAGGAGAAATCGCCATGGACCAACGTGAGCTCGAGTCGCGCGTCAAAGCGCTGACCAAGTGTGTCGCCGCGAACGAACCCCCGAGAATGCCCTGAAATTGCTTGAGAGCCTGAAGAAGGATGCCTCCCCACTGAGGAGATGCTTCGGGTAAGTGACGTCGCGCAGGTCGCATTCCATTAGCAGGTTTTTGCAAATTGCTTTTGTTTTTGGATTTATTGTCATGTATTGGCTCGGATTATGATATGCCGAATGCGCAAGAGACGACTATAGAATATCGCATGGCCATGAGTCTCGATGCTGGGACCGTGTATGCTTGCGCATATCGCCATGTTTTCCTTGGCCCTGCTCCAGCATCTATGGAATATTGCATCATTTCTTTCAGGACAACGACTTACACAAAAACAGGCTACAAGAGCAGGTGTATTCGTGGGAAAGCTCCGATCGAACCCAAACAAGGACATCGCCCGGGCCGCATCGGAACTCGTCGCAAAATGGAAGAAGCTTGTTGAGCAGGAGAAGAACTCGAAGCTGCACAAGTCAAAGATTGGTTCACCGGCGCCAGCACCGGCCTCCTCTCCGCCGCAGCGCCTGCCGCCTCGGCTGGCGGAGCCAAGAAGACGTTCAAGGGCGATCCCGAGAAGCGTCGATACGACGCCGATGGCGTGGACATCAAGCGCACCGATTCCACCGTCCGAAACCAGTGTATCGGTCTGATCTACAACGGTCTCGCTTTCCGATCAACCGAGTCCGAGTCCGACGTCATCTCCAGGGCGGTCGCCGTCGAGAACGCCGCCTTTGTCCACTTCAAGGGCGAGGGCCCTGAGTACAAGAAGAAGATCCGTTCGCTGTTCGCCAACCTGAAGAACAAGACCAACAAGGAGCTCGGCCGCAGGGTCATGTCCAACGACATCACGGCGGAAAGGTTCGTCATCATGACGGACGAGGACCTCAAGAGCGAGGACCAGCGTAAGATGGAGATTGAGCTGGAGAAGGAGAACATGAAGAAGGCCCAGGTCCCGATGGCCGAGAAGAGCATTAGCGACAGTCTCGAGTGCAGCCGTTGTAAGAAGAAGAAGGTCAGCTACACGCAAGCGCAGACGCGGAGTGCTGATGAACCGATGACGACGTTTTGCGAGTGTATGAACTGCGGAAACCGATGGAAGGTTTGTGAACCCCCTAATTCCTACGTGTTTGGCAGCCGAGTTAACATTTTACTCCTCTAGTTTTCGTAAAGAGTTTACGTCTGGCGTTTCATTTTCGCAAGGCCAGAGGTTTCTGCCTTTCAATGGGTTTCGTCTTGGGTGTGGACACGGGACGAGGAGTTTCTGGGGAAAAGAGAGCACACAGTTGTACGAGGTATTAAAGTCTGCGATTCCGGCGTGTCATATTCATTATTACCCAAGTCTTACGAAGCGATATCCAAGCGCCAGCCATGGTTGTGCAGGCTTATAGAAGGCTCGATATTAGAATTCCTCGGGTTGCCGTGCGTCTGTTCTACAGCGCACCGGCTCGGTTTTTCTACTCCAAATCATTATCCTGTTACTGCGTTTTGGGTATCCCCAACTCTGCAAAGAGGTCCGGCACCGTGTCGACTCCTTGCTCTAGTCCCAAATCCTTGATGCGCTTCCAAAACTTGCTGAGGTGACGTGTGCCCGAGTCGCAGAGGATCGTGACGACCTGGCTTCCGGGCGGCAGGGTCATTGCCGTCACGACGGCGGCGACACAGTTGACCGAGCTGCTGCTGCCTACGAAAATGCCGTCGTTTTCGACGAGCCAGCGCGCCATCCTGCAGGCCTGGTCGTCGGTGACACGGACGGCATCGTCGATCAGATCCCTACCAGCCTCCAGGTTCTCCGTGATACGGTTGATACCGATACCCTCGACGATGGAGTCGACTTGTTGTCGGCGCCGCGTTCCTCCTTTTCGGTCGGGGAATACATGACGCCGTGCTTAATCTTATTGTAGAGCCCACTGCCCTGGGGATCCGCAAGGACAACCTTCATATTGGAAAGTTTCTGTTCTTCCTTGAGATACTTTGCAACACCGGATATGGTGCCTCCCGTACCGGCCCCTGCCACAAAGGCATCAACTTCGCCGCCGGTTTGTTTAAAGATCTCCGGGCCCGTGCCGTTCATGTGGGCCTGCCAGTTAGCCGCCGACTCAAACTGATTAGCAAAGAAGCCCCGGCTGCCATCCTTGGAAGAATTCGTGTGCTCAATGGCGCGCCGCCTAGCAAGGTTGACGAAGTGGTCGGGGCTGGTGATGGGGGCGACGGCGACACGCTCGACGTTTGCGCCCAGGTGAAGGAGCAAATCGGACTTCTCGTAGGCCTGGTCGTCTGGCATACAGATATGGGCCTTGTAGCCCAATGCGCGTGCAAGGCTCGCCAGTGATATGCCTGTGCTACCGACTGTACCCTCGTAGATGGTGTCGCCGTGGTGAGGCCGCAGCAAGCCTTGCGCCTCAGCCTCTCGGATCATGTTAAGGGCGACACGGTCCTTGGGGCTGTTCCCAGCGCCATTGAGCAGTTCGGCCTTGGCCATAATCGTACGGCCTGTAGCATTCGAGAGCGAATGGATCTTTATGAGCGGTGTGTTACCGATACACGCCTCGATGCCCTCCGACGCCGCCGGCTCCGGGGAAGGGGTTGGATTCTTCTCATGGTCCTCGAGCTTTAGCGGAGGGCCCCAGAAGATACTGCCCCTGCGCGCAGCTATCGCCCGCGATCGCTTAGATTCGCCGCGGTGCTGTTGATACTGGCGCTCAAGGTCCGGATAAAAGTCCTTGAAGCCAAGCGTTAAGAATATGCCGGCCGTAAAGGCCACAGCCAAGGCTGCTGAGCCATAGGCCTTGGGATGATCGCTCAAAGACATGATGCCCGTGACTTAACAGCGCATTATACAGTGTGGTAAAACATTGTCCAGCGGCGGACGTGTGTTGACGGTTGTGTCGCAGGACGACTTGTATGTGTGACGTTGATGATGCAGAAGCCCGAGCATCGAAATAATTTTGGTTTAGGTCCCTGACTGGCTAAACTAAACTGATGTCATGCGACACCTTCCTCTAACCAGCCTAAGCAGGGCCCTTGCAGCGGCATTCTTAGTGGCTGGAGCGCGCTGTGGCAGAGGCTTGGCCTTGGGCGGTTTTCAGGAACCGCAGATACGGAACATTCGTCCTTCCGGGGCATGTTTCTCTGGAGCTCGGGCCATCGACAGTCCATTGTCCATCTATCCACAAGGTAATCCAGCCTCGAACATTGCATGCATGCGCAAGCACACTCGATCATGGATTCCCCATCCTCGCGCACCTCTTCCGGCAATTGTTCCGCCATCGACCCCGCGGATGCCAGAACCGCGTTGCTGAGCTGGGAAGCCGTCTTGGCCGACACGCCCATGGCCATCACCGCCATGCCCACCTACGCCAACAGAGCCGCTCGTACGCGGTTCGTAGCTCCTCGACCGCGGCATGAAGACGAACGAGAGTCGGTGGCAGCAGCGTACCCATATCCTCCCCAGGACCGCAGCGAGGAGTTTGCGCAGTATCCGTACATCTCCATGCAGGAGCTGAAGCAGCAGACGGAACGGCCTCGGAAGGTGAAGATGCTGCTCCGGGACTTCATAGATGGTACGGACCCGGGCGACCCAATGCACCAATTGGTTGGAATACAACCTCGGAGCTCATGAGCTAACATATAACCCTTCAGATAGTCTGTACAACCCTTCCTATGGGTACTTCTCCAAGCAAGCCGTCATCTTCAGCCCCGGCGAGCCTTTCGAATTCAACACCATGCGCGACGAGCTGGAGTTCCAGTCCGAGCTGGGCCGCCGGTATACAGAGTTTGAGGATGCGCTAGACGAGACCGAGGGCGAGAACCCGACCCGCCAGCTCTGGCACACGCCCACCGAGCTGTTCAGGCCTTACTACGGCGAGGCCATTGCGCGATACCTCGTCTCCAACTACCGCCTCACCACCTACCCCTACCACGACCTCATGATCTACGAGATGGGCGCCGGCCGCGGTACCCTCATGCTCAACATCCTCGACTTCATCCGCGCCGTCGACCCCAGGTCTACGCCCGTACCAAGTACAACATCATTGAAATCTCACCCGCCCTCGCCGCCATGCAGAAGCACCACCTGCTTTCGACGGCCGAGTCGCGCGGCCACATCGACAAGGTCGAGATCGTCAACCGCTCCATCTTCGACTGGGACCAGTACGTGCCCTCGCCCTGCTTCTTCCTCGCCATGGAGGTCTTCGACAACTTCGCCCACGACGGCATCCGCTACGACGTCGCCACGGGGAGCCTCTCCAGGGCCACGTGCTCATCGACGGCGACGGCGACTTTTACGAGTTCTACGTGCACGAGCTCGATCCGCTCGCCGCCCGCTTCTTCCGCGTCCGGCATGCCGCCACGGGCGGGAACTATCCCAAGCCCTACCCCACGAACCCCATGCTGCGCTACCTCTCCACCAAGATGCCATTCGCGGCGAACCTGTCGGACCCGGAGTTCATCCCGACCCGTCTGATGCAGTTCTTCGACGTCTTGGAGAAGTACTTCCCGGCGCACAGGCTGCTGACCTCTGACTTTGACGCTCTGCCCCAGGCCGTCAAGGGCTTGAACGCACCTGTTGTCCAGACGCGGTACCAGAGGAAGATGGTGCCCGTCACGACCCCTCTGGTAAGTTTCACTCCAAACTTCCTCCTCAGCACGCTAGTTTACTTGATACTGATTTCCCACCACAGGTTCACCAGGGCTACTTCGACATCCTTTTCCCTACCGACTTCCGTATAACGGAGGCCATCTACCGCGCCATCACCGGCAAGTTGACACGCGTCATGTCCCACGGCGACTTCCTGCGGCACTGGGCGTACGTCGAGGAGACGACCACGCGCAGTGGCGAGAACCCATTGCTGTCGCACTACAAGAACGCCAGCGTCATGGTTACTGTATAATAATGTAGAGGCTTAAAACATGTAAAATATAGTACACTTCATAAGGAGCATATGCCGGATGGCCATAGAGGAAAGAAATACCCCTTTGCAACTCATAAAGTCAAATAAAGAATCGCGATGCCTGTGATGATGCCCGACGCAATGAGGGATATAAGTCTATTTTTGATTTTGCCCTTTCTGCTGCGTACTTCCTTGAGAAAAGCAGACTACATGCCATACCCTACCAATATCCAGTTGCCCACCGACCTTGGTCGTGAGATGTGACAATCTCAAACAGAACCCCCATGAAAAAAACAGAGAAATTTTTGGAAAATGTTGTTTTTATTGGATTTTTTGTTCTTACTTTTTAGACTTGGCTTTTCTTACAGCTTGAGCTTCTCGCTAAGCCACTTCGTCGCGGTCTCAACACCGTCGTCGATGTTCTCAGGCTTGGTGCCCTGGCCCTGTCTCGAGGGCTCCTTGCCTCCGGAGCGGCCGCCAACGACCTCGGAGACGGAGGCAGCCCACTGCTCGGCGGTGACGCCCTGAGAAGAAAGGTGCTATAGGGAAAAAGTTAGCATCGGCATGTTCGTATTAAGGCATGATCCGCAGCTGTAAACACTGAAGATACGAGATGGTGACTTACCGTTCCGACGAAAACACCGTGTGCAACGGCGCCATCCTCCTTGCCACCACCGAAAATGTACACGGACTTCTCCTTGTCCTTGCCCTGGAAGTGCTTGATGACCTCGGTCAGAGCCTTGGCGTTGGCGCCAATAGGCAGGCGGCCGATGTACCACTTGGAGCTCTCGTTCTGCTCAAAGTGCTTCAGCACAGCGTCAAGGGCAGTCTTGGCCTCGGCCTTCTGGCGCTTCTTCTGCTCGTTGACGACAGAAGTGGCGATGGCGGTGAAGCGCTTGTTGAACTCCTCCTTGGTCAGGGTAGAGATGACAAGCTGGCTCAGCTCCTGGGAAATGTTCTTCACCTGGGCCTCCTTCTCAGGGCCGAAAGGCAGGCTGTCGAGGGCGTCGAGCTTCTTGGCGAACTCCTCAGCATCACGCTGCACCTGGTGAGCGGCCTCACCTGTGTAGGCGATGATACGTCGAATACCCTTGGCGATACCGCTCTCCTCAACGATGACGAGGTCCTTGATCAGACCAGTCTGGTCAACATGAGTGCCACCGCAGAACTCGACGCTGTACTTGCGCCACTCCTCCTTCTTGGGGTCCGCAAGCATGGTGTCGATATCCATACCAATGGAAACCACACGCACGGGGTCGGGGTAGGTCTCGCCGAAAACGGCACGAACACCCTCGATCTGACGAGCACTATCCAGATCGACATCCTTGCTGTAGACCTTGGAGTTCTGACGGATGTAGCCGTTGGAACGCTCCTCAATCTGCTTAAGCTCGTCGATCTTGACTCCAGTCTTGTGAGAGAAGTCGAATCGCAGCTTGTCATTGTCGACAAGAGAGCCCTTCTGGTTGATGTCGTCACCGAGAACCTCACGCAGAGAGTGGTTCAGGACGTGGGTACCAGTGTGGTTGTTGCGGATAGGCGAGCGGCGGAGCTCGTCGTACTCGCAGATGACCTGGTCACCGGCCTTCAGGGCGCCGTACTCGATGTAACCGCTGTGGAGGATGTAACCGCCAAAGTTCTGAACGTCCATGACCTTGAACTCGGCCACATCGTCAATCACTATTCGGCCGGTATCAGCAACCTGTCCACCAGACTCGGCGTAGAAGTTGGTCTTGTCGAGCAAAATACCAACGGCGGTGTTCTCGGGGATGTCCTTGGTGGACTCAAGGAAGGTCTTGCCATCAAAGATGAGCTGCACCTTGCCCTTGCTGTCGCCCTTGGAAAACTTGGCCTCGTCGTCGGTACGAGGGACCTGTCGCTTCTGGTCAAGCTCGGCGATCTGGTGCACGTCAAGCTTAGCAAAGGTATCAACAGACTCCTTGACGGCCTTGCTAGCCTCACGGGCCTTCTCCTTGGCAACGTTGACCTCGGCCTCGTCGATGTCTAGGCCACGCTCCTCAGCCATGAGCTTGGTAAGATCGACAGGAAGCCGAAAGTGTCGTAAAGTCGCCAGACGACGTCACCCTGCAGCTTCTTGACATTCTCCTTGACGGCAATAGCAGCGTACTTCTCGAACTGAGCCTCACCACGATCCAGGGTACGGGAGAAAGCCTCCTCCTCCTCGTCGAGGATCTCCTTGATGTCCTGCTGCTTCTTGACAAGACCAGGGAACTGCTCGCCCATCTGCTCGACCAGGGCGGGGAGAATCCTGGAGAAGAAGGAGCCAATCTCAGCGTTCAGGTACTTTCGGGCGTATCGAACACCACGTCGGAGGACTCGTCGGACAACGTAACCACGACCGTCGTTGTTGGGCACGGCGCCGTCGGTGATGGCAAAAGACAGAGTTCGGATGTGGTCAGCGACAACACGGTAGGCGGTGTCAATACCGTCGACATCGTCCTTGCCATACTTGTCGGTGTAGGGTCTTGAACCGGTCACTTCCTCGATCTTCTTGAAAAGGGAGTGAAGCAGTCGGTGGCGTAGTTGGAGGTGGTATCCTGAAGAGCAGAGACCAGTCGTTCGTAGCCCATACCGGTGTCGATATGCTTGGCGGGGAGAGGCTTCAAGCTCTTGTCCTTCTGACGGTCGAATTGCATGAAAACGAGGTTCCAGATCTCGACAACCATGGGGTCGTCCATGTTGACGAGGCTGGCAGCGTTACGGCCGCCAATCTTGTCGTAGTGGACTTCGCTGCAAGGACCGCAAGGGCCCTGGTCACCCATCTCCCAGAAGTTATCCTTCATGTTTCCGGGCAGGATGTGGTCGTCGGGGACACCAACGGCCTTCCAGAGAGCCTTGGCCTCCTCATCAGGCTCCAGGTTCAGAGCAGGGTTGCCTTCGAAGTAGGTGACGTAGAGTCGCGTGGGGTCGAGCTTGTAGACGGTGGTCAAGAGTTCCCAAGCCATCTCGATACTCTCCTTCTTGAAGTAGTCGCCGAAGGACCAGTTACCCAACATCTCGAAGAAGGTGTGGTGGTAGCTGTCCTTGCCGACATCGTCGAGATCGTTGTGCTTGCCGCCGGCACGGATAACCTTCTGGCTGTCGACGGCGCGCTTCAGGTTGTACATGGGATCGGACTTGTTGACGGTTCCGAGGAAGATGGGCTTGAACTGGTTCATGCCGGCGTTGGTGAAGAGCAAGGTGGGGTCATTGTGAGGGACGACGGAGCCGGAGGGGACTGCGGGCAGGCGGTTAGCGGGCGAAACATGATGACGAAGTGGTGAATTGATGAAGCAGATGATGGGATCCGTAAAGGTGAAGAGGTGGGCATAGGTGTAGGAGTTTGGGCGGAGGAAGTTTGCGGCGTCGTGGGCGTGGTCGTGGGCGTGGGCTCGGGCTTGGGGTTTGTCGCATACCTAGAGTGTGACCCCTCTTCTCGAAATACTCAAAAAGGTCTGGCGCACGAGCTGCGCGGGCCACTGAGTCTCCGCCATGACGGCGGTGGAGCGAAAGAGTCGCTTTGAGAAGATTGTAGAAGGGAAGTGGACGGGGCGAAATTTGGGAGAATCAGCGTTGGTGCGTGGAGAAGTTGGTTGCGTTGTCGTAGTTGTAGTTGTGGTTGTGGTCGCGGTTGCTGTTGCTGTGGAGGAAAGTGGGTGGCGGCTCGCTGGAGGCGGTACCGGTGGAAACTTCTACAAGAATGAGTCAAGAATACAAAAGGCGACCGACGGCGCCAGCTCCAACCAGCGCCGCCTCCGCTCCCGCATCTGGCCGAACTGCTCCACGACAACTGCATCCTTATCTTCACTTCACTCTGCTTGGGATATAATCGCACGCCCACCCCCGCGCACCCTATCGATCCGGTCCGTTGGGTGAATTGAATGTTTGGCGCTTTGGGATAGACAAGGTTGGGGGTTAGACGGAAGAAGGGAAGGAAGAAAAAATTATTATCAGCGATAAAAAAGGAGACCGAGAAATGATGATGCTGCACGGGTCGTCGCAATCTCCCTCGCCCATGCCGCTCACCATTGACGCACCACCACCACCACAGCCGCTTCGTCGCAAGAGGCCGGCTGAGTCACAAGACAATGAGCGTCTCTCCAAGCGCCTTAGTTTGTTGAATTTAGGTATGTTGCCTGTTGTTGCACTTTCGTGTTTGCCCTGTCGTCATCCCTGTCTTGTCCTGGCCGCTGTCGCAATACGTCGCTAACACGTGCGCTAATAGAACAAAACGGCTCCAAGCTCTACGTACCAGTCGAGACGCCCTCTGCGGTCGCACAGCCGGCCAGCGAGGGCGTACCATCGCAGTCAGTCCAGGACGACTCGATGCAGCTAGAGGATTCCAGACATAAGGTCTACATCTACGACATTGACAAGGAGTTATCCGACGAGACCGACAATGACGCGGGAAGCTCATCTTCCTCCCAGACATAGAGAAGCACCTTCGCGACAGTCGCATTCCCCGCACATCCTCGCAAACAAAGACGGCGAGCTGGCTGGGATGCAGCTGATTCTCTACAGCGACCCCAAGTCTTTGTCTATCCCGGAGTCAAAGGACAGCGTTCGTAAAGCCATCATCGAGGCGCGCCACCGACACCGGGAGAACCAACGACTGGAGATGCTGGGCTCTGCGACGGTCGACAACGGCACTCTGGACTCGAGCGACCAAGTCATGGAGGTCGAGCCAGTCGTTGCAGGTGATGACGCTGACGTGATGGAAATGGATTGACGAAAACTACAACGACCATGTGGGATACAGGACCTCCATGCATGGCTATATATATATACCCTTGGGATGTTTGGAGTTTGGGGTTTGGACGGCTAGTTAATTTCGCTGATTTTGTACCAGAATTCGTCAATAAAGATATATCTGCTTAACGCTCAAGAAACCACCATCATGACCCGTGTCACCCATGAGTTCGTCCCTTCCATAGCTAGTCACCTATGCCAACGGTTCCAGCCCGGATTGGCCCTCGCGTGACCTCAAATAGGAAGAAGGAAAATGTAAACAACTCCGTGCATACTAGCCCACGTCGCTTTATCCACATCACGGCAGCGCAGGGCGTGTGCTTGCAGGAGGGGAGGGCCCGGAGGAGGCTGATAGTCCGGCGCATCGTCCGCTCCCTCCGCAGGTCGTCGAGTCGGCTCGCCCCTCCACTGTGACGGGTCCGTCTTGGTACCGGCCGGTGCGGGTGCACCTCGTAGAAGGGAGGTCGGTTTGGATCGTACACTGGTGGCGGCGCCATGTTGTACATGTTGTAGACGCCCTGCGGGTATGGCGCGTTTCCTGCGTAGTAGGGGCCCTGCTGCGCTTGCTGACGGCTGGCGACCATCCACTGGTTGGACATGTTAGTATATTTGCTCTCTTCTCGTCGAGTCTTTTGTAGAACTCTTGGGTAGGCTCCTTACCCGGTGATATCCCAGCGGATCCAGCCCCTTCTTCATCCTCATTCTCGCATGAATATAACTGCCCACGAGAAAGCCGGTGGTGAGGAGAAAGAAGCCCGCCAATATCGAATACTTGACAATCATGCCGGTCTGGAATAAATCAGCAACTATCACCAGGAACTGTCGCGCACTTTCTCTTACCCGAGTCCACCACCAAGGTATCGGCTGGCCATCTTGGATCACCCAGCCCACAGGGACCACAACCTCCTGGTTCTGCCTCTCTAGTAGTATACCCATCATGTGCCTCGATCGCTTATACAACCGGATGTCAAATATGTTCACGAATGAATCAACAAGAAATTATTATGAGAAACAAAAAGAAAGTAATATTGAACTAGAGGGCGATCCTGTGGCACCACGCCGGGTCAAATACGACGCACGACGCCAACGGCCGAGGCCGGATATTGGTGCCGTGGACGCGAGGCTTGTAACGGCCCTGGCCTGTAGCTCGTAAGAGACAGCCATCAAATTCGTCGATGCCGAAGGGTTTCTGCGGCAGATGCTGTTGCAAGGAGTTTCGTGTTTCACCTACGCCCAGCCCGGTGGGAGGGCGGATCGGCATGTTTGAGCCCAATGACATAGATTACAGGCAAACTGCCTTCTAGCGTTTCTTTCTTAAGAGGGTTACGACGCTGCTCTGCATCCTACGAAAACCACCATCATGCGACGAGAGCGTGTGCCTCTCTGCCTTGTTTCGTCTTTAACCATCCTTTGATCAAGGCGTCGAGCTAGCAGAGCACGCGGGAACCAGATTGGCTGCATCGTTTAGCAGGCTCTGACTGCGACGGGGTTTGCCTCAGTCCTCCAAAGGCTCACTCACGTCTCCCTCGGGAATTCAATGGCCGGAGCCCACAGCCAACGGCCCACAGCGACCTTGGTTGCCTCTCCGAAGAACTCTCGGGCTCCTATCACGCTCCGGACCAACGAGAGGCTTGCCAAGTTGGGCGTCTCACAAGCCACGCTGGAATGAACACAATCAGCGCAATTCATGTCTCGGTGCTTTTTCATTGTTCTGGATGCCTAGAGATACCTCCCTGGTCTGAGACACGACAACCGCCAGTTCAGGAACGTATCCAGTGCTTGAGCATACCACGCGGGGAACCCCGGCATTGCTGCCGAGATTTAGCGTATGCGGCTTCGACGTCTACCATGAAGTAACCAACCGGAAGCGAGCCTCTCGTAATTCACGCTTTTATTTCGTATGTAGTCCAAATCAACACTAAGTCAGTACACGCTGGAGATGCTACTGATTAAACGCCCACCAATCTATGCACAGATCCATTTACAACCCTAAACCACCAGCAGCCCATGCTGGGAACGCATCACCGCCCTCGCCCCGGTTGTCTTGCGCCTGGCGTGGCGGCAAACCTTGCTCTCGCCTCCTGGCATCCTCAGCTTGCGCGTGCGCTTGTTGCATTCTCTGCCGCCACCATAACAAGAACACCAGACAAACGGTGATGCCGATGATGAGAAGGCTTTCCATCACGCCTGCATCGTCTAAGTCGCCACTGTCGTGGCCTTCATACACATCGTCATCATAGTATTCCGCATTTTCATCGTAGCCGTAGCCATCATCCTGGAAGAAGTTGGCGATCCATTCAGAAAGGGACCAGTTCTTGTCTTGCTCTGTTGCGCCAAGTTAGTGATGATAAATAACGAAATTACAAGCGCCAACTTACCCGGCTCATCTTGGATAGAATGGATTGGGCCGTTTGTGAAACTGTTCCAGGCGCTGCGCACTCTGAGCTTAAGGAGGCTGAGTGTCACAGGAAGGTACGCTTCGTCATTGATTTCTAATGCGTGGTCGTAATGGCGTTTTGCAAGGTGGAAGTCTTGTGTCAACCCGATACCATTCTCGTGCATCCAACCCAGGTTGAACAGGGCTTGGGCACTTTGAGAGTAGTCGGAAGCGCCCGAATAGCATTGGACAGCCTTTGAGACGTCGACGTCGGTTCCAATGCCGTAGAAATAGTAGTCACCAACCTTGACGAGCGAATCTACATTAGACTGTCTGGAGGATCGTGTCCAGTAAATGAGAGCAAGCGCAGGGTTGTCGAGGAGGCTGCTGCGCGGCTTGCTGGTCTTGAAGAAGCGTGACAATGGCAGCTTGGAGCGAGCAGGGTCTAACATGTGTGCCACATTTGTCTGCGCTTTCTCGTATCCTTGTTCCGCAGCGATCAAGAAGTAAAGGAAGGCGCTGTCCATATCACCAACCTCGTAAGCGCGTGTGGCGTCGGCCCAAGGCGATAGAAGGGGTTCTGCCTTCTCAGCCACAGCCTTGTAATAGTTAAGGGCCTGACCACAGAGCCTCTCACGACCTACTCCGTGGTGTATCATCTCACCTAGATGGTAGTATGCCTCCATATTGGCATGCTGGGCGGCCAACTCGAAGTGGTTGTTTGCTATCCTGACATCATCAGGGCCACCCTGATCCAGATAAAGACGACCCATTTGAACCTGTGCAGGGAGTATCCTTGCTCGGAGGACACTCTCATAAGCTCCATGGCTTTTCGAATGTTTTCTCTACCACCGTAGGCATTCAGCAGCATCAATCCGAGGCCGTATTGTGACTGCGGATCGCCATGAGCGATGCCACGTTCGAACCAGATCCTGGCCTTGTCGAAGTTTTGAGTAAGGCCATCGCCTCTCAAATACATGCGTCCAATGTAACCAGCAGCCCTGCTGGCGACTTTCTCAATGCCGGGCTTGTAATTCTCCACCAGGCGCCCATCTTTTCGCCAGTATCGCGATGCTACCAAGAAGAAGTACCTCTTTGCGAGGTCAAAGTCTCGCTCGAGGCCACGTTCGCCATCGTGATAGATTCTTCCCAAGTTAAGGAAGCTTTGGAATCGCCCTTTTGCGACATGAGATCCAGATATTCGATAACATCGCCAATGGCGGCATTGGCATCCGAAACAGGGCTCATCCTAAATGCGTTCATTCCAGAACTGGACGCGCTAGCTCCTCTCCGTAGATACCGCCATCATCGTCGGGGATGCGCCAAGCCTGGTGTATCCAAGACCTGCCTCCGGGCGGGCCGGAGCGATACCACGCAATAGCCTTATCCGCCGCGCGTTTGTAATATCTGACTGCCGTCTCACAGTTTCGTGGGGCTCCAATGCCGGCATGATATCGAAATGCCATGGCCATTTCAGCTCGGGTATCTCCCGAATGGCAGCAAAGGTATAGTGTAAGAGCGCTTTCGCCTGATCTCGAGGTACGACGCCTCCTAGCCTGTTCGAATAGTACACTCCCAGCATAAACTGAGCTGTCGTGTTTCCAAAACCCGAAACCAACTGCTGGTAGTGCTGAAAGGCGACATCGAGGTTTCGTGGGTGGCTATAGTTGCCGAAGAAGTTCAAGTCGGCGAGAATGTAAATGGCGTCGGAGTTGTTTTGTTGAGCAGCCTGCTGCAAAAGATCGACGGCGTTGGCAAGATGCCCAGAGACAGAGCTTGAGCGTTCCTGTGATGGGGCGGAGGCAGGTCCTGTTGGCATTACGAGCAGTGCGTAGTTCATCAGCATGCCGAGGATACCGGATCTTTTCCGCCTCTGGAAGTACGACGAACGGGGATTTTATTTAGCTCGAGAAACGCAGCATCGACAATCTCAGCACCTTGTTTCTGGTCAGTTGGTCTGTAGAGCTTCGCGGGGCGGGATATGTACCTGGCTGCCGGGTGATGGGCTTGGCCTGGTCTGCGACCACATCCACCTTGGCGCCCGTGCTCGCTTCATTATGTCCGTTCTGAACATCGTTGTCTTTGTGTTTACCAAGGCGATACTGCGCGTCCGTGGCGGCTCCAAAACCAGCCTGCAGGAGCACTGGAAAGCGTGGGCATGTGAGCATGAGGGAAGCAGGGGCCGAAGTACGGGACGACTTACGGAAGAGCCAAACAGCTGAGGTCCTCATCTCTGGAGGGATGCTATATGCAGTATTCGTTTGCGAGGTTGCCGGGCATGGCCAATGTTTGTTTGGTTTGCGGCGAATGCCGGCTGTGCTGTCGTGTGATTGCTGCTGGGCAGCTTATCGAGACGATGGCATCTACAAGCTGTCCACTTTGACGAACACGGCACAAGCCAGGTGTCGTCAGTGGTACATGGTACCAGCAGCAACGGCCCACTGCTGAGGTGCATCGACCAACGCAGTGAGCGGCCGTTGTGGTTGGTGGGATGTGATTAGTAAGAAAAGTCACTTACCTCATCCTCCATAGCTCTTTGAAAACGCCCTGTAGCTGGGATTGAGCTTCCTGGAGAATACAACGTTAAAATACCTACTCGGAGCAAAGCCATAGATTACGGATTTTGACCAGACATTCCTCAAGGAACTCGAGTGCTGTGTCAGAAAGCCTCTCTACTCTCCGCCCTTGTTTTTGGCGCTAAACTCCCACGGCATGGGTCTTTCACAATCACTCATGATCTGACGGCAAATACCGTCACCGTCACCATTTGATGGCTGAAAGTAAATATATTAGACGAGATGACCAAGGGAGGTGAATGGCTCTTGGGCGCGCCTCTTGGGGCCGACCAGGTCTAGAAGTTAGGCTGACTGCAAGGGTCTTTGCTATAGACTGAGGCTGCTGGAGATACGGAGGACCGAGTGAATGCCAATAAACAAGTGACTTCCATGGTACTCTGTATTCGCTTCTATGACGGCCCCACAGTTCCGAACCCGCGTCTTGGGATGGTACATGACCAAAGTACCTTTTACCTGTTGATTCCTCTCGAGCCTTGTGATGCCTGCGTAGGACACTGTAAAGCATTGGTCGACCAAGAGCCTGCTCTCGGCAAATGATCATGATCTTGCCCAAGTTTTGTGATGTATCTGAAAATTCGGAAGCGTTTAGGTGCTCAATACGACGTGGTTTGCTTTTGGTCTTGCCAAGCTCCCGTACAGCTGAAACCGCCACTCATTCGTCCAGTGCCTTAGAGCTACGCGAGCGACGCGGGTCGAAATGCGCTACCGCGTAAATGGCTTCGGATCCGCGTCTTGCAACCAACCTTGACCTTCCACCCTTGCTCAGTTGATTGCAGCATCAGCATCCGGCACCAGTGGCCGCCACCATATACCAGCCATCCCTACCACATTGTCGTAAGCTTCCTCGAGCTCTTCCAAAATTTACACATTACGCATCTTCACCTGAGGTCCTCTGTCTCCGTTCCGAGCAAGACCACCCTCCCGACACGCGACTAGACCATCACGACGTCATACAATGTCGACCCTCAAGCGCAAAGCCGAAGGTCTTCCCGAAGGCGACGCGAAGAAGCCCAAGGCCAATGGCAACATCGCCTCGTTCTTCGCTCCCGTAGCGAAGACTGCCGCCAAGCCGGCCGCCGCTAGCACAACATTCAACAAGAAGAAATGGGTGGACAGCCTGACAGCGGAGCAAAAGAAACTCCTTGCTCTAGAGATTGACACGCTCGACGAGAGCTGGTTGGCCCACCTCAAGGATGACATTGTCACAAAGGAGTTCCTTGAGTTGAAGAAATTCCTTGACAGGGAAACGGCGGCTGGAAAGAAGTGGTTCCCTCCCAAGGAGGACGTCTACTCATGGTAATCATTCAATTGAGCTTCCAGATCATGGATTCAAGCTGACGAAATTGCTCATTCAAGGTCACGTCACACACCTTTCAACGAGGTTAAGGTTGTCATTCTTGGTCAAGACCCGTACCATAACGTGAACCAAGCACATGGCATGGCCTTTTCAGTGCGACCACCCACTCCGGTGCCGCCCTCGCTCCGAAACATGTACACAGCTCTGAAGAAGGACTACCCGAGCTTTGTGCCACCTCCGAACAGAGGGGTCTGTTGACGCCTTGGGCCGACCGCGGCGTACTTCTGCTCAACACGTGCTTGACAGTGCGGGCACATGAGGCCAACTCACATTCGAACCGAGGCTGGGAACGATTCACACAAAGGTCATCGACCTCGTCGCACAGAAGCGAACCCGAGGTGTGGTTTTCATGGCTTGGGGTACTCCGGCCGGAAAGCGTGTACAGAAGGTGGACAAGACCCGTCATCTGGTGCTCCAGAGCGTTCACCCGAGTCCCTCAGCGCGTCTAGGGGCTTCTTTGATTGCGGACACTTCAAGAAGGCCAATGAGTGGCTCATCTCCAGATACGGTCCTGATGCCGAGATTGACTGGGCCCTAACGCCAGGCAATTCGACAAAGGCCAGTGCTGCTGCGGCTGAAGAGATTGCTAGCAAAGCGCCAGAAGTGGAGGAAGAGGTCAAGGAGGAAGCCAAGCGACAGGAGGATGAGCTGGATGCAAATTCCGAAGATGAGCGAGTCTTTGAGGAAGCTCTCCAACAGGCCGAGGAAGCCAAGGCTAAGGAAGACAAGGAGTAATGAGGGCTTGTGGTCAGACAAATTTGTGTATCATTCGGAATGATGTGTTTTTGACATCTTGGAGGGTTCTAGGGGCACCCATGTACCGTGTTTGTGTACCAGCACGCTTTGTAAAATATTGATAGGATCAAATTGACGAACTAAAACTCCAATGTCCAGATGAACCAAATGGAAAGGTTCTTTAGCTCCACTGCTCCAGCTCTTCGTTTAGATCTCAGTTTGTTTTAGAAACATTTCATGGTCAAAAGGGCACGACCAAAAGGGAACGCTGATGGGTGCTTGTCAGGCATCACTGCCGAACTATATGCGCTGTCACATAATACCCGTCCTGAGGTCGCATCCACCAATGGAGGCACAGCCCCTATATCGATGCTTGGTGCCGCCGGAGCTATCGAATTGGATGTGCTGGCAGTTCAGCCAGCTCATAAGACACGAAGGCCGCGCCAAGCAGCAGCCACGCCATGCTTGATTAAGAAAATAGATCTCGCTGGACGAGTTGTGACTAGCCCACGCCGTCAGGGCGTTGGGGAAAACGGCGTTCTGGTCCGTCTGAGCCTGAGTGGATTCGTCCAACACTGCGAGATATACATGATGGGATGATCCAGTAGGGTGATGGGGATGTCCGACTAGTGGGATCGTAAGGGCGATGATCGAAATTAGCAGGCGGTAGGGCCTTGTTAAAGAACAGGCGGGCCACGGGCTCTGCTTCACATCAACCCATGTTTTGTGAATGGACCAGACGATGGGGAAAAGGAGCACAAAACACAAGACGACAATCAACTAGAGCTGCTCGCTTGGGATTAGCCCGTCAGGGCGAAGAAACGATCCGTTTAGTCTCATCCAAGGCTAACCCGTTAGTGAGTAGCCGCTCTCGCTGGGCGCATGGCCTGTTTAAGACACACGCGCGCAACCGTCGCCCTGTGCAAAGTGCTGCTAAAAATGCCGATGCAGAGAGAGCTGGGTCTGTGGCTGCAGATCGTTTCGGATAAGCACTGGCTGTGGTGTTTTTCTGTCACGATGTTCTTATGCCATATATTGGCTGACGCATAAACGAGGACATCGGCATGTATGAAATAAGGAACTTTTTCGCTTGTGTTGCTCAAAGCGTAACTTACGGTACCTGAACGTCGGGAATCGGGGCTGCATTGTGCCTTACCTTACCTGACGTCAGGTTTGAGACAAGCTCCGAAAGGGCTCCCAAGGCAAGGTACCTTTGACCAAGGAGGTACAGCGCGGCATGAAGGTGAAGCCCCTCGGCAACGGTGGGTTGGCAACCCGTGCAGAAGCGGCTCAGGTGGTTTATGCGGTCGGCGTCGTCTTGAAATTCTGCACGGCACGAACCTGAAGCTGAGTGCGGGAAAGAGTCGTCTTTTCTTTTTTTTCTTTTTCATCACGAGATGCCGCGAGACAATGGCTCGTGGCTCATGTACAGTGGCCTAAGCAAGGTGCGTGTACCTGAAGGTGGCCTGTGCCCGAGCCCGCGCCTGCGTGTGCCTGTATCTGTATCTGTACCTGTACCTGTACCACACTCTTGCGCTTGGGATGCGCTGCGTTGTGCTGTGCTGTGCTGTGTTGTGCTTTTGCCGTACTATGTATCATCACCAGCCGCCCTGGACCAACCAATGCCCTTCCTACTCCCCGCCATGAGCCGACCTGTGGAGTGGAGGGGCAGCAGCATGGCATGGCAGCCAACGCGACGCAGGCTTGCCCGTGCACGGGTCTTGCATTGAGCCTTTGAAATTTCAGGATCCCAGGGGACCCATGAGCTTGTGCCTGGACTAGAAGGGGCTTGTCCACTGGCGCCTGTCTGCCCGCGCTCCCATTCCTCTTTGGGCGGCCCAACTGCGTGCAGCGAAGCCCATTGGCAGCGGGCTCATGTACCGTCACGCACAACTCGAGGTTGCAATGACATGCCCATGTCCTCTGACGCCCAATCACTTGGGCCAATCTCGTCGGTAGTTTTATCTACTTGCCTCGAGCGATTAGTCCTCAGCACGGTACTGCCCATGTCCAGCACAGCACAGCACAGGTAACTTAGAGCCCACCCCGGTCGGGTCGCTCCTCGCATTTACCCCTGAAGCATCAAATTGTTCGTTGGAGCCCGTCTGGTCTTCTTCACTCACTCGACCATGCTCCGTTTTTCCTTCTCCTCTGCACGTCAATTGCGCGTCTAGCCAGTCTGTCGAATAGCCCTGTTTTCTTGCATCTGCGACCCCGTGTGCTCTCCATCCAGAGAGCCTCTGGCACTCGCTCCACTTACAACAACCCCATCGCCGTGCCTCTTCATTGATTCACCGACTTGCTTGCCCGCCTCGAGACCATCCACGGATACCTCCCGCACCTGTACCGCTCCGCTCCGCTTGCGTTGTCGCGAACAGACCCCGACGCACTCCGATGCCGTAATCTCCTCTCCTGCCGTTTCGATCTCCTTCCACGACTTCAAGACACTTTCCCACGGCAGTCGCATCACTCTATCCGGGGAGGTGTTGTCCAACACCCCGCTTAGGGAGCCGGTCCTCTTTCATACTCTATATCGATTTGCGATTACGGCGCACCAGGTTACTTTCTAATCTCGCAATCACCTCGAGCATCACCATGCCGGGTCTATTCTCCCGCCTCAAGGCGAGAGACGGCGCCAAATCTAGGAAGAAGGATGCGGGCCAGTCTTCCGCCGATCTTGCATCGTTGCAGCCAAAATGGACAGATGCCTATGCTCGAACCTCGGTCGAGCCCGAAGAAATCCACGAGTTGATACACTGTTGTACCGTCGAGCTCAAGACCCAAGGTACGACCTCCCTTATTCCCCGTGAACTTGTGTGACGAGCCGGGTTACCTGACATTGTCCCCTCTCAAGCACTCGATATCCCCTTTCTCCTGCTTCCCTTCCGTCCGACATCCGATCCTAGTGCCGTCCGTACCTTTGTTCGACACTACTTTCAGAAGAGCCAGACCCTGCGGGGCGAGCAACTGCTTCAGGAGCTTCGCATGACGGAACCCATGGTAAGCCTGGTGGCTTTCGTGTAGTCCAGTCCTACCTCTAACACTCTTCTCTAGGTCATCGCAGGTGTACTTAAATGGTGTTGGTCGCGATTACAGGGCGGTGTCGTTGGCTGGGACGCCTACGACTTGTTCAAAGTGGGAGAGCATGGTTGGTGTAACTCGCTCCGCGCTGCTTCGCATGGTGTGCTAACATGATCAAGACTCTAACATGGCCCGCGACTCCTTTAAGACCTTCATCCCTATCAGTGTCGAGAACGGCGCGCGACAGCGCATCATCTTTGATTTCTTCGACCTGATGGCTGCGGTTGCTGCACACGGCAAACGTAACGGCTTCGGCGGTCACAAGCTCTCGCGCATGAGTGCATGGTGGGCTTTCGAGCACCAAGATACCAAAGACGGATTCGATGGCGGTTATAAAGCATGGCTAAAGTGAGCATACCCTCACCCACTGATAAGAATGTGTGCCAAGACTTACATTTCACAGGGCTGCTGACGCCACGAGCCACCTCTTCTTCGCCTATCTCAGGTCGTTGTGTCCGGAACAGAAGGTCACTGGCATAACGCTTTTGCCCAAGTCTTTGGAGACCTTGCTCCGCGAGACTCCTTACCCACCACCATCGCGCAAAGAGTTGATGCTCAGGACAGAGAAGGTTGTGATGATTGTCGATACCGTTTCGCCAACTCCATTCGCCCTTCTGCGCCGCGCAAAGCACTTCCAGTACCGAGATACCGACAGAGCTCTTCAGGAGTTCTCTGAGTTCGAAGATCCCGTTCAAGCCTTGACAGAAGAATGTCGACGAGTCCTCAAGGCAATTTCTGGGGCGAATCAATCTCACGTCTCCAGCACGAAGCATTCCACAAGTTTGCGCGACGCCGACTGGTCGAGATTTGAAGACATTGGCTTCAGCAGTACACTCAATGAAGAGGATGATGATGAAGACAGCGCTTTGTCTCGTAGGAAGCCTCAAATCCAAGGACTGAGAACAAGCCCGATGTCTGGTAACGGATTAGCCCGACCGACGACCCCGTCTTGGGCTGATTTCCTTTCCACCGGCTTTGCCGATGACCATCACCCAAACAAACCTAACATGCTTCTACCTCCTGACAAGGTCCTCCCCTATCGACACCGAAACACGACACAACAGTTCTCAATCACATCGTCCCCGCTTAGAGTCCAACAAGGACCTTGAGCCCGGTGAGCTTGCCAGCATTACCTCGTTCGCGTTGGACGATGCCTTCTGGTGGGTATGGATGAGTAGCTTGGCGCCCGAGGAGACTGCGGAGAGGAAGTCGGCCTTTGGTCGATGCGCGGTCATCGAAGCAAACATTAGGGCCGGACGCTGGCTCGTCATGGAGGAAATGATTGCAGGAGCTGCGCCGGAGCCAGAAGAGGGTGCCTACATCACCGGAAAGAAGGGTTTCTTCAGCTGGACGAAGCGAAGCAAGACGGTCAAGGCGCGCAAGGCGAACGGAAAGCAAGGCCTGGACGGCGCGGACAAGAATATCAGCAAAGCCAGTATCGGACCCGACACACATGCCAAGGTTCAAGCCAAGGCTGCGCAGCTACGGGCTCAAGAAACCCTAGAGAAGCAGCTGGCCTCCCAAGCCACCGGCCGACGAGGACGTACTGATGCTGAGCTCATGGCAGAAAAGACCAATAGTGTGTTCACTCTTCAACCGACTATTGTAGGAGAAGCTTCTCCTGCCATGAAATGGGTCAAGAGCTACGACAAGTCAACAATCAAAGACGCTTATATGGCGAATAATCACGCTGGACGCGGTCTAACTATGTCGCCAGTGCCATCAGAAGCTACGCACAGCTTCGTCAGCACCAATGACACGAGAACCGAGCATCTGCGCAGCCCCGAACCCCAAGGCTTTCGATCATCAGCAACCAGCCCCGCGTTATCACCGCCACCACAACCCGCGGAACCGATGACACCGGTATCTGCCGTCTCGTTTCCTCGAAAGGAAGTGCCGCCACCGCCCGTCGAAAAGGAGCCCGTCGTAAACGAGCCTGTCGCGGAGCAGCCTCAGGATCATCCTAGCCCTCCACCGCCCCTAAGGATAAGGTGATCCTGGATATTGATCGAGAGGCCGCTATGACTCCTGAGCCAGCCGAAATCAGTCCAGATGGAAAGAAACAAGTTAAGAAGCTGCACAAGGAGAAGGGTGCTGGCGGATTCCGCAAGCTCTTCGGAAGGAAAAACCGAGCATCCAAGCTCCCCGAAAATGCGGCTACGGACGTTAACGACTTCCTGCAAGCGCAACACCGGCCTTCCGAGGATGCTTTGCCAGCAGAGCCTCATTCACCAGTGCCTGCCTCGCCTCAGGCGCCGATCCAGGCGCCGATTCCTGCGCCTATCTCAACGAAACAAGAGCCTGTTGAAGACCCTGCTCCTGTCTCTCCCATGTCTGCAACAGACCCAGCTGAGGTGCCCCTCCGCCCGCTAAGCCGTCACAAAGCACACCACCTACACCAAGGGAAGTGCCTGAGCCCCGCTATGAACCCTCTGTTGATGAGCCTCGATCGCCTGTAAATCATCAGGATGCTGCTGAGGCCAAAGCAGAATTTTCTCGCTTCGATCAGGGCCCTCTGTCTGACCAGCCAGCCTTTATTCCCGATGAAAGCGATGAGGAGGATGCTGCGCCGCCACCCATTTCTAGACGTGCTGTTCCTAGCGCCGGCGGTCGCAAGCCGTTGCCTGTAAAGACACAGGAGGAGAAATTGAGCCACAGTGCTGGCCCTGGAGTACAGGATCGTTGGGCACAGATCCGTAAGAACGCAGCCGAGCGAGCGGCTCAACGCCAGCAGGAAGACTTTAGGAGTGTTCACCCCAAGCCTGCGGATGGTGACGACGATACTAGTGGGGAAGAGAGTAAGTTCTAGTTCTGGTCCTCATGCCGTGATTCATGATATTAACGTCTTGGTTCTTAGCAATTGAATCCCGTGTCGCCCGTATCAAGGCACGAGTTGCCGAACTCACTGGCAACATGGAGGGCACCAGTGCCCTGGCACCCTCCACAGACCATGGCAGGTCGTCGTTAGATTCGTCGAATGCTGCTCAACGAACGTCAATAATTAATTCAAAATCGAATGCCGGGCTTCTATTTGAAACTAATTAGATCGAACATCACATACATACATGCGTTAGGCGAGAGCTTTGTCATTCCTCTGTCCAGGCGATGAAGGCAGGACAAGTTCGTTGATGCTGCGATTCAGATGTTTTCATCTTTATGTTCTCGAGCCGTTATAGTTTGCGCTTTTTCAATTTTTCTTACAAGAGATATGATACCACCACTAAGGGGACGGGAGGTTGTGCACAGAAAGAGGTAGAACGAGGAAATATATGCTCATTTCTAGGCTAGGTAGTTGACCACTTTATACACTCATCTCGGGGTCTGTAGTAACCAGACAGGTCCAAGCAAGTTCGTTGTCTATGTTGTGACTGCTTCTATCAACCTCGAGGACTGCGACTCTTAATGATTCACTTGTCAAAGGTGTGTTGGTCAAGGAACGAAAATAAAGGCTGTGGGTATCAACTACTTGGGCGGAATTCTTGTCTTCCCATTGCAGGATGAGTGATAAGAACGAAGAGAAGGTGTACTATCTCAGCTGCTATGTGACCACTTAATCTTTCTTGCATGGTTCGTCTGCGCATTTCTTGTCAACGTCAATGCCATACCATTTTTACCATCACGACTCGTCCACCACTTAAGGGTATATGTCTTTCCTCCATATACCCTTTCAAGTAAGTCTTTCGAATTGCCCTTCCAGTTCTGTGCAGAAGAAACCGTCTCTTTCGATACCAAGGACCCGTCTATCAACATCGACGTAATTCCATGGATTGAGCATGGGTTATGGAGCAGCACCTCGCGTGTAGGTAGTAGGAGTTTGACGGCGACTGCACAGATTATCATGACACCCAACATGATTTGTATTACAAGCTTCGAAGTATTGTTCTGATAAAGTCGTTTCGGTCCATCTAGTTCCACAACGCCGTCATATGCCTCTGGAGAGAGCGTATTGGCATCATTCTAAATTCGCTTAGTCATGGACAGGGTCTGGGCCATATACCTGCCATAAACTGCATTCACAGCATTTGCTAAATTTCCAGCATTCTTTTTGCCTGCGAGCTCCTCTATCGGTTGGCCGCTCCGACCATGAGTTAGAGTTAGTATAACCGGGTTGGTATCCACAGCCGTGACATTACCAGATGCTTCCTGGAACACCGTCGGAGCAGCGCTGCTTATTCTATCTATCAAGTTGCCCATCTCATGAGGGAACTTGGAGCTGCCATTCGGGTTGACAAGCAGCTTGACAGATGACTCGTCCGGCACCGGAGGGCGACCTTCATCCAAGACGAGACCTGGAAGCCTCAAGCTGAGCTCGGTATTAACTTGCTCGATAAGCTGATGGCACAAAAGTAATGTGACGTCTAGTTCGGCATCGTGTTCAGTTCCATTCTCTCTGACTGTGTTATTTGGTGCGCGAACCAAGCCCAGAGTGACAGACACTGTAGGACAACCATGATCCTTATTGCTCCTAGAGAGAGAATAAAACGTAGGGTCGGTGTGGTCCATCCCACCGAAGTACTTGCCCTGTCTCTTCCTGAACGTACCGTAATGTTGTTCATGCGTCACGGTCCGTGACATGTTCCCTAGTGGGTATAACATCACACCAGTCTCGAACCACTAGTGTAGCACCCAGACTCTGAGCAGACATCCTCTTGGTATTGGCCACCTCGGTGCAATTCAATCTCGGACGGATTGCAGGCACCACAGCTGTAAGATATTTGGCCTGGCCTTCAACATCGATGGGCAGAGTAGGCTTGCCCCAACCATTAAAAACAAGCTCTTCATATGTCCACTTGGGAAACTGCATGCCCCTGAACTCAATCAATGATGATACCTCGAAAGCTAGGTCAAATTTATCGTTATTCATCGTCAAATTGAAAGTATCAGTCTGAGTAACAGGTACATGGAGATACCGCGGGCTGTCAATGGTCGTATAAAGGCCCGATGTGACAATGTTCAGAAAACTTCCAACGAGACTAGCCAATATTGCCAACACAGCAGTATAGTGTCTGGACTTAAAAGATAAGTAGAGGGTTTGAGGTAATAGTTTTCCGAAAGGGCTGGAGTTGAGGGCTCGAAAAGTTATGGCATCGCTCCGCTTTAATGTCACAAATGGTATGAATAAAACGACTATGAACTCGATGCTAGAATAAAGACCTGATATGCCGAGAGCTATAATTACGGGTATATAGGTGCTCAATACAGGAGTACTGATGTGTTGTAAGTCGATAAGTCCGTTGTTCATATGGGAGAAGTGCTGTAGTATTTGAAGGGTGGCAATGATAGAAAATGGCAGCCCAGTTGCAAGCGCGAAAAACCAGTTTGAGCTAGCCATAGGGTGCCACCACGAAGTCGTGCCAGAGTCTTCGTTCTGTATACTAGGGCAGGCCAGTTCATATTCCTCGGTATTGGAGCTGTTGGAGCTACCAGGGACGTCTGAGCTTTTCTTGAGAAACCTGAATTTAGAGAATGGGATTTCCCACGCCACTGGCTACCTGGAAGTCTAGAGGAAAGCTGCTGGTGTATCAATGTCTTCTTGAAGACAGTGTCTGAGGCAAGTATGTAAGCCACAGAGGCTATAGAGTCCGGTACCATGGGTATAGTTAAATAAGGGCGGATGAATATGAGGGCAAGCGATATAATCACCAGTAATCCGCAGAAACCACATATAAACCCCATTGAGTATGTCGTAACCTTGAGCCTCTCTTCTCTGCACGTTATTTGCCCTGTGAGGTTTTTGGCTGAGGGCTGAACAGCAACTAGACGAAGAAGTTGAGCCGCCACACCTTGCAACACTTCTGAGCTTGTTTTGATCAGTAAATCAGAGTCCAAAAGGCGCTGACTGGTGACTGGTGATTTTTCGATCGCAGTAAGCTAAAGAAAGATGCCTCAAACGAATATGTCGACAATACTGATTCGAAGATTACGTTGAAAACAGCCGCACCAAGTGCGCTATCTGGAAGCCCACTCAACTGTTTTCTCGGCACATTTAGATTTGCAGAAAGTTTTGCCTGCGCTGACCCATCAACTGGGTCCGGCTTTCCCACATCGAAGAGACTAATGAAATAAGATGGCTTGCACACCGTAACAGTGAGCTTGTTAAGTTCGGCATCTTCATAACGGCCGAGGTCTTCGTTGAATGGGGAAAAGGTAAGATCGGCCACTGCAGCAAGGAGACGAAGGCCTGTGGCAGATTCGTTGGTCAGGGCGTACCTTGTCTCGCCATTTCTAAACCCACTGCCGTTATTACACGTATACCACCAGAATTTGGTTGAGTAATCCTGTGTTGCTTTTGCAATGGCGTGGTCCTTGAGGTCAAGCGGCCAAAGACCTGGACGGAAAGCTACGGGAACATTCGTAACTACACATCCTGGTGTTTCCACAACTGCCGTAAAGGCAAGATCCCATATGTCCGATTGGTCCAAGGGCGTCGGATACACCCTGGTGACATTGGTGACAGACGGTGCCTGACATTCAAACTTGATCTTCAATCCTTCTGTGTGGGTCGTGTAATCCAGAATATCCGATGAGTGGTTTGCAACTTCTATAGTAGGTATGACAACGTCTTCTGAGGTTCCTGAAGGGTAGCGTAGGTCCATTTCATGTATACCATGATAGATATATGCAGCTTGAGGACCAACTGGTTGCCATCCTTGATCCCAACCTTCCAGTAAACGGAACTCACTTTTCTGATGAAATTCTGTCCACTCTCGTGTCATCAATGTTGGCTCAAGGTTTAATAGACTTGTTGAAGCGACTGCCTAATTCACATCAGTTCCATATCCAAGTCAAAACTAGCATTTAGGATAGATTACAGCAGCAAGGATCAATATGTGACCCAGAATTGACAATACTACGGACCAGTGCTTGTTCTTAAGCCCCATCCATAAGCTCACTGGCAAAATGGGGATATATAATCCAATAGAAGGGCTTTCTTAAAAGAGTTCGGTTCGGCTCGAAGCTCTTTCCACGGCATGGATATCTCATTGGTAACCTCCACCTGACGCCAAAAGGCATTTATCACAATAAACACTATTGGAAGTTGTTAATTAATATGCTATGTCGGGGTTTGGGGTAGGTTACTCAGCTACCTGCCATCGGGCCGTATTTCCACATGTAATAGTTGTCTTGCTCCTGAATGGCAATCCCTCTATGCTTTTCAGAGAATCGATACAGGAGAGCTGTTGCTAATATTATCATAGAAAAACAAAGGCGAAAGCCACCAGAACGGGTGTTGACAACCAAAATGGCTCACACAAACGCTCTATTGTGTCCAACTCGGAAGAAGCTGCTACACTGAGGGCACTGTTCGAATCTTGTTTATTTGATAGAATCGAATGATCTGCGTTATGCTTGTTGATAATGTTGATTTGCTCGCTGATACCAGTTCTAGGCGTAGTTGGTGACCCATCAGAGAGATGTTCGTCACTATCTGTTTGAAGAGATGATGCCATCTGGCATATCCCCGCATCACTGGATCCGATCGAAGATACATCGGAATGGCGATTCGTGAGGTTCAGGGCAGGTGAACAGGCACTGCCGTTGATATCCATGGTTTACAAATCTTGTGCTCTAAACTATACTCATGGTAAAATGGAGTAAGCTAAGGTTGCCTTTGGAGTGCACGTATAGGAAATAGCTCGTGTGACGTTGTTTACAGGTCTCTAGAGTGTCGGTATGTGAAAGAAAAGATGGCTGAAGGAGCAATGATAAGTTATTAGTTGTGTGTAGCAATGACAGCGGGGTTGGGCGATTTCTTCGATACCCATGCAGTGAGAGATAAACATCCTATTTACAGCAACCTGCGTGCAAGGGTATTGCATATGGATGCTGTTATAATTGTAACCAGTCTAGTGGATATGAAGATGAGGGCTGTCGTCTGTTATCTATAGGAACAATATAGAGCGTGAGCGTCTCAGAAACAGGTCGAATAATTCTCCAATGGCCATGTTCCCGCCCCCAATGCTCGCCATAAAGCTGCTGAGTTGGCTTAGGTTACAAGCCACCGATCCTGATTGCACTGCAGCATGCAAAGTCACCGCCTCCCCTATTCTGTCGTGAATGAAGATGGGGCTGAAAGGGAACAGGAAACCCGGAAATCAGACAGATCTTGGGGTTATGTTCATACAGTATGATTAAAAAGTTCCACAAGTCGTATAAGAAATATTAAGCGATAGGCAGAATATAATTTACATATTCATTCAGATCGAATTCGTGCTTGCTTCCATAAAATATCGGATGTACATGTGCCCTTGTTGATATGTCGCCTTGACATTGAGCTGGGAGGGCTAAAGAGGTTGCTGGCCCCAAGTAGTATTTATACTCGGAATGGAGCATCCATCCCAATAGGAGTCTGCATTTCTCAAGCTATAAGTACAACCCTCCTTGTATCTCATAAAGAGAATCAAGCCCTGTATTACGGCAAGCCACCTTAGAAAGACGAGGTCCTGGAATGACGACCTGGATATTGTTGCCATGTGGTTCTGCATGCAATCGCTCTATAACTTGAGTTGGTTATTCACACTATGTAGATTAGACTACGTGTTCCAAATTCATTGACTAGCTCTTATATCATGGTACGGGCAATCGCCGTATTTTCAGTTATCATCATTATCAACCATAGAGATGGTCATGTGCCCGCCATCATCCGACGAGTCCGAATGTCGCGACGCTGGGCGGTGCTCGGTGAACCAAGAGCTCGTGTGGTCGAATCCGTCAGTTCGTCGTCTGGGTAGTTCTGGCTTCACTTCCATCTCAGGCTCGGGGCGGGGGCGAGTGGGAAGGGCAGGAGTGCTTGCAGCCTTCTCGGACTGTAAGGGATGAGGGCTGAGCCCAGAGTTGCGTGGCTGCTGTGGGGAAGCGACTGGTCCAGGAGTTTCAAGTTCTCCGTATTTGCAAGATTGTTCGCTGTGTTTCCTTCTTTCTGCGTTATTAAGGAGTGCCCTGCTGTTCTGACTCTGGCGGAGTTCCAACATCAAAGTCGATGAGCTTCCCCTCCGCCTGGTCCGCTTTCATCTTCATCACATCGTCCTTTGGAATATCCTCGCCTGCTTTAATATCAAGGAATCCACACTTTCGCAAGATCTCTCCGGTCAGGCTAGAATATCGTAGATGCCCGCTGACGCTATCACTCAGGTCAAGGTTTTGAACTCCTGCCACATCCTTGATAGCCTCAAGTCCGGCAACGCCCATGGCCAAGCTGTGCATGCGGTATAGGAAGCCTAGTATCATATCATTCTCGGAGTATACATTGAATATATTCCCCGAGACGACAGTGCGGAGCGTGCGCCAGTGAGAAGGCTCAGACGGAGCAGGCGTGCCAATGATCACTACGCTCTCCACCAGTCCGAAGGCATGCCTCTCAGCCAAGGACTCGAGACACGCATGTATAGCGCCAGCGCCGAGTGAATAACCCACCAAGACAACAGGCCGTTCACCTTGGACCTTGTTGATTAATGCATCGGCGAGAAGCTTGCCAGCTTTCTCCGAGCGGCTACTAGCGCGGTTGAACGGATTGTCCATGTTTGAGGCCACGGCAAGGATCTGTAGGGGCCACATGGCAGCCTTCAAAGTGACAAGAACTGTTTGCTTGATGATCTGAGCCTTGACAAATTTCCATGCGTAGGATTTGACGAGATCTTGTAGGGCCGACCCAAGAGCCAGCAGCGTCTCCATCTCGTAGCGAAGGGCAAACACTTCAGTATCAGAGCCTAGAACACGCCAAGGGCGGGTGATGTCATCTTCAGAGTTGAGCCAACCATTGATACCAATAGTAACTCTGAGGCGTCGTCCTTTCTTCTCATCGAGAGACGCATCCTGTCCTCCTAGATCTCCATTGAGTGGAATGAAGCGAAAGTCCTCAACCTCTTTGGCGTAGTGATCCATCATTTCGCCCTGTTGTGTATACGTTAGCAATGCAACACGTGCATCTTCCGAGTAAATCGGAGGCAGCTTACAGTCATCTTCGCTCCATAGGCGCCGAATAGTGTCCCGACCAAAGCACCATTCATCCAAAAGATCCCTAGAAAGCTGGCTACACCTCCCAGGCCCACACCTCCCATGATCCCACCGAGGGCACCAGCAACCAAGGGCGCCGCCAACCCACCGGTAACGCCGAGCACGATGGCGCCTCCGACAGATGCCAAGCCAACTTTCCAAAATCTGCTCATTTTGTTATCATTTTGACGCTTCGCAGCCTCTGCTTCGGCAGACATGGCTTGCTTCTGGCCGTCATCGGCAGTTGAAGATTCCATGAGAGACTTGGCAATCTCAGTCTCCTCCTGGTTAAGGAATGACTGCGTAAGCTCCAGCGAAGATGCTAGGTACATGGAGAGAACGCGTGAATGAGCTGAATACTTTCCGGTGGACAGAAGCAGGAGCAGAATACAGCTGAGGACTTCCTTGCGATCCTCCTCAGGTATGGTAGTTAGTCTTGTTGAGAGTGGACGATACAGTGACTGAAGCTGCTCCACGCTATCACCCTCATTGGGCTGCGACTCGCCAAAATCGATCAAGTCTGCGCTTTCATTAGGATTCTCAAGCTTCTTCTTGTCCATTGCGTCGCGTCGTGTGCGTCTCTCCTCTTGTATCTTGTCATTATCTTCAACTTGGACAATCTCTTGCAGTTTTGGGTAGAATTCATTCCTCCACTCTCTGAAATAAGCTATGGCAGCTTTTTGAATACGTTCTGAGCCGGTGATGTTCTCGCGGGAAAGCTCCTCACTCAGCGATAGAGGTCCCAACGCCTTCGGAGGTGTCTTCAGGTGAGAGGCCATATGTGTTATGATCTCATCGACCAGCTTGAGCACTGCCTTGCGACGGGCAGGGTTCAAGGCAATGACAATCTGCCGCGGGTCTGCGCAAACGGGCGCCATTGTGTGTCTATTGTGTTATTCCGACTCTAGACTGCTATGTCTGACAGTGACGTCTGGTTCATGTGGTCGCGGGAGGAGGCCTGCACATGTACTTGAGAAGGCTCTAGGTGGGGAAGCACTTGGCATTCGTGATGGCCGCTGTATCACTTGTGGTCGATAAAGGATTTATAAAATCTGTCAAGACTCTCGCTTTTTCGAACTCAAGATTTGGTAGGAATTTGTTTGCGAGATTTGACCTCGACTCTGCTTGGAGTCGTGCCTAGATACCGATGACATAGGATGAGGCTGAGGTGATTGGTAGGATTCGATCTCCATGTCACCTGCGCCACAAACAGAGCTTCCTAAAGTGTAACACTCCAATGAAACGAGCAAATACGGCTTATTCGCTCAATTTTCCGGGGTAATTTATACACAATTTATTCTTCAAACAAAATAAAAATTGAAAGGCCTTTCTATATGTCTACTTGAGGAAGAGCCCTACACGTAGAGCACATCGATCGAGTTCCAGGACCAAACTACCTATTGATGCTTCCAGTTCCCGCTGGGTACAGGGTAGCCAATTAGTTCCATTCTTGGCGCCAGCCTTGCCTTGCGCCTATTTCCGATGCTTCTCTTAGCGCCCGATAAGAATAAACCCCACTAAAAAATCCAGCGTTATCAGTCTTTTTGTCAATTGCAACCACCTCGGACCTGATCGAAACTCAGGGTTTGGCTCGGGCGCGTGGTTCGTGGATTCGTTTCTGTTTATACGCAGTTTTTCTTTACTTTCATTCAAGACCTAAATTACGAATCGCACGACAATGGACGCTCGTGCCCTCCTAACGAGCCAAGGCTGGCGAGGAGCCGGCCACTCTCTCCACAAGACGGACGATTCCATCGGGCTGGCGAAACCGATCCTTGTCTCAAGGAAAGTTGGCAACAAGGGCCTGGGCCAGAAACAACATTTCACGAGCGATCAATGGTGGATGAACGCATTTGACGAACAACTCAAGGGCCTCGACACGTCCAAGAAGGGCAAGGTGGTCCAAACCGTCACGACCGGAAAGTTGAACGGAATAGAGAAGTCCGGCCTTGGAAAATGGTCGCTCTATGCATCATTTGTACGAGGCGGTTTTCTCGAGGGCACATTAGCGCACCTTGCCGATAGCGCTTCCACCCAGGACTCGTCCAGCGACACTAGCGATTCTAAATCTGCAGACACGAAGAAGAAGAGCAAAAGTCGAAGTCTTCGACAGAGACACCGGAGGAGAGGCGCATAAGGAAAGAAGAAAAGAAGAAGAGGAAAGAAGAGCGGGCCATCAGGAGGGCTGCTCGCCGCGAACGGAAGAAGAAGAAGTCTAGTGCAGAAGATTCAACCACCGATGATGCTGCTGAGGAGAAGCGGAGGAGACGAGCCAGGAAGGAGGAAAAGCGGCGCAAGCGACTACTAGAAGCGGCAAAGAAGCCATGAAGACTGGACAGGACCAAGCATTTCTTGTTCGGCCGGCGTTCTCAACGAGTCATTCATGCATTATATACCCCAATAGACGGCGGCATCTTTACATTTCTTTCGGCACCTTTCCTGGCTTGTTTGACAAGAGCCATGGCCTCCGGTCCCAAAACTCATCCTTGATGATATCTAGGTGCTCCACCACGATTTTGGCCTTCTGTCTTCGCTTTTGTCGTTCTCCGTCTGAGATTTTGACTGCTGAACTGGTTCTGAGAGAGCATCCATGGCTACAGCCACTTGGTGGGTGCCGGGATCTACGAGTTCATACTGCGAGATGGTTAGAAAATGTCTGACGGCATAGGGGTGTGACATACATCGCGGAACACAACACTGCCCTTTTGAATATTTCAGGCTCATTGTTGTAGTTGATGCCGAAGCGGGAAAAGAGGATTTCGTTCTTGTCAGAAGCCAAGGTACCCTACTCAATTAGTGCTGGGGTCACAAACGTGTATTGCGAACATACAGAAAGCGTTTTTCGGCTTCTTTGTTGTCGAGTCCTCCCAATTGGATCAAAGACCAGAAGGCCGTGTTATACAGGTTGTTGATGTGGCCTTGGCTTGTTAGCAAACGTTCCGCTACAGAGTGTCATCATGTACTCACAGTCGGCCTGTCGCCAGCTCATATAATCTCTAAGATTCTGAACACTTGGATAGCAGACGGCCCGACCGTCGAATGTGGGCAAAGGAGTTGTAAGGGAGTGTCGGGAAAGTGAGTTGACCAGGCATAGACATAGTTGGCTGTGAAAGTCGAGACAACCGTGGTGACGAGCTTGCTGTGAACGGTCAGCCTCAACTGGATGAGCTGGATAGATGAGCTTACCTGGCTCTCCGTTCGAATAGACCGCAGGATTTATGAAATACGAAGCTGTGGCATGTCAGTCGCTGTTGAAAAATGTGAAGTGTGTGGCATGACCAACCTATATTCATCACTAATACCATATGCAATGGTTATCTCTGGCAAGTCGGCAACTACAGCCTTGGCAGCAGTATTCATGAGGTCCAGTGCTCTCCGATCATTCGGTTTCTGAAAGTTGTATTTGGCACACATTCTACATATTGTTAGAAGAGCCTGGCTCTCGAAGATGGGGATAGATTTACTTTGTGAAGGCCCGGCCATCGATTCGAACAACAATCCATGTGTTTGGTAATAGCAGGTCCGGTTGCTCAAAGGCCTTAACATATTCATATCTTGACTACCGGTTAGAAATAGTCTATGCACAAAGAAACGCTGTCCAAACACCCACTTTGAGTTCGCCATCCTCGCAGTGTGACGTCTTAATTGCAAGGTGAATATTTCTGTATTTGTTCCAAGGAAGAGTCACCAAACGAAAATGCAGGGCGGAACCTGCGAAAATTGTTAAGAAAGTCTCCCCGCGGTGGAGTTCCAGTCACAAGGGTCGCTGAAGCGGATGCGCTGCGCTAACGTCTTAGCGCAGCTCAGCCTTGCATATCGTCTTGCTACCGGATTGGCGGATTCTCTCCCATGGCATAATTTCAGTTTGCAGCCTTGGCCCGTCCCTCTCTGCCTTTGCTCTTTGGCGCTGGCTCTGGCCTGTCTTTCATCAACCAACCCAATAAGACAAGTGCCTCGCCCGACTCGAGCTGCCCCTGCTGGGGCACGCGAAAGAAAATTATGAATCTCCTTCTTTCGGACGACTACCTGCTTCAGGATTATCCTGAAAGCATAACGAGCACGATACGATCCGGCCATGCGACGATGCTGCGGTTCAACCGTAAGGGCGACTACCTCGCTTCCGGACGTGTCGACGGCACGGTAGTTGTGTGGGACTTGGAGACGATGGGTGTCGCCAGAAAACTGAGAGGGCACAACAAGAGCATAACGTTCTTGAGCTGGTCAAAGTGTGGCCGGTACCTGCTCTCGACGTGTCAAGGCTGGAAAGCAATACTGTGGGATTTACAGGATGGTCAGAGGCTACGAGAGGTGCGCTTCCGTGCGCCAGGCTACATGGCCGAGCTTCATCCTTGGAATCAGTTCGTACTCCCAGTAACACGAGCCAAGCGGGACAAGTACAGTCGCTAACACTTTGTGAAGCCTCAAGTTTGTTGCATCTCTCTTCGAAGAGCAACCGCTCTTAGTTGACCTTACAGAACCCGTCGATGTCAAGCATATCTTACCTTCTGCGCCGAAGCGATCGGATACCGAGGGCGACACGGCTTTCAAGGAAAAGCAAGCCAAAGACGACGCGAAGCAGATGACTACGTCGGCGATATGGACGGCAACAGGAGACCACATCCTAGCGGGCACCAGCAAGGGCCGTTTGAACATCATCGATGCCAAAACATTCGAAATAATTTATTCGGAGAAGATCTGTGCCGGTGTTATTACTACGATGCGACTTACGGGTTCGGGTCGAGAGCTTCTGATCAACTCGCAAGATCGCATCATTCGAACGTTTCGATTACCGAACCTGGCGGCAGAAGACTTGGACCCCGATACGATCCAGGTGCCCCTGGAGCACAAGTTTCAAGACGTGGTAAACAAATTGTCATGGAACCATGTCACATTCAGTGCGACGGGCGAATATGTGGCAGCATCTACATACAACAATCACGAGCTATACGTTTGGGAGCGCAACCATGGCAGTTTGGTTTGCATGCTCAAAGACCCCAAGGAGGAGCAGGGTGTCATAGAATGGCACCCTATGCGCCTGATGCTGGCGGCATGTGGGCTAGAGACTGGTCGCATATACATCTGGTCCGTCATCAGCCCGCAGAAATGGTCGGCGCTGGCGCCGGACTTCGCCGAGGTCGAGGAAAATGTCGAGTACATTGAGCGGGAGGACGAGTTCGACATATACGCGCAAGAAGAGATTCATCGTCGACGACTGGATGCCGAGGACGAGGATGTGGAGGTACTCCACTATGATACATCCAAGACAATGGATGATGGCGAGGGCTTTCAGATGCCTATTCTGTTCAACCTCGGGGAAAGCGATAGCGAGGAGGAGTTCATCGCAGTGTCAACCGGAACTATGCGACGTAGGAGTCCAGGAGAAGGTCAGGGTGATCTGGATGGTGAAGCGGAGCCTGTCGCGACCAAGAGGAGCCTGTCAAATAAAGGGGAGGAGCAGGAAAAGGTAATAAAATTAATCTCTGAGGAAGAGTATTTTCCCACACCTGCATGAATTGAGGTCTCTAAGCCACGAAGAGATTCCAAGACAGAATAGCAGTGTAAGCAGCGTGTACATGACTCTGTGGCAAATGCTGTAGGCAAACGTGCACAAGTGGTAAGCAAGAAAGGAGAAGTGCAAATGTAGTAGGCTTCAGATTCGTATACAAGGATTCTTTTAAAACGAAAAGGTAAAACACTATAGGATTAATATGGTTATTCTAATTATGTCCCTGAGTAAAGCTGAAGTATTCAGCGCTGCTTCATGTCCCTTTGTCTTTACTACCGCTTGGTGCTACTAAGTTGAGTCACCGGCGACGACAATCTGGAACAGTGATGTAGGCATCAATGAGGTAGTAGTGAATGCTAGGTGCCATAAAAGGAACCTCCTGAGGTGCCGCATTTCTACAGTTGGAAGTAGTGGAACGGAGAGAGCTGCAACATCTATGATGACGGACAAAATAATGAAGACAGTAGGTTGCGTACAGTAGCGGAGTAGGTGTTTTTATCAAGGGCTTGGCGCGTCCTGCTTGCAGTGGAGAAAGTACCTCTACTTTGTCATGTTTTAGCTTGAGGCACGAGAGACGGAGGTTTGAGGCAGTTTGTAGCCTAATTAGGACTAGTGTATCGCGAACATTCTACGATGTACCTGGTATTTGGCGACTGACGCCTGACTTTTCAGGCGGCGACACCCTGAGGCAGCGTAGTTCAGATTCTCTCAGGCCACCCCGGATCTCTCGCCTCAACCACGACAAAACTTTGCCTACGGCCTCAAAGTCATCACCACGCGCGTCAAGCATCGAGCGTCGCGCCGGAAGCTCGATCTCGACGAATACACGACCTCACGACTCGCGATTTTTGGTTCCCGGCGACTCTCGAGGTGGCGGCGACGGGGAGGATTAACGAGTGGTTCTCCTGGGCCGTTGGCCAGGGACGGGCGAAGCCTTCGAGCGCCATCCCACATACACACAGCAGGTGTTCATCGACTGCGACGTGCTTTGGAACGTGCAGCTTCTTGTGTCGCTCGCTCGCTCTTGTTTTACAGTAATTTTTCTCGCGCTTTTCTGCGTCTGACAGCTTGCGCGCCGCATTGTCGCCATTCACGGGTTTTCTTTCTTCGCGGTCAACCACGGTTACGATCTTTTCTATCTAACAACAAAGGACTACCACCGCCATCATGGCGAACCTTTACTTTACCCACTCGAGCGCGCCGCTCAAGACGGTCGAAGAGATACAGTTCGGCCTGATGTCGCCCGAGGAGATCAAGAGCATGAGTGTTTGCCACATTCTGTACCCCGAGACGATGGAGGAGAACAAGGTCAAGCCTCGTGATGGAGGTCTCAACGACCCTCTGCTCGGATCCATCGATCGTCAGTTCAAGTGCAAAACCTGCACCCAGGCCATGGGTGAGTGCCCTGGTCACTTCGGTCACATCGAGCTCGCGAAGCCCGTGTATCATCCCGGTTTCATCAAGAAGGTGAAGAAGATTCTGGAGATTGTCTGCCACAACTGCAGCAAAGTGCTCTCTGATAGGGTTAGTCTCATCTGTTCTCTTCGAGATGGTGGGATCTTGGCATGCTTACCTTCAACTTCGTTTCCAGAGAGACCCAGAATTCGCTGCGGCAGTCGCCACCCGTGATCCCAAGGTTCGGTTCAACAGGGTTTGGACAATCTGCAAGAAGGCAAAGGAGTGCGATCCCGGCTCCGAGGAAGATAAGGGCCAAGGTTAGTTATAACGTAACGTACTAACGGTTTCTTTGGCTAAACGCGCATATAGGACACGGTGGTTGCGGTAACAAGGCAAGCCCCGTTCGACAAGCTGCCCTTCAGCTCAAGACGGTCAAGGAGTCAAAGGATGGTTCCGGCTTCAAGGATCAGCAAATCATCACCCCAGAAGATGCGTACAACATTCTCCGCCGAATTTCCAACGCGGACCTGCGCGATATGGGTCTCAACTCCGACTATGCACGACCCGAGTGGATGATTATTACTGTGCTGGCAGTTCCTCCGCCACCTGTTCGTCCCAGTATTTCCATGGACGGCACGGGTACTGGCACGCGAAATGAAGATGATTTGACGTACAAATTGGGTGATATTATTCGCGCCAACGGTAACGTTAAGCAGGCTATCCGGGAGGGTTCACCTCAGCACATCGCCAGAGATTTCGAAGATCTTTTGCAGTACCACGTGGCTACGTACATGGACAACGATATCGCCGGTCTGCCTCGTGCTTTGCAGAAGAGTGGACGTCCAGTCAAGGCTATCCGAGCTCGATTAAAAGGCAAGGAGGGACGTTTGCGAGGAAACTTGATGGGAAAGCGTGTCGATTTCTCCGCACGTACTGTCATCACTGGTGACGCTAACTTGTCCCTGCATGAAGTCGGTGTTCCTCGAAGTATCGCCAGGACTCTGACTTATCCCGAAACCGTCACACCGTACAACATTGGAAGACTGCACCAACTTGTTGAGAACGGACCAAACGAGCACCCGGGTGCCAAGTATGTCATCAGATCTGATGGTACCCGTATCGATTTGAGACATCACAAGCGCGCAGCTCAGATTTCTTTGGAGTATGGATGGAAAGTGGAGCGTCATCTTATTGACGGCGACTATATCATTTTCAACCGTCAGCCTTCGCTGCATAAGGAATCTATGATGGGTCATCGTGTTCGTGTCATGCCCTACTCTACTTTCCGACTTAACCTTTCCGTCACTTCACCCTACAACGCCGATTTCGATGGTGACGAGATGAACCTTCACGTCCCCAAAGCGAAGAAACTCGTGCTGAGGTTCGAGAGCTTTGTCTTGTCCCGAACAACATTGTCTCGCCACAGAAGAACGGTCCTTTGATGGGTATCGTCCAGGACTCTCTCGCAGGTGTTTACAAGCTTTGCCGACGTGATACCTTCCTCGACAAGAACCAGGTGATGAACCTCATGCTGTGGGTTCCCGGTTGGGATGGTGTCATTCCTCAGCCCGCTATCTACAAGCCCAGACCCCGTTGGACTGGTAAGCAGATTATCAGCATGGTCATTCCTAAGGAAATCAGTCTGCACGCTCAAGAAGAAAACACCGATCTTCCTTTGAAGGACAAGGGCTTGCTTATCCAAAACGGTGAACTTATGTTTGGTCTTTTCAAGAAGAAGTGGATTGGTGCTGCTGCTGGCGGTATGATTCACTTGAGTTATAACGAGCTTGGCCCAGATGGCGCTATGGCTTTCCTCAACGGTGTCCAGCAAGTTGTCACTTATTGGCTGCTGCAAGAAGGACACAGTATCGGTATTGGTGACACCATTCCCGATAAGCAGACCATTGAAAAGGTCCAGAAGCACATTGATGATCAGAAGGCTGAAGTCGAAAGACTGACGAAACTGGCAACGAACAACGAGCTCGAGGCGCTGCCTGGTATGAACGTCCGAGCCACTTTCGAGAACAAGGTCTCGATGGCTCTTAACTCTGCTCGTGATCAGGCTGGTACAACAACCCAGCAGAGTCTTAAGGACTCGAACAACGCCGTTACAATGGCTGAGTCTGGTTCCAAGGGTTCTTCCATCAACATTTCTCAGATGACGGCTCTTGTCGGTCAGCAGATTGTTGAGGGTAAGCGTATTCCCTTTGGTTTCAAGTACCGAACCTTGCCACACTTCACCAAGGACGATTACTCTCCTGAGGCTCGTGGTTTCGTCGAGAACTCGTACCTGCGTGGTCTTACACCCAGCGAGTTCTTCTTCCACGCCATGGCTGGTAGAGAAGGTCTTATTGATACTGCTGTCAAGACAGCTGAAACTGGTTACATTCAACGTCGTCTGGTCAAGGCCCTTGAGGATCTTAGCGCCAGGTATGATGGTACGGTTCGTAACTCGCTGGGTGATATCATCCAGTTCCTCTACGGTGAGGATGGATTGGACGCCATGTGCATTGAGAAGCAGAAGTTGGGCATTCTGAAGATGTCTGACGCCGCGTTCGAGAAGAAGTATCGTCTGGATCTTGCCAACCCACCGGATTGGTTCCGAAAGGACTACGAATATGGAAATGAGTTGACGGGTGACAAGCTTTCCATGGATCTCCTCGACGAGGAGTGGGAGGCTCTTCAAGAGGCACGTCGTTCTGTGCGAAAGATCAACAAGGCCAAGCAGGGTGAAGAGATGATGCAGCTGCCTCTCAACATTGGCCGTATTATCGAGTCCTCGAAACGTATCTTCAACGTGAAGCAGGCCGACCGAAGCAACCTCCGACCCGCAGATGTTATCCCCGCTGTTCAGAAGCTGTTGGCGGGTCTGACAATTGTTCGCGGCGCTGATCCTATTTCTCGCGAAGCTGATTCGAGCGCGACAATTCTGTTTAAGGCACTGCTGCGTTCTCGTCTCGCCTTCAAGGAGATTGTCAAAGAGCATCGACTCAACCGCCTTGCCTTTGATCACGTTTTAGGTGAGCTTCAAAGCCGATGGGATCGATCATTCGTGAGCCCTGGTGAAATGGTCGGTGTGCTTGCCGCCCAGTCCATTGGTGAGCCTGCTACGCAGATGACCCTGAACACTTTCCACTTTGCTGGTGTGTCGTCTAAGAACGTCACGCTTGGTGTCCCTCGTCTCAAGGAAATTCTTAACTTGGCTAGCAACATCAAGACACCTAGCATGGTTGTTTACCACCATAATAAGCTTGCTACTCAGGAACAGGCCAAGAAACTGCGAAGTTTGGTCGAGTACACAAACCTTCGCTCCGTCACTGCAGTCACGGAAATCTACTACGATCCTGATGTACAATCTACCACCATTCCTGAGGATTTGGATATGGTTGAGTCCTACTTCTTGATTCCCGACGACAGCCAAGATACCATCAATCAGCAGTCCAGATGGCTCCTGCGTATCACTTTGGACCGCCAGAAGATGCTTGACAAGGAAATCAAGATTGATGACGTTGCCCAACGTATCAAGGAAGAATACCCGAACGATCTGGCTGTCATCTTCAGTGACAACAACGCAGACGAGCAGGTCATTCGTATCCGCACAATCGAACATGATTCTCGCAAGGGCCAAAAGACCGAGGATGGTGGCGATGACGAGGAAAACAAGATTGAAGACGACGTGATGTTGAAGCGTCTTGAAGCACATTTGCTTGACACGCTTACCTTGCGTGGTGTGCCAGGCGTTGAACGTGCTTTCCTTACCAAGGGTACGCGCCTGGTGGAGCTCCCTGATGGATCCGAACTTGCCATCAAGGATGATCCTCGTTGCACTCAGTGGTATTTGGATACCAGTGGTTCGTCGCTCCGAGGTGTTCTGGCTGTTGATGGCGTGGATGCCTCCCGAACCAGCTCGAACGACCTTTGGCAGATTGTTGAGGTCTTTGGTATTGAAGCAGCACGTTCAGCACTTGTCAAGGAGTTGACAGCTGTGTTGGCCTTCGACGGTTCTTATGTCAACCATCGACATATCGCTTTGCTGGTTGATGTCATGACGTATAGGGGTTCTATTTCAGCCGTTACACGACATGGTATCAACCGTGCCGATACTGGTGCGCTCATGCGTTGCTCCTTCGAAGAGACGGTGGAAATCCTGCTCGAAGCTGCAGCCACAGGTGAGCTTGATGACTGCCGAGGTATTTCTGAAAACGTTATGCTGGGTCAGATGGCACCGATGGGCACAGGCAACTTCGATGTGTTCTTGGATCCCAAGATGCTTGAGACTGTCATCTCAGATAACTCTCGTATGGGACTGATGCCAGGCATGCCAGCCAAGGATGGCAACCTCGAGGGTGCGGCTACTCCTTACGATACCGGCTCGCCAATGGCCGACTCTGGGTATCTCAGCATGAGCTCACCTGCAGCCGGAAACTTCTCGCCTATCCAAGGTGCTGGCTCAGATACACCTGCAGGATTTAACACGGAATACGGCGGTGGTGGCTTTGGTGGAGTCAACCCGACGAGCCCTTGGGGACGTACAGGAGGACCCACAAGCCCCTTCAATCCCACGTCTCCAACGTCTCCGTTCAGCGGCATGGGATACTCGCCAACATCGCCCGCCGTTGGCTACTCGCCGACGTCCCCGCTCATTGACGGCAGAGGTGGCTATCCCACGTCGCCTTCATTCAGCCCAACGTCTCCGTCTTTCTCGCCCACATCGCCAATGTTGCGGCCGACCAGTCCTGCCAGTCCGAACTACAGCCCGACGTCGCCAAGTTACTCGCCGGCCTCGCCCACCTCGCCGCGTCACTATTCGCCAACGTCGCCTGCGCAGTTCAACTCGCCCACATCGCCCTCGTACTCGCCTGCCAGCCCCAATTACAGCCCGGCTTCACCAAACCTGCACGGTGCTGGTGCTACATCGCCATCGTACTCACCAGCATCACCCACATGGTCACCTACGTCGCCTGCCTACTCGCCGACTAGCCCAAGCTTCCAAAAGAGCCCCGGGAACCAGCTATCTCCAACGAGCCCTAGCTATTCTCCCACTTCGCCCTCTTTCTCTCCTCGCACGCCTGGTCCTGGATCTGGTTCAGGAAAGTCCGGCTCGGGGACGTCTGGAAACCAATAGTAAGTGAACCTGAACTGCGAGATGACCTGGGATAGAAATGCTGACAAGTCTACGTTTTAGCTCACCATCCTCGCCGGCTAACGATTAATTTCAATTTATAATGCATACAGACACGGGTTGTCGTCTATTTTAGTTTTTTCCAGCATTTTGTTTTCTCGCCCAGTTGTTTGCTCTTGTGCATTGCTTTATCGATGCAGAGTACATTAGAAGGAGAAAACCAAGCACGTATACACCGCTACGGAGGGGACGCAAGAAGAATGGAGTCATGACAGAACATAAAAGAGAAAATGGAGCCGGCGGGCAAGGTGTTGTGTATAATAGCGTTAGGCTTGAAAGTGCAGAGGAAGGGTGACATTTCTTAGGAGGATATGAGAGTGCCATCTACGACGTTCGTCCAGATTGGAATTGCACAGGGGCAGATGGCACGGTAGCGATAACCGCAGCTTTGCATGCAATAAAATGGATTGGCATACTTGAGCGCGCCTAGTGAAGTGAAGCGATCGTGACCTATACATATCTTGGGCCTTTTGGAGGAGTGATTCACTGCGCTTGCTATCACTTTGGTGGCACATAATCTCACAGGAGGTTGACAGATGTATGACTATCCTTGTGCCATATTAAATTTGCTTGCTAAAGGATAAACATCTCCTAATTTTTCGCCGAGTTTGTCGTATCACAGATGACTCCCGCAGTGCACAGAAGAAACATGTAAAATTGCTTGCTAATTGTCACAAAAGCTCGGCCTATTACTTGATTGCAATGTACCATAAATATTTAGGTGTATGGTTCATTTGGCCCATGTCAATGGAAACTCGTGTTACAATTCATTGACCTGGTCAATGAATGTGTAGTACATACTACACACTACACTGTTTTTGGCGCATTCTAGAAGGGAGTAGATATCTTGAATCACTGCTTACAAGTATAATAACGCTGTATTCATCACCCCTTCCCTCAGGACATACCGAATGTTCTGTTAGTGGCAAGAAAATTGCCAGTATTGTGCATTCCTGTATGGTGAACAAAAACTCTGTATATTGTTAATCACTGCTTCCTGGCTAATCTGCTGTTTTTTCCAACTACATAAGATTAGCGACTATAGTGAATCACACCCGACCTGAGAAGGCTCCCTTTTGTTTGTCATTATTTGGTACCATCCACTTTGAACTCGGCTCATTGCCTCCGGTTTGTTTCTACAGCAAACCGACTCATCACACAAACCCATCTTATTTGTCAGTATCTAGAGACTTCAAGGTGTCTATACTTGGTTAATTTTGTGTTGAAATGTATAGCGGAAGCAGTGATTAAGAAATCTCTCCTCTTATGTAGCCCGTTGATATTGAACGAGGCAGCGTTATGCTGGAGGCATGGGTGAATGACGACAGGCTTTATAGCATGAGTGATTCACTGCAACAGGTACTAGTGAGGCCTATGCCATTGATTCACTGGTTTGTTATTACTTTCGTGGCATGTGACTCTACATGAGGTTACAGGTGCATGACTATCCTTCGGCCGTATTAAACTTGCTTGCCAAAGGATAAAACATCTCCTAGCGAACTCCTCTCCTTTAAGTGTCAGCTGATCACTCACTCATCTATATAACTATCGCCACCAACCCTCCTTTATCCATTCTCTCCTTTCTCCTGTACCCCAGTATGCCCGGTCCTCAGGTAGTGCTTCTACTTGAGGGCCAGGTACGAGTGAGGCGGCTGAGCAACATCCACAGCTGGGGTCCCTTGGTCAGAATTTTGCAAGTGATCGGTAAGACAGACATACCAAACTCAGTAGGTTGTGATCTAACGCTAGCTAACGCGGTTTATGTATAGGCCTTCGTCCATTGATCACGGACACACTGTTCCACAACAGAGTCTGCCCACTACACAATTGGCCATCTTGGTTTATTCCCAGTCTGGCCGAACAATTTTCTTCACCTCAAGTGTTAGAGGCTATCCACCTACCTCTTCCTAAGCAGAATTCAGAAGGCTGCCCCTGAGCCTACAATAATCCCCAGCCAACCAACATCTGCGCTGTTCTCAACGGGAAAGGATGGCAGATTCGAACCTGGATCGACACGAACTCTGACAAATGAAAAAATCTTCGCGATCTCCTCTGCAATTCAGAATGACGGCTTTGAATTGGAAAAGCCTGGGCCTGATGTGGTCTTCCCAGGGCACCATCCTTGGCCCTCCAGTAGGGTGTATAGCCAAGAGAAAAAAGGCAGATCGATGCTGCCTTAAAATTATATACATCCTTTCATACTGGACATGGATGGCAGAGAAAACATCGGGTTCTTTTATTACTCTGGTTAAAGAACTAGGTGAATTAACACCTAGTATTAAGAGCATCTCAAATCATACTCTATGGAAACATAGAAAAAGAGACTGGTCGGTGATGCGAGTTTGGTTACTTTGGATCATCTTCGGTGATAAAAGCATGCAAAGATCATAAGCTATGAAGATTGAACTCCTTAGCTTATGACATATTCTAAGCGGTCGATTCCAGATTCTCGAGCCTGTAAGGGCAGGCTGGTAAACGAGATGTCCGATGATCAATTTAACACAATGTGTTCAAAGATTGATAATGTCCAAGATGTTGTGGATAGGTATAACACTGGACGAGAGGGACTTCAGTCTCTTATGACAAGCAGGTTTAACAGGCTGGATACTAGCGTTGCAGAGTGCAATAAGACCGACGACAATACACTAAGGATTGGCTTTCTGCGGCCAAGGATGAGGACGATGTGATGAAAAATGGAATCGGAAGAAGGTCGATGGAATACTATGCTTTCTTCGCTTGAACTCAATAATGCACATTCTGCAGTTAAATGAGGACAAAGAGAATCAGAAGTTAGTAGTTTCCCTGTATCAGCGGAGCTATCAAGAAGGATATCTATTTATTTTGAGTATTAATATTGTAGTTTAGAAAGAATAAAATTATAATAAAATTATAATAAAATTATAATAGAATTATAATAAAAATATAATAAAAATATAATAATTATCTAAGATGCCTTTCAGATTTCGTTTTAATACAGTATTGCATCCTGCTAGAAATCGCAAGGTAGGCGGAACTTTTCTCCTCCCTTGAAGCGTGTTGTGAAAGTTCCGCAGCATGGGCTGATCGCCAGCGAAATTTAATGTACACTACTGAGGCTTGGATGATTTGAACGGCCGCTTCTAAACTGCACGTGGATGGGTAGAGAGGTCTTTTCCTGGTTGACTGACCAGGATCGACAGTTGGTCGGATCTTGGCGTCGTCGAGATTGGTTTGTTTCCCGCCTGACGCATCTGCTGGAATCGCCTGCAGAAATGAGGCGTACTCATCTTATCCATCGTCGTCGGTTGGACCAAGCGGTTCGTCGGCCGCGTCTGGCACCACTGGTGCAGATGTTTCTGGGAGACACGGTGCCTCTATGCTAGACTCTCGTTAGGATAGAGGTGTGCTTGTAGGGCCAAATAAAGAGGCAACTTGTCCAGTGGGACTCGACTGAGAAGGATTTACTAGGTGATTTCATTAGTATGCTTCTTGTTATTCAGAGGATATATCACTTGCTTGGGGTAAAAGATGGTGGCCCGTCTGGGGCGTTTGCTCATGTTCCTCTGCCCCGATCACCACGCGAACGATCACAACTATGACCACTTCTGCCCTCACTACATCTTCTATATCTTCCTTTCATATTGGACATATCGACGTCAGCCGGTATGTGTTTGCTGGGTATCGGAAATTGAGCGGGCCTGACCGAAAAATGAGTTAGGTGGTAGCTATGTAAGGAAAGAAAGAGAAAAATAAAAGTTGAATTTAATATGTCCCTTACCGATCACTTGTGAAATCTTGACCAAAATCGTCTGAATTGCCCTCCGCTATTCTCTGCTTCGAATAACGGCGAACCTTCCGGGTCGCTCACGTCCGCACTTCTCCATCGGAGTAAAACGCAGGTCTGGATACTTGAAGGAGAGATTGCTGAGTAGGGGTTTGTACTTCGTGAACTTGACTGACGTATGTAGAAGCGAGGCTGAGTGCGTGATGAAAAGAGGACAGAGAAAGAAATGAACCCGTAGATCAGTAGTAAAGCAGATGGAGGAGCAAGTAAGATACCTAATTAAGAGAGCTACCTGGTTGATGGGATGGGATTCTGGTTTTTTCGGCCTGGAAGTAAAAGGTGAGGCTGGGGTCTGTGAAGGAAACAGAAGAAAAAATGGGATATGAGTGGTCAACAAGATAGATAAACAAAGGCACCAGACGAGAGAGCTGTTGACTGGCAAAGCCTGACAGGTGCAAAGGGGCTGTTAATTTGAAGAAGCCTGGAAGCCTATGTTTGCTTCTCATACCAGAATCGAGTCCTGGTTGCCCTTTTCCCAGCACCTCGACCTTTGCACCATTGCCCGCACATGTGGCAGGGGATTTGTTGCGTCTAGCGGAATGTCAATGAAGCAAAACCTATAGAGGTGCCGTGTTATTCTCAAGCAAAACTATTATATTAATATTAGAATACTATTACATTACATTAGAATATTATTATAGTAGTATTAGAATATTATTATACTGGTCAACTTTCCCACTTCCGCTCGAGCACTTGGTGCTCTTCACTCGCTCTGTCACTCTGCTTGACAAAGCAGGCACAAATCACCCGATACCCGATTTACTGAGCCGGTTGGCATCCAGCAACGTCACGCCGCCAACAGCGGCAGGCGAGTTGGACGCACTCCCCGGCGAAGGGCCAAAGCTGTGGCTACAAGTCAGAGGCAAGTTGCAACAATAAATGCAAGTGCACTAGACAGACGGAACAAACCATTCCTATAGAGACCCAAAGGCATTTAGACTCATGATACTCCGCTGGGACCAACAACGGTGCCTACAGTCAATATCGTAATGATGATGATGGAGTTCCGCCGCAAGTTCAAGGATGGATACATCGAAGACTCGCATTAGCGAAGGATTTTAATGGCTATCAGAGGCAATGAAGCACTGTTACCAGAGAATAGAGCCGAGTTACTGTACGTTATTCGCGACGATATGCTGTGGAAAGTCTTGAGGGACTAACTCCAATGCTTGTGCTTTCCAAAGTCACGCATTGGGGCAGTCTTTGCACTAGAGGATTTATTCACAAGGTATGGCTACCAAGCCGTAGTTCTATCGCATGTAGCTATGACCGGCACAGCACATGCCACCTGTTTTCCCGAGTCATGAAAAGCTCGAACTCAGCGACCTTTGAAGCCTCTGGTAACGCCTTGGGCCGGGTTGGTAAGACTGTTCAGTTGGCTGCTCGCCTATCTATCCGAGCTTTGCGTACCCTTACGGGCACGCTCACGTCATATGTCAACGACTTGCTCTAATATATGACGCTTCACTTTCTTATCAGCACCTTTTCTTTTACCTTACCGCTTGATGTGGAGAGGTGCAATGACGTGAGCCCAGTGCGAGTGGCTGCCTAGGGGGTTGATGGAGCCTCTTCATCGTGGGATGCACTGAATGGCATGGTGGAATGCTACGTGTCCCTGAAAGGATGGATGACAGTGTTGGTTGTTAGAAGAAGGAAGAAAAAAATATGGAGATAAGCAAGGCTGTCGAAACAAGGCGAACGAGCGATGAGATGATGGAGGGGGTATAAGGCATGGTGTAAGATGGAGACGAACGGGCCAAGAACACGAGCGCATGGGCTTCTGGCAAGTGATTGGGCAATGGGCGTAGGGCTGGAAATGATGTATGATGCTGGCAACATGCAAAAGAATCTGGCGTGTGCATGAAGAGGCGCGCAAGGAGGGGGTTGCTTGAGACGGGGTGCCAGGCACCAGCAGACCGAGGCGATGGCAGCCCGGTCCAGATCGGTGACGAAACAAGAGTAGGTATTTTGTAATGATGCATTCTGATATGGGCCTGTTTTAGGAAGTTGAGGTTTTCACCCTCGTGTTTTGCCATTTTATTAATTAAACAGTAAATTAATCGGCTATCATCTCATTAGAAAGGGATTAAAATGCTGTGGTGTATTTGTTTAATTTCTTTTTCTCGTAATTTACTTCATCATTTTCATCATGCCGTTATCTAGGATCTCCTTGTCTGTCCTTTGTCTCCAACCTGCCATTCTAGGAAATTCTTACGCTGGCTACGACGATCGGGCAGGGAGGGAAGGGGTTGATCCAGCGCAGTATAATGAAAGGGGCATGTTTTAGGTCAATCAAGAAGGAGAAGCGGCGGCCTCGCAGAGTGGCCAGAGAGACGATCCTTAGCGCGGCAAGCTGAGAAGCGTCATGGAGCAGCGTGAACCTGTGGGTTGCTCGTTGGCAGACGTACATGTTGGTTGTGCACAACAAGTGGCAGGATCCTCACTACTACGTCGAGGAAGCCGATGGACCCTTGCAGCGGAGCGTTGCATATGCTCCTGTAAACGGTCTCCTGCGGGTTCCGATGATCCCAAAACCCGCTCCCCTGGTGATGCGTCTGTGAGAGGCTCCCGGAACAAAGGCCTGTGGCGCAGGGTGGGGGAAGAGCCAGGGCCCAAACGACAGGCGCAGAATGCGGTTGGTTTGCACTGCATTAGTGTCTAAGTCTTGGGAAAGGCCAGGCATCACTGAACAGAGTAAGCAGGGCATTTCGTTGATGTCGTCGACGAGCTGCTAACGTTGCAGCTTAGGAAGGGTGCCATTAGGTATCACCTGCGGGCGGGAGGGCGGGCGGGTGAGGGAGAGCTGACATGCGCCGTGCATGGCCGAGTACAATATGGGGACAAAAGTTCCGCCTACTTTACCATACTTATCAGGATGCAGGGCTTCATTAAGAGGAAGTCTTGAAGATTTGATAAATGCAGAAAATGTTCTTTTATAATTTTTTTATAATTTTCCTACATTTTTAGTCGTTTATTCTTCAATATTTTGTTGGTTGACGGTTGAGATATCTGCGCTAGGTATGCGGAACTTCGGTAATCCCAGGGCAGCGGGAACAACGCAGGCGGGAAACGGGAGGTAGCAGCAGCCACAGGCACCTAGAAAATCTGGGTGGCATTAAAGGAAGAAAGCAACGTTAGGTAGGTACTGATCTGCCTGCCTGATCGATGTGTCATCCGTGCCGCCGCAGAATTGCGCGCATCCTTTCCAGCTTATTCGTATACTTCTGGGCGTAACATGACATAACAAAAGCGTTCAGTGATGGATTTGCTCTGTCAAGGTTATTGGGCCGCAGATTTAATAATGAAGTAAGAGGTTATCGACCTGGTGGTATCGACTATACACCGTTGGAGTTTGACTCCGATAAAATTCTTGATACAGAGGAAGCAACCTAAACTAGACACATGGTATGATGCTCGTTTTATTATCTTAGATACTAGAGTGATTAATATTCAGTTTGGCGACATGCAAGTGGTGAGCAAAAAGAGAAGGACTACAGATTGCAGGCCTTGGGTTCTATCTTAGAATACCAGTTGTTAAATCTCAGGAGAAAATCCTCAAGGTATTACAAAAACATAAGAATATACCTACATATTTATTCGAATTATATACTAATCTTATCCGAATACCGTTCCAATACACTCTGTACACCGATCCTTACTCTTACTTGTCAGTGCTTGCGGTCCCTATTTTATTGCTACCTTTCTGGCATGGCACCATACTAGGAAGCTCAATACCGATACCGCAATCTATCTCCTTGTCTTAAAGTATAGCCCATGAGCCTAACTACTCTGTGGACGATTGACGACAAATCAGTGTACCCTCCAAGTCGGCCTGTTCCAAAGATCCAAGATATACGATGAAGCGGTCGAAAGAGGCATCAAACTGATCCGCAAGAAAGCCCTCAAGGATTTCCAACTCGACGTCGAGGGCACTAGCTCCGAATTTGCGAAATCTGTCGAGGACCTTGTATCAAGTTTGAACCTGCAGAAAAAGAAACAGGCGGTCTGCAGAAACTGTTTTTAGTCCTCTTTGTTCGAGCTTGACTTGGCGTCTTCGACTTTGGCCATGATGGAACGAGCCAGCTGGCGCTGTTTCTCAGGGACAGCAAGTTCAAGTTGTGTATCGAGGCAAGAGTCTCACGCGTAGCTTATCCTGACGGCCTAGCTGCCTTATGGCCTGGTGGTCTATCTGCTCAACACTGCGTTGTTGAAACTAGTCATGGCGAGAATTTGAGCCGTTCCCGTACGGGCAAGCAGAGCAGAAAGCTGGGTTGGCTCAGGCTATGTCCAGGGCAACGTCAAGGGCAACGTCAAGGGCCCTAGAAGTCAGGCTCTTAGGGAACCATGGCCATCAGAGCCCGAGCAACATAGTTTCCAATATAGTCATGATCTAAAACTAGGACTTTGAGCCCCAAGCTCCAGAGGACTAGGGATTAGCGACTCCTTAATTCGTTCTGCTGCCATGTCGTTTGTCGGAAAAGCCCGGTTTTGTTGGTTGCCAGAACAGGAAGGGGGCCTAAGCATGGGCGCGCTGTGAGTGGCGCATCGCAGCGCTAGTATCGGGTACCTGGCATCTGTGCACGCTGCAGTGGACCGTGCGTGTCCCCTGTACTCTGGACCGTCCCGCGCTGTGAAAACGCCGGGGTAGCGACGGGATCGACGGCACCACCCGCTGATCCGTTTTCCTTTTTGCCCCGTTGCCGTTCGCAGCAACCGTCTTCCGTCATCGTCCAGCGACAACGTCTTACAGGCGCGCTGGTGACGCAGCTGACCGTTCATGCATGGCGGCTGAGGTCCTGGTCAAGGGAACCTGCCCAGGCGCTGCTCGCACCCCTCCTATCTACGAATATACTCTCTGCTTCTCCACCAGCCCCCGTGAGGACATCATTTAGAACTGTGTGTTGGTGATGAACATTTACGCTTGCTTTGGCGAGTGAGTCAAACTTACGATAAGCTAGTTATTGGATATCATGTGTTCAAGGACAGCCTCGTTCCGTAGGCAGCTAAGGGCCAAGCCTTCGCTCCAATCTCGCTTCCTGCTCCGCGTCTCATTCTTCACTGCAACCAACTAACAGCACAGACGGCGACAGCATTCAGACCGTTGGGAGCAACGCCCACCCCTCTTCCCTCGAACGTACCTATGGCTTCTTCCTACCCATGTTCACTGCGGCAAAGTGGAATTTTGCGTCTTGATGTTGGTCGTCCAACGCTTGGGTGCCTGTCGTCATTTAAGCGACCTGTCGAATGAGCAACCAGAACCGCGATTCTGCAACGATGCTGCAGCCTCACAGCAGCGCTCGACCAACTGCGGCTGGAGCTCGACAACTACCGGGCTTTGTTGGTTTCATTGGCCAAGCCCAAAAGCGTCCTTGTTTCAAGGCTCCAGGACCATGCTACGCTCCTTCATATCTCCTTTCCCTCATAGACCAGTTAATGTCTCTTCGAACCAGCCCCCAAAATGGGCCTTTTGTTTTCTTTGGACGATGTTTCGCTCCCAATCTCTCGGAATCGCCGTGCTGCCTGCTAGGCTGCCCTTAACAACGGCCCCCATTTTCTCCCACTTGTGCTCTTGGAAACGTCCCAGCCCCCGCGTGCTTTCTTTTTGGACCATTTTCTCTGGATTGACGCAGGGATCCATCACATGATGTTACATGGATGCGTGCGTGGAGTATGCATGCGACACACGATTTGCATCCATGGCGCCACCCAAGGGGTGTGGCTGTTGCGCTGTCTGTTTGTTTGCTGTGGAGGAGGGAGGGAAAGGAAAGGAAAAGAAAGGGAGGGCATGGGCATGGGCAGGGGTCAGATGGCCAGAAGCAGACCTACATACTAGACCAAGCAGGAGCTAGCTAAAGAACAGCGAGTGGCCGGGCCCGTAAGGCAGACCGGTAGTGGTTGACACCAGCATCAGAAGATGTAAAATATAATCCAGATTTCAATACTAGCAAAATGTTGAAAAAACCACAAAAACATCAGGAGGATATTGGGACAATTCTCTGATATTATAAGGTTTATTTAAAATTATTAGTAGAATTTTTGAGTAAAGTTATGGCATTGGAACCCAAGATACATGTCCTTGGTTGGTAGTCCATTGTCCATCGCTTACCGCCACTTACCTACATCTTCCCCAGGAAAAAACGCCTTGCACACCTGGCCTCAGACTAAGATGCACGGCCACATTGGATCAGGGATTCAAAACACAAACAAGTGAGCAGCAAAAAATAGACGCGGATAAAGAAGACTTCAAGAATTATAAATAAAATCCGAACACGTACGGACTGTATCTGACCAAGAATTAATACATGGCAAGTAAAAATGATAATTATAGGTAGTTTACCATGAGCTTACCTCCTACGTACGGGCAATACTCGTATACAATCCCAGGACAAATGCAATGTGCCATTGTTCATCTGGCCACCCCTGCGTAAGTCGCTGGTATTCTCATCTAAAATACTAGCGTTAGCTTTTTGAAGCAACATGATACTCTCAGGGCCCCCAAGTTCCGAGATTGACAAATTTTACTCTAGAGCACAGGCTGCGGTGATGTAAGTGGACGTGCTCGCCCCGTGTGTCGCAAGCCAAACAAAGTCCCGAAGAATGACTCCTTTCCATCAAAGGATCACTGCTGCAACGCTGCCATCGCGTGGAAGGCTTGCCCAAAGAAATTGAAGAAAGGAGACGGGAAGGGGCCGTTTCCTCCCGTTGGACGGGCGCCGACAGGTCGTAGTACCACTGCACAAGGAGTAGTCTAATAAATTTAAGCATGAGACCGAATCTCAGCCCTCGTTTCGTTTCACAAAGACGCAAAGATAGACCCTGGTAGCTCCAAAAAGGGTGGGTTGCGGCCCGAAGGATCCACGCCGCATCTCGGAGTTCCCCGGCAGTCCGAACGGACCAGGAGCTCACATTGCAGGGCAAGTCCACGCCCACGAATGGTGCAAGTGTTTTTCCTGACCATGCACACCAAGGCGAATCACGTTGACATTTCTTCCTGTGCCGTCATACACCGTCATGGGTCAGAGAGGATGACCAAGCTGGGGGCCGCTCTTGTTGGCTGGTGAGAAGAGCGGGTCACGGCTGGCCGCATATCTGGCCGGGCGGTGCGGCGTCCTCTTATATGTATGCACGGCGGCAGGCCCAGCATGTAGCCGCGTATTAGTTTGGCATCCCAAGGCAGACATGAACTTAGCAGGCAAGCAGAACCAATTGAGAGAAGAAAAGAATAGTGACATTGCTAAGGAAAAAATAATAACGGCGCGACTCTGTTTGCAGAAGGATCCATAAGTACACATGTTTGGCGGCTCATCCGCTGACGGGCAGGCCCCGTCCGCAATTGTTGGCCGCCGCCCGCACACCCCTGGTCCACCTGGACTCTCTCCAAACTCATCGACAGGTAAAATACTCCCTCAACTACCCAATCATGCCCGGCGGCCACAGTACAGTCGGTAATGATGATGTTGCGCTGTGCCGGAAAAATTAAATACCAAGGAAGTCGAAGTGAAAGAGAAGTGAGAAATAGACGAGTATCAAGGAAAGACTGAAAGGACAAATGGAAAAGGTAAAGACATGACAAACGAAGGTAGAGAAAGTGATGAAAGGTTTCTCTCGCGAGAACTCGACCGTGTGTCAAGGAAGCAATGACGGTCCATCTAAAGGATCGAACAACGCAGCCGGATCCTAGGTGAGTCTTGGTCGCCCAAGACTCACCCGGAGTGACCAAACAACCCTTGGACCACACCGCGGACCGGCTGCATTGTTTACAACTTGTGGCCCCCTCTGGGGATTCTTCTACCAGTAGCAGGGTCGCTGTGAATTGCCATGTGTCAGCTGGAGATCCTGCAGTGTTGTAGAGGAGCGACGCGGCGGAAGGGCGACGAACAAGAAAGGAATATTGGGATGGTAACGAACCTACTAATTACGCCTGGGAGGGTTGGGGCACTCGGGACGGTTGCAGTATCCCTCGTAGGTTTGCACACCCTGATCCACAACCCTCGAGCAGCTGCAGCCTGGCTTTCCCTGCCTCTGCTGCATGCTGCAGCGGCAGTAGGTGAAGTACTGGCTGGTGATCCAGGTGCACATGATGGCGGTTGGTGGAGTGTGTAGGCTGGGATGTGTAGAAGGTTGTTCAATGGTTCTTGAGCCTCAAGAGAGTCCAGGCGGTTCTCTTGACTTTGAAGGTTGTTGAGGAACGGCTGTGGTAGAAACTGGAGAGAAAGTTCGTGTTAGTCTCACTTCATACGCAAAGTCTAGAGAAGACTGGTGCGGTAGTTTGACATACGACTTGTAGATGGTTTGGGGAAGCTTGAAGACAATGAAGTCAGACAAGGCAAAGAGCAGCGGCTGGTTGTGGGAGAAATTGGGGAGAAGCGGTGATTTATGAAAGATTGGAAGACTTGTAAGATGCTTGTGAGCTGATCTGTGTTGGATGTCTGGCAAAGACTGAACAGACGCAGATGTCTCTGGTCTTTATATAATGGATGAAGCGTAGGTTGAGGGCGTGTCTTTTGGCGTCGGTGAGATGGTGTTTGCCAATGCTGTCGTTAGAGCCCCTATCAAAGATACGCCCAGCAGGGAAGGCAAAAAAATTTCCAACAATTCCCGGACGGCAAATATGCATACAGGCAGGTGTTGGTTGTTTGCTCGGCCCGCTCTCAAGATCCCGGAGTTAGGGGCGGGGGAGGGGGCGGCTTCAGTGACGAGCCAGAGATGGTGTTGTTGCTGTTAGTTGTGCACTTTATCTGGCATGTCTCCGCAAGGGGAGCAAAGCAGGGCGAAGCAGAGGCAAAGCATCAGAATGTAACCAGATATCTTCGCCAGATTCGGTGGGCTAGAGTCATCCTGTTGGGAGCCCCAAGTTGCGTTCACACGGACCCACACCCGGCAACTGGTGTTCGTGGGAGCTCAGACCAACAGCAGAGTAGCCCTGGTATGACCCCAAAAGCCATGTATGCCATGTGCTGTGTATTGGTTGGTGGCATACGAGAGCTTTGGCTGCTGCATCAAAGTGGGTTGACGTGAGGAAGAGGGTAGGGATGCGTGCACTCGTCTGGATTCGAGGCACGCCCCTCTTCTGCCACCCCTCCCTCCCTCCCTCCATCATCCCTCCCTCTCAATCAGTCAAGCCCCATTGCTGCAGACTTTCATTTGGAGGAATACACCAATTGATTGGCAAAGTGCATCATGACCGTTGGGACTAGACAATGTGATAGTTGGCCATGAACGGGCACGGCAAGGAGTCATTCCTATCTTGCCAGCCTCATTGGACTCTTCCCATAGACCCCAACACACCATTACACTTGCAGAGATGGATGGGCCGATATGACACGAGCGTGACGGTTCACTCAGATACGGCACTCTCCAAGGCGGCATGGATGAGTCTGCATATGGGTGCGTGCTTCTGGCAGTTCGTGCGCCGAGCCTGCTCATATGACAAGATTCGGACCCCTGCGCCAGAACGGATGACTGGCGATGGATAGAAGCGTGTTTGCGGCCTGGCCTGTCTCTTCACACCCATCCCGCTACCGAAACGGCCGTTGTGTAAGAGGGATAGGGCGTAGTTTCGCGGCACGACCATGCTAGCTCCTAGGGCCAGGACGGGCAGAGACTTGCTCGTGTAGACCGACGTTGGCGGAAGCGCGGGTTGCACAAGACTTGCCATGACGCCACAAACGCTCTCGCTGTGCTCGGCTGCGAGACAGTTGACGGCAAATCAGCTTCCGATCTGCGGCAGTACAGGACGCTGCCTTGTGGGTGGTCTGCAAGCGCACCATTTCGGGCATGCATCGCCATCACCAGCTGCCTTTCGGGGCAAGACGATGACTTCAAGGGGTGGCAATTAGACGCGATAGGACGTTGGCGGAATCACACGAGAACCAACACCGGTCCCTCAACGGCCGCATCGGGGACGAGGCACGAGGACATACAGGGCTAGTCCGACGTCGAGGTCATTAAGTCATGTTGCAAGCTGCGTCAAACAACGCCCCGTTCTCCATACGCCCCTTTAGGCGAGGCATATGGCAGACCTCGAGGCCAAGATCAACGCCCCTCCCAGGTATACTAGCAAGTTTCTAGCTAGTCGAGCTCCGAAAAAGCCCGCTGTCGGTGAGTGAATGAGAATATCAGGCGACAGGTCACCGGCTCGTGCTGGAGAGGAGGCGGAAGCAGGGGTCCAAAGATGGGAAGGAGGGTACACGCGTGAAAAAACGACCCCAAGTAAAAATTTTAGCACGCTGGGATCATCAATTGGCAGTGGAGCATTTGATAGAACATTACGGCCGAGAAAGCCACGGCGCGGGCTTTCAGCCTTCATGGCCTTTGCTTCCGGGACACCCCAGCCAGGGCAGGTGCCATATCACATCCGCATATGCACAAGGCTGAGGGGCACCGCCGGGAGGCATCATAGTGGTGATATTTGTGGATATCACCGCTTCTGGCGAGATGATCCATGTTTCGGAACCAAGTCGAACGGTCGGAAACGAGAGCAGCTAAAACAGGCACCATGAGAAACGACAAGCTGGAGACAGAAGCGACGGATGTACGAGTATTATTCGAGTTTAGCGCAGACTAAGTTGGAACACCTCCTTCTTTCACCCTTAATATTGATTGGATTCTTTACCAGTGTATATTGGCTTGTAAAGAACAGTCCCATCCGGACCTAAACCCCGTGCCTGGGTGGTTTGTATTCTTCCGTTTTTGCTCACCACTCGGTAAGCAGTTGGTTGTAGGTGGCTTCGGGAACGCGCGGAAACGAGCGTAAGCGACCTTGCCAGGGATCTGCGTTGAAAGCTCTGGAGAAGAGAGGAGACAGAGGTCTATTCGCGGGTAAGTGGGCTTTGTTTGAGCATTGTGGATGCTGGGTGAGGATGCATCTGACGAGGCCAGGGTCAACCGCACACGGTACGATGAGATTGTACCTGCAAGGATGAGGCAGAGAGTTCCCTTGTCTACCTACCTATTGGGACAGGTACCTGGGAAAGGAAAGGGGATAATTGCACATGTACCTTGCATGAACAGCGTGGAAAAGGGCATCATCAGGTGTGTAAGTGAGCCAGGGCCGTGCAGAAAAGGACTTGGATGACCGTTCTACGGTTGCCACGACATTTTAGTTTAATAATTTTGTCTCTGGTTTCATGCTTTTATAGAGTCTCTTTAACAATTCAGCACGACTAGAAGAAGTGAGAGCGGCCTCGCGAGCGACATGTGCTCCCTCGAGCAAAGACACCAGAGTACTTCCCACAGTATCGGGCCTTGCAGCCAAACACTGTGCCTGGCCCTGTTCCTGTGCCTGACAAGATCCCAGTCGTGGCTGCGTTGCTTCACCTTACATTTCCTGCTCCTTCACATACATCATGGGCACGCCAGAGAATGCAACCTCAGGACAGGCACCAGCACCACCTCCCAGTCTGAAACCCCATCGCAACCCCGGCTCCCATTCTTCTTCGGGTGGCCCTGGCAAAGATCCTTTCCGGGAGATCTGCTAAGCACCCTATACCCCGGTCCGTTTGCTCATCAGCCCTTGTCTCGTGGACCGTGCCATCCACATCCACATCCACATTTTCCCAGCGTGTTGGTTTGCGTCTAAGTTGTCAATCCCCACCCCTTCCTGGGTCATGACCCCATCATTTCTGGCGTCTCTTGGGACCACGGCTTTCTATCGATGCGATTGGGGACTCGAGGAAATGACTCTGACGTCGAGGACCGCCACCAGCTGATCAAGCCCTGCCGGGCTGGTGCCTATTACCCTCTCGCTACTACCTTCGAGGCCTGCCCGTAGCCGGCGACCTGTATTCCTTTCGACCGGCCTGTTGGCCAGCCGGCGCAGCCTGCAGTCGTGAATCGAGCTAGCCGCGCATACCCTGCTCTTCTGTGGGACGTAGTGAGGCACTCTCCTGATGCCAAGTTGGCTCGCTGCGCAATACTCTGTTCGACCGGCCTCTGGCCGCATGCGCGGCTCCCTCAAGTACGTCGTTTGCGCCAATGGCTGACTTGTTCGGGCACCCTCAAGCGACCCCTGCTACATTTCATATCAGTCAAGTGATAATTGCCGCGTCTACTCCGCCTACGGGCGTACCAACGACATTCATCTCAAACAACGGTGGGCTTGTCTGGTGGCAATCTCCTGCTCATGGCCGGAAACGTCAACCAAGGCCCAACATGTTACATTCGACCCGGCCGCTCACTGCGGCAAGTTCGTCTAATCTCATCCTTGCCCATCCCCTTTGAATGCGTGAAAGATGCGGATTCGTGCCGCAAGCGAGCCCGGCCCGTCTTCATTGAACTAGGACCCCACATCTTCGCATCGCCTGCTCGTCTTTGTGAAGGAAACTGGCCGACCAACACTCTGTTTCTTCCCAGGAACCTGGTGCTCCGGATCATCTGCTACGTGTGGGCTGCTTATACACGGTCCAAGACCCCGTGCTCTGGCCTGGCTTTGCTCCTGTGGTTCTAGAAAGCTAAGACAATGAGGCTCAACGGCTAGGACGGGAACCAGTATTTCGGCCTGTGCGGTAATAGGTGGCGGAAACTAGGGCGAATGAGGTATCATCGCCATCGGGCAGCTTGCCTTGGTTCCAAACAACTCTGTTTCTGGAAGGAGATTGAGTCGCATTGCATGGAAACTACTTGGTCAAAGTTGATATCCCTCCACCCTAGCTATGAGGGCTATCTCGAAAAGGAAATCGGAAACCACACACCCCTTGTCTTCGTGTCACCTTCACCGATCACAAGGAAGTAAAGGTGACAGTTGAGACAGCAAGCCCAACACCACCACTTGACACTTCTCGGGCTCTTGAGCCTTTTGTCTCCGTCTCGTCAAGGACGCCATGCTCACTTGGCTGAATGTGATGATCATGCTCATGCGCGCCGGCGACCAATCGAGGTTCATTCTAAGCGCCGTCCGGTCTGTCATGGGCAGATGTCAGAACCCCACCACCACCCCTGTAAACGGGAAGCAAGAGAGAACTGCAAAGTACCTGAGATCTGGGTGTCTCTGCAAATATTGGTGTTCAAAGTATCATTGAGTACTATTGAATAATGTGATGAGAATCTATGTCACACGGAGTTTATTTGAGAGGACTCGTGTTTGATTCGAATTTTGCTCGAATTACATTCGTATACTCGTCGATACTTGTTCTCACTTATCACTTCTCGCAGCCTCTTTTCTGCGCCCCGCTTGCCCTGGTAAGGCTTAGGCTAGACAGGGGCTGAACGTCGCTGCAACGGTACCACGAGCAAGCGCCAAACTTCTCAACGTCACTGGTGAGTATCCGCGCTAAACACCAACAGACGACGGAGCTTAGATCTAACTTTGGCAAGCTCACTAAGCTCGGCATGTCTCCTGAGCAGTAACAGCGATGACTACACTTGCTATGAATTCGGCTCTTCGCTACAAGAAGATAGTCCATGAAAAGGTGGTGCAGCCAGCATGCTAGCTCGTCGTCGCTTAAGATTAACTGGTGTGGATCATTACGAGGTCACGATGAGAACACAGTCATCAGTAATACCAAGCTGCAAGACTGTCGGTGTGGGTAGCAATGGGCAATGCAGAGAAAGTTTTAAATCACAAACAGCAACCAACACGTTGACTGGGCTTCTGATGCGTTGCCGTCAACTGCTTGCCGAGCCTCGACAAAGGGAAACGACACGAGAACCACCCCAGCCGGGGCCCTGGAAGCGACAGCGCGCATCGCAGCAGCACCAACAACTAAAACGTAGTTGCATATTGTATTGCAGACGCGGACATTACCCCAACGGACAGGCAGATGCAAGGGGTCTGCGGAACAGGGGAACGAATGGCGTAGTGATGCTGCCAGGATACGACAACACCACGGCAACCATCACAGGTACAACCCAAGACTTGATAGTCACTACTGTAGCGGCTCACGCGCACCAACTTCCTGCAGAGGGCCGCTCCGTAAGCGGGCGCATCACAAGAAATGGCTGCAACAGGTTAGCTTGTGTCGAGTCTGGCCGTCAGCGAGCTTGATCTGCCACTCCATCCCGGAGGATCAATCTGTGGCCCACGATCCGGCCATACCCCCTTATTGAGCTCACGGGCACCTCCCTCGAGTTGACTTGTCATTTAGCCATTTGTAATGCAGCATGGCCCCGTGGATCGCCGCCACAATGCCTGATCTGAAGGGTCGAATAACCTGATGCCGATCCGGCATTGGCTCAAGGTCACGACACTGAGCCCTTCTGCAATGGTGCACTGATTTGTGAAATGGGTGGTAGGCACTCTTGCTAGGGTCAGCATTACATGGGGCCCGGAGCTACGCCTCAAGTATATTTGGCCGGGCAGTGCGGCAAGGCCTCACCAGATGGAGCCTGTTGGTTAGACCGCCAGGGCTGTTGAATCAATGACCAGGTGGTGACTGCGGAGCTACTCAGCTCATGGAGGCTATAGGACGTATTTGGATTACAGCGAGGGACAGAAATTCCGCATGCCACGCGTAGATATCTCAACCGAGAATCGACAAGATATTGAAGAGTACACAACTAAAAATGTAAGGAATTTATGATAATAAGTCAAGATATCTTTAAGTCTTCATTTTCAGTAAAGCTTTGTAACCTAAGAGAGATCGAAAGGCAGGCGGAACTTTTGTCTTCCCATGGTAAATGACTTGGGGATTGCCATTCACGGTGCTGGGTTGTTGGTGGAAATGGTAGAATTGCGTTACATTGGTCAGCACCAACATGTCTCCTTCGCCTGATTGGTGTCCCAGCAGGCTGGGACGGCGCTTCAGCATGGGCGCCAAAAAGAGGGCCCGCGAGAGGCGATAAGCTGGAATGGGGAGCGATGAATGTGGAGTTGGTTTGAATGAAACGGAAATACTATGAGGATGAAAATACAGTTGCGTTCTCTCTGTAAGTCTATGTACGAATGGCTGCACGCTAATCTTTAGAATAGGCTTATTACCGTGCAAGCTGAAGGGTTCGGGCGATGGCGATTTTCTCTACTTGGTGCTTGATCAGGTACAGGCGGCCGCCAGACATGAGGCTTGCGGACTTTATGTGCTGCTGGCTGCAGGATAAAAGCAAATGCGGGTCTGATCACGGTCATGAGTTTGTGTGTGTGACGACGAGCGAAAGAGGGGGTGGTTTATGAGGCAGAGGACTTGATTGCCCATTGCGGTTCTTGGTGTCATTGAATGGGGAGATGGGTGATGTGCTCCGTTGACCTAAAAGGTAGCCGATGCAATAAATTGATGCTCATGTTTCTGTTCAGTCAATTGACAACGATTGAAGGTACTGTACAATGGGAGAATAAAGGCGCCGTCTAGAGCATATCCGGCGTTCTGTTGTAAGTTGTCTGCGTTGACAAGTGTCGCCGAGTCGTTGTGACATACCCTGGAGCGCAGCGGCTCAACACACAGAGAGTGCACGGCACGCACCAGAACATTTGGGACAAAAATAATCAGTCAGATTATTGTAACTTTATTTGTAAACTTGTCTTTTCTGTCATGAGCGGATCTTAGCTAACCCGTGTTTTTTCTAAGTGTCCAAAGGGTGATGATTTGGTAGTTGTGGCAGCTCTTCCATCATTCGTTCCATCATCCGAGAGATACCAAAAGTCACAAATCACTGATTATAAATCGGTGGTTTTCCATTGCATCGATAGCATCATCATTCTTCGTGTATTTCCCGTCTTCCACAAATTCCGTTCGTGTCGGAGATGGTGGTAGTGTTGCCTCTACGTCGTCAAGTTGTGTAAAGAAGATGATTCGACTCTTCCTCAGGAACGCCTCGTTTCGTTCCTCGATGCTGCGAAGGGTTGAATTTATGACAGAGTTCAGTACAAATATATCCTATACATGAGTATTCCGGGCTTGACCTAGCCGGAAAATGCGACCCTTAACTTGTTTCTTTTGGCCGGGGCTCCAGAACGGTTCGCAGATAATCATGTAAGACGCGACGGTGATGTTCAGTCTAGCATAACCCGCGTTCAAACTCACGAGCGGAACTTCCGGACCATGCAAGGGCGTTTTTTTATTGCTCGATACTTGCTGCCCTTTCCTAACGCTCAGTTACTGCCATTGTACTCGATAAAGTCGAGTCCGAACAGTTCGTCGTGTTCTGATCTGCGAGTTAAGCTTCGATGATAATGTCTAAGAACATCAAGGAAGCCGAAATGACGATTGCCTTTTCTCCTCTATCCTCGTAAGGGATCTTGCGTATTCGGTTGACCACAGCGGTGATTGATTCTAAGAGACAAGGCGTTATCGTCGGTTGTTATGTGTCAAGTGTTGCATCATGGCGTGTTTCTTCAGGATCAGAGTCATGGCTGTTGTCGTCTACGAAGAGCGAGTCGTCGTTTGGTCTAATTTCAGGGTGGTGGGTACAATGGGAGGACAAAAGTTGGGCCTACCTTGCAATTTCTATCCGGACATGAGGCCTTGTTGAAAAGAAATCTCAAAAATGTTTAATTTTATGTTTTTTACTCTATTTTTATTCTTGTTTTATTGTTATCTCTTTTTATTTCAATTTCTTATACTGCTAATCGTTTATTCTTCAATATTTTTTATTCATTATCCGTCGAGACATCTGCGCGGGCCATGCGCAATTTCTGTCCTCCCGCTGGAGGTTTGTTAAGCGATGGGTTGCGGGTGTTGGTGGGTTGTCCGAATTGCCTCGTACATCCGCCCAGGCCAGGCCCTCGGAATCACCAGCGGCACAGGCACAGGCACGACGTTTGGCAGACGACAGACATGGCCTAAACACGCGCTTCCCCGCATTGGCAGAGCATTTTTAGAAGCCAGAAGCCGCGCAGGGCCCACGAATGGCGATGCGATTGCGGAGGGCATCCTTGGAGTTCTCGTGCGGTTCCGGGAAATCCCTTGGATGGCGGCAGGGCACCCAATGAGCTCCCACAGCCCCATGGCCTTGGCTCCGAGGCCGTTGTTGAACAAGAGCCTCAAGTGGAGCCTGGAGCTGCGATATATCACTTCAGCCTTTCCCGTCGCATCCCGCGAGACAGACTTCTTCCTCCCCAAGGGAACCCGTGCCTAGGCGACGACGGCAAGGCGGCGGGCGACAGCGACGACGACGACAACGCCTCGGCTGGGAGATGGCGTGCTCCCTGCTGCAAGCCGGCGAGATGAGGAGTCCTTCCTAAGCCGGGCCAATTGGGAGCCGCACGTGTTCCCACATGCTGGTCCGGCTCAGACTGGCATGCCATGTTGCCGTCTGCTTGATAATTCGACTCTGGACGCTAGGTGCTGGAATCCGTGGGGTGGGCCGGCGCCTTGGCTGAGCTGCGACTGTGGGCGAAACCGAGACTCTCGGCCATGTATGGGTTCTGTCACAGACTGGCGAGCCGTGTGTCGTGTCACGGGAGGGTCCCTCTGCCGTCGACAGCCATAAAAGGCTGACCATCCTCCTCGAAAACATGCATCTCTTTGTTTTCCAGCATCAAACAAAGTTTTACTCCTCTCCAGACGCATACTTCTCTATCCATCATCTTCTACGGCCTTTTGCCTTGAGCAACAACTCGGACTATCAACTTCAAACTACACTCAACTCAACTCATCTCACCTCAACCTCAAAAACCGCCAACATGTCTCTGCCCAACACTCAGCCTCTCACCCACTTCCTCACTCTCGCTCCCGCGACCTCCTCCTCTTACCCTCGCGCCCAGGTCGTTGAGCCCATCGCCAACGCCAACGCCGCCCCTCGGCCCGCCGCCCAGCGTCGCTCGTCGAGCGTCAGCAGCGGCTACAAGGTCCTCAAGCTCGGCCCCGTCCACTGGGGCGAGCACCAGGACGAGCACAAGGAGGACTTCCACGAGGTCTCTCCTCGGCTTAAGCCCTCTCCCCACCTGAGAAGAGGAGGAGGAGGAACCGTGCAGTGACCCCGCGGTTCTGACATGACCACCTGACGATGATGGGAAATTGATAAGTGCGGGACCCCTTGACAACCCTGTGGGGGCGACCCGGGGTTAGCATGTTATCAACCGAAGCAAAAAGTCATGAATTCCTGGACGATAGCAGGGATTGGCATCAACCGGCAATATCGGAATGAAAGTGAGATGGGCTGGCTGCCTTACTCCCATCCTCCTCAGCCAAACAGAGGCTAGGAACCATTGAGAAGGAGGACCGGTAGGAGGAGGAGGTTGTGGGGGAAGCGCGGGATGTTTTTTTTTCTCTCTTAGTATTTTGGTTTTGTTTAACCACCTGAGCGAGCAAGGGTGTGTGTGGGCGGCGCTATCAAGTCTTATTGTCACGTCTCTTGTTTTGGGCCAAGGTTTTTAGCGGGAAAAAGGATCTAGAATGCAGCAGAACGGTATGCAATGCAATATCTCCCTGATATCATCAGATCTCTCTGGGCTTCGGCTCGTGTCTTTGGGCTTGTGTGACGTGTCTTATCCGATGGTGCCAAGGCGGTGGTTGCATGCCAGCCACGGCGGACTGGGTTAGGGAGAGAGGAGGGCGGCATTCCAGGCGGTGCTGTCAATGGTCCGGGAAACCTGACGTGGATGGAGCCGAGTTTCCGCGGGCAGCATCATCATCCATCATGTGTGTGCAGCACATATGTATGCGGTTACGTGGGAGGGTGCAGTTGTGGTGGTGGTAAAGGTGGTAATGGTGGTAATGGTGGCTGCAAGTCTGGACGTGCAGCAAGCAGAAGCGCAGTCAGCAACCAGCCTAGACGGCTGCACGACGGCAATAGCAACCAACCTCTTGGTCGTATCCTGTCAGAAGGGGCGCATCCAGCACGCGCGCGAAAACACCCAGGTTCTGTTCTGGTTTGGCCTGGCCTGGCCTAGCGGTCGGACGGCCGAGCCAGGATGCCCGACTCAGGCAGGCAAGGGTCGGTCAGAAAGAGGAGGCGGACAGATAGACGGACATACAGACAGACAGGAGGACAGACGTAAGAGCACAACAGCTGCTCGTTGCAACCACGTGGGAACCATGTGTCTCATTCATTCATCAGCACGAGTCGAGCGTGCTGCAACCGACTCGAGCGAGCGAACGAGTGAGCAGAGATTCCCTTTCCCTCACCTCCCTCGCATCCTTAGCCCGTCTCCTCCTTTCTTTTTCCTTCATGGCGTTTCTTTTGTCCCGCAGAAAATGGGCTGCTGCATCTCCAGTGGGAGAAAAAGCCACCCGCCGGCCAATTCCGTCCGTCCGTCACGTCTACTCTGCTCTGCTCTACTCTACGCTACGGATAGGTAGACAGACTAGATGGACAGGCGCCGGCTACTCCGCAATTGAGCTCTGTCCAAATGTTTTGTTCTATTCGTTTGGCCTGAGACGCTAGCTCGCCGCGGCATACATAAAAATAACAGCACGCAAGGACACAACCGCCCGACGGCGCTGGTGTTACGTGGAATGTTTCTCCTTGCTTGATAAGCTTGAATGAATCTCTTGCTGTCTGAGAGCAAGAAGGGGGCAGGATCAGAAAAAATTAAGTCTATCTTTTAAAGCCGAGATCTTGATCCACCTTAAACATGCGACTCCACACCCAATGCACCGAGAAGGGTTTCCACGGCACAGCGAGGAGGGGGTCTGTGTCTCAGAATAAAAGACCGTGTTCAACGTTACCTCTGGAGATCATGGCCAGAAGTGGCGAGATTGGCAGAGCCTCCGAGGCCCAGAACTGCCACTCACGTACCTCGTGCGACAAAAGTGCAGCCTCTCTTCTTGACCCGCGCCCACGGACGGACCCGAGCCAGGCGACACGCAACCTGAAGTAAGCAGAACGGACGCGGTGCCAGGCGCAACGGCCACCGGCTGTGCTTTGGCCTATCCCGCCGTCGCCGTCGGTCGAAACACCAAGCAACCGACGCGGCCGGGCCGTGCGTTTCTCGCCATCTGACAAGAGCCCGCCAAAGATAAGAAACACACTAGAATGATGTAAAAATAACCCGCGGACGGCGCTGCGACGCTTCTATTACATGGCGCCGCGTGCCTTGTTTCTGCTTGCCTAATAAGCTTAAGCTTCGCTTCGTCCGTCCTCTCGCTGCCCAAAACGTGGGACTGCAGTGCGACGCTCGTACATTGTCGTTGCCCACCAACCAGAGTTTGCTGTTAGATGAGTTAATTTATTTATGGTTTTATCCTTAATTTTTTGCTGTTGCATTTCGGGTAAATTCAAGATATTCCTTCTTCGAGGACTGGAAAGGTTCGGACGTTGGACAAAGCACACGCAGCGATTGGGAAAGCAAGAATCAGAAGAGACTGTGAATGATATAAGAATGTTACACGAAGATAAGAGGAAGAAAATAATGAGACGAGTCAGAACATTATGCGAAGAAAACTAGAGTGCTATGATTGTATTAATGTAATATATATATATATATATATATGGCACACTTTCTCAATGTATATTCCAAGTTGCTTCGCCCTTCTGGCATCAGCCCTTAGATGTCTCATTGACAACCCTGCCTTTATGGGCATGAGAGCCTGAGACTGGCCCATTTCATATATGTTGGAAGAGAGGGCATCCATTCCTTATTGTCAATTTGCATCCATTCATTTATGCCGCCAGAAGCATGCTGCTTTATCTTGTACAGCAGTAGCAGCATGAACGTTGGTCGCGTTCGTCGCCATGGTGGCCATCTAGAGCCCTCAATATTTATTGCTTTACGTATTGCTACTCAACGTCATGTCCTGCACTGTAGTATTGGCTCCGTCATTTCCACCACATAATGTCGACTATGACCTTGCTCTGTAAGCACAAGATATGTAGGTAGCAACTACCTTTAATAACCTGACCTTTATAAAACGTACCAAGCTAAACAAACGGTTTTATCCCTTTAATTACAGTCCTGGGTTTATCATTAACTATACAAAAGTGACTATCGTTGAATCCTTGGGTTTTATGTGGTACATTTCGTGATGGCTCATTTCGGGGTGATGCAGGGTAGCTACTAACCTAAGCTATAGCCTCCCAGTGAAGTGAGTGGCGACTTTCATAGCATGCTTCTCCTCCAAACAACCACATCAAGAACCATCGCTCGGTGCACAATCCCGTCCGTATTCGTGAGGCTGTTGGGATCAAGCTTAATTCCACTTGATTCTCTATAGAGAACGTTTATCACTAAATCGAAATCGTTCGCCCTGTACTTCGAGTCTATGCCTCGACAAGAGCCGCTGAATTTACTTGACCTACCCATCGATATCCTGGCCCTCATTCTTCGGCCTCTCCTCGTCCTTCCACAAAGACAAGCCGTGTTGATCTGTCCCTGCACCCACCCCCGCCTCTTTCGGTCTCGCTGCTCACCATCCTTCTCATCCATCCTGCCATACACGCCATCGCTTGCCCACTGTTCTATGAGGGCAATACGTTTGCGCTCGACCTCACAGGTCCTCACACAAACCATGTGCGGCGCGTCCTGCAAGAGTACCAGCCCCTCAAGGCTGAGAAGGAATTGGCGCATGAATGGCTGACCGATGCCATGCGGTTGCCATTGCTTGCTTCCTTGGGCGCTATGCGCAGGATAGCTTCGCTGGAACTGCGCATTGACAAGTTCCGTGGGTGGATTGTGACAGACGCTATTCCATTGCTTGAGGATATGGTGGTGCGTGGTGCACTCACAAGTCTCTGCGTCAGTGTTCACTCCGTCCGTGACTCCCGTGGTCGTCATGCCCACGAACATCGAAAGGACAAGAATACAGCCATACCTACGGACTCGATACTTTCCGCAAGGCCAATCCTCGCCCTTCTTGCGGACCCATACCTAGCCACGTCGCGCTTAAGAGTCGAAGCCACTCACGGTCCCGCATGGTGCCGTTTTCATCCAGGTCGTGAATGTAGGAGAACGGCGGCCAGTACAGTATCATCTGTAGTTGAGGAACAATCGGCGGATTCAGTAGCACTGCCAGGATTGGGCCCGCACATTGGTTCATGGAGCTTAATGGATATTGATTGGGCTCTCGTTATCCGTGACATAGACCCAGAAGGGCGGGAGCTGGTGCCGGCATGGTCCGAAGCCAGGGGCGTCGGCCGCCATAATATGCTCCCGACATGATGGGAGAGCGAGATCCAAAACCTTCCAGTGTCTGATCTTTCCCAGCTGGGTAGACTATGTATATAGACTATTCTCTCTTAGGAGGAGTAGACGAAGTATAATCTGAGAAGGACCTGGTGAACCACCTTCACCATGCTTAGCTATAACACCAGGCTAGAGCATATTAATGAAGCCAATACAGAAAGATCCTACAAGGGCCAAACGTTTCTTCGTCTGTGTCTTCGTCCTCCTTGTGTGCACGAGTAGACTTGGGAGAAGCTTGTTTCTTGGCCTTTGGCGCCGTACTCTTGGAAGCCCGGTGAGTTGCTTGATATATTGTCGTATTAACGACACAGAACTGCATCTCTCCATTCTCTTGTAAACATTTCTTAAACTGCACCCATGCTCCAGGGCTGTATCATGCGTGAGAGAGAATTTGGTGAGTCTTGCCCTTACACTTGCATCCACATACTACAGTGGAAGAGAAAAAACTGAACGAATAATAAAGCATAGGGCAGAAGTGGATTCTTCAATTGTAGCTAGAGCTAATAGTAATGATTTCGTTGCTTTAGCCTTCTTGAATGTTGTCCTGTAATCAGTCTCTCCAAGTCCAGAGTTGTTGTAGCTTAAAACGATCCTAAATCTCACAGTCCGAGTTGACCAAACCGAGTGCTCCAAACCTCTAACTCTAGATCGGGGATCTGGATCAAGCCCTCCATGTTCAATAGTGCCTGGATACTTAGACACAGAGTCTGGCTCTGATAAGCTCCGTCTATCCGAAGTATTTGAAGTTGGTGAGTTCGATGCAGGTTGATTCCGACCATGGATTTGGTTTAGGATATACCCAGGCGACTTCGTAGGTGTTAACGCAAATTCACCAGGCTCATAAGTCTCGTCTGTGCATAGATTGTTAGTAGGAGGGTCAAGCTCCGGGCCATCAAATAACTCACGGCGTAAATCGCTAAAAGCAGGGTTTGCTGCGAACTTGGTGTCACAGAATAGCTTCTGAATTGATGGAGATGCTGGATTGGCGTAGTAGCAGCGATATACTGTCTGATGAAAGAGCGTGGGATCCAGCCTTCTGAGGTCATTACTCCAGGCTCGTAATTCGAGATCGAACCTGGCGCTAACAAATTAGGATCCGACCACCAGGCCAGAGGTCACAACTACGATGACTTCTGTGCCCAGTAGATATTCTACATCTTCCTGTCATTTGGAATATATTGACGTCGGCCGGTATGTGTTTGCTGGGTATAGGAGATTGAGCGGGTCTAACTGAAAAATGAGTTTGGTGGCGGTTGTGCAAGGAAAGAAAGAGAAAAGTGAAGAAGAAAGCAAGAAGCAGGGTAGACATGAGTGAAGGAAACATGAGCAAGTGGTGAAAACATGCGTCAGCTGTTGCAAAGCCAACCCAGAGACTCCGTCTCGCTTGGCCTCACTGCTCACTACTCTCCTTATCCAACTTACCATACCTACTGGGAAGTCATAAAGTGGTGTTAGACTATTGACAACATGTCTTCTGAGTGAATAGATGCTGAGGGCTGACTTTCTATCAGTAGACAAGCTCTTGGTACATGACGGCCTTTTGCATTTATATAAGCCTGGTCATGGTTGAGCAATGGTTCTTCTCCGGGCGGATTACGTCGTTCATATTGATGCTTTGTCGTATCGAGCGTTTCGAGGCCAGCTCAATGCATTCGCCGCCGGAGACATTTGCTACGGTTCACCGGGCTTTCTGCTTTGTGTACCCATGTGGGAAAGGCTCACATGCCTGTAATAACTACCTACCTAGGTAGTAAAATAATGAACTCGTACCTAGGGTATTCATTTTCCGTTGATCTGTCCCTCTCTAGAAGCCCGCAGCTTCTCATCAACCACTTTTTCCGCCACTTCTTCCACCACTTCTTTCACCACTGTGCGAATGAGTTGGGGCATCTCTTCGTGAAGCATCTCCTTTATCATCTCCTCCATATCCTTCTTCAGAGTAGATGCCTTGCCATCCAGCTCAATCTGTCCTTCAGCCACGCCCTTGACATGACCAATATCGAGATGGCGGGTTGGACTACCAGCTCTACCAGGCGGTAGAATAAGAGGATGTCTTCCAGTGGCAATGCTGTAAAGTATTAATAAGAGAAATCCAAAGAATCAAAGGATAAAACACACTAGTCTTGCTCATTAGCAACTTCGGCATCCTTCTCCATTTGTTCCCGCGTTGAAACATCAGCATCAAGCCATGCCTGTGTTTTCTTCAGGTCTTTGATAAGCCGATATTTGGCTGCACGCATTGCATTTTTCTTTCGCTCTAGCACCAACTCTTCACCCTCAAGACTGGCAGTGCGATTTCGAGATTTCTTAGTATGCCAATTCTCAGATAGTTCATCTTCCGCTTTGCGCTTCTCCCCACCCGTTCCGGGGGCGACCTAGCAAGCATTAGCATTTATACAATTCACCAACTAAACTGGGCCAAATTACCACGGCGACGGGGGCCTGGGTGGCTCCATAATGGGATCGGACGGAGAAAGACTGAATAGCGATCCATAATCAGTATACAGTAACAATCTTGATTTATTCTGAAGAGAGAAGAAGAAAGAAAGAAAGGCAAGGCCAACAGGTGGTGGCATTGTGAAGTAGAAGAAAAAAGGCGACCCATTATTATTCCATTTTAGTCTTAGCGTCATCTGCACATCAGGCTGCCGTCCAGCCCCACCTTGCCCACATTTTCTCTTCTTCCCTTCTCTTCCTCTGAGCTTTAGCTTTCCCTTGCAGCTTAAAATAGCTATACACAGGCCTCTCTTGGTTAGGTATACTACACTACAGCATCGCGACCATTACACTGATCTTTTCATTAAAGTTGCATGCCCTGTTTCGATCCTCGCTACATCTCAGAGCCGCGCCATTCAATATGCCGCGGAAAGTAGCCACCAAAAACCTCGCACGGTTGGAGGCAAGGCTCTTCCCGGCAAATCGCGTCCAAAAACATTTGGGCGTCCATCTTCTGATAGGCAAAGACGTTACAAGCCTGGTAGTATGTTTTGGGAATATTTTTTTGTTTTCGTATATTAACAATTTTAGCTGCTTACCGTCGATTTATTAGACGCAAACAACAACTCAGCGCAACCACGTTTGCGATACCCAAAGAGTCATTCACTCGAGTTGTTCGCGATGTTTTGCATAGCATCTCTGGTAAAGCAGAACACATGCGCATACAGCCTTTGGCTTCCCATGTCTTACAATATGCGACTGAATCAATGCTAGTGACTCTATTTGGCTGTGAGTTCCCATCAAATTATACCAACCATTATACTAATCCTCATCGTAGCTCTTGGAAAAATTGCTCGTCATGCAAATCGAGCTACAGTCACGCCCTCGGATCTCGAATGCTTTATTCTTCTCCTAAAGATCACGGGTGTGGGTAGGATATGAGATTCCTTACTGATCGTTAACCAAGTAAGTAATCCTACTATAATCTGATTTCTTCATATTAATGTTTCTAGTGCTTGGCACCGCAATGCGGACTGCGGAGGGTCATGGTCAGGGCCTCAAGAGGTCTAAAGAAAAGGTTGTCACGAAAGTCTCCAAAAGGAAGACCTTCACTACCGGCGTGTACAGAACCAACGATTACGCAGTCTGGAAAAGACCGAGCTACAATTCGTAAAGCCCATTCTGCTGCTGATACTGCCCGGGTTTGAAGAAATTTGCTGCTGCGAATAAGCAGAATAGCCAGAAGAAGACAAAGAATAGGCATAATGATGATAATGAAGACATAGCTAACACAGATGATAATGCTGATACCCAGGGAGGGATATGACCTTCCTCTATCCACTAGAATAGAATAGAAAATTTTACTGCAGTTCAATTCACTTTATATCTTCTGCCATAATTTTTGTTGCTAAGTTGCAAAAGAAAAAAAAGAAGAAAAGAAGAACTGCGAGCCTTTCTCTCAACCTACGGCCTTGCAGACACCCAGTCGTTGCAAGGGATTATCGCGAAGCAGGATGAGGAACAGTCTGTAGTTATATTAAAATGGTTATCCAAGATGCTGTCGTATGTATTGTACTCAATAAAACTGCAGGGTGCTGTCTCGACGTTGTGGCACTGATAATAAGCCGATCGGTGCTGATCGATCTGACTTTCAGCGGATGCCGGCTAGATACGTCCAAGTGCTGCAAGGTTCATTGTAGAGATTGTGCTTGTTTCCTTGGCAGTGGTATCTGTTGATGTGAGCGCAGGAGCAAGTCAATTTTTAAATATGCGATGGCATTGCCTTTCCCATGGGTATCGTAAGGTCTCATATTGTATATCACCGTACTATAGGGTATTCGCTTTCTGTTGCGCAACTGGCTTACAAGGTGAACGCTCACTCAGCGCAAGGGGCTGGCCATGCAGGCTACATGACTTGGGATTGTCTAACACCTACATACGACGAGCCATGGGCGTGAGTGATCGACGCCAGGTCTAGAAGCCTCGCGCCTTTTCTTTTCCCTTCTATAACGTTACTCTACTTGCACCGGACTTTGTTCCGCCCCAAGATCCTGGCTCTCGCCGATATGCGCATCACGTGACGATCCAGCGTGCATGTCATGACCACATACATCGAACGGTCATCACGTTAGTTTGAGCTCACCTTTGCTATGAATGGTCAATATGCGACCGTGGTGCAACCACATTCTCTCCGATAGGGTCTATCTTGGACCAGGAGTCCGAAAGGGATGAGTTCGGCCTCGGAACCTCTCATGACACTGCAACCTCATTCATAACTACAGCACACGTCTCAGTTACCGGTTGCTGCTATTTCACTTCTCGCCATTTCTTTCAACCCAGGTACTGTATTTGATTTGTTAATAAAGAGCCCACGGAACCAAAGCCGTTCTTTTAGCCCAGGCTTAAGATCTACGGAACATTATTGGCCGCCCATGTCCGACATCCATCCAACCAGGAGGATCCTCCTCCTAGTTACAGGCGGCGGCTTTACACATGCTGGTATGCTTCACCTATCCTGCTCCAACCTGCTTTTCCATCAGGCCGCTTCATACAAAACTAACACCGTGCTGCAGCTCCGGTCCTTGAGCTAGGTGCCGTCCTAGCTGCACGTGGCCACGATGTCCAATTCGCGACTAACAAGGGACAAGATCGCTGGGCCGCCGCCTACCCATTTATCACGGCAATCCACGATGTCGGCCCCGCCGTGCCAGAGGGCGCTGCTCTCGCCCACTACGAGCGCATGCGGATCTGGCGTCCGGAGCATGGCATGGGCCCCATGATGGAGTCGAAGCGCCTGTTTGACGCTGCCTGGCCCGACACCTACCGCGCCCTTGCGGACCTATGTCGGAACCCGGCTCACCGGCCGGACTTCATTATCGCCGATTTCTTCGCCGAAGCGGCTGCCAGGGATGTTCTAAACGAATTCGGTGTTCAAATAGCCGTTGTCTGTCCCCAGATGCCGCATTTCATGGCTTCAGCCTCCTATGTTCCAGGCGTGCCTGGCTTCCAAGTCGACGTAACGTTGACATCCGAGCACGCGTCGCTGCTCTCGCGCTTCAGAAACGAGCTTGTCGTCGTCAAATCTCTTCCGGATCTTATCTCATGGACACGATGGACTCAACGAATGAGAAACGCCGCCGGCTTCCCACATCTGCTACCAGCTCTCACGAAGCCAAACTACTTAGTCCTTGTGAATTCCTTCTTTGGTCTTGAGACTCCCAAGGACCTTCCTCCGCTGATTGCCCCAGTTGGGCCCATCTTAAGCGATGTCTACATGCCTCTGGACGCTTCCTTGCTCGACTTCTTGGACAGGCATGATCGTACAATCTACATATCCCTCGGCACCCACGTCTACCTCCCCGCTGAAGATCTCGACAAGATTCTCCAGGCTATGATGCAGTCGCTAAATCTTGGTCACGTAAACGGCGTTATTTGGTCGCTCGCTACAAAACCTAGGGCCAACCTCGAAACCCTCAAGTCCAAGTATGACAACGATGGTGCCCGGCTGCCTGAGACCGCCATCTTCGATGGTACTCATCCGGATTTCTATCTTGCTGATTTCGTACCACAACGCGCGGTTCTCGACCACCCCACACTAGACTCTTCCTCACTCATGGCGGCGGATCCAGCGCCAACGAGACGACCTACCACGGAGTTCCTGTCGTCGCCATTGGCTACTTTTTCGACCAGCTCTGCAATGCTGTACGCCTGCGTGACGCTGGTGTCGGCCTCTGCCTCGACAAGTCCACCTTTACTTCAGATGAGCTCTCCCGTGCCGTCGGCCGTATCCTTGCCGATAGCACCGGCTCCTTTGCTCGCAATGTCCTCCGTATGCAACGCATTGCCCATATCGCCTCGCGCCGCAAGCACCTGGCTGCCGACCTTGTCGAAGAAGTCATGTATGATCAAGAGCTGCGCCACTCTACCACCAAAAGCCATACATCCTACCAGGCCAGTGAACTTCGACCTATGCATCTGCAAACAGCCGATGCGCGCATGCCCATCTGGAAAGCACGCAACTGGGACATGTGGCTAGTTGGCTTAACAGGGAGTGCAGTATGCAGCCTGGCCTCTTGGTGGATGCTGCGGCAGAGTTGGAAACATGTCCCAAGGACACTTGCATATATGTATGCGTCGCTGACAGGGCTTGCCGGCACCTTGTTCCATCGCGGTTCTCGCTTGGGATTTTGGAGATGAAGCTTCTCGTAATGAGGGGAATTAAATACGGCGTACAACCTACCAGTCTCACCACAAATATGACCACGCTACTCATTTGTTCACAGAAAAGACGGGGCATCCTGTCACGAAACGAAAGACACGCAATTGCAGCCGTCACCTATAATTATGAATTTTTGATCGGTATAATAGCGGGTCTATACAGAATGACCTGCACCATGTATGACTACGAGAGTCGGCATCGATTAGATGCGTGTGATACCCAAAGCAACACTCCCTCTGTTTTAGATGTGGATTCATCAAGAGTCCACTTTCTCTATCTTAATATCCCAACAATGAAAAGAAGAAGATACAGGAGAGGTTGGAGTAAAGGGGAAGGGGTGGGGTTGTAAGATAGAAATGGAAAGGAGAGCTCCTCCCATGTGGTTTATGCCATGTAGACGCAAGAGGGTATCAAGCCGTGGCCTCCCTTTCATCGAGAGGGCCATGGTCAGTACATTTAGACAGTACAGTGTAGAATATTAGGGCGACAGAAGGCACGGCCCTCGCCAGTTAAACCCCGAAATGTGTTATAACAGCCTTGTCGTGAAGGAATCGTTCAGAGAATATCATCATGAAAAGTCATCAGCAGCGCCGGGGCGAGTTTATCAACTCGCTGGGCAAGTTCCTTAGCTTCGCGGTTGATTTCAAAAGCAATCGGTGGCAGAGTCTGAGACCACATGCGCCAGTCCCGATCAGAAGTGGCCATACCGGAGCTGGCCATATCCTGACCACGTTGGCTAGCCTCAAGAAGGCGTTCGCGGCAGTCATCAAGACGAACGATCAGCTCACCGAAGCCAGTCGCTTCGGTCTCAGATATGATCTTCATGACCACTGCGTTGATAGAGCCGATGGCATTTGATATTTGCTGGATACCAGCGTCGCCGCGCACCAAACCTACTAGTGCCTGAATGTCCGAGACAAGCAGAGCAGACTGGTCGGCCAGGAACAACTGAAATCTGTTAGAGATGGAGACGAGAAACGACTGGAGAATAGTTTACCTTCAAATCTTCCACAAGAGGATCCTGGCGTTGCATTCCATAGCCGTTTGCAGTAGGCATATAACCATTGTTCATACCACCGTAGCCCATACCATTGCTCATGCCATTGGTCTTTCCGTTGTTGTAGCCTCTGGAAGTCTCGACAGATTGACGGGGCGAGTTGATGGGGCTATAGGCTGATGAGTCTGCACTCGCTCGGATGCCTCCCAGACCCTGGAAGGGGGTGGAGGCGGAAGCGAGTCCTGTGTGTTGGGGCTCTCCGGAGATCGCTGCTCGGAGAAGAAACCGGTCGATCGCACGGGTGTAGTGGAACCATCATCTTCGTCATCCAGCTCGCCGGCGGGCGTGGTCTGGATCTTGACGATTCGGAGCAGCTCCACAATAGACGCGGTTAGGTGAGAGGCAGCAGCGTCAAGTAGAGACACGGGCGTCATGCCAGCACCCGCAGCGTAGGTTTTCGAGGCTGTGATGAGGTGGTTGGCCATGGCAGAAACCTTGGCCCTCTGTTTGGTCTGTTGCTGCGCTTGCTCGTTGCTAAGAGGAGCGGACTCGTCTATGTCTTTCATAATACGACGAACACTGACCACAACAACCTTCATGGCATCTATTACCTTATCTGGGTTTTCCTTTCGCGACGTCTGCAGCAGTTCGTCAATGGCGATTTGGAACTTGGTGACATGCACATCTTTGACGCGCCCATCATCCACAAGCAGTCCCTTCTCACGAAGGTATCTGGTTGCGTCCTCATCCATCCTTAGTCCTACGGATGATCCACGCATACTTCGCAGTTGTGTCTTTGTTCGTGCGTAGCGATTCTGCCAATCACGAACCTCACTCTCCAGTCGCTCAACGAGATTCTCCAGCTCCAACTGCCTCTCATACGTCGAGTTGCTTTGTAGGGAAAGGTCTCGCATTTCTTGAAGGAAACCCTGTGCTTCTTGTTGGACTTGCTGGGTTATGCGTTGCTGTTCCTCGAGTGAATTTCGAAGATTCTCGTTCTCGCGTTCGAGATCGTCGTTCGCAACACTGGCACCCAAGCTTCGAGTAGTATCCTGGAGGGCAACGACCTGGTCTTGTAGCTGTCGGGTCTCCTCTTGGTGGTTATCTCGTACACGCTCAAGCTCCTGCTTCATCGCGTCATTGAGACTTTGCGCCTCTGCCAGCTTGTTTTCTAGACCAGCTCGCAAACCAGCCCATTCTTCACGCTCTGCCTGCGCTGTTGAGAGTTTAGAGCGCTCCATATCAAGCGCATTGTTCATTTCATCTTCCTTCCTCTTCATGGCGTCTTCCATACCATCCAATTTTTCACGCAACTCGCGTACCTGGGCTTGGTAGTCGTCGATGAGTTTCTTATCCGTCTGCTGAAGTTAGTCGGAACGAGCAATGTGAGTCTTTGAAGGCCAAATACCTCAGAAGCAGCACCACTACCGGCACTTCGCTTGCTGGCCCTGTTAACGGCTCGTGCCGCGCCATATGCATCGGCCCCTTCATCATCCGGGGCACCATCATCATCTTCCTCCAGCATGGTACTTTTGTTAGGCACAATGGTATTGTTTTGATTCAGTTGCCGTTGCATCGGCCGACCGTATTCGTTAGATGGCAGTCCAGGAGATGGGGAACACCATAAACATCCAGCGGAGGAGGTCCCTGATGGAACTTGCATCGGAAGGTCGTCGCCTGTCGCCGGGACCCCGGGGCCCGTAGCCCATATTGTTCACGGGCGTACCTGTGCGACTTCCAGGACCGCCTCGGTTGGATGTGGCACTGCCGGCGCGCGGGATGCCACCGCCAGCAAAGTGAGGGAATCGTCTCTCCAGTTCATGGAAAACATCTGCGGCGAGGTCTCGGAATCTGGGCGGTCCCAGTGACGATAGTCGCTGGCGAGCCTGATTGCGTTTCGGGTGGAATGTCTTTTCCGGCGACAAGAAAGGCGGTGGGCTGTTGGGAGCATTCGGGGCGCCCTCGCAGCAGCCTGCCGGCGCACCAGCTCGTCGTACACATCTGTGCTCAGCTCGTAGAATTGCACAGACGATAGGCGCAGCAGCTTGTCGCGGGCTTTGTTGGGCTGCTGTTTAGGGTTGGGGTCGCGGGACAGGAGGAAGGCTTTCAGAGCCACGTAATGGTCGCCGAGGACGGCCTCGTCCATGTCGCTGCGGGAGTTGCTACGCATGCTGTCGCTTCGGGGATAGTTGTTGGTGCCATTGCTGGAACGGCCGACGGAAGGGGCGGCGAAGGGCCGCCGTTGCTCCTGGGCCCCGTAGTGAAGCCATTCATGCTCATGTTCCCGTTGGAACCGCCCGAGTTTGGGGAGAGGCGAGGTTTGCGCGGCTGAGGTTGTACGGATTGTCGTCGGTCTGGTACTTTGAAACGGACCACTCGCTTCCAACGGCAGAAACAGGAGACAGCGGTGGTGCATTGCGACCGCCGATGGCGTTCATGGTCGGGAGCGGATTGGGCGAGGGAGGATTGAATCGCACAAGAGAAAGGGATCCTGCGATTGCAGATCGAGTGTCTCACAAAGGGAACGACGCCACAGTGGCCGGGTGACTACGGCCTCCTCCCAGGAATAGATCCCCACACTGCGAGTGGCTGGCAGGCTGGGCTGGGCGGGCGGGCGGGCGAGTGAGTTAATGGCGGGAGGTAAGGTCGGATGATGGGGTCGGATCTAGACCCTAAGTATCGTTCCCTCGTCAACGTCTGCCTCCCTTTGCACCGTCGTATTGCCTTGGAAGGGCTCCCTTTTTTTTTCTTCGTTCGCCCACGTTCCCTTGAAAAGTCGCTGGCGTCGTCTTCTTTCCTCGCTTGCCCCTGGGGACTCCTTTCGCCTGGCCGGGGCGGGACTGCGTTCGTCCCCGATGTATGTAAGTGGCTTGAGGGATGCCGCGACCAAAGAGGTGAAGACTGAAACGTCAAGCAGCGAGGAACAGGGGGACCGGCCACAAGCTGGACACAATTGGCAGGACACGGCTCCCTGTAGTAGGTCGAAAAGGGGTCCAATGAGCGGCAGTGCGGGCCTGATCTAGCACGGAAATGAGGCGCCAACCTTGCCAGCTCGCACTGCAAGGAACGGCGCTCCCTGCTGGCAAATTATATCATGTGCAATCTCGACCGACACCCACATAGGCCGTTCCGGGGTAACGCAAGCAAAAAAGCCAACAAAAGGACCGGGCTCGTTGATTGGGCACTGCTCGCGCTGGAACTGGACGTTGAAGTGGTGAATCACAGGTGCTGGGAGGAGGTTGGTTGCAATTGGATGGAGGTCCAAGGGACCGGTGGACGGGCCAGTAGGTAGGCGCCTTCCAGGTTTCCAATGTCTTACCTTAACCTGCCCTGCTAGCAGGGTCGGTGAGGTCAAGTACCTGAACCTGTACCTGTAGGCAAGGTAGGTGGTATGTGATGGTACCTGACCTTGAGAACTTTGGCAAGGGCACTTTGGCCAATGCGGAAGGCATATTCTCCGAGCTAGCAAGCCAGGCATACGCTGGTAGATGAGTACCTCTACCCCCATAACTAAGGTAGGGTAAGGTAGGTACCGGCCTAGGTAGGCTACCCACCCAACTAAAGCCATATTGGTGGTTGTCTTGCTGGACACTGATAAATCACCTAATCTGCCTCAGGAGGTATGTGCTGGGCAGATGCCACATGTAGGGAGGTTAAGGAGGTACTCCATACCATGGGCTTGACTCAACTTAGTCAGATCCAACATGAGATGGTGGAAAATGCCCAGTGGGTAACTGTCTATGCAGGCACGGCCTGGATTAGTACGCCAAGGCAATAATCACAGCATAAGCAGGCTTTGGTAGTGGTTATTACTGAGTTTCCTGCTATGCTTGTGCCCTGCCTTACTGAAGATGTGGATAGGAGTGGTACTAATCGGATGGAGGCACAAGCACAAGCACAAGTACAAACACAAGAACAAGCGCGGGCACCAGTATGGGCACAGGTGCAAGCATCGGAGCTTCGATCGCTTTCTATCTTCTCGATTCACCCGCGGTTCATGTAATTGAACGCTTATTCGCCATCGGTCGGTCATGTTAGCCGGAAGCACCAGCCAATACCAGGGATATGATCACCGCTCGTTGTTAGTGCCGACGGCCTCGTCCATCTTCAATCTCCCTGAGCCAGCCCAGCCCCAGCCCGTACCGTTCCATATCGCTTCCATTGCGCAACTCGCTCCAGCCACCCCAGCGAAAGGCGCCAACACTAGCGCCCATCATGCCCTAGTGGTTCTGGGGCCCAACGCTAATCAGCTCCGCAAGCCGTTCGCTGGTCCTCTCTGCAGGGTGTGGTGGCGGGCGCCGTCTTGGCGCTTGTGATTGTCCATCCCTTCCCCTGAGCTTTTTTTCTCGCATTCAAAGGTCCAACCAGAAAGATAGCGAGCGTACAAGTGCCGGACGACTGTGATCCCGTAAGGCGCTATGATGCCGTCTCCAATTATCCTCGAGAGGCCGCCGTGATGGTTCCAACCAGAAACGGCATGATGGATGCCGGTTACGAAACCACGAACCTCAACTTATATGATGCCACCGCCTGCTGGCTCAGTGGAATAACGTTACGCGTCATCCTCATGTTTGAGCTAGTTCGGCACAGTCGAGATTGCCTTGACATTTCGCTCGGTGGAATTGCCGCTGGAAACCCCAAGGTGAGAGACCCGGTGTCACTATCAAGCGTGCCCTTGTCCTCATTATAGAACTACCAGCCTATCCCTGCTCACCTGCCCTCCTTGGCTCGTTGCAATTTGCCAATGCCTCTTGAGTCGCCGACGTGGTCCTGCCGAGCTGTTGGCCTAGCTTCACCGAGGGTTTTTGCTGTTAATGAATCAGAGGTCTAGAGCCTGGCCGAAGCCTGGCTATCGCCGATGATCCCGGACCTCGCAGGGTGCACGGCGGAGCTTCAAGAAGCTATCTCGGGTCTGTCGTACAGGCTCCTTGCGAGCCCCCGTTATTGTGTCTAATTCATCATATGATGTGAGCAATTAAGTCAATTATTACCCAACCTTAAACTAAGCATACGCAAGACGGCTGGAATCGTACCAGCTCTGTATAATCATGAGCTCGAAGCCTCTGCTGCGTCCAGTCCCCACGGTTCGTGTTAAATCCTCTGCTAACACCCGACTTTTTCTTGTCGTGGTTGAAAACCCTCATCTCCTCCACCAGCCCAATGCCGATTGCCTCCCCACACCATAGATACGCATGGAAACGCTAAGTTTTGGGGCTGGCAAGACACGCGGCGTTTTCATGGCCAATCTACGCAGGAAACATTGGCTCGTAGATCTTCCAATGCCAGCTTCTGCCGCTGCTGCTTCGCGATTGGGTTGGTGTTACTCATATCATGTTGATTACAAGGCGACATCTACCTCGACTTCTCCCGCAGATGCAAACATCATGTACGGGATACCACGTAAACAGAGCTAGCCAGGCTTGATTTCGCCGGGTATAATGTTGCAAGGGTCATTATCATCATCAGGAATCGTTTGCCTCGCCCATTAGAACCATGCCAATGTCCAGGTCGCTGGCAGGTTTGGCCACCTTTCCTGCCATGCACCAATGATCTCAGGCACACGCTCATCAAAGCTGGATCGGCCACTCGCGCTGCCGCTGTCAAAAGCTGCAGCTCCTACGGCATCTCTCTCTTCTGCCGCTGCTGCGTTCAGCGAGTTTGCTAGGTCGAGGATGCCTTGGCCGCCGACGTGAGCCTCCTCATGGTTATCTTTGATTTCCACGTTGATAACGTGGACAGGGCGGTTCAAAGGGATCCTCGGTTTAGCAAATCATCAATGACGGCATCCCAACAGCGCTCTTCGCAAGTGAAGACCACGTCTACAACACCACCTTCGGTGCCTTCGCTTCCTTTGTCGGAAGCGTGCTTCAACCGAGGAATACCCACTTGCCAGTCTTGCCACCTCTCTGGACCCCATTTAACTCCTCTATTTCTACCAAGCATATTCAGAATGCCGTTATTGCGGTACAGGCGTGGGTCTTTAGCCTCAAGCTCTTTGTACATGCTATCGTACGACGTCTTGTTGAACTGGTAGACGTTGGGCTGGGTAATGGTGGGACCGGGCAGTCGCACCAGGGATCCGGTGCCAAAGGAGATGACTGGATAGTTCGCCTGTGACAGTCGGAGGTGTGCTTCCATGGATCTTGAGTGAATGGCGTGAGCGCGTGGGTCATAAACCATTGGAGATCACGGCGGCATACCTGTTGTTGTTACTCGCACATACTGTGCAAAACTTCAGCTTGAAGCTGCCATCGCCCTCCGCGGCACCATTTTGCGCAGTTCCAGCTGCTGCCCCGTTTGCGGTCTCCATGACGAGTACTATTATACTGGAGATGCTAGAAAACTACTCAGAAGAAGACAATTGCGCATCCTCCACGGGCACAATGTAATCACTATAAATGGCTCGAGTCAGCTTTTCCGGCTCAGGCTTCAAAGAATCAAGAGTAAATTGGGTATGTGTGCTTCAATCAGATATTTTTTGCGTATGATATGTTGTTCAGCAATAGAGAGTTCAGACAGCTCCAATAATAAAGTTCATCAGGAAGGTCGGGCAGGATCGCGTAGTGAGTGGCTTACCTATCATTAAACAACTCTCATTTCCTCAAGCCATGTGGGAGGAGAGAGGTAGTACACAGGTTGGTCCTCAGGACAAAAGCATCCTTCGCGTGATGTGAGGCGGAGGAAGAGAGTTTGATATTAGGACGAGCTTGTGGGAAAAAGCTGGTGCTGCGGGCCCAGCGACGGCGGGTAAATATCGGCTGGGTCAATGTCATCATTGCCCAGCCACCCAGCTGTTCCCACCTCAAGCCATCTGAACCACGGCGCAATCTGATAGCTCTTAAGCTTTCAGTGCTTCATTATAAACTGAACCGACCGAAGTAACAGCTTTGATTACGGTGTGACACGAAAGCTGATGCCTTGGGGGCATAGCTCCATGGCACCTCCATTGTTTAACGGAGAGTTGGCTCACCAAGTCTGCAAGGCTACAGGACAGCACCACAATACTCCATTCTAAGAACATAAGCACAACCCACAGCATCTGCAAAGGTTCGAATGGCTTCAAAATTCGCTTCGAGGCATGTCGGGCGAACACCCCGCGAATGGCTAGGTTCTGATGCATCGACATAGTAAAAAAGCAGCCAAGACCCACCAAATCTCCATCGATACTGTGGCTGCTATCCTACGAGACACGTGTATGTGGCATATAAACGAGGGTAATATCTGACCTGCAGAACAGGCTTGGGTGGAAGTGGTGATTTATTGGCGCCGCTGGACAGCTCATCGGGCGACCTGAGACGGCATCGTGTGCCTGCTTGCTTGCCTGTAGAGCAAGAAGAAGACCATTTGCACCTCGTGCAGATGGACCCACCACGCATCTGCAATGTTTGATGGATTGTGCACGAGCGAGTGCATAAACCTGAAACGCGACGCTTGCGCAGCAGCCAATGAGGGCGCGGCCCGGCTCATGGCTCCAGGCTCCCTGATCCAAGTTTAGATTTTTGCAAGTGACGATGGTAGAGGGATGAAAGAAGCGCCTTTCACCAACACCCAAATATTGCCAGCACATGATCTAATGTTGCCCCCTTTCGTCAGTCAACATGCTACATCACCGTACTATGTACAGCACAGTAGGTACTTGGGCCACAACATCCGTAGGCTCCAACGAGATGCAGAAGGCCTCATGATCCGCCTGCCGAGTTTGCCTTGTCAGTGGAATTGGCATACAGGCAGACGCCGGGGCTGCCTATCAGCAAAGCCCCTGGGTGTGCGTCTTATTCCAGAATGCAGCTGGCGGCTTGAAAGACGACAGCTGCGCAGGACATGGAAATGGACTTGGGGTACACTTCTTTGCCCTCACGAGACATTGGTAGGTACTGTACATATGGCCTACCACAGCACTGTAGCAGTCAATAACGTTGTTGTATGGCTGAATGCATGACAGACCTCGTGTAAGTGACCTCCTGTGCAGGCGCTAAGAGAGCCCTCGAACTGGCCGATCCTCTGCTGTCGGATCCCTCTGTCTACATTGGTGTGTGGGTCTAGGAACCATTTCATCTGCACAAACATCCCAACAGATTGCGCTGGGATGCCAGTCTGAACCTCCAAGTATTGCGGGGCATGAACTCATGATGCTAAAGTCGAGACAGGATAAATTGCTTATTTCTTGTTATCCGTCAACGGAGAACTGTGACTTCTACCTCCCCAGTGTTGGTACAGATTAGGCGGATGGAGGAGAGGTATCGCTTCGGGTATTGCTGGCTTGAGAACAGGTGCTAGCCCCCAGTCCCTCCCTCAGGTACCTCTGCGGTATCAATAAAAGCTTGGCCCAAGGTAGTACCTGACCCAAGGCATCTGCGGGGCCACTCTGGTGCCCAGGTTTGCCAGACCCCTCCGCCAAGAAGACGACAGTTAGTTAGTTGATCCAGGACCAGCTCAGGCTTGAAACGTTTAGAAGATTAGTGCAGAGGAACCGCAGATACAGTATCGCAAAACCTTATCCGCGGAAACATTTTCCAAATGCCAGATCGGCCCTGGACACGGCCTCGGTTACATTTGTGTTCCAAACATATTTGCTCCCCTTGCAAATACGCGCGGCGCAAACCTCATCTGGAAGTGCGCGGCAAGTAAGTACCTTAGTACCTACTTACCTAGTAGGTACCTACCTACCTACCTGTACTCATCTACCTCAAGACTACTACGGAGTAAGGTACGGGTCCAAGTGAGGATGTACTACAGGTACCTGACTTAGCTACAGCGCGGTGTGGTGCCAAAAGGCAAGGTAGCGCCCTGGGACCAAACCTGGGCCCAGATGGCAGCCGCTGAGCTCCAGTGGTCCGTCGAGGCCAGGCCCCAAGTAACGTTCAAGCAGGGCCAGCAGAAGCGCTTACACCCACCTGCTTTCGGCTTTGCCCTGCAGCGCAGCGCAGCGCAGCGCAGCGCAGTGCCTTGCAGCGCCTCAATGTATACCTACCTACAGCAGGTAGGCGAAGGTAGGCGAAGCAAGGTACCTGGGGCCTGCGTGCTCGTGCTAGACTCCGGTGCGACGAACCAACCGTTTTTTTCCTTTCCTAGCCTGGCCTGGCCTGGCCTGGCATTGCCTTACCTCGCCTTGGTCTTTTTACCTTTAGCTGAACATGGTCACCCCATCTCGTCTCTCCCCATCATCGTCCCGCTTTCTTCTTTAGCCCTCTTTCAAACCCAGGCCCCAAAATAATTGCTTTCGCCGTCGCCCAGAGCGCCCGTCATCCCATTGCTTCTTTTCTTTACGCTCCTTCGCATCGTGAGGACATACTTCCTTTCCCAGGCCCCTTGCGCTGCTCCATACAACATCGCTACACCCGGACACTGACGCTTGGCCGTCTTGTGTTGGCAGGGCGAGGGACTTCATCCCACCCTGCATCGCACCCGGTCCATTCGTCGCTTCACGGATGACAACGGCCCTGCTATCTTGCCCATCGTCGACGTCGGCGACGATACTCTGACGCTGTCATTCTTTTGTTCTTGAGCAGTGGGTTGCTTTGCGGACCTCCGTGCTTGCTCTTTATTTTTGCAACTCTTCACGATTGCGTCCCTCCCCTCCCCTCCCTCACTCGGCTCACCCTTGTCGGCACCTCTGGTCTCGAACGAACCACAACTCCCGCCGTCTCTTAGCTGCGACGCCTCGACCGATTGCGCCGGTCTCCGTGATCCAGGACTCTACAAGCGCTGCACCATGACCGCAGTCATGTCGGCAGCGTCGTCCCCGCCACCTCCCCGCCAGCAGCGGACATGTCCGTTTCAACGCCCAGCGGCAGTCGCCGCTGCTTTCCCGGCGGCATCGCGACGAAGCGCCCAGCCCCGCCCGATGTCGTATGCCTCCAAGAACAGGCTCTCGCAATACTCAGTCGGCTCCGTGCCCTCGAGATCTCGCCCTCCATCGCATGTCTTTCCCTTATATCCCTCGAGTCTCCCCTACACTCTTGTGCGGGACTTCGCCTACCCCCAATGCACCCAATGCATTACGGCCCATTGCCCGAGCCATCGCGACCAGCATCCGGCCTTGGTACACCTGCCAGTGAGCAAAGGAGGCTTTCCGACCCTCCGGCGTCGTGGGAACAGAAGATGCCTTGGGACTCGTGGAGTGTCGACGGCTTCAACCGTGGGCATGACATTCCTCCCATTCAGTTCGGTGACGGCCCACCATATAGCGAGGATGATGATTTACAGAGTCCCGTTGTCGCGACACGCCACCATCGTAAGCACAAATCAACATCTGCGACTATGCAGGGCAGCAGGGTGAGGTCCGCGCGCGAAGGTGAAGGCGATTACACAAACTCGCCCAACTTCGACAGCGAGCGAGGCTACTACCTGAGTACTAGCGGAGATGGGAGCCAGCGATATTACGTGGGCCATGGAAGCGAGGCCAACGGACCGGGCGGAGAATACGTTACATACCCCCGGATCAGGCAGGACACAGCCGCGCATACTATTACGACCAGCAGGCACGAGACGGAAGAGGTGACCATGGCCCCGGGTCGGAAAGCTCAAGCACCCCTCGTCTCCTGGTTTGCATGACGAGGACCAGTCTCGCTATTCACGAGACTATCAGTTCACCATCACTTCCCCGGACGAAGAATTTCACGGTAAAGCCGTGGCCTTGTTTGATTTTGAGAGAGAGAACGAAAACGAACTACCTTTGGTCGAAGGTCAAATCATCTGGGTATCATATCGCCACGGCCAGGGTTGGCTGGTAGCTGAGGACCCGAAGACACAGGAAAGCGGACTCGTGCCAGAAGAATACGTGCGGTTACTGCGTGATATCGAGGGCGGTATGAACAGCTTGACTGGCCAACCTGGCGAGGGTTCCGTGTCGCCCACAATTGACGTGGGGACTCCAACGCAAGCAGAGCACGGTAGTCACTTTGGACACACTCCGACACCCAGCAACTCTACCAATGGGTATCATCAGCCCGTCCTATCCATGTTCTCTACGTCGAGCAAAGATTTGAATCCATACCCCACCGAGCAGCTAGGCATCCAAGCCGGCCAGGCTCGTCCTCAGGTTGTTCACTACCACGGCCAAAGAGGAGGTAGTCAGACCAACACCCCGACCTTTGCTCAGCACCAGGACGCTGCTTTGTTAAGGAGAGAAAGCCTAGATACGGGAAGCAGGGCTGAAGGTGATCCAAGCTCACCACGGGCCGGCGATGAATCGAAGCCCATCGCTAGTCAAGACGAGACCACACCTGTAGAGCCGAACCGGTGAGGATGTATGTCATGAGCACATGCAGCTCACGCAATGCTCAAAATTCTGCAATCACCGACAATCTGAAGAATCGCATAGCGGCCAGGCCATCAACGACCAGGTGCATGCCGGCTGGAGCGGGACCGGGGTTGAGTTCCCGGCTATCACAACGGTCAGAGGGACTCGCAGTGTCTATGGATGAGGTGCCCTGCAATGGAGTACCACAAAGGCACAGGACACACGCCGGTCCTGACTTGACATTAACTGAGGATTGATGGGATGCCAGGCCGGGCAAGTCATTGTGTTCGCCGTCGACCCTGGTTTACATGCAATGGGCCTACTAGGCAGAGCCCGCCTAATTGTGCATGATAGATGGGTTGCACGAGTCTAAACGAAGAAACGAGACCTCCTTGGTACCCCAGCCTAGGATGATTTAATACGAAAATTGAACTATACTACAGTAGCCGTGTCCAAAAACGTGACGTGCCACTGTGGAATCGTAGATGAGACAGGGCGGCCCAAAGGTGAGAGAGAGACGTAGGAGATGTCTACCATGATACGAGCGAGTGAGAACGGGAAATCACGAATGATGTAATGCTGGACTCGGCCACCAGGAAATTGTAAATCCGATGGCCTCCGATATGTCTCCGTAATTCCAGATCCCGGGGAAGTGGGCGGCTATGGCTATGACTTTGGCTATAGGAACAGGCGATGGCAGCGAGATGGAGCCCCAGCCGGAGTGTTGTACCGAAGCGCGTCACGTGACTTTTGCGTCATCATTACTCGCACGTCAGTGCCTGCTTTGCGCTGCTTGAGCCGGGCCGGAGTTATCTTGCAGCTATGGTACGTACTTCGCAATCCATCGTACATAGTAGCTCATACTTCGACTTTTGTCAATTCCAATCTCCTACAAACCTCGTCACGTAGGATTGACCGGTCAATTACCTCCATTCCCCTCCACAGATCTAGACGAGCATACAAAATGTTTGCCCGATCAGCTTTCCGTGCGGCTCAGCCGCTTAAGATGGTAAGTCTTCGCTCCCCTCCTTCCTCGCGGTCCCGCGCAACCGAGCCTTTTCTTGTCTGCCTCAATTCCGACTTCCTCTCTTGCTGACGCCTTGTCTCTTGTTCAGCACGCTCGACGCTATGCCACTGAGGCTGGTGCCAAGGGCGGCTCTAGCAAGGCCCTGCCCATTGCTGTCGGCGTTCTCGCGCTCACTGGTGCTGGTTACTACGGCTTGAGCGGCTCCCCGCCGCGCAGGAGGCCGAGTCCAAGGTCAAGCAGGCCGTCAACGTCCCCGCCAAGCCTGCCTTTACCGGCGGCGACCAGGGCTGGGTCTCGCTCTAGCTGTCCGACATTGAGCTCGTCAACCACAACACCAAGCGCCTGCGCTTCGAGCTGCCCGAGCCCGACAACGTCTCCGGTCTGCACGTCGCCAGCGCTGTCCTGACCAAGTACAAGGGCCCCAACGATGAGAAGGCCACTCTGCGCCCATACACTCCCATCAGCGACGAGGGTGAGTTCTTGGTCTCTTGAGATACTGCGCTTCTCGCATGTACTCGGTTGCCGACGCGCTGCGATGCTATCTAGATGAGCGCGGCTACATGGATCTCCTGGTCAAGCGCTACCCCGATGGCCCCATGAGCAACCACCTCCACAACATGGCTGTTGGCCAGCGCCTGGACATCAAGGGCCCTCTCCCCAAGTACCCTGGGCCGAGAACAAGCACGACCACATCGCCCTTATTGCCGGCGGTACTGGCATTACCCCCATGTACCAGCTCTGCCGCGCCATCTTTAACAACCCCAACGACAAGACCAAGGTAACGGTCGTCTACGGCAACGTCAGCGACAAGGACATCCTGCTCAAGTCTGAGCTCGAGCACCTCGAGAACACCTACCCCCAGCGCTTCCGTGCCTTCTACGTCCTCGACAACCCCCAAGGAGTGGGTCGGCAACAGCGGCTACATCACCAAGGACCTCCTCAAGACTGTCCTCCCCGAGCCCAAGAACGAGAACATCAAGGTCTTCGTTTGCGGCCCCTGGCATGATGAAGGCCATCTCCGGCAACAAGGTCAGCCCCAAGGACCAGGGCGACCTGTCCGGCGCCCTGAAGGACCTCGGCTACTCCAAGGACCAGGTCTACAAGTTCTAAATCCAAGTTCATCTTACAGGAAACGGGCGTTCTTGAGGGAAGGCGAAACAGCTTCTGTATAGTGTACTCGTAGATGCAAGATAGACCAGTCCGCTAAGCCATGGACATTTATTTGTTAACAAAGCCAATGCAAGACCAATTTAAGATACCATTAATTCATGCCAAACAGGCATGGATATGTCTACGCGTTGAGAATTCAAAAGAAGATATAGTTGAGCTACGACTATTTCGAGCATGATTACTACTCAGCACGCAAAATGGCCATGGTCTTGCGCAATCGTCTTCCAGCATAGACACATACCCTACATCTCATAATGTTGACAACGGACCATCATTTTGGTAAAAATGTGAGGCTTTAGGTATACGAATCCTTATAGCGAGAATATGAGGGTTAGCCGTGGAGATGCTTTGAAAGATCTAGTGATATATTTCTCGTTTCCTATGATATTGAACATTGTAGATTGCTCTTGTGACATGTATCCAATTGAAAATGTCCTTATTGGTAAGTATAACCTCGGAGACTGAAGACGAGCCCAGAAACTGCTTTTCATCCTCATAAAAGGCACATAGTATGGCTTACGACAGGCTCTTAGTAGCCTTCTTAACACAGTTTTGAATAATGCCTGCCCACTTCAATCCGTTGTTGAAGTCCTTGGCATCAATGCTCTCGACCAGACCGGGGAAGACAGCTGGGGATGAAAGTCAGCGACAAAAACAAATCATAATCGAATAGGTCAAGGGGTCTTCCACTTACCACCTGCGTAACCTGTCCAAAGACCAGGCGCGAATACTACGTGCTTGAACCAACTGCGGCCGTCCAAACCACCCTCGAAGAGGAAACTCCTTTCCAAGTACTTGTACTTGAGGTTGACCTTCAAGATCGTGTAGGTCAGCTTGATCTTACCGATGATGTTCCACCACGGGATACCCTCATCGAGTTCACGTCTCGCCCAGCCAGCCAGATCATCTAGCTCACCGGCCTTGACATAGAGCTCGCTGAGCGAGTGACGGATGCCCTTGAGGCTAGCCTTGAATGCATCCTCACTTCCAGTAACCTCGCCGGAAGTGACACTTGCACGGAGTGCAAATATTTCGTCATCGCTGGTTGGCTCCTCAGTCGCATCCAGCTTCTTCTCAACCTGGTCGAGGTACTGTCCCAGGGCCTCAGCATACTCGGTTGCGCTGAAAGGAATGATGATACTCTCAGAAAGCTCGGCGACAACGAGACCAAGAATTTGGGACATGGTCTTGTGATAGGCGAAACCAGGATCACCGAATTCGGTCATCCAGTAGAAGCTGTCGTAGTTGCTGTGGTAGTGGTACACAGCACTCTCGGCATCGGCAGCGAAACCCATGTCGATACTGGGGATACCAGCAAAGTCCTGGAAAGCAGTGAAATCACTGCCACTGCCCATAGTGCTGATGTAACCATCCCAAACATCACCAACGGTCTGGCCCTCGACAGTCTGGTTAGGAGACTGCACTTTTCCAACCACTCCACGGATGATGTTGTTCAGAAGAGGCGCCGAGGAAACCTTGAACTTGGGCCCAGAGCAACCAACATCGACATTTACATAGGCGACATTGGAGCCAGAGAGCCATGGCAGGTACTCTTCAACCCACTCAGTGCTACCAAGGAGTCCGTATTCCTCACCATCCCAGCTGGCGAAAACGATGGTACGGAAGGGCTTCCATCCAGCCTCAACGGCCTTTCCAACACTGCGGATAACTTCGTTGATGACAGCAGAACCACTGTTAGGGTCGCCAGCACCGCCAGCGATCCACGCGTCTCTGTGGTTGCCAACTACAATAACGTCGTGAGGGTTGGTGCCATTGACGATACCGATAACATCCCACTGAGGGGTGGTGACGTAGTCCTGCTTGTTATAGAAGTTGAGGACAACGTTTTCCGGAGAGGGTCCGATGTTGTAGTCGACGCCCTTGTACTTGAGACCAAGGTTACGGTCCCACCACTTGTTTAGCTTGCTTGCCTGCGGCCCATGGCCGTTCAGAGCCTTGAGGATAGGGATGGCATCCGGGTAAGAAATGGGGATGGAAGGGATTGAGGGAATGGCATCGTCAACAGGAGCACGGGGGCTCCTGGCTTGGACGGATAGCCAGGCGTGGTACTATGGGTGTTAGACAAGGGAGGAAAGGGGGAGAAAAACGCTTACGGGTCACCAGGGCGGACGCTCAGAAACTGAACACTTCCTCTCTGCACACTGCTGGGGTTACGAGCAGGACCCTCGGGGTAGAGCTTGTAGCCGTTCTCCTCGGTGTACTCGCCATCGTCACCAGGGTCGCTGTAGATAACGGTGGCGACCATGCCGAGCTCCTGAGCACGCTTAACCTTGAGGCCTCGGAAGATGCCGCCGTACTTGGCAATGGCAATCTTGCCCTTGAGCTCAATACCAGCCTCGACGAGATCTTCGAAGTCACGGTAGGTTCCGTAGTTGACATAGACAAAGGGAGCGGTGACATTGCCGCTAGCCGAGTAGCCATGGAAAGTAGGGATCCTGTCCTCGAGGGATGTAGTGGGGTCATCTTCCAACACATCTTCTGTCAAAGAGGCGTCGAAAGCGACCTTCCAATCCGAGGACTCGTTGCTAGAGCGCTGGAGAAGGGAGAGGCTGTGATCAACGGGGTAGTTGGTGTAGATGTCATATGTAGCTATGCTGGACTTGACACCCCACGACTCCCACTTCTTCCTCGTCCACTCAGCCTAGTGAGGAGCAGCGTAAGCCCGGTATGCTTGGAATAAGTGCAGGGGAGGCAGTACCTGAGAGAAGTTGGTGCCGGCCAGATGAGGTCCGGCAGTATAGTAGCGACTCCACTCCTTGGCCTGGTCAGCAGACGGGGTATCGAGCAAGATGCGAAGCAGCTCATCGTGGCTGAGATGGTGATGACCGTAGCTAGACAAGGCATGCTGGTTGTAGTGGCCGTGGTGATGATGGCGGTGGTGAGTGTGAGGCCAGGCAAAGAATGCGTGGTAGACGAAGGAGATGAAGCCGCTGAGAAGTAGACATGTGCTAGCAATGGTGAAGAAGCGGCGACAAGTGTGATGCGGATACCGCGGGCGGGGAGAGGCAACCCGGACGGTTTGGATCAAGGGCGATGACTCGGAAGCCATCTTCTCAGGGTCGCTGGGTTTGAGGTCAGCGAGTCGGTTGGCCAATTAGTGAGGGCTGGGTTGAGGGCCAAGCCATGTGAGATGAGGTGTGGTGGTGCATCATAGGAGGTAGGTAGCAGAGCAGTAGGTTGTTGATCTGACGTCGTCACACGACGGCTCCGACCAATGAATGGGGCGGGACGAAGGTACAGGAGGGTGTCTTACAGCTTGGCCATGGTGTGGCAGCCTTGCACTTGTCTGCACAATGGCAAGAAAGTGCACGTTGTTTTCCTCTCGTCTCTTTCGGCGTCCAGCGACGAATTTGCTTGGATGCACGAGGTTGTCGAAGGAAGAGCTGCAGGGGATGGTTCGAGTCGAGGGAAAAGATAAGGTAAAGAACGGGAACAGCTACAGTATGGACTACGTAATTGAGCAGATGGAGGACGCGATACATGTCCCTGATGGCGCCTTTGGGAACATGCCTTGCCTGTCGCCGCCCAGCAAAGCCCGCTATAGCCTGGTTTGCCCTGCTGGAGACCTTACCGAACATTGCTTAGCTATCAGGTACCCGCTACAAACGATCCTCTCCACTCCCACACTCGGCTCCCTGTAGGTATAGCCAGGACGCCGGTTTGCCGAGCCGCCACTTGCCGTATACCAGGAAGATAGGGACGAAATGGCGGCGAGCAAAAGAACCCAGTCCGACGACAGAAAGATGGTGTTTTGTTTTTCACGGTGTTTTCTTCTATTCATTATTTCCAAGTACTGAAATGAAACTCCGGCTCATGAACTAGGAATGAAGATAGAAATAAGGATTTGAAAAATAAAATAAAATAAAAACAAACATATTCGCGGTGGACTGTTCTATGTTCTTGCTGCCATGTTATATTGTATCATGCGTGAATCAAGTGAATGGGAGAATGGACAAAAGCCATGTTCACGGACCCTAGTTCATATCAAGTTCTTCGCATCATGGGATTCTGTTTGGGGTCACGGTGTGCTTTTAAGTCGTTCGCATCTATCCGCTGCATGCATGTCTGAGTGCAACCATATCGGCTATAAACCGAGAAAAGTAAGTATATAAAGTCGAAAAAATGGCGGCGGGTAATTAATCCAAGGTGGGTGGGTCTGTAAGTAGCAGGTGTCGACTCACAACATACAGTAGACATCACAGCCGTTGTCATCCTATTTAGTTCTCCCTGTTGTTGTTGTGACAAGTCCCCGGTAGTTTCAATCGCTGTCTTACCTGCACGTTTGTAGCATGCATCATATGTCTCACATTGTTTCCTCAGCCACCACCCCTCACGACGCATGCGGCGGCTGGCATTGAGAAAAGCCTCGCCCGCTGTGTCGGCTCCGGTGTCGGTCATCAACGGTTACTTCGGGCTTTAGTGAAGCAAGGAGAGATGGGCGAAGGGTGTCATGGGACCAAACAGTTTGTGCAGCCAGGCGCAGCTTAGGACTCTTTCGGCAACTAACACAACGCCTCAAGCTCTTGAAATGGCTGGTGGTGTAGCAAGGTGTGCCCAGCATGGAACCACGATAACGTAAAATGCAGCCGGCCCGCCCCGGACCAACTGATTATGCGACACGGCGACCATTGCATATGCTGCAGGCGATGGATGATCCTTTGGAGGCAGTTGCTGTAGCCCCTCCGTGGAGCTGTGGTGGTGCCACGGTGATCTATAGTGGTGGTGGTAGTGTTGGTGTTGGTGGTGAGCAGCTTGCAGACAAGATGCACCGCATCCGCATCCCTGCAGCAGTCCGCGCTCCTAGGTGCATAGGCATGCTTCACAAACCCATCCCCATTCCCTCTGTGGGTGGATATTCGTAGGTATAGCCGACTAGGGCGCGCCTTTGAGGGAGGGTGAAGGACACGGCAAGGACGTGCGTGGGGACCGACCGTGTATTACTGTTGTCAGAGTTTAGAACGCAGGTGACCCTTGTGGATCTCGCTGTAACGTGATGCGGCCCCGCAAATCGAAGCTGCCTGTTGATGTTGCTGCTGCTCGGCGAATAAGTTTATGTGGTTGGTGCATCTACGGAGGGCCTGCCCAGTCTCTCTAGGTACAGGTACAGGCACGGGTACAGGTACTTGCACCCTGGCGGCTAACACGAGCCTCCACCACCTTATAGCGCATTAACACGAGCCTAGGGGACGCTGCAGGTTGAGTCATTCCCCACCTTCCAGGCATAATCCTAAGTACTATTACAGTACTGGCTGGCGGTTGCTGAACTGGGCTTAATCAAGCAGGCTCTGAACGCCATCGTAATTTTTTGCCGTTCTTCATTTCATCATTTCCTCCGCCACTTCTTCGCTGTTTTTTCCCCAGCATCTTTTCTCCCATCTTTCCGTACAGGACAGTGGAATTGTGCCCTTGTCCAGATTAGCAAAATCTCAACATTATCCCGGCACTGTCCTATTTCCTCAGTCATCATGGTCAAACAGGGAAAGGCAGCACCCAAGCTGCCAATCCGGCAAATGGTGATCCTCGGTAAGGCTACCCCCGTTCCTCTCATATATCCATGAATACAGGCCGAATGAGTTTTGTTACCTGTTACAGTCCATCGGCTTGTCTAGAAATGTTGGGTCGTTGCCATTCCAAGTGGAAAGCGTAATCTTGGTTGGTCTTCGATGTTGAAAACGCGAACATGGGTTATTGCAGGCACAGCTTCTTACACATCCAGGCAGAGAATACATGACATTCTACCACCATGGGCGACTCCTATAGATTATTAGCTCATTCGTTATGTTGTCTGTTCCAGCAACAGCGCTGCCCTCATCCCATTCTCTGGCTAACTTTGTCCCAGCCGTTGCCCGGTTCGCGGAGCCCTTGGCTTATACATCTGTTTTCCCTTACCTCCCTGAAATGATTCGCAGTTTTGGTATTGAACAGAACGAGGTGGCCAAATGGGCCGGCGTCACTTCAGCCGTCTTTTCTTTCGCCCAGAGTCTCACTGCCGTGCCGTGGGGCAAGGCTTCTGATTACTATGGCCGAAAACCTACCCTGATCGTCGGGCTTCTGTGTACCATGATTTGCTTCGTTATTTGGGGCATGTCTACGAGTTTGACCATGGCCATCATAGTCCGAGCGGTGCAAGGAGGTGGTAATGGAAACGGTATGTTAATATGATGCTCTTTCAACTTCTATTCCTAACCAAATCTATAGTTGGCATCATCAGGACAATGGTAGCAGAAATGGTCCCTGAAAAGAGTTGCAACCCAGGGCCTTCTCGCTCATGCCTCTCGTTTGGTCGTTGGGCTCTGTCGTTGGACCTTCTTTCGGTGGTTTCCTTGCTGAACCTGCTGACAAGTTCCTGGTCTATTCGGTAAAATCGAGTATTTCAAACGCTTCCCTACGCTCTTCCGAACCTTGTTGCCATGGTTTTCTTCCTCATCTCAGCTTCAAGTGCATTCTTATTCCTCCATGTATGTTATGACAGGACCTCGCTTAAAATAACCGATAGTGCTGGCGACTAACGTATGGTACAGGAAACCCTACCAAGCAGACGCGGAAAACGCGACCCAGGTATCTTGGTCGGAAAGCGGCTGGCACGAGCCTTTGGGCGCAGTGCTACCGTCTCTCAACGCCGGCAATCGTTTGTCGACGGAGAGGCCACCGCTCCTTTGATACCCTCTACAGTCAGGCCAACGCACAAGCAAGCGCATACTGCGCAGTCCTCCCCGGGCTATAAGGAAGTCTTCACCTATCAGACTATCCTCAACTTGGCCTCTTACTCATTCTTGGCTTTCCATTCTGTTGCATATGACCAAGTTCTCACGGTGCTCTTGAACTACCCTGTAATGGAGCACACCCCTGAGAACACCAAACTGCCACTCTACTTCAACGGAGGCTTTGGCATGAACTCTGGCGAGATCGGTACAATTTTCGCCATCTATGGTGTTGTCTGCGGACTGGTGCAATTTATCCTCTACTCTCCTCTCGTCACCCGTTTCGGTGTCTTGCGGTGCTTTAGGGTTTGCTGTAAGTCTGCCTCACTCATACACGTAAGACTAGTGCGGTGTTCTGACAGTTCCTACAGCCATTCTTCTTCCTGTCCTTTATATACTTACTCCCTATACGTCGCTATTCCCCACCCATAAGGGCCGCATCATTGCTCTTCTCATCATTATGTTTACTAAGGCATTTGCCATCATTGTGGCCTTCCCATCCACTACCATCCTTCTCACCAACTCATGCACCTCCCTACGTGTTCTGGGAACTCTGAATGGGTTTGCGACCATGTTCAGCGGTTTGGGACGAGCTATTGGCCCCGCCTCAGCCGGATTGGCTTTCAGCTGGGGTGCCGATAACAACTATGCCGTTGCGGCATGGTACTTCCTTGCCATCGTGGCCTTGATTGGCGCCATCCCGGTGTTCATGATTGTTGAAGGAGCAGGCCCGACAGCTTCTGTCGAGAACAGCGACAATGAAGACAGTGACAGCATCGATGACAGTGGTGTCTTTTTGCCCAATGAATCTGCCGTCGTGGATGATGAAGATGAGCAGAGCAGTCCTGAAGCGCCCCTGCTTAGCAAGAGACGGGGCAACGGTTACAACACGCTCCAAGAAGGGTCGCGATAGAGCGCATTCGCAAAGAAAAAGGACATAGAGCATACGGTCTAGGTGGGCAATCCACCCTTTCAGTAGTACACGCTTGTCATTCCCCGTCTCGCGTTTGGTTTCTCATATCCAAGGTCTGCTCCTTAGCATTTTACGGCGTTGTACAACTTTTTCTTGAAAAGGTATAATTGATGATGCGATGTAAACATGGACAATGATTTGCATGCTATCAACATTTTGGATACCCTAATGTCTCGAGTTGATAGTTTGAGATGATCTTGAGTACATTACGTAGGTAAGCGGTTGGGTCAGAAGCACCACCGCAAGCTACATATACGTTAAATTAATAAACAGATTTGATAATGAACACTTTTCTTAGAGACCGATACATGTGTCCTGGATTTTAGCATTCTTTGTGAATTTTTCATAATTGGGAGCGTATCTTTTAGTACTTTTTGTTTTGGCTCATTCGTATGGCAATGATTTGTGGTCGCTTCCTATTTGTTGTCATGTTCGACTATGCATATGCATGGTTCATTACCACAAGTAAGAGACTCGATAGCTTCACAATTTTAAACAGGATCAGCACTCACAGAACCGAGCCATACTGTGGCCAAAATGGAAAAGGAGCAGTATATGCCCTACGGTGCTGCTTTTAAGATAAAAATATTCAATCTCAAATAATAGTAATGCATGCATAATACCAGCTAAACTGAGGCGTAGATACGAATACAACGCCGGCATTGTCCACCAATCCTTACCCATGCTACACAAAGCAAAACCCATAATCCAGTCAACCTGCGTTCCCATGTAATGATTTTAGCTTCCGTGAGAGAAAGAGAGAAAAAGAAGAAGATGATAATAATAATAATAATAATAAAGAAGTACAACTCCTTCGCCATGCTAGACCATCCTTGCATGATTTTACATGATGTGAATTAAACAAACTCCCCAGACAAGCCCAGTACGTGTAAAGAAAATAAGGAATGATTTAATAAGAGGCCGTCGAGGCTCTTGCCAGTTCGTCGTAAGTTGGCTTGGTTGTGCGCCTATTTAGGAAACGTATGAAGGGCTGCCGGCATACGTGTTGCTCGCCGAGAAGCCCTCACGCTCATACCAGTGCCAATGGTTGTTGTTAGGATATCTAGGTGGAAGCAAGTGGTCCCCGTGTACGTGAGGAACCCAGCCTGGCTCTTCTGAATACCGCAGATAGCCCAGTTCGCCGTCGGGAACATCGTCTTCACGAAACCGTTCCAGGTCGGCCTCCATATCGCTGAGGCGCAAGTACTCCTTCCCAACCCAGCTATCGATAATCTCGGCGATTTGCCGAAACCCCTCGGTATGACCCCGCAATGGCGAGCCTTGAGTCCGCAGTTGATGAAGAGGAAGCTGTGGATCATTTCGTGCAGAAACGTCGAAATCAGTAGCCGGCGGTTGTACTTGGTGTCTTTCAATATGGGCGACGATAGAACAATGAGCGTCTCATAACCCCTAGACGAGCGCTCCGACGTAGCGCAGTGGTCCCGACGATGTGGCTCTGGTACTGGGAGCTGGCGGGGTGGCTCCAGTCCCAATCGACCCGCTGCGACAGCTTGTTGGCAAAGAATAATTCATTTGCGGCGTAGAAAATGCTCCGCAAGGCATCGTTGTCGAGAGGAAATTCGGCCGCTCGAGATTTGGGGTTGATCAACGTCTTGAGGATGCGCTCGTGTTTGGAATCGGGATATCTTCGACGAAAGCTCGCAACATGATGCCTCACGAGATCTGCTGCGGCGAGATCGCCGAGCATGATCCCTTCTTCGTCAAAGCAGGAGTGCTGTGAGGTATCGGAAGATATGGACAGGCCCGACTGGGTTCTCTCCATGGGGCAGGCAACATCAGCACTGGTGGGTTCCGGAGTCGGAGAGTGTTCCCGGATGATGAGGAAAGCCGGCTGCTTGGGTTGGATGGGTTCGTTGACTGGAAATGAAAGAGCGTCGTCATAGTCAAAGTAAGGCTGGGGACTCTCGCCCAAATACTCGAGCCTTGCTCTTTTGGAGAAGTTCCTGAAGTCATGATGGTCGCTCCTCCGACTGACTAACCCTCCGCTTTCCACCTTCGAAATAAGGATCTGTAGCGCTTCTTTCAAGCGGGCGCGCTCCGCCGCCAACCCAAAAGGCCATGGAACATGCTCAGTCCAAGCTTCCTTCGGACAGATTAGAGAGATAAGGAGAGGAAGAGGTGGTAGCGTCAAGAGCGAACGAAAGACTCGCAGGCCAGTTCAGTGTTTCGCCGGGGGTCAGCAATCAGCGGGTGGGCGAGCCAATGATGAGCGAGCGCTTAGGAACTGCGAATGAAATACGTAAAAGCCGTCGATGAGAAGAACAAATAAAGCAAGACGTCAAATGCTGCCAAAGACTAAAGCAAGCAAGCGGAATGTTAAGGATGTGAGGGATAGGAAAAGTTTGAGACGCTCAAGGTCTACAACGGGAGCATGTAGTCATGGGGTGTCTCGAATTAGTAGCGACTGACTGCCGACAACAAATCATTACAGCACCGCTACGCTGCTTGCTGGGGGAACCATGCATGCATCTAAGCCAGCCGTAGCGCGACACGACACGACTATGCTTGGATTGTCGCCTCACTATGCAGCGTACTGTACAATGCTGTAGTAGTTTCCGGGCGGCAGGGGGCAACAAGTTGGTTCCAGACTTCGAAAGGTCAACAGCCTCCCCTTTTTTGGAGAGAACTTGTTGCCATCTTCTCGTCATTGGAGTAGCGGACTGAACAATGGGCACCCACCTTCTCCGCTTTTGCCGTCTCAATTGCTACTGTGTCAGAAGACTCGTGGGACTTGCAAGACCAGGACCGAGTTTGTCCTGGGTTGTGGGAGGATGACTGGAGTGGTGTGTGCCATGCAAAGCTGTGTGGCCAATCCAGCGGTGTGCAGTATGCAGCAGGGCGGCTGCGCCGGTTCGCTACAAACGCACTGCACTGCACCTCAATACAAGACAAGACAAGACGTGACCCAGGCAGGCCACCACGGCCCCACCTATGCTGGTCCGCGATGGGGACTTGGTCTTTGAGTGGTCTGGGCGAGGACATGTACTGCAGATATCGATGAATTGCATACGGCGGCAGAGGCTGATGCAGAGTGTTCCGTGGTGGAATCATGCAAGCCAGTGACTCTGAATCAAGTCGACAACGCAAGGAGCGATTTTCCGCCAACCTTCAGGGAGCTGAGCCATAACCATGGCCGATGGAGAGCAAAGGAAACCGGTGTGCAAAAGGTGTGGTGGCGGCTGCGGGCCATGAAGCGGGAGGCCTGGCGCGCACATTCCAATAGCTGATCCGTGATCGTCACATTCAACGGGAGTGCATGCGATGCACAGACGACAGGCCCATGCAACGCTGGAGGAAACAAAGCAAATAGATGGTTCGTAACAAGCCGGGGCCGTGTTGCAGACGGTGGTGAGGACGGTGACGTCTCACTGGATTTGATATAAGAACAGGTCCAGGATAGGATGGATGAGCGTCAGACGAGGCGAATAATAAGGCTTAGCACGGGGAGCAAGGCAGTCCAACGGAAAGTGCAAGGCGCGAGCTTGGTGGGGAAGGTACGGGGCACGGAGTACAGCACACTAATGTTGCGACTTACAGGCAGGCGCATGGCTGGGTGACTGGAGCGCTCCTGCCCTCGCCTCTAAACTAGGTTACCCTGCGTTCTATCTGCGACGTTTCTGCAGCCAAGATCCAGACTTTGGTGTTATTGCAACCTCTTATTAGCCGAAGTTGCCATCGTCCCACAGCATTAGGGACGTCGTCTCTGCTGGCTCGTGATGGCCCAATCGGAGGGGCGAGGTAGTTTGACAGGTCAAACTGGGGTGACATTGCGCCAGGAGGAAGACTTGCTGCATCCAGGTGTATTGATGCTGTGCAACAGGCCCAGACCATCCGTCAGCCAGTCAAGGATATTTGTCTTCACCACCAGCGCTCATCGCTGCCCACTCCCATTCGTATACTGTCACGGGACATCCACTAAAGGATGTGAAGCTGGCAAGTGAGCTACTGGATCGCCGTCCAATTCCTTCGCCAAGACGACAGAGGAATCCAGATGCACCAACTGCTAGTTCAAGTCTTTGAGATACCGGTTAATACGCAACTGGGCCCATCTCGCAAATGATCGGCCAACGGGTATAATAGCGCGCGAAGTGGCCCATGTTGGTTATCAGAGAGTGGACTATACGTCAGGGAGCCACTTTACCGCGATCACATTGCCCTTGACGATCGTTGTCCTCACTTCATCTTTCTATTACTATGTGCCAGGGCCACGATCCAAAAAGCCCCACGACCACCTATGTTTCTGCTGAAACCAACACCCACACAAGCCCTAGACCTGATCCGCTATCATGGTAATTGTGTCCCCATGCCCAAATTTTTCACGAAACGAACCTCTGCTGCCTGATCCTCCAAGGCTCTGCGCATATTGGTAGAGTATTCATGCCTCTGCTCCTCTTCCTCCGTCATTGATTCCCTCTCAAAGTCCTTATCTGCCCATAATGGCGCAGTCGTGAAGCTCAGAAGACCATGCTTTTCGCCTGTCCAAAATAGGATGTTATCCGTGTTTGGACGGTCGTGCCCTCGGTCGGACCGCGTGGACAATATCTTGCGAGCCAAGTCATCTGTGCCCGGCGACGATGCGAATAACGATGACTCGACTGAGTCGCTGTGACCGATTCTGTGCCACCGGCACTCCGTTATCCCGTCCCTCTCAAACCATTTGATGAGTCCCGAACCGTCCGAGAAGACAATCTTCGTGCCGTGGTTTGCCACCGAGAGAATCGTTGATGATGCCGCGCTCTGCCGATTCTTCAAGGTTGAGTTTTGAAGCATGGCACTGCCAAGCGAGTCACCTGCCGAGCTCAGCCCGTATATCTCTAGTGCTCCTTTGCTCTTGTAACCACCACCAGCAATCAACGTTCGACCATCGCTCGATCTCTTGGCTTGTGCAACTTGATCAGCTGTAAGATCACCCATGCGACGTATCTCGTTATCCATAGTGGAGAAGGGATACGGAAGAGCCGCCAAACTCTTTATGAGAGCTCCAGAGTAAATCGAACCAACGATGGCGGGGAACTTGCGACGATCATAATGCAAAATGTTGGAGAACCGGCCTGACACATAAACATCATTCGAGACAAGACTATGTGAACCTGGCAGCGGAAGGTGCAGGATACTAATGGGCGTAGGCTGGGATAGAGACGCATACGGTGGCAGAGGTGTCGTGTCGAAGATGGCTTTCAGAACGTTTACCCCATTCCAGTGAGGCTCGTCTACGCGATCTACAACTTCGTGCCTCACCATGGCTCTCGCACGGAAGTCATGCAGATGGATGCCAAGCGAAGTGCCAACCGTGAGCGGCACGCCCGGGTGGACGGGAGAAAGTGTCGTGATGGACCACTCAAACGACTCGCGGCTCACCACCTCCAGCCGACTCAGATCAACCTCGATAAGGTCTACAGGATCTCTTAGTGTCTGTTGTTCATGTAGGGAGGGAACAACTCACGACTCTGCACAGCGAAGAATGCCCTGTTGCGATGATTGTCCACGCTGACGCACTCCGTAACGCCTGTATCAATTCTCTTAGATCTTCGGGTATTCTCACTACCAGGACCGTCGATGAAAAGGATGCCTGGCTTGCTCTGGGCAAGGATCCCCCTTGTCTGCCTCGCGAACCATTGACGTCCCACAAACATACGGAGGCGTCGTCCAAGGGCGATACCGCGAGCATGGTGCCGGTACCATCGTCTCCGTCGTATGGGCTGAAGAGCGCTAAGCCACGTGCCTCAACGGTGGTCTGGGCCCCTCGGTCCTGGATACGTGGGGTTTCGAACCAGCTGATGCAAGCCGGACCGTTGCGCTGGATATACTCGTCGTACCATGATATTTGCTCGCCTGGGAATACGGGATCCCAGTTGGCCATGTCCTGTAGCTCCCGGCGCCGTCCCTGCACCGGTCGGGAAGATTCGACCAGCTCCTCTTCGTCCTGGCCCCGGGAGCCTGCGCCATCATCCGATGTTATTTCCGCTTGCTTGGGTTGCTGTGAGCTGTGCGTCGAGGTATGGGCTATGGACTGGAGGTGACGCCGCTGCTTCAGCAAGTAGTACCATGCCGAGTCCTCGAAGCAGTGGCGCTTCCATAGTTCATCGTCGAGACAGAACTCCTGCAGCTTTTTGGAGACAAGCTGTAGCCTAGTAATGTAGTATGGGTCAAGGACTGGGAGAGGCGGCGTCTTGTCAGCATTGGACGGCCTGCGATACAGACGAGGAGCGAGGAGTGTGGGGAGGGACGGCTAACAGCTAAGGATGTGGAGCACAATTTCATCCGGGAGCTCGTCCCAGCGCGATGATCTGACTTGACGGGCCATGGCGCATGGTTCCAAGTCGCAGACACGTGGCTGGTGGTCGAGACGGTGAAGCGAATTCGAACGTGGGCGTGGGAGAGAACAAAGTTGGCGGTTGGGTTGACGGGAGATGGACGCCCTTTATCGGGTCGGCGTGAAAGTCCGATCAAGGCAGCGAGCCAACGATAAGCGGCACAGCAGCCTGACTGGGGAAAGATGGGACCCAAACCGAGCCAAGACGACAAGTGCAGTACAGCACAGCACAGCACAACGCTGTCTGGGCTACCTGGCTGGCTACATGCCACCTACATACCGTAAGCCCTCCAGTTCTGTTTCCCCACACCCAACACCGCATTAGTGAATCTGACAGGTTCAAAGTCACCATCTGCACGAACCAGGTCGTCTCACCACGACGCTCGGGTTCCTGTACGAGACGACAGCCGGCCCATGGTCCACGGGCTCATGTGCCCCCTACGCCGTCGGCAGATAGGATTGACCAAGTCGATCTCGCGCTAGACATCCATCTTACTGGGATCTCTTGGCCGCAGCGCCAGATCCAGGGTTTCATGCAATCGAAGACGAGAAGGGCATGGTTGCAATTGACGACTGTGTGACGGCACTTGAAGTACAAGGGCCAATCCGTGCCATTTATGGACTCGTCGACATGCCTGGAGCCTTGTTGGTGCGTACCGACCGGCGAGGAATTCCTCGTCTCGTGCATCGTCGGGCTCTGAATGGCCAGCCGGCTTCGGTGAAGCGCATCCGGTGCGATTGGGGCTTACCACCAACCAGCACTGGATATTGACTGCCACGCATACATTACATTACATTACATTACATTACATTACATTACATTGCATTTTGCTCCTGTTGCGCATTCCGAATGGCTCCGGCCAGCTTTCCGCGGAACCGCTGCCGCTGCGAGCGTGTCCCTGACGCTGGATGGGGGTGGGCGTGGAGGAGAGTGTTGGCGGTGGCATCAAAGCTGGACTCCTTGCGTAGCTGAGAGGGACGATCAAAAGATCCTTGTAGCTTTGCTGATGCTCGTTCAAGGCTTTTGTTGCGTGCGTGCCTGTACAGCTATTGGAAGGATTATTGACGGTGGTCTGTACGATATCCATCATGCTACAGTAAGGGCAGCTGGCAGCCTTTAGTTGCCATCTGCTCACAGAAGAATCGCTCACGTGTTGTCAACATTCACGCTCTACATTTCCATAATCTTAACTTCAATTTCTCCACGCGTTGGAAAAACTTCCTTTCCCCTGCTTCAACCCCAAACTTGCTTGCGCTGTCCTCCTGCCTCTCTCTCTCTGGTGTAGCTCTTTGACCTCTGTCTGCTCGCCATAGGATATACTCTATCGCCACTCCAAAATATCCCTTTCTACCAGAACTTCGGTTCGTTGGGCGGATGCGCTCGTATGCATAGGTTGCATTACGCCTCTACCAGTGACCGTCCGTACCTGGTGATTCTCTACCCAGAAAACTTCCCAATGGTTAGTATAGTGAGCATTACTACAATAGATTGATATATTGATCTTCACGGCCAGGACGAAACCTCAAACGACCCGCGTTCCAGCACTCCAATTAGCCGTGAGCCAGTCGCTCTGAACTACGTCAATGCCTCAACATCCTCGCGATCCAACCCTTTCGCAGCCTCCGAAGATGGAGATGAAATAGAGCTCGAAGACTTCTCTTATATCCAGCCTCCCACGAGGAATTCTCAGGGTTCTGACTATATCTTACGGACTCCAGGTCCTTGGCGACAGGGAAACGGCGATGTGCAATGTCTCACAAATACTGTTCAGCGTCCACATTCAGAATATGAGAAAGCTGCCTCGGAGTGGGAAACGGTGCATGATGAGGATGACATTGAATACAAGTCAACCTATACACGAGGAGCTGTGCGACCAACCAAGATGTTCGAGATTGTACTTGGCAACCGTCCGCGTCTCTCACGCCCAGGATTGAATAGAAGGAATACCATTCTCGGTCCTCCAGACATTTCTCTTCCACAGTTGCCGGATAGAGGCTTGCGTAAAGAGATTGGGAGACAATACTCCTTTGCTTCTTCATCGAGCATCTACAGTGATTGTGACCAAGGGTGGATTGAAGAAGAAGTCCTTCTGCGCCTGGGTCTCGATATTCCCATGCACCTTAGCAGTCGGACGCGACCATCAACAGGCGTATTCGAGCGGTTACGTTGCGGCGAATTGGTCCCGAATTGTTCAAAAACATCTAGCAGTGCCAGCATTGATCGCTTCAAGTACGATGCTGGCGTTTACTCAACCTTTCTGCATCCGACCGTCGAGCGGAGGGTCAGCCACGGACCGTATCGTCATGAACCCAGTCGTGATTCACAAGATATCCTATCAGAGCCACTGGCACCCGAACGGCCTCTCGTTTTAGGCGATTCAGGTCGACAGTACGCCTCTTTCTACAACGCTGCTGCACTTCGATCAGCTTAGAACGTTGACGATGATGTTAAGATCCCTGTTGTTAGACACAGGGAGCCGGAAAAGAAAAGTACGCGGAATGAACTTCAAGCCACATCTGATGGTATCAGAGCGTTGGCGACCAAAAGTCAACAAGACCGCGACACCGAAGGGGACTGGAAAACGGTCACTACGGAGTATGCCAATGATTACGATGAACGACTTGATTCGAATCTCGCCCAGGCGACGGGTTTTAGTTTTGCGGATAATCCAAAAGCCTGTGAACCAATCCTCCACCAAGCTGATCATATGCCTGCACCAAAGATGATACAGCATCCTTCACAGCCCAAAAGCAAGGAATCGTACCACATCCGCAACGACAAGCAAACAAACCGTCCACTATTGGTTCCTCGATTCAGAGAGACTGACGCATGCGCGTTTCCTCAGAACTCTTGCCGGCCGAGCCCATCACAGCGTACTGCAACGGTCTTCCACAATATTGGGAAGCAGTTCCGAAGAGGAGACCGAGACACTCGGGAGAGGTTTGCTATTGAAATGGATGTCTTGGGAGGCAGCTATATGAGCCTGGGCTCTGACGGCTCAGACGATCACGTCCTAGCTGCCAGGACAGGAACGATCACCATGACAAATGAAGAAAAATCAAGAAGTTCTGGTTTGAGATACAATGTGGGACAGATTGATCCCGTGCCTCCAATACCCAGTGTTTACAAGAAACAATCCAGGTCGGAATTTGACATGCCTAGGGGTATGAAGTTTCCACACCAGGCGACCAAAAGCGAAGGTATATACGGCGGCCCTCAACTGCCATTTCCTTTGCTCAGCTTGCCTGAGGCAGCTGTGAAGCAATATCTGCGGAGAACAAGGGGAGAGGAAGATCACACGGATCCTGTTGGCTCGTTCATCTCCAGAGTTGGGACAAGGACCATTAGCACAGTATCGTCGTCGAACTGTCCTCAAACACCAAGATCTACGAGGTTCAGGTTTCACGCGGGCGACTCCGATCCAAGCTTTGTGCGACCAGCCCCTGCTTATGTTGATGATAGAAAAAGTCAAGTCTCAAATCAACCATCTAGTAAGTGCATCCTGACCTCCTAGACGAAGCAGATACTGATTGGGTTAGTGAGCAATAACAGTAGCTGCCTACGCCATTCTTCCTCCGTCCTTATGGGGACGATGCAATTGGATGACACATCTCACTTCGACGCCTCGTGGTTCAGCAAAGAGCGACGAACTGCCCAGCAGGTGCTCAGCCCCAGGTTCTTGAGACTGCGAGGCCTAGCATCCAGCGCTGGTAGGGTCCAGCCGTCAGGAAGCTAAGGACCTTACCTGACCAGAGTATTTTCTCCCCATCCGAGAATGACCTGATTGAGCTAGCAAGAGAGGACATACTCTTCCGTCGTCGATGTGACGAGTTTGAGAAAAGAAGAGAGAGGGTCATCTTCCTCGTCATTGTGATGTTGACTGCACTCTTCCCTTTAATTGGGTTGTTGGCATTGTGGCATAAATTTGACTCGACTATTTCTTGGTACACACATGGAGAGCTCCATGACCTGACAAGAAGTCAACGGACAATGTTGAAGTGGCAGTTGTTGGTAGAGGTTATCCTTTATCCTGTCATGATTACTGCGCTGGCTGTACATTACTCTTTACCTAACTAAGGCGAGGAGAGTGTGCAGTGCCAGACGACGAGGTTTGAACTAGTCTCAGTGGACCGGATAATCTTGGAATCAGTTTCTGTAGATAGTGTAGGACGACTGTTCCCATCGAAGTTATGTTTTCTCCGTCTCGAATTTTATGCCTCTGTTAAAGATGCTCACATGCGCTAGCGTTGGGTGAATTAACGGCGTGCGTTAGTAGCTTTGGGGTTTGTCACGACTATTTCTAGAGCAACCAGTAACATCCAATGCTTGGTAATCCTCATGCAGCACGTTACATTTTGCAATGCTAACCCCAAGAGAGGACAGATGGTCAACCAACGCATCTTTAGCCAAATTCCCACCATTTGAACCGCTCGGAAGAATTGCCGAGTGTAGAAGGTTCAAGAATTGGCTTCTCCTCATCATACCTAGTTGAGTCTCAATGATGTCACTCGTATGGTAACGCACGTATTCACCCCACCTCGATAACACGACGCAGCATCATACATAAATAAAGGGACACATATAGCGACGCTTCCTTTATAAGAAACTTGAACATACTCAAAGTAGATTTATATTTTGAGCATTATTCAATCAACCAAGACATAGTCTTTTTCTGAGTTGTTTCATTGAGACCTCTTTCTTGAGACATAAATCGTGACCAATAGCTTACGTTGCTATTTGCAAACATGGCACCAAAGGTCTTCCTGTACGTGTTTCTTATCAAATGGACTGAGTTGTTACTGACTATTTCTATTCCAGAACTGGTGTTACCGGTACGATAATTGCCAGAATTCACGCATTGACTTACCACTAACTTTCTCCAGGTTACATCGGAGGTTCTGCCTTTGACCACATCTACAAGGCTCATCCAGACTGGGAGTATACACTTCTGGTTCGCAATGAGGACCGAGGAAAGCCAGTCAAGGAAAAGTATCCGGACGTGAAGCTCGTCTACGGTGGCCTGGATGATGCAGAGGTGATTGAAAAGGCAGCTGCCGAGGCTGATATCGTCGTCCGTAAGTCAAAGCTGTCTCGAGTGGTTTCTTCACAAGCTTACCTAGCCTAGATACTGCCGATTCCTCGGACCACCTGCCGGCAGCAAAGGCCATTTCTAAGGGTCTGGCAGCTGGTCACACAGCAGAGAAGCCTGGTTACTGGATCCACACATCGGGAACGTCCATTCTTACCTGGTACGACGTCGAGAACAAGCGATGGGGCGACGAGCCGCTGGCGGAGCAAAAGTACCATGACATTAATGACATCGACCGTCTTATCAACCTTCCCGACCAAGCCGACCACCGAGTGGTGGACAAGGTCGTCCTGGCGTCCAACTCAGACGCAGTCAAGACCGTTATCGTCTGCCCCCAACAATCTATGACACAGGCTCTGGACCGGTCAACACCCGCAGCATGCAAGTCCCCAACATGGTCAAGGGAACCCTGGAGAAGGGCTTCGCACCCATTGCTGGTGTTGGCAAGACGGAGTGGGACAACGTTCACATCAATGACTTGAGTGACCTATTTGTCAAATTGGTGGATGCGACGCAGGATGAGGCCAAGAAGAACAACACGGAGATCTTTGGTCCCCATGGATATTTCTTGGCCGAGCATGGCTTCGCACCGATGGGCGGATGTCGCCCAGTGGATTGCCGAGGAGGCCAGTAGACAAGGCTACCTGCCAGAGGCGTTAACCAAGACAGCCAGTCTGAAGGAGGTGACATTCATGGATGGAGCGGCTACGCCATCGTACGGATTGAACTCAAAAGGTGTAGCAGAGCGTGCGAGGAAATATCTTGACTGGCAGCCAAAGGGCGCACAGCTAAAGGATACCATCCCGGAGCTAGTCAAGAAGGAGGCCAACGCTCTTGGATTGACACCCCAGGAAAAGAAGTAGGGAAGATTGGAAGCTATGGCATTACATTAGTGCGGTGGATTGGCCCTGTTGAGCGTGAGAGCTACAACGGAAGGACAGCGCAGATATTTCAACGGATAATCAACCATGTATTGAACAGCCGACTATTAAAAGTGTAACAAAATTATAATAAAATTATATTAAAGATATAATATCAATGTAATGAAAGATTAGTAAATCATGAATATTTCAAGACTTTTTTTTTTTTTTTTTTTTCCAACGAGGGCCCTTGTCCTGACAGCAATCGTAAGGTAGGCGGATCTTTTGTCCTCCCATTGTATGCATCTAGGTTAAGCTGATGTTTTAAGCTGGGCCTGGTGGGATCATCCAATGTGAGCGCAGCAAGCGGTAAGCAAAATAGGAAGAGCCAATCATGACCCCTATGTCTCTTAGTATTCTATACGAAATTCATTGGTGAAAATTTGAATGACACTGAATAATAATGGTGAAAAAAAAATCATGTTGATGTTCTTTGGTGAGTATATTCTGTTTTTCAAGAATAACGATTATCATTAAATAATTCTTGTACACCAGGGTTTAATTTCACCAGTGTATTCTCAAGTTTTCGGTTCTGTGATTTTCACCATGTCGCTTCTCCTGCACAGTCCCACGTCTTCAATCCCCACTTTCGCCCAACGATAAGATCGACTATCAGAGGCAACCCCCGGTTGACCAGGCGCCGCGGTCGGTTGAGGCGAAGAGGCAAATGTTAAGCCTTAGTCCACAACAACACGAGTAAGCGGATGAGGTGCTACGGAGTATCCGAAAGCCTAGAGGCGCTGAAGCAGGGCGGAAAGAAATTTGGTGACAAGCAAGCACGTGGGGAATCGATACCACAAGGGCGAGTAAGAACCTGACAATCCAGGCTTCAACATCCACCACGGCCTAAAGCGGACTAGCTCTATGGAGTAGACCTCAGACCCCGCCACAGCACGGCAGAAAAAAAAAAAAAGTTCACAAAGAGGACCCCAAATTTTTCACCCAAGCGGAACTGTTAGGGAAAAAAAATTCGGCTGCGGGAGTGAATATCTTTCAAAGGAACCCCACGTCAAAAATCCTCACCTCCTCCATCCTCCCTCCTCCTCCCCTCTCTACCAACAACACCACATCCCTTCACACAACTCTCAAAATGGCGGACGAAGTGTACGACGGTGCCATTGGCATTGATCTGGGTAAGTCATCATCATCATCATCATCATCATCGTCTCTGCATCACAACGCTGCGATGCTTCGCCTGCTGCTCGCCGTCAACATTTTCCCTCAATAGCATTCGTGGATGAGGGCTGACCTTTGGTGTTTTTTCTCGCACAGGTACTACCTACTCTTGTGTTGCTACCTACGAGGGCAGCAATGTCGAGATCATTGCCAACGAGCAGGGTTCTTTCACCACCCCTCTTTCGTCTCCTTCACCGACAAGGAGCGTCTGATCGGTGAGGCCGCTAAGAACAATGCTGCCATGAACCCCCGCAACACCGTCTTCGATGCCAAGTGAGTCTTGTCTCTTTGGCGGCTGCCTCTCGGCTGCTGCTGCAAATCCATCAGTTCCGTCTGTTAACGCTGCATCCAGGCGTCTGATCGGTCGCCGCTTCGATGACCCCACCGTCAAGAAGGACATCGAGTCCTGGCCCTTCAAGGTCGTTGACGACAACGGCCAGCCCAAGATCCAGGTTGAGTACCTCGGCGAGACCAAGACTTTCTCCGCCCAGGAGATCTCCGCCATGGTCCTCCTCAAGGTACGACTCCCATGAAACGGCCTGTCATGAGCAGCCCGATATGCCACGCACAAAATCACATTTCACTAACTCCCGCCCACAGATGAAGGAGATTGCCGAGGTCAAGCTTGGCAAGAAGGTTGAGAAGGCTGTCATCACTGTCCCCGCCTACTTCAACGTATGTATCCCTAACCCGATGCCACAAGATGGCCTTTTCACATCACATACTTACCCCAAAACAGGACAACCAGCGTCAGGCTACCAAGGATGCCGGTGCCATTTCTGGCCTGAACGTCCTGCGTATCATCAACGAGCCTACTGCTGCCGCCATTGCCTACGGTCTTGGCTCCAACAAGTCTGAGAAGGAGCGTAACGTCCTGATCTACGATCTTGGTGGTGGTACTTTCGATGTCTCCCTGCTGAACATCCAGGGTGGTGTCTTCACCGTCAAGGCTACCGCTGGTGACACTCACTTGGGTGGTCAGGATTTCGACACCAACCTGCTTGACCACTGCAAGAAGGAGTTCACCCGCAAGAGCAAGAAGGACCTCAGCGGCGATGCCCGTGCTCTCCGTCGTCTCCGAACTGCTTGCGAGCGTGCCAAGCGTACCCTCTCCAGCGGTGCCCAGGCCACCATTGAGATTGACTCTCTCTTCGATGGTGAGGACTTCACCATGACCATCACCCGTGCTCGTTTCGAGGACCTGAACGCCAAGGCCTTCTCCGGCACCCTCGAGCCTGTTGCCCAGGTCCTCAAGGACGCTGCCATCGAGAAGAGCGCCGTCGACGAGATCGTCCTTGTCGGTGGTTCCACCCGTATCCCCAAGATCCAGAAGCTCCTGTCTGAGTTCTTCAACGGCAAGAAGCTCGAGAAGAGCATCAACCCCGATGAGGCCGTTGCCTGGGGTGCCGCCGTCCAGGCCGGTATCCTCTCCGGCAAGGCCACCTCCGCCGAGACCGCCGACCTCCTCCTCCTCGATGTCGTCCCCCTGTCTCTGGGTGTCGCTATGGAGGGCAACATCTTCGCCCCTGTCGTCCCCGTGGCCAGACCGTCCCCACCATCAAGAAGCGTACCTTCACCACTGTTGCCGATAACCAGCAGACCGTCCAGTTCCCTGTCTTCCAGGGTGAGCGTGTCAACTGCGAGGACAACACCTCCCTGGGTGAGTTCACTCTTGCTCCCATCCCTCCCATGAGGGCTGGTGAGGCCGTCCTTGAGGTCGTCTTCGAGGTCGACGTCAACGGTATTCTCAAGGTTACCGCCACTGAGAAGACCTCTGGCCGCAGCGCCAACATCACCATTGCCAACTCTGTCGGCAAGCTGTCCACTGGCGAGATCGAGAAGATGATCAGCGACGCCGAGGCTTTCAAGAGCAACGACGAGGCTTTCAGCAAGCGCTTCGAGGCTAAGCAGCAGCTCGAGTCTTACATTGGCCGTGTCGAGGAGATCGTCTCCGACCCTACTCTGTCCCTGAAGCTGAAGCGTGGCCAGAAGGAGAAGATCGAGAGCACCATCAGCGATGCTATGGCCGCTCTTGAGCTCAACGAGAGCTCCGCTGATGACCTCAAGAAGCAGGAGCTTGCCCTCAAGCGTCTTGTGACCAAGGCTATGTCCTCCCGATAAATTAATTAAAAGGGAGGTTGATGCCTCGTTGTCCTATTTTGGAAGCGAAGCTGCCTTGGGGTGCGGAAGAATGGGGCTGGGTGCCGGTCAAGGCGCCTGGTAGGATCCCCATTGGCCTAAACAGGCCAGGGAGAGCCGACGGTGCTTTCTTTCTTTCGACTTGATCTGTGGTAATTGGGATAAAAATATCCAGGCACATAAAAGTTGTCCATTTCCAGTTGATTAGGTTCACCATTGATGCCATGTCGAAAATCGGGTCTTGATGACGGGATGGATGGATGGGAGGAAAAGGAGAGAGACGCCATGCACTTGGCGCCGCGGCTTGAGTATGACTATCTTTGATTTCCTTTGTTGTCATGAGAGTGGTTGTCTGGTGGCGGTGGCTGCCACGGAACGACTCAACGGACCTTGAGTTGACGAAAGCATTGAGAACGGACACTGCAGTTACGAAGCATAGACTCGGTAGCTTGGGAGAAAATGCAACGAATTTGATAAGAATTTACTTAGTTCATTTACCTTGTGAAAAGCGATTGTCAGTGTAATGGTGTTCTAACGCCAGTGTAAGGACTTTCTAATGCCAGCGTAATAATGGTCTAACCCGGGGCGAAGAAGATTATAATTGTTTTCTACTGGTATTTTAACCTCAGGCGAAGAATATTGTAATTGTTTTTCGCTGGTATTTTTAACCCAGACTTGTGAATGCATGCTGGTGGTGATTGCCACAGCCAAGCCTAGGCCCCAAGTCATCAAGCAGCGATGCCCGAAGCTGCCTCTGCCCCCTTCCACAGTCTGGCGCTGCTGCTGTTTCGCGCTGGCGCCAGAGTTGCCAGAGTCCCTTGCACTTGTCCTCTCTCCAGCTTTGGAAATACAAGAGTTGCACGCCGAGTGCCAATTCCTCGCAAGTACGTGACCAACAAAGGGTTCATCCCAACCTCAGCAACATCCTCTATCCACTCCGTGAAAGGTACCGTAGCGAACTCTCTCTTCTCCACCGATTCCATGAACTCCGCAAGTCCGTCAATCGGGACCTGAGTTCCTCCAGAGACATGTATATAAGAAATCTGGTCCTCTCGCTTCATCCCCTTTGCTAGGCTCTTGGCAATCATTCTCGCGGCTTCTTTCACGTCAATAAAGTCCAAGGATCCCTTCCAGGTATCTGAAGTAGGGACAGTCCCCGTTAGCTTTGAGAATTTCAGCACATTGCTCATCAAGTCAACCTCAGAGGTACCCTCTCCAGTGATGGTGCTAGGTCTGTACACAAGCATCGGCAAGTTGAACTGCCTGGAGACATTCTCGAGGTAGACCTCGCACACCCACTTCGTGAAGACGTAGTTGTTACGGAAGTTTGAAGATGGAGGCCACGGCGCGATGGATTCCAGGCCAAACTCAAGTCGGCCGGAGATTCTGGCCACGGCAGTCGTGGATATGAAGTGAAACGGTAGCCGTCGCGGCAAGCAAAGCCGGACGAGCTCCTTTGTCGAACCAACGTTGGTCGGGTGAAGAGTGCTATAGCTCTTCATAAATGACACGTCTGCGCCTGAGTGTATCACAGCGTCGGCTTCACCGAATATCTTCTGTGCCTCCTCGACTGACAGTCCTAGTCTGGGCGCGCTAAGATCCCCATGACAAAGAGTTACCTTGCTGTGATGAAACAGACTTGGCTGGTTGTCTCGAGGCTTGCGTATTGCTAGACAGTATACCCTCCGGATAGTCTTGCTATCGAGCAGTTGCTTGAGTAACTCCTGGCCTAGGAAGCCCGTTGCTCCAGTAAGGATGATGACTTCAGGCGGTGTCCTAGGCGGTGCTTCATGGGAAACATCGTTCTTGGCCGTGTGAGCCAAATCCGATTCGAGGGTAGTTTCAAGCGTCCAGTCTATTGATGATACCTCCGAATCCTTGGATTGCCGTCCTTGAAGTTGGTTCGTCATCCCGGCCAGCGTCGTCTCTTTGAACAACTGGTCGAGCGAGACATGGATCCTCAACCGCTCACGGATCTTCGCCTGCAACTTAATGAGGGTCAGTGAGTTGCCGCCAATTTGGAAGAAGCTGGTCGAGGGACCGATCTCAAGTCCAAGATCCTTATTGATCTGGCCCAGGACTTCACGCCAAATATCACGCAGCTTCAGCATCGCCTCTGTAAGCTTCACATCTTTCTGGGATGACTGCGTTCTCTTGGGCAATGGTAATGCCTTGATCGCTTTCCGGTCAACCTTGGAGTGGTTCGAAAGTGGGAACTTGTCCAATGCAATCGCCGCCACTGGGATCATATACTGCGGCACATCCAAATTGCTTAGCAATTGCTCTAGGAAGGCTGTAGTGTCCGAGATACCATGATTCGGCGCGAATATCACATGCGCTACCAGGACGTCGCCTTCCCGCAGCGTGACTACAGCCTCATTAAGCGCTCCGCCGGCCGCCATTATAATATTACTCTCAATATCACTAAGATCAATGCGTAGACCACGGATCTTGACTTGCGAGTCGCCTTCGATACGATTGTGAAATACCATGGCGCCATCTTTGCGTAAGTGCGCAATATCGCCCGTTCTATACATGCGTGTCCAGCCTTTCGTGATATCCTCAGGCGTGGCAAAGGGGTTGGACACGAAATGCTTATCTGTGAGCTCAGCATTTTTGAAGTAGCCGAGTGACACGCCGGCACCACCTATACAGATCTCACCAGGGCATCCAACCGGGACCGGCCTGAGCTCCTCGTCGACAATATAGGTGTCATAGTTGGGCAGGGAGTAACCACACGGGATACGACCCATGTTCTCCAACTCTTTGTCGCGGTACATAATCTCCATCTTCGTAGAGGAGATTGAGATTTCTGTAGGGCCATAAGAGTTATAGAAACGTAAGTTTGGCAGGTTAAGCTTGGCAAATTCTTGAGTAACGGTGGTAGTCAAGCTCTCGCCACCACCAAAGGCGTACCGCCATTCTGACGCAAGATGAAGCGTATTATCCCCGTATTGCATCCAGAGTAAATATTCAGAGGGCGTTGCCTTAGTATACGTAATAGCCTGTTTATGAATAATTTTAGTAATCTCAAGGGGTTACCGCGGGCGCTCCATGGAACGATATATACACTGCCACCGTTAGTGAGGCCTGTGTATATCCTACACACCGGAGGTTAGTATATGCATCTTCATATGGAAAGTCATGGCACTCACTGGTCCAAAGAATGATTAAACGTGAATGCGCTTTGCTGCAGCGTGCGCTCGGCGCCTAATTTCCACATTTTTGTGTAGCCCTCAATCTCATTCCGTAGACCCGAGTGTTTGAGCACGATACCTTTCGGTTTGCCAGTAGAACCGCTCGTATACATTATAGCAGCAGGTGATGACTCATGTGCATGGTTTGGAATGTGACTTGTAGGCTTGGAAGCAACAGTAGTTACATCGATGACATGGACGCCATCGAGACCAAGCTGCGGCACATCGTCCAAGGTAGTAGCATCGACAAGGATCACTACAGGTTCACAGTCTTTGATAACCGAGGCTAAACGGGGCAGAGGATTTCGAAGGTCCAGAGGTACATAGATTGCACCCACTCGCATGATCGCGAGCATGGAACATACCCAATCTGACGCTGCTTGTTGGAAAACAGGTACTCGAGAGCCGCTGCTAGCCCCCTTGCTTGCCAAGGCCTCAGCAATTGCTTCGATACGGTTTATCATATCGTTGTAGTTAAGTTTATTGCCAAAACCGTCCATGAGGGCAACCTTGTCTCCATTCTCCCGGGCGATTTGATCGATCCGGTGAGGAAGCGTGGCGGGCCAGTCAGAGGGCAGGCCAGGGCCGCGACCAACCTGGATAGCCTGAGTACGCTGTTCTTCGCTATAGAGAGGAGTGTCCCTTAGAGGCATAGTCGGAGCGCTGGTCAGGGTTTCGAGCAAATGGACAAAGGTCTCAGAAAACAACTCCGTTGCAGTCATATCATAGAGACTCTTCTGAGCTCGCATCATGAGAACCGTATCTACAGAGCTATCCGTGACATCTAATGTGATATCGTATGCGCTCTGGCCGTGGTCGATAGTTTTGATCTCGAACTGAGTATTGCCAAATGCATGCTTGGTAGGGTAGTCCTGCCGATAGTCAAGGAATGCCTGGAAGAAGGGGCTATACAATGAAGAGCGAGCTACGTTCAGCTCGGCTAACAGAACATCAAAAGGCACCCGCGAGTTCTCAAGCGCCCTGTAGTGGGTGTTTCGAGCCTCAATCATGGCATCGAAAAAGTTTTGATCCTCTTGACGATAGAATCTTAGGGGCAACAGGTTGAGGAAAAACCCGATGCTGTCGCGTAAATTGGCCTCAGAGCGACCGGAATCAGCGATACCAATTGTTAAATCTTGGGTATCTACGAAGCTGAAGAGCATGACTTTAAAAGCAGCTAGATAAAGGTGGAACGGCGAAGCTCCGTTGGCTCTCGAAAACGATTTGACTCGCGCTAATAAGGCAGGCTCTAATCGAAACACTACTTGATGTGTATCGTATACCTTCAGCGCCATTCTGGAGCTGATACGAGCCATAGGCAGCAAGGGTAAAACGGATGGTGGATTGCTACCAGGGAATATTTTACGCCAGTAGTTGAGCTGTTGATCCATAGCTCCACTCTCCAAAGCCTGGCGTTGAGACATAGAGAACTCTGTGTACTGACGTGGAGGCGCTCCGAGTGATTGACCTTCATAAGCCTTCTCTAGGTCGACAAGGAAGACCTGCCAGCTAAGGGCATCCATAACGATGTGATGGTAAGTTACGAGGAGGAAATGAATCGACGGCGAGAGCGTCAGGAGAACTAGTCTTAGCAGACCACCGCTCTCTATATCAAATTCGTGTGATTTTATCTTGGCGTACTCGACCTCAACGTCTTCTTCGCATTGGATGTCCTTGCGCTCAATGCGCAATGGAGAACCGGGCATAACATTCTGGGTGGCCTCGCCTCTCGCGGTTGGATCTGCTCGGAAAAAGGTTCGCAATGACTCGTGTCTAGAACAGACAAGATGTGTAGCTCTTATAAGATCTCTTATACGAAGATCTCCTTCGATACGGTAGTAAGTGGCGACATTGTGTGTGTTTTGGTCGGCGAGAAGTTGTAGAAGAAACCAATATCGAGATTGCCCAAGGGAAATAGGGACGCTCTTCAGGATCCTTTGGGGTTGCCGGACTGGGAGGAGTGGTTTTCGCTAGGCTGACCCATTTCGAAGCAATGGATAAGAATAAAGTCAAGTGAATAGGGCGGTTGAGACTGAAATGACCAGGTTGGCCCAGACTGAAATGACTATATCGGCCAAGACTGGAACGACTATAAGTTGGATACAAGGAACTTTTCATGAGGTCGAACCTTCTACCACATTGACTTGACACACATCAATATTGGCCTTGCTGGTTAACGTTACATGCCTATGTCGGGGACCTCTTACGGCCGTACGCTGCCACTCGGCCCGGTGTGTCAACATCGCCTAGGTGTCGGTGGCCGACTATGCAGCTTGGACAAGCATGAGAGCGGGAAATGTCTGTTCAGCACAGCGTACAATAGAGCGCGTGACAACCAGAGCCAGACACGTAATTGGAGCCGTCATGTACCTGTGAGTGGTCGGATGACTTTCGGCCTTTTGCCGCATCCTCCGGCTGGAAAAACGGCCCCCACGGCCCCACGGCCCCACAGTCGCGGATCGGTGGCCGAAGACCACCGAATCCTACAAACAACCAAACACATGATCTCGAACGATGGTGGACAATGTTTGCATGCAGGAGACTAGACATTACGTATTCAGGTAGCGAAGTACTGTGTCTTTTAGAGAGTTTAAAACCCCTTGTAACCATAGCATAGTACTGCCCACTTTCAGGAGTATTTTATGCTGCGTATCCTGGTTTGTTATTTTGCAGCAGCCTATCACAAACACTTAGTTTATGACAAGTACTATCGGTATGTCTGATAAGGTTGCTCAATTCCCACTGATTGATATCAGTGGGTATCTCAACCCAACTTCGCCTGAAGACAAGGCCCAAGTCATTGCGCAGGTTCGAGACGCGTTCAAAACAGTCGGATTCTTCCAGTGTACAGGTCATGGCGTTCCCGTAAGTCTGCAGCGTGCTATGTTCAAAAGCCTCGATCGATTCTTCACGCAGAGCAGAGAACAGAAAATGGAGATATCTATTTTCAAAAGCCGCTGCCGCCGAGGATACGAAGCTTCTGGCGCCTACAGCCGGGATGGTAAAGCAATGCCAGATGCAAAAGAGGTAATTATCAGGACATACATCAACTTGACTCAAAGCTAATGGTTAGAAAAGTCCTACTACTTCTGCGAAGATGATCCTGAAGTCGAGATGGGTGGAATCTATGGGCCAAATCAATGGCCTTCTCTTCCGGAAGACGAATTTCGTAAGCCTGTCTGGGAGTATTACCAAAAGACAGCTGCTATGGGAAAGCTACTTTGGGAGATCTTGATCCAAGGCCTCGATCGCTCCTCTAGTACAATGGAGCGTTTTTCCAAACGCCCCTTGATAGGTATGGGCCTCCAGTGTTATCCCTCTCCAGAGGATACTGCAGAGGGACAGTTCGGGCTTGGCGCCCACAATGACTGGGGTGGTATTATGGTCTTACTCCCAGAACCAGGCAAGGATGCCCTCGAGGTTTGGCTGGAAAACGAGAAAGAGTGGGTAGGCGTCCCTGCCGTAGAGGATAGGTTCGTGATTAACTGCGGAGATATGCTTGCGGGATGGTCTGGGGACGTGTACAAGGCTGTGCATCATCGCGTAGTCAACAAAGCTCCAGTAAGGAGGTACTCGGCGGTTACAGCCTGGCACGGCGATATCTTTGCCACAAATCCGTTTGAGGAATACGGGGCGACCAAAGAGACTGTCGGTCATCTCTTTATCAAGCGTTTCCAGGACCAAATGAAGCCTAGCAAGGAACTGTTGACGGCTATTGGAATAGAGGCCTAGAAAATGGTTGAAGACTTTCAGATAGTTAGACGCATCAACCTGTTGACTATACTGATCGTGATCGAGCCCTTTGCTCTGACGTTAATCCGACTATTCGTACAAGAATGCCAAGCCCGTATTCAACCTTAATATATACCAGAGGTCCACCAAGACCTTACCAATGTAGTGCCCCTGCCACCATGTAAGCTCTTAGCACTTTTGGCCAGAGGACGCCTAGCAGCATCGACTGTCTCCAGTTGACGTATGTTCCCGATGGGTTCTGGGCGGAAGTCTGGCTCGGCGAGCTGGATAACGAAAACTGCTCGCCGATCGGACGTTATAAGGTTACTACCAATATGATGAAGATCTTTGGCGGTGAGTAGAAGGTGGAGGCTTATCATATCTTGGAGTTGGGTTCTTTTGGTAAAATGTAATCAAGCTAAATTTAATGCATTGAAATGTCACTTGGAAACAACAGGTAGCATAGTCGTTAATGAATTCATGTTGCGAAGCAATAGCTCCATGCTATGATAATGATCCAATAATTGGCACTGAGAGTGACCGCATAACCGAGATGCTATATCAACTTATGACGATGCCGCAGCCTTGGCCTTAGCTGCAGCCGCAGCTTGCCGCTTAACTTGGTCGAGCAGCTCATCTGCCTTCGACCTCGGCAGGCTGGGCAACGACTCAGCTCCAATGACCGACTCCATGTTGGACACGACAGCCTCTTCTAACGTCTTGAAGCCCTTCTGCCCCATTTTCTGGAGCAATTCAACCGCCCTCTTGTTGTCTACCTCTCCGTTGTCCTGAGGCTCGTCCCAAGACGGGAGAATGGATTTCCTGTCGGGATAGCGCCTTTAATGATTGCAATGATATCGTTCCACGAGTATGGGCCCGCAAAGGCAAGGATACGCTCGTTCTGGACTTCTTCGAGGGTGAGCGCCGCGAGGTGGAGCAGAGCGTCGTCCTCGACATCGACATACCACATGGCCGGCATCATCATAGCGCCAAAAGGTATGCCCTCACACACGTACTTAATCAAGCTGGAACTGCTGCCAAAGCCAAGGTGCTCAACGGCAGGCACAGTACCGAAGTTGACGTTGGCAACGACAATGTTGAAGACAAAAGAAGGCTTATGCTCCTTAACCCATTGTAATGCCACCTTCTCAGCCGTCATCTTCGCCACGCCGTAGATGTCAATTGTGCGCTCCTGGATCCGGTCCATGTCCTTTGCCGGGTCAAACGGCTTCTTGATCGCCTCCGCAGCGGCTTCGTTCCACGAATCCGGGGTGAGCTTGTACGCCTGACCAGGGACATGCTTCATGCATGCTCCCCGTGTCGATGTCGTGACTATGCGCTTCACGCTAGGCTCCTTGGTCGCCGCATTAAAGATGTTGAGGATGCTCTTGGCTGCCTCATCAATGATGGCTGGGTTCACAGTCAAGCTAACGTTGGCGGCGATGTGCGCGACGCCGTCGACGCCCTTGATGGCTTCGTCGAAGGCGCCGTCTGCGTTCATGTCCGGCACCTCGGCGAGGCTAAAGTTGGGACCAAAGTAGGAGAGCAGGCCCTGGTGCTTGGCGACAGAGCGGACCGTGCCACGGACGGAGTAGCCTCGTTCAAGGAAGACCTTGACGGCGGCGCTGGCGACAAAGCCATTGGCGCCTGTGACAAGGATAAGGCCTTTGGGGGTACTACGGGCATGGTGATGTCGATAGGATGTAAGTCAATGGAAGGTTTTGTGAGATTCAGTTAGGGAGGGAGATGAAGGGCAAGACGGGAGAGTCGAAGAGCAACAAGGTCGCCATTATAAACCAGCAAACTGCACCCGGCCTAGCTGATGCGCATACTCCGTACATGTTGATCAATCTTGTGGGCCAACTGCAATGCGGCGGGACACAGCGGGATGTGTCAAAGGATGCCTCGGGCTTCCGCATGATACGTTGCGAGAGCAGCGAGGAGGGCCTCGACGGGGCAGTGGCATTCAAGACTAGTTGGATCACGGTTGCAGCAGGTTTCGACGGGTAGCGAGGTCATCTGTTGTCACGTGGTAGAGAGGCCTTGCTCACACAGCCACTTTACTTGAGGTTCTGTCGACAACAAAACAAAGTCATTTTTGCTTATAGATGGCATTACTTGTTGTTCAGTTTCCGCATAGTTAGTGGCCATGTCTTTGCTGACGCACGGACACGGGGCATCGGAAATGGGTCCGATATGTTGTGCGACCTTCTCCAACAGTGATCTGCCCAGATGGAGGAGTTCTGTAAATGAGGCATGCTCCAATGGATACATCAAAGAATTCTTTGCGTGCCACTCGCAACTCGTACCTAGAGAACAATGAAACCATGAACTCGGGTTAGAGAAAATATTGTACAACGACTGCAGCAGCACCTAAAGTTGAAACTTCAAGCGCCAGATACCAGTAAACATTCAATTAATTCCAACTTAAGACTATAACAACACCAAAGGTGAATATGTTCCTGAACACTATTTTATTGAAATTTTTTACTTCCAGTAAACCCGTGGTTCGACCTCAATGCTTTACTGTCCATACTGGCTGGCGGTTATAATCGTGCGCGGCATAGGCATAGCCTCATTGCAATAGCCTTTTGACCTGGTGATGTGCAGCGCTTGTTTCTAGCCCTTCTCTCGGGCCGAAATCGGTGGCCGAGCTCGGTGGCCGATGTCTCCTAGGATAAACCTGGCTCTCCTGCAGATTTATACAGCTGGAGTTACACAGGCGATGATACTTTCTATCCAAGGCCGGCCAGAGTGTGCGTATAAGTCCGGGTAGGCTTAGGCAGGGCACGTGACCACATTATCATCAGTGTATTCACAACACAGATTCCTTTCCTCTTCACATCTCTGGGCTCCTCAAGCTCCCTCAAACGGTGTTGTACCAACTGGAGCAAGTGGTGTTGGTTCGCCGTGTTTGGCTTACCTAGCAACGGACTTGACATCTCTCCGAGACTGGTATTAATCTACCTTGAGGAGCAACTCGTTGGCTTATAATGTGGACTGTGGACAATGAGGATATAAATTACTCCGCCGTAATGAGGCTCAAAGTTAGACTTGTGGAATTGCTAGCGGCAGGGCAAACAACGGTGATATAGTCGAACCATATGTCAACACGACCTTGGACTGGTCATGTGGTCTGCCCACTCCAACTGTAACTGGCACATAAACTAATGTCAGGGTTACTTAGTTGCCGGATGAAAGTATGATGACCTGTCGAGTTCTGTTCAAGGCTCAATATTTACCAGAATCCCTTGTTCAGGACGAGCGCACGAATCACTCCAATACCCCTTCCATTCTTTATATCTTCGCTCATAGTGGACTCGTCCACATTACCCACTGAACCGATCTACCACTTTGGTAGCCCGAGAAGCCGGTTAGGCCATGCTAACGATGCGACAACTTTATGTGTTGGCGGCTCAATAGAGGCAACAGCTACAGAAGCAACCGAAAGAATTGAAGAGCTAGTCTCTTGGAGGGCCGTTAACGTCATCTCTTTCAGCCCAGGTGAAATAGAAGCTATGTACTTCTACGGGAAGCCTCCAACCTTGATACTATAGCCTTGACTCCTAGGACTCACAGTCTGCAGAGCTGTGCTGTTCGTACGTCTCATTTGGACCTTATGGATACATAGGGGTCAGGCGAGCTTGCGTCTCGGTCGAATAGTAGAGACTTGTCGTTTGCCATTCGAGCTAGTGGCTACACAAGCCCCCTTTCTGGTGGTAATGAAGGTGATAAATATCACTGGGATCCCTAACGCATCAACCCGAATGACATGCAACGAGCTCGTGGAGAGTGCAAACTAACTGTAATCATTATAGTGATGCCGAAACCAAAGCGAGTCTTGCGACCCTTCTCTTCCGACTAGTATATGATCTAGGTATCCAGGGTCAACCGCTAACTGCCAATGATGGCTCAAGTCCATGGGCTTCTTACGCATGGTCTCTCCATTCATGGAGACACTCTATTGATCGAGGACAATTAAGCCGTCCAAGCATGCTCCGAGTCTAATTTACAGTATCCGTGTTTGCGGAATACTGTGCTACGACCCACGCTTTTTGAATGCTTTCCCACAAGCTGAAGGGAAATCCTCGCCATTCACAGGTACATTAGGAGTTAGCAGGGACGCCAGCGTTCGTCCCTGCACATCCGCCTAAACGCACTGAGCTTCAGTGTCCACATCGCCAGCAGCCAACCTAGTATCCTCCGTCTTACGATAACCTACTTGTGGGGAACTTGGCGTTACCCGACTTCCTCTGCGTATCTCTCATAAACTTGAGCTGCAGAATAATCAATCTGAGAACTTAGGGCTTGATCTCACACCCTGTCCCTTTCTGTGTCACCCTCTAACACGCCCAACTCTTCAACCTTTAAGCTGTATAACCATGTCTCTTGAGGGCAAGGTATTTGCAATCACTGGAGGTGCCAGTGGCATTGGCTTGGCAACCGCCAAGGTTATCGCCGAGCGTGGTGGTACGGCCTGCATTGCGGACATCTCGGTGGATGCGCTGGCCGATGCGGAAGCATACTTCAAAGAGCGACAATGCAATTTCCTAGCGACCAAAGTCAACGTTGCCAATCGTCAGGAAGTAGAAAACTGGATTGATGAGATTGTCACAAAGTTTGGACGCCTTGATGGAGCGGCCAATGTTGCTGGGGTCATTGGAAAAGATCACGGAGTAAAAGCGGTTGCAGAGCTTGACGATGACGAGTGGAACAAGATCATGGCTGTAAACCTTACTGGCACTATGTTTTGTTTACGGAAGCAACTTGGGTCTATCGTTGATGGAGGATCCATCGTCAACGTGTCTTCCATCCACGGTATCACAGGTAAGTCCTTTCCACTCATGGTGTTGATCGAGCCGCATACTAATGATACCAACCAGGAATTGCAAATCATGGCGCATATGCAGCAAGTAAGCATGGAGTTATTGGCTTGACAAAAGCAGCAGCCAAGGAGAATGGCCAAAGAGAGGTCAGGGTCAACGCCATTGCGCCCGGCTCGATCTATACGCCAATGATGCAAGGCTGGTGGGATTTGAACAAACGACCTGCGGACGCAGAGTTTTCAGACCCTACAGCATTCAGACGGCTTGGGACACCGGAAGAGGTTGCAAAGCTCATTGTTTTCCTCTTGGGGCCCGACAGCACGTTTATCACTGGTAGTGTGTATTCCATCGATGGCGGATGGCTGTGAAATGTCTCTTGGCAGTGCCTCGCCATTAAGCTAGCATCGGATAGCAAGCAAGCTAGATTTATACCCGAGAGGTCGTACGTTATTCTGTGAGAGTACGGTAAGATGTCATATAGAACACCTCTGACAGGGGCGCCACTCGATACAATCCCTGGTGGGTACGGGACACAGCAAAACGGGCATTCTACTGTTATACACACAGGCCAGGGACAATTGAGGCATCTAAAATTAGAACGTTGAAATGAATGAGAATTTAGAAGAAGCTATGTACTTAAAAACAAGAATGACAAAAGCTGGTGACTTTGCTAGTTCCACAAATGAATGACTATATAGCAGAAGTACACACCGAGGAAGGCTCATTGCTAAGGGTTAATGGTGTCGTTTTGTCTCTGAAGACTTGCGACGGCACTTGACTGGTTGTCCAAGGTCTTTGAACACAGAGACACTGTCATGTGCTCGACCGTTCTGGTCAAACATCAAGGAGTAATCGCAGGAAGCCCTGAGTCTGTAGTTGCGCACCCACGCGGGCTCCCAAACATTGAATCCGGAGGCACCTGCAGCTTCCAATGTCTGCGCCATTCGCTGGAAATAGATTTTCTGGCCTTCGATGCTGAGTGGGATGTCTCTCTGATCCGGCGCAAACGGGTATTCGGGAGTGTTGCACACGGTCGGCCAGCCAGTCTCGACCACCTGGATCTCTTTGTTGCCGTACCTTGCACGCATGGACTGGGCCATCTCAATAAAGTTGGAGAACGAAGCAGTGTCTCCCCAGTATGGGTACATGGAGTGCGCATGAACGTCAAAATCATCCAAGGACAGCCCGTTCTCGAGCACCATGTCATACCACCACTCCGGCACACCTGCCTCACAGCAGATGGTTAGATGAAGTAGCCGTTTGGGCTTTGGTGATAATTTTGACGCTAAAACAGCCTTCGAGGCCGATTTAAGGAGGCGCGCCAAGTTCTGGGGTTTTCGTAGCTGCCAACGGGGGCTAGGATGCCGCTGTTGATCTCATTGCCCAGGGTAACGGTTTCGGGATTCAGCCCGGCCGCAGCAAACGTGTTCAAAGTTTCGAGCGTGTAGTCGTAAACCGTCTTCTCGAGACCATCGATATCTGTGGGCCAGCCTGGGGGATTTCTTGTAGTCCGGGGTTTGTCCACCAATTGCTGTAGTGGAGGTTCAGACCAAACATCAGACCGGCACTGGAAAGCAGCATTAGTGATTAAGTTGTTCCATACTGAGTGTAAGTCTGCATACTTGGCGGCTCTTTGTGCAAGTTCAAGGTTGTACTGGACGCCATAGTCTCCATCTGTCACCCAAACACGCTGGCGCAGCATGTTGATACCATTTTCGGCCAGTATCTGCTCCAGAGGCTTGACGGTACCATATTGGTCTTTGTAAACGATCCCGGCCCGCTCTTCGGTGAGGACCGAAGAAATGTCGGCTCCTTTGTACGTCAATGCAAAGGCAATTGACGACGAGAAAGCAATAGTGGCAAGCCAAACACGAAGCATTTTAAAGACTAGTGGCTATAAGTGAGCCGGCACAGATTGTTGAAGGCGAAGGGATTAACAACTCGACCTCGCTCAACTCTAGAACGTACTGGCATGTTCAAGTGATTTATAGTGATTGCCAAACATTCATCTCTTGAAGTCCTCTATTTTGTCCTGGCCAAAATTGTTTGTTTCAGATGACCATATCCGACCCCTCCATCCCTCAATTTAAATAAATTGGGATGGCAACATGCATGTCAAATCTAAATAGTTCACGGCAAGTAGACCATGTGCCAGATTCTTGTGTGGCAGAGTGTCGATCAAGTGAATGGTGAAGGGCAGTCAATTTACTCATTGCATCCATCCAGAAGAGGGCCGAAGGAAAAACCATCGTGATCCGTGTGATTTACTTCTACTAGTATCACAAGTATCGCAGGGTTTGAAAGAGTGAAGTCGTATAGAGTCAACGCTAACTGGCCAGTAGCTCCACACGGGCGTTCGAGCTATCGGAGATGGCCAACCATCCCGGACGGCCTCAGTCTCGGTCTTGGTACCAATTCCCGCCGAGGTCCTAACCAATCATACGGGGACGGATAAGGATTGAAAGCCCCTGTCACGGCGGCGGCCGCTTGCCACATCCGCTTACCGCATCCGCTTGCCGCATCCGTCAACCACATGATTGACGGATAGCAGTTGTTTGTACCAGCTAGCTCAACTCATGGAGTGTAATGCACGGAGAGTTGTGTGATTGGTGAGTTGTCTCTATTCTAGCCTGGGCGACTCTCCAGTCCGGGGCCCCAACAACTGACCATCTGGGGCTCGTCTCCCGTGAACTGGGATCCGGGGTAGCTGCACCATGACAATTTACTGATGATACTCCCGTTTGTTTATGCAACTACACCCTAGGTTGCACCGTTTGTGGAAATTCCCAGTCGACATCCAGAATAACTTGGGGGCAAAGTAGGATTTCCTGTTTATCAGTCACAAACCGGGGTGGGCATATCATTAGTTAATGGCACGCAAGCAGTTCTTCTCCTGGGACGTGGCCATCCCCGCACGTTGCTCCATGGAGAGAGGCCATGGCACCCCGGACTAGATGTTGGACCTGGTAGTTGTCTTGAACCTTCTCCCTTGACTATTGTATCTTTATAATCTGGAGAGGCTTGTGCGTTCCCTTGGTTTCCGCATATATATCTGGGTGTCAGACAAGCAGAGTCTGGGAAAGGGAGATCTTTCCAATCGTGACTGGCTCCAGAACACCTACAGCAATCTTCCTCCAACTCGAAACATTGTGGCCGCAGCGTCTTGTAAAAGCAACGCAGGACTTCCAACAGATTTCGTCAAAGCCCCGAGGCACACCAGGCCAAGTTTACATCATGGCGGGTGGTGCACTCCTGTCCAAGGCACGGCAGACGTGTCGAGGATTGAAGCCCCGTGACCTTGAAAGCATACCTCATTGCGCCTTTGCTGCGTTTGGGGGTGTCTTTTTCGGTTACGATATCGGCTGGATGGGTGGCGTCTTGGGTATGCCGTACTTCATTTCCATGTATACGGGAATGGAGTATGACTGGGAAACCCACAAGTCAGTCGATAGCACGAAGCCCTTCGCTCTTGGCGCCTACGAAACCTCTTTGATGACCTCAATTCTCTCCTTGGGTACCTTCCTCGGTGCGCTCGTTGCAGGCGATGTTGCCGATTTCATCGGCCGTCGGCCAACTATCATGTGGGGATGTGCCATCTTCTGTGCTGGATGCGTTCTCCAAGTTGCCAGCACAAACCAGTTGGCGTTGATGACCATAGGCCGACTGATTGCTGGTGGCGGCGTTGGTTTCAACTCGGCCGTGGTTATCTTGTACATGTCAGAGATTGCACCTCGCAAGATTCGTGGTGCGCTGGTGGCAGGATATCAGTTCTGCATGTAAGTGTTGTTTCAAGCAGCCCGATTATCAGGCCTTTACTGATTCTTCGCTTTCAAAGCACTATCGGTCTTCTTCTGGCAAACTGCGTAGTGTATGCTACCCAGAAGAGAAACGATACTGGATCTTACCGGATTCCCATCGGTATTCAGTTCTTGTGGGCAATCATTCTTGGCGTAGGGTTGTCCTTCCTTCGTAAGTCCACGGCCCTCTTTCGCTTGTTCAGTTTGAATGTACTTAAACTCCAATACAGCTGAGTCTCCGCGGTTCTTTGTCATGAAAGGTAACACTGAAGCAGCTGCCTCCGCGTTGTCGTCCATCCGCGGGCAGCCGAGCGATTCTGATTACATCAAGGACGAGTTGGCTGAGATTGTGGCCAATCATGAATACGAGTCCACAATTATCCAGCAACAAACCTACCTCGACTCATGGACTTCGTGCTTCAAGGGCTCCGTTTCCCAGGCAAGCTCGAATCTGCGTCGAACTATCCTAGGATTCTGCGTCCAGGTGAGACCAAGTTACCTCATATAATGTCTAGTAAATTCTAATAGCCATGACAGATGTTCGCGCAAGCCTCGGGCCAAAACTTCATTTTCTACTATGGAGTCATTTATTTTCAGCGAATGGAGACTATCGAAAACCCATTTCTTACGTCTTTGATCACGACCTTGGTCAATGTCTGCTCAACGCCGATTGCGTTCTGGACAATCGAGAAGTTCGGACGTCGCCCTTTACTTATCTACGGAGCAGCCAGCATGGTGGTTACACAGTTCATCGTTGGTATCCTAGGTGTCACTGCAGGAAAACCAGAATCCAATAACCAAGCTGCCATACAAGCAAGCATTGCTTTTATTTGCATCAACATCTTCTTCTTTGCCACAACCTGGGGGCCAGCTGCTTGGGTTGTGGTCGGAGAGATCTTCCCGCTGCCTATCCGATCCCGAGGTGTAGGAATCTCGACAGCTTCTTGTTGGCTCTGGAACTGCATCATTGCGACCGTGACACCGTACTTGGTGGGCGCAGAAGCTAAGAGCGCCGACCTTGGGCCCAAGGTCTTTTTCATCTGGGGTTCCTTCTGCTGCTGCAGTGCCACATTTGCTTACTTCTTTGTCCCCGAGACCAAGGGGTTAAGCTTGGAGCAGGTTGATCGCATGCTAGAAGAAGTTAGTCCACGTAAAAGTGCTGGTTGGGTTCCATCTACAACATTCGCTGCCGAGATGGGAGTCACAGAGAAGCCACTGGCAGTTCATGACGAGGTATCTGTTGAAAGGGTGGACTAATTCTAGGTCATTTCACAATTGGAGCTGTTTATGGGGCAGCTATAAGAAGAAACATGTGTCAGTGTTGTCAAATGAGACTGGGTTGTAGGGCATTTATGCAAGGCTCTTTTGGGGGTTCGCCGATTAGACGGAGGAGCATTATCGAATCCGCTTATAGGACTCAACCCTACTGGATTTCATGTTCTTTTTCTTGACCTTGTGTAATTATCAAGATTGCAACTAACTGTTGGCCTCCCAAGTGGACAATCACCGCGCGCGATAGGTTGTACATCTCGCTTGCCACACCATAGCGGATATTCGAAAGATCACATGTGTCTCATAGATGAAGCATTGCATTGAAACTGTCTGCGTAGCTAATTATGACTGCCTAACTGATAATACCAAGATGATCTAAATGTACAATACTCGAGTGATAGCCAAGTTATCAAAATCTCAATGTCTGTTTCACCACACAATCACAAAATGGAAATGCTCGGTTGGAACATTATCTGGGTTTGGACACATTAATGTCGGCAAGTAGCGTGACAATGAAGAACACTCCCAATGCAACCAATTTGGTGCTCGATATGTTTACATGGCAGCCTCCTGCGGCAAGGAGTAGTGCCTATGGCCTGTGAGGGGCAAAGGAGTCCCATTGATACAGTCCATACCTGTGTAATCTGAAGCTCCAGCTTGGTCGATCATGCTCATGATTGTCTGACTTCTGAATTCGTATTGGTGTGATGCAACGGAACGGATAACTCTGCATTTCCGTAACGGCAAGTCTAGGGTGAGGAGGGGGAGCATCCGACGGCTATACGTGATGATCCTGCCGTCCCTTCACCGGCCTACTTCATTCAATGCGTGGAGACAATGCTAGTGATTGTGCTTGTACCTAAAAATGATATCCTGGGGTAATAAAGTAAGTGATGTTGCATCCGTTGCAGGATCACGATGCGGAGAAGCCGGGGTTGCTGTGGGGAGAGACGCGGAGAGGTCCTATCCAGCCTTCATGTACACGATGATCCAAAATTTTCGTCAGTCCATGACTGAGAGTACTGAGGGAAAAGGGTATGCGATTCTTCTGGGCATTTCTTGGTCGAAGATCATCAGTAATGGGTAGCTGTCGGTTATGCTTGTCATAAAAACCGAGTTATTTATAAGCCAGCCGGTTGCCGAGACACTTGCCAACTCTAAGGACATCTCCTGCGTCAGCTTAACATTAATTGTGTGGACAGCTATAATGAAGCTGACTCAGACGCTTGGTAACCTGTTGTCTTGTGCCACCATAATCACCACGGCACTTGCGCAGGAGGATTGGCCCCTTCACGACAATGGACTGAATAAGGTCGTCCAATGGTGAGATGGCCATATCCAACCCTTGCTGCTCAATCCTGCTAACGAAACTCCTAGGGACCATTACAGTGTGCAGATCAACGGCCAGAGGGTGTTTCTCTGGACTGGAGAGGTAATGGGAGTCCCAACACCAAAACATGAGATGAGACTAACCGTCACAGCTACATCTTTGGCGGATCCCGGTTCCAGAGCTTTGGGCCGACATTTTGCAGAAGATCAAGGCAGCAGGGTAAGCAAGTGCTCGGATCTAGTATGTCTCATGTCCTGCTGACTGGATTTTGGTGCAGTTTCAACGGCATAGGGCTCTACGAACACTGGGGTAGGGCTAGATTTGTCGCTTCTGCTCCTGGATATGACTGCTAACATACGACAATAGGCTGGCATGCACCCAACAATGAAACCCTAGACTTCAACTCCGGGGCACATGACTTTGCCAAAATTTTCGACATTGCAAAAGAACTTGGTCTCTACATCATATACCGGCCAGGTCCCTACAGTAATGCTGAGGCAAATGGCGGTGGGTTCCCAGGATGGCTTACGACTGGCGAGTATGGCCCCTTCGTGATGATGACCCCAGATACACTGCTGCGTGGACACGATACTCTGGAGCTGTAGCCGAGTATGTCAAACCGCACCTCATCACTAATGGTGGACCTGTGATCTTCTGGCAACTGGAAAACGAGTACGGAGTGCAATTCCTTAACCCAGACCTGCGTACGCCAAACCAAAGCGCAATCAATTACATGGAGTTACTAGACAAGAATCATCGTGGCTGGGATATCGATGTTCCATTCACTGCCAACAACCCCAACATGTGGTCACGGTCTTGGTCCAAGGACTTTTCTGACGTTGGCGGCGAGGCTGATGTCTATGGCCTTGATCACTACCCTGCCTGCTGGACGTGCAACTTGAATCAATGCCTTGCAGTGAATGGCGCGGTCGAGCCATATACCGTTTTCGACTACTACACCCATTTTATGGAAGTGTCCCGGACTCAGCCTTCGTTCCTCATGGAGTTTCAGGGCGGTTCATTCAACCCTTGGGACGGCCCAGCTGGAGGCTGCGGCGAGAACATGGGACCTGATTGGGTTAACTTGTTCTTCCGCCACAATCTGGCTCAAAAGGTGACAGCGGTGAATATTTACATGCTGTATGGCGGCACAAACTGGGGAAATATTGGCTTCCCTGAGGTCGGCACGAGTTACGACTACAGTTCCCCGATTCACGAGAGCAGGCTTATTGGAGACAAGTACTCGGAGACAAAGCTCTTTGGCCTCTTCATGCGTGTTGCACGAGACTTTGCAAAGGTTGAACGCGTGGGCAACAGCACCGACTATTCCACGGATTCAGCAATCTACGCTACCGAGTTGAGGAACCCTGACACAAACGGCGCTTTCTACGTCACCCGTCACGAATACTCCCCATCCACTGAGCATACCAAGTTTCGCCTACATGTCTCGACCAGTATCGGCAAGTTGACGGTGCCCAAATTCGGCTCGATTACTCTGAACGGTATTCAGTCAAAGACAGTGGTCACCGACTTTGCTATTGGCTCATCCGGCAAAAAGCTCATCTATTCCACTGCGGAAATTCTAACAATTTCCGACTTATCGGATCGCCAAATTATCGTCTTCTGGGCCCCTGAAGGCGAGACTGGTGAGTTCCTGTTGAAGGGTGCCGGCAAGGTCAATGTTGCCAAAGGCTGCGGGCTGGCTTCCAAGGTCAGTGGAGAGGATGGTCTAACCGTCGCATTCACCGTACACAAAAAGCCCTTGGTCTTGGACTTTGACAACGGCGTGCAAGCTGTGATTGTGGATAGAGACACCGCATACCGATTCTGGGCACCAACTCTGGACAACAGTCCATTGGCATGGGAGAATACCACAGGTAAGGTTCATCGCCCTGAAGATCATGCTGTAAACTGACGGCGGGCCTCTATAGTTCTTGTACGCGGTCCATATCTTGTCCGTGGTTCAAAGATTGAGGATGACACCATTCATATTAACGGCGACTGGTTGGAGGAAACCGAAATCGAGATCTGGGCTCGCCAAGGAGTTGACAAGGCAACATTTAACGGAGCTGAACTCGATGTGAAACAAACTAAGTATGGTACACTGATTGCCTCTCTTGCGCCAGCACAAGCTTCCATTGAGAGCGTTCAGACTTCCCTGCCTCCTTTGACGGAATGGAAGGTGGCCAACGGATTGCCCGAGATAGCTGCGGACTATGATGATTCCAAATGGGCTGGTAAGTTGAGCTATCGCCTTTACCTCCAAAGAATAGCGATGATAACTGAGGCTTTTAGATGCCGACCATATGACCACATCCCATCCTGTTCCACCTGACACATTTCCTGTACTATTTGCGGACGAATATGGATACCAAGCTGGGAATCTTCTTTGGCGCGGCCGCTTCAATGCAACAGATGGGGACGTCCCGACTTCAGTCTACCTACGCGTCATTGGTGGACTTGCGAGTGGATTCTCTGCCTACCTCAACGGCAAGTTCTTGGGTGCTTGGCAGGGCAGCATGTTGAACAAGACAGGAGAACTGTCTGCCAACTTCCCCAATGGCACGGTGAAGACGAACGCAGAAAATGTGCTATTTGTGATTCAGGACACTATGGGCAAGGAACAACGCGAGGCAGCACTGGATCCTCGTGGTATTTTGACCGCAACGCTGACCACCGTATCTGGTTCTGAGGCTGATTTCTCATCCTGGAAAGTGGCTGGAAATGCTGGCGGCAATCACCTGTTGGATCCTGTCCGAGGAACATACAACGAAGGTGGTCTTCACGCGGAACGGCTGGGCTGGCACTTGCCTGGGTTCGACGACAGTGAATGGGAGTCAGCTTTGCCAGGCGACGGCTTCAAAGGGGCCACGGCACGTTTCTATCGTACCGTTGTGCCGTTGGATCTACCTCGCAACCACGACATTAGTCTAGCCTTCGAACTGCGTCCTCCTCATCGAGCTAAGCTTCGTGCCCAGCTCTATGTCAATGGGTATCAGTATGGAAAGATCATTCCATTCATTGGGAATGAAATTCAATTTCCCGGTGAGTCTCCTTTACTGTCTCTTTTATGCCTTTCGGCCAAGCGTGCTAATTAGTGGCTAAGTGATTCCTGGAATCCTCGACTACCATGGAGACAATACCATCGGTCTGAGTGTGTGGGCCTTGGACGAAGCTGGCGGTGCCGTGGAAGTGAGCTGGAAGGTGCTTGGAGTACATCAATCATCCTATGATCTCTCGTTTGACAGCAAGTACTTGAGGTCCGATTGGACAGACCGTAGCGAATATGCCTGAAAAGGAATTGGGCCGGCATTGACGAGGGCCGCTTCTTAAATTCTTTAGTACGCGATACTAGTTTAAAATACATGGTGCTTCTACCCAACTCACGAGATATGCATCCAAGCAGATGTAGATTATGTCCTCCTTTGAAATGGACGCATCGAATGAGACTTAAGGACAGAAATATCGTGATAACACGCTACAATACATTAACAAAGTAGTGTGTTATCTTCATTTTAGCACCATGACCTTTGAAAAGAATATCTTAACGGTAATGTAGATGTAGCTACTGCCCTTAACACTCTGTGGAATGGTATAGAAAGAACAAGGGCTGAACCCAAGGACACTCAAGCCTTATTATACCCTCAAACATACAAACCACTTAATTCTATAGAAATAATGTAACTCTGGATTATCTACCATTCTCTAATCTCACCACAAGGGCCCCTGAATTCTGGTGTCACCCAAGCCTCGGACCCGGCGGATAGCTTCCTCACCTGCGCCTCGTCTATCTCAATGCCTAGGCCAGGTCCAGAAAGCAGCTCTATATGTCCATCTTTCACATTCCAGACTTGAGGGTTGTGGATATATGAAGTTATATCTTGTCCTGTATTGTTGTAGTGCATCCCAAGACTCATTTCCTGGATTGCGAAATTCGGCGTCGCGGCATCAACCTGAACGTTGGCGGCCAATGCAATTGGGCCCAGAGGACAATGAGGAGCCAACGCGACATCATATAATTCACACAATGCGGCAATCCGTTTCATTTCTGAGATGCCGCCCACGTGGCAGATATCTGGCTGTAGAACATCGACGCAGCCGGCTTCCAAAAGGGCCGGACATCCCAACGGCTGTAGAGACGCTCGCCAAGAGCAATCGGAACGTCTGTCAGCTGAGACATCTGCTTTATAGCATCGATATTCTCTGACAAAAGAGGCTCTTCAAAGAAAAATGGTTCGAGTGGCTCAAGGGCCTTTGCCAGCTGCTTTGCCATGGGCTTGTGCACCCGCCCGTGAAAGTCGATTGCAACATCCAAACCGACCGCTTTCACAAGCTTTAAACGGTCCACAACTTCATTAACGATTGATGGGGAATCAAGCCAGCACGTGTCTGCGGTTCCGTTCATCTTTACAGTATGGAAGCCCTGCTCCTTCCGGGCCCGTCTGGAATGGTGCAGTGTCAGTATTTGAAAGCTGGACGTCCCGACATGGTAGAATAACGTACGCTTGTTCCTCGACCTCGCTAGGCCTATCTCCACCTATCCAAGAGTACACACGGATTTTGTTTCTCAGCTTTCCGCCCAGGAGTTGATAGATGGGAACACCCAGTTTTCTAGCTGCACGGGTCATTAGCATGGGCTGTCCTTGGGAGAACCGTCGTCTGGCGCACCTTTCAAATCCCACAGGGCAATATCAATCCCGGACAAGGCACTCATAAAAACAGGGCCTCCACGATAGAAACTTGTCCGCCATGACATTTGCCAGATGTTTTCGATGTCACTAGGGTCTGATCAGTATGTTGGAGGTACAGTACGATGGCGGAATGGTTACTCTGCGTCAAGCCCGCAATATCTCTTAAACCACGCATCCAGACATCCTTCTACAGCATTTGTGTGGCCCTCTAGGGATGCCTCGCCCCATCCAACATGGCCATCTTCATCTGTTATTTTGACAAGCAGCCAGCGAGGGGCACCCGAAAATACTCCATTGTTGCTATTTTCCCCATTTTAAGTGATTGGTTGGCCAAGAAGATGATGTGAAAAGTCGTATACCCAAGGTATCCCACGGAGGAGGTATAGTGTCTGGCGGAAGCAAGTGAGCGACACACCTTCGCGCATCAATATTACACGAGAAAAGCTATCAAAGATTAAGAAGCACTCCACGAATGCTGAAGGCGGTGCAAAGAAAGACCGAGGTGCGCGAGGCCCGGCAACCAACTACAGCTTCTCCAAAAATGCCCCATGATGATGATGATGATGATTGCCTTGTCCTATGCCACGCCTTAACAAGCTTACGGAGCATCTGCGAAGCTTCGCTTTGCTTGGCTCTTGTGCATTGCGCAGTGGAGCTTTTCATGAGACGGAGGACGCTAGTACAAGCATATCCGTCCGTGGTGTTGACGGATAACGGAAAAGCAGGGGTTTAGAATGGAGGCACGGAAGCACCGAGTGTCGCCGTCCCGTCTTGCCCCGCTGCGGAGTGCCGAACGGGTACACTAAACGAACTTGGTGATTCGGGTTTAGACCAGATTCAAGGGCCCCAGGCCCTGCTGCATGCCGTTGGAACCAGTAACTGACAGTAGCTGCCAGTTGGACAATGTCCTGAAACGAAGCTTGTAAGCCATTACCGAGTCTTGAAAGTCTTTACCCATGGCATCACGAGATAACAGTCGCAAACATGCCGGGGGTTGGGGGTTAGACTAGACTATTAAACCATAGAAGAAGCCGTCTTCAAGGTCATCCTGGTAGCTACGGCCACACTACGGAGTACCAGGGCCTATACCAGCGGCACGTCAAAGATGGCCCCAAGCAAGGAGACCCTACCCATACCACCTTTGGGCGTTTTTGTCCCAGTACCCACGTTCTTCAGGCCTGCTACAGGCTCCGAGTCTGAAGCCGAGGTAGACATTGATGCGCAAGTCAGACACAGCATATTCCTAGCCAACTCGGGAATCACGGGCTTGGTTCTGCTTGGGTCGACCGGAGAAGCCATTCATCTCTCAAGCCATGAACGCGCCCGTCTGGTTGCTAGTGTAAAGGAAGGTCTTGAGGAGGCCGGTTTCCCGGATTATCCCATAATGGCCGGTGTGCTCACCAACGGTATTGGGGAGACATTAGATTGGTTAAACGACTACGCCCAAGCAGGCGCACAATGGGGCCTTGTACTGACACCTGGTTACTTTGGCAAAGCAGTGACCCAGCAGAGCATTGAGGAGTGGTATACTCGTGTCGCTGAGAAGAGTCCTCTGCCAATCGTAATGTACGGCCCCGATCCATTCCACATCTCTACCATGTCATTATAACTTCAGATCCCAGTTACAACTATCCGGGGTGACAAACCAGGTTCTTGTCGAACCGGACACTTATGAGAAACTAGCGCGCAATCCAAAAATTGTTGGATGTAAAATGTAAAGTCCCCATCTCCGAAATTTACCGTCATGCACTAATGGCTATGTCACTCAGGTCTCATGGCGATGTTTCGTTGCATGTCCAAGTTTCCCTTGATCCGCGAATTGATCACTCCGAATTCCGCGTCTACAGTGGCTTTGGCCAGCAACTTGGACCCATCGTCCTATTCGGAGCAGCCGGCGTCATCGATGGCCTCGCTTCATTCTACCCCAAGACGGTTGTAAAACTCATGCAACTTTCACAAGAGAGGCCGAACACGACCAGCGAGTGGGAAGAGATTCGACGACTACAATACGCCGTTAGCCGCGCCGAAGAATACATAGTGAAGACTGGCATAATTGGTATCCGCGAAGGGATCATACGCCTAACAGGTATTGGAGGTTTGGAGGGAGGGAGACTTCCTCTGAAGGGTAGGGTTCCGGAGGAAACATGGAGCAATCTCCACGATCTCCTGCTGGCAGACATAGAGAAGTTAGAGAGATCGCTGTGATGGGGTTTCTAGAAAACCGTTACCATCACTTCCTAAGTTATCCCAGTACCACCATTGAGTAGGTGCTTGCTCAAGTCACCAAGATGAAGTCTCGCTTGGAGGTGTTTTATAATGAATGCAAAGGAAACCCGGAAACAGTTGGCTCCATGGTGCCACAAGCCACATGGTTATTGGGGGAGAATATGGAGGGAAAGGGTGCGGGGTCCCAGGGTTCCTCCTACTGTAATCATCATCTTACAGTAGACTACAGTACTGTCATTTAATACAGCTTGGGAACGACACGCCCCGGGAAAGACCCCCACATTGCCCCGTGATCTACGCACGCATATTTCCCCACCTCTTTGTGTGGACCGATATCGTCTGAACTTCTCTACTATAGATTCTGCTTCATTACCCAGGTTTGCTCCGCCATTCCCAAGCCTCTATATATGGAGCTGAACCCAACCTTCTCGCATAACTACCAAGTGGAACCCTACACTTCTGACGCCCTTCCACTCATGCAACAACAAGCATGGGACAGCAATAGGGTACGCGTTTCTCGGGCTTGTGACAGGTGCAAACGGTGGGAACCACACGCATTCCGTCCGAGGGTGAGACATACTGATCATTCCATATTGAGTTCAGGAGGAAGATCCGCTGCACGGGAACCCAGCCGTGTGCCATATGTCTGCGGGCCAGCGCGGATTGCCTCTACTCGGCGCCATACACAAGGGAAGACAGCCTCCCATAACCCGCCTCTCCCATCGCCGCTCGCCTAGAGGCGTTTCAAAACAAGCTCCCGCTTCAAATGGCAACTCTAACCCGGAGGTCCAGCAAGCATCCCAGGTGCCAGCAAACACGGTGCCAACTCGGGATGCCGACGCTCTGGAACCTCCGTCACGGGCATCGCCGGAACTTAGCCAGATGGATCTAGAAGGTCATTACGTCGGTCCAGCATCTGGAGTCTCATTTCTTCTTCGAATCCAGAAAAAGCTACACCGCACAACATCCAACTTCACCTTTGGTGACATTCCATTGCCGGAGTTTGATCCCACATTCTGTGTTATGCTCTCGAAAGAGGACACTTCTGGTCTACTGCGAAGATATTTTGACTTCACAGTACCCGTTGATCGGTTCCTCCACAGGCCGACATTAGAGAAATGGCTTAACGAATTCCACGACACAATGGGTGCTATGGCAGATGACGATAAAGCTCCGGCCCGGAGGGCTGTTTTGTGGATGATCTTTGCCTTGGCTCAGGAGCATATGAGCAACGAATCGGCGGCGACTAATACCAATAAAAGGTACGGCAGTACGATCCTCTCCTAAGCTATCGTAACAGAAGGTAACATTACTCTAGCACTCGCTACTTTCTTGCAGCAGACTATCAACTCTCCAAGGAGCGAGGTTCAGTCAGCCTTACTATCGTCCAGGCGCGCCTATGTCAATGTCTTTGGCTTCTCTCAAGGTCCCGGATAAATCACTGCTGGAGCCTCTTTGGAACGGCGGCTCGCCTCGCACTGGCAATTGGTCTTCACCGAAATCGGCAGCCTGATTTTGGCAGTGGTATCACAAATGTCGAAATCGAGTGTCGCAAGCGAACCTTTTGGAACGCCTACTGCCTTGACAACTATCTTAGTATCGCTCTTGGGCGGCCTAGGATATTCCATGACGAAGATATAGACCAAGAGCTTCCGTCCTGCCTTGATGATGATTAAATCGAAAAGGGTCCAGCTGCGCAGCACTTTGGTGGTGGTCAATCTTCTATGCTCGCACCCGTCGCCTACTTCAAGTATGTTTCATCGCTCTATCATTCCACACTCCTGGCTAAATCAAGGCCCCCATAGGCTCTCCCGGACAGTGAGCATGATACTAAGGGATTTGTACTCCATCCGTCCGCCATCCACAGCGGATCGATGTGCCCTTACTGCCAAATACTCGCAGTGTCTCAAGAGCTGGCGAACAGAAATCCCTCGCTTTCTCGATGCAGAGCATATGGACACCGCTGTGTTGATGCCAATCTTTCGACGTCAACGGAATGCCTTAAACCTTGCATATTGGCATACCGTTATCCTTCTCAATCGGCATTTCCTCTTGAGTAACTTTGCACGCCTACAACAAGACGTCAGGAGTAAGCGAGAGAGTCCGCACAAAGTGCAGATTGAAGAAGGTGTGAAAGAGTGCTTAAAAGCAGCGATGAGTATCGTGGATCGTGTGAACGACCTGACGCAGTCTGGACAAATGTTTCAATCTTTTGGGTAACACAATTTGATTCATTCCCTCAGATATCAAGTCCCTTACTAACCTGAGTAATAATAGTTCACTTGTTATTTTGCCTTTTCCGCGGTGGTTATCCTTCATGTCTATGTCATCCAGCAGGCATCTTCTTCGTCGACTGGGTTTGATGATTATCTTTCTGCGGCAGCCCGATGTCAGAACCAGATGGCCAGCATCGCCGAACCAGGGTCGCTAACTTCGCGATACTGTCTTGTACTTGAGGAGTTGCGCCTTGAAGCAATGAGGCTAATCGAGAAGCAGACAATTTTAGAACAGATGGGGCATGAAAACCACGCAATAGCTATAGCTGCAGGGATGCACGGCGACACTTCAGCTCTAAATGGCAATGGAGCGACGGCAGCGATGATGGTAAATTACGGTAATGGAGACACTATGGATTTCTACACAAGCCCTGGCAGCTCAGTAGCAGATATTGCGAGCTGGATAGAGTTTGAGTCGATGGTGAGTAATTAAGGACCGATGTTGATCACATTAGACTCATATCAGGCATCTAGGTTGTTCCAGGCGTCGGAGGCTTTGAAACCGTATTATACCCCTAATAGTCTACTGGTCAAACAATAGATGACTCAAGGCCTTCCAAGATGCAAAGGACTCCTTCTGCGCCTGGGTCTGGAACCTTATTCCACGCCTCTTGCTCAACATACACCGCCCTACCCAGGGAAGCCTTCATGCCCTTTGTGGCCTCAACCCCGGCTCTGGCGGCAGATACAGCGTCTTTCAATGTAGAACCGGCAGCCAGCGATTTAACAAAGGGCTCCAGTGCATCCATCATAGTTCGGTCTCCTTGTCGGGCTGGGGTAGCTTCTTGAAGCTTGGCCAACGCTGTAGATGCTACTTGAACCCATGAACTGGCCCCTAAAGTACCAGGCGAGGCAGTTCTGACCGCCGAAGCTAAAGCTGCGAAGAAGATGCCGTATATGGCACCAGAGGTTCCATCCATGTTGTTCTCAATTACCTCGGCCAAGTTCACCACGGTCCTGAGGGCATCATTGCTGATGTTTGGGGACTCAATGTATTCAAGGACGGCTTTCGCGCCTCGGGCAAGCGTGACACCACAATCTCCATCACCCACGTAACTGTCATGCTCTGTGATTCGTGGTTCTGCGCTGATAACATTGTTGCAAGCCGCTGTTACAGCAGCCTTAAAAACGTCTTGGGTCACTAAACCAACTTGTCAGTGCAGCTTGATTGAGTGGGACTAGAGGTGACGACATACGCAGGACTCCACTGGACGCTTGATCCAATCCGGCAGACTTATTCGGTTCAGTTTGCGACGTTTGCGATTCCTGGGCAAGATCTGGGGTTTGAATTGTCGTTGAACCTCCCCAGCCGGGTGCATCAGTTGGCGATTTGATGTACTCCAGGATGTCAGGGTTCGCTTTTAGAAGGGTTATGCTGAACCCAGGGCCATTCAAGCTGGTCATGTATGCTCCTGATACCACAGAGCTGGGTCTGATTTTCCTCTCATCTGTTGAACACAAAAAGCTTTTAGCATGATTTGAAACCGCCGTGATCGGCAGTTTGAGGCTTACCTAGCTGCTTGATAATATTTGTCGTAATTCCACTGAACTCAAGGGGTGACAAGCCGCCCAGGTTGTTGACCAGCAAGACGACATGCTCTGCATCCGAGAAGTCAACGTAACCTCTGTCCTTGTCATTGAAGTCAAGGAGACGGTCAAGCATGGTGTTGATCAGCGCCGGAAGTGGTGGTCGTGGGCTCAAGACTTGAGAGCCGGGTTCGTTGTGTATGCCCATGCCGAGCTCGACCTGGTCCTCATCGGAGCTTAGCAGTTTTTCTCTGCCAGGGATATATACATGATCCAGGGAGACGCCTATTGTCACCAGATTCTGCACAATCTCTTTTCCCAACTTGAGCACATCCGCCAGTGTGACTCCTGGTTGAGAGCTGTAGGCGCCAAGAATCTTGTGAACGAGGACTGTGCCCGCAAGCCCGCGCCTGCCAACCTTGCCGCTTCTCTCGCGCCCAATGGCCACATCATCGCCGACAACGAGGACCTCCACGGGGATACCCAAGCTTGCCTTGGCTTTCTCTGCCGCCAGGTGGAAATGGAAGACGTCGCCTGTATAGTTCTTGATGATGAGCAGAACTCCAGCAGGACGTGTGATGCGCTGAATTGCAGCGGTAATCTGAGCCACACTCGGAGACGCAAATATCGAGCCGGAGACTGCGGCTGTCAACATGCCCTTCCCTACGTAGCCTGCATGGGCCGGTTCATGGCCGGCGCCACCGCCTGACAATAATGCGACATGTTCATTTGGCAGACTCTTGCGCCAGATTGCTGATAGAATGTCAATAAGCTATGAAAGATAATAGGTCCATGATACATACTCTTCTTGGACTTATCCAATACGAGGTCTGGCTGCGTCACAACGAGAGATTCCAAGGCGCCAAGCACCAGGCTTTCTGTTTCGTCATAAAAGGACTTCATGATTGGCTTCAATTACGTAGACTGAAGAGAAATAACAATTTAGTCATGAGTAACAAAGCGATTATGGCAGATGGGCTTCCTCAAATGAACAGTGACTTGCGATAACGAAACGGTAAGCCCAATCGCAGCAACATGGTCAATCAAATATGTATGTTGAAACGGCTATCACTCGGCTTCTTCTAAGGAAAAGTGAACTCTCGGGAAAACACGAAACACATTTTCTGAGATGCCTCGTCCTATTCTTTGGGTTCATGTTCAAAATGCGGGCTAGGATAACTAGAGACATGGGGAGGAGAAACCAAGTATCCATCATTTCCGGATACTGTACGGCTTCGCCTCGAGAACCTTTCCAGCACAGTGCGAGCTGTGCCGAATACTCCGACAGTTAAATGATCTAACGGAAAACCACGCGGAAACCCACACAGGAACACGACTCTACGCTTTAATGGATTCAGTCTCATTTCGAAATATCGCGGAGTTTAAGCCAGCCTCAAAGCATGAGACCGGCTTTTTAGCTAAAGATAGAAGTCCTTTAAACAAGTAGAAGCGAGCCAATATTTCGTCATGTCCATCTCCTCATCCGCCACCCAGGGTTCATTTACACCGAATCATTGTCCTAGAACTCACCAAATACTTATGAATCCTTACAATGACAGAATTAGGGATCTGAAGCAATGGGTGGTCGGGGAGCCCTTTCTTAATCTTCATTGCGTTCTAGGAGAAGGTCCGTATTTCGAAAAGGCAAGCAATAGTCTCCGGTTTGTCGACATCAGGAAGAAACAGTTACACATCGTTTCACTAGACAACGGTAAAGATTATGAAACCATCCAGCTGGATGAATCTATTTCAGTCACCGCTGACATCGAGGGAGTGGATCCGACACAAAGAATTCTTGTTGGTCTGAAGTATGGACTGGCTATCTTGGACCGCTCTCGAGGAACGTACGAATATATTCAATTTTTTGAACATTTGAAGAATGATAGAGTAAGAAGTAATGATGGTGCTGTTGACCCGGCCGGACAATTCTGGCTTGGAACCATGACAGACTTTGGAAAGGAACCCTTTCGAGCCGAAGGTACAAAAAGGATGGCTCTTACATTCCTATTCATGCGACATATATGCCACGTATTAAATAGATTACTGATTTTTTACAACTTATTCCCAGATGTATAGGTGCCCTGTACTGCATCAAACCAGGCACAAGCACAAAGGCTTTGGGTGGACTCACGGTCCCAAATGCACTCGGGTGGTCTCCTGATGGCAAGACCATGTACTTCACGCACACCATGACACGGCAAGTTCTGGCTTTTGACTATTCCTTTCTAGAAGGAAGTATCTCCAATCAGCGAGTCTTCTATCAACATGCAGGCCCTGGAGAACCGGATGGCTTCCGTATCGACGTCGAAGGAAACCTATGGCATGCTATATATGGCGAGGACGAGGTGAGTTTACAGCTCGATATGGCTGCCTCTCAGTTCTTTGCCTTGGACTGGTAGAGCACAGTTGCACGAGATGTTTTCAACTTACATCATTGCAGTTTTGAAAATTTCCCTGAGGGCAGAATCATTGGAGAAGTCAAGTTACCAACTCGGAACATCACCTGCACGCAGTTTGTTGGGACTGAGCTGTTCATTACATCTGCAGGAGATCCGGAGGAAGCAATCAGAGCCGAGAATACGGCGGAGGACTGTTCCGTGTCGATGTCGGCATCGAGGGCTTAGAGCCATTCAAGTTCAAAAATGTGAACGAAGCCTAGCTACGGAAGAGATTTTGGAGAATCCTGACCTCCTTGGTAGTGTAATGGCGATTTTTCCTATTGGTTACTATACTGAATACTGTTCTTTTGTTGCTAGGAAGACATTTGAAGATGCATGTGAAATATACGGTTATTGATATTGAATGAATGATAACGGATCGAGACCTCGTGTTTCATGGATTGATAATCCGACGAGGGAGTGGTACCTATCTTAAGACCATAGGTAAATTAATCATTAGGTGCTCAGGGCTTATACAGACTGTTAGATAGCATAATTGCGGCATCAATTTCTCCCGAGACTATAAATATAATCTTAACTCTAAGCCTAGGATGCTGCATGTTCTGGTAGTCAGTATATCAACGGTTACGCTAGGGCCTTTGATATTTTTTAACAATAGCTCAAACAATTAGTCAGGTGAGCTTGGGCAATACAAACGGCGATGCTTATTAGACGAACCTCGGGATTTATGCTTCGCATATCCGCGTAGTTAGATTCATAGGATCCAGTAAAACAACCGGCCGGCTAATTATAAAGACTCCGAAGAGTTATGCCCGAATTCCTAAGTGTTTCAATGACAATCTCTAGCATCTGACGCTAATTCGGATCATTCCCGAAGCCTCTTTCACGCTAATTTCGAAGAATTTAGTAGCAAAATCAGCCAGATCAATCTTCTCCAGGAATATACTACCCAGCTAACGCAATATCCTAGTCCTAAGGGACCCATAATAGCAACCCTTAAGATTAAACTCTATCTCTGGGACTATATCGATGGATATAATACTACGTTATTCCAAATAGTCCCATAGGCTCTGCGATAAGGTATTATTACTCGGCAATATACACCCAAAGCCAACAATAGCCACAGGCTCTTGGTAATAATGAGTCATCCTTACTATAACTTAGTGTATAATAGATAAGATCGGAAATGACTATTGATATCTACTTAAACGTCTAGTAGGTGACCTCGCCCGATAATCAATAAACGTATCGAGTTATATATACTGAACCATATAAACCCGAAGTCTCAAAGAATAACACACTAAGTTACTGTATCTCGGATGAATTATAAAAGGAGCCTTAAAGGCATAGTATATTGCCTGACCAATCGGGTATCTTACCATGCAGATTGCTGGACGAGCCATGATTAACGGGTCTCATCAGTCATGCGTATAAGCGAATATCATGGTAATCTTTCAGTCATCGACCCCATAAGGTGGAGCTTTTTGGGAAGCGGATAGTTGCCGCTGTGATGGTTTGTCCACTTTTCAGCGACATTGAGGATGACATGCAGGATGCGATTTTTGCGTAGCTTCTCGAGGATCGTAAATCCTAACTACGAGGCAACGAGTCCTTTACCCCTCTGCTATTCAACGGCAAGGGATAAGACCCTGCTCGATGTGCCGGTTCCGGCGGACCACATGGTAAAGAATCACGCAATATCATGACTGCGGCAATCGAGCTTGGTCAAGTGTCTGACTAGGTTGCCTTCTTGTAAGATGGAGTGGATGACTCTGAGGCTGGTGTATCGCTGAAATTTTGGTTTTGCATTGCTTAAACTGTTCTAGCTGCTCAATAGCTTCCAGCTGTGCCGCAACTAGTGAAATTCCCGCCCTTAAGATATCCCTGATTTGACCTACTCTACAGTCTTTGAAACGAGCGACGAACGGAAACTACGGGAAGGAAGCCGGCCCTGCCGGTCTAGTGGATAGATAAGGGTCTTCTAAGCAATGCATCCGAACTTGTCAAAGAGACCCTGAAACTCACCAGTCAAGCTTGTTCACTCCCTGCTAGTGTTATAATTCGAGGCATGGAGACTGTCACAGCACCGTAAAATAACGAACAGGCATCGAGTTCGGAAGTCGGGCCGGAATCGAGTGTCACCCACTTATTAGCGCTTTTGAGTTTTGATACACCATAGTTAGTTACCGAGCCTCACCGAAATGCACGTGGACTGAATAGGCAATGTTACGCTGAGGGTATCAATGACCACCCTTCTAACCTTGTAAAATGCAAGAAGCCGATTTCGAGATGTCCACAATAATGCTTATAGCTCCTGTATCTCATTGAATGCGGTAAGCCTCCATTTAGGTATTGAACATGGATCTGATCCAATTAAAACCGACAAAAAAACTTATGACTTTAGCTACCTAGTAATTGGTTGATGATAGAAGTCCCAGCATTTAGTGACTTTCGAAGATCTACATAGTATATCTAGCTAGCATCGACAGAACGATGTCAAGTTTCTTTGTGTGCCGACATGTTGGCTAAGACGCTATGGAAACCCGTAATCCTTATGGATACTTACCACATTCAATGAGATATTCTCAGCTTGTGTCGACAACAGCGTCTGCAACAGGCGTACTAAGAGAGCTGCTGCATCAGGGGCAGATGCGAGGCAAGGATGTTACGTGACCGCCACTAATACGAGGTGACCAACTTCTCCCTTGTCCTGAAGGATACTGACATATTCGTACATCAAGCTTGCTTGATGTTCGGAACAATCGGCACACGTTACACACCTTCTCAGCGACCAAGTCGCTAGAGATTTGCATGTGCTCTTGGCAGATGCCAGCCTGCCCTGCCGTATCGTGAAAAAACGGTCACCGACTTTTGTAAGCGAGTCCCTTGTGAAATAGAAGAGACCAGATTATGTAGGAGTATAACTAGAAGCTTTCCGCCTTGCTAAAATTTTGTTCGTTGTAGAATCTTCTTAGACATTCTATCCCGAACATTTCTCCTGTTCGCATTCGCGGGCAGTCGTGCTTTGTTCTATTAGTTTTCGGTCAACATGAGGTCCTTTCCTCTTTTGACGGCCATTCTGGCCAGTCTTGATCCAGCCACGGCCTATCCCGGAATGGGTGACAAGCTGAAGAGTCTCCAGAATGATCCCAGAGCTCTAACTGGACCGAGTCTAGAGGCGATTGGCGACCTTATAACTCTAGCGGATGACGATCTTTCACCCACTGGAGGAGTCATCAAGCGCCTTCTTACGTCCTTTGGAGAATTCCCGGAAGACGAGACTACCTTCTACGAGCCAAGCACACCGCCACAACTCGGATCTCAAGCTTGCCAGGCTGACACATGCTGCGTCTGGAAGCATATTGCAGATGAGTTGCATACTGCATATGTTCAGTCGAATTTGCAGTGCAACGACTTTGCTCGAGCTGCTGTACGTCTTGGCTTTCACGATGCTGGTACTTGGAATCGTGCTAGGGGTAGTAACGGTGGTGGAGCTGATGGCTCCATCGTTCTTGCTGGAGAATGTGAGGCTCGAACAGACGATAATGGGGTCTCGAGCCACTTTGTGCTCAGATGCGAACATGGTACGACAAGTACAAGGTCTATGGAATCAGTATGGCCGACCTGATCCAGGTGAGCGCACAAGTTGCTATTGTAACATGCCCTATGGGACCACGTATACGCCTCTTCGTTGGGCGAAAGGACAATAGCGCGCCCTCGCCGGAAAACCTCATGCCGTTCACCCACCAAAGCCCGGATGAGCTTTTCTCTCTATTTGAGGATAAAACTATCCATGCTGAAGACCTTGTTGCGCTTCTTGGAGCGCATACTGTAGCCAAGCAGCAGTTTGATGATCCCTCACAAGCTGGTGCTGCATTGGATAGCACCCCAGGTGTCTGGGATGTTACCTTTTATAATGAGACACTTTGGCCTGGGTTCCCGAAGAATATCTTCAGATTCAAGAGCGATGTTGCTATTGGAAACGATCAATCCTCCGCTGGCGGTCTTTTCCGGCAGTTTGCTAACCGTAACGGAGGGGCTGACGGATGGCCTCCTGTAAGTCCTCTGAAACCAGCCATTTTTAAGGGAAATTATTAATTTACTGGCAATAGTCTTTCGCCAAAGCCTACATCCGTTTGAGCTTGCTCGGCGTTTACAATCTCAACGACCTCACCGAGTGCACAGGCATATTGCCTCGTCGTATTACATTCAACGAAATTTTCCCTGATGGACGGCCCGATCCTTTCTAAGGTATTCCTCACGAAACTGAAACAAGGAGCAAGAAGATGGACATGGGTTGGTTATAGAAGCACGGATTGAAGAATGGCAGGCTTATTCCAACACCAGTACGTGTAATGGCACAGCCGCGGACCACTAGACATCCCTATCATTAGTTAGTTCGATGTAATGCTCATGACCTAGTCGCAATGTTACCTTCGCTACCGAACTGAACGCGTCTGGTGCTAGACTTGCGAGTGACTCTTGCCGAAGTGGCCAAGACTTCATGAATCTTGGCGACAGATTACCAAGGTTTCAAAACATAGATCTGTACGGAAACGGTTTCATTCATTTGAATTGAGCGACACAAAAGGTGAATGCAATATACAGGACAGTATAGTACGATGATGTTCACCTTTTGTGTCGCCAACTTGGTCAATTGCATGGGCGTTCTGCACAGGCCAGACCGTGCGAAACACTGTAGACAACCGTAGGCTAAAGTCCTCTTATTGGCGACAACCATGCATCAGTTGTCAATATATACTCAACCGGATCAAACACAGTGTACAAACATGATTGGCTTGTACGGAAACACCTTGGTTCATCACAGTTGGCGACATAAATGGTGAATAACCACTGCAGTCTGATACCTTGTAACATGTGCCTGACATCCCACGCAACTTATTTCCGGATCCTGTAGTACTGGTTCGTAGCAAACCTGTTACGCCTTTACTACTGTACTTTCCTGGCAAACACGAAAGCCGCCTGTGAAGCTCCGGCGAGCATTGCGATGTAGATGCTGTACAGTAGGTACTGTAATGTGCGATACGGTAAAACAACGGAGCGCCAGGGTCTTCTTTGTCTGTCTGCCGACGCTGTGACGGACAGATGCAGGGCTAATAATAAATTTGGCTCTTTGATGAGCGAATTGAAGCAGATGGTGGGGGACGGTTCTTTTCATTCACTGTCGAAACGGAAGCACACCTCCCTCACATGATTCAGGTACATGCAGGCTCAACTCGGCTAGATTGAAGATACTTGGCCGGTACTTGCGAACGACAGGTTCTTTGGCCGAGGTGCGCATGCCGCGCCTCATCAGACCAGCTGCGGCCACTCCGAAATCCCTCTGGGAGTTCTCAAGCAGGTACTCGTCCAGGCAAGGCAAGGTACTGCACAAGTACAGCAAGGAAAAAGCAAAAGGCCTACCAGCTTACCTCAGGTACCTACGGTACTACGAAAGTGGCTTTTACCTGACCTCACTCTTACCCTTACTACAGGCTTGGGGCCTCCCTGCCTTGGAGCCAGCGAACCTAAAGTACAGGCCACCTGCAGCCACTTTTGCGTCCAAACTGGCGACGTCCCATTTTCTTGCACACAGCGACAGTTCAGGTCCTACAACGACCCCACCACTCCCACAACTCGGTGCGCTTCAGCCTCATCTGACGGCATCCAATCTCCAAGGCCCAGGTTCGCCGACCTTTGCGACCCCGTGCCCTCCTCCTCCGCCGCCGCCGCCCGCCGCTACGATTGACACCTGCCTGGAAGACATCCCCGCCCTCACGCTCACCACCTGTCCACTGGCTCCGGCTGCCTCGCCAGACCACGGCTCGGCCTCTGCGCCTCGGCAGCCATCATGGGAACGGCCACTCCGCCGGGTCTTGACACCGACGCCACGGGCTGTCGAGATCAAAACCCTCCAGATATGGCCAATGCCGCATTCACTGGCCCTAATATCATGTCCCTCGACGTTATCGCTCCTCAGCACCACCTCCATTACCCCACAGCCGCCGAACCTGAGCCTCACCCTGCTCCGTCTTGCGATGCGACGCCGCCGCCGCTGCCGCCGCCGCCTCTGTCGCAAGATGCCTCGTCCGTACACCCCACCAACCCCGACCTTGCTCCAGCCGACCTCGGCAAAGATGGCGCCGCGCCGGCACCTGCTGCGGCCGAATGCGCAACTACCGCCGTAGCTGATGCGACTCCGCCTAAATTCGAGGTTACCGTGTCGCCACCACCGCCCTCGGTTCACCATGAGCAGAGCATTCAAGATAGTAGCCACCAAGTTATCGAGCACCCTTGGAATCAACTTTCGGCCCTGCCTCTATACCCTCGTCTCCCCTGTCCACGCTGGCCAGTTCAACGGATGATCCTGCCATGCCGGAGACGCCACAGTCGCCGCAGTCGCATAAAATGTGCAGCAGCTCACCACCCAGCAAGTCGAATTATCCAAGTGTACAATCGCGGTGTTCCCATCCCGACAACTTCAAGGTCGACTATGAACACGAAGGCCCGGAGGGTCACAAGGTCCTGCGCCTCAAGCCCTCTGTCTCACAATGGAATGACTTTCCATCGATTCTTTCCTACGCCAGGCACTTGGGCGCCGAAGATGACGGTTGCTTCAAGGTGGTAATTCCAGATGATATGCTCGAATCCCTACCAGAAAGGTCGTCTCAGAAAGCGCCTGCGAATGCCTATCAAATCCGACAGGTAAAACGAAACGGTTTTTGGAGAGTGAGCACCGTACCCTCCGAGGGCCTCTTCAACTGCGCCGAGCCATGCTCAGAATCGCTAGAGCCGGTGGATGTGGAGCTCCAGAAGCTCAAGAAATTATTTAACAAAAACAAGGACAAGCAGATCCGAAGCGTCCGCTATCGGGTAGATATTCCTGCTTGGACGAGTAAGCAGAGGCAGCTTGCCGGGGTGCCGGAGCGTAGCCCCATTCATCCACTCAAAGGGGATAAGTTGGACTTTACCAAGGCCATCATTCCCGGTATCCACACCCCTTATGTGTACGAATCTGCCGCCTTCTTCGGGGCAACATTTCAAATACATGCCGAGGACTACAGGCTTGCCTCGCTCAACCATCTATACAAGGGTCGGAAAATTTGGATCGTCGTGCCGTCCACTGCCGTAGATACAGCCGAAGAGGCGCTGGGCCGAAAGAAGAAATGCTCTCAGTTCATGCGCCACAGGGCTGAGTTCTTCTTCCCAGACAAGCTCAACAAGCTTGGCGTGCCGTACAGAATTGTGGACCAGAGACCAGGTGAAACGATTGTTATCCTTCCCGATGCCTACCACGAGGGGTTCAGCACTGGCTATACCATTGCAGAGGCCAAAAACTATGCCGAATCGGACTGGACCACGAGCACATACCAGGCATGTGATGAGAAATGCCAGCTGCTCACTGCTATACCTGCCGCGTATATGAGGATTCTTGGGGACGGCGAAGAACGCCTAGATTTATGCGCACGTTATGGGGATGACGAAGTAACGCACATGCCGAAACGACCTCTTGACGATAACAGCCAGGTGTCGGATGCAGATAGGGATGTGAAGAAGATAAAGATCTGATGGCGTCTGGTTTGTGGGCTGCAGCAAGGAGCTGGTGCTTTTCGTTCGTCTCGGTTCTTGATAAGGCGCCTTATGGGTAACGGGATACGGTGGGCTATATTATTATGTGGTGGGCTTTGATATACCCAACGGCGCTGCATGGGGTCATTTGCCCTTCTGGTTTACATCGTGGGGATGGGATTGGGAAGGCGTTTCTGTGGAGGTGACGATGACATGGAACGGCGCAAGAAATTTCAAGGGCACCTCGACAAGAGGGCGAGCGTGGTGCATCTCACCATGCATGACGGGCAGGTAAAGCCCTGGCCTCGGTACGATATCTTTCACAATAATTGATGCTTGACACTGCACGCACTCTTCACTTGCACACGGTGTGGGTAATGTTACAAATTTCTTGTCTTGAATTATCTCAACAGTCGTTACTCTCAGCGCTCTATTATTGCGGTCATTATGCGTAAATCAACCAACTGTAGCCGTACACATAAGACGAAGATTTATCGATACATGCACAAACATTGCCCGTTTTATACACCTTTTGGCTCATCATTGACATGAGTGACATTCCACTTGACTTGAAGTGTCTTCTCGTTTGGAACCCTAGGAAAAAACTCTTACAACCTAGTACCTCCGCTCCTCTTGCCTGAGCCTGTCCTGTCTCGACATCTCATCGCGGAAGGCGTTGCGGCCACCAGTGGAGCCCTGTCCGTGGAAGTTGGCCACGACAGGGCTGCCGGCCAAGCTGTCGAGGTCGTCGCTGTCGCGGCGAGGCATGTTGGGGGCGCAATGTCGCGGTAGGACTGCTCGGGGGCACGGGGCGGGTGTCGAGCTGGATGCCCTGGTCCTTGTTGCGGCGGAACATGCGGCGGCGCGACTTGCCGGTGTAGCCGTTGCGGTTGCGGCTCATGACATTGCCGAGGCCGATGCGGCGGGTCTTGCGGTTCCAGAGGCAGATGGCGAGCATGAGAAGGAAGACGCTGCCGAGGGAGACGGGCAGGGCGATCTTGAGGGTATCGCCGGTGGGAGCGCTGGTAGCCTTGGGGTCGGGCTTCGAATACGTCTCGATGCTGAGGGAAGCTTCTCGCCGACGGGAGACTTGTCCTCGCTACCGTTGATGTTTTGGATGAGCTGGAGGGTGATGTTGGTGTACTTGTGGTCGAAGTCTTCGCGCTTGTATTCCTTGTCGAGAGTCCAGACCCAGTAGCCCTGTTCGGCAGAGACGCGGGAGAAGGTGTCAAGCAGCTCCCACTTGTTGGTGGTGTGGTTGAGATAGTCGGCGCGGACGGCAACCTCGACGGTGTGGTTGCCCTTGGGCTTCTCGAAGAAGTCGGGGTCCCAGGTCACTGGTTGTAGTAGTTAGATTCTGTTCCCAATTCCTGGCGCATCAAATCATGGCTTACCATAGTACACCTCCGTAACAAAGATGGTGCTGTTGTGGGAGGGGCGGCAGAAAGGAGCATAGTCGCCATCCTTGTTGAAGCAGCGCGAGAAGGAGCCCTCGCCGTTGCGGGCATTGGCAGTAGGGTTCGGGGCTCGCCGGTGGTGGTCCAGACGTTGGCGTGGGAGGTGTAGGTGAAGACGGAGCCGGTGAGCTCGTAGCGAGCAGCGTCGAGGGTGGTCTCGACGCCCCTGGTGGTGGTGACGGTGGGCGTGTGCGTGGTGACGGGCTGTCCGTTGTTGTCGACCTCGACCCAGGGCGAGAACTCGTCGACCTCCTTGCCGTCTCTCTCCATCAAGCCGGCCTCGGGCACGGCAGCGGGAGCCGGAACCGCGATGATGGGCGCGACGAGCGCAGCGGCTGCGAGCAGAATGGATGCGTGCATGATGTTGATGGGAGCTGGGCGACGCGTTCCGTTGGGGAGGAGGGAGTGGTGATCCGGAGCAGCGAGGGAATTGACGTGGGCGTCGGGTCGATTGGATATCGACGATGGATTTTACTTGGGTCCCCTTACCCAAAAAATATATAAAGGGTAATAAGAGTAAAATAAAACAACAAGGATGAGGGAAGAAGAAAGAAGAAAAAGGACCTTCAACTTGGTGCACAGATGCTTAACCAGCGAGAGGTTCAAAAATAAAGTAAAATAAAAAAGCCCAGTCCCCAAGACGAAGCAATTGGATGGTCGAAAGGGCAAAGTTTGGAAAGTCCTGAGCTGGCCGAAGCTTCTTGGTTCTTGTTTTGTTTGCATTGACGAGGCTTTTTCGTCCTTTTTCGCTGTGCCGCTTCCGTCCATGCGCGACAGCGAGCACCAGGTGATTGGGCCGCTCGGGTCTAGCGTCCCCTGGTGCTAAGCGTTAGTTAGCGGGTGGTTTCAGGGGTGGCAAGTTGCCAGTTCGCAGCATCTCCCTACGTCCCTGCGTCCCTAGGTACGTCCCTACAGCAAGGTACCTGCTACCACCCAGAGCCAGAGCGAGCCAGAGCCCAGAGCCAGGGGTTCGTCGCTGTCAGACATGGTTTGTTTTTCTTACTCGCATAAATATAGCCCGTCAACCTTCATCTCAACCATCAGCAAGGCTAGAACATGCCCCCACATCTGCGCGGTGCGCCAAGTGCCAACGCTTGGTCCCCGATCCAGTCCCCTTGTGTGGCTGGATGCAGATGAAGCGGCTCACGAAGGTGCATGCAATGCTGCGTGCTGTGACATGAGGCTTACTATTTGCGCTTACACAGGACAGGCACGTTTGGGGATCGACCGACCAACCAACCAACCAACCAACGTAACATGGGCTAAAACATTGCTCTGACATGGAGCTCTCGATTATACTATCATTACCGTGGCCTAAAGCCGGAGCCGCATTCTCACTTGAGCTCATCCTGTCTCAATCATGCGCCTCTCTTGGGTGTTCCATTATCGGGGTATCAAGAACGTCGTATGCCGTCGTCCAACTCCCATGAGTGCGCCTGCTTTCCTGTTTCCGTTTTTAGTATGCCTTCGCTGCCTACCTCTTTATCCGAGGGGCTATGCTGTTTCATGACTTCGTCAATAGCTGATCCTAATAACCCATGTTCCATCGGGCGCGGGAACCTGCTCTCTCTCATCGACTCCTTCGGCCCCAATCCTCACTCGCTGTCGAGCCCGTTTCATGGTCTCCTTTTCGGAATCTGAAACGTCAAACTCACAACGCCGTCTTCATTTCTGCGAGAACTGGAAAGGGCTGAACCAGGTGCCGGGCTCGAACACCGGCTGCATATCGAACTGGGTGTTAGGGTCGTCGGCAAACTCCAGACTCGGGTCGGTGTAGACCAGGACGTGCGGGACGGACTCGATCCACTTGATGCCCTCGGTCAACAGGCTTCGGGTGCTGGGGAGGACAATGGGTCGCTTCTTGAACCACTTGCTGGCGAAGCGCTTTCTCTTGGCCTCGGCCTTCTCCCAAGCGCGGTGGTGAGCGGCTCTGATGGCAGCGTGCTTGCGTTCAATCTCGGCGAGCTTGGCCGGGGCGAGCTCCGTGGTGAGGCAGTTGTCGACGGGGCAGCTCAGAATGCCGAGGATGCGCTTCTTCTCCCGGCTGAGCGACGGGCAGTGGTCCGGCTTGGGCAGGGGCTCGCGGAACTTCTTCATGTGGTCGACGAGGTTGACGACGTAGGGCTGGCACCACACCCAGTGGATGTGGCGCTCGAAGCGGCAGTAGGGGCAATGCTCGTACTGGTCGATGCACATCGTGTGTTTCCTGTTGTGTGTACGTTTCCTGTTTCGTGTGTGTTTGTGTGTTTCCTGTTGTGATTCGGCGCTCGAGGCCTTTGCGCGAGGAGCGTTAGTACCGCCATCGTTTGCGAGGCATCGTGACCGGGAAAAACCAACGGGATTATGAGATTGATGATGCTTGTCTAAACAGTATCGTGATGATTTGACCTGGTGGTCTGGAGTATAAGCTGTGATCCGGTGTTAGTTGGTTTGATGTGTATCAACGGCTCATCCAACACAGGAGAGAAGTCAACTCGAGGTGAAGAGGTGCAGAAGACCTGCTGTGTTATGTCTGCCCCGGAATAAGTGATCACATGGCCTTGATAACCGTTGACAGTCTTCAGACAGCCTTTGCCAGCTGGTGACTTGGATTGCTCGAAATTTCATGACCGCCAGCTGTGCGGCGGCTAGTATCAGAAGCCATATTCACTCGCTGCTGTTTAGTCTCTCTGCAGGAACAGCAAACTACCCTGGGCAAGACACTATTGCTTACTTCGAGTCCACTATGAACTTCCATGGCTAGGTATCTAGGGTTTGGAAAACTGCAATAGTTGCTACGTTGCTAAATGGTATTGACATAGCAAGTTGGTTGAAGAATGGCAATACTACTCTACTGCCTCCAAGAGAGCACAAGGAAACCATCTACAGCCATGAACAGTTCTTTAATCCTATCCAATTAATGGGAACGCAAGTTTACGGGCAAAGGTGGTTTCGTTATTATACAGGGAAACGTCGACTCAACTCTCGTCAGACTCCTACTCTGCCATTCTCTCTCCCCACTCCCTTGCTGCTTGAGCAATATGCAAAGCAGCACGCTCAATACGCCGCGCTCGTTCCGGAAGACTATGGTCTTTACACGAACCCGATGGTCGTTTCAACCGTGCAATCAGATCCAGGACTGCCAAGTGATCCACGACCCGATCAGGATCCCTTAGTGGATCGCTTCGACGTTCGGTTCTTGGCCCCTGCTTCCCAAGGCGTTGCAGGATTTGGTTGTCCCATCATATATGCAGTTGCTGCAGGGCAAAGGGTCATCCTGGCTGTTAAGGTGACTGGGAACCACAACGCATTGTGGTGACACTCCTTTCCAGCCCGGCAGTTGGAGCACCTGTGCTCAGCGCTCAGCTCGACTCCTCGTTCGTAGAGAAATATGCCCTCCATGACGTGAATATCCGATAACAGAGGTGGTCCGCGCCATCGCCACCTCCCCCATTTACGTTTAGGTAGAGCACCTGAGAGTGCATCAATTAGTTGAGATTTTGGCCGGCCTATCGACAGAGCCGGTATATCATCGAATATGCACAGCGCATGGATTTCTTGCGCCGCCAGGTCCGTCGTGCTGTCTTGGGGGTTGGTCGCGTGCCGCTTAGATGCCGCTCCAAGACCCTGCATGGAGCGTCGATCGCTGTCGTCGCTCTCTTCTGCGTCATACTCCATCTCTAATTGGAGCTGATGCATGGTCCGATGGACCACAGAAGGGGATGGGCTCGGTAACGGGCGATCGCGCATCAGTGGTGGTAGCTTCAGAGACGGGTCATTGCCGTTTGTGCCTTCGTGATCAAACAGTGCCGGATCAAGAGCCATGGTTGTAGAAGGCATTCACAGAAACAACGAAGAGTACTCCCCAGTTCAAGCTGCTAAACAGTTTCACAAAGGAAACAAAGGTAAGTAGGAAATTCAACGAGAGACAGAGATGGCGCCGAAAGCAAGCGCGGGCATCAGCCGGTATAAACCATTATGAAGTTGTCTCGGCAATTACCATAGACCTGGTCCAAGGCGTGGGGATGCCTCCAGCGCATGGGACCAGGCCAAGCTGGGCATAAGGGCATGCACATGGTAAACTATGGGGTAATGGCTCAGCCACCCTTGTTCTCACTTGTCTCCAAGGAAGCGGTCTATGATGGTTACACAAGAAGAGCAGCGGCCTCGTTGAAGGTGATAACGATGGGATAATGCCGATGTAGTAAAGCAATCTACGTCTCGGCCATTTATCACCATGGGCAAGCTTCACTACCGAAAGAGCTCATCACTCTCACAGACCTCCGCCCCTGGAGTAAGCAGTCCAATCCTCCACATCGTCTGTCATAAATGAACTGATTTTCCGAGTGGGCTCTGCAGCAGACAGACCCGTCTTATTGCCCGCACCGGGCCCCATCGAGACAACTGTGTGGGGATCTGTGGGGAAGCTCTTGGGCGGTCTTGCGTGGGGAGTGAGGGGTTCGGCGAGAACAACACCTCGGCCAAACGTAGAGGTGCTTCCGGGGCTTTTGTGGAGGGCAGTGCCGCAACAGAGCAAAGCTTCTTCTTTATCCTGGGCCGGACATCTCTCCTAGGTGGAGGTGGCGGGGAGCTGTTCTCTGTGGGGTTATGATTGGGGTGCTAACTGGGGAAGAAGGACGAGGTTGCCTTTTTCAGGTCAATTTTCGGCTATTGTGATCAATGATGCACTTTTGTAGTGGTAGAGTTGCATGACTTACTTCCTTTTACCTTGGCAAGGTCAAGGTAGTGCAATCGGTTGACAGCCTGAAGTTAGCCAGCTTGGTTTAGTCCTTTCGCAAAGAGTATTCCTCTATCACGATATCGGAGGCTCATTTTTAGTCACTTGTCTCCCCTGACGTATGAATGAACGGTCGATGAGTAGCTCGAATCTGTGGGGTTACTACATGAACCGCGTGCTCAGCCGTAGCAAACTAGATGACTTAGCCTAATAGCTCATGAGAAGGCAAATAGGACACCCAAAGTGCATTGTGCTTCAATAGGCCACATAAACAATATGTTAAACGGCCCATGCAGCATCAAACTGACTCAAAGTAGTTTGCAAGTGTTTGACTAGGAGTTACTTTCTCTCCAAAGGCCGTAATTTGCGGGAAGGGGTCTCAACGCCTATGGCACTGGTGACTTGCCCGCTCACTGTGGGATGTGAGCTGATATGCTAATGACTGAGTTGTTCATATTTCACTTAGATCCAATATTACTTAGGTTTACTGCTCTATAAGTACTTTTACGACAGAATTTGTAGCTGTAGCCCCATAAGTCTCGATACCATGCTTTAGATTAGTGCACGCTTCCATTGCCGGACGTTACCCACAACACCATCTAGCTTATTTATCTGAACGAGGCCTAGCAGACGACCCAGTCACAGGACTCTGAACACAGCTTGGGGCTCGTATCATCAAGCCACGAAGTGACCCCACGGAAGGAGCCCGTCTTTTAGAGGGGCGACGTCTTGTTTCCTCACGGTGAGTGCCTTTCCTGTTTGGGCAATTCGAAGGCAAGGATATGCATGTCATGCGGAGAATTAGCCATGGACGTCGGCGGCGGTGCGGGGACCTTCGGAGCAGCCATCGGAGGCGTTGCCGAGCCGAGCGAGACCCGGATTGCTCTTCTCGCAACTGTTTTAACGCCGGAAGAGGCTGCTGCCAAGGTGTGCTGTCGTATTGAAGTATCACTGAACTGGGTTATATATGCCATAAAAATGTAGCCATTTGATTGAAGCAATCAGGAAATGCCAACTGGGAAGTGAGCTTTATTACCAGAGTCGTTGTCTTAATCTCGTCCTGCCAAAGAAATCATTCTGTCTACAATAACCCAGGCCAGTTGTATATGAGATCTACCCCAGCAATCTTGAAAAGCTACAAGGCACGCTATTCATTAGGCGCTTGTCCTCTCCTCCCCAAATACCCTTCTCTTACCACTCCCGAATCGACCCATCCGGTCCGTGAAAGGCCTTGCACTGCCACGGCTCCGTCTCCTTCGACACTTTCCGAATCATATCCTCGTCTATCTCAATGCCTAGCCCGTACCCCGTAGGCGCCTTAACATAACCCTCGACAATGTCAAACACAGCCGGGTCCCGCAGGTACGACAGCAGGTCGATGTCGCTCACTTCGGTGTTGTAGTGCATCCCCAAGCTCATCTCCAAGATGGCAAAGTTGGGTATCGTCAGCGCGATCTGGAGGCTCGCCGCGAACGCTATGGGGCCCAGCGGGCAGTGCGGTGCGATGGCCACGTCGTATGCTTCTGCCATCTGCGCGATGCGCTTCACTTCTGATATGCCACCCGCGTGCGAGACGTCTGGCTGGAGGATGTCCACCGATGCATCTTCAAGGAATCGCTTGATGTCCCACCGTGAGTATAGCCGCTCGCCGAACGCTATCGGGATCGTTGTTTGATCGGTTAGTTGTTTCAGGCCTTCCGGGTGCTCGACCAAGAGAGGCTCTTCAATGAACATGGGACCGTATGGTTCAAGAGCTCTGGCGAGCTGCTTAGCCATGGGCTTGTGCAGCCGCCCATGAAAGTCAAGCCCCACGTCTAGCCCCAGTGCTTTAACAGCCTTGAGTCGCTCAACCGTTGCTTCTAGCACTCTCGGCGAGTCAAGCCAGCCTATATCTTCTGTCGCGTTCATCTTGACACACTTGAGTCCTTGGTCTATTCTCACTTGACTGTGTTCAAAAGCTATCAGTATCGAAACTTTGCATCGTGGGCTTCTCGCTCACGCTTCTCGCTCCACATCTGACGGCCTGTCGCCGCCGATCCAGCAGTATACCTGCACTTTGTTCCTCACTTGGCCACCTAGGAGCTCGTACAGAGGTACCTTGAGCACGCGGGCCTTCAAGTCCCATAGCGCAATATCGATGCCCGATAGTGCTGACATGAAAACTGGTCCTCCGCGGTAGAAGCCGTGCCGCCAGAACGTCTGCCATATATGTTCAATGTTCCTGAGTTCGAAGTCAGCTCTGTCATACTTCTCTTTCCAAGTCCCTCCGGGAATTGAGTGGAACCCTACTTTGCTTCTTGACCGATAAGGCGGGGAATCATCTCATCTAGGGTGCCCTCGACTGCCAAGTCATGTCCTTCAAGTGTCGCCTCACCCCAGCCATACTCTCCATTCTCATCGGTAACCTTCACCATAAGCCACCGGGGCTTGACGCGAAAGTATTCAACAGTCTTGATTTTGGCCATCGTGTGTGTTATAGAAGGTGTGTTATAGAAGTGTATTAACTAGGTAGTATTAAAAGCAGATACCAGCACGCATATACCAGCACGTATATAAGTCCCCAACGACTATGTACGGCGTTAATCCTTGAACATACTCACCCAATAATTGGCTCCAATGCCGGATACTATCGGATGAGCTGCTCTCGGCCCGACTCCTCAATCAAGCTCTACCCTCCACACGGCCCCGGTAGGATGTTTGTATGGCTAACGCAGGTGTTGGGATGACGAAGCGTTTAATTAGACCAAGCCTTTTCTGTTAGTTGTTGCAAGCCACCGGGTGCTCCCGGAAGCTGCGTCATTATCTCTCATGTTGTCGTCTTTCCGCTAGGCCTCTACGAGAACCAGTCCCATGCTTGTTGAGGGCATGGAGCAAATTCATCATCATCTGGCGTCACTTGTAACTGGTCTCTTTGCACAATCAAATGAATGGGTACGTTATCTGACAATTGTCTTTATTGTTCTGATTTGTTATAGTAATTACCAAGCAGGTGATCCAGCCTGCATCATACTGTAGTTGTTGGGGTATCATGAAAATGCAGATGATATATGTTCACCAATCGCTGAGGGTATACCTATCATAACGCCGTCACCTCCTCTTCAGCATCCTGAGGCAATTCCTTTGTCAAGTCAATGCCCACTTTGCGTTAGCGAGCAACTACCGGTATCTACCCCAAAGTGTTAAAAATAAAAGCAAAGGCATTGTTTGTACTTTGGTTGCTTGATGCAACGCCAACCAACAATGGATGTATGTCTAAGTAAGCTCCAAGTGATGGCTACATGCTCTCGACGCCACAGACGCCTAGGCAAAAAGCAAGCGCAAGGGCAAAAAGAGAAACCCGTGATGCTGTTGGACGAACAGGGAATCGAACCCTGGACCACTCCCAGAGAGCCATTGGTATGAGAGGCTCATCCAAATCATGCTAAGGGAGTATTATACCACTAAACCATTCGCCCTGTAACAACACAGGCTGGACGAACAGGGAATCGAACCCTGGACCACTCCCAAAGAGGCTGCTGAGTAACTCAGCTGATGCTAAGGAGTATTATACCACTAAACCATTCGCCCGGAATGTGATTGGGTGACCTGCGAGTTGCTCGCTGGACGATTCCAGGGCCGCTCACTTGTCGCTATCAATCTTTCCCTCGACTACTTTCGCATCTTCATGTCCTATTCAGACTTCGCATACCGCCATGTTTCTCTGTTGATTCCGGTTATGCCATTGCGAATGGCCAAACCCTGTTGAAAGTAAGTCAAGACATGTGGTTTGTTTCCAGCCCAGTCCTTAGGGAGCGTCCAGCGTAATGACACGGGCATCCTTAAATCCAAGTCCTGGAGGAGGCATGACAATCTTGAACCGAGATTCTTCGCTGCACTCTGCTGGCTCGAACAACAGAGACTCGGGGGCGAGTTATTTTCGGGGCTCTCACTGAGGCTTCTCTTGGATCTCGCATCTAAGCTGTCTTCCCGAGAGTATCCATCGTAATGGATAGCGTTCTCTGTCGTTGGCATGTCAGGCAACCTTTGCGCACCAGCGCCTTCGTAGTAGCGGGTGTATTCCCTACTACTCAAAGGACCAGGCAGGAAATCCGAGCATTCGACTGCGCGTCCCTTTCCTTTGTCTTCTCGTCGTGGGCAGTTGCCCAAGATCTCCGTTGCAGTCTGTTCCCTGTTACTTGAAAGGCCAGGAAGAATGCTCGAGGTTTCGATTGCGGGCCCTTTCCTTTGATTTCTCGCTCTAACCAGTCGTCCAAAGCCCATGATGCTGTTGGTTCTGTCGCGTGAGGCCTGAAATCTTGGCAATAGACACGTCTTGGAGGGTGGCCTACCGCAACGTCAAACCAGTCACATATGTTCTCCGGCACTGGCTGCTGCTCCGGATCACGCAAGCGGTTTCGAAGCCTTGTTATGTGTGCGATGCGTCGGGCTTGGTCTTCTTCTGCAGTATTTCGGCGCTCTCCCTGCCCCGTATTAGCTTTGGCGAGGACCGGCTGGTCTAGCAAAGGTCGAAATCGTTGTCTGAGGACTCCAAGGCATCCGATGTGGCCTCTTTGGCATCTGTGGATTTCCTGGCTCTGCCCATGCCCGCATCGCGGTTGTCTTGTCGCGTCCTCTTGGCAGCTTCCAAAATTCCTGGAGGTGTCTGTGTATAGGAGACTATAGCACCAGAGTCTTCGTCGTCCGGGTCCATCTCACGCCACATATCCATAATCTCCTGAAGCGCTTCCTGGTGCTTCTGTCGCTGCTTCCTCCTCTCCGATGCCGCATGCAATTCCTCCTGGTGAATCCTGGCACGCACATCTCGCGCTCCCACCACAAGGAAACTTTCAGGTGCGTTCCGAGGTGGAATATCTCGCTTCTGGCAATTGGCACGAATAAAGTCATCCTTCCGTTGTCTTTGCCAGGCTTCAGCTTGTCTTTGTGCTTCGCGGTGAGCTTCCTTGCGCTGGTGGAGTTCTTGGACGACCTTCGCCGATGGACAATCCGTCAGCTCAGGGCAACATCCTAGACCAAAGTCCAAGTATAGGTTCTTTTGCTTTGGGCAATCTTGTGTCCTCACTTTATCTGTGGGATCTCCAGATTCAAGTGCCTTTGTGTGGGCCTCCCAGAAAAGATCACATGGGGAAGGTGTGGAAGTCGCAGCATGGTAATCACAATATGGGCAGACGCGAACAATCTGTTGGCACATCTTGGCAGTTCACCTCTTTGCAGTTTCCATAAGCTTTCTGTAAAGGAGTGTAAAGTATGGCAAGTATGGGCGATAGGCTGCAGCGTGACAGTTGTGCGACTGCCAGTAGTGATACTGCTGTAATAATACTCCGTATCCGCCAACTCGTCCAAGATTTGTACACGCCAGTCGCAACTGTCCTGTGTAATTTTGGCGACGGAGAACAAAACAGAGTGTCCGGATGGGCTGGTGGTGGTTTCAGGAACAAGTGCTCGAGGGAATCGATATGAAATTCACCTGACGAGCAAGCTGTTATATAATATGGTGCTTAACAGTGAAGATGGTTTCGTGCGTACTGATTGTCTTGACAAGATATCAGAGCTCGTCATAAGTAGAGTATCATCAATCATGATCGCAGAATTGAGCCATGAAATCAAGTATTGATATAGGCATCATAAACTTAGGGGACGTGAATAAAAGCCGAGAGATTTCACATAGATTATTCACTGGCAATGGCAGTTTATATATTGTCTCAAATGTTCGGAGGAACCAGAATAACCATCAAGCTCCCAACCCGGTTGGTTTCCTGTGCGAATGCCATGTTCAGAGTTACAAAAGGTTGCAAGAGCCACCAAAGGTAGAACACTATACTTTTCAGAATATTCCTCTTCTTTGTACAGTACAATGTAATTCTTTGGATACAATTGAGTTGCTTCTCACATCTACGCAGTTGTTCGTGAATGGGCTCTTACAAAACCGCTTTGAGTTCCACTGTACCCCAAAAGAGTTCAATTGCGATCTAAACGTTCAAGCATACAAAGGTTTTCTACCTTAATCTACGGCTCTACCGGTCTTTCTTCCCCTTCTTTGCCTTCTTGTGCGGCTTGTCACCAAATGTCTCCTCGTAGATCTCTGCTGCTGTGGGCCCGGCCTTTCTCTTTTGCTTCGCTGACTTGACACTGACGACAGGATTTGATTTGCCTGATTTTGTGCTGTTTAGAACCTGCTTCTCTGCTTCCTCCATGCTGGGGCATCACCCTCAATCTCGTATCTGGACTTTGGTTAGCTACTTGTACAATAGTTCATCAAATTGTAATGTAGAGTAAACTTACTGGTCAAGGGGCAGAGAGTCGATGAGCTCTTTTGCTTCTCTCGCAGTGCCTTCAGAGCCTCATCACCACCCGCCTCAAGCTCGTCATCCAAAGAAGTCTCCAGTGGCGCATAGCGCTCGTCCACAACTTCGTCATCATGCACACCACTGGCGTTCGCACGGCTGACTCCAATGGGGGCAGTTGAAGGCATATCTGCTGAAACCGCCGCGGTGACAAGCGATCCGAAGTGTGAAGTGACCTTTCGGAGAATCTTGATGAACATCGCCAGGAGTTGCGAGGAAGGCAAGGAAAGCTCCTGTGTCACAATATCCATATCCTTGTGTTGCAGTCCAATGGCGAGGAGAATGCATTGCTGGACTCCCGTCAACTTAATGTCGGATTTTAATCGGCCAGTGAAGTAGAGGTTCGCAATCGTAGGGATAAGGTCCAGGATGACATGGTAGTCAAGCATGTTGTTGGCATAAGACTCCAATCGCTTCAGGTCAAATGGTGACATCAACCTGTCCAGCTCTGTCTTGTCTAATGATGAGATGTCGGTGGCATCAAGCTGCGCGCCCGCATTTGCTGACTCGTCGATACTCAGAGCTGTGATGGCCGGGAACTCCCGGAACTGGTAGGATAACAGCGACAAGAATCGCTTGTGGAAGTCTCGAGAGAAGGCTCCAAGCCACATCCTGTCGTCGCTGTTCTCCAAAGCCCTCAACATAACACAGGTGTGTTCACCGGTAAGGTCGTTGGCTGTCTGTCGCAGATACACTGGCGAGAAGGAGGCACGCTTCCAGAACTTGTGCAGATTGGGGTCAGACCGTAGCTGACACCAATGTAGTCCAGCTTCTCTGGCTTCTTTGCCACAGCTTGGCGAACAGGGGAGGTGTCTTCTTAGGATCTCTGTCCAGAAGGTTCTCCTCGGTAAGTGTCGTCTTTGACAATTCTGCATCAGTCGCCCGGCGCATTGTCTCCTCCATCATCTGATCGTCATCCTCAGAAAGGTTGGCAAAGCGACCCTCGTAGTAGTTGACCAGAAGTTCCAACGCCTTGGTGCCATAACCCATCGAGACATATTCAGGGTTCGTCGCAATGCGAACGACACGAGCACCAGATAATGAGGCAAAGTCCTCGTCTTGGAACTGCTGACTAACGAGCCAGGGATCAAATCACCATGCGGCCTTTGGCCTCGGCTCAAGCTGTTCAGGACACTTTGTCGGCTAATCTTACCTTCCAAGGCGACCTGAATCACGCAGAGTGGTTCTGGCAGCTTTCCGGTGTTCTCAGAAGTAGGTGGGACCAGAACGAACAGCTCGTGTGCTGGTGCATCACTCATGAGCTGCAAGTCGTCAGGTGAGTTTTTGTAGTGGCTGGCAACGTACAATGCCACCATCTGTTGAAGGAACTTTTCGGGGACAGGGTGGAACGAGAAGAGAGCGTCGCGGTTCACGTTCAGCAGCTCGCACTGAGTAGGGTCAGGGCATCCCTGAATGCTGGTCTTGGCTCGTGGCAGAGTTGCGTCCAGGCAAAGCAGCTTGTTCAGCCACTTCTCTACTGAATCACCGACGCCATAACGGATGGGCTCTGCCAGGGTAATCTCACGCAGTTTCCTGCTAACCTGGAACTCTTCCTTGGAAGCCTTTCCAGTAGAGCGGTCAGCGACTTGGGTGTCGCCGTTGCTTCCGTTAGCAGCTCTGGACTGCTCTCTCAGCTGCTTAATCAGCTTCAGCGAGAGCGACCTGCCAGTTCCCTCATAACCGTTGATAGTCGACGCCATGAAAACCAGGTAGGGGCCCATGAGCTTTCGGACCAGAGGGAGAGGAATAGCAGCAGCCTCATCGATGACGAGGAGCTCTGCTTGTCCCAGGACGTGCGCATCCTGAGGTCGGATGTACTGGATGGTCTGGCGGTGCTGCCTGTGAATGTTGACACGGACGATGGCCTTGTTGAAATCGGGGTTTGTGCTCTGAATAATGGAGTAGTCGGCGTGATCCGCATAGCCAAGGGCGTCAAAGCCCTTGAAAATAAACTCAAACAAGGTCTTCAAGTTTTCGGGAGATGGCGAGGTAATGAAGATGTTGCTGTATCCGTACGCGACAGCCGCTGCAACTGCAACACCCAACGCCGCAGACTTTCCTCGACCTCGAGCCGCGGTCAGCGCAACTGTGCTGCGCAGGGTCTTCTCCGCAATAGCCTCGGTGAACGTGAGGAGCGCCTTGGCCTGGTCCACGGTCTTGGCAAGCGAAATCAGTGATCCGACTGGCTCGCGCTCGCGGTTGTCGTCCTTGATCGCCTCCAGTTCGACTTGCTGAGGAGTCCTGGGCTGGTCCAAGTCTGGGGAGGCAGCGCCTTAACGTCCTTTCCACCGGAGATGGGCAAAACGTTCATCTCATCGTCGATGACGAGACAAGAGTCGCAGCTTCCAAGAGACAGAATGAAGCGCTCGTTGAATCGTGCAACGACATCGGCATGCGCTTCGGTTCGGTATCTCGAGTGTACATCCATAGAGAGGTTGTAGAGCTGTCGAAGACTGTTCATGCCCTTCAACAGCATGATGACCAAACCGCCACCCTCAACCGTCTCGATCGTTCGCGCCAAAATGTTAGGAGTAATGGCCTCGAAATCCTGAAGAATGCACAGTCCAAATGTCTGACCCAGGATCTTGTCGGTCTCCTTGTAGTATGTGTATCGGATGTTGTGGAGAGAGACGAAGAGTTCGAAGGCGTCCTCGGAGTTGGCTTCTCGAATGCCTCGCTTGATTTCCTTCTTGATTTTTTCCTCCCGCTTCTTGCGATGACTGATAGTCGCCCAAGTCAGTATACCTGTTTAAGCAGCCGCGTCGCAAGCAATCCTCACCTGGTGAAGCCAAGCAGCTTGTTCTTGTAAGCCCACAGAACCGACTTGTTCTGCTTCATCTCCGTCCTGGTCATCAAGAAGTGCAGGTTCACGATGACATCCTTGGGATGGTCGCCCACCACGACGAAAAAGCTTCTCTTCTTTTCCTGGACGCCATTGCGAATGAGCGAAAAGATTCGCGGATCACTGGGGTAAGTGTCAGTAAGTATTGCTCCTAAGAGACGAGCGACTCGTTTACTCACGCCTCCTTTTGCGGCATCTTGAAAGCGTGGCCGAAGAATCAATGGGCTTCGCAATGTGATGGCGCACTCCAGATGCGATGCCCGTCAAGAAGGTGGGACGCCAAAGCTACAAAAATCCAAAATTTCGGCGGGCCCAGCAATTACTGCCGGGCGGTGAAAACTTAGCGTGCCATCTTGGTGGGGGCCCACACCGGCACACTTCCTCAGCCTCACCGAGCCACACCGGCCGATCAGCTTCACATACAACTTGTCATATCTAGTATGTAGGTATCTACCTATGTTGCATAGGTAGGTATGTACTATAACCGGGCAAAAGAAAGAAAGAAAGAAAGAAAGAAAAAGGGATAGATTTAATTTTACTAACGACAAAGCTTTGCCCTATGTGTACAGTACATATATTAACAAGCTTCTATATCTTACAGGTTGCCTTCAGCAGGCGCAGGCTGGTGGACTGGGCAAACTGGACGCATTCACTCACTGGTGCTGCATTCCCGAACCAACCGTTGCAAGATCCAGATCATGTCTAATGCAAGGATGATTGTTACCTGCGCGAGTCTATGGAACAGTTGAGAAACGCGAAGCGCAATGAATGCCCAGTCCAACCCGAAAATCAGCCACTGCCATGCTAAAGACACCACCAAACAAAATGACAGACCATCAGATGCATGTGAGGACAAATGGAAAGACCCCAGCAGCCTCTCTATCTTGAAACGTCTTGGACATCCCTTATGTCCTATCCAGCTTGCGACGAAGGTTCCTCGTTCGCTTCATCAGCTTCTTATACTTCTTCTTCTTCATCTTGAGCTTTCGTTGTCTCTTAACGCTGATGGCGTGCATGTCCTGTCGGCGGCGCGCATCCTCAAATCGCAGTTGTCGCTGAGCCATGCGTTCCAGGAAGCTTCGAGGTCGGTCATTCTGGATAATGCGTGGGCTGTGGGCCACGATGCGGACCTGTCCATCGACGTCGGTGGACTCCTCGATGGTGAACATGGCCTTGTAGACTCGGTGGTGAGGCGTGTCCTCAGCGGCATCAGCCTCAACGGCCGCACCGTCCATGTCCGTAACAGCCTGGGGTTGGGGCAGCGGGGAGGGCGGAAGGGGAAGAAGTCGCCGGACATGGCGTCGACCTGGAGATACAGGCTGGACTCTGTGCCATCAATGTTCTTGAACTCGAGCTTGTGCATGCCGTCGCTCAATCCATCATCTTGGTGTCCGCCGAGGGTCATCTGAGCCATGGGTCCCTCCAGCTGGTCGATGGTGCTAGACAGGGTCGATGTGGTCTCGGAGATCTTGCTCGATTTTGAACGAGGAGCGAAAATGGAGGCGAAGTGCTCGTCGGACACCGCCCTAGGCATCGTCTCGGTGACAGAGATGGGTCGGTGTAAAGAGAAGAAGCTAGACAGACCAAGGGCTGCTGCAACGTTAGCTATGCTTCGTGGATGGGACCACGGTTAAAACTCACCCGCCTGAGAAATGTGGTGTGTGTTGGGTACGCTGGGGAGGTTGCTGAAGGAGGACGCAGCCTTTGCGATCCATCCTTGTTCTTTCGTTTCCTGCTCTCGCTGCCCGCCTTGCCGTCTCTTCGCGCCGCCGGCGAGGCTGTGACCGACTGGCCAGCGGCTACATCGTTAGCCCCGTTGTCGGATCTCGAGGGCTTGGATGAGGAACATCGTCGCTGGTGTCCACGAACGAAGATCGGGGCGGAGGCTGCGACAGCCTTGGGCGCAGAGGGTGCGAGGCAAGACACCAGGCTGGCCTGGGGCCCCGAAGACACCACGCGCCGCACAGATGAAGGCAACATAGTGTCGCCCGGTGTGCTGACGAGCTGATGGCGTCAGAAAGGGGAGAGGGAGGGAGGAGGGGTTGTTTTGAGGGTCAGGGCGAATCCTGATGATGTCGGAGATGCTCAGTCAAAACCCGGATTTGGCCGCAGGTCGGTAAACGGTGCAAGGCTCGGCAGGCGAGGCGCTAACAGGTGCACGTGCGGCCTCAGGCAGAAACAGGTAGGTATTGCACAATGAGCACCCTTCCACCAGCTTCCTGATTCATGCACGGTGCTTCCCAGACCCGTCTTATTGATGATCTGGCCGAAGTAAACGCAAATAATTAATTAAGACTGTGTTGCTTTCAACTATTCTGCCGTCTTTATTTTGGATTCCCTCTGCATGATTCGCCCTGGGGCTGAGTAAGGTAAGCGCACGCCTCAGATGAGCGAAACACCCTCTGTCACTCCACTTCAAGATAGCACACATGACTCTTGAGCTGGTCACATGTTGCCATGTGAGAGAATGTAATTCACCAGCCACCTCTTGGCCACGTATTTCAAACATAATGTGTCATGGAGACGTCTAGTCTTCTAGAAATAATATTCTTTGAAATAATTGTTGCTGTGAAGGGACCTGCTTTTTGGTATATTGAGACCAATTGGGTACACTCTATGAAACCTCAAAAATTACTCAGAACGCAACTGCCAAGTTCTATGGCAATTCCCTTGACCAAAAGACACTCAGATCTAAGTTCCTCTATCTCAACGGCCCTCTTGAGACTCCGTCTATCGTTTTTTTTTTTATGGCCACAATCATGTTGGCCTCGTCTGCAAAGTGAAACCCAGTGTCATGTATGAATCTAATGAGATTATACAAACAGCTGCGTCATCTCATGAAGAATCTACTGGCTGTTGACCCAGCTCAGGTAGGAGTTCCAGCCAATGGAGATGACATTGGCAAACAAAACACGATGTGGCAGCGGGACGTAGGTAAAGTTGACCATCTGGACAAACGGCCAGATCATCCAGTTGGTCTTGAGCGCAGACCACCAAGTCTTCTCGAGGCGCTGCTTCGCGCTGGCGCCCTCCATCGTGGCCATGCTGCTCAGGAACACGCCGATCATGACGGGTGCGAAGAGACCTTGGTCGCAGGCAACGCGGGCCAGGGTCTCCATGCGCTTGTTCCTGAAGGTGACATTGCGTGCAAGGAATCCGAACCATGTGGTGGCCACGGGGCCGAAGACGACTTGAGGAGCACATTAGCATTAAAGATACAATGGTGGTGAGGGTGCGGGCGCCAGGAGAAACTCACAGCCACCATAGAGGGCCATTCGCCCAGTTCGGGTCAAGTCATGGCTCTTGATGCCCTTCTTCTCAACAAGCTGCTGGGCAGTAATGTCACCCGTCGCAAAAGAACCGCCGTCGTCACGCTCTGTGTCAGGAGCGGACGGGCAGCCAGACGGGCATTGTACCTTTGAGGCAAGTTAGCAATGTCGTATTTTCAGACGGGGCTGTGATGAAGCGGCTGCATCATGACGTACCAGCGAAGGAAGGCAACCATTGTGGCAGCAATTCAGGGACTAGGCACGAATTCAAAATAGAAAAAAAACCCGACTTTTGAGTTGATCTAGTGTCCGAGCGAAATGCTGGAAGGTTGCTTGGAGGAGCCTTGTGGTGACGGCTCGGAACTCAAAAGGATCGCCGTTGCTTATCAAAGAGCGTCGTTGGAACTGAGTTGACCCAAGAGTCGATTAGCTATCAGGTCCGATACCGCGAAGTCCACTAGCTGTAGGTGGTTAAGGGGATGGAGAGAACCAACATTCAAGCAATCACAGTTCGAGAGATGGAAGCAGGAGAAAGAGAAGAAAAATGAAAATTCCGATCAATGAGCGATGATGCTAGCAACAAAACCGCACGCAAATGAACGAGTCAGGCAAGCACAAGAACTGGGAGAAGAAGAAAAAAACTTGATGTTCTGACGGTGAGACTCTAGGGGACAGGAGGCCAGGCTGATGCTGCTGTCTGGCGCTGCCGCTGCCGCTGCTACTGCTGGAACCCCACGAGGGTGGCTGATCCGGTGACCTGGGAAATTTTCTTGGGGTAAATCTCGCTAAAACCATGATCCGGGGTTTTAGTGCACAGGCACCTTACAAGCCTCCCCTGAGAGGGACCCTGTGAAGAAGGCTCTAGTCAATTTGGGGCGCATTCATAGTGAGACTGACTATTACAACCAGGGGTGCTTTATTGAGGTCCCGGATGCAACCATCAACGCTTGCCATGACTGCTACCCTATATTGAGTCACGACTACGCCATGCCGTTCAGTAAATCCCAAGTTGGCGGCCAAATATTCCTGGCGCCTGACGAATCATCTGGCTGCTCTGTCAGGTAGATAACTACTGAGGACAATATGTGACTATGTTGTGGTCAAAAGCACAGCACATACGTCGTCACGTCTCATACGTCTCAACGCCACGTTCTAATCAATGTGAATAAGTTATGCTTGCCATTAAGGTACAACTACCACCTTAAGTAGAACCTACAGGTAAAAACTCCACGTACAATCAACATGCCGTGCTAATGTATGTACAACTATTTTATGGTATGTTCCTCGTAACCTGCGAGAATCTTAATTACCTGGTCATAATCATCACCCCTAAGCCTCCGTCTCAATCCCACCACCTTTGCCCCGTTTATCAAAGACACTGGTAACGCTGCCTTCCACTTGGCTAATTTTGTGCTTCACCCATTTGGCCGTGCGAGGAATCTGCCCGCTGGTTAGTGGCTGCTAACTTAAGGACCAGTCGCATCATCTGGTAGACTCACCTTCCACTGCATGACACCGCGATGCTGCCGATGCAGCGTCTTGTCGCGCTTCTTATAGTCCCGGATCTTGTCGATGGGTCCTTGCTTGTTCTCGGCACTGCCGTCGGGGATGCTGTCGTGACCATCGTCCGAGTCGTCGTCGGACGAATCGCTATCGCTCGACTCTTGCGCATCTACTATGCCCGCCTTCTTTTGCATCTCGTCCTGGTCAAGGTTGTCCCGCGCGGTATCGATAACCTCAACAACATCCCTCAAGTGTTGGTTGCCACTGGCCCAGCCCGAATGGGCACTTCCCTACAACCACCTCGTCAGTATCTGTTCAGATAATCCGCATAACTGTATCAGCTCGGCTTACCATTCCGGCCCAAAATGTGAACTTGAGTTTGAGGGTTCCGATTCTTTCTCCTGCCTCCTCCAAGCAATTGCTCCGAGCCCGCTTGATATCGCCCTTCCAAATGGGCAGTTCAACCTCTTGCTCCTCCTCGTCTGGAATGTCCTTGAGCCAAAGTATGCTAAATCCTCGGACATCATCTCTCAGAGCACTTTTCTCCTTGAATGCTATGGACAGGAGCTGGCGTATCTCTTCTGCACCGCAAGTCGAAGGGTTCGGTCTTTCTTGGTGCGCCAAGTCTTCTTGTCACCTTGCGCGTACATTTTGCCCGAGCTGATGTTTGTTTTCAACTTGAGCTTGGCTGTCTTGAGCTCATCAGGGCAGTCCAGGCAGGTAATTGTAGGCTGGACCTCCAAGGTTCCGAGTTCCCAACCCAAGAGACTGGGGGTGCTTGAAGCTGCACACTGCGCCATACCATGGAGATCCTAATCCTGCCATGGCCAATGCCGCCTGTCAAAGGATAATAACCCATTACCTGCGAGCGCTCCTTGAAGACCTCATGCAAGGGGAAGTGCACCATTCCAAGCAAGGCATCGTCCTCATGGATCCTTGCATCCCGAACAGCAACAAATACCTCGCAGTCTCGCCAATCTCTAATAAATCTTTCGCAGCCTGCGTTGTAGAATGGTTTGGAGTTTTGTGGCTTTGTTCTCGTCTTGAAAGTCTTTCGGTGGTTGATGATGATATTGCAGTACGCGCTTGGAAGCCCATCGCCTGTCTCCTCCTCGTCGCTCGCTTCTGCGTCCTTTTCTGCACTCTGTTTGTTGAGTCGTCCCAGCTCAAGGCCAACAATGTTATGGATTTGCAAACTGAAGATGCCACTGGGATAACCATCTGGAGGTGGTGCCGAAATGATCATGGCGTCCTGCTCCTTCTTCAATTCCTGTGCTCTTTGCTGCTCCAATTCGCTTTCATCCCGCTCGTTACGGCCCTCCTTGATCATCGATTCGCGGAGCTTTCGTTCAGTTAGATTGTTCACCTTTTCGCGTAACTGCTCCATTGAGCGGACCTCAGGGTCGTAAGACTGTTTTTCAAACTGGCATTTTTGCAGACGGGTTTTTGAATAGTAGCCCACACTCCATTCGAGTTTGCCAGGCATGTTATCGCCGGCCTTGAGGGCACGGAAGCCATCGGTTCTGTGCCACATCTTGCCGTTTGAATTTTCATTTTCATGAGTTCCTTCAAGCTGACCTCAATTCGGCCAAGGTCGTCATCGGCAGAGAATCGGTCTGAGTCCCAAAGCTGTACACGAAGCCTTTCATCGATGTCAAGTTCCTCGGGCGTAACTAACAAGAAACATGTCTCGTCCCAACAAGGCTCCATCTCTGCATCCAGGACCCGAGTGCTCCAGAGCACCTTTCCGAACTTTGCCCAGCCCACAGATACATAGGGATCCGACTTGCCTTCTTTGAGGAGCGGCACACCTGAATCTGCGATTTTGAAGTCATAGCCTCGCTTGATGTTGATCATAAGCACACCCTTCGCGTTGGTGTCTTTCTTGAAGTCGTCACCAGCGAGCATGTCTTTGAGGTCCAGTGTGAGACTCTTCGGCGCAACATACTCTGACATGGCTGCGTCAACTGATGACTGCACAAAGTTGCTGATGAAAGGTACGTCCATGATGTTTAAACCGCGTTTGCTGATGGGTGTGCAGCTAAGGCTCACCTTGGGCTGGCCCAGGAATGTCAGAGTGCAGAGTCCAAAGAAAGGAGGGTCAGGAGTCAACTGGAGCCGCATTCTCATTGTCCCAACCAGTCCCTGGAGATCAACCCAAACCGGGACCTTGACACTCCCGAGCAAGTAAAATGCAATGTATAAATGCATGTCTTTTGTCCGCTCTTTAAGAGATTTGGAGCTGGATCGTGTTCGATAGGCAAAGGCCACTTCCATATTGACGAAATCACCTTCCTCCGCTTCCATGCCGTCGGTCACGATTTTTGGGCACCATCAGCTCCAGGGTCACTATCGTTACCGCTCTCTGCATCACTCGTGGTCGGAGATTTTCCTGCTCCTCTCCACGGATAAGGCGACCGTCTTCCGTTACCGAGGATGCAGCAGCGCCTGTAGGTAGCCATCGAACTCCCAAGATGCGAACGGCTTCGCTACCCTGCCCTATGTCATCCACGCTGACCATGCGGATAAACCTAGGAATTGATGCTTGCATAACGTCCTCAAGCATATCGGCAAGACTGGAAAAGAGGTCGGGGTTGATCAACGGCCACACTGCACCGAGGAGAGAGTTAAGCCATGCTGTGGTTTCCGGCTCATGCTTGTCTGCAGCTTCGATGATTTGTTGTCGTTGGGCATCCCAGATTTCATCCTGAAAGACATTGTTGACTTTTGTTGCGATCCACCCTCTCACGCCCTGAACCACGGTGAATATAGCAGCACCACTGGCCGCCACCAACAGAGTCCAAATGGGGATGCCGAGAAAGGTAATGCGTTGGCCGTCCACTCGCAACCATCTGTCGATCGTAAAAGTAGCTGCGATAATGACGACCGTTCCTACCAAGCCTGCTGTAATGCCACGCTGGCTGATGGTGGCAAGATCATCTCGTAACGCGTCAAAGTCAGGAGGAGGAAACTTGTTGGTGAGGAAAGAATGGTCATTTTGCAATTGCTTCTTCTCAACCTGCAGCTGATCATCCGACTTGTTCATGCCGACAATGCCGGTTGAAGAGCGAGTGTTGGGCCCGGAGAGCTCGTCATTGTACTCTATCTCTTTCAGAGCATCGTCGGTAAAGTCGTGAATCTTGACGGGGAGGTGGGTAACGGGGTCGGTGACTTCACGATCAGCTCTTTCCATCTTCCTATTCTTCATCTCCTTGACACGCTTCTTGGGATCCAGGTTGCTCGAGCCAATCTGAGACGTATCGGTGAGAGGCTGGCCATCTTGATCGTATTTGTCGCCATCTTTGCTATCGTTTGTGTCGATGGTGCTGGCATCCTGGTCTTCCGGCGCGAGCTTGGGTGACCGAGACGGTATGTAGCCACTGGCCTCGGTACTAGAAGTGTCGCCAGCCTGGCCGGCAGCGTTTTCCTGTCTCGCAGCCTTCTCACTCCTATACCTGGAGATGGTGGGGATGGGGTGCTTGGCGCTGTAAGGCCGTTCATGGCGACGCTTATCATCTACATCGTCTCTCCCAGACATGTTGGGTGGATTGTGTCGGATGCGGGCATGGGGAAAGGTCACGAGCCAAGAGCGGTGGGATGGATATATGTTTTACGGAAGGGCAACTCGAAGTTTCTGGACAAGATCGGTACTTGCCTGTATCTTGTTTGCCTGGCCGATCTGATTGAATGATCCATGGCTGGCGTGACATGCGGGCCACGTAACCAAGCTCCGGGTCCGCGCTACGTCATAAGTAACGGCGCCGTGGCACGAAGCAATTGGAACTGGGTCCGTCCCCGGCTGATGGACGGGGAAACCGTATAATCTCTGGCACCAAGCAATGGCTATCACGGCATTCGTCTTGGCACCTATAAGCACAATTCTTCTTTCAACGTCATCGAATTCAGTCCACCATCAGCAGCCGCGTCAGAACCGAATACATGATCTACACTTCGCATTGAGAGACGGTCCGGGGTTGCCATTGCATGGCCACACAGGTGCCGTGATTAGCTATTTTCGACACAAGAAGACCACGAGATCCGGCAGGGCAAGGTCAAATGTGGAGTCAATCATATGCACCGTTTTTCTTACCTTACCCATGACACAGCATGACATGGCTAACGGCCCTGTTTTTTGGAGTTGCGCCTCTTGTCAACCCGATGCCCGTCTTACCCTGTACTAGTCTAGTGCATTTCTTTGCCTACCCGTTGATTCAAGATTACCACTTGTAGACTGTTTGTATTGGCGACATGTAGAAGAAAAAGAAGGGAGAAACAAGAAGCGTGATGCAAACAAAATAAAAGAGCAGAGGTTTACGAGTGCTGTTCTTGACGTCAGTATTGGGCCGCGTACCAAATCCACCATGTTGCGCACATGGCTCTTCTTGGTTGGCGATATTGTTACTTCCAGCTTCATTCCACCACAAGACTCCCAAACCTGCCAAAGTAGAGCCCGTCAACCATATTAGCGGCCACAAATAAACCCGAAGTCGATAGCATCGTGTACGCCATATTCCTTGTATCGTTTCCTAGCCACAATCGTCGCTTAATCGGTGGTACGCACATCGTTACTGTTCTGTAATGAAGCGTTCGGTTCGGTTGGAGTTGATATCGGCGTCACACGGTCGGATCGATGCCATATAGGCCGTCGTGACTCCCAAGAATCCTCTCAGATAAATCCATGAATAGACGGTGCCGTATCGAAGCCCTACTAACCCTCCCAACTGGCACGCTCGTAGCTGTCTCGATGTGGTCGAAATAGGATCGATGCGGTAGGTCTGAGCACCATGCCAGGTCCATGCCACAACTCAACAGGAAATAGGCAAGTCCGAGTCAATCGAATGATATGATCGTACGATAGGAAGACAAATATTGTCCAAGGGTCTCCTGGGAGCAAAAGGCTCTTATAACAATGCAATGGCGCACATGAATTCGTCGCTTTCACACCAACTGCAGCCAACCCTCCTGCAGGTGTAGAAATCGTACGATTCCCCACGTACACAGTCTACCATCTGCTTGGGATGCAGAAACGTGCTGGGCAGGGGGAATGGGAGGGCCACGGCTCGGACGATCAACTTCAGCCAACTTATTGTGGGTCTACACTATCTGAAAATGCACTTTCATGCCTACAATTTTGACGACATTGCCTTTGATATCCCATATAGAATTGTAGATGTTATAGACGCAAGTAACGGCACAAAGAACAACACCGCAGAAACCTGTCCCTGAAGCAGATAATTACTGCCCGTGATGAGGCGGGACCTACGAGCGCGCCATACTCACCACGGAAAACAGGAACGAAGCAAGGCAGACGGCTTGTAACTCAGCCGTTCTGCAAGTGCGACACCGGCTCAGCCATACATTGAATCATTGATGCTAGGGCAGGGCGATCAAGCATACCAAGCATCGGGTTGCAGGATGGGACGGACATGGGGCTCGTTGACACAGACAAAGTCTGGGCGCGGTGGTGAGAGGGGTGGTCCCTGAGAGGGCCCCGGATCTTTAGCTGCAGGCTATCAGGAATGATTCCTGCCCGCGTTTCGAAAGTCGGGCTGCTTGTGTCAACTGGCTGCAAGGGGCATCCGCAGTATAGGAAGCCCGGCATTAAACGAGGGATAATGACCAGAACCTGGCAGGTGCGTTGGAGAAGGGTTGACGGGGTTAGACATGTCAAACAAAGAAGGATAGTCTCAGGTTCGCGGGATGCTCGATTGCGACGGGGAGTTTCCCGATGTGGAAGCAATTGCCAAGTTTGGTAGTGGGAACGGGAACACTCAAGAGAGCCGACAAGAGGGAATTGCCAGCGATAGGTGCACGATTGGCTCTATTGGATTTTTGCGTTTTCCACCAGCGTCGCAAGGTACAGATGGCAATTGAGACGGACTCGCTGGTTGAGCCTATTGAAGATGGGGTTCGTCGAAGGCCGGATGAGCTTGGACAAGAGACGATGCTGGTCGGCTTCGGATGAGCCGCCAAGGTCGGGGCTAAGCCACATGGGGGCTGCTGCGACGGCCTGGTCGTGTTACGATCTGACGTTGTGAAACAGCGTGCAGCAAGAGGCTTTTTGGCCTGGTCTAGCTTGGCCCGGCCCTGGCTGGGGCTAGGATGGATGAGCGACCAGGGTGGACTGTCTGTCTTGATCGAGAAAGCGCATGCCCTGGGTTCCCAGTCTCATGAAACCCGGGGCGCACAGAACTTTGGTTGAAAGAACCGCTAGCTCCATCACAGTGCATCGTCACTCTTGGCTGCTGCCGGGGGCTTGCAATTGAATCAAAGGTGAGGATGACAGGAGCAGCAGCAGCAGCAGCAGCAGGTGACAGTGACAGTGACAGTGACGGTCTAAAGGTCACCTGTTAGCACCGTCGCGCAGGGCCCGCAGCCGCCTTGTGTTGGTCCATCCACCTCATGTTGTTAAGCGCCCGGGGCCAGGCCAAGATCCCAATCGGGAGTGGCCATTAATAACCAACCAGTGACTGGCGAGAGAACGCCAGTCGTTCTTGCCGCCCAACATGTAACCAAGTAAATAGTCTCGTTCCGGAAGGGAAAGCAGAATGCAAGAGCGGTCGGTTGAGCATGGAAGGAGCAACCCATGAAGAAGAAGAAAAGACATCCATCTCACCACCCCATCGTCGTCTTTTTCCCTCTTCCAAAACTTCTTTTCCCCTTCTTTCCCCCTCCCATCTCCTCCCACAGCAGCACTTCATCTCACCCCTATCGTGCCGCGACAGGGCCCCGCAACGGTTCGCTTGCTCTACCGTACCGCAACCATACCGGCGAACAGGCCCCTCCCCGGTCACTGTCGAAACGCCAGACAACGGCGCACGCCCAGCCGAACAACGCCTCTCACACTGAACGTCGCAGCTTGACCTCCCCTGCCCCTCTCCTCCACGCCGCCGCCTTCAATCCAGACGACCAACCGCCAGCTTTTCGGTCTTATTCGCAAACAAGTACCAGCAAAACCTATCGTGACACAACCTTGCCACAAGCCCGCTTACGTCTGATCGTTGCTGTCTCGTCTCCTAGTCCTGGCCAGGAAACCCACCCACTTGCTTGCTTGGAGAACAGGGAACAGGGTTGCATGCTCAGGGTCTTGAGGTGTTCGGAAACCCATATGCTTTGTTTTCCATTGGCGCACTACACCACTTCTGCGCTTCCATCCCGTCGATCCTAAACTCGAGAGTCCTCTTTTATCACCCGACCATCCGCCACACATCGTCTTCTTTCTTCTTTGCTCTTTCCCTCTATCCCTCCCAATTCTATCTACTATCGCTAGGCGAGGTACCAGAGCCGGGCTCGTGTTTGCGCGACGCTTTCCTTCCTTGTTCGTCTTCTCTTCAAACCGACTGCTGGCTCAGATCATTCTTTTTCACAACTATTCGCCTTTTTAAATTCTCACGACTCTACCCTCGTAATATCTACGACTCAACGTTTCTTAGTGGCATAAGAACTCGTGTGCGGAACATAGCCGAACTACCTAATACAACACAAGGTTCCAGTCCTGCTAGTCTCCGATTCACGGGGGCGTCGATATACCTCGAGGAACGACACTGGAGAGCGTCGCCATCTCGTGCCTCTAGCCAGCTGTCTTACTACATTGTCGCGGGCCGACATTTAATTGTTATTCGAAAAGTCGGGTCAAGATGGGTGGACAACTTGGCTATGGGGAGCTCCTCGCGAAGCAGTTCACACCTCAGAAGCTGCTCTTTCACTTTCTCTTCTGGGGTTTCCACTGGGGCATCTTTGCCTATGGTTGGTCAGTGAACGATTGATGCATACATCCTAAAATTTCTCTAACTCTCTCTTAGGTGGAAGCAAGCTGCCGATGACCGACTGGCGGGTCTGAACACTCTTCAGTACTCGGTATGGATCTCTCGAGGTGCCGGTCTGGTCCTCAGCGTGGATGGCATGCTCATTCTGCTTCCCGTCTGCCGTACCATCATGCGATTTATTAGGCCCAAACTGCGTTTCCTGCCTCTCGATGAGAACCTTTGGATGCATCGTCAGATTGCCTATGCCCTACTCTTCTATAGTATCTGTCACACCTCAGCCCATTACGTCAACTTCTACAACGTCGAGCAGACTCAGATTCGTCCTGTCAGCGCTCTTCAAATCCACTATGCGCAGGCTGGTGGTATCACTGGACACGTCATGCTTCTGTGCATGCTCCTCATGTACACAACTGCGCACGCGCGTATCCGTCAACAGTCGTTCGAGACCTTCTGGTACACCCACCATCTCTTTATCCCTTTTTTCCTCGCTCTGTACACCCACACTGTCGGCTGCTTCGTCCGTGACACTGCCGAGGGCTTCTCTCCTTTCGCAGGAGACGATTACTGGACCCACTGCATCGGTTACCTGGGCTGGCGATGGGAGCTGTGGACTGGTGGTCTCTATCTCATTGAACGTCTCTGGCGTGAGGTCCGTGCCCGCCGCGAAACCAAGATCACCCGTGTCGTCCGCCACCCTTACGATGTCGTCGAGATTCAGTTCAACAAGCCCTCTTTCAAGTACAAGGCTGGTCAATGGCTCTTCCTTCAGGTGCCCTCGATCTCCAAGTACCAGTGGCACCCCTTTACCATCACCTCTTGCCCATTCGACCCCTACGTCTCTGTTCACGTGCGTCAGGTTGGTGACTTCACCCGCGCTCTCGGTGACGCACTCGGTGCTGGCTCGGCTCAAGCGAAGCTCTACGATGGTGTCGACCCCATGGGCATGTACGAAGTCGCTCTGCAAAACGGCCAGCAGATGCCTGGCCTCCGCATTGATGGACCTTACGGTGCCCCTGCTGAGGATGTTTTTGAGAACGAAATTGCTGTCCTCATCGGTACTGGTATTGGTGTAACTCCTTGGGCTTCTATTCTCAAGAACATCTGGCATTTGCGCAACTCGCCCAACCCTCCTACTCGTCTTCGTCGTGTTGAGTTCATCTGGGTTTGCAAGGACACTGGTTCCTTCGAGTGGTTCCAAACTCTTCTGTCCTCGCTTGAGGAGCAGTCCAACGAGGCTGCCCGTGTCCCCGGCAGCTCTGGAGTTGAATTCCTCAAGATCCACACCTACCTTACACAGAAGCTGGACATGGACACCACCCAGAATATTGTCCTGAACTCTGTTGGTGCTGAGATGGATCCTCTTACGGAGCTCAAGTCACGGACCAACTTTGGCCGCCCTGACTTCAAGCGTCTATTTACTACGATGCGTGATGGTATCCTGGACCGCACATACCTCAACGGTCTCGAGGGTAGCATGAGGACGACAGTCGGTGTCTACTTCTGCGGCCCTTCGGCAGCCGGTACGTTACCTCAAGCATTCCTACGATCCCACTGTTTAATTGCTAACATTTTTTCAGCACGAGATATCAAGAACGCCTGCAAGTCGGCCGACACACGGGAGGTTAACTTCCGTTTCTGGAAGGAGCATTTCTAAGTTGCAAGCGTTGTACAATCTTCGACGTCTTGCAAGCATCACGACCCACAGTCGAGACGTTGGTCTCAAGCACGCACCAAGAAAGATAGAGCACATGACGTTTCAACGTCCATATTACCAAAGAGGCGTATGGGAGCATTCATATAAGTTGCTGATATCTAAGGGCGCATATGGTCATTCAACCATTCCTTATTCTGGGAAGATCATTTTGTTCAGATGAACATGCCACAGCATTGGTATATTGGGTATTTGAGAGAGGAATAGCGGGACATGTATTAGGTATTAGAGGCGAAGAATGACTCTCCATTGGATGTGGCCATGAGCATTCTCTATTCTACAAGAAACACTTTTCAGACTCGCTGTCAGAGTCTTCAAACAAACTTGACCAGAAGAAAGCCCCATGGTGCTTCAGCTCATCTTCATGCTCGCTCTCTCCACTTGTTCCAGAATGGCAAAAATGCAGAAAATACCTAAAACCGTAACCTTAACGGACGAAAGGCGCTAGGTCGTCTGGACCACCCTAGTGGCCGTCTCCTGCGTCGCTGAAGCACATGGTGAGACGGTTGATCCATCCCGTGGGCGGTTGAGCCAGGGGTTGGGACCCAACCTAAAACAAGGGCTTCACTCCGTCTGAGCCTCTGAACAGCAGGGTTCAGGGCGCACGCGCATGTACGAACGACACGCCACCGTTTCTTCTTTTGCAAGCGAGTACGATGTTTAATTCAGCTCATGTATGATTAAGCTTGAATACCGCCCATGTCTGGAAGGTCAAAGTCACGGACGGGGTGGGCGGTTCTGCCGTTGTCGACGGCCCTGGCCCCTTTGGCTACTGGAGATGTGCCATTCTGGGATAACTTGGGTACAAGTACGAAGGCCCGTGTTTAGTGCATCTCGTTGGATTGCAATTTACTTGATGATGGAAGCCAAAGCTCGAAAAACCTGTAGCAGCGTCGCAAAAGCGGTGGTGGGCGGAAATGCCTGCACCATACAATCAAACCATCCACTTATTCAAACCTGCACTCCAGGACCCAGCACATGAATGTGCAAAAAGAAAAGAGAAGGAAAAGAGAAAGGAAGAAACAAAAACTCCAGACACTCGTTTTGCATGTCCCGTCTATATATCCGTCCGTTACCAAAGGCTATACTCTCCATACCTCCGAATACCACCCTTGCTGAATTTGCTTCCCTACGACGAATACAACGCTTGGCAAAAGGCGCTTCCTCGATCCCAAGCTCTTCCCTCGTAGCCCTTTTCTATGTAAATTCAGCGATGATATGGGTAGCATAACCTTCTTTCCTCCTTCGCAAAGACCGCCTCGCCTTTTAAACCAGATAACGCCGGGCTTGTTCTATCGCCGAGACACCAAAGAAAAATCCCACGCACATAGCCGGTGCTGAAATGCTGCGTTTTCGTATCATCATCGCCATCGCTTTCGCAACCGAATTACGGTGCGTGGCTGGAAAGAAATAAAAGGGGCTGATAGGTGTATATACAGTTATCCGCCTCTTCCTGGTGCTTCCAGCTCGAGGTTCAACCTCATCCCGATCGTGATAGTTGGTTCTCGTCCTGGAGCTTGTTGACATTGGCCTCCGTCAACGAGTCACCACCCTTTTGTTCTTGGAACGAATTGCTCCGGAAGGAGCTAGGGCCTCCAGCGGCATCAATCAATTTCGTCTCTTGTAGCATACTCGCCCATTCCTCCTCGCCTTCTGCCCTCTGAACAGTCAACGCAAGTTCTGGACCTTGCGGCATGTCGAAAGGTGACGGTTCATGCTGTCCATTGGTAGTCAACGGCCGAGGTGTGACTGGGCTGTTATGTAGCTCGTCCATGTCACGATCGGCGACCGGATCATCTTCCTCTATACCAACATGTGGAATGTCTGCGTTGTCGCAACTCTCACTCAAGTCTGAACAATCTGAGGTCGAATGTTCGCTTCGAGGTTTTACAGTCAGGTTCCCGTTCCTGTTCGTGCACCATCTTACCAGCATCTTCTCCAAAATGGACATCGTCACAGGCTTGGCCAGATAATCATCCATGCCTGCTTTGGTGCACTTCTCTCTATCGCCCTGAATCGCCGAGGCAGTCATTGCCACAATAGGCACATCACGAATGAAATTTTTGTAAGGAAGATGGTGTCGTAGAAGGTGAGTGCACTTGTAACCGTCGATAACAGGCATTTGTACGTCCATCAGAATAATGTCGGGTTTTCTGCGCTGCCCTTCGAGGCACTGACAATGTGTTCAAGAGCCTCTTTCCCATTCCAAGCTGCGGTTACTTCGAAGCCTAGCTTGCTGATGGTTTTCGTGGCTATTTTCTGGTTGATTGGACTGTAACATATTAGCCTCTAGTTCTACAGAGACAAGGACCAAACTTACTTGTCCTCGACCACGAGCACATGGAACTTGGCCCGCTCTGCCTTCGGTAGCTCTGCCTCAATATTGGGGGCTTCGTACCGAACCACGATGCCTGAGCATGCCTGATGGTGCAGTTTCGGATGCCACCGACGAATTGGTCACATTCTCGTGTTCTGAGCTGTTGCACGACAGGCTGAGGTCGGAATGCAATCTATCAGGGATGGCACCTGCCTGCACGAGGCTCGGTTCTTGACCACCATGCGGCTTGTTGAATGTAATCCAAAAAGTGACAATGGTTCCGCTGCCAACGTTTGATTCCAGAGTGATGCGGCCGTGCATAAGATCCAACAAGTTTTTGCAGATTGTAAGGCCAAGTCCAGTACCACCAAATCGACGAGCCGTCGACGCGTCTCCTTGACTGAAAGGCTGGAAAAGCCTCTTTCGCACATCTTCTTGAATGCCAATTCCAGTATCTTCGACGGCAAATCTAACCTCAATCGAATCCGCTGTTTCCTTCTCTTTGACTGCAGAAAACCTAACATAACCGTGGTTCGTGAACTTGATACTGTTAGTTAGGAGATTTGTAATGATCTGTCGCACACGACCAGGATCTCCCATGACTACCAAATCTTTCTCGATATCATCTCCAATGTCCGATCGGAAATCCAAGTTCTTCCGCGTAACCGCAAATTGCAGCATTCTGACGACATCCTTAACGACGACAGTAAGAGAGAATTGAACCTCCTCAATATCCAAGCGACCGGATTCGACTTTGGAAAAGTCAAGAATGTCATTGATCACGGTAAGGAGAGACGAAGCCGAGGTTTGAATGTTGTCCACGTATTCTCGCTGCTCTTCATCCAAATCCATTCCACCCAGCAGATCGGCCATACCAATAACGCCGGTGATTGGTGTTCGAATCTCGTGAGACATGTTGGCAAGGAATTGACTCTTGAGTCGATTGGCCTCCTTGGCAGCTGCTTCGTTTGCAATGGCCTTGCGCTTCTCTTTGGACTGTTTTTGTAAAGCTTCTCCTTTGGCCTTCAGTTCGGTGATATCCATGATGACTCAATCACACCTTCGATGCAGATCTCTGTGGTTGTTTTCCCATGCTGGACCTTCTTTCCATGCATGGGTAGATATCGTGTTCGGCACCAACGATTACCTTGGATAGATTAGCACCTGCTTGGTAGCATTTTTACGCCCGTGACAGCATTCAACTTACCTATTCCGTGTTCCACGACATCGTCGGAGACTCTTCCTTCGAAGATATCGTCAACTGGCTGAAGCCAATCAGGGCACTCATCATTTGTTGTATTTTCTGTCAGGCGGTTGAAGACGGTGGTCATGTTCTCGCCGATATACCACCTATTCCCATCTTGATTATCTTCCCAGGTGTTATTCCAGATCAGAGCTCCTTCAAGCATGCTGATTCGCCTCCTCGAGTCAACGGTGAAGATTGTCACGTGTGAGTGACCGAGAACACTGAGAAGTTGCTGGCGGGTACGCTTGGCAGTCAGCTTGGCCTCAATACCTTCATTTACGTCGGTACAAGTTCCTGGACGGCCTAGAGTTAGAGCAGAACATAAAATACCACACAAACAACTTACCAAACCACTTTTCAATGGCACCAGTTTCCTTGTTGCGAATGGCAAGAGCACGTCCCAAAACCATCTCCATTCACCGTCTTTGCTGCGACATCTATACTCAACTGAGTAAGGCTCTCCTGTCTTGAGGGAGTGATTCCAACGCGCAATAGACTCGGGCAGGTCGTCTGGGTGGAAGGGATTCTGCCAATTCTCTCCTAAAGAGTTGTTAGGTGAAAGGCCGGTATAAGTGTACCATCGCGTGTTAAAAAATCGTGCAGCCCGTCGGGAGTCGCCGTCCATACAAATTGAGGCATGGTATCACAAATGAGCTTGAAACGCTCCTCATCACGTTCTTTGATTTGGTTGATTTCCTTTCTCATCACCGTCACGTCTCGACCTGTGACCACGCCGGCCAGAAATTCTCCAGTAGTGTCGTCTCGAATCGCCTCGCCCAAGACATCATAAATAATCTTCTTGCCCTGGTCATCGTACATGCCGACGCGAATGCTCGTGAACGGGGTCTCTGTCTTGATCAGCTGTGTTATCGGATATTCAGAGACTTCTAGTCGTCGAGAGAAATCCTCCTTCCAAAGCTGCCATCTCTCAATGAGGTCGAAGCCATCGAGTGACGAGTCAATAGTGACATTCTTCAGCAGGTTTCGGGCAGCCTTGTTCGGCACGCTGACACTTCCGTCCTTCCACATGGCCATAATCGGCATTTCGGTGTTGTCGAGTAATGCATCCTTCATCAGAATCATTTTCTGCAACAGCGAGGGTGTACTAGAGTAAGCCGCAACGGATGGGGGCCCATGGGTGGAAAGGGACTCGATGACATCGTAACGACACCGGGACTATAGAAAGACGGCGAGCCTGAGTCCCGGCTAGAGGCAACGGATGAGGCAGTCGAGCTACTGATGGTTTTACGATCTGCAGCTTCGAGATTGCTGGGTCTGGGGATGGACCTTCTGGAGGTCTGTGGTGGGGTAGACTGAGTGCTGGTAAATGTAAGCGTGAAGAAGTGTTGGTGTTCGTCAAGCTCCCAGATGGTGATGATCATTTTCGCATATAGTTGGTGGTTCGGTTCTTTGGTTTTGTGACGCCCCTCAAATGATGCCTTGCTAATGTCTTTACGAGAAATAACCACCTCCACGACAGCGTCTTGAGTTAGACGAGCTGGGGAGTGGCGCGGGTGTGTCGGTGGTATGGGAAGGTTTCTACCGGTCGGGGTAGCGTCGCCGCCATCTGGTGATGGCTGAAGGAGTCCACGGCAGAAGGTCGCAGCCTTATATCGTCCAGAAGGGTATCAAGAAAGACCTCCCACGTTACCCAAACGGGACGTCCATCCTGCAGCATGTCGATTCCAACCTGGGACAAAGACTGACCACGCAGTTCGTCGAGGGTATCGATCTTATCGCCATTCATATCTACCTCCGGTGCAATTATCCCCAGCATCCTCCCCACGGCTTCATTGGCCATTACCACCGTTTTCAGGTTGTTCAGGACAATGGTAGGCACAGGGAGATACTGCAGGGCGGAGAAGGCGAGCTGGCCCGGCGAGATGGTAGGCATTGCAAGGCGGAAGGGGCTCTGTGACGGAGACCGAGAGCCACCCTTGGGGGTTGAGCTGATCGCGAAAGAAGCGACCGCCGCCGAGGGAGAGAGGGCTCGCATCCGGAGGAACGTGATCGACGGCGGTCAGCTTGGGCGGCGCCGAGAGTACCGACGGCTCGGAAGCGGAAGACTCGAATTTCGCAAAGGACTTTCGGGAAAGTCCCCATGTCCATTTCCATCTGGCAAAGCATCTTGAGCAGCGTTGAGTGGCCTAAAAGCGCGAGAACGACTGCTAGCACGAGGCTGTTCGGGAATAGCATGTCGGTTGGGCGTCACATGGAGAGACGAGGGATGACGGGGCCCGTCGATGAACCGACAACAGCCAGGCGCAGGATGCAGCCCTGGCAGTGCAATGGTGAGTCGGGGGCGGATCCGAGACGAGGGCGAGGCGAGGGGATGAAGGAGTGAGTAAAGAAATGAAGAGCGTCGAAGGAGGGGAGAGGTAAGAGGTAAGAGACCTAGTCAGACTCGGGATTATCGATTTGACGGGAGGTGAACCATGGCGCGGGGCCTAGACGCATCGATTCTCTTGTCGTCTCCGCAACACCAGCAGGTGTGGGTGCTGTAGTAGGTGTAGATCGGTACTCCGGCTCCACCAGTTTGACTTTTGAAGATCGAGTACTGTGGTACCGTACCAGCCCGACAAGAAGCACTATTAAAAGAGGCCTCGCGGTCGTAAGCAGCGCAGCGGTCCTTGGTGGGGAGCCTAGATAATGGACGCGGGGAGGGAGGACGAGGACGAGGACGAGGACGAAGACCAGCCGGTAGAATCGGCGATGGCAATGATGATGATGTCTCGGACAATGTCCGCCCACGCTGTAGGGGTTTCGAGAAGCTCGAGAGATATTACGAGCGGCGCAGCGTGTGTAGGTTGGGGACTGGGACCCTGAAAAATAACTACTGGAACTTGGAGCTGGGAGGCCTAGCCAAGGAGCGGGGACCAGGGAAAGGGGAGGGGTGTGAGGGTGTGGTGAGAATCTTTTGTCGTTGTAGCGTCTGTGTATGTCTTGGTTCTTGTCTTGTCCTGACTTTGTCTTGGGTCGTGGGTTCTGGTCCTGGTCTGTCTTTGGAAAGGATAGACGTTTGCAAGGATAACCCAGGGCCCGCAGTGGTGGACGGAGGAGGGGTGGTCTGGCGAGAGCTCGTCTGTTTCTTTTGGGCTTTTGTTTTCTTTCCGAACGGAAGACGGCGACGGCGTAACTGCCTGTACAAAAGGCTGCAGGGCAGAGTCAAGGAAACAAGGTGCGGCGTCTGCTCGTGGGCTGAACTGTAGAGACGGATGGCCGCAAACGAACGATGGGAAATGGGGAAAAGATGACAAGGAAAAGTGAATTTAAGTGGATTTGCTGTGATGCAGAAAGTTTGTCCATGTACCTGCAAGTACAGAAAGGTGACGAGCCATTGGCTAGCAGATGCAGCGGAGTACGTACCTACCTTACCTCTACTGCATTAGTGTAGCACTGGTGTGCTTGTACCGTGGTACATTAGTACCTTGCGTTGCCAGTCAGTTAGGTATCATTGCCTCAAGATGACGGGCAATCCTCGTATTGTTGGCTTTTGGCTGCTGAATGTGAAGCTACTAGTCCCTCAAAAATTGCACTTTATTTATTTAATGTTCTTTTGGTTCCCATTGAATTGGATTCCCTGTGCTAAAGACAGAGCGTCGGGCGTGCGGAACATTATTTTGGTACAAGTGAAGCGACAGCGACGGAATTGTTTCTCCAAGGCGCCGGCACGTAGTCCGTCCAAAACAGGGGGCAGCATGCAAGTGCTAATCAAGACCCTGTAGCACTAAGGCACTGCGCTGTCCCATACAGCATTGATGATTTGTGATACAAACCCAGAATGCGTAATCAGGCATTACCTCCGAATTCTCCATGCAACGGAGCAAATGTCTACACGGCAATTGGCAGAGACGATGAGGCTTGCGAGGCTGCTTCTTTCATGCAAACAAGCGCGCAGCCTACGTGCTCAGGCTTGAGCCAAACGCTACGGCCTGGCAATGCACACCTGCCCCTTAGCGGACACCACAGCCGCAACCGCTATCGCTGCCGCGGTTCGTCCACCATCAATCAACAGCTGCCTCACCTTACCTCGCCTCGCCTCGCCTTACCTTACCTTCCCTTACCTTACCTTGCAGCATGTACCTACTACAGGCTACATCTACTTTCGCATGTTTTTTTCGGCAGAGGAATGCCAAGTCCACCCGGTGGGGACTTGTGCGCCCAATTCCCAATCACACACGACTTCAGCCCCTCCAGTCTCCCAGGGGTCTCCAGGTCTAGATCGTGTCTGTTGGAGAGAGAGCCGATCATTCCATAAATCTACGATGGGCACTTACGAGGCCGCTTTTGGCCGTCACCGCGATGAGCGTCGGCAGCTTCTTGCAGCGGCAGCAGCTCCTGTGTGCTGGCTGTACAGTGCCGTGCCCCACACGACTCGCGTGTCCCCCTCGCTTGGGTCGTAGCGCTGACCAACAAACCAAACCAAACCCCTAACTACCTTAACCTTGTCATGCTGTGTCGTAAGGCAGCGGTCAAGATGAACAAACGTTGACGATGAACCACTGCTCATTGTTGATCCCGGCTTACCACGTTGTTCCATATTGCTAGGACAGATATTTGCCATGTCAGTTCTTACTACCACTGACCCAAGCAGACAAAGGGGGAAAGAAAGCAAGAAAGAAAGAAAAGAAAGAAAAAGAGCAAGGAAGAGACCTTAGAGTCCCGATCTAACTGACGCAACAGCACCGAATCTTTCCTCCCTCCGTCCATACCTGGACATGCTACCTACACATCCCACACAACACGTGCAGCTGCTACGCTGAACACAATCTCTTCCACGGACCAGGTTCAGCGCGGGAGATCAACCATTTCCCCGCTCACGAGAGACATTTCTTTTTTTTTTTACTTTTTGTTGGTCCCTTCACTACCAAGTTTTTGTGAAACGGGCCGCAGCTGTGAGTACCTTGTTTGAGGCACATTGTTTGTTTTTATGGGGTTGCGGATGTGCTCGTCGAGAGCGTCCTCGCTAATGCACCTGGCAGAGAGCTGCGCTCAAGATCACTGGCGCAGGCGTCCTGGAGATGTTTCTTTGGAATAATTGTATTTCTCTCTATCTCTTTTCCCTCTCTCTTTCTTGCTCTTACTACTGTATATCTTGTTTTGCTTTATCTTATTTTATTCTACATTTCTGTTGTTGTACTGTAAAACTCACCCACGACTTGTCACAAAGATCAGCCCTCCTCAACCCTTGCCAGTTCACGGCATGGCTAAACTCGGATTCGCCCATCACCCATGACGCAGGATCGGATTGTCACAATTCCGATCTTCTGCATGCGCCTAACCCAACACCAAATGACCCTGCCAGGTTAAAGCCGTTCGCTTGGCAATTCAATTCACTTGCCCGCCCTGCTCCGTTTCATCCACTGCACGCCGGGAAGCTGTCGTCGTCTCACGCGCATGGTAGGTTTGGCGCCGCCATCCAATCAACCTAACCAAAGCCGTCTTGCGCCTGGCCTAGCAGAGCTGCTGTCAACACTCGTTGATGATCATTTCTCCTTTGCTACGGAACATGGCAGTACTTCCCTGTACCTCTGAGCCAGAGCACCCCAGGCTAAAGGGGCGTGTGTTTGCTAGCCGACCCACTAGCTTTTCGCCGATCACGTCCAGATTCGATCGGCGCCAGACCCGAAGCCCCTAAAGCTGCCTCCCTCGACGTCATTCTTCATGAAACCCATGCAGTAGGGGAGCCCTTGGTCCCTTCAGGGACCCGCCCCCAAAACCCACGATGACGATGCTCTCCCTTTGATGTGGTTTGCCTTTCCTGGTAGCATCGGCACGATGAAGTCATTTTGCGCATGACCAAAAAGCAGGGTCCTGTCTTAGCGCAAGCACCAGTTCGTCATCCTCCTCAACTCCACCTGCAGGGTCCGCCTTACTACAGTATCATCGTGAACTGTCCTTCATCAATCCGCATGTCGAACACGTCCACCATACCCGCTCCATCTCCGTTCCGCAAAACCTGCAGAACCACGTCTGCGGTCGGGGTGGTGCAGCCTTCTTTGCTGCCACTGCCTTGGAAGTCTGGGACGGCTTACGTTCGTTCCCCGTCAAGTCGATCGTTGTTGACGATGACTGCGTTGCCGCCGACGCTCCTGGCCGTGAGCTTCTTGGGGGCACTTTAGGTGGCAGGTCGGGTTTCTCCGTGCCACAGGCATCACAAGAAAGAAAGTTGGACGGATTGTGTAGGGTACAAGTCGCACAAACCCACATGCCTGACTCGACGTCTTGACCGCTTTCTGTGGCGCTGGCTATGCCATCATTGCCCTTTGCTTCAGGCTTGCTTGGACCAGCTTCTGTTGCCATCACGGATCCTCCTCCATTGCCGGTTGGATTCTCCGCAGACGGAGGGATGTACGATTCCCGTACTTGGCTTGCTCGTCTTTCTGGACCAGCTCCCATAAGGCTTGAGCGATGGCGGCCTCGTTGGCCTCATCTTCTTCGGCCTGTGTTCGGAAGCCGTTGCGCGTTGCCGCATCGGCAATATTTCGAATTTCCGCATCACTAAGCTTGTCCGTAGCACACCCTCTGAGTGTGCTCTTCCGTCGCTCGACGGCGTTTACGATGACTTGTCGGATATCCTGGCCAGGCCGAGGAGCGGCCCTGCCCAGGCGCCGACCTGGCCCTGCCCTGGTTGACGTTGTACGCCGCTTCTCTGCTGCTTCGCGTGCAAGTCGATTTACCTCACGAACCGGCATCCTGCGCCCTCCCAACCGTTGGCCTTCGGACAGGAATCCCTCGCCAGTGTAGCCTTTGATGATGAGGCCCTGGTGCTCGTCTCGGAGCTGGTCCCATAGCGCGTGAAACTTACTGTCATGAGGGCCATGAACGATGTGGGCAAGCTCATGTAACATTGTGTCGATCACATTCTCGATGGGCATGAACTGATTGCGGTCCGACGGATATCTCAGTCGGAGGCATATCTTCATACCCTTATTTACATTTAAGCCTGCACATATTAGTGACTGTCCAACTAATCGACACTGATTCTAAGATTCGGGCTTCAAAGTCATACCAAGCAAGTTGGTTTGGTTAGGATAAAATTCCGCGAGCTCATTGACCCTCCATCCTCTGGCACGCATGATTGGCTTCACTAATGAAGCCACCTTTTTCAAGGTATGCAAGGCCTCGCTCGCGCGAGCAAAGTGCGCGAGGTGCACATATGATGAAACCAGTGCGTCTTGCTCCATCATCGTGGGCAAACACAACGTGTTCTAAGCTGAAGAAACGGAAAAAGGGGTATATCCGCCGCGTTAACTAGTAGTCGCCAATAGCCGTCTTCGCGTCCTGCATGTAACACACGGCTTCAATCATCTAGTAAAGAGCGGACAAGAGTTCATTTTCAAGACTTTGAGAGGTAAGGATGTTGACGTAGCAAATGCTGCCTAGCTAGGTGGCAGGACCATCTGACGAACTTGGCGTGGCGGATTGTGAGTTAGGCAATCATGATCAGCTAAGGAAGCATTTGGTGGCTCGAATTTTCGAGAAAGCGTCGATGACTAAGCTCCCATCACCGTGAACCATTTAGCCGATACTGCTCAATGGGTGTAAGTCATTCCTTCATTTCAAGGCCTGGGTCTTAACAGATGCCATGCTGAAGCACGGTAAGACATGGGGAAATGCGCCATGTTTCAACAGAAGCACATCATGTGATCAATTAACTAGAAGTGATTCATATAGCGTCTTATGATTCATTATTCATCACAATTTTGTTGCAACGCATCGAAGTCTCACATACGAGATCATATGCCCTCCGCTAGGATTCTTGCACACCTCCCCGAGGACGTCAGCGGCTTCCTTGACTACGTCTTCCCTTTCGTTCTCGTCTGGCACAGCATCCAGAAACTGCCGTCCCATCAACCTCACCCAGCCCTCGACGCCGCCTTTGTCCGCCGTCGTGGGCCGCCACTCCCGCTCTACGCGGTCCACACGAAACCCAGCGCTCTCCAGCTCTGAACTAAGCCAGGTCTCGTCTGGGAAGAACCATGGATCAGCAGCTTTGGCAGCATCGAGGCCGATGCGTCGGGCCGTCGCCATGAGCAACGCAGTGCGCATCTCTGCAACGTTGCCCAGCCCACCCATCTCAAGTGCGAAGGTTCCGCCGGGCCGTAGCGCGGCATGTGCGGCTGTGAAGAACGGCGTGCGCGAGGATGGCTCACGGAGGATCCAATGCAGGGCAGCGTTGGAGAAGAGTTTGGTATAAGTGCCTTGCTGAAGAGAGGCATTCGCCGCCATTTGGGTGGCATCAATCACTAACACAGCCAGTGTAAGCCACCTGTTTTCCGTGAACTATAATTGGATCAGGTAACCTGCTCACCCTCAAAGGTACAGTTGGTAGCTTCTTTGCAGAGATCCTTTGCGGACTGAATCATCGAGGCAGAACTATCTATGCCATGTAGAGATCCATTTCCTTGGCTAAGAATCTTGGAGAACTCGAGGTCCAAAATACCATCTGAGTAGTGACATTAGCACCCATGGTAACATGTGCAGACAATCACTCACCACCACAGCCTATGTCTAACAGCACATCATCTTTGTTGAGGTCCAGCCATTGTACGACCTTCCCTGCCAACTTGGGCACGAAAGAAGCAGAGTGCTGGTAGTCCTGATGGCAATCATATAAAGTCAGATGTCTGGAGCATATACAAAGGCTGGAAGTGGGGTTTCTGTATTACCGATGAACTCCAGTTGTCTTTTGGTTGTGCCATTGCGAACAAAGTCAATCACAAAATCCTCACACAGCAGGCATAAATGTTTGTTTTAAATAAAAGATGGCATTTGGCAGGACTCGAAGTATTTATGTGTTGGGCTCTATGGACAGTTACAGCGGCATGTTGGTGCTGTATGGAGCAGACGACAGGATCATGGTGCCGATATCGGAGACACCGGCTGTTGCTCTTATAGCTTTCTTCAATTGCCATGCCTACAAGCTGCGTTCGGTTATATCACTCCATAGCTACAGATTGAAGAGCACAAGTCTTATAATTTGAGGAACTATTATGTTATATGTCTGCAATTATTTCAGATGATATTAAGTTTAATCAAGCTCCAGGAGCTTGAACTTGTCATCACCCAAAGCATCCTCAATTCTCTTCATAACTGCTAGGACTTTTTCTTCTTCCAGGCGTCTGCCAACGACCTGAACGCCGACTGGAAGTCCGTGCATTGCTGTACCATCGTACAGCTTGTACGCGCCCTGAGCCACCCCATTCAACTTCCTGATGTTGAAGTTGGCAGGCAACGAATCCCGGGCCTTGTCTACATGAGTGACAGGTAGTACTCCGGCAGTGTAATCAATCTGTTTCTTTGTGAGCTATGTGACTTAGGGGTGAGATATTAGTGACTTACCAAGTTGAAGAGGAAGGTATAACCGCAGCTGCTGACTGCGTCGTGCATTCCGCCATGTGGCACAGCTGGCGTGGCATTTGGCGGAGTAAGAAGGAAGTCAACTCCGGCTTGGTTCCACCAGTCAAACCACTTTCGCTTGTATGATTCACGCTGAGCAACCAGGCCCCATGCTTCGGTCGCGGTTTTGGGATGGAAGTCTCGAAGTAGACCAGCCCAAACATCATCTCTTCGCACATACTTGACCCAGAGGTAGTACAGGTATTTGATGGGTTTGGGTAGCTTCATGTAAAATCTCATTTGCCTGGCTCCACGATCATTTGTCTCACTCCATCGGAAGAAGTGCTTAACCCAATCCAAACCGTCGTTGTTCAGCAGTTTGGAGGCAATCTGGAGTCCTTCGTAAGGCGAGGAGGATCGATCTCAACAATCTCATGACCGGCCTTGCGAAGTGCGTCCTCGACTATTTCCAGGGCCCTTCTACACGCAGGACTGGGGTCAACCACTCCATCTGTGCGCATCATGCCGACCTTCAGCGATGGCTTTTCGAGGTATTCCTTCTCAATATCTGCTCGCCACTCCAATGGATGGCAGGAAAAGTCGTACTTCCACGGCTGCATCTGGATGACAGAGCGCGTGAAGTAGGTCAAGTCATTAAGAGTCCGCGTCATGGGGCTAAAGACAGATTGAACACCCTCCTGTCCAGGCATACTGGTCTGGATTCCTGTCTTCGGCCATCGCCCAATGGAGCATCGCAACGAGTAAATTCCCGAAAAGTGCGCAGGGACACGGACGCTGCCAGCAACGTCACTGCCAATTCCAATACGTCCGCCAAGGGCCAGCAGAGCAGCCTCACCTCCTGTCGAACCTCCGGGGAGTACTTGGGGTTGTAAGGGTTGGTGCTCTGGCCCCAGAGATCGTTTGTGGACTCAAAGCTGAGGAGTGTAATGGGTATGTTCGTCTTGACGTAAGGCACCGCACCAGCATCCTTCAGAAGCTTCACCATGGGCCCGTCACGTAGAGGTGCATTTCCCACATTCCGGCTGTAACCGACTGAGGTATCGTAGCCCCCAACTTCTATCGTGTCTTTCAAACTGACGGGGATTCCAGCTAGGGAGCCTTTGAGGTTCACGGATCCATCCTTGACCCACTCTTCAGCGGATGGGATCATAATCTCCGTTAAGCAATTTGTCCTCTCATGGGCTTTAACAGCCACTTTGCCGTACGCTTGAAGTACCTCTGATGCCTTGCTTGGGTCTTTGTGAACATCCTGGACAAGCTCCTGGATAGGCTTGTTGATGATTTCACGATCTATAACACTGAAAGGAGCGTGATAAGCCGTCAAGGCTTTGAGGCGACAGGCTCGCTCATCTTGTTTGAACCGACTATCATAGTATTAGCGTCTAAGTGCAATAGAGAGGAGCAATAGTATGGGAGCATACACGTCTCGGCGGTGATTTAAATAGTCCAACAGAAACATTATGTAAATGGTTTAAACAGGACAACAGCTTATTTCTCAAAACATGAACCAGCGCTTGAGAGAGCAGGGCTGGGTTGACGTGCAAACGTGATGCTGTTAGGAGAGGAGTAAGTTGTTGACCGAAGCCGCGGAGGTGATGACAAGAGCCGGAACGGGAAGCGTCCACGGCTCGGCAAGACACAGACGGGCAAGTCTACAGGAAAGTTTGGGTGGGGTCACCGGTTGCTTTTCCGAGAACAGCTTCGATGATAAAAGAAGAGTTAAGATAGAGATGTGCCAAGTTGAGAAGACGATACATTGACCGAGTCCATCACGTGCCGGTTATCTGCGACAGATGGCTGGGAGGCATGCCGGTGCCCGGACCGCGGATAAGCGGCGAGATCCTTCCAGGTGACGAGGCAAGGGAGATAAGCAAGGTTGGAGTTTCAGCGAGAGAGACGCGGCTATTGCAGGGCCCCAGAGCCTTGAAATGCAGCAGCTGGACCTGGAATGGCTAGCGGGCCATGCTAGAGCTGGAGTTAGTGTGCGGGGAAGCTGGGGTAAGGAGTCTGAGAGCGAGCGGCTGTGCAAGCGTGACACGGCGGTGGTACTCCTGGGCTCTAACGGTAGAGAGACAGGTGAAAGGTGGATTGGAAAACGACTTATGCGTGTTATTTGATGCATGATTCGAGTCGAAGACGAACTATTGCGTGCCTAGAGCTGCTGCAGCAAAGATCTAATGTCACGGTTTCTGCCCACCTCTAGTAGGCCCATGGTCATACCCTGTTATACATGAGTTGGTAGCTACCTACCTAGGCAGTAACGTTAGAGGGGCGCTCGAGGGGCTTCTGTCAAGGACAAAAGCTTGTTCGTCAGTTGTCCATACTTGGGTACTTTGGCTCAATAGAAGAGAGTTTATACTCTTTACTAGAGAGCATACAGAAAAGCCGACTATAGTTTCTATAGTTTCCGGACTTGGTACCTAGTCAAGCTACAATGGTCTTCTTCTGTAATACGAACGGAGTTCCTAAAATCAAGACAAAAAGCTAGAACCTTGAACATTCCGAAATGAATAACCACGTTATGTTGAATCCCACTTATAGATCAGTAAGTAAATTGAGACATGGCTGCATTGATGCGCTCAAGCAGGTCAGGACCGGAGCCACCAGACTCCGGCTCGAGGTACGCAGCCATATAAAAAAATGGTAGCTTTGTCGACATGAAGTCTCTTGACTAAAAAAAAAAATTAACAATTTGAAAAAGAAAAGAAAGAAAGAAAAACATACAAGGTACACCGCAATCCCTCTTTCTGGCAATTCAAAAGAGTCGCATTGCTATCATTGCACAGCACCTGTAAATTATGAACATGGACACTTTCTAAATGAGGATTTACGGTTTGCCTTTTCCGAGTGGCTCGTGCACCTTCCACTAATGCTCGCCCCCACAAACGGCAGTCGGTCGCCGGGAATTGTGGGGCAAGGGAAAAGGGCTTCTTCTCCACCAAGGAAAGAAGAATGTTCTGATATCGTCATCCGAGGCACATGCACACGCAGCTCCCCAGACCAGCTCTGTCCCGTAGCCAACGGCCTCGTGCCATCAGAGACGCGCCATGTCTGCCGACGACCAACAGTTCCTGGATGTGGTGAGTCTACCGTCTACCTCGCGCCGTTGTTATGTTTCATGCGAGCTAACCTTAGTCACCGGCAGCTCTCGAGCATACCCGTCCACCTCCAACGCTACTCGAACGATATCGCCGACTTCATCGACCATAACGTGGACCGAGCTGCTCATATCGTTCGCGAGACCCTCTCAACGGTGCCATGGATTCCTGACTCCATACGGCCGACACCCCCTCGAGGCCACCCGTGACCATAATCGCCGCCTCGCGGCTCGACCAGATTCAGGGATGGGTCGCCAAGCACAAGGTCCTGACGGGCGTCATCGTAGTGGTATGCGGTACTGTTGCCTACAAGGGCTATCAGCGCAGTCGCTCTCTTCGTAAGACGAGACGGGCCAAGCGAGCAAGGAACGGCGGACGCACTGAAGTCGTTGTCATCGCTGGTTCCCCAACCTTGCCCCTGACCAAGTCATTGTCTTTGGATATGCAGAGGCGAGGCTTCATAGTCTACATCGTCTGTAACGCCACTGAGGACGAGGCTCTGGTTCACTCTCTTGCTCGCTCTGATATCCGGCCGCTTACCATCGACACCACTGATGTAAGGCCCTCAACTACGTTACTCATAAGGAGCCAATACTAACTCAACCATCTAGCCGCCCAAGGCTGGTGCTGCCATCGAGAGTTTCGCCCATTACCTACAATCACCGCATGCTCCTGGACCCAACATCAAGCCGAACCAACTTACCCTCAAAGCCGTTATTCTTATCCCCAGCCTACACTACCAGACCTCTCCCATCGCCACCATTCCTCCCTCCAGCTTTGCCGACCTATTCAACACCCATCTCCTCCAACCCATACTCACAATCCAGGCATTCCTGCCGCTGCTTACTTCCCGCCTCACGCCTATAGGGAGAAGCCCGTGCCGCCAAAGGTGCTGGTATTTACACCATCCATCATTTCCTCTATCAACCCTCCGTTCCACGCCCCGAAGCAACGGTATGCTCAGCCCTATCAGCCTTTACTGAGGTGTTGACGGCCGAGCTCCGTCCTTTGGACATTCCGGTAACCCACATGCAACTGGGTACATTCGACTTCTCGGGCTTCGTGCCTACGCGTGCGCCCACAGCGAACCAAGGACTCGTTACGGCTGGGAACCCAGAGGACACACTTGTCTGGCCCGATGATGCCAGACATGCCTACGGGCGAAACTTTGTCGCGCAAACGAGCTCGTCTATCTCAGGTGGCCGGATCGGTGGCCTGAAGGGCAGCTCACTGCGACACCTGCACAACTCTGTCTTTGATGTGATAGATGGCTCCATCACCGCCGATACTGTTCGCGTAGGACTTGGCGCCAGCGTTTACGGCTTTGTCGGCAGGTGGGCTCCTCGTTCACTGGTGTCCTGGATGATGGGCATCCGCAAGGTGGACGAGCTGTCGACCTGGAGGACTGGCTCCGATGACGGGTCGTTCCGAGATGACAGCGAGAACGAGGAGCTTTCTCAGGACTTCGTTGCTGTGCCTTAAGGGTACCGGAGCGGAGAAGAAAATATGCCCAATAACAGGCTGGATATTGCCGTAAAGCAGCAGCTTCACACAGCCCTGGGGGCATCAACTCTAGCCACAATACAATATTGTAATGACGGAATGTGTATGAAGGACCCAACTCTATTCAGGATAATACCATGTCAAAATCAAGTCAAAAACCACATCCTTCTTTCGTCTATGAGTGTAACTTGTGATCCCTCCCCAGAAAGTATATGTGGCCCACAGCATAACCATAAAACTCCGTTGCTTCAAGACAGCCAAGGTCTCGGCCCAACCTCCCAGCAGGGTATCATATATCATATACAAATAGTCGTGTTTCCCACGAACTGCGTACCAGCAACATCCTGGTTAATCCATATGCTGTCCTCCCCACGCTCAATGACCTCTTCCACGGAATCGGCCGCCTCTGCCGCCTCTCCACTTGCCAGCGCCACCGCCGCCACCACCACCCCTTCCGTGGCGGGCACCATGTCTACCATCTTCCCTATCACGTGTTTCTCGCATCCTCTCCGAGTCGTCATCGGCTCTGAATGCCTCAATTTTCATTTCGGGGTCCTTCTTTTCTTCAGATTTGGCGCTGGGCTTCTCGAGGTCGGTGGACCACTTGGGATGAGCGCCCACTTTACACTCGGGGCCGTCGGGGCAGAAACCAGCGAGGTAGTAGGGACAAAGCTTGCGACGGACATGCTTCTTGGCGCAGTTGGGGCCAAGTGGGCAGAATCCCATGTCGTAATGCGGGCAGGGCGGTAGTCGACTTGACGGGTCAATGTGCAGGTAGAGGCACTCTTCGCCGTTGGAGCAGTAGCCGTTGCGCATAAAAAGTTACATTCGGGCATCTTTCGAAGGTTATACTCGTGGAGGAACTCGCAGTGTTCGCCCTTCTTGCATAGACCACGCAGCCAATGCTTGCAGACGAGCGAGTTGAGCCCGCCGGTAGGCTGCTGCGCCTTGCTCCTGGCTCCGAGACGTGTCGTTCGGGACATCGAGTGCCGTTGGGGCAGTGGCCGGTCTGGAAAGCTTTGCATATCGGGCGGTCGGGCGGCAGGCCAACCTGATACGTCTGCTGAAGGAAGGGTGTGAAGCTGAAGTTGAAGCGCGGCGCCGAATGGTTGAGGATGGAGGCTGCGGCGGACTTGGTGGTGGCAGCTGCCATTTTGAGAAGAGCTGAGTCGCAAGCTGAAGACAGATGTATGCGCTATGCAATCTTGCTGAGCTCGTGGGTTATGAGAGGTCCTCGTCAGCCGGTGCTGATGCAATGGCAGAGAGTGACGCTGTTTGTGGGTGAATGTGGTAGCAGCTCTTGAACCGTGAGAAGCTCCTTGTAAATTTGGGTTAACCTACAGCTACAACGCTTGTCATAGGCGGTACTGGTGGTGTACTAGATGGTGGCTTTGTCAGCTGTTTAGCTTACATCAGCGACTACCAAGTACAAAGCAATGGTACATTTCTTTACTGTCCCCAGTACCTAGTAACTAGCACCGTGCGATATGTCAAATGCCTGGAATCATTTTCAGTCTGGATAAAAGAAACATGGCTATATTATAGCATAGAATAATTCCGCAATCCATATTTGGATGCCCTTGCATCGGTCCTGCTACGTACTGTAATCCATCTGCTCAGTACTCCATAATTACCGCCTTCAGAAGTGCCTGCACTATCCGCTTTGCATGGCTTCTTCGTTGCACCTTCCATTATCAAAACCTTAGCTTAATGTTTACAAAGAAACCTCGTCTACGTCCACGCGTAATTCTCCCATCAAATCTCTACACATACCTTCGCACAGAATCCCCAGCAGATTCGGTACAAGGGATTTGCGCCCATCAGCCGGTCATACTCGAGCCTGCTCTCCCATTATACAACTCATCTTTTCGGCCAAAGCAAAAGCAACACTGGACGTAGCGATGAGCCCGGCTGTTCCTAAGCGACTCAGCTACCCGGGCAACCAACCTGTGCCTCATTTCAAAGGGATTCCTAGAGCTGCGAGCGGTTTGGCCGCCAAAGCTTCTAACGATTCCAGAATGGACTCTTTCATGAGAAGTCCAATTGTTCGCATATACTTGTCTTGCGGCCATGTTGAGATGGGCACCTTCTTGACGATGCACTGCACATCTGTGAAGCCAGCAGATTCGAGTGCATTCTTCAAGTCCTCCTGGCCCATCATTTGACAGCCAAACTCGCTCATCCCTTGGATGCAGAGGTCAGTGAATTCTTTCAGAGGGTCATCTGCAGCCATGGAGTTGTCGTCGCACAAAATCCGAGGTATGAGTTCTTGGAACTCGACCCAGCCATCATGTCGAACATGCCTGCGCCTCTTGTCAGCAATTACTCTGTTCGATTGTTTGGCCCAGCTCGTGGAAACTCACGGGTATACTTTGGCCAGCATGCCGCTCACGTCACGCAACATATTGGCCATTCCGCGGAAATGCACCAGATCGAAGTAGGAGCCATGAAGCCATTCAGGCTCTTCACAATCCTCAACATACATCCTTACATTAATTGGCAGCCACGTAGGCTGTATGGGTGATAAGTCAGTGCCGATGACGCTCGCACTTGGATACATGTCGGCCACTTCACAATGTCAGTCATGGGCTTGTTTCACTCACACAAGAGTGCGAAGCGCCTCACCATCGATAGCCCAGGTCCCTATATTGATATCAAGTTACCGGTCTGTTTCTTATACATCGATACTCTCAGAACGTACCTGTTCCTGTTCCTATATCGATGATTTTTTGTGGGTAGTCACCGACGTCAGCAAAAAATAGCTGGCCCTTCTGTCACTGGGTCAGAACAAACGACATCTTGGCAACACGGATTGAACCATGAAAATTCCGTCTCACAGGGCCACGTACTGCTAACTCCATCATCATCGCATGCACCGTATCTTCACGCTGTTGCTCTACGGTATCGTTTGGCAGTGGGTATCGACCGCTTTTATACCCATGATAGCGACGGCCATGGACGAACTCATGTTCATAGGCATTAGGCAAGACAGACGTCGAGCAGCTAGATACCAGGTCCCAACATATGCTCTGTTCTTCTAGACTGAGCACCTCAAATTCGTCTGTCAGCTGATCTGTCTGTGTCGGCGTATACACTGTCTGTACATCCGGTAAAGATGAAATGATGGAGAACGAATCACTGCTGTTCGACATTTTCAAAACATGAAGAGCTAAGATCTAAGACGGCGAAAATCATGGCACATCGTTTCAGATCCAGTACTTTTAAGAGAGCGCGGGTCTGGGGTTATACAGTCGGGTGACACCTCGCACTCACGCCACAACCACGGGATCTGTACAACGGAATCTGGTCCGAAGGAGTGGTAGGACATCAATGTTCTCTGAACTGCGCCGACTCCAGGCCTGGTGTGGGGCTATCTTTGCAGTGCCCCTTCGCGTGCATGGATTTGTGAAGAGCGCCCAGGCATCAGCCCGTGAAGGATTATATCACATCATTCACGATTACAAAAATTTCCGAGTGGGAACATTGTTGGTGATTATTCTGGAATAGGTGCATGTATCCGCTTCGCTATTTGGTGTCTGGATCCTGCACTACGCGGCAAGCCTGTTATATCACTGTCAATGTGCCGTTGGTTTGCCCCATGTCTTCCATTTTTGGGGCTGGCAGGATTGAGCGGCAACGTGACCGCCTTGGACCGGTGGATTATAGCTCCTCTCACCAATGAAGATGCTGGCACACCGAAATGCTATCACTTCCTTTCAGCTGATAGTATCTTGGAGACCAGTGTTGACGCTTTCACATGCATGCCGGCCGAACGCCACAACTCGGGAGCGTAAGAGGTGGGTGGAAGCAGGTTCACACCATGACTTACTTACATACCTAATGTTGAGCCTGAAGCCAGCCAGGATCTGAAACTTCCCGACTCCAAAGCATGGATGCATCAAGGTCGGTGTATAAAATAGTATTCTGAAGCGGCTCTCCGATAGGTCGTTGTTTGTACTACAGTTGGTCGAGTGGGACGAGTTAGCCGCAAGGTGCAAGTGCACATTCGGCCTCAGCCAACATGCAGGATCGGTCGGCTACCTGCAAGTGTCGAAGTCTCAAGGATTCCACTTGATTGCAGATTCTGTCTGTCCCTTCCCTCCCCGTTCATACCCTCCATACCAAACGACTATGGGACCAAATTGCCCGATTGCGCGCCACCATGATGGCCGAGGCCACATGACACGCGGCAATCGAAGTACCGTTTACGGAAGATGGTATGAATGTGAACGGTGCGGTTGCATCTATAACAGGCTGCAGACTGGGCTCGACTATTTGTTGTCGTTGTTTTATTATGAGAGTACTTGTGAAACCTGCAGAGTTCCAACTGTCACATGCGGAGCAGTTCATTTGCCATGTCGCCACCAAACAAAGAGTCCACAGAGTGACATCCTGGTATTCTGTAAATCTGGCAGATCAAGTTAGGAGACTTATCATAAGTTTGTTGGCAATGTGCAAATCAGGTGCCATCGGCGATACTCGAGCCATTTGGTCCGAGTCGCAAGCCAAAGAGTTGAAACAAAGTCATTAAACGGATGTGTTCCGAGTCCCGACAGCCAGAATTAGGACCTGCTTGCCAACGTGGCCATGCAGCTTCTACACCGCATGCTATCAGTCATCAGCGGGTTGCTCCTATTAGTCTGCTGCTAAGTTAGTGCGATTGCAGGCCAAGACAATACCATGAAACCTCGACAGGGACTTAGGTCAACCAGCTCAGACCCCGCTAGTCCCATGTGGCTGGTCTCATGCTATGTGCAGTAAGTAGTATGCGCGCGAACACACACGAAGCACCTTGTACGTCACGCTTCTATTAGTGTCAGTGGGGCTTTCATGCCCAAAGCTGTTACGAAATTGCCAGCAAAGGGATGTGTCAGCTTGGTGGACAAATGTCCGGATCTCGGTGGAATATGAGAACCGTTAATGTCTGTCAGGAGATGACCGCCTCTTGTTTCTGCGGTAGGGGATGTATGAAAACTGCTCAACAGCATAATAAGTTTGCCCCTTTAATTGTGTTCAATAACGCTTGGGGACTTGCCCAGCCCACCTGGGCTTCGAGAATGATTCCAACCTTCTATTAACCACTTAGAAAGGCAGGGAGTTAGCGTGGCAGATCAGTGCCAGGGCAACCTTGAGTGTCGTACATGCCGGAAAAGACGCACTCCAACTACCTTTGGAGTTCAACATGTTGATCGGTACCCGCCGTCAGAGCTTATGACCATGGGCATGATCAACAACTCGGTCAGTTCACTACATCCGGGGCAGATCCAGTAAACCATACAGTTCTAAAGCCAGCGAGTTGTGCCCGTTATGGCGCTAGTCGGGAGCGGACCCTAGACCGATGCTTCTCAGGCCAATGTGTGGCATTTTAGTGTGTTTTCTTTTGCAGCCTTGACACCAAATGACATCTCAGCCCCGAAGGTCTTCTATTCAGCCCATGCGGAACACGTCCAGAGTCGCGTGGTTGCGGCCCTGTGCAGCTTATCATCCCCTTGGATATATCATGCTTTGACGAGGCCGTGCAACGGAGGTCGGCAAAGAGCGCCCGTTGGCTACCGTCGTCAAAGGGTTATGGCTCCGGGTCGAAACAAGACATGTGCCGTGGAGAGACTTGGGCGTGTCTTTGCGTTCGGACGGATAGATGGCGGGCTCAAGAGTCTGACACCAGCACCTAAACCACCTACTGTAAGCAGCCGAACCAAGCAACCCCACGGGTGGATAACTTAGGCGTGGCCGGCCGAAGCCATACGGACGGTAGTCGGGGTGGGTTCAATGCGACAGGCTAATCAAACCAGCGGCCTCGCCATGATATCCCACGCTCCTGGGCCTCCAGGCCTCATTCACCAGTCCTCCCCGCAATTATGTCATGCATCATGGACCTTTCGTGGTACTGTATTCGGGGACCCTCTTGTAAATTGGAATCCCGTGCTTCTCCACCAGCCCGCCCTGCCCACGACCTTTTGTCTGTGCCCAGCCTAGTCAGGAACCCTTCACCGTTGCGACCATTTCCGCAACCACTAGGCATATATATAGGCCGCCTTTCTCGCTAGCCCGCATAAACAGCAACTTCAGTCACGGAAGATCTGGGTACCGGGGTTCTTCTGCGGTCAGAGTTGCCGAGGGTTGTCGGTCCACTTCAGCATGCTCTGGAAGAAACCTCTCACTCAAGTGACAGACCCTACTCGTACCTAGCTTCAACCCCATGATTTGTCCAACTTCAGCGACAAGTGCCCGGCCTCGTCCCGAGATTGCTGGCCGGCCACTATGAACTCTTCATCACGGAGAGCAAGGCTCGCAGCGAGTGTGGCCAATGTTATGTATACCAATGCCGTTTACTTTCCAAATCGGCGTATATACCAAGGCGACACACCCGGCATGCTCAACTATGGTTGTGTCAACCACGTTTATTATGCTTACGCTACTGTTTCCCCAGATGGAGCTGTGATTGTGAGTTTCAACATTGGCTGGTGGACACATGCCCCTCCGAGTTTTTAATTTTATTTTTACTGATCCGTTCCATGTGGTAGTTAAGTGATGAGTGGGCGGATGTGCGCGCACCAGTTGATGGTGTGCAAGGCGGTTTAGGATCGCTGATGCATCTGAAGCAAAAGCATCCACACCTTCAGGTGGTTCTGTCGATAGGAGGACCAGACTCTTCGAAGACATATCCAGCCGTGGCAGCTAGCACATTGCTCAGGGACAACTTTGCACGATCGGCTTTGGGCCTCGTGGAAGCTTCCGGCCTAGACGGCATCGACAGTAAGTGAGCGAATGGCATGAGTTAGCCGCCGCCGCGCCATACGGAGAAAGGCTGATGGAGGACCAATACATTACAGTTGCCTGGGAGTATCCGAGCGATTCTGAGCAAGGCCACGATTTCTTGGCCCTTCTGGCTGCCATCCGGATCCATCTGCCTGCGGACCGCTTTGTGTTGACCACAGCCTTGCCAGCAATCAAGCAAGTTCTGCAGTTTATCGACCTACGAAGCACTGCCGAATACGTGGACTTTCTTAACCTGATGGCCTACGACTTCTTCGATCATTGTTCACCCAAATCCGGACACCACGCCCAACTCTACGCACTGAACCGAGACGAGATGTCGGTAGCCTCAGGAGTTGGCTATGTCATTTCCAAGGAATTCCCACCAAAGAAAGTTCTTCTTGGCATCCCCGTCTACGGCAGAAGCTTCCTCCAAGCCGCTGGGCCTGGACAGAGCTTCGAAGGCGGGGGCGGGGAAGGCGGAACCTTCGCGTACAACGAGCTTCCACGGCCCGGGTGCAAGGAGATTGTGGACAAGAGGCACATTGCTGCACAGTGTGTTGGCGGCGACGGGGCTTTGTGACATACGACAATCCCGAGACGGTGGGAGCCAAAGCTGCATTCTGCAAGCAAAAGGGGTTAGGGGTGAGTGGCCATTACCCACGACAAGGCCAGGCAGCATGCGGGTGCCAAGGGTCTGGTGATGCTAACGAGGATGCGCGCAGGGTCTCGTCTACTGGAACGGTCCAGCCGATGCCAGGGATACGTCCAGAAGCCTGATTGCAGCCGGGTTTCGGGTTCTACATTCATGCTAAGAGACAAAAATGCATAGAGAAGGAGGAGGGGGCATGGCCGGTTCGGAACCCGGGCTGTGCCTGGACCGAAAGTTGGAACGAACCGTGGAAGCATGGAATCTGAACGAGCCGTGTTGCTGATGCTTGATCGAATATATGTGCTCCGGATAAATCCAATGCACAATGCCCGTATCGAACGACAGTAAGAATGTGGGGGTTACATTGTGATCATGACGCTTGGACAGAAAAAAAGGACAGAGAACAGGCTTCCATGATATCTGCGGTTGATAGAGTCTTGGATAGATCGGTCGGCGTATACTGAATTATTATTTGTTTTACTTCGTACAAAACCTTGTCTTTGCTTGTGGCTCGTTCCAAATTGGAGCTTTCACAACATGATATAATAATATCTTGATACGTTTTTCTACACATCACTCGATGGCAGGACAGGATCGCCTGCCCTCCCTCCCTCCCTTTCATCTCAACACCCTCTTGGCCATGCTGCATTGCCTGCAACACATATCCTTAATTTCAAGCGGGGAATCCCAAGACACAAGACCTATGCGAGCGATGAAGGGAGGGGGCCAGGGAGCCACAGTGGGGGAGGAAGAAGGCGGCCCTTCAACAGGGGCGGGCCGGGGCCCGTGAACCAGGCGAACAGCACATCAGCTACTGTCTTGGGCTAAACACGCAGATGTGAGACCTGCGAGCTGCCTGCACGATGACAGAAGACGACTCACGGCGGCGGAGGCAGAGGCCAATTCGAGGAACCTTTCGCCCGGGCTGGCTCCGTCTGTGCTGTGCCTCTGCGCGGCTTGGAGAAGAGCCTCCGCTTTTTCCTCCCACTTACATCTGGATCCCTGCGGTCACTCGTGCATGTAGGTGTGGGTGGTTCGCATTACTGTAGCATACGGTTTCGTCTCCCACTTGGCTTCGACGAAAGGCTTCCGGGGTTGTGTAAAACGTCTGCGTAATACTTCCTTCCTTTCGTCACGTGACGCCTTGAAATCCTACAAGTGGCTTTTCCCATCGCCGGGGAGGAAGAAAACAAGAATCTCGTCGTGGGATGCCCACGACATGGGAGTCGACGGTGGACGTAGGAGTCAGTCAGCACGTTCCAATAAAGGTGCCTGGTTTAATGGAAGGGGGCAGCTTTTTACCTTGATAGACATAAATTAAGGTACCTTGTCAGGCACGCGTTCACGTGGCGATAAGATAAGGCACCTACCCATCCATCGTCATCAGCTGCGCTGCGCTGCGCTGTAAGCGTCCCCAAAGCTCAACATCCCATCGCAGCCTGGAGTTTTCGAGGCGCAGGGTATCGCTTTGAGAACAGAGTCGGCTCCTCCCGAGGCATCAAAGTGCCGGCGCCCAACCCACACTCTCCTGTTTCGACCGTCCCCGCTACAGTCAAAGATGCCATTTGCACAGCCATTGCCGTCCTTGCCATTTCTAGCTTCCATAGCCCGCTCGCTCGCCGTCACTCGTCAGTATCATGTCCCAGCCCGGTAGATCGCGCTCTCCGCAAGCACCGGCCGCGGCAGCTCCTGCGTCTTCGTCGTCGCCCGCTGCAGCTCTGGGGACGAGCCCGGCGTCGAACGCGCTGCCGGAGCCGACGGGACCTGAAACCCATCACGATGAAGCAGAGCCGTTGTCGGCCTCTGCCCCGCCGCCGCCGCCTCCCTTCGAACCGCTCTTCACGCTCCTTACCAACTCGACGACCAATACCACTGTTCACCCGCGTGTGCACTACGTCTTCAGCGATGATGACCCAGGCGTGATGGCCAGCGCCGCAGCGGATCCCTCCCACCGCGCCCTCGTCGTCGACCTCGTTCCCGCCCCGCAGCAGTCTCCACCGAAAACGACTTCTGAGAGTGTCGCGGGCAGAGAAGGGGCGAACAGCGGCGATACGAGTGGGTGGAACGTCGCGTGGGCGTCTAGTCTCAGCCCAGACTTTGCCGTCACCGGGTCGCAGCTGGCGGTGCAGCAGCACGGCGCCGAGGGCGGCGGGGCGCTGATCCTGCGTGTCGAGGGTGTCGAACGTGAGCCTGTCGAGGTCAACTCTGGCGATGCCGGCGGTGGCAGTAGCGGTAGCCTGCGCAACTCGGGGAGTGGGACTGTTCCTAGTGGGGGCCGCGAAGATGTGGACGCTCTTCTGGACGACTTCCGTCGACGCATGGACCTGTTGCGCAAAGTTGTGGGTGAAGGAGATCGGAGACGCGAGGCGCTAGACGCCCATGCCGAAGATCATCAGGAGCACCAAGAGGAGCAGCAGGAGCAGCCACCAGCCCAGGAGGGCGGCGATAAGGCCATTCCAGAAAATGAGGGCAAAGCGGCAGAGAAGGATTGATGCGCAAGTTTTGGATGCCTCCATCATACCCTCCAGAATCCGCCACAATCTTCTTCCATTGGCATTGCATGCAGTCACGCTTGCTATTTTACTAAACATTGCATACTATTTGCATCACGCAACCCAGCGTCTCTCCAACCCAGAGACACTACCGAGCCGACGAGCTCGCACCAATATTCCTCACCATCTCAAACTCGTCCCAGATCTGTTTGTCAGGATATTTTTCGTTTTCTATCTGTTGGGTGCATCAGACACCATTTCAAAAGGGAAAGAGGGCATGTATGGCGTTCCGGGGTTATCAAGGACAACCACTCTTCTCGATGGTAGATTCCGGCGTTATTATGTAGAATTATATATATACTCATATCACGATTCCACGACATTGAAAACTGCTACTACGGTGTCTTCTGTGTATTTTTGGCATTGTAACCTGTAGCCATTGGATAAGCATGTCAATTTTCACCATGAAAGCCCAATGAATGAACATAAAAACTGTTATTAAAAGATGGTACTCAACGCCCCTGATGCTAGAAACTCCTAAGAGTAGTATGACTGCAGTAAAACACCCGACGGAAACCAGCTCCCATTAGAAAGTCAACGCCGCGTGAGCGACTAGGAGTTTGCAAGAAAACAGATGACATGCTGAACAAAAAAACGCAACCGGATGGAAGAGAACCGACAGGTCATGCTCTATGACCCCGTCTTTCCTGGTATATCATGCATCCCCTTGCGTATGTTGGACCCTCAAAAGTCGATGCGCAATCTCCTCGGTTCGGCGCGGTTTGAGTAAGTAACTGGCTTCCCCTTAAAATCACAGGCACCCAAGCCTGCTGACCTATCTTCTTCCGTTGGTCCTTCTGTATAATGTGCTTGGGGCAACCGGCGCCTCCATTTTATATATCCAAACTTTTCTTCTCCGCTACTCGTAACTGGTAGGCTGAAAAAGCCCTTTACCTGGGCATCTCAGGAAGATGGTTGTGGAAGCGGGCGAGACGAGTAAGCTGTGGGACTCGCTCGCCTTCGATAGCACGCACCACAACATTGTTGACATTGTCGAGAACGGGGAGAGCGAGTCTCTCGATAAGGTCGCGCTTGTTGTTGTTGGCGGGCGCGGGCTTATCAATGACGAACTTCCAGATAAGAATGACAATGACGATGATGGCAATGATAACGACTGTTTCCAAGTTAGCAATTTCTCCACGAGTGAAAGCGACAAGGGCCACGAACCGCAGATACCAAGGCACCACCACTTCTTTCGGCGCGTAGCACGGGCCGTGGTGACGGCCACGCCAATCTCCTCGTTACCCTTGTCCAGGTTCTCAACGACCTCCTCGCCCTTCTGTTCGATCTGCATGATGGTGGCCTCCTGCTGCACAACCAGGGTGTCCATGTCCTGGAAGAGTTGAGCAAGCTCAACCATCTGCTGCTCAATCTTGACGAGGGCAGCGTGGCGGTCCTGAACGGCGCTCAAGGCGGCACGGGCGCGACCTTGGCGGTCACTCTGCATCAGAGCCTGGCTGAAGACCTGGTTGTTGCTGGTATCCTCGACAGCAGCGCGAACCTCGGACTCGGTGGCATCCGGGCGGACAATGCGGTATTGGCGGGCCATTTGGTCCTGGGTACGCTTGCGGAACTGAGACTCAACCTGCTGGTAGCCCTGGATGGCCTGCTTGAGACGTCGGTCAACACGGCTGACCTGGGGCTTGTTCTTGGCCGAGTTCGCCTCGGGGTTGGACTTGACGGTGCGGACGCGGTCGGTGAGGGTTCGGTAAAGAGCCATGGTGTCTGTGGAGAGAGAGTCGAGCTGGCGGTTGGCCACGCTCGAGGAAGAGGTATCGGCATCATCGAGAGTACGCTGCTGGAGCATACGAAGCTGCTCAAGGTTGCGCTCGACCTCGTCAATGCCTCGGTCAATGTCACGGCACTCATTGAGGATGGCGTTGGGGTCGCCGCCGCCCATAGAGCCGGCATTCTGTGCTAGCGGTGCCATTTCGACATTGTTGCCTGGGGATTTGGCGTTAGTCGGTGTGCGCCTTCGGGTGGTATTTTTGACACATTGGGAACTCACCACCGTAGTTATCGTAACCTTGGTTGTTGTATGCGTTGTTGCCGTAGGAAGGCTGGGGCTGGCCGTAACCGCCGGGAGCAGCATCCCGCTGGTCAAAGGGTTCTGTCCGCCGTAACTATCACAATGGCATTGTTAGTGGGACAATGTCGCAGGCGTCGTGCGGTGATGAGGCTGGACTAACCCGTACTGTTGTTGCGCCATGGTCAGCAAAACGTCTGTCCGCGATGGTCAAGTGTGAAGAAGTTGAGATTGGAAGGAAAGAAAAGACGGCGGCGGGAAGAGATGAGGAAATAGGAACCGGAGGTGCATCATCCCGACGCTGGGCCAACCAGATAGAACGTAGCGTCTCGCGATTGAAACACCAGGAGTAAGGAAGTAGGGGTGAAACAACTCACGCTCATGTTGGTGGGAATGAATGTGTTGTCGAGGAGCCCAAGCGGCTCAAGTTTTCGGTTCGTTGGGGAGGGCTTTTGGTTGAGCGAGGAAATCAAAGCAAGACGAGGGAGCGGTCTGGTCGATGAAGCGAACGGGATTGACAGAGAATGAGATTGATTAAAAACGAGAAGGAAATAGCGAAGATGATGGAGGAACGAGAAGAGTTGTCTGGCGACGGTTTGGCCCATCAAAAGGGGTTTTGGTAGAGGCGCAGCTTAGCGGTTATGGTACGGTACATCCAGCAAGTAAAGAGTACGCGGGCCTGGTAGTGAGGAACCTCGTGTCCACACCCAAACTCTATGCCCGGGCCAGGTACCCACCTCTTCTGCAAGACTTCCAGGCTACAATTTAGCGAGCTTCTGACCTGACGGGACAGAAGCAGGAAAAAATGACGCCGTCGGCTTTTCTGGTGAATTGCCTGCCCTTGCTTGTACAACCACACCCGCACCCCTCCTCACATTTCTTTTTCCTCCCCCAAGCCCCCTCCCTTGCCTCGTCCACGATTCCAGCCCTGTCAGCAATCCATCCATTCGCTTTGCCTTTCTTCTACCTTTTGCCAAGAGCAGCTTGTTGCGTCTACTAGCCAGAGAGCAGAGAAAGCCTATCCCAACCAGCTCACTTCGGCGAGCCAGCGCACTTCCAACGGACAGCTAGCTAGCCAGCCCCGTACGTCTACGTCTCCAAGTTCTAGGCCAGACCCTTGCTGCAGCAAAAAGACGGGCGGGAGGAGCTGTCTAAGAAAAATTCTTGTGTCAAAGTGCCCACAGGTTCCTGTTACAGAAAGAAGCGGAGGGCCCTGAGCCAATGCAAGATTGCAACCAGAGAATGCCACCAAATAAAGCTGGTCCTCGGGGTTAGCTTGGCCTGCGCTAGACCAGGGGCGTATGCGTCGTCAGGGATGCGGCCGCGCTGTGCCACTCGTTGTTTCACAGGGGACCCATTACGGAGCTGCTATTGTTGGATCTGCAGAGTGGATTCGTCTCTTTGCACGCACGCTCACACGTATGGTACATGCGCGCGCTCTGGCCGAAGCGCTTCCCAGCCAAGCATAGGGTTGCGTTGCGGCTCTCCATGTCTGAGACGCCCAACGACGTATTCCAGTCGTCGCGGGAACCGCCACAGGTGAACTAGAGACATATGCGCATCGCCCGCTAGCCAAAGTGTGTTTGCGACTTATTGTAAGAGCTGCGCAGACCAGGCTTGGAGCTGACGCCGGTGCCGCCGCCGTAATGCTGATAGGCATCCTCCCACCGTTGGCCTAGGCTACACAATTAAAGCTGCAATGCCCGGTCGCCAGCCTTCGTAACGGTCAAACCTAATGAGGGACCCCGGCGCAGCCCTGTGATCTTACGCTGGCGAAATCAGGCGGCGTCTTGGCCCCGGTAGCAGTCGTATCTGACAATGGCCCAGAGGGGCAATAATCTGAGCTAGGACTAGCAGCTAAGCTTTGCAGAGGTCTCACTAGACATGGGGACTCCGGTGTGTTCCAATAATAAATAAGCATGACTGCATGTTGGTAAGAGAGGAATGCGGCTTCAGTAAGAGGGCAACCTTCACGATAATGAACCACCAACAGCATACAAGGTTAACTTTGGTCACCTCTGGCGCCACCCAAGCCCACGGCAATTGGGGTAATCGATGTAAATTCAAACAGCGCGTCGTGGAAAAGGATGAATACTAATTCGTCGCCTCGTCCCAAGCTCCCATCCATGTCCTCCTCTTGATATGGATGACTGTGATCCCAAAAAGAATAATCAAGCAAATACTACCATGCATTCCACAACTCCAAAACCCCAATAGATTCATGATCTGCATCACAGCACTGCGTATGCGGAGACGTAGCTGACACTGAAATCGGCAGGTTTCTGTACCAAATTGCTCCGGTCATACTTGATAATGCTGAAGCGTGGAGTTTTCGCCTCTTCGCTGTCGTCTGATGCTTCCGCCTCGTCGTTAGCGGGGACGGACGGGTCACGAGCGAGCTCCTGGCGTAAACCTCCATAGCTGCCATGGCAACTCCAATTGGATGCCGTCCACAAACAGTGTTCTTGGTAAGTCTAAGGTTCCTGACGAATGCCGCATGGCTGCCGCTCTTTACGGCGTCCATGGCTGCCTCATCAATCATCCGGATTGTTTCATGGATCAGGGCGCCTTGGGGGACCGGATCGTACTGTGACAGTGATTTGAGACGATTAATGTTAAGATCAGAAGAGTATGGCGTGTAGGAGAAGCTGTCGTCTCCCCAATGGCAGAAATCGGAGCTGATGATGAAGGCGTTCTCGGGATCCTTGAGGTAAGGAGCCAGAACGCGTCCAACTTCTTGCTCGCCTTCCAGTCCGTGACTTCCCACAAGGATGGGTATAATTTTGGGAACTTGTCCTCGGAGTCAAAGGCACGCTCACACATCTTGTAGAGATATGGCATGTGCATCTCCAGCGAGTGTTCCGAGACCTCGTATTTTCTGATCATGTTCTCCATGTCTCCTTCCTCCTTGAGCTTGTTGGTCGTCTCTGTATCGACGACGAGATTGCCGAACGGCGTCGCGTATTCGGAATAAACGGATACGGCACAAGTATCGAGGTAGTATTTGTGAGAAGGACCCAGTATAAAGACTCGCTTGGCTTTGCTGAGGTCAAGACAGCTGTAAGCCCACGCTGCACAAGCCCCGGAGTATCCATAGCCGGCATGGCTGCCACGATGGATGCATCAGCAACACGTCAGACCTTTGGTTCACAGGAACTCAACTCACGGCGCAATGATGATGCGAGCTCCTGGGATGGGCAGTGCTGATCCATCGATGGTCTCGGGCACCATGCCCAGATATTTCTCGAGTTGCGCCTCCAACTCCTCTGGGTCGCCTGAGTACCAAGACCCTGCGTGGGATGCTGGACGGATAGCCATGGTGGTCCAGTGAAGGATATGTATACGAGTGCCGGGAAGTTGGAGGTGCGGCGCTTTGCTGAATGGCTTGATGGATGGATCGATCCGTCGAAGGTAGGTAGGATGAAATGGGTGGTTTCGTCTCACATGTCGGGTTTCGAGGTCCTCTGCCTACCTACCCGACCTTACCTTACCTTACCTTAGATTACTGCACCTTTCTGGTGACGACACCAAAAGAGTAGCTCTGCCCCGCCTCATGCACATGCGGGGTAGCTCCTCTGGAACCTCTCTTGTCCTGCGTATCAGACGAGGACCCGAGAACCCCAAGGTGATGCGCTCAGTCATTTGAATGCCAACTTACATTTGCAGCGTCCTCGAAAAAACTTAAGCCGAGCGAGTTCCGGATCGGACTCGGCCAGAGAAAGCTTGGGCCTTGGGTGTCGGCAGCAGGGAGCAATGCAGGTTGGTCCACGTCCCAACGATGCCTCTTGGTGATTGGATGAGCGGAGAACCTTTGATGAAGACTACCATATACAGAAAGTCTTTTCCCAACCAACACATCTAAGTGCACCTCTATCTACCTTACCTATTTACAATCAGAATTCTTCTACAACGTCCATGGATGCGACCGGAAACATCTACCCGGACATTGTACACAAACACCGAGCCATCCACCAATCCATCAATCAATCAATCCTCCTCCACCCAGCTGCCAGGCATAATCAATTCCGGCTCTTCGAACAGTTGCCAAAACTCATACGCATAGTATTCGTGTTCAGGCGCCCAATGGAGCTGCCAATCGCTGAGGAGCGACCCGTACGTGAGGTCAATGATACGGATGGGTCGCCAGAGCCCATCGTTTTTGGCCGCGTCCATCGGGCGCACATGCCGATTGCTATACTGGGCGAGCCTGCTCTCTGCCAAAGTCTGGCGAATCCTCGTCCGGGATTGCCTAATTGCATCAACGTCGAAAGCACCCTGAAGGCCCGTGGCAGGGTCACGAAGCAACTGAGCCTCCTTCGCTCCATATGCAACTAAGTCCACTCCAGCCAACTTTAGCTGGGACACCCAGTTTTGAACAGCGGCTTGAAATACAATATCCCAATAGTAGAACGGGTAGTCTGGTGAAAGATAACAAAGTGCTCCCCAATAAGTGATAATAATGGTGTTCCCCTCCATACGGGCACAGGGTCCCGATCCCAAGGTGTAACTTCCTCTAAGGCATGCAGGTCTGCATGATTGCAATGTGATGCGATTTTGGCGACAAGGTCACTGTATTCGTCACCATAGATGGAGTACTTGAAATATGTTGGTTGCCTGTGCGGTATGGTGCGATCAGGCAATCGTCTTCCCAGAGCCACGGCTGCCGAGTGGAGGAGAGAGAGTCGCTCTCGGATAGAGGATCGAACATTCTCCATGGATACAGCCTTGTTTCTGTCCAGAAACTCGAGCCAGATAAAATAGTCTGGTTCAACGAAGGACCCAAGTCGAAAGGCTTCAAATCGGTCCCTAGCTGGGCGCTCGTAGTAACTTTCCATAAACTTGGCCTTGAAAGGCCGCACTGCAGAATGGCCGTACTGTCCATTCATGTCGAACAGCCGCTCGACTGGGATTGAATCTGGATCATGGAGGTACCTTTGAAAAAGTCGAAGTATTTGTTCCGAGTTAGTATCCACATTCTGCCATCTCCCCGTGCGATGCATCAGATAACGCAGGACGCTCCTGAGAGAAATATTAGCATTGGTCAATCCTAACAAATTGAGAACCCTTACGCCCTCCCGTCATCCAAAAGCTCATGTAAGCCGAGCTTAAGCAAAAGCGCACAAATTTCTGGCTGGTCATCACGGGTTGCGTACTAAACCAAGCAATTCAGAAAGAACACAATGCCGGGCAGTTACAAGAATACTAACATATAATAGACACTCGCCTGAGATGTCTTTGTCAAACGGCGATGCTCTGCCCGTCCTGAAGAGCTCTAATACGCCTTCTTTGTCGCCCATCCCTATGCGCTTAATGATCTCGCTGCCATCTGGAATAACATTGTAAATCCTTGCCGTGAACTTCCAATTCGAGTAACCTGGCGCGTATCTAAACTCATAGGTAGAGCTCGATATCCAAGGAGGTGGTTGGATGTACGCCTCCCAAGCCCCGGTATCTTTGGCGTATGATACGGCATAACGCCCAAAGTAAGAAGGAAGGTAGAACTTCGAAGGCTGCCTCGAGGCAGATGTGCTAGTATTTGTGTATTTGGGCATTGTGACGGTCTCTGTTGTTTTCACAATATTTGAGACTGGCACACATTCAGGCGGCATATCAACCAAGTCCTCTTCCACATACCCAGACTCAAATCTACTCGTTAGTCGTTGTGGTTGCATTCTGGCTACAACGGTCTGGCCACTCATCGAGATGGTCTGTTGAAGAGTTTCCTACTGTCCAAATGCTGCTTAAGCTCGAGGGTGACTTTCCTAGCAATTATCTCTGGGTGGTTTTGTAGAAGAACACTTTATAGTAAGCACAGTACAGCAAAGGAATTCAGAAGCCTATTACAAGGCATTGACTTACGACTGGTATAGTTGCAAGGAAGTTTCCAGCAGCCTAAGTGCCCGCTGTAACCTCTTCTCGAGCTTCTCCAGAACGTCCTTCCTAATAACAATCCTTGTCGCTGCGATCTTCTGCTTCAATCCTCGCTTGCGTGAGAGCTCTCGGTCCATATCTTTAACCATGTCTTCCAGTGCTTTATGTGCACGTTTGGAGCACTCCAAACTTGTCCTGGTGGACGATCCATTAGGGCCTGTGAAAAAGGCATGTTGGTTGCGGATTTGTACTTCGATCTCTCGAAACAAAGGCTCAAAGGCCTTCAAGTCATCAATGAGGTCTGTAAGTTCCGTTGGCAAGTCCTTTATTTCCTCCCATAGCTTGTGGGCTTTGACAATGGTCGTAACAATTTGCCCAGCAAACTGAATGAAGGCGATGGAAGCAGCTGTGGCTTCCATGATACCCACAAGCTCTTAAATTGTGTGAGCCCTCAAACAAGACATATACGATGTCTTTCTTACAGTAGTATAATATGTCGCTATTTCACAAAAGAATGCAAGAAGAAATCTTTTGGAGACGTGGAGGGTTTCCTTCGGAGAGAAAGCCATCCTCAGCCTTAGGCTACACAGCCTCCTGTCCATCTTGATGATCTGGGCCATTCCTGGCTCTGTTACACTACAAACCAACACCATGTAGGATCCGCTGAATGGCAAGGCGGCGCTTCGTTGCAGATGCTGCATTGGGCGGTACTGCAACACATCCGATTCGCCAGACAGGGTGGAAGCGCGCCGTATGACCACCATGTGTGGATCGCGTCGGGAAAGTGGAAAATTCAGCAGATGTTCTGTGCATGTTTTGAAACAGTCAAGTAGCCTTGACTTTGTTCGGAGGAAGGTAGGTCATGTCCAGTGTTTGAGATGCATCAGACAGACAAGAGCCTATATGATGAAGGGAAGTATACAGGAATATGTGGGGCGATGGGATGCTTTAATGGTAACGGTCAGCACGACAGTCCAACTTATACTTGAAACTAGTTATGGGCTGCGAGTAACGATGAGTGATAGTAGTCGAGTGTTTATTTCTTTCTCTTAACTATGTATGTGCTCCTGGTACATATATTCAATTGGCTTGCAACAAGTGCAATCAGTAAGTTCATCGTGTACATGAGATTGAAAGATACAAAGATGCTCAAGAATCCAAATATGATTCGTAACGAAGAGTATTCTAGCCTTACTGTGTAGGCCGGTAAGCATTGAAGACATCGACCGGGCTGCCTCCTTGGAGAATGCCTCCTCCGGGTATAAAGACTTGCTTTCCTACTGCGACAGCCGCAGTCCCATGTCGGGGAACAGCCATCGGCGGAAGCCTCTTCCATGAGTCCGTCTTTGTGTCGTAAACTTCGGTCTCGTTGAAAACGCCTTGAGAACCCTCTGCCGGATTGCCTTCGCCTCCAAATGTGTATACTAGTCTGCCGATGGTACCGGCGGCGAGCCCGCCTCTTGCAGTAGGTAACCTTCCATGCTTTGTCTTCCACCCCTTCTTCAGGTTCTTGAGATCCAAGGCGAATACAGTGTCCCTGACGTTGTGCTGTCCACGGTTTCTGCCACCAAGGATGTAGAAGGTATCTTCGATGACTGCGCCAGCAGCGTGGTCTCTGCCTTCAGGGATATGAGCCGCTGCCTTGGGGACATTGACCCAGGTATCGGATGCAGTGTTGTATGCCAGTACAGTGTTGACTGTGTCTTGCTCACCACCAGGGCGTGGGAATAATGTGCGCATTCCGCCAGCCAAGAAAACAAGGTCACCGTGCACGGCCATCGTTGCACTGCCTCTTTCTTTGCCGTTGGGAATAGGCTTCACCGGAGTCCAGACGTCCGTAGCTGGGTCATAGACCCATGAGTTTGGAATAGCCCTCCAGGCTCCATCAGGAGAATCGGCGAGTCCACCGAGAAGGTAGATTTTTCCATTGACGACGGCGGCATTGGGATGGTTTAACGCAATGGGTGCCGGAGCGGCAGAGGACCAGGAATTAGAAGGTATGTCGTAGAGCTGGACCAAAGCGGTGGTGTTGAATTGTTCGCCGCTAGGGACTACGCCTCCAATGATGGCCAGTTGCTTGTCAGAGATGGCAACAGTTGCATGCTCTTGTCGAGGAGCGATGGCGATGGGAGCCAAAGTCTTCCAAGCTCCACGGCCCTGGGGGAGCAGGCAGTGAGACTTGCCCACCCAGCGGTGAGGAGAACTGTTCGAAGGCTGATCATGTTTTTCTTTCTTAATCTAGAGTTAGAGAAGCTGTTGAGGGATGGCGAAGATAGAATTTAGAGACGACAGTGAAGCCTTGATATAGAATTGTGAAGCCATGCATTGGGATCCTTCCTCGACTGCCGGGTGAGGTGGGATGTAGCTTGCGTAAACATCTTACACCCCATGCATGCTTCTGCGGATGCGGATGGGCAAACATGATTTCCAGAACCGGTCTTGTCTGGGCCGAACTCCGATGCCGAAGGCGACCCGGCCGTATGCAGGCGTGGCAGTGTCTTGAGTCAGCGGTGATGACAAGCGCCGAGATTGTGATGATGGGTTGCATTGGCAATGTCTCACCCTGGCCAATTGGTCCGGGCGAGATGATGAGGCCTAGGTGGCTGAGGAGCTCGGGAGTCGGGGGTCGGTGGACGGAGGCTATTTCATTCAGCCGATTGTGTTTATGCTTATTTTGGTGAGATTATAGTGTTGAAGGTGTCAAGGCTGGTGTAGGACGTACGTTATTGACGGCGAGTATAGGCTGAGGGTAGACCTACTAAGATAGGTACCTGTACGTACGTGTAAGTGTAAGTGTAAGTGTAAGTGTAGGGGCCGAGCTGAGCTGAGCTTAGCTTAGCTGTCATTGTAGCTGTCACTGTAGTAGGTGGGCAGCTGGCTGTACCTGTATGGAACCACGCAGCTTGCTGCACTGTGGCATGCATCGCATAGTGAATACCTACCTGCATAATAATGATGCAGTGGCTGCCAAGACGTCTTGCAATTCTCAATGCTCATTCCTCCCTCTCAGATGCCGATGAGCCGGTTAGTCAATTCTCAGTCATCCACGTTGAAGAATTGAAAACTGCTTTATCCAGCTGATTGGCCTACCGCGGGATCACAATCGCAGACGACGAGTTCTTCAAGTCTCCAAGAGGCTAGTTGAAGGCTGCCAACCGCCAGGCGTGCAGGGTTCCTTGATGCCGGAACCTGTTAGCCTGTGCATGTTGCAGCAAGGCTATCCACATGGCAATCAAACTCGTCCCAGTCACGGATGGTGTAACGGCATATTCCATCAGTCGCCCAAGGATGCCAACCAACACATGTTGCGAATCCAGCCATTTCTGCCCGCCTTCGGTACTAAGGTAACGGTAAAGGCAAAGGTAGTAGGTACTATAGGTAAGTAGGTAGTAGGTAGAGGTAGGGACCGGTATTCTGGCCATTTCGCATGTTAATAATACGGATTCACGTCTCAGCGTTTGGGCTGAAGTACCTCCAGGTCGCTTTAGACATTTATCAGGCTGACTAACCTGGGGAAGGTACCCGGCCGCACCGCCAAATCTCCCTGTCTCCACAGGTACCCCGAGGCCATCAGGTGGCGCATTCCGTCATAGCCGTTACTTTGAAAAGAATTCACATGGCGCGCCCCGCCCTTGGCCGAACCAAAACACCAAGTCGTTGCCCCTTGGCTTCATCGACTGATCTTCTCTTCCTCCCTTCATCCCATGCTTCCACCTGCCGCCACCTCGACTCTTACCTCCTAGCCATTTCCGCGCAATTTGCGTGCCCCGACCGACGACAACCTCCTGGACCATCCCACCCCTATCGCAGATTGGCCCGCACGTCGGCCTTCACCTTCAAGATGGCGTGGTCCAAGAGCACCCGTATCCAGGTCATGATTGCCATCGACACGGCTTTCTTCCTTCTCGAGTTGATCAGCGGCTTCCTCGTCCACTCTCTTGCCCTCACCGCCGATGCTTTTCACATGGTACGCCCCGCTGCGCTCCTGCTAACTCTCTTGAAACCCAAGCTGACACATGCTTTGCCTTAGCTCAACGACATCATTTCCCTGGTTATTGGCTTGTGGGCTGTCGTTGCTGCGCAGAAGGCTACCACCGACCAGTTTACCTTTGGCGTATGTCCTCCCATTTCCTGCAATCGCCGCTCCGGACGCGACTAACATTCTACCAGTGGGTACGAGCCGAAATTCTGGGCGCATTCTTCAATGCAGTCTTCCTCATCGCCCTTTGCGTTTCCATCATCCTCGAAGCCCTGACTCGTTTTGTCGAACCGCCTGAAATTACCAACCCTAAGCTTATTCTGATCGTCGGTTCCGCCGGTCTGTTCTCCAACCTTGTTGGCTTCTTCGTCCTTGGAGGGCACGGTCACGGCCACAGCCACGGAGACGACGACCATGATCATGACCATTCCCATGATCACATCCATGCTGCGGAGGAGGGTCGCGTCGACAGGTCTATCCACACCGAGGTAGCGGACGAGGACGGTGCTGTCGCAGATATCCTCCCTGAAGTTATTGTCCGGAGGGCTACCCGCGTTGCCGATGGATCCTCTTCTGACAGCCCGGAAACTCGCCGAATCCGCTTCAATAATGATAGCCCCGCCCGCGAGCCGTCGATTCCTGCCAACAGTCGCATCGCTGCCCATTCCAGAGATCGCGGCCGTCGCCGGTCCAGTAGGAGCGGACACTCGCGCTTGGCCAGTATTGATGATATGAGCATCCACCCGGCCAGTTTCAGACAGGACATTATTGCCGTCAGTCTTGCCGCCTCCTCTTCCGGTGCCGAACCCACCAGCGCCAGCGACACTGAAGACGATTCTCCTCTGGCGGGTGGAGACGAGGCTAATGAAGAGTCCCCTCTGCTCAAGGATGCCAAGGGCACCAATGGAACTATGCACGGCTCTAACGGCGCATCCCATCTATCCGTGGGACGACGACCCCGTCGCGATTCCAGTGTTCACGATGGCCACCACCACACCTTCCCCGAAAGCCAAACAAGGGTGGTCACAGCCACAACCACGCCGACATGGGCATGAATGCTATGGTTCTTCACGTCATCGGAGACGCCTTAGGAAATGTTGGTGTCATCGTCACTGCTCTTGTCATCTGGCTCACCGATCTTCCGGGCAAATACTATGCCGATCCTATCGTTTCGCTTTTCATCACCCTCATCATCCTAAAGACTTCTATTCCGCTCACTCTCGCTACATCTCGAGTCTTGCTACAGGCTACCCCTGAGAACATCAGTGTACAAGAAATTCGCCAGGACATCGAAAGGCTGCCCGGTGTTGTTAGCTGCCATCATATCCACGTCTGGCAGCTCTCCGACACCAAGGTCGTTGCCAGCATGCATCTCCAAGTATCCTTCCCCATCAACTCACACAGCGGAGAGAAGTACATGCAGCTCGCCAAGCGTGCCAGGAAGTGTCTACATGGCTTCGGTATTCACAGTGCTACTATCCAGCCGGAGTTTTGCTTTGATCAGAAGCACCAGCACGACAGCGATGCTGCGGCCCTGGCTCTCGACGGTTCCGCGGTCGATGGCACGAACCCTGATACATGCCTCCTCGAGTGTGTCGAAGACTGCGAGGCGCAGGGCTGCTGCACTGGTATGGATACGACGTCTTCCAAGGATTCGTCGAGCCGACGGTGCAGCCAGTCTTCCCACAGCGACACTAGCGCTCAGCACGATCACGATCATGATCATACCCATGATCACACCCACAATCACTAATTGGCAGCTATCCACCTTTGGAAGCTTCCTATTCTTTCTTTACCTTTTAGGAATGAACCGCCCGTCGGTTGTTCCATTCGTTTATCGACAGTCAGCCTTGGAGGCTGCACATAAAATAATCCTGGTGTCAGTGGCTACAGCTTCCACGGAAGTGCAATTGCTTGTACAGTTAGTCAACGGGTTTGGCTTGGAGTTTTGGCGCCTTTCATTTGGGCTTTCGCACCTGGCGAGTATTGCGGACTCGGCATTTCTTTTGTATGATGTGATATGGAGGCTTCCGATGGAGGTTTCGACACTCTTCTGCCGTGGCATGCCATGGGTATGTGGGAAAACGTCCAAAACTTAGACATTTGACTCTATGGGCCTTGGGTGCCTAGATGCGGCCTAACGACATGGGACAGTAGAAATATATTTAATCGATACATGCCAGATAAGTAGCCAATTTAGTCGTGTGGATTTCATATAGTTTACATTTCTTCGTTTTCATTGCTTCGTGTGATAGTCATCAGCCCGAACCATGACCCTTGACGGGCGGTAGCTGTAGCTCATCGCTCCCTTGACTTCAACGAAATCCTCCTTACCCTTCCATGAGTATCTTACGAGCAAGACCTTCTCTAGGTCGGGCGCTGGGTCCCAGAATCCAAGGAGGTTGCCCTTGCGAATCCCTGAGGGATGATGAGGCGACCGTCCCGGTCAACGAGTGCCGCCAGGGCAACGGTCACGTCTGCCACTTCTTCAGACGCCCAGCTACCGTTGTCATCACGAACACCATATTTTGCACTCAGGATGACGAGATTCCCAAGCGATGCATGGCGTTTCTGAAAAGCCTCGACGGGCCCACTAAGGAGTACCAAGATATTGTCTGCCTGGAGGCGGCGAAGCGCAATGGAAGCTTGCATCAAATGCGGCGGAGTGGGCTCGGGCTTGGATACCCGATGCCAGCGGCGCCATTGCTGTCGCAGGAGCTCGATAACAGAAAGACCGGCCAGCGGCAGGACACCAGCCCAGAATATAAGACTGGGCGTGGAGAAGACGCTCGGGCAGAACAACACAGGAGGCTGACTCGCTGGTTGAGGCGGGACCAGTGGATGGATAAGTGTAGACTATGTCGGCTGACACCCACTTCTATACCTGCGGTGGAAAAGCGGCCGACGGGTAAGAGGTTTCTCAGCGCAAAGTAGCTTCCGTAGAAGGTACTAGAGCATAGTTCTGCTTCGAGCCGGGACGGGCGTTTCCACCCGGGACAAGGCTGGTTGTTGAGCACAAAGTCCTGGTTGTACCGTAGATAACCTGCCGTGGATGCCACACTTGCAGTAGCAGATACGGCCCAGGAACCTCGCTTAAGCAAACCTGGTAGATTGCTGTCGTACGTATTCGTCGGCTCACTCGCTGCCTCGCTGATAAAAACAGTGTCCGTGGTGAAACCCACTTCAACAGCCGGAGCTGCCGTAGCGACAGGGGCCCATTGTAGGAGTTTCCGACCCGATGTGATCAAGTTGCTCAATTGGCCTCCTGCGATAGAAGAGAGCCATTGGCCGCTGTCACCACGGACGAAGACCGTGCCACTTGAGAGCTCGTGGTGAACACCAGTGGAGACTCTAGGGAGGTAGCTGGCCCCAAGTGGAGGGCTTTCGACCGTAACGTCCAGGGTTGTAGGTCCAGAGGCTCCGGGGAGAAGCACAGGCTGTGTGAGCTGAGCGGTGAGAATGCCTGCGGCTCCGGCTGCCGGCTGTTGGGGTCCTGTGAAGGACGAGCTGTCTGGGCTCTTCCATGCCTGTTCGGTGCAGTCCGGGGAAGAGCGGCCTGGGAGCAGAACAAGTGGCCTTGGGAACATGTCCGTGGACAGGCCATGTAGGGAAGTCGTGATAGACAGCGTTGGCTTGCCAAGTATGAGCCGTTCGTTCGGTTTGCTCACATCCGTGGCAGTGCCGGTGGCAGCTCCGAAGAGGTTCGGGATATTTCGTTGCATAAACCTCTCCAGGGCGGGGAGTCCAACGTGCACCGTGTGACCAACCGTGAATCCCAGGGCCGGCCGGGTATTCGTTGTTGAGGTCGAATGGTCAATATCTGTCATAGCTGCGCCAACCGATTTGAACCCCACGCTGAGCTCTGGCGGTGTGGAACTGCTCGAGGAGTATCTCAGGGCGTCCAGGTAAGTATCCTCGTATCGTTTTCCCACGCCCGGCTCGGGTTCCCTGACGAGAGTGCGGCATCGTACGCAGCACGGCGTTCCGGATCGACGAGTGTCTCGAACGCTTGCTGCACGTGCTGGAAGTATTGTCGGGCGAAGGGCTGGAGGTGGTCGGGGTAGCCTTCAGGATAAAGAAGGAGGAATAGGCGGTAGTATGCCTGTCGTATCTGATCCTTGGTGAGGTCGGCGCCTCGGGGAGGCATAGGATCTCGTAATGGTCCGATTGGCATGGATCCGAGACTCCGTCGTTCTCAATGAATACCAATTCACCTTCCTCGGGGATGTCATCGAAGGCCAATGTTTTGTCGCCGTTCCGTCGGCCAGGTCGGATGCCTCGGTTACCCTTGAGAAGACGGAGCTCGCATCGTCGTCCCCAAACTCATACTCCTGCCGGGTTGCCGCGAACTGCTCATTGAGCGAGTAGCGCGACTCCACGGACCGCAGGGAGTGAAAGGCACCAGACAGCTGGCGGTGGTCGTCGATGAGGGCCGAGGATCTCCGGACAGAGCCGTTCCTCGAGGCATTGCCCGGAGCCCTCAGGCGCGGGATGCGCAAGCTGTTGTTGCGGCTCGAGGGTCAGCCATAGCGCCTTGGACTGGCAGCAGCAACAGCGCATCGGAAGCTCAAGCAAGTGGTTAGCTTGAAGGTGGAGGACAAGAGGGGCCCCAGAGCAATTAGTTGGCCTTAACGGCGGACTTATTTTTTTTTCCTGTCGATTTTTGCGATTGCTCGCCTCGCTTCATCTGACGAGTCATAGTGGGGATGACCCTGGACGGATAGTCGGTAGTCGAGATTTGATGTTTATGCATCCAGGGTGTAAGATGGGGAAAAGTTGTGGTTTTGTGCAAGCTCATCAGGCTACCCTGGACTAGGACAACTCCAGTGCAGCTTCATCGTCGGCGACCACCTGACCCAACATTGACGAAAAGTCGTTTGGCATGGGAGAATTGATCTCTGTGTATGTATGAATTCGCTCCTAGTCATTTTGCCTCATCTGTATGCTATTGTTTTGTTGCTTTGTGTGTATTCAATATTTCGAGTGTTGATGGACTGGTGGATCTGGGTCACATATATTCGACTTACACGGACCAGATTGAGCTATATCATACCTCCAACGGGCAGTGTCCACGAGCAATTACCGCCTCACCCGTAGTTGCAAGGCGTTCGCAATTACGATTTTTTTTTTTTTATTTTTATTTTTAGCAAAGCAGGATACTGAAATTACTACTCGTTGGGATCAAACGCAAGCAAGGCGAAATTAAGCACCAGCTGGAGGCAGGACACCCAACCATTGCAGATGTTGATGGGTTCAACAAGAACCGAGGCAAAGCTACACCACCTCCCACAGAACAAGCGCTCTTCCCAATCAGCCTCAAAGACCCGCGATCACAAGCTAGTCACGCGGTGCGAGGTCGAAGCCAGCTCACGAGGTGACATGCGGGGTCCGTCTACATAGCCCTTCGGGCCTACTGTCATGATGACTACCTCTAGGTAGGCAAGATGCTTCCCGACTGGGCCGCAGTCCGGCGACTAACATGAAAAGCTCTGCCACGGCGCGGACATGCGTGGCATCAACGGCCTCAACGCAGTTGCAACACGCAAGTTGCAACACGCACGTCAGTACGTGCCCGAGCCAGGACCAGGACGTGACATCGACCGTAGCTGCGTCTGTCTGTCAAGGCAAGGGACGACAAAAAAAAAGAAAACCACAAATCCTCGCCAGTCAGCCCATGGTGACCCGGCCTAGCGGTTCTCGCGGCACTAAAAGCACAAGGATTCCGGCTCTGGCGGACGCGAGCACTTCGCCGACCGAAACCCCCGTCTAACCAAAACCTTGAGCCAACGTAATTAGCCAAAGGGCCAGACGGGACAAAGCGCACGCAGCCTGCTGCAAGACCAGAGTCAGAATTGCCCCGAAGGCTCGCTGTCGCCCCCAGCCCGGCCAGGTGCTACGGCGCCAAGGACGCCGACGCAGGTAAGAAAAAGGAACAAGCAGGGCTTGTGACGCTGACGATATATGACGGGTTATGGTCTGACGACGGCTGGCTAGGCCGGGGGTCTTGTTGCGAGGTGCCGTCCCTATACTAACGTTATGTATGTATCACTGGAAAAGCCCCGAAGGGCTGGTGTCTCGTCCTGCGCATGCATGTCGAGGGCGCGAGCGTAGCCTTGTACCGCAGTGTACTCTGTACCATACAGACTCATCGTGCCCCATTCACCTGATGCTCCAGCCAGGGCAAGGTAAGGTAAGGCAAGGCAAGGCAAAGCAAAGCAAAGCAAAGCCCTTTCCGAGTTGTCGTGTCAGCGACAGGGGCTCCTTGGCATGGAACTGGACCGCGGATCGAATGTTTCTTCTTCGGACCCCGTCCATTGGGCGGTGGAGACCCCAAATCACCTTGCATTTACCTATTATAGCGGGTTTTGATTTCTGAGGTTGGTTTGACCCGCATGTCGTCAACGCGCGCTGCTGCTCCTCTCGCTCCACGGCAAGGAAAAGGAGGAATGCATTGCCTCGATCCTTGGATCCCGACGACTCCATACACGGGGCTCTACCGTGCCGTGTAGTTCCCTCCAAGGAGAGAAGCCCGATGTATCGGCCGCACATTCGCTGCCTTAGTGGGAAAACTGCCTGGCCTGTGCTCCTTAAGCTGATATAGTAGCTTTCTGTGCGCGTGTCTAGGGACGCGTAAAGTGGATTTCCAGGCGTCAGGGCGCGCGACCTGTGTCTCTAACCGGCGTTTTAAGGACTCTAATGAAATGAATATGATGCAAGGAAAAGAAACCCACGATCGATCTAGCCATGCCACGATCGCCTGGCCGCCGTAACTGGCTGCTTTTTGCTGCAACTACTACGACTACTGCTACTACTCGACACGCCTGGCACCGGCGCGCCGGGTCGCGAACCCCCTCCGGCCCCCCATGCTCTGGAATTGCTGTGCTGATTCATGAACCGGGTTCTGGGTGCTAATTAAAGGCGCAATTCCACCCGCAACGCGAGACACGACCGGTCCGTGTAAGGCCCAGCTAACACAGGATGATTGCGCATCCATGTCTCAGGATATTCATCCGTCGACGATCAACTAGCCAACTGACCCCATGCCGTTCGCTCAGTTCGTTGCCCTTTACGATGCCATGGCGACGACCAAGAATGGACTTCAGAACCTTGTTCCCACGCCGGGCCCCTCTCAGCTTCTGGGGCTTCTGATAAAGGAGAGAGGGTAAAAAGCAAAATGCGCTCAAGTTATGGCACCACTGGCTTGCTGGCGCGGATCCTGATACTGTCTCGAGCCGGGTCATTCCCAGACATGCAGGCCTCTTGACCAACCCTCGCAGAAGCAGCCGAAATAAAGGTAGCCTGCTGGGAACGCAGCAGCTCTCGCCTATAGGTCACGGTCGCGTTCAATATTGCCTTTTCCGTTGTGCACTGCAACACACACAGCTGGGGTTTTAGCAGCCCCCGAGCTCGACCCTAACCACATCAGGGGAATGCGGTTTCTCTCCAGAGTCGCAGTGCATGCCCATCCAGCCATTTGAGTCTCGAATTCAAGTTTATCAAAGACAAGACGTGACGATTGCCATGTTCGCTCCTAGCTCATAACCCACTCGAATCCCCACAGCGCCAGAGTCCATCCCGAAGCGCCTAGCACACCGGACTTGGCACGGAGGGAGCCAAACACTCTCGTAAAAGAACCGGGCAGAGAACCAATGCCATTCGGTGACTAGCTATCCGATTCCTTGGTTGCGTCTCCATACCCCAGTCCAGAGCTTCCCTGGATCGTGGGTTATGGTATCGCATCGCTCAGGACGGGGTTGCGTCCCAAGGATTTATTGCCATTGCTAATGCTCAAAGCTGGATCACAAAACGGGGCATTCCTTGCTTTTGCTCCTGCCTCGCTATTGATTGCCACGAAACGTATCATGTCCTCCCTGCCGGTCGCCAGCCATGCGGCGTCGTCTTCGTCCCGATTGATGCGGACCATCCTGGCTGGCTCTCAGCTGCCTGGGTCTCATCACCATTCTGATTCGCGAGCGCTGGGTGCCCAGAGCATGGGAAACTGGCCTTTCCTGCATCTCAGGCAGATCGAGGTCCAATAGTCCATCTTTGGCTCACACCACCAATTCTTAGTGTTGGCGCGCCTCTGCGCAGGCACCGTCATCATTTATCGGTCCGGCGAAAGCCTATGTTTTTAGTCCCAAACATTTCGTTCCGTAGCGTTGGGGCTTCTGTGAGGCATTGATGACGATGACGATGACTGTGCTGGTGGCCGAGAGCTGCCCCTCTCATTCCCCAGGTTATAGTTGGTTGAGCTGATTGGACACCCTTGCCGGGGCCCTGTTTCGACGCTGGGCATGGGCCATATCACCAACAGAAGGAATCACGCGATGCGGGATCTGGGGACCACATGTTCGCTATGCCCGGTAGATCACCGGTCTTTTGTCTCTGATAGGCTCGTCGGCGTCGCCTCTCAGCCTCTCCTCATTACTCACCTCCGCTCTATCCTTGCCGTCCCCTCATGCTGCGACAGTAGCACGGGTACTCGGCGTGGCAATGGATGGCCTAACCGCTTCCTTTTCTGGGGCGTTTAGACTGGCAGACCGAGGACCTGTAGGCTGTGTCCAGTGGTGGTTTTGTGAGAGTCCTATGTTTACGACGTCCCAAAATGGTAGGATCTGAAAGTTGTGGTATTTTATGCATGGTCTTGATCCCCGGCCGATTGTTTCAACCTTGTACGAGAGTTAGCGTTTGCCATGAAAGTGCATCCATTGGTATCAATTGGAGACTGTAATGTATACACAGTAAGACTTACGATGATTGACTCTTCATCCTGTATTGTGAAGAGTTGATAACCCTCCCATGCATGATAACCCTAGCCAATCACTCCGTTTGAGGAACATCGACAGACTAATAGTGCATTTTGGAGTTTTGTGCTTTTAGCAATGGATCGGCTCCAATACAAAGCTGAAATGGCATGTAGAGACATGTCCTCTCCAAGAACATGGTTGCTGAGCTTATGGATCCCATCAAACACTGCCACAGCTTTGCATTGATGACTTGCGTAAGGCCATTTTGTGGACCTATGTCTTGCTGTTCCCGTCAGCATGAACCACTGGTACCTGAGCAGCTCAGCACTGTGGCATGCAAAGGAAATGCCCCAGAGGCCAATATCGTACCCTTGCCCTAACTGCCCGTCAGCTTGTGACATTTTGTCCTGTCACGGAAACAAAGTACTTTGTGGCAATTGAAGCCCTGGTCTGGAGCGGAAGGGGCTGGCACCCCATGAGGAAGCTCGGCGAAGCCAGGACTCACTAGTAGGGGCTTTTCAACAGGGCCAAAAATAAGCAGCATGATGAGAGGCGGATTGCATCGGTTCCCCATACCGTCACAGCCAAGGGCGGCGTGTGATTGGGCAGGGAGTGGCCATCCTTCAGCTCCCTTGGGTAGGCAATTTGCAAGGCTTTGGCCGGTGATCACCAACGGCAGGCACCAAGAGAGGAACGAAACGCATTGCTTACCTCACCGAGGGCCGGTCGGGCTGCTGTCTCTTTTACGATGTTACATCAGTTAAGCTCAGGCTTGTTGGTTTCAGTCGGCCTGGGCAATGGCAGCGAAACATTTCTCGGCGCATGCCCCTCTTTGGCCCTGCTGCATCGCCTTCCTTACGCCTGGCAAACGCGACTCCGCCTGTGGATATGTCGCGTCGTTAAGGCATGGTGGCGGACGAAGCGGTCATGATGCTGCCAGGGCGACAGACTTGGCTACGTAGCAATTGCAGTGGGCGGTCCCATCTGCGGTATGCAATCGAAGAGGATTGAAACCACCAGGGTCCTAAAGAGGAGAAGGGGAGAAACGCAAGGAAATAAAAGAAGAGAAAAAAAACTCTTCGCATCATAGCTTCGGCGAAGAAACCTCCACTCCGAATAGTTTCCGTCCAACACTTGCGGTTGCAAGGACATGGACGCATGGTGGTGGACCAGGGTCGCCGTAGTAAGCGAGCCAAGAGGAGCGATTTAATAAGTCATGGCGTCACGAAGAGCAGAGGAGGTGCAGTTGCCGTGGTAAAAAAAACTACTAGTTAAAACATTAATCGGGTGGCTGTTGTACCAAGGATAAAGATGCATTAGCATTAGACAAATCGACATAAAAAAAAAAGGTGTAAGTTGATGAATACCTTATGATTTGGTCTCAAGGTCCAAACGACTCGCGTAAAGTGGTTGCATGCTTGCACAAAGCGCGTCATATGCTTGGTCACACCAGCCCCAGCTCCCAACTACGGACAAGCGTGTGGCTTGTCATTGATTTTGAGCCTCATCGTTTTATGCTAAATGTGACGCGAGCCGCGCCGTTGGCGTCGCTTGCCGTATCGGGCAATTTTCTGGAAGGGCTAGGCCAGATGCGGTTCGCTTACACGTGCACAAGTACCGCAAGTACCGCGCGACTTGGTGATCGTCAGGTGTATTTGCATTGGGTGCGTTGGGGCGGTACTTTGCCTTCAAGCCTTGCAAGTACCAAAGGTATCTTGACCGTCTCGTCCAGTTCCCGCAATATATTGACATCCTTCAACCTGTTCCTCACTTGCGCGCGGCGAAGGGGTCGACGGGCCGGGTGAGGAGATTTTCTGCAGGGTCTGCGGGTGTCTGGTCCTGAACGACGCCTCTCAATGGGCTTTATTGCTGGGTCTCAGGCAGCGTCCCACCAGCTGGGGCGGCCCAGTGCCAAACTGATTGGCGTCGTTTGACGAACAGGTCCATCACCAGACGTGTTGATTGGGTGCATTGGACGCCAACTTCGGCGCTGCAATGGAGTTTGTCGGCCAAAGGCGGAGACAGCCGTACGTAACTCTGGGCCAAGGGTCGATTAGACGCGTTGCGGCATTCTCCAGCCCCTCCCTCGCCAGCGTCAAAGTCTTTCCCTCTGTAGCTGCAGCTGGGCCCATCAGTGTCCGGGACGACGACAGCTTCATCGTGGGTCTCGAGGGCATGGACGGATGCATGGCCTCGCGGCACGGCATTGTCTTCTCACTCACTCACCGCCATCTTCCTGCAGAGAAACAATCAATTTGTCCGAGGCGAGTTATTTGCGCCGACGGGCGGTTCCTCGCATGCGAAACAGTTTGATGGAGTCATGTAGGGACGTGGACCTGCAAATTAACCTCTCCATTACCAGTGCAACGAGCAGGCCTGTGCTAAGGCGTCGGCACCTAACCGAATGAGCTGTCACGTGCAAGTCTCCACGGGGACTTTGGCCAACATCTGGCCTTTTTCGCCGCCCCACGATGTCCGAGACGTTGTTTCTTGACTGCTCCATGGCCTAGGCTTTCATCCCTTGTCATCCAAAACTCATGTGTCACGGCACGTTGGCCACTCTCGCCCCGGTCACCCACCCGGTCGGCGTATCACTTTGGATCTGCATACACCACGGCATCATTGTACAGATGCAAGGCGGTATGCCTTGATTCACCAAGTGGCCAGCCACTATATCCGAATGAGGTAGCTCGAAGCTGGCTCAGGAATATCACGTCCCCAATGCACTCCACTCCGGACACCATTCCGAGTCCGTCCCAAGTCTCCCTCGAAATACGCTCACGGCGCGGAACCCAACCACCGCCGGACCACTCGGCAGGACCGGCGTTGGATGAGCAACTTGGTCTGTGACCAGACGAGCCAATCCAAGCAGGCTCGTCGCTAGAGCCGGTGTTCGGACTTGCGGGGCGGGCAGCATCCGTGAGCAGTTTGCTTCCGCCTTTCTCCTCAGGTCTTCCCGGGTCTGGACTCGAGCGAGCTAGCAGAGAAAGGCTTTTTCCCAAACCCCACAAGCAGATCCATTACGTCTGTGACAACCCAAGGACTAGCTATGTGGGAAAGGCAGAAAAGCAAGCGTAGTCCTTCTATCCTGACATAATTGCTATGCAGCTTGTGAGACGATGTATGTCCGTGTTCAGGCTGTACCGAACCCTGTTCCTCCGAGGCAATGATGCCTACAATAGTGCAGTCGGTCGTACATAGTACATATGCATCCATAACTAATTAGTTGTGCTGCTTTTCCTTGGGCAGGTCACATGTGAGGAGGTCCCGACCCCTGTTTTGCAGCCACATGGATCTACGGGAGTCGTTGGCTCGTGTGGCCCATTTAGAGAAACGTGGCTTGGGTCAGGATATCTGGCCGCCCCAGGCTTGCCGTGGCCTTGGGTCACAAAGAACAAAGAAACGATCCCTTTAATATCCCTTCTCAAGACAGGCGTTTACAGCCCTGCCTTGTGCGTGATGGCGGCAAGCGACCTAGGCGCAAGGGGGTTGGAGTTCCGTTGAGGTGCGTTACAGATACTGTACGGGGCAGAGTAAGCAGCAAGGAGCGCGACCGTCGGTCCAAGTGTATTGAACAGGCAACCTGACTGCATCCGATCGCCACTTTGTGGACAGTACAGCCAAGTATCTAGCATGGTCCCCTGTGACCCTCTGACCGTCTGACGCCTGGCGCAGTCATGACGCCCGAAAACGCGAAAACCCACCTACACCTCGCATCAAAGGCTATCCTTTCGCGAGTTACGGACAATGCTGCGGGGGTATGAGCAAGAAAAAAGGACGCCGGTTGAAGCCAAAGGAAAGGGTTGAGTGCACCACCACCCCAAGGCCAATTCGCTCCGGGGCACAGCCGCCTAGAGGGCTAAGTGGTTAGAAAACGTGGCCCCATCAAGAAAACGACCTTTCTGGTATGGACCAAAGCTCCATTTTTAATTGAATTGATCGCTTGTCGGCCGCCGTCAAAGCAATCCGTATGGCTTGTTAATCTTTCTCGTATGCATGCACTCAAAAGGCTGGTTGTCGTGAGAGTTGATTGACGTCACTAACAAACCGCTTAAAGCTTTAATTCTTGCTACCCAACAGAATCAATAGCTTCTTGACTCATGAAACCAGACATGAACCCGGAGACCTGCGGTAGAAAAATGTGCCGTGTCCTCCGTGCATCATGATTTCGTGTTGTCTCCCGCGGAAACCGGCTTCGTAGGCACAATTTCCATCTCCACCATCTGACAATCTGACCCGAACTTGCATGTTCCTGAGAGCCCACACAGTTGGAGGTCCGTTCCTGGCGTTGGTTCGTCGCCGGTTGCTGGGCATTCATACCCCTCAAACGACACACCAGCGTCTGGGTGACAGATGTAGTGCGGTGGACAAGGGGGCCCCAAGGAAGCGGCGCCGTCAAGCTTGCTCCCGTTCGTCCAGCCACCTCTTTACTATTACACAAGCAGCCTTCTGTTGCACTGGCCTAGCGGGACACACCCCAAGTTTCATCTGGGGGCGCGTTTCGACGTGTCTCATTGGGTCTTGGAGAGACGGACGCGTAAAGTGCCTGGTCAATCCGACGAGATGGATGTGCACACCACCACCTGCAGGACCGAACAGGAGCTGGAGCCACTATTGAGGATCTACCAGGTATGGCGCTGATGGGAGACTGATGCAGTACATGCGCATCCCGAGGACAGAAAGAGGGAGGCTTTGATGGTAACCATACCATGATGCGCACATGACAGGAAGGCCGAAAGAGAGCTTGCAAAAGCAAACGAGACTCCAACGGCAGGCTCCCTTACATCCGAAGCAGAGGCCAATGTCACGACATTAAGCTCGGAAGTTTCAACGGGTGCATCCACCCGTCAGGCTAGTATCAGGACGAGGGAGACTGATGATTGCACGCGTCGCTTAATCATGTCACGACGCCGTAAGATGTCTGTCTAGAGTCTGGGCAATCAATCGCGTGCCACATGCACAGGGAGCCCACATCATCCTCCATCCGCTCACGTAAAGGGACACGAGCGCCGTTGTCTCCTACTTAGGTTAAGGTGCGACAAACCGGCCGGGTGGATACGCCTTTCTGTGATACAACATCCGTACGGTCCTTGAAAGGAGGTGTTTGGCAGTACGCAGCATACCGCCTCCTTTCTGCAGGATGACAGACACCAACGCTACTAGGAACGGCAAGCCGAGTCAGATGTGCGCAGTAAGTAGGCAGGCAGTCCGCAATCCTTGGTGGAGGCGAAATGATGAGAACATATGCATGGCAAGGCATCCCAGGTAGTGGAGGAAGGTTCCATTAAAGACCTTGATATGCACCGCAAGTACAAGTACAGGCACAGACTCAGAGGCGCAGGTATGTAAGGCTTCGCGATGTCTGAGACAAAATTACTGTGTCCGGGTTCTGTACAAGGATGGCCTATTACGAAAAGTCGGTGCCGAGAGCTTCGACGCTGGAGCCCAACGGACTGTACGCGACATTTGGATGGACTCTCGTGGCCGTAGTGAAGCCACTGGCCAGGAAGCTGTGGGCCGGCTGGGATGAAAGAGACAGGCCTAAGCTCGGATTGTCTAGCTGGAAGCTGCCACGAAGCTGAGGATGGCCAAAGTCAATACCGGGACAAGGGCCAGCTCCTGGGCACCTGCAGCGCTGTGATTGAGAGGCGTTGATAATGACAGGCTCCCCCTCTGTTATACGCATACGCCAAAGTCGAGGGATGGGCACGCGAGTTGATGAAGCAACATGCTGTGCCAGAAACACCCGTTCGTTTTAAGACCAAGCGCACGCCTCGAGCACGACCCGTCGAAACCTTACCTGCCATGCTACGGTACAGTACCCCGTTAAAGGATGTGGTATTTTGGGATGCCATGCTTCCTGCTCGCCTTACTGTGCTGCTGTCCGTCCATCCACCGAGGCCCGTGCTATAAGTCATTACAATTTACACTACGGACGGACGGGCTGGCAGTAAATGGGATGCCCGGGGCTGTGATGTGGGCAGCAGAGCTAGGGAGCTGCTGGGTCTTTATTGGTTTTTTCTGGAATGAAAAGCGGTCTTCTGCAGCAATCGTGCATGGCCAGGAGTGTGATGACGGTCGAGAAAGGGAATCGGAGCTGGGGTCCTCGCTCGGCGAGGATCCCTTCCTGAGGGCCGTTATTGGTAAGAGAAGGGCACTTGATGGATCTGATACTCGGTCGTTTCTTCTTGCTCATCTGAGGTATCATCTTCCCACGTTGGCTCTTCCTTGTTGCTTTTCCCGGAACACCCCAAAACCGTTAGCAGAGCTCAACCCATTGACCTCATCGGAGTGGGAGCAGTGAGGGTGGGGGTGGGAGAGAGAATGGCACAGGCTAACATGGCAATACGGTTCGTAGCTGGTTGGTTAGTTAAGTTAGCAAGCAGCATGGGCCGGAACGGATATTAGCAGGCAGGGATGAGGTGTCGTCTCCATGTATAGCACGCGTGAGCCGCATATAGCCAATTGATGAGGTAACACGCCAATTTCGACAGATTGACAATCAATTAATCTCGTGACATTGAGGCGACACGACAGAATGTGAACCGAACGGTGTAGGGCTCAAGCCCACGAGCCAATGTGTGATGATGTGGGTGTACCGACCGATCGCCTGTCAATCCCCTTGCACTGCTTTGGCGATGATGCACGCCGGACGACAGCTCATGTAATCCGACACGCTACGTGAACACGCTCCCGGGCGCGCGGCAGGTCCTCGTCGCGGGTCGTTCATTTTTCTTCTCTCCTGACACGCATGATTGATTAATTGCTCTGCGGGAGCCGTGCAGAAAAGCGCGTCTGGGTAGCGTGATTGGTCCCAAGCCCCGTTCCGCCATCTTGACACACCCCTGCCTGGATCAGGCCCTGCAGCGAACCACTGGCTGGCTGGCTGGCTGGTTGGTTTGCTTTAGGGTTGCCTTGGATGTCGCAGCAGCTCCAAAGACCAATCTGCCGCCTGCTATAGGCCGGGACGACTCGCCCTGGTCCATGGCCTGGCCTGCTGCTGCTGTTGCTGCTGCTGGTAGGGGAACAACGTTTGGGGAAGGAAGCCGTGCTGGCTGAGGTATGACTACAGGACGGAGCGCAGCTCGCAGAGGACGGTGAACATGGGAGTGGCGCCATCCGAGGCATGCTGCCTGTCCAATCCGCCATCAAAGTCCTGTAAGTGGAGGACGCAGAAAGGGGGCTGATGAAGGTGATGACGATGTTGGCGGCCGATCTGCTCGGTGGACTAAGTTATCATTTCTCTCGGGGCGGCTCCTGCTTATTGCGGTTCGCTATAGGCTGGCATTCGCCGTCTTTCATTCAGGCGAATGCATAGTATGGACCCTTTCCTCCCTTGCGGTTGGGTTGATTAATGGGCGCAACTCCAATGCCAACGGAGCGTTGTGGAGGGCTAGGCGAAGCAGCGGAGCCGGGCAATTCCCTTAGGGCCCTCATTCCAGCTTTTTGCGAAAAGCGCACAGAAGGGTTCAATTGGCGATGTTGCAGCCGAGGGCGTGACAGTATCTGGCATTGCCCTGAAATGGCTGTGCGTGTCCGATCCACCGACCGCTCAGTCGCTCCCTTGGGTTAATGGAGGCTTTTAATGGGAGCCGTTGGGGCGGAACGAGGTTGCAGCAGTTGGTACTTTGGCTTACATGCCTGTAATAGCACACAGCATCCATCAAACCGAACCCGCCGAGGGATGATGGTAGGTGCAGAGGCGGCTGGCATATCCAGCCTGCGCGTATGTGTGTGTGTGATTAAGATACATCACGATCATCCAGCACGGTTCACCCGAGGGACGTAGCGGATGTGCAAGGAGCGGCCGTACCGATCGCTTCTTGTTTGACTTGATACCCACGACAATTTGATAATTTTTTTTTCTCCTTCTTTTTTTTCTCTCTTCTAGTTCTCGTCCCGCCGAAGTGGAGAGGCTGGGAGTGGCACAAACGACATCATGGCCTTAGTTTGGACAGGAGATGGGTCGCTTGGCATATCAAGTTGTGCTGGAACAGGTGTTGAGATTGAGTGAGTTAGTGTGGCCTGTTAAGTACGTGTATACATGGAACCTGAACCTGAACCTGGAAGGAAGACATGCATGGAGACGTCCCAATGTGGAAACACAGGCACTGAGCACAACATAACACAGCACAACACAACACAACACAACCCAGCACAGCACAACACAACATAACATAACACTGTGCACCTGCGCGCTTGCATTGGCTGGCGCCTTATCCAAGCTTATACCGATATGCTATAGGATTGGCTATACATTATTGTTGATTAGTTCAAGACAGCAGCATCACACGGGAGCTGGCCGCCTGGGCCGAGGCCATGGCAGCCGGCCCCAAACAAATAATAAAGGCCAATCCATCAACAAATAAACCGACATCACGAAATCTCCATTGCATTGGGTTGCAATTGAAAGACAACGCTGCGATTAATGCCGAGCTAGAGGCTGGATTGGATTGGACTGGGTTGACAATCTCCTTGCTCGCCCCGTGCACGTTCCCCACTCGGTGGTTTTGTGCTGCCTGGACGCACAAGCCACACCTTGCATCTTCACAGGTCAGCTCTGGGTGCACATTTCTTTTCCACTGCTACCGTGCTTTGTGTCTGGTCTGTCGTAGCCGGGCCTTGACTCCTTGCTGCTGATGTCGTCCGATCGTTAACCGAAACCCAACCTTTGGTGGTCCTGGGCCCCAGCAGTGGCGCCATGACGATCGCCGTCCTGCCTCCCCTACCGGATCGAATCTCCCTCCCTACGTCGTGCTGCGGTCTCGCGAAAATGGGCCAGGAGAGGCTCAAAAGACAAAATAAGAAAAGAAAAAGTCAATTGCATCGTCCTGAACCAAGCGATGCGGCTAAGCTTCATGGGCACACACCGACCGACCGGGCTGGCGAGCGTCGGATCTATGCTCAACCTGGGAGGGCATGTCACGTACTAAAACGCGGTCATTAATCACCATTTTTCTCGCGTAAGGTTACCATGGCATGGTAGCTCGAGCGGTCGTGTTTCCGGGCTGCACATCCTTTTGGGCTTTGTGTGTGTGTGTGTGTGTGTGTGTGTGCGTGCGTGCGTGTGTGGTGTGTCGCGCGGCGCGTTCAGCGTAGCAGCAGCAGCAGTAGTATGTGGGGGAACGACACCAAAGACCGTAGGGCAAAGGCAAAGGCAAGGCAAGGCATAGCATGCTTTTCAATGCAAATGCGCGCGTGTCTGTGTGTGTGTGTGTGCACCACACGCCCATGCACAGCCAATTGTGCCTCGTCTGTTCCCAATCGATGAATGAATGTGAATGGCCGCCCGGGTCAGGCCAGGGCTGGCTTGGGACCTGGACACCCCAGCATCCACCCCAGGCAATGGGACACCCCGTAGCGCAATCCGCAGGCGACGCGCTTTCGCTCATTGCACAAGTCTCCGGTGCAAAGCAAGCAAGAGGAGGCCAGGGCCAATGCATCTCGCTGCTGGGCCCGTACCCAGCTGGCCAAGGCCCCCAATCTTGGAGGTGCCGACCGTATCTTGGTCATGGTGGCTCCTCCTGGAAGCGTGGAGCGTGGAGCATGGGAGCATGGAGCATGTACTATGTAGCATGGAGCATGGAGCAGGGGCCAGTGCGGTACCTGGAGCCCTGTACCTCGCTGTACCTCTCCTCACTTGGCTGAGGTACTTGGACCAAGCCCACTCCCTCTCCCACTCCCACTCTCTTCCTCGCTCCCCCATGACGGTACCTTACCGATGTACCTCTCTCTCCTCTCTGTTCCGTCACTCTCTGTTCCCTCCCCCGTCCTGTTAAAACTACCTCTCCTCCAGTCCTTTCTGAGCTGCTCCATTCTCCTCCAACCTTTAACCCTCTCCTCTCCTCCTCCCCTTCCCTCTTCCTCTTCCCTATCCATTCGTTCCCTCTTCCATTCCATCTTTTCCTGACTCGACTCCAGCACGTCGACCACGGATTCGGACTGGACTGGACTGAGGAGAATTTCTACCCGGGCTTCTCTCTCACTTCCCGCCCTCCGCCCACCTTACACCCCCTTCTTCCACGACTCTATAAAGGAGAGGATAGACGGTTCGTCGAATCGGACGGAGAGAAAGAGAACGGCGAATTAAGAAGAAGAAGAAGAAGAAGGCTCCGTGCTGGTATTTCACTTGACCCTCCTTCCGCTTGACCTCTCCTCCCGACCCTCGTCCGTGATTCAGAATTTCTCAGTTCGGCAAGAGGAATTCCTTGGTCCAACCACCGCCCACCCACCTACCAAAGAACAACCCACCGCGCTCCCTTGACCCTCGTTGACCCGGCAAGACGATCGTTCGGAACGACTTGTTCAAGAAAGGCTGGCTTGTTGGAGGGAGTCTACTGTCTCTCTCTTGCTCTCCGCCTCTCGTCACCACCTACCGGTTCTCCTCGATCTCGGTAGCTTGTCCCGGACATCACCACCAGCTCGGAATTGGCCTGGCCAGCTTTCGAACGGTGTCGCCTTGTCCGCCCCGTCAACCAAACGGTGCATGATTTTCATAGTGCTTCATCTCTAGGTCGTCATAGCCTACAGGTGTCCCGCGTGAGAGGTATGTTGGCAGATGGGGTCCCCACGATCGAGTTCCCTTACCAGTATCTAATATCGTCGATTCCCTCGTGCAGTCGCATGCCGAGCTTGCTTCCCGCATTCTCAGCATTCTCCACCGTCGCGCTTGACTTCGATCCTCACTTGCTCCGTGGGAGACGTTAGCTCGTTGTTCCCACCAATTGCAGGATCTCTCTTGTCTCGCCTGGATTCGTCCCTTATCTCAGCCTAGACTGTAAGGCCTATCCCCTCCCTTAAAGCTCTCTCTTCTTCCCTTGCTTCGTGCCAACCATCCCAACCTACTGGATTGGCTTTCCTCCTGCTTGCCAAGGGAGACACGCATGGCGGCAGAATTGCATCGGATTTTTTCTTTCTCGCTCTTGCTTCAGGGGCTTGTACTCGTGGTTTAATTCCTCCACCTTTTGAATTCGATGCTAACGCTTTGGATCTCGATAGTGCCCTTCGCAGTCAGCCTCTTAAACCACCCCTTTCCAATCCCTTCCTACCTTTCAACGGTTATCGTGTCTACATGTTCCCGGCTTCGTTCCCAGCCACTGTCACTCTTTTCCATTAATTCTCACCACGCTCATTAATATCTTAATACGCTAATTCCTCGGCGTGCTTACACTCATTCTGCACACATCCGAGCTTCACTCATTGTCCAGTCGTCTCCGACCCAAGCTTCCTGGGGAACTTAGCAGTCACTCTTTGACCTCTTCCAACAAACCGTCTTTCCACATTTTTACATCTTCCGCTTGTTTTACCACCCGATCCCAAGCCAATACCACCCAACATGGCTTACTCTCACGCCGACGACAGTTTCTTCATCGAGTCAGATGAGCCTCATCACCCGAGAATCAACGCTCGCGATGCCGCCAAGATGATCGCCAGGAACAGACAGGAGATCATCGCCAACGAGCTCTCACGATTGGCCGGGGAGGAGTACCTTGAGGATATCATGCAGCACATGCGCCACATGGAGGTACGCTCAATGATACACGTCATTGGCCATGCGAACCATCTGCTAACAAAGCTATAGGATGAGACGTTACCTGATGCTAACCTCATCGATATGCAACGCGAGATCCAATGGTTCATGAGACCCTACCTCATCGACTTCCTCATCGAGGCTCACGCTGCCTTCGCCCTCCTGCCCGAGACCCTGTTCCTCACTGTCAACCTCCTGGACCGATACTGCTCCAAGCGAATCGTGCACAAGCAACACTACCAGCTCGTGGGATGCGCCGCACTATTGATTGCCGCCAAGTACGGAGACAAGAAGGACCGTGTGCCCCAGATCCATGAGCTCAACAACATGTGCTGCGGACTCTACGACGCTGGCATGTTCACTCAGATGGAGATGCATGTCCTCAACACCCTCGAGTGGACCATCGGTCACCCAACCGTCGACTTCTTCTCTCAGCTTATGATCATGGAGGATGGTGATGACCAAGAGGTGGAACACATGTCTGCATACCTTTGCGAGATCGCCCTCTACCACCGAGACTTCGTTTCGAGCAAGCCTTCCATGCTAGCGAGGTCCTCCCTGGCTCTGGCTAGAGCCATCCTGGGCCGACCTGAGGTCAACGATGGCGAGTGGGATCATGCCGAGAACGTCACTCTGCTGACGCTGTCTCAATACCTCAACCAGCCCTCACCGACCCTGGCCCGCAAATACTCAACGCCTCACCTGTCCAGAGCCTCCCAGAAGCTGGCTGATTTCATGGCGGAGCAAGCTGCAATGGCTCGTCGCGCTGCTAACCCACCCTCACCCCAGCCGACACTATGCCTAAGCACTCTAGCATCTACAGCACCCTCAGAAGACTCATGTGACAATGAGCTTTGATGGCTACCTGACTCCTCCTATTACTCCTGATGGCGCCTCATTCGGCAACCATGCCGCCAAAGACTCGTATCCCTTGCCGCCTCGGTGTCCAGTCACCCCTACACCACACCAAAACCAGGCAGCTGCATACGGACAATCCGTGAATCAGTACTCGGGCTACATGAACTACCATCACACCATGGGTCAATAAGGTGTCTAGCTACATACTCTAAAATAATCCTTGGACCATTCAGTTCAAGGAGCTACCAACAATTTCTCAAAACTCACCAATCGATGGACTCAGGAATGAACCCACGATTGCACGGTTGCATTCAGAATGAATATTTATCTCATTTATGTCATGGCATTTAGCGACTGCGTTTCTTTGCTTTTTTTCTTTTTTCTTTTTCGAATCAAATATTCTCAGCAAGTCTTTTCGGCACCCAAAAAAAAAAAAGTGGAATACGGATCATACCCAAAGTTTCCTCGGTTTATTTTCGTGCATCGACACACCTGGACCATGTATGGGGATCCAGTGGGCAAAACATTGAAGCCCAGGGCGACGTTTGGGGAAGAAAAGCTGCCGCCCTTGCAAATTTTCAAAGGGAGGGCTTCGAAGTACATGGGAGTACTCGGTTGGTTCCGAGTTGGAGATATGGGAATATCAAGAATGCAACACGGTCTTCGCTATGAGAAGGCCCGGATTGGTCGGCGAGGACATAGGATATGGGAATGTGGAGGAGTGGAGGGATGGTTTCTTGAGTCTCGGCTCGGCACAAACTGGGTCGACAGACGTGGCTCCTTGCAAACGCAGATTTCTGTATAATTCTTTTTGAGGTCGTTTGGGATGGGATGGTGGATTGGAGGCCAGCCCCCATTACGTGATGGTCGCCCGTCACTGACCAGGAGGGATTTGGCATAGATTGTGCCAGGTTTGAGCTACGAGGGAGTTGCGTTTATTCTAAACCCCGGTCCTGTGTATAGGTAGTTGTAAACAGGCACAAAAGAAGTAAGAATCATCACAATGGAGCATCTCCAAGCTGTGTACGAGTGTATTTGTGTTGTTTGAATCTGGACCAAGTAGGCAGGGGCTCGCCGCTAGTTACGGCAGGGTTCCGCCGGCTGGCAAAGGTTGGCAAGAATGAGATCCCGGTTCCGTATTGAGACAACAGTACCCGCGGACCGGCAGCGATACGGCACCAGTCTCAGATCTCGATGTTGCTCGGTAAACCGTAAACGTGACGTCAAACAGGCAGTGTGGAGATGGTTCAGTCGGATAGGTGGTCTGATGGGCGCGTACTGCCATGGCAAAGGACGAGGCTAATGCAATCTAGGTCGATAGGTCGGGCTCGGCTACTGCACGCAAGCAATCGACTAGCCAAAAGGCTCCCTGAGTTACTGAGTTAGCACCGATCGTTTCTTGCCTGTTTTGGGCTAGGGAATTGGCATGCGAGGTTGCGGGTACTTTGGATCTCAGATTCGGTAAGGGGCTAGTCCGTTTCTGGTTGGATGTGGTTAGCCTGGCAAGCCTGGCTCGTTGGGCGGCAGCTGAGTTGATTGGTGCTCCGCTTACCCTGTATGTGTCTTGATGGGTTTGGCATGGAGCATTCCACGGTGGTGGTGCTCATTCGTGTGGGAGAGACAACTAGTAATGGGACTTTCCGTGTCTCGAAATACCACGGCTCATACCGTTCAACAGGTACGGGTTACCAGACGTTGTGTGGTTGTTTTCCTATGAGGTGTAAAATCATACCGATGTTTACTCGGGTGTCATCTATATTCACAGCATAAGAAGGAGTGGTAAGTCTTACCCACGAACAACCTCCCATCATCATTGCATCATGCTTAGCAACGAAACAACCTACCGAATACCACACACAGCCAACACAAAGACCAAAGCAGATAAATTCCTCAACTAAATATTCACAGAGGTCGTGGCTCAGGGTTGTGGGTAGCTGATGTGGCTTGTCGTCAAGTACCTACTGTGGCGCGTAAGACCGAAGCTGACTGTGGAGCCACTTGTCCCGCTGAAGAGCTGCACGTGGAGAACACAGAGTCCCTCATGGCAAAAGATAAATCTCACTGGCTAACAATATAATACCAATAAGCTGCTAATCTCAATTGAATTACAGCATGATAATCAAGTCAAATTGCCAACTACGCGACATCGCAGCCTGATTAGGCTAAACCTGGTATTCCTAAGTTAATGAGTGCGGCACCTAATTCTAACCAAGGAGAGCCCGACCCCTATCTAGTCCTTCAACAGGGCCTTGAACATCTCAATCGGTGTTCTTTTGGGTGCAACAATCTCAAGAACTTCCTTGCTGGTCGTGGAAGCGGTACACTCGCCACGCCAGCATGGCTCAACGGCATGCTTAATCGATAGGATAAGACTCTTCGAATCAGGGCTATGGGCAGCCATCTGCTCAACAAACGAGACGTCCTCGTAGCGGACATCTTCAACCTTTGTGCCGATATGTTCCTCAATCATGTCTACGATCTGCTGGCCGGTGACGTCCTCAGGCCCGTTCAGGACGTACTTTCTTTGGTTATGTCTCGAGGGGTCTTCCTCGGCCAAGAGGTGGGCCGCAAAAGTCCCAACCTCATCGGCGTCGATAACGCCGACAGGCGCATCCTTTGCCGCAATTAACCTCAAGGTATCCTGCTTACCGGTCGCACGGTAGTTATTGACCAGCTCAGCAGCGGCGTGGAAATAGAGATTCGAGAAGGCATTGGGCTGTAGCGACGTCCACTGCAGTTCCTTGAAAGCGGGCGCGCTCAAGAGAGTCTCCAACGCCCAGTGGGACCGAGGATAAAAGGCGGGGAGTCTGGGCGAACATTCGGAGCAGTCGTCGAGATCCGCACCACATATTTGACACCCGCGTGGAGGGCGGCAAGGAGAAAGCTGGACTCCTCGGCGAACTGGCCTGCCTGGACCTGAGAGGCAACGAATGCCCTTACCACATGATGCTCACGGAGCCAATCGGCCGTGATTTCGATCCAGTTCTGCTCCACGACCTCAACACCGGGCAGCTGCGCAAGGTGCTGGGCCACCGCTCCGTTGGCGGAACGTGTAAGAGCAACAATCCGGTGACCCGATATGGCACTGTTGGTCTCCAGAAACTTGGAGAGGGTTTCTACAACGCTTCGACCAGTGTTGCCAGTGGCTCCGGCGATGAGGATTGTAGGTGCCATGATTGGTATATTCCGGTAAGGGGATGCTTGATGTGTTTACTGCGAGTGATAGTACGCCGGCATTGTTTGTGTTTAGGATATTACCATTCTACTTATACAAGCCCCACGATGTCATACGACCCCCTCTGGCTCAACGGCATTGAATTGGCTTCACATGCAACGCCATAGCCTGTCAATGCCCACTATGTTGACGTAGGCTGCGGACTTTGCTGGGCATTATTAATCACCATGTCCGCTGCACCCACAGCGAGTTGCACTAGTGATGTATGTGAGTTGCATCAAATCACATAAGCAGGTAGGAGTGCGGGACTTTCGATTCATTATGGACTTGCTAGTTCCCAGTTATAGGATGTTCGCCTGGTTCCATCGACTCAGTTGCTGTGCATGTACAGTATGACAGACAGGGTTGGTGCTTGCTTAGCTAGGAATGATCTATTAGGCTAGTTTTTGTCATCTTATTGCTGAAACTTGCGCTGTAGCCAATATCAGCCAGAATATTCTGGGATTCAAGACCACATTGTATATTTCATTGCTAGACCTGGCATCCCTTATTGCTGTCATGAGTAGATATCTCTTATACTGCCATGACTTGGATTGACAAAAACCCCATTAGCGCAGCCACAGTTGTGTGGCTTGTGTCTCGATGTAGCGCCGGCGCTAGGCGGTTAACAGACAAGTGGATGCCTTAGATATGTCCTCAGTGTGTCCGCGTGGGGTAGGCATGATGCACCCAACTCAATTCATGTCTGACATTCGGACTGCATAAGTCACGATGGAAACGGCGCTACAATCTACTCGGACTGGTGCGTCAGCCGATCCTCAGAAGGCTCTAAAGAATGCCGTCGATGATTTTGATAGCATATTGACCAACAATGAGCGCAACCGACTCCGTCAGATTGGCGCGGTCCGAGATGCTGAAACAGTCATGATATTCACTGCTCAGTTGGACCGTGAGAATCAGCTTCGAAAGGGGCGTGGTGTCGCCAACCGCCTTATCTCTGTTCTTCATTCTGTCCATGCATTTTCGACCGTTGTTGACACCTTCGTCTCATCCCATCCGGAAATCGCCGCACTAGTCTGGGGAAGCATTAAGTTTGCTATGCTTGTAAGAATTAGCGCCTATTGAAATTATAGCGAAAGCTAATAATCGCAGATTGTAGTCAACTATACATCATACTTTGAAGCACTTTCTAGCCTTTTCATGTCCTTCAGTAACTACTGTCCACGCTTTGCCGAATATCAAGCCCTCTATCCAGCTTCTACTCGCCTGCAGAAGGCGCTCTGTGACTTTCACGCCTCCATTATTCGTTGCTGCAAGCATGTAGTCGAGACAATACAGAGGCCCTGTTTGTTGACCCCTTATTCATTATCTAAAGGGAAGCCACTTACTTGTAGCAGGGCCAAAACAAGTAGCTAATGCCTTTTGGCAATCTTTCGATCAGGAGTTCAAACCATATATTAATGAAATACACAGCCTAGCTAAAGAGGTAACCGATGAAATCGAACTTGCGAAGTCTCTTGTTTGTATTCAAGAACAGAAGCTCCAAGATATGGAAAGGGCCGCCGCATCCAAACAGAGATCAAGATTACGGCATTTCATGCCGATGGCGGAGAAAGAACTTAATAAAATCAGAAAATTACAACTGGAACAATCCACACGCCGATCTAGTAAGAGCTTTTGAGCAATCCATAAGGATTAAGGCTGAAATATCGCAGGAGAAGAAAAACAGCAGCTTCTTGAATTCTTATCGTCGTATGACTATTTAACTCCCTTCCGGGAAGCTTGCAAGAAACGTCAACACAGCACAGCGGAATGGATTTTTTCTACCCCTGAGTTTAATCGGTGGTGTAATGAAACTGGATCATCCTTACTATGGTGTTCTGGGAAAAGTACGTCATAGACCCTTGCTATGAGATTTGTTCTCACGAAATATTAGTTGGATCAGGGAAAACTGTTTTATGGTAGACTCAATCCTTCGCCTATTAAACCTCAATCATAATCACTGATCCTGAGTAGCGCCAACGTTGTCAATTACATTCTTGCGAATCAGGGTACCGATACCCGTGTTGCATTTTTCTTCCTGCAATACAATAACTCAGAGTCTCTTGAGGCAGAAACTATAATTAGATCGATAACTCGGCAATTCATAGACATCACGATACCAGCACAGCATATTGAACAACGCCTTCAAAATTTAAGTAGAAGCCTCTTTATTAAGCTACAGGACTGGGTGGATCTAGCCCAACAAGCGATCGGTAGTTCAAATACGTTTTATATCTTTATCGATGGCCTTGATGAATCTGATACTGCTGAACGGCGAGCCCTACTTGAAGCGCTATCCTCACTTATTTCTACTGCCCTCCACTTAAAGGTATTTATATCCGGTCGTGATAGCGTTCACTTGGACATAAAGGGCAGATTCTCGAACATGGAACATATCTCAATGTCATCGGACAATATAGCCTCAGACATTCATCACTACATCGAGACAACTATCCAAGAACGAATACAAAACAGGGACTTGATTGTAGGCGATCCTCGTCTGTTAAACGATATCAAGCAGACTCTGAGTGAGCATGCTGATGGGATGTAAGTGATGATTACATGATTTTCAGAGAGCAAATCTAATAGTATAAGGTTTCTTTGGGTTACATTCCTAATAAATGAAATATGCACAGCAAACTGTGATGATGACATCCGGCGCCAACTACGCACTCTCCCGAGAGATTTGGAAGAAACTTTCAGCCGTGCTTTATTGCGTATTATAACTCGCCAGAAAAGGGCTGACTTGGCCCAAAAAATATTTCAATGGGTGGCGGCAGCAAAACGACCCCTAAACCTCAGCGAACTCCGCGATGCTATCTCTATCGAAATTGGACAAGAATATCTGAGGCCTGATCGACAAATGCGTGAATTGAGTCCAATTGTCACCTGGTGCGAAAATCTGCTACAAGTTACCGAAGGACTTCTCTTGGTGCAATTCGCCCATAGCACAGTCCGTGACTTCATAATGCGGACAAACTTACCAATGCAACTCAAAGATTTTCACGTCGAGCTAGAAGAGGCAGACCACTTCATAGGTGAAATTTGCGTTACGTACCTTCACCTCAATGACTTCAAGACCGCCATAGCCCGACAACCACAACCATTTCGAATGAATCCTATGCTTATGGCTAGCGCTGCTCTGGGTCAAGGTTCAAGTACCAGGCTGGCAGACCGCTTAGCACACTTGGTATTAAAAGATAACGAAGCCAAAAACCTTTGGATATAGCGAAAGTCTTAGCAAGTCATAGCAAAACCCACGCTAGCCAAAGCTCAAACAGCCTTCAAGATCAATACCATTTCCTTGAGTATGCAGCAAAGTATTGGATTTCTCATACTACCAACTTTCAAGAAGGGAAGTCTATCACTTGGAAATTATGGCAGCAGATAATCATGGACGGTCACACCTTGGCACATTTGCCTTGGCAAAATTCAACATGCCCGAATATTAATAATGCAATTTTTATTTGGAGCCACCAGACGTGTCATTATACTCTTTTACGATACTCAAGCGAGGTGCTTCCGCTTGCTGGATCGACAATGGACGACTCAATGATGTTGTCAGCATTCAAAGGCGATACCAAAGCAATAACAATCTTTCTAAAGGCTGGAAAATATTCGCTGAGAGGCTTAGATAGGTCGCTTCAAGAAGCATCGAAACGTGGCTATCTTCACGTCATGGAGAATTTGCTTATTGCTGGTGCCAATATCAATGCTGCTGCCGAGGGTTATGGGCAGACAGCGCTTCAAGCAGCAATAGGAGGCAGGCATCTTCAAGCTATAGAGAGGCTGCTTGCTGCAGGAGCCGATGTTAATGCTGCTCCTGCTATATATAATGGGCGGACAGCTCTTCAAGCAGCAGCACAAGGTGGCTATCTTCAAATTATCGAGCGGCTGCTTGCTTCAGGGGCTGATATTAATGCTGCTGCTGCTGAGTATAATGGGCGAACAGCACTTCAAGCAGCAGCAGAAGGCGGACATCTTCAAGCTTATAGAGCGGCTGCTTGCTGCAGGGGCCGATGTTAATGCTGCGGCTGCTGAGTATCACGGGCGAACAGCACTTCAAGCAGCAGCAGGAGGCGGGCATCTTCAAATTACAGAGCGGCTGCTTGCTGCAGGGGCCAATGTTCATGCTGCTGCTGCTAGTCATGGGATAGTAACAGCCCGAGCAGCACAAGTAGCAATCCAAGCAGTAGAAGTAGCAACCCGAGCAGTAGAAGCAGCAGAAAGTGAGCATGCTCAAACTATACAGCGGCTGGTTGCTGCAGGGGCCGATCTTAGTCCTGCTGCTGGTAATGGGCGAACAGCACTTCAAGCAGCAGCAGAAGGCGGGCATCTTCAAGCAATAGAGCGGCTGCTTGCTGCAGGGGCCGATATTAATGCTGCTCCTGCTATATATAATGGACGAACAGCACTTCAAGCAGCAGCAGAAGGCGGGCATCTTCAAGCTATAGAGAGGCTGCTTGCTTCAGGGGCTGATATTAATGCTGCTGCTGCTGAGTTTAATGGGCGAACAGCACTTCAAGCAGCAGCAGAATATAGCTATCTTCAAGTTATAGAGAGGCTGCTTGCTGCAGGGGCTGATATTAATGCTGCTACTGCTTTAGATAATGGGCGAACAGCACTTCAAGCAGCAGCAGAAGGCGGGCATCTTCAAGCTATAGAGAGGCTGCTTGCTGCAGGAGCTAAGATTAATACTGCTGCTGCTAAATATAATAGGCGAACAGCACTTCAAGCAGCAGCAGAAGGCGGGCATCTTCAAGCTATAGAGAGGCTGCTTGCTGCAGGAGCTAAGATTAATGCTGCTGCTGCTAAATATAATGGGCGAACAGCTCTTCAAGCAGCAGCAGGAGGCGGGCATCTTCAAGCTATAGAGAGGCTGCTTGCTGCAGGAGCTAATATTAATGCTGCTGCCGCTTCAGATAAAGATGGGCGAACAGCTCTTCAAGCAGCAGCAGGAGGCGGCCATCTTCAAGTCGTAGAGAGGCTGCTTATTGCGGGAGCTAATATCAATGATGCTGCCACCTCATTTGATGGGCGAACAGCACTTCAAGCAGCAATAGAAGGCGGCCATTTAAAAGTCATAGAGCGATTACTTATTGAGAGGGTTAATGTTAATATTGCTGCTACTATGGATAATAGATAGACAGCACTTCAGGCAGCAGCAGGAGGCGGCTATCTTAAAATCGTACAAAGGCTGCTTGCTGCAGGAGCCAATATTAATGCTGCTGCTGCTAGGTATAAGGGGCGAACAGCACTTCAAGCAGCAGCAGAAGGTGGCTATCTTCAAGTTATAGAGAGTTTGCTTGCTGCAGGAGCCGATATTAATGCTGCTGCTGCTTTTATTAATGGACGAACAGCACTTCAAGCAGCAGCAGAAGGCGGCCATCTTCAAGTCGTAGAGAGGCTGCTTATTGCGGGAGCTGATATTAATGCTTCTGGTGCTAATAACGGACAAACAGCATTCCAAGAAACAGCAGCAGAAAGTACGCCTGTTCAAACTGCAGAGCGGGTGCTTGCTACAGAACCCGATATTAATGCCGCTCCTAATAAGACACCGCTTCAAGCAGCAGCAGGAGGTGGTCATCTTCTTGTTGTAGAGAGGCTGCTTGCTGCTGGAGCTAATGTTAACGTTGTGCCTGGGGGTAAGGGATTGACAGCGCTTCAAGAAGCATCAAAGGTGGCCATCTTCACATTGTAAAGAGGCTTCTTGCTGCTGGAGCTAATGTTAACGCTGCCCCTGGGGGCAACGGATTGACGGCGCTTCAATTAGCATCTGAACACGGCTATCTTCAGATTGTAGAGAGACTGCTCGCTGCTGGGGCTAGTGTTACTTAATACCGCCGGCATCAGGAAGAGTGAATAGATATATTATAAATAGTATTGTACCGGTACTGTGCTGCAGTATGTTAAAACTGTACAGTATGAACAGGGCGGTTATCTTCATATTCTACCCGTGCTACTGTAGTACAGCAATATATTTCCTCGCCGCCACGGACAGCACTGTCAATGATAGGGTCAATAGCAAAACTGTGGCTTGCAGTTCTTCGTTAGCTCATCTAAATTGAGTGATGCAAGGGCAAAGTCTCGGGTCCCTGCGTTCGGCCTTTGTGTCTTTGTTCTCGACGACATTGAACGGGATAGTAGTCTTGGTCTTGGCTTAGACGTGGCTGTGTATGCGGACTGTCAGGAAATTGCCGGTAACAGTGGTGGTGTACTGTACAGTACAGGAGTGGCTGAGGTGTGGCCAATGATACCGGCAGTGGTTCACGATAGATAACTTTAATTGATCACGAGATTTACCCTACCTGACGTAGGCTACACTCCACAGTGTGACAGCCGACATCGGCCCCACGGCAACCTGTTTGCAATTATGCATAGTGGTTGATGACCGCTATTTGTGGGGCCAGACCCCGAATCTCACAGTGCCATTGGTGGTGGCCTAAGGCCAACAGCACCCCACGATGAATTGAATATCAGTCATGGATTTCTTGCAACTTATCTGGTAGTCACAGATAACCGCACCACATCCAACAACACCCGCGGCACGCCATCCGTCCGACTTGCCCTCCCGAAACCAAGTCAATTGGGCTCCTGCCTCTCGGAATCATGCTGTCTGCCACCTCTGGCGCCATGCGCGCCGGCGCTCGCCGAGTTGCCCCCGCGTCGCCCTCACCGTCACCCAGATTCCCAAGGCCTCCTCGGCCGAACCGCCAATGTCATCCACGGCAGCGCCATCTCTCCCGCCCGACGACTTGTTAGCACTCTTAACCTGAACCCGAACCCCGCCCTGGGTAAGAAGAATGCCTCTAATACGTCGCCCTCACGGATTGGCCTTATTGGCGGCCGCGGTTATACTGGCCAGGCCCTGATCGACCTTCTGAACGAGCACCCTAACATGGACCTTCGCCATGTGTCTTCCCGAGAGCTCGTTGGAAAGGAGCTCAAGGGCTACACTAAGCGCAAGATCATCTACGAGAGCCTGTCTCCTGAGGACGTCGCTCGCCTGGACAAGGAAAACCAGGTCGATTGCTGGGGTAGGCTCACCCCACCGCTAGATGTTTGACAGCCCTCCTAACACACTTTTTCTTTTCAAAAGTCATGGCCTTGCCCAACAACACCTGCCAGTCTTTCGTCGAGGCATTGGATCAAAGCTCCAGCGTCATTATTGATCTTTCGGCCGACTACCGATTTGATACAACGGGAAAATGGACGTACTCATGCCCTGAGCTTGTGAAGCGCAGCAAGATTGCTCAATCCACGCGCATTAGCAACCCCGGCTGTTATGCGACCGGCTCTCAACTCAGTATTGCTCCTCTGGTCCCGTACTTGGGAGGTGTTCCTACCGTCTTTGGTGTTTCAGGAGTATGCCCCCTTCCCTATTGTCCAATGCCTACACTCAATGCTAACTAATCTCAAGTTCTCAGGAGCTGGAACGAAGAAGAGCCCCAAGAACGACGAGGTTCTTCTGAAGGACAACCTTCTGCCTTGTTAGTTTGATGGAAACTGTGCTCATAAGCATGTTGGAAGCTAACCTTGAGCAGACTCCTGACGGGTCACATCCACGAGCGAGAAATCAGCCACCATCTTGGAGCACCCACGGTATTCATTCCTCACGTGTAAGACTTATTCCTTCTTCTTTTGGCCATCATATACTTACCTAATTATAGCGCTTCCTGGTTCCGCGGTATCCACTTGACCATCAACATCCCTCTGTCCAAGGAGATGACTTCTCGGGAGATTCGTCAGATCTACCAGGACCGATATGCTGGCGAGAAGCTTGTCAAGGTCGTCGGTGAAGCTCCTTATGTTAAGTCGATCCAGAACAAGCACGGAGTCGAGATTGGTGGATTTGCCGTCGATGCGACCGGCAAGCGTGTTGTTGTGTGAGTATTTGTCAACATTGAACCCCTAGGACTCCGACTAACTTTCTATAGCTGTGCCACTATTGACAACCTCAACAAGGGCGCTGCCACCCAATGTCTGCGTAAGTTTTGTTGGCACACAATAAAGGGCTCCATAATTTGCTAATGACTGTACAGAGAATATGAACCTGGCCCTTGGATACGATGAGTACCAGGGAATCCCTATTGAGTAGTCATCTTGATCTCTAAATACTAGAATCTATTACGCAAAACTCGGTTTTCATCGTCCAGGCCTTGGATGGCCTTTCCACTAGAGAAAAGAGGTGTGTCTTATAGGTCGTTTTATAAATATTGCTGCCAGTTCATGTTATGCTTCACCGAGCACCGCCCATTTCATAGGGCCCTCTCCGCTTATCTCTTGCGCCCGATCACTTCTGCCGCGCCTCGTTTTGACCTCACATTTTTCGGATATACTGCCCATCCAAGCAACCCCGCCACGGCTGAGCCTAGCTATCTTGTTCCCAGCACACAACGTTGGTATCTCCGGAGTCAGCCTCACTCTGGTTTTTGGTTCTTCGAGTCTTTCTGAATGGTCTTGATCGCGAAATGCTCCACTATGGTCTGTAGCCAAAGTGGGCGAAAACGCCGAGAGTCCTATCATGCTACGTCACATTCATGTGCGCAAAACGGATGTTTCAACTGGGAACAGTTGGCCGCGTGACGCACATCGTCTCTTTGTGAAGGCATCAACCGCGCTGAGAGTGTCATCGATAGATAAAGAGGGAGGAGCCGACAATTTCTGTGCAAGCCATGCTGCGTGGGCACTGTTTTCTGAATGATGAACGAAGGAAACAGAGAGCGTATAGAGCCGGGGCCAGCAGAAACGAAACGGTGGACAGGTACAACAAGCGGGTTACGACGGGAGGGGACGGTGTCCCGAGCGGCCAGGAGCGGTTTACTTATGCTCGGCTCCGGCGATGGAGAGGCCGAGCCGGAGGTGGGGTGGCTATCTCCGGAGCTGGCATTAGTATATATAGTACATTCGCGATCATTGTAGAAAAGAATTGGCAGTTGATATTTCCGTTTCTTGGAGTGTTTGTTCTTGTTAACCAACAAGTACTTTTGCAAGTCGCATTTCATTCGTCACATCTTTGGCCAGGTTCTGTGTTTTATTCTTACAAGTCTCGAACTCTTGGCCGAATGATTGCCAGAGAGCATCGGTTGATTGCCTCTGAGCTGTTGTAACGATATGCTTGCCGCAGCGAAAGACGGAGGCATGGAAATCGCAGAGTGTCTTCTGGAGTCAGGTGTACTCGAGAAAACATGGTCAGATTGACAACATAATTAGCGATGCCACGACCTCTGGGGAGCTGATGTTCGCGGCTCAGGTTAGCCGTCAATATCATGTCAGTTTCTGCATCTCGGACAGCGCCGATCTGGCAGAGCTTGTCACGCTGCTCTCTTATCAATATGTTATAGAACTCAGTAACAGCCTCCTCCAACGTTTCCTGAGGGACGACTGCTGTACCACATTGGGCCACAGAATAGAGGGGCTTGGATAAAGCTCAAATCTAGGTTGACACATACTGGACGATATCGTGATCCTTTATAAATGATCTAGGAATTAATAAAGCCTCTAATAGTTATACTTGGAGTTTCTATCTTTAACTAAAGCTTGTAAATATTTTCTGTAGTCATTAATGTCTTGTTACATTTATTTTTATCAGAATTTATATTACTGTCAGTGCCTATGATTTATGCGAACCTCCACCAACCGCCTAATTTCTTACGGCCGAGAACAGCGCCGCCTTTATCCGCTTCTTCAAGTTCCAGCACGCCATCAATGGAGAGACCTCGCCGACGCCGAAGACCGGCATTCTCGTGCCTGGAATGCAGGCGACGAAAAATTAAGTGCGATCGGAAAGACCCGTGCTCACATTGCCTCTCCGTTGCGATCCAATGCGTGCACAAGACCTTTCGAGATGCGTCCGAGACCTCCAACCAGCTACAGCCCGTCCAAAGCAGTGCACAGGGCCGGGCGGCAGTCTCCTCATCAGTTGATACCCCGTCTCCCCGTGCCCAAAGCCGACAATCTTGCTCAAATAGAATCGTAAATGCAGAGCGCAGAGTGCCGGCCAGGCCTCTCGTCGCCAGAGCGGACATATCACGGCCCACACCAGCACCAACACCCGCGGGGCAAACAGAAGCCACCACAGCTCAGGCCCCACCAACCACCCGTGTCGAAGATGAGCAGCCAAGTATACATGCTCTTTTACGACGGATACAGCATCTCGAGAATTCTCTGGCAGCGGGTCCCGTACCTGCGCATTCTGAGCCTGGAGGGAACTTGATTGATCGCCAAACGGTGCATCAAGATACACGGGTCAGCCTTTATAAGACAAGGACCATAAAATGGAGCTACTGGGTGGGCATGGCTAATGAGGTATGGTCCATAGTCACGTCCTTCTGCTACGTTGCACTGACTTCTACTTCAGTTTGATCTTATTGTGGCTTGCTATTCCGCGGCTGGCGGCGGCCTCTTTGCTAGCTATGGCGAAGCAGACGACCACGACAAGCCGAACTCCTTCTATGGGCCTGAGATTGAGCCTCTGCTTGAAGAGATCGAGGATCTCCTGCGCAAATCTAAAGTGTTGGCAAAATGTCTGAAGGCAGGGCGACCAAGCAAGTCACTCGGAGGAGCTGGCTTTGATCTTCGCCCCCTCCCGCGAGCTGGCAGACACCATGGTCGATCTCTACTGTACTTCTTTCGAGTCGGTGTATCGGATAATTCACGTGCCTTCGTTTCGTTCCGAGTACCAGAGATACTGGGAAAACCCAGAGAGTGTTACGGCCAGTCAGTGTCTCAAGATCCTCCTGGTAATCGGCATAGGCTCAAGTCTACACGACTATGGGAATGCTACCACGGATCTACGACGAAAGGTACAACAATGGATTCATGCTGCTCATGTATGGCTTTCCGGCCCGATGGAAAAGGATCGCCTGGACGTCAGCGGGCTCCAGGTCTACTGCCTGGTGATCCTTGCACGGCAGATCTTCTCAATCGGTGGCGACCTAGTTTGGGTGTCGATGGGGTCGTTAATTCGTATGGCCATGCAGATAGGGCTTCATCACGATCCCAAACACCTCCCCGCGATGTCGTTACTACAGGCTGAACTCCGGAGGCGGTTATGGGCTACTGTGCTCGAAATGGCAGTACAGTCGTCTCTAGACTCGGCGATGCCGCCAATAATCTCCTTAGACCATTTTGATACCGAAGCGCCCTCAAACTACAACGACGATGAGATTGATGAGTCGACTATCGAGCTGGTGGCCCATCCGAGGAGCACTTACACCACTTCCTCAGTACAGCTTATCCTCCTCGACTCGATACCGACACGCCTCCGTATTCTCCAGCTACTTAGCGGCCTTAAAGCGGAGCTATCTTACCAGGACGTCCTTTCACTGACTTCGGAAGTGACTGATTCATATTGCGCATACAGGAAGTTCGGCCAGGAGAACATCGACTCTGGTATGACCCCATTCCACAGGAATCTGATCGATTATTTCGTACGCCGATTTCTGATCCCCTTACACTGTTTATTTGCCAGCAAGGCACAGGAGAATCCACTGTTCTACTATTCTCTCAAAGTTAACCTAGACGTTGCTATGGCCATCGTCTTTCCCGAACCAGATGACGGCTTCTCCCGAATCATGGCTACCGGAGGGGGCTGTTCCGCGAGGGATTCTGGTATGCAACGTCTATCATCGGCCGCGAGATTCTTTCGCAAGTCTCAGTACAGCATAGAGAGGGACTCTCTATCGTAATGCCCAGCAGCGAGAGCTTCTCAAACAAGCCGTGAGGAACATGATCTCTTTGGCGGTGGCGAGGATGCACCAAGGCGATACCAATGTCAAGATTCATATGTTTCTAAGTATGATAATGGCACAAACCGAAGCTACGGAAGAAGGCGTGACATGTGAGCTCATGATTGCACGGGGAGCAAGGGATAGCCTTCAGTTATGCCATGATCTGCTGCAGGCACAAGTCGACACTGAGCCCATGCCGTATGATGATGACGCGGGCGTCACTTCTTCAACTTTGAACGGGGCGCCGGAAAACTCGCTTTGGGACTTGGACTTGGAATTCTTTCTGCCTGATCTGGGGCTTTCGTAACATACTAGGCATTCGGGCATGCTGTTATCCCATGGTTGAGCAGGAGGCCAACAGTAAGCCTGAGGATAGGAACATCAGTAGCATATAGCCAGACCGAGCAACGCAGGACGAAATTATAAATAGAACTTAAATTAGGCTACCGTAAGTGTCGTTCTTTGCAATATTATTCATGTTTTTCTAATGCGCATATGGGACCGGTTAGGTCCGTTACTATGCGAGTTTGTTACGCCCGCTCTACTTACAGCCGCTTCAAGACCCCCTATGCTTACGTCCGTCACTAGCTCCGCTCTCGCATACGTCCGTTGACGAGTGTATAAAGAGCACCACATCCATAAGGCGTCTCTTGATTGATGGCATTAAGATTCAAAGAATTAAATTGTCAAATGGGAAGGAATCAGTTGTCTCATCCAACGCCCCTACTCATTATTCTTCCCAATGCCTCTGAAGATTCTTATCAACGGTGCTGGCATCGCCGGCACAGCCCTCGCCAATTTCCTCGTGCGGTCCAAACAAGGTCACGATATCACTGTAATTGAGAGAGCATCCAAGTTCCGTACCGGTGGTACCCAGCTTGATTTGAAGTCTTATGGTGCCCCGCTGATGAAGAGGCTGGGACTTATCGATGCAGTCCAAGCAAGGAGCATACACGAGACAGCTTTCACTTTCGTTGACACGAAAGGCAGAGAGTGGGCAAGATTCAGCGTCAACGAAGCTGGCCAAGGATATAAAGGAGTGACGAGCGAATATGAGATCATGAGGGCGGACCTGGTAGATGTGTTATATGAAGGGAGCAAAGCGATCGCTACAACAATCTTGGGGAAAGAGTCGCAGAGGCTGCGGTACTTTTCGGAAAGTACGCGATTCAGCTAACGCAGCTTGAATCCCGGGTCCAGGTTGTGTTCTCAGACGGCTCTTCAGATGAGTACGATCTTGTTGTCGGTGCGGATGGCCAGAACTCCCTGACGCGGCGTATGCTATGGGAGCCAAAGAAGGACTGCGATTCCACGCTCAGGGATACGGGCTACTCGGTTGCATACTTCCACATGCCAAAATCAGAGGAAGAGCTCAATAGTACCTTGTTCAAAAGCTGTCTTTTGCCAGGGCTCAAGGTGCTGTCGCTTCGCTGTGCGCACAAGGACTTTACACAAGCCATGCTTACGATATCCACTACGGAGGAATTAAAGGAGATGGTTAAACAACCGGTTGAAAAGCAGAAAGACCTATGGGAAACGCTATATAAGGATTTCGGATGGGAAAGCAAGCGAGTACTTGCGGAAATGCGGACTACCGATGACTTCTATTCCACCTCGGTTGCTCAGGTCAAAGTGGACACATGGTCCAAAGGGCGAGTTGTTCTGCTGGGCGATGCCGGATACTGCCCGAGTCTTTTGACTGGGCTTGGAACCACGACATCACTCGTTGGAGCATACGTACTTGCGGGCGAACTCGCAAGACATGAAGACGACGTCGGCGCGGCGCTGGAATCTTATGAAACAGTGCTACGACCGTACGTGGAAAAAGCTCAGCAACTTCCTCCTATGAATCACGCCATCTTTCGATCTAAGCTCGCGTTAAACATATCCTACCTTGCCCTAGCAGTTCTGTCAAGGCTTAAGATAGATCGCCTACTCAATGTGCTGATGAAGGATGAGAAGGACGCCTGGCAGCTCCCAGAATATCCGGAGCTGGAATTAGAGGAATGAATATCGGGTTTGCCGCTGATATCCAGCTTTGATGGCGGATGCCAGCCTTAGTGTATTTATACCATTTTCCATTTTGTCTGTAATTTACAACATCTCATCAATCCATCTAAGCCGGTGAAGACCTTGCTCCGTCTGTGACTAGAGCTGATGAGACGGGCACAGGAGGGTGCTCGGTCTTGCTCGTCGTATTACTTTAGTTTGCGAGGGTCGCCGTAGCTTAGTGCCAGAAAGGACACGCCAACTTACATGAGATATAGTACATGCAATGAAATTTAATCCGAACGTCAAATGGTGTTAGATTTCTTAAGAGATCTAGGCATGGTCTGAGGGAACCATGTGCTACTACATGCATCGCCTCGAGAGCCTGACACGAGTAAGTATATAAACTATACTGGTCCCCTAATACAGGAGGGAAGGCATTTTAGGATCAGTTATAGATTTGTAATCATAATATCGATAGCGATGAATTACAAAGTGAAAATCTACTCCATATATATAGCTAGATTGATCGCGCCTTTCGCCTGGTGGGCTGAAGTCGAGAACCTGGCCGGCCCTGATTCAAATCTACACAACTAGTGCCTTGAGAAACGAGGTTTCAAGAGGTTCTTTCTTCATTTCTCGACAGTAAGAGTTAACAAGAGTTACCAAATACTCCGTGCGAGCTGCGTCTGCGATAGCCATGTTCAGTATAGGTTGGAGGGTCTCTAGAAGTATGCTTGTATGCGGTACTGACCACTATGTGTCACAGCATTGGTTCATGCAGAAACATCTTCATCCATTGATATTAAGGATATAGATAGTACAGTGCAGTACTGTACTGCACTGCATTAAAACTGGGTAGGTTTGTATTCAACATGTGTGTACGTGCTCCAAGCAATATCGCTCGTCCTTCTGCAGCCCAGCACTGGCCCGTGCAAAAATGTCTTTCACTAGTAGATTCTGGAAATGGTTGAGATGGTTGCCATGCACTGTACTGCGCTAAGTTGTGAGCTATTTCTTTGTTTCCTGACCGTCATGCCTACTGGGAACAATGAATCAGTCATCCCTTCTTCCCACGGGAGGGTATTTTCTTTGTTGCTGGGGCCGGGCTCACGAGGCTTATAATGTATGGATATGGATTCGCCGGATGAAATGCGCATAGTTGCAGTATTTTAGTGCACAGTATGTTGCTATGTCTGCTGTACTGCATCGAACTTTCACTAATATATTTGATCCCACGTATTTTGGAAGACTACTGTACAGTACTGTATTGTATCGTCTCCTTTTAGGAACAGGGAGACTGAACTTGGATAGCGGTGTCGATACTGACAAATCACTGGGAACTGCCCGTATCGCTGGAAATAGAAGGACCAAGGCTGTCAATATTCTCGGAATCCAAGTCCGCCTCTATGGCGACCGTGATCCGAAAAGCGAGCCTTCGCGGCAAGAGCAAGGCCACTACCCTCGGCCAACCAGGGATAAACGTCGTGTTAGAATCGCGGAAGGGGCACTGAGGCATCTGCTGGGCCGTCTTCTCAGATACCTAACAATCAAAACTTCAGAACCAACAACTCTGGGGCAGCACGTTCTGGCACCCCAAGCACGAGTCCCATAGATGCCCCTCATGGAGTGATTCCAGCCACGTCTCACGGGCAGGGTGGTATCCAAGGCTTCCTCGAGATATCGATACCGGACCAGGCATTCAATCATGACCCAGAAGATGACCAAGCAGGGCCAGCACAAGTATCTGGTGGAAAGGCACAGGCTATATCCAAAGCACCTGGCTCTAGAAGTCGTAGCCTCTTAAGCACAAGACCCGGGAAACTTCTCAAAGAGACCTTCTGATAGCCAAGGATTTTGCTCTATATGAATACATGGGCTGGAAGATTGCGGGCCCCAAGATTCAGCTAAGACGGGCCATGAACTTCCTTGCTGATGAAGATATTGATCGAACCCCTGGTTGGGAACGAAAGTGCGCTGCTTTGACGGAGTATTTTTCACACCTTCTTGCAAGTCACAAAGACGAGGATTGGGGGCAGGATCTTGCAGAGGCCATTCGAATGCTTCGAACACACCGGCTGTTCGAAAGATATCATTACGAGCAGGCACCGCTTTCGCTGGACTTCGTATATCAGGTCCCAGCTCAAAGCACCAGGCTTCCGCGCCAACCGGGGCCCGATATTGTGCTTAATTTGGGCTATCAAGGGCTATCACAAAGACCTGAAGCCGTTCGTGGCAATGAGGAACCAATTGACGACAGAGGTTCGGCGAATAACTCGATTCAAAGAGACTTCGAGACCGAAGATAGCGTCATGGAAGACAGTACAGGGCCTGTAAGCCATCCAATTACAAATCAAAGACACCATGCCTCTTCAAGGGTTCAAAAAGCCATTACCAGTTGTTCGATAATTTGCTACGGCCACTTGATGGTAAAAGAGCGACCGCAAAGCATAGTCTTGAACAGTATGGCAATACTCCAAGTAGTGAGGATATTCCCATTGGCATACCCTGGTGCTTCAGAATGCGCCTGCTCCAGAGAAACCAGATGCGGGTATCTTAATATCCATCAAGGCCGTGGAAGAGGTCTCGAAGACGGAATCACAAGACCCACTCAGTTTCGTGCGGTTGCATGAAGAGTACAAGACGAAAGACCTGGAATGGGCCTTTGAAAATGAAAGACACAGCGATGTAACCAAGGTTGGTCGTCAAGGCGTTCTGATACCCACGACAAACTGGAAGGGGCCCAAGATACCCAGTCTTGCCACTGAAACTGAGTGTCATATTTTCTATGATCTCAAGCGCTATCGTGGAGTCTATGATGCGCTACAAAGGCAGGCGAAGCGAGCGCCGCGGCATTTCTTAGTCGAGGTTCTCAGAAACATTGACCTTGGAAAGGCTGGGGAGAAGACGGACGCCCTGGGCCTGCGCTTTCGTGCTTCTGAATTCACTTCTAGCAAGAAACAGAAGTTCCTACCCTTGGACACCTATGAGACTCAGATGTTCAATAGTCTCTGCCAACAGTCATATAAGCTGCCTCAGGCGCCAGATCAGCCCATAGACGAGAAAGGGAAGATACTCGCTGCGAGGATAGTCAAAATGCTCGCTGACCCAAGTCCGAGCTCGTTCTTTCGCAACAACAAGCGTAGGTTGATACGCCAGTTTGTTTCCGCTTTGAATGAGGTATGTGGCGGGCCAGTCCTGCAACATGAATTCACAGAAGAAGAAGTCTCTAGCTATCTAGATGCGATGACCAAGCTGGGGTTGATTGAGTAAGTAGAGGCATATGTAACCTAGCAGGACACGTTTATGCTAACAAGCACTCCTTAGATCGGCTGTTTCGAAAAGCAACACTTGGATTTCGAGACCACACCCAGACATACATCCCGAGGATAGAGCCATTTGGCCCCAATCACTCGCAATGGAGGGCTTGGACATTCCACCCAACACTAGGCCGAGGGGACAAACTGAAAGCCTCTCAGGAAATGACCTGACCAGCGATTGTAACACAGCAAGTCATAAAGATCTTCCTTTACTAGGAATCACTAGGAGCCTCCAAGAATGCGTTCAACAGAAAGCTCACGTAGACAAGTACCGAGGAGAAACAGACAATTTCTTCTATTGTCTCGCCTTTCGCTTCGGTCTAGTCATGGGTGCCACCGAAAAGAAGTTGAGAGGCTCGAGAACGATCTCCAGCATCGTGAAGCACGAAAGAGAAAGTCGGAGGAGTTAGATAAGAGCGTGGATGATGGATGGAGCAGGCTACAAGCACACCAAGCAGAAAGAGATCGCACATCAGGATCCGAAGCCGAGGCACCCACATACAAAGACGTGGTTGTTGCTGCAGATCCAGAAAACTACGGTAATATCTGGGGAGCAGACGGCAACCTGCAGGAGTCGCAGCAATCGCAGCAAAAGCAGGTGACCACTGAGGGTCATTGCAGGAAGATTGTAGGCCGCAACATAATTCTCGAGGCATACGAGAACCGGACGATGCTTTGGCCGTCAAACTTGCATACTTTCAAAGGCAAGGACGGAAAAGAAGTCAGCTCATACCGCCGTGAGCCCATCTGGACCTTTGGACATCCATCAGTGCGGAAGACAGCACCACGTTTCTGGAGCCTCGATCGTTGGCCTTTGGAGCTTCAGAGTATGGAGACACAAAAGAAGATTCGGGCAAGCGGGCCAACGCCACCAGCAGAGCGTGATGAAGAGCGAGCCAAAGCCGGGCACGCAGATGCCTCTGGGACCGCCCCTACGGCGAAGATGAAATGTGTATCAGCTATGCCGAGCTCGCTAACCAGAAACGACACTTCCGCCCAGGTCCAGTCCTGTTTCGACGAGGGGACACGCCCAGGCAGAAGAAAGCCTTCGAAAATTGGTGGAGACGTGAGTAATTTCAGGTCCTATAGTTCCGGCCAAGGAGAAGACGCTGAGTGGTTTGACAATAGGGATCGAAAGCAGACAAGCGAGAAAGAGGACATGGCGTGACTTCCTGTCACTCCGACGACGGGAGGACGAGTCCTTGGAAGACAAGCCGCTCAAGCTGCCTGATCTGCCTAAGGACCAGATCCCGCGAAGCATACCGTGGCTGGCCGAGGCAGAGGATGATGAGATGCAAGACGTGTCCGACGAAGAACAAGGCGGAGAGACCACACTTGGTAAGGTAGATGGTCATGGAACAGCCCATTCTTTCGTTGAGGCTACCCGTGGAGCATAAGGCTGATTTTCGAAGCCGGACTGCTGGCCTCTGACGGGATGTTAGTGCAACCAATGTGTTAGTTAGTAGTTGAGATAGTTCACGTCGGGACACAGCATGCTGGGTCACGTCACTTAAGATCTCAACCAATCAACAGATCAAACGGCAGACACGGCAATCAAGGAGAGGCAGAGCTTTTTGGGAATTGTTATCATTTCAGACCGTAGCCATCTTTATTTTCATAGCCCCAAATCTGAAAGAGAGCCCTAACCGGCCGACCAATGCAATGAAAACACAATGGAAAACGTGACTCCGCGCACCGTTTTACCAAACCAGGCCCCGCTGAATTCTAATCGACTTAGAATCGCTTGCCATCCCTCAGCGTGTCCGCGAACTCCTCCAGGGGACTCCTGATCAGCTTGGTCTCCTTCCACAGGTTGGGGGTCAGGAAGCCGTAGGTGTTAGACACGGCAACGAAGGTAGCCTTGAGGGTGTTCTCGAGGGTCTTGGTGGAACCGGCAGACGAGGTGTAGGCATCCTCGACACCAGCGAGCTGGAGGAATCGCTTAACGGCGGGGAGGCAACGAGGCCAGTACCACGGGGAGCGGGGATAAGCTAGGGGCACATGTTAGCTGCGAGTTCGTTTTCATTGTTTGTCTGGAGACACAAAGGCCCCCGCAGACGGGACGGGGATACATACACGGACGGTGACGGAACCGCACTTGCCGCTCTCCTTGCAGGGCAGGGAGTGAGGAGCACCCAGGTTGGTACCCCAGTAACCACGACGGACGGGGATGACGCTCAGCTTGGCGATGATGATGGCGGCACGGATGGCAGTGGCGACTTCCTTGGAGGTCTTGATGCCGAGACCGACGTGGCCCTCAGAGTCACCAATGATGACGATGGCCTTGAATCGGGTGCGCTGACCGGCACGGGTCTGCTTCTGGACGGGCTTGATCTGTAGTTGGGAATCGAGGTCAGCAACTGTGTCTCTGGGGTTGCGCAATGGCTCGCTCTTCCGCGTTAATTGCGAATCCTCCTCCTCCTCCTCGGCTTCCCATCGCCTTTCCTCCCATGTCTCAAAATATGCATGGGGTTTTTGAATCCGTACCTTCATGACCTCGTCCTTGAGCTTGGGCAGGAAGTTGTCGACGATCTGGTACTCCTTGATGGGCAGAGAGTGCAGGTAGATCTCCTCCATGCTGTTGATCTTGCCGGCCTTAACCAATCGACCGAGCTTGGTAACGGGCTGCCACTCCTTCTCCTCGGACTTGCCGCCGCGACGACCACGGCCACGGCCACGACCACGACCACGGTCACCACCTCGAGCTCCAAAACCACCACCACGGGTAGCAGCGCCGCCTCGGTCAGCCATGATGAATGTTGTTGTTAGGGGGTGCTGGTCGAAAAATTCGGTCTTCGCGGGTTGCGTCTGGTCGGTGGCCGGAGGTTGTGAAATGTGGTGGATGTCTCCAAGCTGGGTAACTTTTTGCTAGTGGGGGTTTGCTGGGATTTTCGGCCGTGTGCGGTTAGATGAGCCCTAATGAGCGTTGTGTGCCTTGAATATGAGGCAAATAAAGAGACCCGCCATATCGGTCGGTCGTTGAAGGGGACCCACTATCACAGGCCCCATATCGGTAGGGTTCTGATGACTTTCTTTTTGGGCGATGGGATTTACACTGAAATGGTCGATTTATCTCATGGCAAATTATGCGATTCTAAATTAACTTAGTAAAGTTATGGCCCTTGTCATTGCGAGTCGTCCTTGTTAGAATAATCAAGATGGGACGATGATATCAATACTGTTTGTTCTTGGGCTAATTGAAGCCCGCCTAATTAACCACAATGAATACCCACTACGAGGAAACATTTCAGACGTACGATCGATGAAACAACCCATCGTGTACTACACCAAAGGATTTTGGACATCGAGGGAGATCTCAGTAGTAATTGTAGCACTCTCATCAAGGCATAAGCACCCAGCAGTGCCTTACAAACGACCAGTGGCTCATTCGCTAAAAGTAATACCAAGCTCGTATATCTTTAAAGCTTTAGGTTCCAGTACTCGTACACACCCATTGTGTTGTTCAAGAATCATCATTAAGCGGGGTATCGCGACACGACGCGGAAATTCAACTGTCACACTTGCAATTGCTTATTCCTTCGACTTCCAGATCAGGTTGTCTGAGGGGCGCACACGTTGGGCCCATTCACTATCATGTAGTTAGCGTCGGTGTCACAGACATTGCGAGATGATGCGAAACTCACGTCCAGCTACCGTCGTAGACTCTCCTGGCTCCTGGCGGGCCATAACCTGAAATTTCGAGAGCAGTGTCAATGACACATGCAGTAACACCCGTTCCGCAGCTAGAGATGATGGGCTTGTTGGGATCAACACCCTTCTCCTCAAACACGGCTCGGAGCTTATCGGCGGGGAGGAAGGCCTTGGTGTCGTTATCCAGAAGAGCATTGAAGGGCAGGCTGATGGCACCCGGCATGTGACCAGACGATAGCCCTCGCGAGGTTCTGGAGCTTCACCTGTGAACCTGGCGTTTGACCTTGCGTCAAGGATCTGAACACCTTCGGAGCCCTCCTTGTTGTAATCTAGAGCAACCTCCTTCACCTCATCGAAGCTAGCAACCTTGCTCTCCTCAAGCTCGGGAATTGGGTAGGTGCAGCATTCCACACTGTAAAGCTCACCCGACTCGGTGGGCAATCCTTCGTCAACCCAGAGCTTGAAGTTGTTAAGGATGTGGACCTTGGGGTGGCCGAACACTCTTAGCGTCCAAGCAACGCGAGGCGCGCTGAATATGCCCAACTCTTTGGTATCGTATACGACAACAATATCTTCTTTTCGGATGCCGAGCTCACTCATGGCGCCAGCAAAGCGCTTGGCGTCCGGAAGCATGTGGGGTAAGGGCTCCTCTTGTCGATTGCCTTGTCAATGTCGAAGAAGCGAGCCTTTGGGATTCGGCGCTCTCGGAACACCTCGATACCGGTGCGGCCATCATTGGGGAGAAACCAAGCGGCGCATAGAGGGATGACGCGGGGATCGGTGCTGATGGGAGACGGCGCGTTCTTCTTGAGAGCTTCGTTGAGCTCCTTGGGGGTGACGAGGTATGAGGAGAAGCTTCGGTGGGCCGACATGGTGGCCAGGAAACTCCTCGAGCCCCAACGGCCGGAGAGAGCGGGTGTTGCGCGGCAGACGGCGATGAAAGCCATTGAAGCTATGACGAGCTCGGCTGTGGTACTCGAAGGGCGTCTGGCAGTTCACAACAGGACCTTGGGTCACTCCAGTGAGGACCCGGGTCTGCGGAGATGATGAGGAGAGAAGAGGGAGACTGGGGCTTCGGCAAAGCAGAAGACCAGAGCAATATCAGGTGTGCGGGGTAGGCCTGTATAGCTCCAGCCGGTAGATCCTCGTTCTGCCAACTCTGCGACAGTAAGGTTTCCGCCTATGTTGGAGTATCCCGTATCAATGAGGTGATGACGACCAGTGCTGATAAGCAATGGGAGGTTGGTGCCAGGCTCTAAAAGGTGGGTGGGTGGGGAAAGATGGAGCTTGGGCCAAGCAAAGAGTGCGACTCCGGCAAAGGTAGACAAGGCCTCTAAAGAGACATGGCCAGGTCCTGATGTCGAACAGGCTCGTGGTGATCAATTGGTTGGTTTAATTAATAGCTGGGTTATGGCTTGAGTGAAAGTGTGTCGAATTTGAGACGTGGGATTTTGGGAGCTTACCTTATTGGCAGTGCTCGTGCCTGGGCGCCAATAGATGCAGTTCTGTCAGCGCGTACAGGTACCTATCTGTATGTGTTTCTTGCATGAGGCCCTACGCCTAGCTACTAGGTACCTTACCTCAGGTAGTCACCTGGCGAATACTATGACAATCTACCCTACACCAGTTCTCGTAAACAAAACATTTCTTCGGCCAGCGACGAATCAGCTGAATCCTGGCAACTCTCCCGATAGCCAGCCAATATAGGGTCGTCCTCACCGTCTGGGACAATGAAGGTCACCATTAAGGAGTGGAACACCGTCGCGACCTGGCGCTGGGACATCCCTGAGGACGATGTTTGTGGTATTTGCCAAGTCCACTTTGACGGCACCTGTCCTACCTGCAAATACCCTGGAGACGACTGCAGCCTGTGTATGAACTTCCCTCATCGCGGTGATGTATCCAAGCGCGTTGGCCGAAGCACTGACATGGCAACCTAGTGTCGGGCAAGTGTGGTCACAATTTTCACATGGTCTGTCATCTTCACCAGAACGCGGTCAGATCCTGAACCCTAACATATACATAGCACTGTATCATGGAGTGGATAAAACAAGACTCGGCTCGAGGCCAGTGCCCCATGTGTCGCCAACGTACGATCTTCAATTCCTTGTCCTGTCTCTCGGTCATACTGACGTGTTTCCTAGCCTTTGAATGGCTTGACCAAGCCAACGACACAGCATCACAGGCTGAGTCCATGAACCAAACCTGAGGCCGTACACCCAAATCATACAGACACATGTCGATAGAAGCAAATGATCCATATCCACCCGGCAAACATTTTGCTCGGGGAAAAATGTGTTGCCACCCGTTGGTACATTAACTAGGGCAGTATTCTACAGCACAAGGCTTCCGAGAGTCACATTCGCAGTCCTAGGCGCGTCACGAACATCATACAGTTTTGCAATAGCCCTCGGCTACGAGCTTCGAGGATATGGGCGCCCTCCGCAGAATTGGTCAAGTTCACAGCATTGGGTTGGCAACTAGCAGAATCTGGCAAGCGACTGACAAAAATATGGGGATAACACACCAGTACGCATCGCTGCGCACATAATCTATATAATTGCCCATAGGCATCCCCTACACCCTTGTGTATCTTAAACAGAACCCACGAAGGATAAACACTTCTCAAGAAATGTGGAAATACTCTACCCAATAGATGCAATTCTATCACTCATGAAATGAGAAACAGGGTTAATTAGATATGTACTTGATTTTAATGGGTATTAACATGCTGAAGAAACTGTTCTATCATTGTTGATCTGGGATGTACACCCCATCTTTGCAAAGCACTACCACCCTCTTGAAGAATCGCCGCCACTCTAGCGGGTCACCCTTGACCTTGACGAACCGCACGTCTAGAATCTCATTTCCATCGGGCAGAGGCTGCTTATCAATTTGAATTTCTCCATGAAGGCTCTGTTGACGGCCATCGATAGCCTTGACCTTGATGTTGGCAATGTGGTTACTGTAGAGGTTGGGCGTTACCGGTGCCAAAGGTACGTTGAGCTGATGCAGGGCATCGCTCAGCATTTGTACGAGATGCGCAGGAGGCACGTGAGAGAAGAAGCGTGTGAGTGACTCGGGCGGGCAGATATCACGGAACCGGCGTGCTTGTTGGGTCAGGGTCATCGAAGGGCCAGGTGTCTGTGAGAACTGGGACATGGAGGGCTCATCGGCAAGAGCTTCCACGAGCATACGGCGGGCATCATGCCCGCGAGTCGGCATAGACGATGCAGGTGTAACAGTGGATCGGAGAGCTGGGCGTTCCCAATCCCAGTCCGTATCTGCGATAGGCACCTCTGGCTGGGTGGAGGAATATCGTCCAGCATTCAGGCCGGAATCAATGTCCATGTTGTCGGCCAGGGCAGCTGCACGGCGCTGCCGCTGAGACAAAGTCATGGGCTGGCTTAGATCAATTCGTAGGTCCTCGAGCATCTGGGTTGCAAGGTGAATGGGATCGGAAACCTTGCCATCGGGGGTGAGGAGGGGTTGTGACGCGTATACCAGGGATGCTGGCGGACTTGAGCGAAACTGAATCGTTTTTGGGGATCGATACTCATCATTCCGCGCAGAAGTGATAGCGCCGCTGCTGGTATCCTCTCCCATAACGCATCGGTGCTCCGACCAGATGTGCGGACGTATTCCTCAAACTCCCAGCTGCCTGGCGAGGGCTCATCCCATGGAGTATTGCCCACGAGCAGAACGAATAGAATGACTCCGCAAGACCAAATATCGACAAGATCAGGTGAGTACTTGCCTGGGTTGGGTGATTTCTTACTCACCCTACCGCACGCAAGAATCTCGGGCGCGATATAGGGAGGGCTGCCACATAGCGTCGAGCTTGTTTTCCGCTGGCCCTTGTACTCGAACATGGTAGCCATACCGAAATCAGCCAGCTTCAAGCTTCCGTCATGGGACAGCAGGATATTCTCGGGTTTGAGGTCGCGATGGGCAACACCTTTTGAGTGCATGAAGCTGACTCCGCTCACGAGCTGGACGAAGTAGATTTGTGCAATGTCCTCCCTCACGCCCACATCGGCCTCGATCTTGTCGAACAGATCACCACCCTCTGCGTACTCCATGGCAATCCATCGCCAGATGGCATCCTCGCCCGAGGCGAACCACTCGATGATGTTGGGGTGCTGGCCTATGTGAGAATGCAGGGAGACCTCCATGGCCAGCTGTTTGGTGGAGATACGGCCATTCTTAACGGCGTAGCTCCTGTGGATGAGCTTGACAGCAAAGACGGGGTTCTGTGAGTCCAACGGGATGGCCTTTTGATGCTGTGATGTCGTTTAGTTAAGGGGCCGGCATTCACGGTGGATGTCGTGAAACTCACGAGGCGTATGCACCACGGCCAACAGTCTTGGAGATGATCCGGAAAGGAAGGTCTCTCGGTAAAGGATCTAACTGAGAGTGCTGCATCGTTAACTATAATGTGTGATAAAGCAACCGCACGAACGATGGATGGGTTGCGAAGGCGGCTAGCGACACAAGAAGTAGACAGGATTTCTGTTTACATGCAGACTTCACTTTCCCATATGTGGAGAGAAAGAATATCACTTATTAAGCTTGCTGCAAATGAGAGAGACTACGGTACAAGTTTTTAGGCAAGGATAGCGCGGCCACGAACCACCAGGATGTCAATAAAAGGAGCTGAATAGCCACTCAGTACGAGCGTGATAGCAGAACGGCAGTGGGAAAAAAATCAAAATCAAAACACTGTCGCTGCTGTTAACGTTATGGTTGTGTCGGTGTCGATTTGGGCAATCATGTGAAGAGAAATCAACGCTGTTTTGGTCGCGTGCGTGTGTCGCGCTCTGCTCTCGACCGACCGCGTAAAGCTGTTTACTCTCCCGAAAACAGGGTCTTAGGCGTCTGTCCAGCGAGGTTGATTGGCCCAGGGCACCCAGTTGGGCCTCTGAAACCGCCCAAAGGCCCCTGGAGACCCCCAAAGCAAGACCCACCGAAGGCGTCGATTGGCCGTTGCTGCGGTAAACACTCGAGCCACCCCAATGCGGCAACAATTCATTTGTCTGGGTGGCTGCCCTGAGGTTAAGTTGATGGATGGATGATGCCTCTTCTGTCTTGTCCACCACAAGAGTCTCCTCCTTGATTCACCAGTCGTAGAACAAAGACAACGGGCCGATCCACCTCCTTTGTCCTCATCTTTTCCCGCCGCATTGTTTACCGCGCCTTCCGCTCTTCGTCTTCATTCTCATCCTTACCTCTTGTTCCTGCTTCTTTGTTTTCCTACTCCTGAGATACCCAGCACAAGCCCCTCTTCGTTGCCTCTCTCTCTCTCTCTCTCTTTCTTCCTGTACCAACCAACAAAATCTACACGAAATCCAATATGGACTACTCAGCCGAGGACAACCAGAACTCTGCTCCTGGCAGCGTCCAGGCTGCTAAGCTGAATGCTTCTCGCAAAGGTCCTGACTCTCACAGCGTCACCAAGAGGTATGCGGGCCAAACGCAACGTCGAGCTGAACATTTTGCTAATCACCTACCCCTTAGATTGCAAACAGAGCTCATGACTCTCATGACCTCTCCCGCTCCTGGCATCTCTGCTTTCCCTTCAGCCGATGGTAACCTGCTGTCCTGGACTGCCACGATCGAGGGCCCCGATGACACCCCTACGCTGGCCTGACCTTCAAGCTGAGCTTCGCCTTCCCTTCCAACTACCCATATGCTGCACCTACCGTGCTGTTCAAGACCCCATCTACCACCCCAACGTCGATTTCTCAGGACGTATCTGTTTGGATATCCTCAAGGACAAGTGGACGGCCGCCTACAACATCCAAACCGTTCTGTTGAGTCTGCAGAGCTTGCTAGGAGAACCCAACAAGTAAGTCGGATCTATACCTTCTACGGACATCCACAGACTAACATTGTACCAGCTCTTCCCTTGAACGGTGAGGCCGCCGAGCTTTGGGACAAGGACCCCGCCGAGTTTAAGAAGAAGGTATTGGGCAGGCACAGGGATGTGGAGGACGAGTAATTCTAACGTGGGCATGGCGGTATCATTCCACCCGGTTGGGTAGGGCGGAGTCTTTGGCGTATGACTTGTTACGAGTATTGAATTGCGTTGCATTGCTCTACCATAGTTGAGCTGAACATTAACTCGACCTGGAACGACAGAACACGGCTCAGTAGACCTATCAGCAGGAATATCATGGGCATTCATGACTATTTATTTTATTCTTGCATACGATTGTTTTTGTGTTGCCCTCGAGGCATAGGACAGCGCACCTAACACAGCACGCACACATCACTGGAACCAAAGAGCCACATGTAGTAAAACATCGTCAATGGTGGGTCAAGCTTTTCATCACTATCCCTCGGTATTTTTTCAGCGTGAAAAAGCTAGAATGCCAGTTGCAACTCCATAAATGCCGTGCCACCCTAGAACCAGTCCCAAGAGAGAAACAAGTTTCTTGATTTATTCCTCAACAACGACAGTGGGGAGGCCCTTGGCGTCCTTGACGTTGACGGCCTGCACGTAGCTGTACAGCTTCTCCTTGGCGTTCTCCTCGTCGTTACGTCGTCGGGAAATGCGGATGCGCAGCCTGTAGGGAACGCCCTTGATGCCCTGCTCCCAGACCTTCTTGTTCAGCTGGGGTCCAGGCGGACATCGGTGGTGCCCTGAATAGCGTGTTAGCAAGATTCGTCGTCCTTTGCATCTGAGTCTGCCAGCCGCCCGTCGTGGCGGCTTGCAGCGAGGCATGTTCATGGGGTTCGTACCATGGACTTAGTGGCGAAAGCCTTGATCTCCTTGATGGCGCGGGAGCCCTCTTCCTGAAGGAAACACCGTGCAGCTTCCCAAATGTCAGCACCAGCTCGTTCATTGCAATCTGCGATCCCGCAATTTGTCCTCGGCGTGACATACCCTCTTGTGCATGTGGATGGTGTACTCGCGAGCGACAACGTCCGCAATGGCGGAACGCTGAGTCTTGCCGGAAGGCTTCTTTCCCTTGGTAGTCGACATGGCTGGATGAAATTGTCAGTCTCGATATCTGGCTGCGTGACGATGCAGAAGGCACTCCGAGTCTATAGAGATCTTCGGCAGCACGAGAAAGGAGCGGTGATGGTTGGAAGGAAAGAATTTGGGGTCGCTGCGTACCTGCTATCGGCTGTGAGGTTTGGCGTTGAGGAGGTGTTGAATGTGAATACCGAAATTCCACAAAATCTTTGTGCGTAGGGCAGGCTCGAAATTCGGTGGGTGGGTTATAGCGAGCCAATAAGAGATGTTTTGCCGGATCCTGACTAAGGTGTCACGTGATGAGTGCTGACATGCCAACCTCAAGCCTCATTATCACGGAAAACTGGGGCTCTAAGGGAGATTAGATGAGCGATCCACGTCAATTGTTTACCATTATCGAGCCTCATAGCATCCCACGGCGACGACTAGCGATAGTAGCCAGGCATCTTCGACTCAGGCGCATCCGCGCCTTTTTATTTAGCTTATCATATACGGGCGACAAGGGAGGACTACGCTACGCGCCGCCTTGTCGAGTCGGAAGCTGTTTGCTCCCTTTATTGGAAGGGGTCGCAGTGTGAAACGGCAATTAATCCCGACGGCGTACGAAGGCAATTCCAGTTCATTACCCGCCAACCGACTGCTTTTGAACTTGGCGACCGCTTCGAACATCGATAAGACGTGTGCGAACATTCAAGATGGCGGAAGGACAAAACATCTCGACTCCGTCGCCTCAGCCGGACTTGACGAGGAATAGACTTCCAACTCTGTTCGAGGTTTTGAGCCGCCGTACCCTGCCACCGGTGGACCTCTTTTCTTTTTACATCTATATGCGGGACCAGCAGCGATCGGTAGACTACTTGGACTTCTGGTACGTCATCCAAGAAGAGATGGGGAACCTTGAAATGCCCGGCTAACCAGAGATAGGCTGGATGTTGCTCAGCACATGTCGTTGTGCCGTCACTATGTACGCGAGCTGCGGCGATCAGTTCTGATAGGAACCCCAGATGCGGAACGCTCTGCATCGAAGCGGTCGTCTGCAATCCTTGAAAATATGGGAGATCTTGAACCACGCCCTACTGGACCATCAATGTACACGAGCGAGAAGGACAAGGACCAAGATGCTCAGATGTCTGCCTTTCTACGTGAAGACCTGAGCCACGACTCTCCTCAGAGCGGATCTCGTGCTCGCCCCAGCCCGGGCTTCAGCAACTCTCACGACATCACCACCGACTCAAATTCACCTGCCCATACTGTCGCACGACAAGACATCAGAGCGTCTGCTGAGAAGATTCTCTACACCTTCTTACTCCCTGGCGCCGAGCGAGAGATTATCCTCCCTGGATCTATCACGCAAGAAGTCACCAACGCCATCGAAGAGCAAGGCCGTGATGATCCCGAGGTCTTTGACGTGGCAAAGGATTATGTGTTCCAGGCTATGGAGCGGGATGCATTCCCTGGTTTCCTTCGAATGAAGGCACTGGGCAACCTTATCCCTCCGACGCTTATTGTGCGCCTGATCCTGGGGCTTATTGCCATGTTTGGTGCTTTCTGGACTGGATTTGTTCTCATTTTCCTCGACTACTCCCGCCTCACAAGATGCTGGGTAAGTGGTTGTCCAGATTCATTTTGAGACCTTGAACTAACATTGTGTAGCTCATCTTGCCTTTCACCGTCGGCGTGTATCTCCTTGCGTCATACCAATACTCCCTAGACCCCATCATGGCACTCGTCGGATACAGCGAGTACACCCCTTTAACTTCTCGCGCATTCGAGAGCCCTACGTTCGCAAGCTCCTCGCCAAGCGGTCGCTTATGGTGCTCGCCATTACGTTCCTCATTGTCGCCGCGCTTTGCGTTTTATTCATACTGGTTCCCGGCAAGCGACTGTGAGGTTGCCCGCGGAAGAAGTTTCATGACTGTGATGACACGGAGTGATTTGCGCGACTAGGGACCATGCAGAGGACTTAGTTGGAGTGGCGTTCATTGATATCCTTTTGGTCTTTTTTGTTCAATTTGTATAATCTATGTGATGTATAGCCATTCAGGACCCGCAGAGTGTGTTTCGGAGTTCCGGTCAAGCTTCCAGATCATCTTTACTAGGTAGAACAGGGCACCAGTACCGTCTAATAAAAGCGGCAAGTCAGCCATTGATTATCATCTAGCGTCGTAATTTTCATGAGAATATGGTGAGATATTCGTGTACGCCCCTCTCTGACTTGACGGAGAAGAGGCGTTGTACTCTGACTTCATCTCGGCTTAGCTCACGTCTACATCTTGCGTTTACTCGCTCGCTTCAAGGCGTCCTCGACACCGTGCTGCTCATCCAGATCCATGCTCTCATCGCTCGGAGCACTGCCGGCTTCGCCCATCGCTCTCTTCTGGTAAGCCCTCCGTAGGATCAGATCCCTTGTGGAGCCAGAAATGTCCTGTTTCTTCTCCATCTCATGAGTCTCAGCGACAAGGAGGGCCTTGAGCTTTTCGTCGGACGCTCTCTGCTGATTGACGCGGACAGCGGCGGCGGCACGAATCTCGTTGACTTGGGCCTCGAGGTCACTAAGTGTGGAGGTACAGCGAGCTGCCCAGTTCTGCAAAGAGGAAATCATGTCTGGGATGGCACCAGGTGAGAGGTCGCGGAGAGGCGACACGCTGTAGACCTGGACACATTGGCGGGCGGGGTCGAGCGTGGCGTGAAGGAGACCGGCATAGACGGCGCTTATGACGAGATCCTCAAGCTGGCGTGCAGATGACAGGCCGAGAGCGCTTTGGAGAGCACTGTATGTGAGGTTGGATCGGTCACGCGCAAGTGACAGCAGGGACAGCTGACGGAGCTTGAGGATCTGAGGTTCGGCAAGCGGGGAAGATTGGTGGCCTGTTGGTAGGCCTGGTAGGTGCCATAAGAGAAGATCTGTAGGAGAGAGAGATATGGTTGGAACTCTGGAGCATCGGCGAGGTGTTGTATAGACGGTGTCTGGAGAAGCTCGGCGAAGACGTAGGTGTTTGGAGCGGAGGTGGCGCGGGTGACGAGGTCGGCTGCAGCGCGAGGAGAGGTGGCTGACTTGGAGAGGGCGAGGAAAGGCTGCTTGTCGTCAGAATATTAATGTTATAGAGAGGCCATCGCGAAAGCATAATCACGAGCAAGGAAGCGCATACCTCGAGGGCGTTGAGAGCCTTGGTCTGTTCCATGGTTCCAGACATGGCGAAGGCAGAACGCCCGCCTGGGTGGGCTCCAGGAGTGGGATTGACGCCTGGGGCAGAGCGAAAACGGATTAGAGCTTGTGGGAAGGGAGAAGCTCACAAGGTTCTACTGCGTCAACGGTATGGCTCGTGGTGTCTATGATCGTGATTCAAGACGAGGTTCTAGGCACGGTGAAGGAGCTCCTGTACCTAACAAAGGCATGTTGCCAACGCGGGGCTTAGCGTGGTGGGGGTTCTTGTTAGGAGCCCACCTTTGTTGTGCAGAGAGGCAGACACAGTCATCATTAAGCACATCAGTGTTGATGGATTAATCACATGATGAATAGTGTAGAAAAAGCTGACTGAGGAGTATTGCATATTTAAAGTTGATTAAAAGGTTCTTTAACATGAAATCAAAGCAACAGTGTTATGGGGACAACCTTACGGACGCCCTCATTTAGAGAGGCGGTTGGCCTCAGGTATTCTGATCATCACGTACGCTCGCTCTATCTGTGGCAGAGAATGAATGCACTCTTTGTAAAGTGCGAGATCGAGTAACTTTTTGCTTGCGCAAAACTCGCTCCTAGTTTTGTAGTCGTGGGGTTTTTTCCTTCTTTTCTCAGAGCAATACGTGTGTGCTGTTGTATCTGAGGCTCAACAGGGACTAACTAACCCACAGACTTGTGATAGTCTGTGCAATGGGATCTGATACGACTTGGAGACATTCTGATGCACCGCTAGGTCGTCCTTCGAGACTGTCGCTAGAAGATCCCCATGGGTGCATGGGCGAGATGTTTTGAGCTTGGACTCTGGATGCCAGCTACCGTATGAATGAAACAGGGGAGTAAGAGAAACCGTCCTGTCTGCTCGTGCGAAGCGACCCGAGCAAACATCAGAGCTGTTTAGCTGGTCAGGGCACGCGACTGTGTCGAAGAAACAATCACGCCAGGCATCTACAGGGCTAGCGAGGGATTGGATCGCTAAACGACGGGAAGGGCGGAAGCATTTGCGGTGTGAGACTAAGCGTGATCACGTCGAGACAAGGTTGATGCCGCCCGCGAAGCTCTCCAGGCACCCTAGCCAAGGCACTCATGCAAGCCCACCAAATAGTCAGGCTGGGAAAAGCAAAGCGAGTGAACGGAACATGGCGCCCTGGTGAAGGAGCTGAGGAGGGGATGAAAGTGCGGAATTGCACAAGCTTTGTAGACTTTTTGCTTTTTATTTTTTTGTCATTGTTCACGGCGCCTCTATGTTATGCACAGGCCGATCGGGATATATGCTGGGTGGGTGTGTCCGACCGACCGCCACGGATGTTGAAGATACAGTGAGTTAGAGTAGATGCAAGCTACTGTACGCCGGACAGGTCGGATTTGGCAGGTCAGGCAAGCACAACATCCGGTGCCAATCGGGATCAACGGGCGAACTGATTGACCATGATAAGAGGCGACGGTGGCGTGAGAGCCAGCCATGCTTGGCACTGGGCAGAAGCTGCCACCTTGCTCACGTCTATTTTGAACAGCGGCCTTCTGGCAGTGTAACCATACCATGTCGTCTTGCGGGTGGCACTAGTACCTAAAGCAGCAAGACAAAAATGCCGTGCTATGAGTTGAGATGGCCAAGAGTTTTTTTGGAGAGTGGATTGAATCCATCCGCCGTTTTTTTCTGGGTCGTGGCCCGTGAAGAAACACTGGCATGCTAGCAGGTGATAGCTACCGTACCTAGGTAGGTAGCCAAGCTACGAGTAATCAAAGAGGGTAGGGTAGCAAACGGAAATTGTGGATGGCACGGAATTTTGAAGACAACAAGAGGTAAAGAAGAAAGAAATAAACAAATAAATAAAAAGCAAACAACCGGGGAGGGAGGGGCAAGACGCCTTATTCCGCTCGTATAGTCAGTCGCTCCTTCCTCGATCGCTTGCGCCAGTGGCTGCTGGTTTTGGTCAGCTTCCATGTCAGTGTCAGCACTTCTAGCCTTCACCGGAAATATTGGCCGCATTTCCTTGGGCTGTCTGTCCTCTGTAGTCACCGGCTCACCTCACCTTGTCTCTCCCTCGCTTGGCCTTTAGCTTCCAGCAATCCGATCCGGCTCATCTGAATGCGGTGGCCCATCGCGCCGCTCCCGACATGTGGGAGAAACAGGACCAAGTCGAGCCAGACCGAGCATGAGCAACGCACCGCAGCGCAAAGATAAAAAGCACGGCATCGCGTGTCTTATGTGCGTTTTGTCACCACGTTTCATGCCGCACCAATATTCTCCTCATCTTGTCGCCGCCCCCTCTCCTCCGGGTCCCCTCCTGGTCCTCTCTGCCTCCTCCACTCCACCACTCCCTGACAAGGACTGACCTCCAGCTGGGCCTGACCAGGGACCCCGTCCTTTGTTTCCTAAAAGGCAGCCCCTTCATCTATAATTAATAAGAGCCCTTCCCTGCCTCACCTCAGGGCTAATAGCCAACCTGTGCCTAATCTGAGACGCAAGTGTTTCTCTAGCTCCTAGCAATCCATCGAATCTCGCTACCTCAGTAGTCAGTCAGCTAAGCTGACCACGGCATCGCATCGTGCAACCACGTTTCGGACGCATCCCTCCCGTCAGGGCCCCAAATCGATTCCACCTCTCTGCTCTCGGCGCCGCTAGCCATCTGGGAAAAGGAGCCCCGTCTCTTCCTCATTGAGCGACACAATCAATATCCTGCTCCGACCACCCATCTTCACCAACCGCCAACGCTCTCTTTTCCCTTCCCTTTCTTTTCCCTCCCCAGGAAGCCGGACTTCAGGGCTTGTTTCATTTCGCGCATTCTACCTGCAGTTAGCCTGTTGTCCATTTTACTATCCATTCTTTTCATCATATTACCTCATCGCATCGAATACCCGTTTTCTTGCGAAATGCCTTCGGCTGGCCGGTAGCGATACATCATCACCACATAGGCGCTTGCGAGACATTCAATCGGGGACACCTCTGAGCACACCGCAAACAGAGCAACCGCCCACCGAAACCTCCCGGATCAGCATCCGAAAATGGCTCCGTCATATATCCGCGTCCCTGCGAAGGACAGCGACACCGGGTCCGGTCTTTTATCGGCTCGGTCCGCCCATTTCGCGACCACCACCCTACGAGTGGGTGGCATGACGTGAGTTTCTCTAAATCTGCCCTCCGGCATTCCCGGTGTCTCTTAACTTCTCCCCACCGCCTCCCATAAACTAACACGATTTCTCCTAAAAGATGCGGCGCATGTACATCCGCTGTTGAAGCAGGCTTCAAGGACGTCGACGGTGTTGGTCGCGTTTCCGTTAGCCTCGTCATGGAGCGCGCCGTTATCACGCACGACCCCAAATCATCTCGGCCGAACAGATCCAAGAAATCATCGAGGACCGCGGCTTCGACGCTGAGGTCCTCGCCACCGACCTACCCAGTCCTCTCGTGTCGCGGTTCTCAAGCGAAAAAGGCCAAGATGCCAACACGGCTACCACCACAGTCGCCATCCAGGGCATGACCTGTGGCGCATGCACCTCTGCCGTAGAGGGAGGCTTCAAGGATCTCCCTGGCCTCAAGCACTTCCAGATCTCCCTGCTCTCTGAGAGAGCTGTCATCCAACACGACCCAGAAGTTCTGCCGCCGAGCAAAATCGCCGAGATCATCGAGGATAGAGGTTTCGACGCTGAGGTCATCGACACCGTCATGGCTGATGCGAATGGCGCCGGTGCGCAGGAGGTCAACACCACAATTGCGACGACAACAGTTGCTATCGAAGGCATGACGTGCGGCGCATGCACGTCGGCGGTTGAGGGCGGTTTTAAAGGCGTTGATGGCGTGATAAAGTTCAACATCAGCTTGCTTGCAGAGCGGGCCGTCATTACCCACGACGTGACCAAACTTACTGCCGAACAAATAGCCGAGACGATTGAGGACCGCGGTTTCGATGCCACAGTTCTCTCTACAGCATTCACTAACAATGAAGATACCAGCTCTTCGACTTCGCAGTTCAAGGTGTTCGGCTGCGCTGATGCCGCGGCTGCGAAGGCCCTGGAAGACAAGCTTGTGTCGATTCATGGCGTCAAGTCGGCTTCTCTGAGTCTTGCGACCGATCGTCTCACCATCAACCACCAACCCAGTGTCATTGGGCTTCGCGGCATCGTCGAGGCCATTGAGGCTGAAGGCTTGAATGCGCTTGTGGCCGATGGAGAAGATAACAGCGCGCAGCTGGAGTCTCTTGCGAAAACGCGTGAGATCAACGAGTGGCGAACTGCCTTCAGGGTGTCGTTGACATTCGCCATCCCCGTGTTCATCGTCAACATGTTACTCCCCATGGGCCCTGAATTCCTGGACTTTGGCAGGCTTCGGCTGATACCCGGGATTTATCTGGGCGACATTATCTGCTTGGTTCTTACGATACCTGTTCAGTTCGGCATTGGAAAGCGTTTCTACATCTCAGCGTATAAATCCATCAAGCACGGCTCTCCCACCATGGATGTTCTTGTCATCCTGGGTACTTCAGCCGCATTCTTCTTCAGTATAGCTGCTATGATTGTTTCTATGCTCATGCCTCCGCACTCACGACCAAGCACCATTTTCGACACCAGTACTATGCTCATCACCTTCATCACTCTGGGTCGATTCTTGGAGAACAGAGCCAAGGGCCAGACATCCAAGGCACTATCCCGCCTCATGTCACTGGCTCCATCAATGGCCACAATCTACACAGATCCTATCGCCGCGGAAAAGGCAGCAGAGGCCTGGGCCAAGTCGGCAGCTGAGCCCACGACCCCCAGAACTCCTATGGCGGCCGGACCTGGCGGCTCAGCACACGAGGAACAAGTCATCCCCACGGAATTACTTCAAGTAGGTGACATCGTCATTCTTAGGCCCGGCGACAAGATTCCAGCCGACGGTACTGTGGTCCGTGGCGAGACCTACACCGATGAGAGCATGGTCACTGGTGAGGCTATGCCTGTTCAGAAGCGTATCGGCGACAACCTCATTGCTGGCACCGTCAACGGCCATGGACAGGCCGACTTCCGTGTCACCCGTGCAGGACGAGATACGCAACTCAGCCAGATTGTCAAGCTGGTACAGGAAGCTCAAACCAACCGAGCACCTATCCAGCAGGTGGCCGATACCGTAGCCGGTTACTTCGTACCCATGATTCTTGTCCTTGGACTTGGCACGTTCCTTGTGTGGATGGTTCTGAGCCATGTGCTGCCAAACCCACCCAAGCTCTTCCTTCAGGACGCTAGTGGCGGAAAGATCATGGTGTGTGTGAAGTTGTGCATTTCCGTAATCGTATTCGCTTGTCCTTGCGCCCTGGGTCTGGCTACGCCAACCGCTGTCATGGTCGGCACTGGAATTGGCGCTGAGAACGGCATTCTCATTAAGGGAGGCGCTGCACTTGAACGGGCAACCAAGATTACTAAGATTGTGCTCGACAAGACTGGTACAATCACATATGGCAAGATGAGCGTCGCTAAGAAGGTACTGAGTCCTACATGGGCGAACGATATCGACCAGGAGCGTCTCTGGTGGACCATTGTTGGTCTTGCGGAGATGGGCAGCGAGCACCCCATCGGCAAAGCTATCCTTCGAGCCTCCAAGGATGCGCTCGGTCTCGGATCCGAGGGTACGATCGAGGAAGCATTGGAGAGTTCAAGGCAACTGTTGGCAAGGGTATCAAGGCTCTAGTTGAACCAGCGCTCGGCCCTCAACGGGCTCGTTACACTGCTTTGATAGGCAGCACACGATTCCTTCAGCAGAACGGTGTTGATGTTCCTGAGGACGCGATCCTGGCCTCGGAAGAACTCAATTCCTCGGCACTCAAGAAATCCAAGACCTCTACGACCACGTCAACTGCTGGAACTACCAACATCTTCATCGCTGTGAACGGTCAGTACACTGGTCACCTCTGCCTTGCCGATACCATCAAGGAGGGTGCGGCTGTTGCTATCGCTGTGCTGCACCGTATGGGCATCAAGACGGCTATTGTTACTGGAGATCAGCGATCTACCGCATTGGCTGTTGCAGTGGCTGTCGGCATCGCTCCTGAGGATGTGTACGCCGGCGTCAGCCCCGACGAGAAGCAGTCGATCATCAAGGAGATGCAAGAGCAGGGCGAAGTCATGGCAATGGTGGGCGATGGCATTAACGACTCACCGGCGTTGGCAACAGCGGATGTAGGCATTGCGATGGCGAGTGGAACTGATGTGGCCATGGAGGCCGCGGATGTGGTTCTCATGCGCCCTACGGATATGATGGACATTCCAGCTGCGTTGCAACTTTCTCGCACGATTGTCAACCGTATCAAGCTGAACCTGGCTTGGGCATGTGTACAACGCCGTCGGTCTGCCTGTGGCCATGGGTCTATTCCTCCCGTTCGGCATCCACATGCACCCCATGATGGCCGGTTTGGCCATGGCTTGCAGCAGCGTTAGTGTCGTGTTCAGCAGTCTCCTGCTGAAGTTCTGGAAGCGCCCTCGCTGGATGCAGGATGCCGCAAACACCGGCCACCTCGAAGGCGACGGCCTCAAATGGATGAGCGGACGCGGAATCGTGGGCTGGTTCAAGGAGACCGTCATCAGGAGGGCGGGCAAGAAGGAGGAGGGCTATGTGCCTCTGGAGAATATGGAGGCGTAGGGATGAGAGAACATACACGACGAATCTGTACATATGACGGCAGCGTGGCTCTGCCGAGGATTCATTGCATGTGGGAGCGATATCTAGCGCGGTGTATTTTCCCGGTATATTAGGAGTTGGTCATTATGGCTCGGCCACTTTTACAATTTAGTACATTTTCTTTTGTTCATGTTGTTATCACGTCGCACATGACATGAAGTGAGGACCACATCAACCTGACAGAATGGCAGTTGCACAACGTCAACGTTCGCTCTTATGGATGTTCCCAGTAATCATCATGGCTTGGGTTATGGGCGTGGAACCCATGCAGATAAGCACCACCTCCAGGAACAGGCTACAACGAGGAAATATGCCAAAGCCTAACAGCGTAAGCTGATATTTGCAACGGTGGTCGGGCAACATAATCTAAGACTCGGCCACTTCCGTAGAGAGCAAGAGGAGGAATAAATTGCAGGGAAGATCGAAGTCTTATCAACCAATAATGGAGCAGAACGCATGAAAGATCACCCAACACTTCAGAGCCCTTGAGACCGTTGACGAAACCCCGGGAGAGGGCCAACAACGGACAGATCCGAAGGGCAAATGGATGCTGGCCCGGTAAAGCCATGGGCATTTGTCACTTGCGTACCTCTCGTTGTACCGGTACATGTCAGAGGAGTGTTTCCCCACAAGCCGAAAACCTGAAGCATTGCTCATCGTGCATGCTCCAGTCGTGACGATAGGGATAGGGAGCCGGGGAGCCGCAATGCAGTACGTGTCGTTGTGATTTTTTGTGGAGAGATAGAGACGAAGAGCATGACGCGGCCCAGTTTCCTGCTTCTCCAGCTTTTCATATCCTGCGACACCGATGTCCACTGCCCTCTTTTTAGTGAGATAACGAAAAACAATTAGTTCGTGAACGCAGGGACGAGATGGTCAAGAGCATTGTTCTCCATACAAACGCGTAAGCAAGCGAGTCCGTGACCCCTGGAGCGTCTCCCGTTTTTAGCATCGGCGAAAGGCTACGCGGAAGCAACGGCGGGATGTGGGTTGGGGAGAAAGGAAGAAAAAGAGGAGACGAGCTTCTTGGGTGTCGCAGGACAGGCGGATGCCTACTAGCTCAAATGGAAAAGAGTGTGGGTAGGGTGGGTTTGCCTTGGTTGGAAGTAGCCAAGATCAGCTGGTGGTATGATGGTGAAGTGTCTTGGATCTTGGCTGCGTCTAACCCTGGGCTTTGCGTAATGTCTGGATGTGGATGTGGTGACTTGTTTCTGCATATCCAGTCGTTCTCAATCCTATCTGTAAGTGAAACAAGGAAGAAAGCTGATCTATGTGGTATATCTATATCGAGGTACAAGAAAGACAAAAAACCCTCGCTGGGTTTCAACGACAAGGGAACGTAACAAAGATAGCTGCTGTGACAGGCAGTTGCAATACATGGCCTTCGCATGGATATACATGCGTAGTGAGCAGCCAGCTCGGCAGGATGTCTCTGCTCGTGAATGAGCTCCACAGTGATGAGTGGGCGGCCACATGGTAAAAGGACAAGAATAGAGTACAGAGAAGGCAAAACCCGGTTTCCCAAAAATCCCCTGAAGACGCCGATTGTATGCCGCATGTCAACCAAGACAAAATCATTTCCCTTGCCCATGATGCATTCCAGTCCACCCGCTAGCTGGTGAAGGATACAGCTTATGGGAGGGGTTAGCGGTAGATAGAAGCTTTCCATCCACCGATTCTTTAGTCGTGCCTTTGCAATTTCTTCGTGCTTTGCTGTACGCTCTCCAAAGGCACAGCGATTGCGCGATGTGTGTTTTCATTATTGCTTGGGTTCCTCGGTTTTCTTCTCCGTCTCCTCCTTCTTGGGGCTTCCTTTGGCGGCTGTTCACTCTTCGGCTCCTCTACCTTCTTGGTAGCTTCGGAGCGATCACCCTTGAAGAGGGTCTCCTCGTACTCTCCGCAAACTTCGCTCCAGGGCACGAATGTGGTGCCGTTAACATCCGACCAAGCACCGCCATAGGGGTCGTGGAGAGTCGTCTCGTTGGGGAACCAGGTCTTAGGTGCCCAGTAGCGACCATCGATAGGCTCGTTCCAGATGAGGTCACCCTTCTGGGACGACTTGATGGCGGCCTTGATCAGAGGTCGAACCCATGGGTAGAACCAGAGTTTGGTGTACTCGGGATCAATGGGATCCTTGGGGCCGGTACAGTGCCATAGAGCGTAAATGTTCTGCGAGACGAAGTTGGTACCGAGCTTGACAGACTTGATCCAGCTGCTCGAATCGGAACCTGGGTGGGCGTCGGAAATATCGTCATACAGTCTGCTCATGCTTGAGACGACAGTAGGAGGCATTTGGATATCATAGGGCTCGAAGTCGTCGCCTTGTTCGAACATGTCACGGGACTGACTAGCGGTGTGGTTGGCGCCATTGAACTGCATGTAACCAAAGAAGGGCTCGTAACCGGCCTTGGTCTGGAACAAGGCAGACTCGTAATCAATGGAGATATGGAACTCGGTCTGCTGGTCGTCCTGGCGAAGGCGAGGGACCCTCCTATCGTTGTTGTCACCCTTGAGCTCGGCCTCCTTGCCGAAATCGCGAGCTCGATAGTATTCCTGGCGACCCCAGACGTTGGCGAGGTAGAACTGGTCCGACTCGCTATACTTATTATCCGCGTCGTACGTCAACTCGATCTCCTCCATGGTGCCGTCAACAAGCGTCCTCACGTCGGCGATGGGACCAATGAGGGTGCCCGAGTTCAGCCAGCGTGGGTCAGCGTAGAACATCTCGCCATTGCCTGACTTGGGACCGAAGGCCTTGTCAGGGAAACTTGAGCTGGGAACAGCCCAGCATCGGGCCTCGTTGTAGTCAATGGGCCAGCAGATCTTGTCAGGGCCCCAGAAGATGGTTTGGCGGAGCCCACGAGCGCGCGCATCCTTAACACTCAGACCGAAGTGCTTAGCGAGACGTGCGTCGGCATTGTTAGCCAACTGGAAGTAACGCTCAACCATAACTTGGGGCGGCAGCTGCATGATCACATCGTAACCGTCAACGATGGCAACGAGGTCATCGTCTTCATGATCCTCTAGCTTCCTCAGGTAGTGCTGGATAGCGCGCAGCTTAGCCAAGTGCGTCTTGTGGGCGTCGAGGAGACCAGTGCCGTGCCATCCGAGGAGCATAGGGACCGGGTAGCGGTTCGCGATGGATGAGACGACATTGTAGCAGAGCTTGACGTTGGCTTGGCTGGCAGGGATTAGGAAATGCAGTTGCGAGGTCTTGATCTTGTTGTCTGATTCGACGGCAACATCCTTGTTTTCTTGAGCCGGAGGTGAAGGTGCTTGAGACTTGTCACCGTCGGCGGTGTTGGACTTGTGAGGATGATGTTCTTGAACCGTTCCTATACACGAGCATTGGTTAGCGTCCGGACAAGGGCCCCTAACGCGATCAAGATAGTGACAAGGCGGTCGTTGGCAAAGATGCCCAAGGACGGGAGGAGGAAGAAGATGAAAGAGTAAAATGACGTACCGGATCGAAAACAGGGGCCGAGGAGAGTGCAATGACGATAACCAGGAGGACGCAAACACCAACGATGAGGTTGCGCCGGTTCCAATTGGTTATCATTTTGAATAGAAGAAGAAAAAAAGAGCGTGCACGTCAACGTCGTATCAAGGAGTGTGGAGGGGGCCTAGGGAGCCGGGGAGAAAATCGAATCGACTAAATAGGACTTAAAAGGAAACAGACGAAACGAAGAGACGAGAGGAGAGAAAGAAAGAGAAAGTGAAGATGAAGAACAAACAGGCCCTGGTTCAGAAGGGAGGGAACGAGACGAAGGATGACAGTGACAATCCGCTTGTTGGTGGTGCAGAAGCAAAGACAGACACACCCAAGGCAAGGCGAGACAGTGCAGATGACAGCTGCTTGTGTCAAAGGTTGCTTGCTGGTGGTGCTGGTGGTGGTGCTGGTGGTGCTGGGCCCTGGGCATGGTGAGCATGGGCATCGGGGTGGGCTTAAGTTGTACGTCCATGGCCATGCATCCATCCCATCCCCATCCCCATCCCATCTATTGTGATGTGATGTGGGTAAGTCCAAGGTGAGCGTCAGGCCAAGCCCAGCCAAGCCAAGTCTTGTTCCGGGGTGTCTCTTGGCATCTCACAGTGACGATACAATGAGGTACTTTGCACGCTTGCGTACTCGATACTTTCTCCGGGCAGCATACGTCAGGCCAAAATGGCCGTTCTCAGAGACATCTATCTTTGTATCGGTACATTGGGCTCGTCGGCCTATGTACCCTTTTCTTTCCTCTCCTCTCCCCTCCTCTCCTTTTAGCACACTCGCTAGACGCCAGGAGATGGGGAATTACCATTCTATTCCACACGTTACGGGCCCTTTTTTTCTTCCTTATTTTCTTCGATGGGTAAGGTGTCCAGAGTTGGTGACGGCCCTCCCTGCCAGTGGTGGTCGAACGAGTTGACCAGCAGCCAGTTGTTAATCGCCTTAGCTCTGTCGCCTGGCCTAAGATAGACCTTCTGGCCTTGTCCTCTTTCGCCCAGGTTTGCGAATCATATGTTAGCTCGCACATTTGGATCCGGATGTCTAAGACGTCTGGACAACGGACTAGGCGACTGCTGCATTTGGTGAGCTCGCACACGCACAGAGACGACAGCCAAATGTACCGCCACTCGACATGCTTGCAACCAGCTACCCGTCGAGGTGGACCGGATGCGTGCAAGCGACTCTCCACAGTGCACAGAGACCTCCCTATGTTGCTTACTCAAGGCTCGTCTGATCCTTCACGAGCATGGGTCGTTGGGAGCAGGCAGGGCTGACAAGCATACTGTGTGCAGTCCTCGAATCACATAGGGCGAGGCCACCAGGCGCGGGTACCTCAAGTTTCGGAGCAGTAGGATCATCCTCATCCTGCCAGGGGTACCACCAGGCCGGCCGGGCTCCTGATGCACGGCCGTGAGACCGGACAGAGCAGCTGTGCGCAAGGGATGGAAAAGGGTCCAATGGGGCATCTCTGTGCGACTCTTCGAAGAGCCATCAGGCAGATAATCTGGGAGTTGAGCATGGATGTCTGCGCCGAAAGGGTGAACCATTCGACAAAAACAGCTTGCGGCTGTCCCATGCCTTGCACTATTGCACCTGCTACTACTGCCCAACGCTTGCTAGTGCCCGCTTCATGTGCTGATTAGATGGAGATCATTCATCTATCAGCCGTCGCCCAGCGAATGCTAGCGCTGCGCCATACAACGCCATTGCTTCAGCCTATACTGCGACCGAAATGCACCCACGAAACGAAAGAAAAGCACCGAGGAGCCAAACTCCTTCAGGCTCTGCCTACTGCCCTTGAGAAAGTCGTTGGAGATATTACCTGCGACGAGCCCAGGACAAGTAAGACCACCCTCATATTGCACGAGCGTGCGACATGCGCACACCAAAGAGCCGAGACATGCCTATTGTTAAGCTTGTACCTGCAGCGTGCTTACTTGCCCGTCTTGTGAAAAAAGAAATGAAGAAAAAAATAGTTGAGCCTCTGCAGGCATTGCATTTGTGGGTTAGCCCTTCAGCCTCGGCGCTTGCCTAGTTGAACGCCTGCTCGCCCCTGCATGGAACCGTTGCAGGAAAGGGGATGGAAGGCGGGAAAAGGAAACCCAGCCAAAAGTGCCGGTAGACAGTACAGTACAGTACAGTGCCTGCTGCATCCGTACTCCGTGACGAGCAGAGAGCCTATGGCGGTGTCTCCCCAGTGGCCTTCTTCCGGCAGTCCCGTGCGTGGGAAATGAACATGGGTGGATCAAAAGGGAACTGCCAGATGAGGGTCATGGTCGCACACAAATAGGCCCAGTCAATAATAATCGCTAATCAAAGGGGGCGGGAGGGAGACTTGGTTCAAGTGCTGATGGGCCCAAGACGATTTGGGAAACCCTTGAGCTGTGCTGCAGAAGAATAGGGAGGGTCGCCAAAGTCCCAGCAGGAAGCCATGCCTGTGGAAGCCCTCATGGAACAGACATCTATTGTACTCTCCCGTCACGTTTCTTCAGGAATGGATCTGTTTATGCCGCTTCCTTGATTTCAGCGTGGCCGAACGGGGACGGCCCATCAAGCTACAGGTTGGTGACTCCAGTTGGGGAGCGAGGGCCAAGACAGAGTCCCGGTGGCTAGTGTTCTCTGTCTTTCTACGTCCCTCCCCGGCCCCTTGCAGGCACGGTGAATCCGTCAAGACACTGGGATCGGGATCTTATCTTATCCCGCGCATTATATCCATGTGTGATAGAATTGCTCTAAATCAACGGACCTCTTGTCCGAGGAGGCAGCCTAGACAGCATTTTTTCACATTTGTACAATTGCGGCGACCTACAAGGCAAGGGACTTCGATTCATATGACTCGGAACCGCAACAAGGGCTGGGATATTGTGATGTGAGGCTTGCCTCAGCCGCAACCGACCGGTCTTCGGAAACGGCCAAGGCCGTTCTCTCCTGCCGGGACCGGGCGTGTGAGGTCTTCGTGCCGGTTTCCAGTTTTTATCTTGGCGATGTCGTGCTAGGGCAGAGCAATGCGCGGAGCTCGGGGAAGAAGAGAATCAGTCAAGAAACGGCAGCCAATGTGCTAGGGAGAAAGGGCCAGTCGGAAACGGTCAGCGTCGACAAGAGTTTGGAGGGCCAGTGGTCCAATGGTCCAGCCTTGGCTGAGATGGGGCCCAGACCCCCTGCCAAGTTATCTCGGGCGAATCCCACGCCTGGGAACGGTTGTGAGGAAATGAGAATGGGTCCCGGGTCGCAACGCCGTGCCGCCCACAGTGCGTCATCGGCAGCTAGTGGAAGAGACGAGTGCAGTGGTATTATGTACTATGTAGAAAGCAGGCAAACGCGTTCCGTCATTTACCTGTGCCAGCCAGCGATTCGAGCCAAGAGGCGGTGTTGGGCTTCTGGCTTGGCGCTGACCTCGCGAAGCGTCTCAGCCTTGGTTTTGCCACAGACAGGCACGAGCCCCAGCGTCGCTGGCTGTTGAGCATCTTGGATGTGTACTGTGCTGTGCTGTGCTGTGCTGTACTGTGGCATGGGGCGGTGGCTGGTTGAGGTGAGGCTGAGAGGCGGCATTGTTTGCTGCCTTGTGCAGTTTCTGACAGACAGCTTCGAAGCTACTGTAGATTCTGAGCCGCTACTTGCCAAATTTAGCAACGAGTTAAGAGGGGCCGACCTGGATGCAGTACAGCACATACAGCACAAGCACAGTACAGTACAGGCTGCGCTCCCACGAGGGATGGATGCTGGAGTCGAAGTGGATGGGCGAACTGTGGGCGACTGTGGGCGGGTTGTGGGATGGAATGTTTAAATCCGACAATCCGATACGTCTCAGGTACAGACTGGCTGGGCAAAAGACGCTTGGCCTTGGCCAACCATGATCCGATCCGCCCACATGCCAGCGCTCCACCCATCATGATCCATACAATCCATCCATCCATCTTACATCCAGCCAGCTCCCAATGTACTTACTATGTGGTTGCCAAACAGAAATGAATGCGCGGTTGCTGGCCTCGTATCGTCGCATTGCACGTCTTCGTATCAGGAGTGAGGAGGGGGCCTTGATACGGGATCCCATCGCAGCATCGTCTATCATTTCTCTTTTCTTCCATCTTTCCTAACCTAGTGTTATTATGTGATCTTTTTTTTCTCTCTCTCTCTCCTTCCCACCACAGCACTTCGTCTAGTTCCTTGGCTACCTGCCCATTACCTCACTTCATTTACCATCGGTCTGCGAACAACCATGGATTTTGTGGACACCAGGGCGGTCCCAGCGAAAACGTCCTTGTTCCGCGGCTCTCCCACCGGCTGGTGGAGAGGCAGAGGGCTTTGATCAATCCCTTTCACATTAGCCTGGCAACGTCTTAACCCGTCCATGAAAACAATTTGGCATGACATGACATGGCGGATGCTCGTGGTGGAAAACGACCGTTCTTGGAACAATCCACTTTGCTTTGCCTGGGCATTGCTTGCAAATAACATCACATCAGCATCACTATCGTGAGAACCCACTGCTTACCGTGCTGAAAGCGCATTGCCAGAACTGTACAGTGCATTTGGCGGTATGCGCAGGGCACGTCCATCCATTCATGCCTTTCCATCGTAGCCCTTTGTACTGTACATCCCAGACGCTGAGGGAACCCCTGGAGTTAGTTTTTTTCTCCTACTCCGGCTTACCTGTATGGGCAGTGGCTAGATGCCGCCTCTAATTACCCTCTCGACTTTTCCCTTGTTCCCCTGTCAGGAAACGCATTTGATGTAGATTTCGTGCATTCAGTGATAGCCTAAAAGTATGTGTTTCTTATCTCGTGTCATGTTCCTGCCTGCTGTGCCTCACTGATACATACATTGATCTCTTTTTTTTTTTTCTTTCGCCTTTCTTATTCTTACTGTACCTTTACCCCGATACTCTCTGTTGAGGTACTGGAGTGCCTGTGCGTGTGCTTTGTGCTAGACAGCCCCCTGTCCTCTCTCTAGTGCCCCCATGCTTGGCTTAGGCTGTGCCAAGCCCCTTCCTTTCCCCCTCCCTCCCCAATCCTCGCCCCCGGTCAGCACATACGTCTAGCAGTAACCTTACACTGCGCCATCACTAAATCTGGGTGTGGTGTATGCTGAGGTCGACTCCTTTTTCTCTTGGCCCTCCACCTCTCTCTTAGCCAATCCTCGCTCATCTACGTCGGTCTCTTTTTCTCTCCTTTCTAACCCCTTCTCCCCCTCCTCTTCCTTCTCAGCCTTGACGAAGTCTTCTTTTTGACACTTTTCTTTTCCGGTGTCCATCCGATTTCATCAATCTCCCTAGGAGGCCCTGTGTTACTGTCTTTTCTGTCCCGTCCCTTTCGCTGCCTTCGCTCCTTTACGGCCGACTTCTCCTTTACACGCAAAAGCCAAACAGGTTGCGCTAGTTCTCGTGGCTTACGTATTTACGACTTGAGAAGGAGAGACTTCGACCTTTATTTGTTCTTCTCCAACCTTGACTGGCTTGGAGCGTGCCCTCTTAGGTGATTAGGAGCAAGCCGAACAAACCTACATATCCAGCCCGTCGCCTCATCGATACCCGACCGCGTAATCCCCACACTACCTACCAACACCACAGAGATGGCTCGCCGCGATTCCGAAGAGCCTCTTGCGCTCCTCACCCCCGAGGAGCAGGAGCACGAGCGTGAGGCCAAGTCTGAGGAGGCCGATATCGAGGCCAGCGCCGGCCACCAACCCCCGTCAAGGGCCAGAACCTCGACCACGAATACACCATCCCCAGCACTGTCAAGTTCGCCTGGCTGGGAACCTACTTCTTCTTCTCCCTCGCCCTGACTCTCTACAACAAGCTCGTCCTTGGCATGGTTAGTCCTCAGCATCCCCGTGGCACGTTTGCAAAAGCTAACACCGCTTCTCTCTACCTCTAGTTCCACTTCCCATGGCTCCTGACCTTCCTCCACGCGTCATTCGCCAGTATGGGCACCTACGCCATGATGCAGTTTGGCTACTTCAAGCTGTCGCGACTCGGTCGCCGTGAGAATCTCGCTCTCGTCGCATTCAGTGCTCTCTTCACCGCAAACATCGCCGTCTCCAACCTGTCCCTCGCCATGGTCTCCGTCCCCTTCTACCAGACGATGCGCATGCTGTGCCCCATCTTCACCATCCTCATCTTCCGCGTTTGGTACAGCCGCACCTACAGCACCATGACCTACCTCTCCCTGGTGCCCCTCATCATCGGTGCTGCTATGACCACTGCCGGCGAGATGAGCTTCACCGATGCGGGTTTCCTCCTCACCATTCTCGGTGTCATTCTGGCTGCTGTCAAGGTATGTATCTTCTTGGCTACTGCGTCAATCCATTGCCAAGTATTATCTCACTAACGCGCTTTTCAGACCGTTGTGACCAACCGATTCATGACTGGATCTCTGTCCCTGCCACCTGTCGAGTTCCTTATGCGCATGTCTCCTCTTGCCGCTCTGCAGGCTCTTGCTTGCGCTGCCGCCACCGGCGAGGTCACCGGCTTCTACAAACTCATGCACTCGGGTGACGTCGCATTGGCCCCTGCCATCGCTTCGCTGACCGGCAACGGTTTCCTGGCCTTCCTGCTCAACATCTCATCCTTCAACACGAACAAGCTGGCTGGTGCCCTTACCATGACCGTTTGCGGCAACCTGAAGCAATGTTTGACCGTCGCCCTCGGTATCTTCCTCTTCAACGTCACCGTCGATCTCCTGAACGGTGCCGGTATGTTCGTCACCATGATTGGTGCCGCCATCTACAGCAAGGCCGAGCTGGACAACAAGAACAAGAAGAAGGCGCAAGAGGCCGGCTACAAGCCCGTGGACCAGAACCCTCGGTAGACTCGCCGTTCAAGAATGAACATAGTTTTTCTTTGATGATATTTTAGCCCTTTCCTATCTTCATTTCAGCTTAAATGCCTCGTCGTGGATGAACAAGTGCGGTGATGACGGTTCGGCAGAGGTTTGCCATTTTCCTTTGTACGCGCCCCTGCGGGTTTCTGCATCACGCTACCCCGGGCACCCACAGAGATCTGGTCAGGCATGCACTGTTTTCATATATTTTTATATCTGGTTCCCCTCGGCTAGCATCCGAGGACGGCAGCAGGTTGTTGGTCATGATCATGGGCTACGGCGTTGGGAAAATTTCACACATGGCCGCCAGTAGACGGTAGCGCCCGGGCAATAATACCTCTAGGATAGCCTGATTTTCTTCGTTGATGCATAGCAGGGTACGGTGGCTTAGGGATAGGGTCGGTGAAGTGTGAAACAGACAAACCTTTTAATCTAAGCTTCTACCTAGAGTTCGTAAACATGGCTTTGATTGACCCTAGACGTGATGCGGTATGTCGTAACTGTGACGAAATGTCTCACACATGTGCAAATCAGTTATTATATGTGTTTCGGCTTATGTGGTACCACCACGGTTATTGAGACAAGAGGGCTGTGGGCATGATAATGATTCTTATATTACACTATGCCTAAACGCCGCGCTATGCAAACAGTGAGAAGCCAAACATTGAAGAGAATCAGCGCCCAAGAATGAACCAGAACTAGGGAACAAATACAAAAGAATCTGGCGCCTTGCAGAACAAACCCTAGCAGAGGGCCAAGGTTCCGTCTCCACGTGCTAGACGACTTTCACGGAAAGTTAAATTTCGTGATGTGACTCGGTGCCTCCCGTACAAGCGCTGTCTCGCTTGAGAGCCCAGATGCCATGCTCTAATTCACTAACCGTGGCGTTCGGCTGTAGGCCCAGTGCCATGGCCAGGATCTCGAGGTCGCTAAGCCCTCTGTCGCGAGCCTGGGCCTCGGGCACGTCTCGTCGATGCGGCGACGGTGATACAAGCACGACGTGCTCGCTTGGTGGCGCGGACCACGAGATGGCGGAAGAAGCTGCGTTGCTACCGTTGGACTTCGGGCCTTCATCGTTGTTGCGGCTGCTGCGCTCGAGCATGGCGAATCGCAGGCCAACCTCGGTCACGGTGACAAGAATACTGACGATAATGAGGATAATCACAATCCAGGTAATCGCGCTCATTTTGGCGTCGGCGACAGAGTCAGACAGGATCTCTGCGAGATCGAGGAAGACACGGCAGCGCTCGTTGAGGACCTTGATACGAGGGTCAATCTCGAGGTACTCGCGGATAGCGGCGTACAAGGGTGCAGCGTCGGTTCCGAATCCCAAAAAAGTTGGGCACATCCAATATATTCGAGGCTGTACGTTGGACACGATATTAGTATGTGTTACTCTACTGCCTCTGCTGAGAGATAGTACTCCGGGAGCGGGTGGATAGTGGAAGGCCACTTACAAAGGTTGATATCAACACGATTCTTGAACAGTCTTCCCAGTATCTTGACAATTTCCGTTCTCGTCATGTTTAGCTCGCCCGTGAGCGCCAGTGTCTTTGGGACATGTTGGGCATCCAACATAGTCTCGCTCATTCGCTCCTCGAAGAGGCACAGCTTCGTGCTCTGCGCAATCGCGTGGCTGATCGTCAGCTTAATCATATGATCTGAGCGAGGCAGCAGCGTGATCATGTCGTTGAAAACACGCGGCCGGTCGACGTCGGGGCTGTACTCGAAGTGGAACTCCTCCGTTTCGTAATCATCCTGCTCGAGCGGCCGCGTGAGGATGCTGATGCCGTTCTCGGAGTCGGCAAAGGTCAGGTCGGCGAGTATGTCCTTTTCTTGGTGCTCCGTGAAGTTCCAGAACACAACCACGCCGTACGAGAAGACGAACATTTCGGCAAAGTTCTTGGCGGTAGGCGCCAGACGGTTCATCTGAGAGACGTTGGCATCATCATGCTGGAAGGGGTCGCTCTGGAAGTCGTCATCGCTGGGACTATCTGAGAATCCTGGGGTCTCCGTCGCGGTCCCTCGGGGCTGTTGTGGCCCGTGTATGCGTCGTCTTCGAAATAGCCTTCATGGTGGTCGCGCCGTTCGCTGCGCTCGATTTCGAGATCTAATACAGTCTTCCCCGTGCCTGGTGTCTTCAGGATCGGGCGACTACGCACTCGGTACCCCTCCGTACCATTGAGCAAGGGAGGGCGTAGATAACGTAAAGGCAGTCATCGTAGATCTTCGTTTTCGCTTCGTGCTGCTTCCTCAAGAACTCGGCCGTCGATTTGACCTTGAAAGCTTGCGCCGTGCAGTACGCCGTGAGCCTGCTGACTTTCTCTGTCCGCTGGACCTTGGGTAACCTCTCGGCGTAGCTTTTGCCTCGGATACCTCCTCGCTTCTTCAGTACATCCAATTCCTCGTCGTTTAATGGCCTGTTCTGTTCATCCTGGAGCCTTCGGGCCAAGACTGCCTCGCTCTCGATTTCTTCATCTGCATCGTCTTTTTCGTCCGTCTCTGGCAGCAGGACTAGTTTCTCGCTGATTTTGGTGGTTCGTGACGGCATTGGCTTGCCGGTTCGTGACTGCGCGTTCGCCAATCCTCCGGAAGAAACGCGTCGAGTCTGCTGGGGCTCCCTGATGCAGATGGAGCAGCCCTTGGTGATATGGCTGGCGGTATTCGAGGCTGTCCGGACGGGATCTGGGTGCTGTATTGGAGGACGTTGTCAACTGTCATGAAACGCATGGGCGTTCGCCCAGGTGCGCCGGCGCCCGTGTCTTGCCGTTGCAGATGTTTCCTAGGGCTGTTTCTCTCTCGGGAATCGGTCACCTGCAATTCGATTAAGTTCAACGCTGCCAATCAATCAATCAATCAGAGACATATGGAACGTACGAGGACCGACGGTCGCTGTTTTGCCGACGACATGCTTTAGCGATACGGGGAGCCGTAGCTCAGCCTCCCAGGTAAAAATGCACTCTATCAATGATAGAGACAGCAGCGATAGAGATAGAAGCTCTGACGGATGGGGGATATGTCAAGACTGGAGTGGAGGGGTATGGAAGGGATGTTAGTTTCCACCAAAAAGCATACCAGTTGTTAGGTACTCGTTTGGGTGGACATGGGTAGTTCAGATGACCTCATGTGTGGTTTTTGGTTGTCCACAGCCCAGCTTATGGACCTACCCTATACTGTTGGCCCTACATCAGTTATCTGTGGCTATATTGGCTACGTTGGGGTACTGTTTTCTGGTTATGTGTAGTGTTCGATTAATTGATGTGGATATATAATTTCATCACTGGCCTGGGAGATGGTGTGGCGTTCGGTATAAAAATCAAATACGTTGAGTAAGAAATACTCATCACTGTAGAATACTACTATTCACGATGTATGTAAACACACAGCCCCACGTCCACCCCATACTATCGGTATAGAGAGGTATAAAAATCTGGTCAGCCCCAGCAAAAGATGAACACATACAACAGCCGGTATTCGCTGGTCGTCACCGACCCAACTACTAATCTGCCGCTTGCCTGCTTGATTAAGGGAGAGCGGACGGGATCCCATATTTTCAGACAGCTATGGTCGTATGTGTTGGAGGAGCAAAGCCAAGGTGTAGATAAGCCCACTCACTATGCTATCCACGATGTAAAAAGACAGGACTCCACCAAAAAGATGAACATACAACAACCGGTATTCGCTGGTCGTCACCGACCCAACTACTAATCTGTCTCTTACAAGGTTGACTTGGGGAGAGCGGACGGGATCCCGTATTTTCTTGTAGATATGGTCGTATGTGATGTGGTTGCGAGGCAAAGTGGGCTAAGGGTGGATGGATGAATGACGGACATGGTGAGCTACACCAAAAACGACGACTTAGACGTCTATCATGTCCCAATTGTACCAAAATACCAGCCTGTCAGAGGTCCTGCTTGGGGTCTAGTAATAGTCTCCTACTTGCTTAGTACGAAAACACGGAAAAGAGTTGTCTGTTCGGTGTCTTTTATTTAATGGTGATGCATTACTTTGTGATCTCGATCCCCGATTTCAAGCGACGGGCTAAACAAGTCGATTGACTTATGAGATGACATAACCAGAGTGCATTTATTTGTTTCAATGCTGTGACGGGATTTCCATTGATTGGGACCCAATCCTGCCGGTAGTCTGGAGAAGCGGAGCCCGCTGTGCCGGCGGCCCAATCATAGGGGCGTTGCTGGGCGTTGCTAGGCGGTTGCCCCTTGTTTGTTTACATATTACACCCAGCAGCGAGCAAGCAAGGCCCTGGCAAAGCCATACAGGGCACTGTGATGCTGCGTTGACTTGGACCCGAAGCACCCCGCCGGCTGCTTTTGGCTTCAGCTACCCCGGCAGGTTTTTCGTCCATCATCTGTTCTTGGCTGGGCCTCACTCTCTTCCCTTCCGAAGCTCCTTTGCACCATCGTGGTCGACGGCCGTGGCATTTCACCTTGACACACCACACGGTCCAGCTTCTGGCCTTCAACTTCTCCCACGGCTCTCTTTGTTCCAGGCTGTATGTCATAACAGCCATCCCGCATTCCAAGCGCCACCCGTCGCCGCACACATTCCAACCGCCGTCCGAATAGAGAGATCTGCGGGTCTCGATACGATGCCTTGACAGTGCCAGGGACAGGTACTCACCATCTTGTCAGCTGGCAGAGACAGAACAGAAACAAAAGAAGCAGCGAGACCTTGATACCTCGCCTAGACACAAGGGACAGGCGCATCCGAGGAAGAAGAAGGGTGGAGGAGCTTCGAGTCGAAAATGTCGTACCGTCCTCATCCCCTCCGTCACTCCCACACCACGGACTTGTCGGTGTCGGCCAGCAACATCCAGCGCTTCCCATCTACCACATCCTCATCTGCCTCCTCAGGCTACTCCCACGCCTCCGACCACAGCCTCAACAGCCAGTACACATCCGCCTCGAGTGGTTACGGCACCCTACCCGTCACAAGCGCGGCCAAAGCGATGTTCTGACCCGCGCCAAAACCTTCGAAGCAGCCGGGAAATGCACGGTCCCAAGAAGGAACCCGTACATCTCTACACCAACGCGCGCCAGTCGCTTCGCCCACTACCCCAAGCTCCCGCGCCCACGGCTGCCGCCTCTCCTCCAAGCACCCCGCCGCATGCTTCAGTGAGGTACGATCGTGGCAAAAGCGTTGATCTGGGCAAGCTCGCCCTGGCCAAGCAGGATGCATGCCCATCTCCGACCACACCGCCCAGGCCTCTGCCTATGCGGCCCAACTCCATGCTCTTGACGAGGTCGGATACTATCAGAGGAAGCAGTGTCGCTGTCGCTCCCAGCCACACTGCTGCTCCCACCTCTCCTGGGCATGGCCACTCACTCTCACTCTCACTCTCATAGTGCCCAATTAGCCCGCCCGGACCTCGAGCAATTGGGCCGGTCTTCGACAAGCCAGCTTCGTACGCTATCACGCCTGGCGCAGTCTGATGCTGCCAAAGACTTTAACATCAATTCTCCCGCGCAAGAAGTCATTGGCCTCCGTGGCAGACGAAAGCTTCAACGAGCCGATAAGCCCGATGCCTCCCGAGGATTCAAAACCGGAGGTTACGGCTGGGAGGGCCGAAACTGGATGGATAAGCAACGCCAGTTTCTTCAGGCCTATGAGTACCTTTGCCACATTGGTGAGGCCAAGGAGTGGATAGAAGATGTCACGCAGAAATCACTGCCCCCATCGTTGAGTTGGAAGAAGCACTGCGTGACGGCGTCACGCTCGCAGAAGTTGTTGAAGCTCTTCACCCCGACAGGAGATACCGAATATTTCATCACCCCAAACTACAGTATCGACATTCAGACAATATTGCAATCTTCTTTAGATATTTGGATGAAGTCGAACTTCCGGATCTTTTCCGCTTCGAACTCATTGATCTATACGAGAAGAAGAACATTCCCAAAGTCATATATTGCATTCATGCCCTTAGTTGGCTGCTCTTCCGCAAGGGCATCCTTGACTTCCGCATCGGCAACCTGGTTGGACAGCTGGAGTTTGAGCACCACGAGCTGGAAGAGATGCAAAGGGACTTGATAAGCTTGGTGTTAATATGCCAAGCTTCGGTACCATGGGTGCGGATTTCGGCGTTCCAGAGCCGGAGCCGGAGCCAGAAGAAACCGAAGAAGAGCGGATCGACCGAGAATTGCATGAAAACGAACACATGATCGTTGATTTGCAGGCTCAGATCCGTGGTGCCATGCTACGACAGAAGCTCGGAGATCTTATGCATCGCTTATGGGACGAGGAAGAGCTCTTGGTTGAACTTCAAGCTCGCGTTCGCGGCGACTTTACCCGGCAAATTATGGGTTATCGGCTGCAGATGCGGCGATTTGCTGTCCAACTGCAGAGCGCTGCTCGAGGTTTCCTCGTTCGACAAAGACTTGAAAAGCGTGACCAGTTTTGGAGGGCGATGGAACCTGATATTCTAGACTTACAAAGTATTATACGCGCCAAGAAGGCACGAGCAGAGGTACAGGACTTGAAGTCGCAACTGTCAGTCTGCAGTGGACCTATTCGGGACATCCAGGCAACATTTAGAGGCTTCCTGGTACGAAAGAACATCGCCGCTCAGCAGCGCGAGACGGTACAGTCATCCAACTCTGTACAGAAACTCCAAGCTGTTGTTCGTGGAATGCTTGTCAGGGATCAAGTTGCCAAGGACCTTGAGTCTCTCCAAGGACAGACCACCATGATCACAGCTCTTCAGGCCGCTGCAAGGGCTAGCATGACTAGAGGTCACATTAGCTACCAACAGGAGCAGCTCCGAAGCTTCGATCCTTTGTGGACCACACTCCAAGCGGCCGTCCGCGGATACACATCTCGAATGAGCACTCAGGCACTGAAGGCGGATCTGAAGCAACACACTAGCCAGTTTGAACTTCTGCAAGCAATGATCAGGGCTCAAGCTGTCCGAAGAGATATTGCTGAACAACTTGCTGCTCTGAACGAGACCGAACCCGAGGTTGTAAGCCTTCAGGGACATATTAGGGGCTACCTTGAGCGAGCAAGAATCGCCCTGGAGAGGAAGCAGCTTGACAGCCAAGAACAGCAGATCACAACTTTACAGGGTATGATTCGAGGATATCTCTACCGCAAGCAGCATACAGCGCTTTTAGAGGAACTTGAGTCTCACACACCAGAAATAACCGCTTTCCAAGCATTCCTAAGAGCAGTGGTAGTAAGGGCAAATGTCGAGGACTTGCTTGCTGATCTTGACGAGGAACAAGAATCCATTACAGCATTCCAGGCTGCCGCAAAGGCCTTCATTGTCCGCGCCAAGTTCGAAGAGAAGCGTCGCTACTTTAACGAGAACATGCAAAAAGTCGTCAAGATTCAGAGCTTCGTCCGTGCCAAGGTTCAGGGCGAGGCGTACAAGAGTTTGACCACAGGCAAGAATCCTCCGGTCAGCGCCGTCAAGAATTTTGTCCACCTTCTCAATGACAGTGACTTTGACTTCAACGAGGAAGTCGAGTTCGAGCGGATGCGAAAGACGGTCGTGCAACAGGTGCGCCAGAACGAGATGCTGGAGCAGTATATTGACCAGCTTGATATCAAGATTGCTCTTCTGGTGAAGAACAAGATCACTCTTGATGAGGTTGTTAGGCACCAACACGCATTTGGCGGTCACTCCATGGGGCTGCTTGCCAATTCCTCTATCTCTTCAGCCAACCAGTTTGACCTCAAGGCTTTGAACAAGAGCTCGAGGAAGAAGCTTGAATCATACCAACAACTATTTTTCAATCTGCAAACACAGCCACAATATCTTGCACGACTTTTCAAGCGCATCCGCGAGCAAGGCACTGCTGAGAAAGAATGCAAACGAATTGAGCTCTTAACCATGAGCCTTTTCGGATATGCTCAAAAACGTCGTGAGGAATATTACCTTCTCAAGATGATTGCAAGGGCCATACGTGAAGAGGTTGACGGCGCAATGGTGCTTCAAGAATACTTGCGTGGCAACTACTTCTGGACAAAGCTTCTAACCAACTACACCAGATCGCCCAAGGATCGCAAGTTCCTAAGAGATCTCATCGGCCCAATCATTCGTGACAACATCATCGAAGACCCCGCTCTTGACCTCGAGAGTGACCCTATGCAGATTTACAGGTCAGCCATAAACAACGAGGAGCTACGAACTGGTCGCCCCGACCCGCGACCTTTAGATGTTCCCCGTGATGTTGCCATTAGAGATCCTGAAACCCGAAGACTCTTTATTGATCACCTGCGCGATCTTCGAGAGATTTGCGACCAATTTTTCCTATCCATGGAGGACCTTTTACACAAGATGCCCTACGGCCTTCGCTTCCTTAGCGGCCAGATGTTCGAGGCTTTGTGCCAGCACTTCGACCGCGAACCGCAAGATCATCTGCTGCAGATTGTTGCCAACTGGATCTGGAAGTTCTATCTGCAACCTGCCGTGGTTAACCCCGAAAACCTTGGAGTCATTGAGAAGGTTCTGAGCCCATTGCAGAAGAGAAACCTCAGTGAGGTTGCCAAGGTTATTGGGCAGATCGCGTCGGGTCGGCCATTTGGAGGTGAAAATGTCTATCTGCAGCCACTGAACGCCTTTGTTGCCGAATCTATTGATAGGCTGCTACAAATCACAAGCGATCTGATCTCCGTTCCCGATGCCGAGAGGACGTTCGATATTGACGAGTTCAACGATCTCTACGCGAAGAACAAGCCAACTCTGTATATCAAGATGACAGATGTCTTTGCCATTCACAATCTGGTGGCGGCGGAGCTTCAATGCATGTGCCCCAATCGCGATGATGTGCTCCGGGAAATCATGCATGACTTGGGTAGTGCCAAGAGCAACGAGAACGAGATGAATGCCGCCGGGTCTTCAGACATCCATATGTTCTTGACACCAAAGCTGCACGATGTTGAGGATCCCGAAGCGCAGGTGAAGGCGCTCTTCATGGAGACCAAGCGATGCGTCTTGTATATTGTGCGAGTGCAAACCGGCGCTAACCTCCTGGAGATTCTGGTTAAGCCTATCATGCCGGAAGATGAGATGAAGTGGCACTCCTTACTGAGGGATGACTTTGCACCAAATAACAGGACCAGAGGAGCGTACTCGGACGCCAACATGGTGGACGTTACACGTATGACATACCATGAACTCAAGAGAACTGCTTTGGAGAACATCATGCGACTGGAGCAAATGGGACGCATCTCCAAGCACAACTTCTACCAGGATGTACTGAACGCCATTGCCAGCGACATCCGAACCAAGAGCCGTAGACGTGTGCAAAGACAACGAGAGTTGGAAGGAGTCCGACTCACCTTGAGCAACTTGCACCAGAAGGCCAAGTACCTTGAGCAACAGCGCAAGAGTTACGACGACTACATTGAGCAGGCTATGGCGACGCTGCAAAATAAGAAGGGTAAGTGAAGCTCCGTCTCGGAGTCCCGAAGATCACAAAGATTGAGTACTAACACGTGTAACAGAAAGAAACGATTCCTCATGCCATTTACAAAGCAATACAATCACCAACGTGAGCTTGAACGAAGTGGACGAGTGCCCAAGTTCGGCAGCTTCAAGTACAGCGCAAGAGCGCTGTCAGAAAAGGAGTCCTCGTGTCCTGGAATGGAGTGGCAGACTGGGACAAGGTGAACCTGACCATCTCCTGCGACGAAGTTGGCGTTTTCGCGCTCGAAGGGTCGCGCGGACACATACAAATACCCGGAGCCAGCGCGCTGGTACCAATCGAGGACTTGCTGCAGGCACAGTTTGAGGCGCATCAGTTCATGAACATGTTTGAGGGCAACCTCAAGCTCAACGTGAACCTGCTACTACACCTGCTCTACAAGAAATTCTACCGAACACAGTAATGGAGGCTCACCGCTGTTCTGGGCTGGCAACGGAACTTAGGTGTTTTTAATTGTTGTTAACGAGAGCATGATGGTAGCGGCGCGATGGGTTGATTGTAAGGCACTGGAAAGCGGCGCCCTGTCTGTTTATATCTGGTCTGTTTGCTTACACGGAGTGTGGAGGGAGGCGAAAGGGCACATGAAAGACACTTGGGGACACCACCAACAACAAAGCATGCAACTCACGAAACGCACTGGAGGCGTGGCATGAAGAGAATGGAATGGATAGGTGACATGATTACATGCTCGAACCACTGGGCGGCGTTCCAAGGCCAGCTTAGAGGAGCGGTTAAATATCGTCGTTTAAATGCAAGCACACTAGAATATTCCAAGTGGTTCGAATCGCAAGGGATTAATGCGAGGTGACAACGTGACAGTTATTGTATGCTTCTCCCTTTTAGCAGATGGCATTCACATGTGAATGTGCAAGATAAGCTTGGGAATTGTTCCTGTGAAACAGGGGACTAACCCCACACCACAATTCAATTCAGGGGACTTGCAGCGCTAGGCCAGCCTCATCATGGTTGACCGTACACTGCGGATATTCATACCTTCAAAGTATTGGACGCGCCAGGGGAAGTAATCAAGTTCCACAGACCGATGGTCTTTGGTCACACGAGCATGAGCTAGGGTTAAGGGTCTTTTTGGGCGACAGTGGAGACGATGAAGGAAATAAGTAGCCAGGGAAAAGAGAAGATAGGGTATAGAAATAGGTAATTAAGAGGTTAAACAAAGGGCGCTGGGCCAAGGGGAATGGTGGAAGAAGGAGGGTCGTTTCGTGGTTTTGGTGACTTGAGTCGTGGTTGACGCCAGGACAGCTTGGCAAGGTCTAGCCATGTGCATGAGCGAAAAACGGCCAGGAAAGAGTGGGAGGAGGAGACATGGCATATTGGTATATATCGGCGTTGAGGAAAAGACAACGTAGGTCCCAGTCCGATCCGAATCCTATGGTCAGATGATAGGGAACGGTTCATCCGAGCACGGCTGGTAAAGTGCAAGTGCTCGAGATGAAGGGTTGTTTGTTAATCTAGACCAGGACTGCCACCAGAGTTGCAGCAACGAGATGCACAGATTGCTGAAAAGAGAAGCGACGGAGGCTTCGGAGGATGAGAAACGAGGAAAGGGGACAATGGCTCGACGGATGGGTCGGCCCAATGTTGGTCGGAGCGTCGGGCATCTCCATATTGATGAGGAATGATGCCATGGCCGAGTTTGATGTCGACATGCAAAACTGGGGAAATTCCAGCGCAAGGCTTACGGATGCCAGTCTTGGTCCAATCCGCCCGGAGAAAAGTGACAGTGCATACTGTATGCGAGTGAGTGAGTGATGCGTAGAGCTGACGGAGACCAGAGATGCAACAGGCCATTGTGTCATTGGCGATTACGCCATCGTTAGAGCGTCTTGCGACAGAGGCTCTGCGTAGAGTCTAAAAGGCTGACCTTAATTTTTCTCCGGTTCCTTCGCAAAGACCAAGGAAACGCCTTTGGGGAGGGTGTGTGCAACGAAATTGAAGATCGAGGGAGGCCAGGCCTAGGCCAGGCCAGGTCCACAGACTTGCAACAAACGGGGTGGTGCAGTTTGTGGGGTTTCCTTCCGATAAGGTGCCTACACGGAAAAAGAGTTATGGGAAACAAGTAAGTAATGTCTTGGTGACTGATGGATGCAGATTGCGAAGGCAAGCTTGGAAAGGATATATTTCCTTGGTATTCGAAGGCAGGGCTGAGACCGCGAGGGCGACGTTACTGGGTTGGTCGAGAAACTGTCTTGGAGCTTGCTTCAGCCGGTCATGTGCCATGTCTGTCTTTGCCTTATGGAATTATGGGGTCGGTTTTTCCCCTTTACCTTCCCCTTCCCTTCTTTTTTGCAACATGCGGGGAGCGAGCCTCGTGTCGTGTAAGCCACGAGCTTCGGTCACCGTCACAGGCGCTATCAGGCCTACTCTCCATCTTTAGCTCCTTTGTCTCCATCGAACAGCTCGTCCACAATCCTCAGGATGTGAAGATCAGGGGCCTAGGTCGCAGTCATCTGAAGATCACGGCCTCTTGGGCCAGGATCTATGACGGGGTGAGGCGGAGGGGACCAGCGGTAAGCCGCATGTCTATCTGTCTACACGGCTATACAGTATACACATCTCATCACATCACCGTCGCACTGCCCTGCGTATTCTTGTTCGATGGGCTACTGCACCATAGTCGCGTGGCAATCTGCGTACGTGTTTGTTGCGGTCTCCTCGCAGCTGCAATCGCTGACATCAGAGTCTCGGCGTTTTGGCTGTCTCTGAAGTGACAGGTCTCATCGCGGTCGACTCACCCCAATACAGACAGCTCCATCAATTGCAGCCCAAGAGGAATTCGGGAAGGCTCAGGCTCTTCGGTCTTCATCCTGTGGCTGAACAATCACCAACACATGCTCAAGGTCGACCGGCCGTCCACAAGGTGGAAACCCTCACTTCACATCATGCATTGGTTGGGACAAAAACCCTGCAGAAGCACACGCCCCTTATTCACCCCGTCCATGACCGACCCCTTGCTTAGCAGAGGTTTGTCCTAGGGAACGTAGTGGCGTAGGATTGACCAACCGTAGTGTTCGTGGTGCCGAATCGAGTAGTTGGACACTGGTTGCTTCTGAATGGCCCAGACCAGGACGAAACGAAAAGAGCAGGCTCCGATCCACAGCACACCGCTGCTTTTCCATCCACGTCGGCCGGGGTCCAGTTCATATCGTGCGCAGGGCTTTCTCTGCCTGTCCAAGTCGTCGACCAGGCTACGCAGCCGAAGAGGCCGTTGGAGGGCGATAACTAGCCCCGGTGCGGAATAGGGCCCAACAGAATGTCTACGGAACGTCGCCATCCTCGGCACCACCGCCGACCGTGATTAGGGCTACTCACACAACCACATGTAGGAGAAGGGAAAGGAAATGGCTTCCAGCTAGCAGCCCACATCATCCTGCAACAAAATCTGGGGATTATGATTCCTCGCTGCTCTTCCCCACATGGATGCTCTGGCATTCTTGCGTGCTCGGCCTGCGCTGCACTGTTTTATGCACCGTCTTGAGGCGCTTTCTTTATTGCATCTCGCATCGACACCGGAACATCGCCAAAACATCCCCTGCTTCACACACCCTCCCCTCCACTGCGTCCCGAAGTAGCCCAGCCACTGCCGCTGTATCCCCATCATGCTGCTCCTCGCTCGTTCTTCGCAATTTCTATCAACGGTGTTAGAGCGTCCGTCGGCTCCCTTCCACATATCATACTGTACCCGGCAGGCCGCAGGCCTACTGTGGGGTTTGGGACCTCTCATAGCCCAACACCCTCCTCCGATCGAGTTCCTTTGTTACGCTACCCTTATCTGAGACCTCTGCTCGCGCCTTGACAAGCGTGGCAAGCAACCGTGCCGCGGCCCTTCGTCGTCTGACATGCTGTCCGTAATCTGTTCCTTCACCTGTCTAGCGCTGCTCCTCTCCGTCTCTTGAGCCAACTTACTTAAAGCCTGTCCCGCTACCCACCCCTCCTCTCACACTGTTCATTTCCTTCTCCTATACATATCATTCCTCGTGAGAAGAGCCACAAACACAATCCAGGCACGTAGACTAGGCCTTCGTTGAATTACCACACTCCCATCAACGAGCAGCTCATACGACTCATCTACCACCAACCACCAACACATAGCTCTTATATCCCCGTCATAGCCCTCTCTTGTATTCGATACAAGCTGCTTCTGAGCATACCTCATCTCATCAACCCTCATCTTCGATCATCACTCCCTTGGTAACTGCAGCTCGGCCCTCCTCATATCATGGCACCGGACCTCAACTCGCTGCCGACTTCGGCGGCTCATCATCCTACCAAGGACTCGGCACCAAAGCCCAACATCCTTTTCATCATGGCCGATCAGCTGGCGGCTCCTCAGCTCAAAATGTACAACCCTTCGTCTCAGATCAAAACCCCAACCTGGACCGCCTGGCCTCAAAATCAGTGCAGTTTGACTCGGCCTACTGCCCATCTCCCCTGTGTGCTCCCTCCCGTATGAGCTTGATCACCGGCCTGCTGCCCATGAAGATTGGCGCTTTCGACAACGCGTCTCAGATCAACTCCGAGATTCCTACCTACGCCCACTATCTCCGGTCTCGGGGCTACCATACTGCCTTGGCTGGCAAGATGCACTTCGTGGGTGACCAGCTTCACGGTTACGAGCAGCGTCTCACGAGTGACATTTACCCGGGTGACTTTGGATGGTCTGTGAACTGGGATGAGCCTGATACACGGCTCGAATGGTACCACAATGCCAGCTCCATCCTTCAGGCCGGTCCCTGCGGCCGTAGCAACCAGCTGGATTATGACGAGGAAGTCATGTACAAGAGCACGCAGTATCTGTGGGATCATGTCCGCGAAGGGCCTAACAAGCGTCCATTCTGTCTCACGGTAAGTGACGGAGGATCCAAATCCTACTTCAGGAAACCCGTTCGATGGCTTGTTTCTTGATGGGAGTAATCTTTAGTAGGCACAGCTAACATTTATGTTTTAGGTCTCCTTGACGCATCCTCATGACCCCTACACCATCACCAAGAAGTACTGGGATCGATACGAGGGTGTTGACATTGACCTGCCCAAGGTCCGCATTCCTAAGGAGCAGCTTGACACTCACAGCCAGCGATTGATGCGTGTCTGCGATTTGTGGGACCAGGATTTTACCGACGAGCAAATCAAGCAAGCCAAGAGGGCCTACTATGGCTCAGTCAGTTATGTTGATGACTGCATCGGCAGGCTCCTGGAGACACTTGAGGAAGCTGGATTGGCGGATGACACCATTATCATTTTCAGCGGCGACCACGGTGATATGCTGGGAGAGCGTGGATTGTGGTACAAGATGAGCTACTTCGAGTCGTCGGTCCGCGTCCCTCTTCTGGTCAACTATCCTAAGCTGTTCGAGCCTCACCGTGTCACAAAAAATGTCTCGACGCTCGATATCCTTCCTACCATTTGTGATTTGATCGGCACCAAGCCCGCGGCGCTGTTGCCTATGGACGGCGTTAGCATGCTACCTCACCTGAAGAATGAGGAAGGCCATGACACTGTCTACGCTGAGTACACTGGCGAGGGTACCGTCCGCCCGATGATGATGATTCGCCGTGGTCCTTGGAAGTACATTACCTGCCCTGCAGACGAGCCACAACTCTACCACCTAGAGAGAGATCCGCTCGAGGTTGACAACCTGGCCCGTTTCAGGAAGATTGAGCCCAAGACACCCGAGGAGGAGGAGGCGAAGGCCGTATTCGAGGAGTACGACGCCGAAGCTAAGGCCAAGTGGGACTTTGACGCCATCACCACCCAGGTCTTGCAGTCGCAGCGTAGTCGCCGTGTGGTGTGGGATGCTCTTAAGCTGGGTACATTCACGAGCTGGGATTTCGACCCAATTGACGACGGCAGGATGAAGTAAGTCCAACCTCCCTGGTTCTATTAACCGAGTGAAACATCATTTGCTGACTTCGAACTGCAGGTATATTCGATCTACCATTCCTCTGGATGACCTGGAGCGTCGTGCCCGCTACCCTCCTGTTGACACGTATGGGCAAGAATTCAACAAGACCACAGTCAACTCCACTAGGGGATGAAAACTCGGAGGGTAATTTGATGTGTGTTCTGGGAGTATGTGTAAGGTTCAGAATTTGATTGGGTTACTTCACGGTTGCATTGGAGCGTAGCATGTAAAGCGATGGGTTTAAAAGGTTAAGAAAACAGAGGTGCAGTTATATGTGAATTGCAAATACATCCACCATGACACAATTAATGTTCTTGGCGAGGATATAAATATGTGACAGTTTTGCAGGCTGATATGATTTCTAAAACCATTGACTGGGATATTGACCTCATGTTATCTATCATCTTGCTATTGTGATTTATGAAGTCAAGACCAGCCAGCAGCTATAGCTCTGTTTGCAACATGGAGGGGTCCTGGTGGGGCCGAGCACCATGATTAACAGCTTACCCTGCACTGTGCTGAATTCAGGCGCCTGCAACGCTTCCGAGCGCATCTTTCGAACTTTCAACTGCACTTCCTCTCTTCGCTTCCGCGTCCATGGTGCTTTGTTGTTACGAGAAAATACGCCATTAGCTTCATATACGCCATCACAGTTGACCTGATCTTCTGCTTGCCTCTCTGACCTCGATTGGCGAAAGGAAACAGAGGCAAACACCTCGTTATCGTTGTTAACAAAACGAAACCGACACAATGGCTGCACTGGGCTGGGACGATGACGAGCTCAAGTCTGTTGAACAGCTACTCGCCAGAGTGGCACAGCTATCTAGCAGCATCCAGAGTCTGAAGATGGATCTGCTCAAGAGCAACCCACTCCCTCCTCCGTACGCATTACCCTCGCCGAAATAAGGACTGCTGAAGCTTACTGTCGCGTAGATCATCCCTCCAGGCGTCGGCGCAGATTCTCCAGCGCAACCTACAAACCGTTCTCGACAGCATCAATGAAAACTCGGAACTGTTTACGCGCATTGCTATACATCCTTCGACCAACTACCCGGGGCGCACCCAAGAGAACATATTACTACAGCTACTCCGCAAGAAACTAGAGCCCGATGTCGAGGAGCTCGTAGCTGAGGGTCGCGAGACTGCGAAGCTCGCCACGCCCGAAGGCATCGCGCAGCTGCAGAGCATATGGGACGAGCTGCGCGAATGGACACACGGACGGATCGCTGCTTATGTTCGCGACGAGGCGGGAGACGTCTATACAAAAGAGGAGCGCGAGATGGGCACGGAAAATGTACGCACGGGTTTGCGAAGGACCTAGAGGAGGAGAGCGATGATGAAGATGAGGACGACGAAGGCGATGAGGAGCCGGTGGAGATGGCGCTGCTCCTGGACAGGCCGGAACGCAGCAAGCAAGAGGCCTTGAGCCGGAGACGCTGCTGTGGTTCGCCGCGAGGAGATTTTGAAGTGCCACCCAACGTTGAGTACGAGCGCAAGACCGGGGCTTTCAGAGGGCTCGAGGGAGTGAGGATACCCCCGAGCCGATGCATGTGACCGCACCGCCCTAGGTTGACGGCGATGGTCTGAAAATCAAGGATAGCCCCTACGAATCGTCACGGACGACGACTTTGTCGCCAATGTTGGAGAGCGAGAGCGGCAAGTTCATCGCAGCGACAGATGCGCTCGATCCTGTCGCGAGTCTGGACTGGGCTGTTGTTACATGTGGGTTGCAGACTCCATGCCTCAGCTTGGGGAAGGGTCTGAAGCTGAGCTCGAGGCACTAATAAATGAACTCAACGCATCTAGTCTCTTCCGAGTATTAGCAACGTTGGCCGATGATGAAGATTTTCAAGACAGCAATGACCCTATGCATCTTCATCTGACATTGGGCAACCCATGAATAGGCGGGTCGATCACAGCACGTGTCGGATACGCTCTGTGACAGTCGATCCTTGGCTCAGAGCCGGGTAGGTATACTGCAGCCGTTCATTGGCAGCCAAAGGAAGCTCAGCTCGATCAATTGACTCGTACGTAGGGAGGGTATGACGTATAAGGATGGCTAATGAGTGTGCCAGGGCATGGGAAACAGGCTCAACAGACGTGCATTGCGTAAAGCTGTGTATGATAATGTATTGAGTGGTGAGGACGCAGCCACGCTTGCCAACCCTGTAGAATGAGCCAGATACGGCTCATATCAATCAAGACGCCTTCGTCGATTGACCGGGAACCTCCTGGCCAGGCGATCCACACCGCACGGTAGGATCGCTGGTAGGCGAGTGAATGCTGACGCTCTGCATACATTCCTCCCCTCAGCTAGTGCCAAACTGGCTTTCAGCCCTGCCACATGCACCCGGTGAATCATGCTGCATCACACATCCGGAGCGAAACAGAGTGCGGTCCGTCCCCGCAGCAGGATGTTTAGTGCTCACCTGGACTCTGCAGTGACCCAATGACGGATGCAGCAAGCCCGTCACAGCTGCTTTGGACATGTCTTGGTGTTGGGGAGGCGCCATGATTTCATAAGCCCCGGACCTGAACCTGGTGTTACGGAGGTTCTGGGCCTTGGAGAGGCATTATGAAAGGAGACCTGGGACCTCTTTTCTTGCATTGCCCATTTCGTGACTTGTCTCGACACGCAGCCCGTGCCACAATTGCGACTTATACAGAGCTCGACGATCCTGACATGTGCATCTAGACAGCATTCTACAGTGACTAGCCATGGCAGTAGCAACAGCAAACCCAAACCTCGGCTACGCAGCTATTACAGGGCCCTGGTGCCCGTCGGGCGTGACGTTTTGCAAGCAGGCCAGAGCGGAGGTAAAGGAGCGCCCGAGGCAGGCTCCTGAATCGTACAGTCTTACAGACGTGGACAGCGATGAGGACGACGGCGCGAATGTCTGGCGCACACAGCCTGCATCGCGGTTCCTGTGCCTGCCGCTCGAGATTCGAATGCACATTTACGAATTTGTCCATCTCACGAACCCAGCGCCGTTCCTGAAGAGCAAATCGCTATACCCAATGCCAAAGCCCGGGCGCTGTCTTCTCAAGCCTCTTGTCAATGAGGAAACGCGGGATACTTCATCTGACGCATCATCATCATCATCATCATCATCAGCTTCTAGGCTACGGTTATTACCCTCCAATCGGCCATCGAGTGGTCTTCCCACAGCTCTGCTCTTGGTTAGCAAGCAAGTGTACAATGAGGCGCGACAGGTGCCGCTGATGAACAATGAATTCATTTATGTGAACTGGTTCTCCTCCGGAGTATGGGCGGCGCATTTCTTCACACGCCATTTGCGCCCGTGGCAAAGCGATGCCATTCGCTTCGTCCGCCTTGAGATGCTGGCGACCGAGCTCGCCGACGACGGACATGGCATCCACCGCTGGACAGACGTGTGCGAGAAATGGTCGCGGGGTCTGCGGGGCCTGCGCCTGCGGGTCGTTGGCGGCAAGGGCCCGGGCATCTTACCAGTGAAGCCCGCTCTGACGGCGCAAATGTGGCCTAGCACGGAGACGACAGAAGAGGAGCGGGAGAAGGATGAGCGGGCGCGGCGGGAATTCGGGAGGAGATTCCATGCCGGGCGTGGGTGACAGATGGACTGGCGAAGCTACGGGCCCTGGATCAGCTAGAGGTGGAGATGGTGCTCCCCCAATGGTCGGCGAAGGAGAAGCTGGCGTGGTGTGCGAGGCTACAGGAGGTGCTGCGGGAGATAGGGATGCGGACAACTGTGGTCTGCGTCGAGCGGGTGGAGGTGAAGAGTGTGGATGAGGGTGCGCAGGACGGCGGGGGCAGAGCAAGGGACACGCGTAACGGGTAGCCGTTTGTGCATTTTCATGCGCGTTGCGACCGGATTGATTGTGGGAAACCGGCTGTATCAATAAATGTAGACTATCATGTCATGAAGACACACCGCAAGCTTATCTCTGTACTCTGTACTGCTACACCAGCGGCGTCGGGCGGTCTCGACCTCTGCAATTCCAACACATGCGTGCGCCGGCACTTGTACTGCATAGTATAGAAGACATTGCGCAAGCAGTCACGGAGACATTCATCCAATGAAGCGGTGGTGGGCTTACGTCTGCATGTCAGCAGCTTCCTCACAGCGCCCGCGCAGGAAGAAGCGGTGCATGGCTGACGAGGAGCGGCCTCGCGCGGGTTAGCCAACGATGGCCGCCAGTGACGGCGAGGGCATGCGCGTGCAGAGTCAGCGTTGCATTATGATGCGGTGGCTTGCGTCCCGGGAAGATCAAATGCCGACTCAAAGCGAGGGGTTCCGGATTGCGTGCGCCGGGGCATTGGGGAGGTTTCGGCGTAAAGAGGCCCGTTAGCGGCGCTCGCCGAAGGTCCGGGGCTGTTGCTGCTCCACACCGCTTCCGGTGAGACACTTCTTACAGTGTGTTGATATACCTGCTTGCTTATCAAGCTAGGTATTTAGGTAGGTATCTAGCAGGAAGCAAAGTCGGTCTCAGTAACATGCAGAGGTTGAGAGACATGCCAGACAGGCCTGTGTCATGAGTCTCTGTGTGTTCTCTTCGTATTGACGTAGCGGACATGTCGCTAGGGAATCTTACCTTGGTTACGGACTATTGAATCTATCGTTATGGATTTGACTTTATGGATATGAGTACAGAGTACTATAGTGATGAAAACCTCGACTGGGATTCAGAACTATGAGGATGTTTAAATCGAGTTGGTTGCTCGGAATCCATTGCAGGATTCATGAGTAAATGCAAAAGATCCTCCCTAGGTACAACTCATCACGGGTGCGCATCATTACCGCGTAGAGTAAAACATCGAGCCCGGCGTAGGCCATGTCTCGTGCCGGGGTTATTGGGAAGATGTGATATCGGTCGGATTACTCTGTACACCGTCATCATAAGCAGCCTACCTAGCTTAGCGGTCTATCTATCCACAATAGCCTACAGGGTAAATAGGACGTCACTGTAATCAACTCGACGTTGCGCCCTTGCTTGTCAAGCACCAGGCTAGGTAGCGTAGCTTCAACTTAAATACCTCTGGCCGTTTTCTTCTCCGCCCGTCGATCAGTGGCTTTCCGCTGCTGTTAGGCGCCAAGGTTTGCTGTGGTAGGTATAACTTATTGCTTTGTAATTTCACGACCAGCCCAGGGCGAGGAGAGGAAGAGGAGAGGTGATGATCAGCCCCTCATCACTGTGCATGTGACTTCGCGCGACTCTCGTTTCTGGCGACGAGGCCCGCACCGGCGATGAGTCACGCTTCACGCTCTGGAGACGTGCAGAAACGCTAGGGTACCGCGCGAATAGTCGTGAAAGGGACTGTTCCCGGTCAGGAGGCAAGCTGAGAGCCGTTTCGGGTTCTTGTCGCTGTGTTTTGTGCTTAAGCTTAACGGTGTGGCCACATCCTCCGTCTCTGCCTCTAGTCCATTGTAACTCCTGCATCATACCAATCGACGCAGCGCTCCGTCCTTGTTCCCTTGAAACAAGTACAGCGTCTTTACAACGGACGCCTATAACATCAAACGACAGCTCGTCACCATGGAAGCACGATGCCAATGCGGAGCCGTCTCTTTCCAGACGCCGCTCAACGCGCCCCTCGCCCTTTACGTCTGCCATTGCTCAGGATGTCGAAGGCAGACGGGCTCTGCCTTTGGCACGTCTGCTATATTCCCTCGCTTCGAACTCCCAGATACTGAAATGCTCAGCTGCTACAAGTATGCGATTCCATCATGCGACGGGACTGCACATGCTGGAAGTTGTTACTGACGGGTTGCTGTGTTGTGTAGGCGTCCTACGTCGTCGGGTCATACCCTATACTGGTACGCCTGTTCTCGTGATGCTGTGCGATGGGAAGAATACATTCGAATTTGCTGACCAACGCAGTTACTTCTGTCGCAATTGCGGGACTCGTCTGCTCCACACGACACCGGTGCGTACTTTACTTCAGACCAATGCGTGTGTGTTCTGAGATCTTGAGGACACATGGCTTAACCCCTGCTCCAACAACATGTTGCTCACTTTCCTCTCCATAGGCTAAAAATGTCGTCTCCGTCAAAGGAGGCTGTCTCGAAGGCCTGGATTGGAACAAGGCCATTCACATTTGGACCAAGAGTGCCATGGTTCCCATCCCGGAGGGCTCCGAGTCACACTCGGAGGAATCGGGTTACGTCGACTACGGCGAGTCGCAAGAGATGCTCGACCAACCTTTGGACCAGCCCGGTGAGCTTGCCGGCAGTGGGGGCACCTACCCGGAAGACTACAACCCGCGAGCGCCCGTGTCAGGTGGCTGTGAGCTGAGCGGTTGATCTTTGGCGATTTTTTCCTTCTTCTGTTGTGTGGGGGTCGAATAAAAGCGTGTTGGTGTCGGTTACTCGGAAGTGCGCGCCTTTGTAAAAATGGAATAATCACCGCATGGGGAATATGATTTGATGACTAGAGGTGTTGCATTGGGTAATTCGATCTTTGTCTGGGGTTTGTGGAGAGCATAAGGCGCCACCAAATTGCAAGTTTGTACAAGCATAGCTTCAAGTCTACAGGTGGTGCTTAACACTGATGTTTCCCGACCCTGCTCGCATGATGATATCGTGAGTTCTAAACGCAGCAAGGCTGAAGGAAGATCCTAGATTCTTGGTAGCCACGGCAAAGGAATTACTCCACAGACGAAATCGTAAATATAGAAAGTGTTGTCCAGAGCGACGGGTCTCCTTTTCATGTACGACATCAATTAAGCTATTCTTAGGCAGTGGACGGATGGACGGGGGCACGCTGACAAGGTGAGATGATGGTGTTGTTAGTGAGCGTTCCTGGGCCAGTGCGCAACTGCGGGATGAGTAAGGCCACCCACTACAAAGCACACAGCCCTGCAGGGATCAGGGACTACTTTAGTTATTTTATTTCGATCGGAGGTGGTGGTTGCCGTGTGCTCTGTGCCATTGGGGGCCGTTGCCTGTCAAAGTCGGGGAGCACAGGGTGGGTTTGCTGAAGACTTCCAGAATTCATGCGGAATGGGAGAGGCGTGACGCGAAGCATCGAGCTCTGCACCGGCCGGACCTTTAAGTCCAGCTTTACCCGAAGGGGGCGCGTCGTGATACAGTTTCGTCGATCAGACGTGCAGGCTGCGATGGGACGTTTGGCTTGGTATTTTCTCCGACGGCGATCATGCGTAGGATATGTGGGAATCAGCCCACAAGCCGCGAACATCATGACATATGCGAGCGGGTAGCCGGGGTTTCGTGGCATTGTCTCTGCTGGAGTCGTGGCCAAGGGGAATGGGGGTTGCTCCGTCCAGGAGGGAGGGATCTTATTCCCTGGTGGCATCACCGGGCTCTCGGGAGTTTGCCATTTTCTTGGGGTTTCACGTGCGTCATGCCCATCCGATCTCACAGCTTGCCAAAGTACCCAGGTACCCTCTCCAAGGCAATCAGGTACCTGTACTCCGTATGTACGGTTCAATTTGCCTCGCAGAAATCCGTGCAGGCTGCCTACGGTACCTCCTACTCAATGTGTCTATTTACTTACCTACTAGGTAGATCGGTAGGTACTAACCTAATGAATTTCATCCTGGCAGATGTACTGGCTGGGGTGTTTTCTGTACCTTACCTTAGCGTCACTTGCCCTGGCTTGGGTGCGTCGCCTTTAGCATCTACAGTCGCGATAGCCTCTCTTTTCGCCATCGACGGCACCATGACTCGGGCAGCCTTCCACGCGGCGAACTTGTTTCCCGATCAATCTGACCGCTGGATGGTCATCTGTCATGCACGTGCGCTAGATTGGATCGGGCTCGAAGCGCGAGGGCGATGCAAACCTGCCAAACAGGCCAGGTGTTATTACCCGTCCGCTTGGCGAGATTGGAACAATTTGGAACACACCGCAAAGCACGTTTGGCGTTAAAAGTCGTGACATGACACTTTGATAGTGGGTCGACAAAACACCTCACCTCGTTCACGATGGTTGATGGTTGGGTGGGAAGTCGGCAGTTGAGAAGCATGAGTCTGCATCAGGCACGAAATACAGAATTCACCATGGATGCAATGCAAACAAACGGTCGCGATTCGTTGGCGCGTAAAGTGACCATTTCATGGACGATGGATGAGCCCATGACAAGAACTCATCTCCGTCAGGCGTGACATGGCACCGTGGGCCACCACCACCACCACCACCACCTTGACCATGTCCTCCGACATTCTGCCCCTCAGCTCAGGGTATCACATCTCTAACCGAGCAGGGTCACCGTGGCGGGCCCAGCAACAGCAAACCATGTTCAACGAGCATTGTTGTTACAGACCAGGAATTCCTTAAGATCGTGCAAAGAAGCCATCTACTCACAGCATCCATCTCCCGCACAGAATGCACCCGCCCTCGCCCAGCAGCGTGGTGTTGAGCCCCTTTACATAGCCTCGCGCTCTGCAAATGGAATCACTATTTTCGAGCCTCGGTCATATCCTATGACGCTTTATCCGGCTGACTCCCTTGGGCGAGGGGCGCTTACTCGACGCTAACAATGCCTGGTTCTGCTAGAGCCAGGGCTACCCTGGGTCTCTGACAGGGGCTGTCTTAAGCGTGTCTCAGATCCCGGACACCGTTCTATTTTACCCCGGTCACCCTGGACCGCCATCGTTTGAGCCGCAACCCTGCACCTCTCAAAGGGGTGAAGGACCGGCTCACTAACTGGCTGCCATACTACGTTGTTACTGAAGCCGTTAGGGCATGCGCCGTCGCTGCCCCGACCTGGTCGAATCGCAACTACCGGTGGTCATGGCTGTGCGAACCGCATGTAAGGCCATGTGAGACCATGCGAGGCAGAGGTCCTCTTCGTCTGACCTTCTTTATGGCTGGGTGGCCGAAATCTACCGACTTTCTTTTCCTCACCATCGTTTCTATTCTTCCAGCGTCGCCGGGTCCGGCACCCGTACACTCTGTCGTCTTGTTGCCTTCTTTCTCTGCCGTGAAGCCGAACCGTAAAGCCCATCGCGGGCACTTCGCAGCTTTTTCTCATTCTCGTCGTTCATTAGCTCAGGCTTGGCGAAAGCCGGCCCCATTTTACTGTTCCGCTTTCCACGTTGCTTCGTTTCTTCTTCTCCTGGTCCGGCCCAGTTTCTTTTTCGCCTTTGGCGATCCCTCAGACTTCTCTTTCTGCTTTTCCTCCTACGCCGGGGAGCAGATACCCAGCCGATAGACTTGGTTGGATCTCACGGCTGCCTTTCCTTTTTCCAACTTCTTTGCTTCGAGGGCCGACCCTCTTGTAGATCCGTCTCGCGTCTTCGACTCTAGTATATTCTTCTTATTCTTATTTTCAACAACGGCTGGTTCGTTGCGTCGCTCGTTCTCAAACTTCGCGCTATCCTTCTGGATGCCTCACCAACTCGACTACTAAATCTATATCTTGCATTCGTCTTTCGAAAAATCGAGAATGCGTCTATCTGCCGGCTTTGCCGTGCTAGCCCTGCTCTCGGTAGGAGAGGTAAGTCGTCATGTCGAAGACGCTTGGTGTTATGGAATATGACCTAACATTGCATGTGTTAGGCTGGTGTTATTCGACGGGATTATGATGGCTACGTGCAGAAGAGGAACCCAGGTGTCGGGCAGTTGCTGGAAACCTTGGGTTAGGAGGTCTGCTTGGCCTCGGCGGCGGCGGCGGCCAGACCACGGTCACGACGACAAAGATCCTCCGCGAGACTCCTGCGCCCGCTCCGCCGGCGGCGCCTGTTGCGAGTCAACCTGCGCCTCTATCGCCAGCTCCGCCAGGTGTTACGCCGTCAGCACCGCCGGCCTCAGGGCAGCCCCTGCTGCACCTCCTGCCGATGCTCCGCCGCCTCCGACCAGCGCGAGTACGACTCTTACCCTTAGCATAGGACCAGGAACCAGCGCTGCCGGTCAGCCAACTGGTGCCCAACCTCCTGCGGCGCCTCCTGCGAATACGCCTGCTCCCAACCAGCCATCCGCGAGCCTACCTGTGGTCAGCCAGCAATTCCCGGCTCCCGGAAACACTCCTCCTGCTGCTCAACCAAGCGGCGCTGCTTCTGAATCCGCACCGTATGTTTCAAACCCATTTTCCTGTTCAGGCCTATTCACCTTCTAACTGTTGTTAAGGGTCTCCGTTATCACCTCAACTGTTCTTCAAACGGTGACCGTTCTGCCGCCAGGCGTCGTGGTTCCTTCTGGAAACGTAAGAATACATGCCAGCCTGTGTCAGGGAAATGGCTAACCTCGTTGAACAGCCCTTCGCGCCTCAACCGCCAACTGGCCCGAATGGGGAGCCTCTACCCAATGCCGACGGTAATGGCATTGGAGTTACTACAATCCCCATTCCGCAGGAGAACTTGCCTAAGACTACTCTGAGTCAAGACCCGGCGGCACCCACTGGTGCAGGTGAGTTCATTCATACGAATGCATGACGAGATTGTGAATTGACATATTGTAGCTCCTCCTCCTGCTCCTCCACCACCACCACCTCCTCCCGCTCAAACGCCAGGAGCACCTCCGGCTAACACTCCGGCACCCCCATCGCCTCCTCCTCCGCCGCCTCCTCCTCCACCTGCACCACCAGCCAGCTCAGATGCTCCAGCATCAGCGCCACCTGCTCCTCCCGCTGCCCAACCGGCTCCTGTAACGACCTCTATCGTACCAGCTCTGCCTTCCCAGCAGACGACCTCTGCCGATACCCCTCCGGCAACATCCGCCAAGACCTCAACTTCAGCTGCTGTGGAATCGACTACCTCCGCCGAGACCTCAACCTCGGCTGCTGCGGAACCGACTACCTCCGCCGCTCAGCCTCCCACATCAGCTGCCCCGATTGCAAGCTCCACAGCTGCCCAGAGCCTCTCGTCCGTGCTCACAGCTCCTCTGGTCCCGAGTGCCAACCCCAACGCCGAGGCTGGCAACCCACAACCCACCGCAGCCCCCACGGCGCCTCCTAAGCTGATGCCTATCAACATTTCTACGCTGAGTCTGACGAGCGCCCTGCAATTGGGGAACCTGGGAGACGTCCAACAGCAAGAACTCCCTACAGCTACTGCGAATATGAACCAGCCCAGCGCGATAATCGGAGATAGGCCCACCCCAACTGGAAATGTCATTGAATTGGATTTGACAGAGGACAAGCCCGCTGGAGGTGTAGGAGCTGCTTCGGTTGGAGAGTCAAAGCAAAATGGATCAGGATCTTCCATTATTATGGACTTGGTGGAAGACAAGCCCACGGGAAGCGATGGGGTACAGGCAGCCTCTGCGAAGGGCCCTTCAAAAGACGGATCCGTCATCATCATGGACCTCACAGAAGATGAGCCTGCAAGCACGGGGGTGTGAGTGCTGCAGGAGTTAGTGCTTCAGGGAAAAGGGAGATGACGAGGGGGCCAGCTCGGTTCTAACGATACCCATAGTCGAAAGGGGTACCTAGGCGGCTCTCACAACTAAAGAAAACCCAAAAAGAAAGAAAAAAACTTGGCTAAGAACATGGTAATTCTGAGGATATCAAAGACCTAGCTGGTGAGAATGCTGTGGAACAAGGTGCCGAAGGATCTATGTCTACATAGTCACCTTCTCGCAGACATGGGATATCGCCGCAAAGCGGATGGAAAGATATAGTAATTGTAGTTATTTGTTAGTAGCTTTGCGTCAAGATACTCGAGAGAAGATGAGCCATTGTCCTACTGCCAGTCCATTCAAGTTTTCCATTCAATTCTTCTCTTTTCTTTTTTTCCTCAACATAAAGTTCTCTAAGGGTATCATATCTAGTTGTAACCATTCGTTTAGTCCAAGCCCCCATTGTTATGCCCGGAAAATAGTGACCAAGGAGAGAAAGAAAGAGAAAAGACACGAGCATCAGACACTGCTCACATGCACCCCTGTGCTTCCTATATCGCTCCAGACCCAGCCGTACGCGCTGCCAACTTCATCTTCTTCATCTGACGCTTGCTGATGGTCTGAGTCCCATCCATGAGATCCTCTTGGGTGCCATTCTTTCGCTTCTGGCTCTTGTTGACGTCAGATGAAGCACCTTTCATCTTGCCGTCTCCCTTCTTGCCAGATTGCCCGTCAGGGTAGTGATCACCAGCAGCAGGTGCGCCCGCTAATGGTTTGGATGCGTCAGCCACCTGCAGAACATCGATAACACCACGAAACCCATTCCTCTTTATGCCCTCATTGACAACTATGCTCCTCGGGACCGAGCGAAGGGCCTCCATAGCCTTGTCGTTGGCCAAGCCCCAGACCCCAAGAAGATTGATGACATCTGCGGGGCCCTGAGGGCGAGCGGGGAAGGGCTTCGCTGCTGATGAGGATTCCGCGGCCCCTGGTAGCGCGGATGAGACTGGTAACGTTTGCAATGAAGTTTGCCCGGGCACGAGGTTCGCGAGCGAGGAGCGCCTGGGTGTAACAAATCTCGAAGCGCACGCCACGAGTTACGGCAGCCATGCAGGGGCGAGGTCGGAAGTGGAAGGGAAATGTTGACTCATATCGAGAGAAATGAGGGGATGTCGAGGGTGAGGCAGGCATTCTGAAAGGCCTTCTCTGTGAGGGGCGTATAGCGAGGATGTCGTAGGCGTTGACGAGATCAGGGAGGCGGTAGTTGGAGGCTGCTGGATCGGCCAAGGGAGAGTGGCGCGGTGGAGCACATGTGGGAGCCGTTGGGGGCGCGACAAGGGCGTAGCTGACGATGTTGAGGCCGCTGAAGATATGGATGTTGGTAGAGGCGGGAAGGGCGCCTTGGGATTCGCAGGGAAGGGAGGTTGAGCGTATGGTTGAGGGCGACGGTTGCATAGCCCAGGGATGATGCAAGCGACAGGGTCGCGAGAAGCTGGTCTGTGGTGGTGGACGGCGACCACGCGATGTTGAGATCGTACAGCATTGTGGAGGCGTGGGGTGATGTCTGGAGCGGACTGGTCGGAAGTACGGCACGCGGCAAATCGTGGACGGGAGAAGCTCTGGGCTTGGAATTGAGCTCAAGAACAGGGAGGCGCGGGCGCAATCAGGCCCATGATCGTCGCGGGAATAGATGGACGCTGAAGGTGTCGCGAGACAAGGTGGGATAGTTGCCACTCTATTCTTGTGCTGTCTTGAAACCTGTCTATTGGCCAGGCACGGCGTGGATCAAGGGCGGGTGCGTGTGCGACTCAGGAATGTCACCTTCTCAATTGATGATATCGTGTGGCGTGCCGCGTGCCTTGAGTGCGTGGGTGGGTGTTTTGTGGAGGGAGGTGTGGAGGACAATGGACGAAGTGAAGTAAGTAGGTGACTGATGGAGGGAGAAGCAGCCTCGAACTTTTTGTTGTAGCGAGACAGAGGAAAGAGGTGCATTGCGCTAGACCAAAGCAGGCTAGTCCACTTGGAGATCGAAGTTTATTATTCTTCAAGGCAGACGCTAAACCCAAAGGGTTCGTCAACATCAAGAGGAAGAAGAGCAAGAGCAACGGCAAGATCAACGGGCAACGGAAGGCATGGCCCGTGCTCTCGGGAGCTGCAGTTGAACATGCGGAGAAACTAAAGCCCATCACCATCTGCCATGTGACGTGACGTGACGTGACGTGGCCTGCTTGCTTGGCGATAGCTTCACCTTTCTCATTTATCGTCCCATCTTCAACGAGATTCATTCCTTGCAGCCTCTGAGCATTTGAATTCCTCCTTGTACGCCTCGTACGCCTTGTAAATCGTCATCTTGTTCGTTCCGTAGCTCAGCAGGCCCTCCCGTATCCAACTCGAGTTGCTCGTCAGACAGACCTCACCGCCGCCGGTGGCAAACGTCCACGCGTTGGCCTTCTCTCCCGATATTGCCATCTCGGCTTGCTTCGTGTCGCGCGTGTCTGCCGTCTCCAGCATAATTCCGTTGATACCCTCGTCAATTCACCCCGGTCGTCAAGCTGGATTGGTTCGCTCGCCTATATCGCGAAACCAAAGTTCCCAGTCAAGCCATCCGTCGCCTTGCGGCCGCATTCCTGAAACCTCGCCCTCTTGCTGTGCGGTACAGCCTTAGTTGACTGCAACCCATTGAATACGCGCACCTTGGTCTTGTCAGGCCTCGCCTCCAGAGCGCTGCTTCAGTACCATGTTTTTCTTCTTCGTCTGTGGTGAACAAACCTTTCGTAAGGAGGCTCCTGGCTATGAAGGCATCGCCTTCCCATGCCGGTGGTGTAGCACCAGGAACGCGTGTGTAATCAAGAGCAACCCTTGGTTCACGCTCTGTTTCATCGTACGTCCCCGATCCCCAGCATATTCCCTTGCCTGGTCTTGATGCCCGCACTCCCTCTCTTGGTCGTCATCGCCTTGCACATCGTCTGCTCCACCTTCATACATAAACTTAATGCTGACATTGGCAACTCTATCGCAGCCCATCATTCCGCTGTCTATTTCCGGCTACAAAGACGTATCATGCAACAACTGTCATAACAATGAACCCCTCGAAAATCGCCCGGATGTCATGAGCATGGCAAATGGAGGTGGCGGCGGCGGCCTCCCCATTACCCCTACAACAATATGGACCTCCACAGGGCTGGGTCCAGCAACCCCTCCCCAGGCTGGACAAGCTCCCATGCGATACGGCTGAGCAGATCGCAGGCTGAAGACCAACGTGGATCCCACGCTGCCGTCTACCAGAAGGATGGAGATCTCATCAACGCTCTGATCGAACTAGAGGATGAAAGGATCGGCACCCGAACCACTTCTGTGTTTGAGCTAGAAGAAAAGCGGTACCACGAGATACTCTTTGGGCAGTTGCCGAACCTCGTGTGGCGGTGACCTGCTCGACTTCTACTAAGAATACCATTATCATGACTTGTTCCAACATACCGAAAAGACATTGTAATCCCAAAGGATCACGCTATTCTAAGAATTTTGACTTACTTCGTCTTATGTTTTCGCTCCCTTGTTTTGGTTGGCCCTTCACGAGACGCCGCTGTCTATTCCATACTTTCCCGCAACTTACTGATGGTTTTACGATGCTCATCCAGGGCGTCATGCTGCGGCTCTCGATCCCATTCGTCATGGCATGGACCTGCGCGGGGTTTGTTTTGTCAGGCCTGAAGGCCGCCGCGAGCATTCGATATAAGCGGTGCCAGGCTCTGGTTCTTAGCCAGGCACAAGAGCTTGTTGTTCTTGCTTGCTGGCTTCTGGATATCCCTCTGACCAGACCTGCCAGCATGCCTTCCCCATCGTCGAATCGTGGTGCTCGCAGTCGTGTTGGTCTCGAAGATGACAATATACGTGAAGACAGAGCCTGGGGCGATACGAGAAGAAGACGAAGCGGAGAGCTTTCCCAACAGCGTGGTGGTATGTTTTTGCTTTTATTGCTGCCTGCCCATCCTTCTGTTCTCCCCACTCCTCCTTGAGACTTGCCTTTCGGGCTGACCGAAATGTCGTTGCCAGATCGGGTTGACTACTTTGTATTTGCCCAACTGTATGAGATGGACGCCAACCGCTCATCACATGAACCCATGACGTCGTCGACGGGGTTCCGCCAACCTCATCATCAGCCCGACCATCTACTGCCGGCAACTCCGGTGCCAGCAACCTATCTGGCATTCGCCAGGGCCCTGCCCAGACACATCGCTCGCCCACCTTCACCGCCGAGGAGCAACACTACCTCCATAGCAGACTACCCATTCGACAGCCAGCTACTGCCGCGACTGCAGTGAACCATTTTCGTCGTTTACCCTTTCTATACTCTGACCTCGCGGAAGGCTATCGTCTGCGACTTTCTGGTTTGTCTCGAGGTGGCCGTGAATGGCAGCGTCGCCAGAGAATGGCCACGTTGGCTCAGACACTATCTGATCGCTATAATCACTTCAAACTTATGCTCCCTCGCTCGTATATCGAGACCATTATCTCCAGAAATCAGAGTGAAACTCGAGCAAGCAAATTCTGGGAGAAAGTCCTCAACGAAGTAGAGGTGTGTTCCCAAAATTACTCTGATTTTATATGCATCTAACCTTGATTTGCTGCAGAGTGCCAACCAGGCCTGGGTTGTAGTCCCATTTTGGGTCTTGGTCTTCATCATACAGTCATCTTTAGTCGCCATGGCGTTCCAGCTCCTGCCGCCTTCAGCTCAGATTGTCCTACTACTAGCAAACGGACTGGCGTACACATGGTCTATTGCCATTATGTGTGAGATGCTCCATTCGCGTTACGTTGTAATGAAGAAGGACGACCAGGAGCTTCATGACCTCATGGGAGGTCTGTTGCGCTCCGTCTAATGGAATTCACCGCTCGTTGTCATACCTATTTTCATAGCTTTGGCCCTTTGACCTCGATATCCTCATCAAGCGTTTGTTGCATTCTTCATTTTGGGCTCTGTCTCTAAAGGCATAAGCATTATCATCTCCTGCAGGACATTGGAACGTTCAATTACACGCGTGATTATGCTCTGACGCATGCGTTGTCTTTTCTTTGGGGCTGGGTTTGCAATTGTCTTCCGTCTCACTCGTTGGAGCTCGCATAGCTACCTAACCGTTTTTCGTATCCTGTTTATATCAGTCACTCATTCTCTAAGACAGTGGTAAGGACTTTTGGTTGTTTCAATAGTTGGTTAAGTTTAAGGTTCTAATTTGGCTGATCTCGCTGTTCTGGGGTTGAGTGAGCAGAGTTTACCTTGGCTGGACATATCCGTCGTGGAATGGAAATGTACCGGAAACCCAGGGTTGAGTACCATTCTCCATGAGCCAGTGCAAACCTGTGTGCCTTCATGAAGGTTAAGTGAGGAGGAATCATGAGAATTCCACTTTTCTTTTCCTTTCTACATCTCACAGTTCGTCCTTCTACCATTTCCTCTACATATTTCATATCTTGAGTCCCCATCCCCACATATGATACGGCAAAGGCAATAGCCAGTTCTCTGGCATTATAGCGTAATGAACATGAGATTATAATTCCGTTTGAGTCGATGTAGAACGTTCCACTCCTCCAAAAGGATGCGTCTAAGGTCCGTTTAGTGATCAGCCCTGACTTGCCCCCCGCGACGATATCTGTTTTCCCTAGCCTCCTTCCTTCTCTCCCGTCCCATCACATTACTGTACGATGTGAGCACTAGTCAGCATCCCTAGTTTACCACCATATCAATGCAGAAATTTGATAATGTATAGTATTCATAGCTGCTTCCGGGTATCCTGGTTGTATGTATATGAACGCATAAATAGTTACCTCTATATATCTCTGCTCCCCGAAGGACCTGAATCGTCCTTGCGACTCATTCTCAAACTCTCCTCCATAGCCCTTTTCAATTCCTCGTCCTCGTCCTCTGCAATTTCGTTGCCTTTCGCCTTTGCTGCTTGCCTCCGGAATTCTTCCTCCGCCAAACTTTGCTTCCGTACATACTCGAGCACAATCTCTTCTTCAGTGCGCTCGTTCTTGGCCCGCTCCATCTCCGCGCGAGACTCTTCGATGGCGCGCTGGAGATCACTGTCCAAATCCGTTGCCGGCGGGTTTTGCTGGTGAGAGGCGCTTTCCGACTCAAGAAGAGCCCGCTTCAAATCGTCTTCATAAATATCGTCTTCATCTGACCCTGCAACACCTGCGGCGGACGCACCAATATTTGGAAGCCCTCTGTCCGAAGAGTCCAGTTCCATAATACCATCGTCATGAGGTAGTCGAATGCCAGGAAAGTTGTTAGACATACTTTGCTGGATGGCCTGCTCAATGAGAGCCTGATATTCCTCGTCTGTAATCTTGTATTCGTCGTCGTCGAAAATGCTTGCTAAATCCTTACCATGCGGACCTGCAATGGCTTCAGGAGCCCACCTTTCTCACGAATTGCAAGCACGCTTTCTCGAATAGCTTGCTCCACTATAGCATCCTCTTGAGCATTACCTCTGGATGTCTCTCGGACTGAGGCTTGGATAGCCTGCTCAAACTCTGCGTCTTCAGGGCTAGCGGTCAAACTAGAGCTGCTTTGCGTGTTGCCTATCGCCGTCTGTACAATCCGTTTCTTCCAAGCCTCCTTTTGTGCTTTTAATTTCTTCCTGTCTTCTGCCGACATCTGGCGGGCTCGAAGCCAACTAGTCGTAGGACGGGAGAATCCTGATTCACTCGTCTCAGCGGGATTGCTGACTTCGGGGCCTTCCCAGCCGTTTGCTCTTTTCTCTTGAGTGCATAAAAATTCTTCAACTCAAAGTTGAGGTTTCTCCATCGTACTATGATGTCTTCTCTTTCTTCTCTAGTGGATTCGCTCAGATCTGCCTGGCCTTGGGCAATTCGAGAGGCGACAATATAGTTGTGCACACTTTTGCAAAACGCCTGGTGACTCCAGCGTGCACACCCAACATTGTGTAGGCAGGGATGCCCCAAAAGCCTACATTGCGTTAGTCTTGCGGTGATCTGAGCTTGATCGCGTCCAGATAGATGTAATGCTTACCTGCCGCCGGTTTAGTGATCAAGCCGCCTATGCCCTTACCGAACCCTTTCACGAGACCACTTGCACCCTCTTTCTCAGCGCCTCTCAGCGGCTGCATGACAAGCCCAGAAATCCCATCAAACAGGCCATATCCGAACTCTTTACCTGCGACTTTCAGACCGCTAGAAAAGTCTGTCACCTTTTCAACAGGCCTAACCGTGTCGTCGTTATACAGTCTAGGCACATTTCTGAATCCCTTCGCCAAGCCAAGGCAAAAGTTCATGGGGATTTGACACCGGTAGATACAATTTGGCCAACGTTTCTACCAGCACCAGCAGCAGCTTCCAGGCTTACTCCGACAGGAGTCGCCTCCCTGCGGGGGCTGCTCGGCCGTGTGCCCTCAGCAGACGCAGGGGTCGAACTGGAGATAAAAGCCCTGAGTTGGTTGTTTGATTATGTGATGAAGTTTGTGAGATGGAGTCGGTTGCTGGCGGCTTCGTGCTGTCTAAAGTGTCTGTCTCTGTCACAAGGCTTGGTTCACTCATCAAGCTGGGTGTTTCCATAGCTGCTTGAGTAGAAATTATGGAGAGGTTGGTGCTCGACTGTGCAATTGAATTGTTGTCATTTGTAGAACTGGTTGTCGGTTGAGATTCATCCGGATTTGGGCTTTTTCCTTCGCGATTCTCCCTGGCTCGTCGTCCCGACCTGAAGATTTCTCTAGGCATGTCTGCAATAGACATACCAATGGTGCTCATATCGGCGACAAGGGAGCAAGCACAGGCTGAAATGGGATCAGGGGTTGGTCCTCCGTATTATACTCAACTGGACGATATCTGTGCGTATGTTTAGTCGTCAAGGATCTACCTTCTATCCCTAAAGGATAAACGGGTTGTAACTTACAGCTTCAAATCAGTGTACTTCAGTAGGCCCCCATCAACCAGCACCGCTGCAACAAGTGGGCTAAGTCTGACCTTGGTCCTCCTTACCCTCCACGACGCTGTGCGGCTAGGCGCCACACTGCAGCGGAGATTGCCGATGTTGAGTTGGTTGTGAAAACTCGCACCTCCAACTTCAGTACCTTTTTCTTCTCGGATCTTTTGGCCAAGCTCTTTGGCTCGTTCGACGGTGTCATTCTGGAGACAATACTTGATAGCTTCAGCTAGTTTCTCTGCCGTAAGATCCTTGTGGGCTATAGGATCTGGCCCTGCTCCTGCCCTAGAGATCATAGCACCCCAGAACGGCTGATCACCAAAAAGGGAACTACAACAGTTGGTCTTCCTGCTTTGATGCCAGCTGCTGTAGTGCCAGCTCCACCGTGATGGACAACGCAGGAGACATGCTGGAACAGCCAATCGTGAGGAACATTGCCCAGCATGAAAACACCTTCTGGCAATCCAACAGTATCTGCGCCCAACCCGCCCCAGCCTTTGGAAACTAGAGCTCTGACACCAGCCAGGTGAATGGCGTCGAAAATCATTCGCGTCATTGCATTTGGGTCATCCACTACAATAGAACCGAACCCAATGTACACCGGGGAGGCCCATTTTCAAGAAACGATGCCAGGTCAGGGTCAGGAGTAAAGGAGGATGCCAAGTCTAGGAAGTAGAACCCTGAAATGTCGATATTGTGCCGCCAGTCATTGGGCTTTGGAATTAAGGCAGGAGACCTAGGGAGCATTAGTGAATGCATCTGTACCGTAAGATTAAACTTGCTACTTGCCAGCAATAGGTATATGGTATTCTTAATCTTGTAAGTAGTCCTGGAGCCCAAATAAGTGACAGCGGAGCCAGGTCAAGAGCTTTGTCACGAAAGCGGTTGATCACATCTCCCAGCCCTTGCCAGGTCATCATTTCCACTAACGTGTATGTCATGTAATTGGTCATGACATCGTCGGCATTAGAAGATTGGATATTAGCCAACGGGTGAGGAAAGGCTCTCGTTGGCGACCACGGCATGCTGTAACATCTATACTGAGCAAATGACGACTTTGATTTGGTGCAAAATAACTTACGTGAACATCATGTGCAAGGGTATGCCCAGTTTTTCGGCAATATGAATGTGCGCAAAGCTTGGAGGGTTTGCAATAATCACATCTGCCACAAATGGTTTCTTGTCGAAGTATTGAGATACATCGTTGAGGAGATCTAGTGGTTCGTCTCTGGCATGTGGTGCCGGCGGAGGCCTGAGACCATCGCCAGCTTCGATACATGATCGCCAGCATCCCATTAGAATATCGGATATTCCCTTTCGACGCTTGCTAATTTCGCCACTTCTCAAGGCATCGAAACCAGGCATGAGACCAGGGTGCTTTACCATGAAGGCCATTAGCTCAGCGGGATCGCCTCCAATGCAGAAAAATTCCAAGCCGTTCTCTTCGACAAAACTTTGGAAAGTAGCATGGGTGGCAATGCGAACGCGGTGTCCGTACGTCTCTTTCAGAACCTTGCCCAAGGCAACAAATGGCTGAACGTCGCCTCTAGAGCCAACTATTTGAATAACAACATTCAACTTTGAGAGGGCTTCTGGCCTGGACGAGCGCCAAGGCCCGAGGGGATGTAAGCTGGAGGCAGGGTGGGTTGCGGCTCAACAGATACTTGGCTGGCGATGGTGGAAGACAAGAGATCAGTAAGCCTCCTGTTCTTTGTAGTGATATTGATATTGATACGGCCATCGTCTGGAGTCACCCACAGTCAGCGATGCCATCCACAGATCGTCTGAGCGGGTGAGGGGCATGGCAAGGTTAAGGGATATGGGACGCCAGATCGTACCTGTAACCTCAGCACCAGCTTCAACGCCAGGCTGTGAGAAGTTCATCTGATCGAGGTGCTCGCCATATGGTGGAGGAGCGTCCTCGGAGGGGCAATGTCTGGAAGCTGAAAGCCATCCGAAACCAAGGCATCGGAGTGGTGCGTGGGCTGGGCAGCCGATGGTGTATGCTCATCCTGGGCTGCTGAGGGAGTATGTTCGCCCTGGGCCTGCTGGACGGCGAGAGCCTTCTTCTCAGGAAGGACTGCCATTTCGCATGGCGCGTCGCTCGTTTGCCGTTAGGGCTTTGCTTCTGGAGCGCTGGGCGTGACGACACGAAGGAAAGAGTCAGAATGCTAGGGAATGAAATGCAGGCTGAAAGGCGCTCCCGGCGAGCAACAGCGCGCGGCGGTGGTGTTGGTATCGTTTACGCTGAGTGACCGGCAGCATGCACGTATTATGCAGAATAAGACGGGCAGAAGTTGGTCGTGGTCAGCGTGCCTCATAGGATGAAGAACGAATGTTGGTTCTAGGCCAAGCCAGGGGTTGATGTAGGGGCCCTGGATCTGGAGGAGCTGCAGGTCAGGGTGGTAGGCAGATATCCTTGATCTCACTGATGCGCGACGTCACTGTGAAGCAGCGCACAACTTATAGTAGGCTGCCGTGGAGGGGCAAGGCAGTGTTTAATAGGTTGGTTGATGGGTGAGAGGCAACACTTCCCCAAGTACCTGTACCTGCCCCAAGCTGCCTTTGCCCTACCTGCCAGAGAGCTTGTTACCCACTGCCTTCCAAGTTGGTCCCCTGATCAGATCTCGGATTGGTGGGCGGAAGCTTGTGTCGACGCACAGACTTGCTTCATTCCGCTACTTTGTTAAACCTGCGGCCCTGGAGCTCTAATAATAAAAACAACAACCGCTACTAAACGAGCGACCATGCCACAGGCAGCGTGGAACGGACTCGGACGCAGCGTTTTTATTCCCCAACGGCATTTCCTCTGCTGTAGCTGTCAGCCTCTTGGAGGGGCTTGGTGCATGAGGTTACGTATCGTAAGGGGCTTAGATCAGGTAGAGCAATGCTACCTACTATAGGTAAGGTAGTAAGAAGCTAACACTTCGTACCAGAGACTAGGCATTCCATGACCCGACCACATGCATTTAAGCGCCAGGTACCCAAAGTTCAGATGGTTTATTACGTCCGTACCGTATAGGTTGGGCTTAAAACTCCGGCCAGCTGACTTCTTCTGTTCGGTGCTCCATTGCTCCTAACTGTAAGGGTAACTTAGTAGGTAACCAACAACCTCTCTTCTCATGGTGGTAGCTCCACGGTGCTGAACGCAACTACATTCACTGCCTACTAACCTACCTAGGTACCTACCAGGTACCTACCGATGGAAACGCGAATTTTCGGATCCCCCAATCTGGGGTATCTCCACCAACTACCTACCTACCTACATAGGTACCGTAGTAGGTAGCCTCCCTCCAATTAATATTCATAAACGTAAACTAACCTCTATGAAACATAAGGCCCAAGAGACACTTCTGATTGTGATGTCTCGTCACGTATTGGCACCCTGTGCTTGTTCTCTCACTTTTGTAGCAATCCCCATCTCACATCGCAAAATTAGCTATGCAGAGCGCACAGGCATATAGTAGTTGTCATCTGCATTATAGGTTACTACACAAGTTGCGACTCTCCAATCTTCAGCACTCTGTAGGCGTTTCAGAGATGGCTCGGCTCTATGAAACGATTTTAGGACTGCCACGTCGATCTGTCGGAGCTTGTTTAAATGTTGCATCAGCAAGTGTCGATTTGTTGTCTTCACAAACCACCTGGTGGTGGTGGTACGTTCCAGGAGGTAGGGTACCCAAATATGCATACGTGCCAAACCAGAGAACCCAATGAGAGAGCAAAATGGGTACACATGTTTTGGCTCTGCGCCATCACTGCAGACGGGATTCAAAGAGCCGGTGTTTCCTCTTGGCTACAATTCTAGGCGTCTCTGTACAGAATACAATGAATCAGCTCTCAATAGCGTATTCATACATGTCGGGCACACGAGCAGGCGAAATAGACAGCACGTGTCATGATATGCCTTTAATTGCAAGCTGGCACGTGTTTGGTATAATACAATCCGTCAATATCCAGCGGCTTCTCCATCATCCATAGCCAGCCGCCGGATTCCGCTGATATGACCCAAGATAAACCCAATTCACCGCCAATATAAATGCGCAGTGCCTGGCGAGTTTTGCAGACCCCTTCTCCTCATCGGTGTCTTCCCAGGTCGAAGTTACGCCAGAGTGTGTTATGTGTATATCGAAGCAAGCTCCGCCCGTTCTCCCATAAATCCCAATTCGCTAGCTGCTGAAACTCAACCACGCATCTAGCTGGAGAATTTGCGAGTGAGCTTGGCAATGACTAGAAGGCCAGTTAGCAAATCATCCTTCTCAAGTTTCACCACACCAGGTATACTCACTGTGCAGAGCAACAACGCTGAAGATAAAGACCAAAGACAGAACCAGAACAACAACGGGGTCAACCTTCAAGCCAGGAGACTCATCGGTGTAAAGCTCTGCGCATCGTTAGCATATCATTTGTGGCAAGGATCAATATCGCAGCGGGTGGTGAACGTACTCAGCATGGTGCTGCTGGAGCCGCCAGCACCAGCCGCTCTCGTGCTGCTTGGCCGGGCATTGGCGACCTTTTCCTTCTGATCGGCAGCAGCGCGTCTTCGGATAGCTGTTCGGGGACCACCAGGGGTGGGAGAGGAGGGGCGGCCGATGCTCGAGCCGCTGGCCGCAGCAGGGCCATTGGCGGGGAGGAAGGACGAGGAGAAGACTGTGAGAGAGCTGTTAGCCTCGTCGTTGCATAGCAGGATATGCGCTCATCTTTGCGACTGAGCCACGACGCTCGTGGATGGTACCGTGCAGTCGCAGATGACACGTCGGGATGTCATGCGACACGCATTTCGACACCATCGAAAGCCGTGTGGTCCTGTCTCGACGGCCGGAAATCAACAAGGGTCCGCATACCATATTCTGTGAGGCGTCGGTTTGTGGAGGAGATCAACGGGGAATCGCTGCAGGATTCCTTGACCGAATTGGCGGGAGAGATGGGATGTAATAGAGGTAGTCGACGTCGGGAAGCTACTAGCTGTTCAAATTATGGTACCAAGGGGACGCACGAGTTGAGGCCACCTTCGCCAGAAAGGAGGTGCCCGGCCAAATTTTGTTCCGAGACCCCAAAAAGGTGTCCAGCACCTCGCCCTAGCCTTGGCCAAGCTAAACCAATATGCATAGACCCCCAATTCAATTCGACCACCACAATATCTAAAGCTCCCCACGGCTGCTCGCTTGAAATTCACCAACGTGGCATAGCCCAAAAATTACGGTATAAGGATTGTATTAACAAATCTCTAATTGAGAAGTTTTATCAGGAGTACATATTTCATGTTTACAGCGCTATATATATATATGTATGCAACTAGGTATCTACTGCTGCAAGAAAGCTTCGCTGTGGACCTTGGTCCCCAGTTCGATCAGTAAAATAGAAGTCCTCCACATCCCTTGATTTCAATCTCCAAGTCTCTTTCCTGAGTCTGCTTGCAGACTCATGAAACATCCATCTGTAAGTCAAAAGTACGTGAAGGAAAAACGGTGCTGTGGTAAATGTGACAAAAGGAAAACATAGAACGCCCTGGTCCTGTGAATGGGCTGTCTAAATGAGCTGCCCGCCGCTGACTGCACTTCTCCGTACACTCCTCGCCATTGCCCAATGGAATGGCCCACCGTGATGCCTGTGCCAAAACTAAACAATGGCATTCCTCCTCCTCGAGTCAACTTGTTTGTAGAACTGCCCCTTAGAAGCCGTCTCCCGAAAGAATAATGCGGTGATTCAACACCAACAGTCATCAAGCCCCTAACAATGCAATGTGCGCTGAAGCTCCCATCTTTTGCTTTGCGAATCCGTGGTATGCGACAAATTTGCCCATGTCGGCACGCCTCAATGAAGAGAAAATACTTAAGCCCTTGGATAGGCCAGAAGAAACACCTAGGCCACCACAAAGACTTCTGCGTCTTCGCGGAAGATGCCACATTATGTAGTATTAGACAATAATACATCTACATCGGGAATCGAAAGCTCTCAACCAAACGCCTTCCGCTATGACGGCAATATCGCAGATTTGTAATTCCTCAAAAGCGAGTAGAGTGAATTCGAAGGGGGTTGGTATTATCAAAGTGTGACATCGAGGACCAGACTGACATCAGCAACGTTGGGTCCGGCCAGATCCTCAAGAACAGGAATAAGGTCCAGCAGCTCATTGTCGTGCGCATCTGAAAACCAACTGCTGATGGGAACCGCATGCTGCGGGTGGAAGATGTACGAAGTAGGGGAGTTATCGATGATGATGGTGTCCTTAAGGTCTCGGCCAACCTGGGAAAGGTCCTTGACGTAGTTGCCTTGATGGTTGTAGCAGCTCTCGCGGAACAAACGATGATGGACGACCTTGTGAATATCAAGCTGGTCTAGCAAAGGGTCGCCGTACTGAGAGAGGCCAGTCAGTAAGTGGGCGACGTAAGCGGTTCGACAGGGCATGGCATTACCTTAGAGACAGACGCCGTGAAAACAACAACCTCATAAAGTTCGCCAACTCTCTTCATAAATTCATCGACTCCTGGACGCTTGATTACGTATACGTTGTGATAATTTCCCTCGATTTCAACCGGTATCGTGAAGTCAGCCTGGTTTAATATCTGCGAATTGTTAACTAAACCCTGGCATGTAAGAGTATACCTAATGGTATAAACGTACCTTGAACGAGCTGTGAACAAGCGTCTCGTCGAGATCAAGGACCAAGCACTTCCTGCCCTTGTGCTCGGGTCGGACGGGCGGCAGGAGTGCCTTCTGAGGCTCTGGCAATGAGGGAGTAGTATCGCTGGGGGCAGCAGGCACTGCCGTCACAGGCCCAGGTCCGTTGGTTGGCGGCGGTGGTATGCTCGCCGCTTGAGACTCTTCAGGAACCTGCACAGCGGGTTCCGTACCAGCATCGTCTGTCGAAGCGTCCTGCATAATCACATCCTCGTTCTTGGTAGAGCTGCCACCCTCCTGCGGCTCATCCTTCGCAGTCTGCACCTCGGGCGGCTCCACTTTGACGGCTGGAGCGGTGCTCTGCCTAGACTCCCTACGATCTTGCTCGGTAGTTGTGTCCTGCTCTTGAATACTGCCGCCAGATGGCTGCTTGTCTTGGGTTTCTTGGACAGGAGCCGCTTGTTGAACGCTTTTCTCGCTCGGCTGCTTTTGCGAAGGCTGCTCTTGTGGGGTGTGTGTCCGCGACTTAGCTGTTGCAGGCCTTTGCGGAAGCTTTTCAACTCTTTGAACGTTCTCGGTGTCTCCTTCAAGGGTATTTGCGGTCTCGGGCACGCCACAGCATGCAAGGAACGACAACAGGCCGCCGGTCTTTTCTTCTTCTTCTGAGTACTGGTAGAAGGAGAACTGGGCTGCGAGTTGCCGGATGCGTTTACAGCCTGGTTTTCTCGACCACTCCGGTTGCTGGCGACACTGCCGTTGCGTTGACGGCCGAGGAAGCTTTTCTTAGATTCCTTGGAGCGGCCGCTGATGCTGTTGCGAGGGTCATTGACTGTGGCCCCACTCAGTCCAGTGGATGTTGGCGACGATTGGTTCTTTTGGGACGAAGAGCGCGATGGGACTTGCAGTAGATCCCGACCATTTCCAGATGTCGCCCCATCTTCAGGTGATAATTTGGCTGTATTGTTCGTCGTTTCGGAGTCGACAGGAGCTGCCTCGTAATCGACCTTGGTAACCGGGTTCGAGGTCAGAGCTGCTGCCTCGGCCATGATGGTAGTCGTACTACAGGAAAATTAGCTTCTGGTCTCCAAGCCAAACTCCGCGACAACGGTAAACATGTAACAGTTGGATGAAGGAAAGTAAAGAAAGGTAGAAGAAGATAAGGGCTGAAAGAATGCATCGAAATTGCACGGGCGACATCAAAGCGCGTCAGCATCAAACAAAGCGACCTCAAATAGCTGCGATGCAGGCGAAGAGCATATGAATGCAACAGCGGGACGCTTGCTTGAAGGCGACAAAAGCTTTTCTGCTGCCGATGCGAATCGTTGTCGCGATCGCACAAAAAGTTGGGAAGAGACTGACCTGGATCAAGTCGTCCAGTTGTCCAACCCTAGGATATCCAACCCCTAATATTGGGGAAGTAGGCCTTCGGGGGCCGCTTTACAGCAGACTACTCTACTTTCCAACTTGAGCGTGTCAAGAGGTGGATGTCGTAAACGGCGCGCGCGCGAACGGTTAGAGTGTGATGTGAGGGCGACGACCGAGATCTTTTGTTGGGTTGTTCGGAAATCGAGTGGTGGTTGCGAGGATTAGGCCGAGACGGGCGGCTGGGAGTTGGCGGTGTTGTGCGGGAAAGCAGGAGCTGGCTAGGTCAGAGTCGAGGCTACTATACAGTGCATCACCGCAAACGGGAGAGTGGATAGGAGATGCTAAAGAGAATATCGCGTTGCCCAGGCCCACGAGAGGCAGTCAGGAGGAAAAGATGGGGGCAGTAATGTACTGGAGGCTGAAGGAGCATGGAGGCACACAAGCGAAATGATTGCCTTTAAACGTGATAGTCGGTCCTCTTTGGGGGAGGCCCTTGTCGGGGATGGGCCGGTGCTGTGCTATGTAGGTAGGGATGGCTTGGGATTTGGGGAGCGAGAGGGGAGGTTAGCAGCCGAGAGGTGTGAGTGGAGTTGCCTGTGAGATTAATCTACAGTAGCTGGCTTACTGAGGTGAGAGCGACTGCTAGTCAAGGAACACGCACAGTGCTCCAAGTGGCTGTTTTGGACGGAGGAGTTTCGCTGATGGCCGGTCAGGATCACAGTGCAGCCTACGAAATTGACACCTTCTTCAGATGATCCTGTAAGCCAGTACTTCCATCTCAATGTCTCATCTCCGCTAATGTGGATGACGGCCGATGCCCCCATGTCGCCCGAGGTGGGTTTTAGACGGGCAACTGTCCAACACTAATTACAGGGCTCCTCGACAGCCCAATGCTAGGTACTGTAGCTTGCGAAGAGAGACAAGCAGAGCTGGCCAGCTCCAGCAACGTCCATGCGCGACCCACGTTGTGCTGCGCACCTTAGCCACCATACCCTTGGAAGCAGAGACAATCATCAATAGATGTGATGGGCCTCGTGGTATTTCCTGGCTTTCCCACGCTGGTACGATGAATGCGCGCGCAGATGATGGCACGGCAGCGTTGAGTGAGGTGAGCAAGGGGGTTGGTTTTCCAAATCCATCCGTCAACCAAAACTGGTACTTGGCTGACCCAAGCATCACCGCCAAAAATTCGCCTAGCACTGTGTGCTTGCTAGTCTGCCCCTTCTCTCCCTCTCGCTTGGCACCATTCAATCTTGCAATGCCTTAGTGCGTGAAAGCCTCTGCCGTTTATTAAAGATACGGCTATCGCACGCGTCGATTCCATCTCTACTAACGTGCACCCGGTTTTGTTGCACCCCACCCCGTACATTCTGTGTGGCCGCAGGACGAACATCTGGCCTGTCGTAGGCCTGGCCCGCCTTCATCCCAGACCATCCATGTAACGCACCTGCAGCAATGCAACCCTGCCTGCCTTCTGGCCACTCAATGCTATCGTGGGGGCTTTCGGGATGGCGTTGATGGCTGGTCTGATTGGCCATGTTGGCGCCCAACTCACCTACCATTGCCCTGAACCCCAGACACCCCTCTGGTTAACGTTGCTGGACCAGTGGGCTTGCCTACATACCCGCTGTGCCGTCGTTCAGACAAGATGCCATGAAGAACACGTGCGATCGGTTTACAAATGGGGCTCCAGATGCTGTCTTCCCGGTCCACATGTGTGAAATGGCAGCTGGCTTCGCTATTGTCGCATGGCGGCATCTATTCGCCTCTTGCCACTGATGGAGGAAGTCATTGCTGGCACCAAGTTCTGCCGTGAAGAATCTCATGGCCGAGTGCGATGGTGTGAATACCTCCTTACCTAGGTGAGTTAGTGTTGCCGTGCAATAGCTTGCTGTACTATCTAGTGAATGTAAGTGGTATTGCTACTGGGCAGGGTATTCCATGCTTAGACCTTGCTGACGTACATGTGCAATGCTACTCGGCGCCTACTTTGGGAATATCAAAGATATGCTGCATCCTTGCCTCTCGTACGAGCTCAACAGCTCTTTTGTCGATTGGGTCCAGCCTAACCAAGCCATAGTACAATAGTATATCGAGAGGGCCCCTTAAACCAATACCTAAGTTACATAAAAGTGTGTTATGGTAAACGTCCTGTACTCTATCTAGCTGCACCAAACCTTCCAAAGAGCGCGTGGTGAAGATGTGATCATCATAAATCATGGTATAGGGTAGCCTCATAGCTAGCGCCTGCATTTCCCCAGACCAGCCCCATTTACCCCAGGCCACGTGACTTCGAATGCTGACTTGGACCGGTTGCTGAGGGTGCACGGTACAAGCCGAGCCATGGATTGTCCCCGTAATGCGAGGTTCCTTTAGCCTCGGAAGCTGTTAGCCATCACATGCTACGCTCCGGCCTCCATGGTCACACAACTCCAAATGCTGGCAGCCGCAGACAGCATCCGATAAATTACCCTTGTTTACTACAGACTTCCCCTCGGCGATTTGCTTTTTAACCTGCTACAGATAGTAGCAGCTGAACTCAACGATTCCCATGTTCTCGCTTGGATCTACATAGTTCGGCCCTTTGGTGCGAACCCTCCAACGTCATCATGGCGGCCCAGTCGACGCTGCGCAAGACCGCCGCCGAGGACGCGCTGAAGGCATTTGTCGACGCATGGTCCGGCAAGATCCGTACGAAGCTGAAAAACACATCCCGCGTCACCCGTATACTAGCAACCCTTGCCCTCGCCGCCTCTATCATACTCAGCGCCGAGGGTGGACGTCGTTGGTGGAAGAACAGACGGGATGAGCGCGAGCAAGGTCGGAAGCTGGTCCGGACCAATTCTTGGTTGCACAACAAGGACGGCTCACGAACGATATACGTTCCGTACAAGGATGGCACATCCAAGGTAGTCATCAACACTACAAAGCCTCTGACCTTCGAAGCCCATCGTCGGCTGTTCCTGAACCCACCGAGAGTATCCGGACTTGGAGATGGTGCAGTTCCATCAGCGCAAGCCAAGCCAGGCCTGAATCTGGCATTCCTGCACCAATTCCTCAGTCTGATGAGTATCATGATTCCTCGATGGTCAAGCAAGGAAGCTGGTTTGCTAGTCAGCCACGGCGTATTCCTAATGTTGCGTACCTACCTGTCTCTGGTCGTTGCCCGTCTCGACGGCGCAATTGTCAGAGATCTCGTTGCAGGAAATGGAAAGGCATTCCTTTGGGGTATAGTCAAGGTTTGTGCCCTCTCACGTCCAAATGATGCCACCCTATCTTCCCTGCAAAGATGCTAACATCTATTCTTCAAGTGGTGCGGTCTCGGTGGATTTGCGTCCTACACCAACGCCATGATCAAATTCCTCGAGTCAAAGGTGTCCATTGCCTTCCGGACCAGGCTTACCAGATACATCCACGACCTGTACCTGAATGAAAACCTCAATTACTATAAGCTCTCGAACTTAGATGGTGGCGTGGGTCAGAGTGCGGACCAGTTCATCACTCAAGATCTCACACTGTTTTGTGCATCTGCCGCCAACCTATACTCATCACTCGGTAAACCTTTCGTCGATATATGTGTTTTCAGCTTCCAGCTATACCGCTCTTTGGGCCCATTAGCCTGCACTGGGTTGTTGAGCAATTATTTCCTGACAGCGAGCATTTTGCGTAGACTATCTCCACCCTTCGGCAAGCTCAAGGCTGTAGAGGGCCGCAAGGAGGGCGACTTCCGCAGCCTGCACGCTCGGTTGATTGCCAATGCCGAAGAGGTTGCGTTTTATGGCGGCGCCGACATGGAGAAGACCTTTTTAACAAGAGAGTACAAATCATTGAAGAGCTGGATGGAGGGTATATACATGCTGAAGATTCGATACAACATCCTAGAGGACTTCATTCTGAAGTACAGTTGGAGTGCGTATGGCTACTTGCTATCCTCGCTTCCTGTTTTCCTGCCGGCGTGGGGAGGAAGTGGCGGTGCCGCTGAGCTTGTTAGCGGCAACGAATCGAACGGCCGAGAGCGCAACCGCATGAAGGACTTTATCACGAACAAACGCCTCATGCTGTCCTTGGCTGATGCCGGTGGGCGAATGATGTACTCGATCAAAGATCTGTCGGAGCTCGCTGGATACACAAGCCGAGTATACACTCTGATCTCCACCATGCACAGAGTTCATGCAAATGCTTACTATGTACGCCCCGGCCAAAGCGAGCTGTATTCGCTTTCGGATATCCAAGGCACAATTCAGAAGGGGTTTGACGGTGTTCGGTTGGAGCAGGTCCCGGTTGTTGCTCCAGGATTATGGCCCCAAGGCGGAGACGAGCTGCTGGAGTCACTGTCTTTGATTGTGCGAAGTGGCGAACATTTACTTGTAAGTGAACAAATAAGCATAAACCGAGTGGGGATGGCTGCTAATTAACTCAGATTTCGGGACCCAACGGCGTTGGCAAGAGCGCCATAGCCCGAATTCTAGCTGGCCTCTGGCCGGTGTACCGGGGCTTGTAAGCCGTCCCAAGGATATCGGCCAAGATGGCATTATGTTCCTACCGCAACGTCCTTACCTCAGCCCTGGTACCCTCAGAGACCAAGTCATCTATCCCGATGGCCATCTCGACATGAGAGAGAAGCGCAAGTCCGAGGATGACCTGAAGCGCATCCTGGATGAAGCGAAACTAGGATACCTGCCTGATCGCGAGGGTGGCTGGGACACACGTAAAGAGTGGAAAGATGTTTTGAGTGGTGGCGAGAAGCAACGGATGGGTTTTGCCCGCCTTCTCTACCATGAGCCCAAGTACGCCATTATTGACGAGGGCACCAGCGCCGTTTCTAGTGATGTTGAAGGTTTACTCTACGAAGTCTGCAAGGAAAAGGGAATTAGTGAGTGCACGGGACGTTAATTAAAGTTGAGGCGTATTGGTGGCTAACCATAGACCAGCGCTCATCACCGTTTCCACACGAGCTTCGCTCAAGAAGTACCACACCTTTAACCTCGTTCTAGGCCAGGGCGACAACGGCGACGAATGGCAATTTGAGCGAATCGGAACAGAGCAGGAGAAGCTGCAGGTGGAAAGGGAGGTGCAGGAATTGCGGGAGCGCCTAGCGCAGGTGGACGAGTGGAAGAAGAGGCGGGAGGAGATTGACGAGGAGCTTGCCGCGGTGTGGACAGACAAAGGCGGCGCCCTGGATGCGCCGGTCTACGCAGAAGAGGCAGAGAGTCAACCTGAGCCTGTGGAGCAACCCGAGGAGGCGGAGTGAAGGACTGGCCATGGTATCCCCGGCCTCCTGTATATTTTCATGTCTATGTACGAGTTTAGAGAGAGCGCGAGCGAGGCACATACAAACATGACAAGCAAAGCAAAGACAACACAACTTGGCGATGTATCAGGGACGACTCCCAGCAAGAGGCAGGCAATGTAATGTGCACGAGGCATCCGAATCTTGGATTTCACTTCACCATCGTAGACAAAGCTGGCCTGCCAAGACACCATCTCAGCTCAGATCCCGTTACCAGAACGCCACGCAGGACACCCCAGGCCAATCGGTGTGCAAGGGCCACCACCATCACAGTGAGCTATTAGCGGCGGGTTGACCCAGCTATCCGAAAGTGGAAGGGCAAGGAGGGCCATCTCGAGGCGCGCCTTGCTGGGCTATTGCCTCGAGTGTCGATCGCAAAGCTCCGCCCGACGGAATGAGGTGGCGGCTGGCTTCAGCTCCGTACGTTATGCAGGGCAGCACTAGCTGCGAGTTGACGACGGGGCCTTACAGTTTGCGCCCGCCCTTACGCTCTACAGAGCCCAGGCAACGGGGAGGCACCACATGGGGAATCAGCTGGCTTTCTTTTTTTCGATATTATCCCCTCCTGCCAGGGTGATGGGCGGTGCGGTTGACATCATTTAGCCAGCAAAGGCCTTGGAAATGGCGCGAGTGCAAGCTTGTGCGGTTGAGACAGATACTTATACCTGCAGTATATTGAATGAACACCAGAGAGAGTCGGAATATTCCTTCATTTGCGCTGCCTTGAGCCGACCGCCCTGTCTTACCCGGCTCATATAACACGAGGCTGCTGGGGCACAAGACGTCTAATATTCCGCTCCCCGAACAAAGACTTGGTGTCATGTACAGCAAGCACACTGGCTGGCTTGTCTTACCTTGTGCTGTGACACAATACTGGACTGTCTCATAGCCATACCTTTTTTCTTTCTTTCTTTTTTTGCTTCTTCTCATTACTGCTAGAGCTTCCTGCAGCCTCCCCAGGCACAAGTCTCACCTTGTTTGCCGGCTTCAGGAAGAAGCAAATTTTCTGTTATGTAGAGGGCACTCTGCCCTCTGGAGACAGATCGCTCACCTTGTCCATTTCTCAGACGCTCTGAGACCTCGGCACAGCTTCTCGGTGTATCTCTGTCATTCTGGGACCAGCAGAAGCGAAGAAGAAGTGTCCCGCGTCTCGCCTGCCACGAGACGGAGCCACTCTTCAGACGAAACTAATCCTTGACCGTCCTTCCTTTTAACCCTGCGAGGTAATGGCTCATCACCGACCCTTCTTCGGTCGGTCGCCGACCTCAAGGACGTCCCTTACAAGTGTCGGTCAAATGCCCGTGATAGACGAAGACGAGGAGGTTCGGGTCAGTTCGAAGACGCCGGTAACACCGCTCCGATCGCCTCAACGATCGTATCGGCGTAGCATGGCAAGGGGTCTGCCACCGCCCTATGTCCCAGCCACGCACCTGCCCCCGTATATCGGCCGCCATACCTTGAAGCTGTGGAAAGGAAGAAGGCGGCGGCGGCGGCGGATCTAGAGGCCGGCAAGGATATCAAAGCAGGGGAAGTGACAAAGTCACGGTTGAGGAAGTATCCCACGGGAAAGGATCCGAAGCCAAACTCTCGATGGCGGTCATGTCGGTTCATCACTCTGTTAGGGGTGCTTATGGCAATTGTTGTGGGCCTTGCAGTTGGGTTGACAATTGGTCTGAAAGACAAGTATGCTTGCTCATTTTCTGCGACGGAAGAGCACCCATGGATCTCGCTAACAATGTCAGTAATCAACCCCAAGACGAGTTCCAAACAACATCCCTTCAATTTCCTGTTGGATCTTTCTCTTTCAATACCTCACTTCAACGGACCGCAACGGGGTGCACATCGAACCCTTCAACTTGGCGATGCTACCCATACGAGGAGGGCTCCTTTGCAACCTTTTTCTGGATCATCTCCTCGATCAACTCTCATACATTCTCTATTTCTTCCAGCGATAACCCCTTCGCCCCTCCTTCAATAACCTGACGATGAGGCTTATCGACGGCAACCAGCCGAACGAGCGCTTTGTATTTTCTTTTTCCATGGACAGGAATATTGTGCCAAGCGGTGCCTTGACGCCTAGCAACCGCGCTGCTCGCTGTACTTTTGATGAGACTGAGTTCGAGGCTACCATCTGGACACGGCGCAGTGGCGACGAGACCGTTAGCCCGGCTGCCCGCTCGTCAAATGACAAATTCACTGAATGGCCTGGAGACGTGGAGGTCTCTCAAATCAAGAGGCCCAAGCTCGGGTCGCCGCGGTGCGAGGATAACCAAGGGACGCTTATTGCAGATGTCCAGGCTGGATCGGGCGAGTGCGAATGCCGATATGCGAACTTTCAGCTTTGATGAGACCTTGAAGCTCGCGCGGGCTTCAGTGAATCACTCAAATGCAAATTTGACCGACAGTAGTGACACTAAATCGAAACTTCCTGGAACGTGCGTGGAAATGATGGCCTAGCGACAGGAAACCAAATTGACGAGGAGAAATAATAGAGGCCAGTGATACCCAGGAGCAAATCGCCAACATGTAACTCCTCCAGTTTGTTCATTAATGGTAATGATTGCACATATGTCTGTATATATTCCGTTTACGGCATGAGAGGCCCGGCAGTGTATTTTAGGACCTGAGCTCCTTCGAAATAGGCGTATAAATGGACTTGGTATATGATACAACAAGGGTAGATTGCCTCACGTATTCATGGATTACCGATGATCAGTTGAATTGCTGTTCCAAGTACGCGTTACCATCATTAAAGCCAAACCCGGTTCCTTACGCCAGCATTTGGATACGCTAATATTGGTGCTGTCCTGAAGCAATACCAATTGCATCATGTTAATCCTGCAGGGTCCAAGTGCCTGTTGATGTGCTATTTCTATTGTGGTGTCTTCAATTGCCTCGCCCTCGCCCTCGCCCTCGACCTCCATTACGACCTTGATTACGAGGGCGACCGCGACCGCGACCACGACCCTCATGATGAGCCCGACCCTGACCCTGGCGTCCACTACCAGCTCGAGCAGGCTGAGCTACCGTATTGTTATTGCTGTTGGCTGCGGTCTGGCGCGGCCGCGGTCGAAGTCTCCTTCTTGAGCCTTGGTTCGACGACAGAACCTCTGAAAGACGTGCACGTCTCCATTCCCTAGTATTTGCTGCTGGTCGTCTACTACTTTGATTTGATGTTTGATCTTGCTCGCTGTGCGGAGCTGGTGGCCGCCCACTACTTTGATTTGATGCTGGATCTTGCTCGCTATGCGGAGCTGGTGGCCGCCCACTACTTTGATTTGATGCTGGATCTTGCTCGCTATGCGGAGCTGGTCCAGCTTCTGTAGGGCCAGCATCAGCATCGTACCGTAGAATTTCATCCCAGAGCTGAGATGTCTCCTTGTCGTGCTCGCTGAAGCCAGTCCGTTTTCTTTCTATAATCTCCTGAGGAGATTTGGGATTGTTGGGCGCCCGGATGGAGCTTCATTCAAGCAGCGCATAATCGCCTGGCGCAGTTGCTCGTCGACCCTCATGTATGCATCGCTGCTCAGCCGATATCCATACGTTACCCGATACTCAGCAGGGCCGTGTATGTTATGGTTCGTACAAACGTATTCTCGAGCCTTGAATGGGTATGTTCTCCTCATCCCTGTGATGATGCTTTGCATCTGTTACCAGTTTATTAGAAATATATCCAGTCAGCATTGGGATACCAGGGCGTTACTACTCACAATTTGCCCGATAAGGAAGACGTTTGTCCAAGAACCGTAGCGTCCAACAACTCTATGTCCTTGAGTGAGGTCTGCCCCCTGAATAGTCCAGATTCGCCTAAGATGACATGATCCCAATCTTTATGTATTTGCTCCTAGAACTTATTTCAGTAAACCGATGCTTCATTATGTTAGCTTCAGATACCTACTGGAGTCACACGATCGACCTTGGGGCCTTCCTCTTGGCCCAGTACGTCATCAAGGCATCGGCAGCTGTCTTATCCCAGGTGTCGCGCATTCTGCTGCTCAGGCCAAAGTCATTGAGCTGGTTCCATTCATGAGCTTGAATCCACAAGTGCATTGAGCTCCCAACCGACTTACTTTGAGGAATGGGCCATAATCATGACCCCAGGCTTTTGAGCTAGATACCAGTACTGTATCGGTCAGCTGTGAGCATACCTTGTTTGTAAAAGGATCTCTGACTATTTGACTCATCTAAATCAAAGTGTACGTCATGTGTTATTGGACATGTCTGTTCTAGTTGATTAAGAAAGTATTCGTAGTCTAGGCGATGCTCAGCTTCCCCAGGGACATATCAAAATCCTCGTCCCCTGTTTCATTGTCCTTTGCTTCATCGCCACCTGCTTCATCGTTCGTTTCTTGAGCCTTTCGTCTTCTTTGAGCATCAACATAGGTTGGAGTATAGTCTGTTGATGCCAACCCTTCACAACTATCAACAGGGTCAGCAATAGTATAAACCAGCGCAGGGTATATTGTCTTACGGCACTCCCATATTTGCCAAAGCTGCTTGTTTGTCAGGGCGATTTTTCGGTGAAAGACATGTGTGATACACTGATAGAGTGAGCCATGAACTGCATATTCAAGAACAATCACATCATAATCCTTGGGATCCCAGAATGCCCTCTCGTTTTGATAGATATGAGGTTGACCTGGAGGAAGTCGCTGACGAATAAGCTGAGCTCGTTGATTGAGATCAATGACCTGGACTATGTGTGCAGCGTTTTGATACCTTATGTGCCAGCCTTCTTCGGTATCCCGCTCAAAACTGTCTCCTGAAGCTTGGCCGCTCTTGAGTACCACTTGCATTGTAGAGAGGTCCTCAAACTGGATGTCCCAAAGAGTGGCGATACCAAACCCGCCGCGGCCAATGACCCTGACAAATCTCATGTAGAAGCCATCCCATACCTGCTCTGGGGCTAAACTCAGACCTTTACCGAGAAAACTGGGATATATGTGGTCACTGGGCTCTACATGATGATACCCAGCCCAACTGGAAAGATGTTCCTGACCATATGGATGATTTGTGGGAAACGGTGAACGCACGAGTTCTAGTAAATTGGGAGTGATTCGATCGGTTCCATCAAGTAAGACGGTGTCATCTCCGCGCAAAATTGCCGCATGTATTGTGATAGAGTTGCGGAAATGGGTTAAGTGGTGGTGTGCCACGTCTCGCTGAAAGACATTAAGATGACGGGCTGGACCTAGATCTTCCTCCGTCTGACTCATGATACCGTGCTGCTTTCTTTTTCTTCTTTCTTCTCTCTTTTGGACTGTCTTAACAACCAAGTATGGATAGTCTCGAACAGGTACTAGTAGCCAGATTCATGCGATGTAGAGTACTGCACTAAGGGAAAGATGAAGAGATGGATTACCTAGACCAAAGCACAGTACTTGTATATGAATATCCATAGAATTCGTCTATGGAAGAGTCCTACCACTTGATCCTCTTTGTTGCTACTGCTTTTGTGCATGCCTGGAGGCATGGTGTGTACGGTAGTGCATTCAAATTGACCCATTTGTATGTACAGTAACTTGTACAGTAGGTGTTCAAGGAAAGTGACTCGTCTTATGGAACAAAGGGCTTTGTCAGGAGGTGGAATTGAGTAAGACGAGACCAAGCCGTACACGTTACAGCACAATGCGGGAGCCAGTGCGTAACTATGTGATACTGTACAGTACTGTACATATAGTACAAACCAAATGGCTCAGCCAAGTAAGGGTATGAGGAGGATTGGTGAGCGATATAGGGGCAAGGCCCGTAGCAAGGGTAGTACAATATAGTATTATAGCAGCCTACCCGTACATCGCCAATGTCAACAAGGGAAGGAATTTCCACACGAACTAATGCCGTGCACACGGTGGCTAAGATGCTTGCCCTTGGTCCTCTGCCAGTCTACGGACTCACTGTTCTTAGGCCGCTCCTCTCATTAGTTTGTTTGTCTACGCCTGGTCGTCATCGCTGCCCCTCGTTTCTATCGAGGCACCCAGAGGCGAGTTGTAGGGGCTATAAATATATTAGACAAGACGTCTGTGGTCGACTTTGAGCTAGGGTGGGCAGTTTGCTATGGGGCTGGCATAGCTGACGTCGTGATGTTACAGTGCATGCATCCATTTTCATAGTCGAGTTGCGCCAATCTGCTCGTGGTGGCAAGTCGCAGTGGCAGTGACTATACTACGACCCTTCATCAGGATTGCCGACTTGCCGGGTGCTGGACAGTCAGGTTGTCCTGTATTTACACTTGTTTGATTGATTTATACGGCGCAGCAATCTAGATGACAAGCCACTCTGCAGTATGCGGCCATGTCACGCTTATGTGATATTGTTACAACCATTCGCAATATATGACGGGCGTTCATAGGAATCGAGTGCTGCGGACATAATCTCTCATAATAAATGAACGAACCGGGTACGACTAATTAAAGAGCTACGCGAAAAGTTTCACCAAGTCTATTGTGTTTCAACCGAGCGAGCATTACAACAGAACCTTTCGCATTGCGAACCGCAGCGGTCTATTGACGACACTTCTTTACCATGGTCAGTAGCACTGTAGCACAAGAAACATACCAAAGACAATCGCCTCTGCTCGTATCCAAGCCCCAACTTCCTCCACCCCACCCCCGGCGGAAAGCAAGGCCGCAAGTCGTGGCAAGTTACATTCTATTGGGGTATTTGTGCTACAAGCTGCGTACTCACCGCCAACCTGGTGCTTCTCGGGTGGGCTCACCAGACTGGCATGAGGCCCGGAAATGGAGCGACCACGGTCTTCACCGGTAAGCCTTGGCACTAGGTCGTGAATCAGTATCAGTATGAGAAATCTAATGGTAGGAAAACATGGTAGGCGGCTAAGACCATACTGAAGCGGCTACAATATGGCCTGAACTGGCCATCAATATCCTCTCGACGGTAGTCTTGGGTGGGAGCAACAGCTGCACGCAGCTTTTGTCTGCACTGACGGCAATATAACGACAAAGCACACGCTGAGGGCAAGTGGTTCGAAGTTGGAGTGCCTAGCGTGAAAAAATCACTTCCACATTCCTGGCTGGCGTGTGTTTCTTTGGGCGCTTCTCTTTCTAAGCTCTGTGCCGCGCCATCTCGTGTAAATCACTTATTGTCTGTCATAGTTTCCCAGGTTTCCCAATCTCACAGTCTCCTTAGGTAAAACTCGGTACTTTTCAAAGGACAGGCTCAGGTCTTATATGAAGCTGCAATCGCCACAGAAGATTTACTGAAGGCGACTGGTGGAACAAGACCAAGACACGAAGGGAGATGCTGCGGTCGGCCTCAATATTGAGTTTCTGGAGCACATGTAGAACTCCTCAGTGGCTGGAAATCTCACATGGCTTGACAATGATGGTTGCCGAGAAGAATATTGCCATGATTCGTCGCAGTCGATATGGACAAATATACTACTCGTAACATCGACTGAGTACAACGACAGCATGGTAGAATGGTGGGCCCCGGTATAGAGAACACTGGCAGTTCTACTAGTGTTTGCCCTGCCTTCTCCTCAATCAGCCCGACTTGCGAAACAGACACTGCAGCGGATGGAAACACGACGTAGACGATGATCGTCTGTGGCGAAGAAACCGCGGTTGACGAGAATGCACATAAAAACATTCCGGTGCCAATGTCTCACTGCCTGATCGAGAAGGTCCCACCTCAATGCACCGTGCAAGTCAGCCTACTGCTTTTGGCTATTGTGATTGTCTTTAACATCGTCAAGATTGACTGCCTGCTTGCGACGGTGATTTCTCATAATTCCGAGCCCCTGGGGACTGTCGGTGACGCAATCGCCTCGTTCCTCTCGCCCTGACTGCACAACAGCCAAACCTGGGCCGGTTTCCATGGCAGATATCCATCAAGCGCGGGCGTTCTACAACCCAGCGAAGCAATAACTCCGCGTTCGGTAAATCGAGGTCCACGCCGCTGGGCGAGTGCTGCAAGCTGCACGCGTTGGCTGATCACTCTTGCTTTGTAAGTAGACTGGGGTCCTTGTCCCTCTTCGTTTTCTAACCACAGGACAATGTGTAGATGTATCGTTGTTTGGTCCCTCGGAGTTGTCCTCCTCAAGATATCGCTCCAGTACAACAAAGTGTGGCTTTCAGAAGGATTCAGTTCCAAGGTCATCAACAGTGTCGACTTCATGCGCGAGATGCCACTTATTAGCAACCTGCTTTTCGTGAATACGCCGCAACTCATCAGAAACTTTGTTTACCTCTCCTATAATAACATCTTCACATGCATGGTTCTTGCTCATGAGTATGGGCGATTCGCATCCGTACGTAAACCGCTGCGCGTCAGCCAGCTGTGCGGGCAGCAGCGAACCTCGCTCTGGCCACAACTGCCGTACCGTTACATCGTCCCCATGCTCGTGGCGGTTTCGTTTCTGCACTGGTCAGTAGCAAGAAGCCTATACTTGGTTCACATAGCTATATACTGGTTAGATGGCTTCACTTTACCAAATATTCACGGATCTGAGTTCTCACCTTATGCCATCATTTTGGCTCTGCCCATGGGCGGAGTTTTGATACTGGCACTGGTAGCACTCTCTCTTCGAACTCTGGATCCCGGCATGCCACTGGTTGGACCATGCCCGCTAGCCATCAGCGCGGCATGCCACCCGGGGAAAGATGAAGCGGATACGGCAACTCGGCCTGTGCAGTATGGAGTCATTACAGGAGAAGAGGCGGACGAATTGGGCCGTCGATGGGTGGGTTTTTCGAGCCGTGCGGTGGAGCCATTAGTCAAAGACGAGGCTTATGTATAGTGTCTGAGCGAGGCTACAGGTGGTGGCTTCTGAGAGGGGATCTGGGTAGAGTTTGCATAAAACGATTAGATTAACAGGCGTGATATCGATTGAATCACGATGCCATGCTTACACCTGGCATTGGTTTATCTGCAATAAACACCCCGAGTATGTCTTACACACGTCTGCTTGATTATGGATTGGGGGCCTGCCTATGACCTCGGCTTTGGAAACGAGCATGGTGTTTCGTGGTTGTTTACTTTTCCTTCTTTTCTCCGTTTTCTTTTTCTCTCTCTTATTTTCCCTTCTTTTTTCCTTTCACTTTTTCTTTCTTGTTTACTTGTTCACTTTGCACTGCCCACTCTCATCTCGTTGGGCCCAGGACCTCGAAGTAAAGTTGGAGACGGAAGAACATCTAGGAGGAGCAATTAGCCGCTTGATAGATAGGCCCGGGACCCGCTCAAAGCGGCCCTTGGAGGCAATGGGCAATTCAGGCTAAATTGAGCTTTGATGGGCCAGGGGTGCGGTTTGTCGCCTTTTTCTCCACGAGGACAACCGACGCGAAATTCAGAAAAGCGTCGTGTGAGGCGAAAGCTGGGTCTGGCTGTAGTGGAAAAGCGAACGTTGCTGCAGGGTATGTTGTGGTTGGAAGCAAGTTCTGAAGACGTGCCAACTTGGGTTAGAAGGCAGGAGGGAAAGAGAGAAACAGAGACAAGGTAGCTTAGATCAGCAGCCTTGGACAGACAGGCGCTCCAATGACCGAGGGGCAGCGACGTCCAGCTTGTCGTTAGCAGTTTCAAGTGAACACTTGGCTGTTGCCTTTTGCCTGTTTCAACTCACCCTTCACCCGAAGGCTCCCGAGGGAACGACGGCTAAGGGCGAGTCGGTCCCCACAGCCCAGACCACAGCGCCAAGTAGGCCCGAAGCTTGTGGCTTCTTGGACGAATCAATTTAAACGCGCAAATAGGCGTTGGAGAATTGCATTGCCGCCAATCCGTTTCCCTCCACGACGGTCTTATCCTTACTTAACCATGCCAATCAGGGTTCCCGTTGGCCTGGGAGAGGGGGAGCGCTCGTTTGGGGTTGCCTTTGGAGGGGAGGGAATGGGTGAAGCACCGTCGACTTCTCCACTCGCATCACCGTCATCTGGTCGCCGCGTAGCTGGTCCCTAGACGCAGCCCGCGCCAGATAGGCTGGTTAAGCTACGGCGACGCGAGGTGAGGTAGGGAGGTAGGGAGGAAGGGAGGGAGGGTAACACATGGCAAAATGGGACGCGCGAGTACCATGGTAACAGCAGCAGCTCGAGCATGAGCCATATAAGCTATCCATGGACCACCTTGTCTCCTCGTCCAAACCATAAATACCTACTTCGTGTCCCCGGAGTGCCACGTCCTTTCCTCTTCCCTCCTTCTCTCCTCCGAATCTTCTCTCCTTCATTCCCTATACCCCTTTGCGCCGTCGCCGTCTTATGTTCCTGGCCTCACGCATCGCTCCTCGTCCTTTCTTGTCTAGCCTTGCCTGCGCAGCTCGTCGAACGCCCTTGGTCGCCAGACGCGCCCTTGATACCCGCCTCACCTCTTTCAGAACACTATTGACAATGGCCTCGCCTACCGTCAAGCTCAGCAGCGGCCATGAGATGCCCCTCGTGGGCTTTGGCCTGTGGAAGGTCGACAACGCCGTGTGCGCCGACACCGTTTACAACGCCATCAAGGCCGGCTACCGTCTGCTGGACGGCGCTTGCGGTACGTGCTTCCTTTAACTATGCTTGCATGTTTTCCCTTCGAAATATTGGCCGGGTTGATCGCCTTGAAGCGAAGTCTCCTGGCCGAGCTCCAATGGCTCGTAAACATGCGCCTTCAGCACGGCAACGAGAAGAGAGAGCTCTCTTTCATGTCCACCATCTTTTTTTTGGAGGGCAACCCAGCCAAAAATTCCCCATGCGACGGACTGCCCCTCATTTTCCGTTTAACCCCACCATTACGTCGCGCTCAACTGCCCCGAGTTCACCAACCAGGAGGTGGGGTTGACTGCTCCATCGGGGCTCCGTCAGCTCTGCCTCCGTCATCCCGCCTTGCACCCCCGAAGCCCTTCGTCCGCCCGATCTCATTCATATGCGAATCTCATACATATACATATACATGTACATACTCATACTCATATACTCATGCCCTTATGCACATTCGCATATTGATTGAATGAAAGCACGTGAGGATCAATCGGATTCGATGACCTTGACTCTGTCGCAAGTGCGATAGCTGCTACGTCCATTGACTAGCTAGACAATTACTGCTCAACCTCACTCAAAGACAACCTGCTGATCTCTCTCTCCTATCACTACAGACTATGGCAACGAGAAGGAGTGTGGTGAGGGTGTCGCCCGCGCCATCAAGGACGGCCTTGTGAAGCGTGAGGACCTCTTCATTGTCTCCAAGCTGTGGCAGACCTTCCACGACGAGGACAAGGTCGAGCCCATCACCCGCCGCCAGCTCGCCGACTGGCAGATCGACTACTTCGACCTCTTCCTCATCCACTTCCCCGTAGCCCTCGAGTACGTCGACCCCAGCGTCCGCTACCCTCCCGGCTGGCACTACGATGGCAAGAGCGAGGTCCGCTGGAGCAAGGCCACCAACCAGGAGACCTGGGGCGCCATGGAGAAGCTCGTCGAGAAGGGTCTCGCCAAGAGCATTGGTGTCTCCAACTACCAGGCCCAGACCCTCTACGACACCCTCAAGTACGCCAAGATCCGCCCTGCCACCCTCCAGGTGGAGCTGCACCCTACCACCAGCAGGACGAGCTTGTCAAGCTCGCCAAGTCTGAGGGCATCATTGTTACCGCCTATTCCTCCTTCGGCCCTACTGGCTTCATCGAGCTCAACATGGAGAGTGCCACCTCTGCCGCTCCCTGCTGCAGCACGACACCATCAAGGACATCGCCTCCAAGGTCGGGAAGAGCGAGGCCCAGGTCCTCCTCCGCTGGGCTACTCAGCGCGGCCTTGCCGTCATCCCCAAGACCCTCCGTACCGAGGTCATGGCCCAGAACCTCGACTGCGTGAGCTGGGATATCCCTCAGGAGGATATGGACCGCATTGCCAAGCTGGACCTGCACCTCAAGTTCAACAAGCCCACAAACGTAAGCTCTGTCCCATGTCACCCCATCCCCAATCATCGATTTACATAAGCTAACCCTGTCACGCTAGTACTTCTCCTCTGATAAGCTCTGGATCTTCGCTTAAATGGCAAATGGAGAATAAACCATGATTTTTATGCAGTTACGAAATCGCTATTCCTCACATAAGCAAGATATTTATCCGCTTAAGTGATGGCTGTAACTTAGATGCCGGATGGGCTTGAGAAAACCATGTCATGCCCGACAATAAAAAAAAACCCCAGTCCAAACATAATATCTGCATATGTTCTTCGTCATGTGACTCTTACTCATTCAATTGCCTTGAGATGGCCTGAGCCTTGTGTCTTCTGTCCTTTGGTTGTTAAACTCCATACATATGAGAAAGCCGCCAGAACGCCGTGCTACCTAGAATGAGTTTGACGGGATGCAGAGAAATCCTCAAACTTTGACAAAAGCTGAAAATGCTTGTCAGTGTCATGGGTGCAGAATTAGTCCGGACGGAACAAAACTCACTGGCATCGATCTGTCGAATTTGTGGCAAGGCCAGGCGGACCTTGTTCCTGTACAGTGCAGGTCCCCGGAGCTGGAGAGGGTTGCCCTCAAAATACACCGTAGTCAAGTTTTCCTTATCCTTGAGCGTGCTTTCGACATCGGCAAAGTCTACGATGTGGTTGTAGCTAGCCCAAACCTCCTCTAGCTGCTTCAGCGCCTCCAGCCCCTTGAGGCTAGTGACTTTGTTGTGTGAAATGTCAAGAACTTTTAGTGCGGAGTTGTGCTCAAGGCCCTCAAGTGTCTCCAGCGCATTGTGAGAAATATACAGCTCTTCTAGTGTCGGAACTTCTTTCAGTGGCGACAGATCGGTTATTCGGTTTGACTGGATGCTGAGCAGGCGTAGCTTCGGCAATCCGCCAAGCCCAGTGAGTTCGGTGATTTTGTTCTTGGCCAGCCACAACTCCTCCAGGCTTTGTAGGCTCTCGAGATTCTTTATCTCCCTGATGCGGTTTGAGCCAAGCTCAAGAGAAGCCAGCTTGTCCAAGCCATCCAAGCCCTCGATCCTGCTGATTTTGTTGGCAACCAAGAATAACTCTTTCAGATCTTTGAGGTGATCTATGTGCTTGATGTGCTTGATCTTGTTGAAACTCAAGTCGAGGCTAGTGAGTTTCGTCAAGTCGTCGAGACCGCGAATATGCGAGATAAGATTGTCGTAGAGATCGAGGTCTTGTAGGGTGGCTGCCAGGCTGGCCAGACCATCGATTTGCTGTATGTTGTTTTGTCGGAGGCAAATGCGTACCACTTTGCTGAAGCGCTCTAGTCGCAGGGATGATATCGAGCCAACACGCGAGTGTGAGCAAATAATCTCGTCCGTTTCGGGATCTTCACTGTCGAGTAGATCTATTGCTTGTCAGCTCTATATCACGTACATAGGCACACTACTGGACTTCACCTTCATCGGCCGCAATCTCCTCCCCGGGCATGACGTTCTCGTCATCCGAGTATTCAGGATCTGACAGAGCTTCAGGATTGGTCACGAGTGCTGATTTCGGCACTCGAAGCTTGCCGTCCCAACCCTTGCTGTTTCTAAGGCTAGGGCTGCCTCCGCCGTCCGAACGAACTGTCTCATGGTCGTCGTTGATTTCGACGTGCACATGGCCGTCATTTTCCTTGTCGATGGGAGCAGGCATGATGACAAACCAGCTGTTGCTTTCGATATGGTATGGGAAAGTATGGTTCTCTGAGCCGAAGATGTTGAACAATTACTAAGACAAATGGGTCAAACACAGCGGTATGAACGGCAAAACAGGCGGGACGACTCGGCAGTACGACGCCTGGATTATGATCTTGTCTTATACCGTTATCCGTGGTCCTGGTATTTTGGCCGGTTGACGGGTGCCTGGAGCAATGCAGAAGGTTGGAGGGGTGAGGATCAGGATGAAGATGGATGGGGTGGGTACCTAAATATTTACAGGGACTGATAAACGATGACGGAGATAACAACGGCGGGGTGGCCGCGAGCATGTACTCGGCACCTTAGCCGCCACCTTCATATCCACGAATCATAAGTACTGGGAACTTCTAGCCTCCATCAGTTTACATGGGCCTGTCACTTTTCCTTGTTCCGGTTCAACAACACGCCGACACCCTTGGGTAAACAGTCTATAGACATTATCACCTCGTAGCGACCCTCATCTGAAGACGCTTGTTCTGATGCCCTGAGCATCCACTATCTTCGCTCCTCAACCTACAATTGCTTTCAATGCTTTCATGCTTCGGCCACTCAGGACAGAACGGTGCTTTGGTTTGTTGACCACCACTCGGAAGACATGTAGGGCCAGCACTGGCATACTGAACACAAGATCGCGATATCGACTGGTACGCCATCGTGGGCAATGGCTTCAAACAAGATCTCTCAATGTCACAACTCTTGTCGCCCCACCACTAATCTTCACGGGGCTTTTCCTGGGACTCTGGGCATGGAAGTGCACCATGCTGATTGCATTTCAAAATGCCATCATTTATAACCCTTTCTTACCGCCCAACGCTCGGAGCATGCGCATTGCAGACTATGCGCGCGAGTGTGGGGGCATCAAATGGCGCGAGGAGAGGATTCTATCATTAGATGGAACAGAGATCGCACTTTGCATTGCCGAAGCACCGTCCCGTGTTTCAAAACATCGTGGTCCGCCAACGCCCGTCTTCGTGCTCTACTTTCAAGGTGTGTAAAGACACCGCCACCTATCGCGATATGCGTTAACACTGTGGCAGGAAACGCTTCATCACTGCCGCCAAGGTTACCAGACATCTCCTGGATTATTCGACGTCTTGTTGAAGTTGATGAATGTGTCCAATATACTGTGGTTTGTATCAGTTATCGCGGGTTTTGGACGTCCCATGATCGGCCATCTGAAAAGGGGATTGACCAGGACTGTGAAGCAGCACTTCGATGGATATCGCAGCTCCATAAGAAGAGATCGGCTAATGAAGCCTCGCCGAAGCCCGTGGTAATCCTGTGGGGCCAGAGCATTGGTTGCGGGTTCGCGACCAACTTGGCAGCGAGGCATCGTGAGATACCTGCACCATTAAGAATTCACGCCTTAGTGTTGGAGACGCCCTTTACATCCACACGGGCAATGCTCAAGGCACTGTACCCGCAGAAGTGGCTACCCTACCAGTATCTATGGCCCTTTTGCGGAATCACCTGGACAGCCACGAAAATTTTGGCTTGATTGCGAATAGGGGAAAGCCGCCCGGAAGTCTACATCATCGAAGCGGGCCAGGATGAGTTGGTGCCATTTGATCACGGCACAATCCTCCAACAACGGTGCGTTGATGTTGGCTTGCCTGTTGTGCGACACACTATCAGGAAAGCACTTCACAACGAGGTAATGGCCCGTCCTGCAGGCAAGCAAATGATCACGCAAGCGATTTCGTTGGCCGTTACACGGGCATCGAAGGCCGATCCGCCGCATCAGAAAATGTCTGATCTGGACTAGGCGGATACTGACATGGATAATGATTCAGTCTCAGCATCTAGCCAGGTACACTGGTAAGTGATGGGTGCTTCAGATGCAGTGGCCAACTGCCGTGGATGCCTTATTTTTGAGAGCATCATGCCTGTATCGTGTCAGAATGAGGCTTGCGACTTTCTTTTGGGTCTTGTCGCAAGCCAGGTATGCACGGTGAGCAATCATTTGCGTGCATGGAGCTTGGTCCGGATCCTACACTGGAAAGGAGTAAACTAGAGACTGATCCACACCTGCTTGATGGAGGAGAGAAGAAGAAATTCTAAACCAGGGGGTTGTAATGCTTGTGCCCGAGGCTAGAAAACTTACGGCAACGTGCACTCGAAGATGTGAGGTTCTGTTAAGGGGTGGAACAGGCACCGAAGCAACAACCAGCCGTTGTGGACTTCAATCATGATAGCCAAGGCCAGACCGGAGCCAGATTGGAAGCGAAAAAGATGGTATTGCGCACAACGAGACTGAGATGGCAGAATTTCCCCATGTTTTGCCTCCATCATTCCACAAAGTCCCAAGGAGTCGGCACCACCAGGCTGCATGCACTATCAGCCAATACCGGTGGGAGGGGGCGTTTACCTAGACTACCTAGTCATCCAGCACGCTGGTTCCTCACCCAGTCCCACACCGGCTTCGACAAGGTATCTCCCCGAAAAGCAAAAGCTCTGGTCCGTTTGATATGACCAGGTGCCATGATTCGCCATTTCCTTGGCTGTGACTCGAACCAGCCAAGCCAGCTCGGCCCATGCCCTGGTCAAGACGGCCCCTGCAGCACAGCCTGGGAAGCAAAGTGGGCCACTTTAATGAATGTACACTGATGTATCAATCACCTGACTCCGTGTCAATATCGCGTCCAGCTTGCTGGCAAGACGCGGGTACCTCGCGCGTCAGTTGACTCAGTATATACTTGGCTGTTGGTGCTTGCGGACATCCTTTCTAAATCCATCTCCAAGCTACGCTGAAGCCTGCGGCAAGGGGCTTTGTGCTGCAGGACTATAAGATGGCGAGCCTTCGCCCTAATTTCAGCATGAAAATTCTGATGCACCTGTTCCCGTCCCTTGAGCTGAGCCCAGGTAAGTCTGTCGTTCTCGGCATCGGCTCTTCTCACCATCACTCCCGCATGAATCTTGTAACTTGATCAACCCCTCGTCTTATCGTGGTTCCACAATCTTTTGCTTGATCAAGGTACATCCTGCAAGGAAAATTGCAACATCACCCCCATCGCTGTCACCATGTTCACCACCAGCAAGCGTTTTGAGTCGGCCAACAAGAGCTTTTCAAAGAGTCACAAAGTGTCAAAGTCAAGCTCGTCTTTCAGCAAGGACAGCGGCGTCACCAAGAGACGTCATGAGTCTCGCTACTCTCGCAGGCCCACAACGGCCTCCACCGCCACAACAACTGATGGCGACACTGTCATGGGCAGGTAAGCCAACCACCACGTCCAAGTCGCTTCCGAATCATGAGATCTTCGGCTCACCCGTTACCTTTGTAGTATGGCTTCCGTCATCGTTACACTAGTTGTAGGTGCCGAGCAGAGATTGTTCGCTGCCCACGAAGAAGTCCTTTGCTCGAGCCCCTTCTTCCTTAACGCCTTGAGGAACGGCTACGTCGATGCTTCGACAAAGAGGATCGCTCTTCCGGATGAAGAACCAGAAATATTCAGCTCTGTCTTGGAGTACATGTATAAGGGCGACTACTTCCCTCGCTTGGTTCATAGTAAGCGACGCAACTCTTGGGAGTTGGAGCCAGCAACGGATGAAGATCGAGGCACTGTTGAGAGCACTGTCTTCCATCGCGGCGTAGATGGTGATCTGCTCAAAGACACCGTTATCTACTGCGCTGCTGAGAAGTACGGCCTTGAGGAGCTCAAGAAGATCGCCCTTCGCAAGCAAGGACTCCGTAAGTGTAAACCAAGTTATCTAGCTCTATTACTTCCAGCTAACCAATAAAAGAATCTGGCATCCAGTGCAGCACAATCCTAGCGTCGGCTAGATATGCTTATGCCAATACTCCAGACAATGACTCAAGCTGAGGGCCCATTACTTGGCACTCATCATTCGATCCCGCAGCACATTCAAGCGAAGCGGCACTATGCAGCTAGAGATGTACAACGGCGGTACACCACTCTTCTTTGACTTGTTCGTAGCTCTTTGCAACCACGTTGATGACATCTCTTCTACACAGTAAGTCCAGCCCGATTTCTACTTCCTGGAATGTGCCATAATTAACTTGTCCAAGGAACACTCCACGGTCCAACCGTCATGTTTAATCCTCTCACCTAAACACACTACACTTTCTCCACACGCTTCTTCATGATCTTGATGCACATTTCCTCGCCACACAATTTGCTCCACTGCTATGGCCTGCGCAGAACTGCCCCTAAAAATGATATGGATAGGCGTTATATTGGATTTCTTTTCTTAGAAAGTCGGTTTCTTTCCAAGCACCCACCACTGCGGGATACTTGATGTATGATGCAGGTGGCAGATTATAGTTTGTCTCGATCTTTCTTTTCATCTTTCTTTGACGGGTGTTGAGGTCTGATTTCTGTTCGCTATTCTTTTCGCGAGTACTCATGTACAAATATTTGGCTACTGGTTACTGGGAGTATTATTGGGACTAAAGATGTTTTTCTTTATTCAGAACGATGGCGCACTGCGAAGCTCTGCGCGCCCCGGTGGAATGGAGCTGGGCACTCAAGATTGTTTGTATCAGTATGTTGCAATATGCAATACATTATTTGGCACGCCTTTTCATTATGCAGGCAGCAAGAATCTAGTTACAGATGGGAAGTCGTCTGTTACTGAGAACCTTTGCAAATTCGTTGCTGTGACTTCAAAAGAATGAGGTCAGAATACCGCAGCCTGTGGATTCCCCAAGATATTGAGTAGCAAGCCGTGTCCGTTCTTGGCTCCTGCATCCTTCATAAAGTGCCCTCCCAAAAGCGCAGTCAGCAAATGCAAAGCTAGCTGTCTTTGACCATTCCTCCGAACTTCAAAACGAGGCAAAATTTTTGCTCCATAAGGTCACATCATGCGACTCAGGATACAAAATGCGTGGACTTCTACTGGAACCTAACGAAAACGCCTAACGGACGGACTAGCGCGGCGACTGCTGCCTTCGGTCACTGGAATTTTGGTGGTTGACCATTGCTGGTGAGAAGAGGCAACTTAGCGGGCGCGAACCGTGCAAAGTCAAAAAGATTCCAGTTTTGTACACGGGCTCACTCGAAGGACCCGTGCATCCTTCGAGGTAACCAATGGTGAAGTGAACGGATGTAATAAGCCAGCACACATCAGACAAGGATCGGGTCACACACCCGTCCCGGGAAAGGCACCCTTCTTGGACAGGACAACGATGCCACGTTCCCTTGCAATGTAACCTTTCATAAGATCCTGTTGGCTTTATTAGTGACTCACACGCGAAGAATAAACATGGGAATGGGGAGTGTGATTAGAGGATGTACTTGATGCCCCAGGCAGAGGCCTGGCAATAAGAAAGGCAACAAGAAAGGCAACCAAGCTGAAATCAAGTAGATTGCATGCATGAAATGGGCAGCAAGGCGTGTTGCAATGGCTTTTCAATAAACTTAGGGAAGAAAGAGACACACGTACCTTGTAGATCATGTTCGCAAGTAGGCACTCGACCTCATCAGCATCCATGAGCTCCCCACCACTGCCCATGCTAATTGCTGCTTGGAATTCAGCCACGGGTACTCGTGTACGTCGCACTGGAACCGTCTCGCCGTCCCTAATCTCGTCAAATCCCCTGCAATAAAGACCTTACGTAGAAGGTTGCGCAGGGCAATATCCCGGCCACGCTCAAGAGTCAAATAGATTCTCCTTCTTACAAACTCATCCTCACCTTTTGCAACGCCTTATCAAACGCTCGAAGGTTACCCCGCCGGATACAGTCCGCAAGAGGAAGGAATAGCTCCTGAAGCCGAGGGAACGGCTCAAGAAGGGTTTTCGTAGGAAGCACGTGGCTCGTGAGCAGCCGACAGGGGATCAAGTACGTGAGAATGCGCCTATTCATGTCAGAAGTGATTTGGAGAAAAAGTTACCAAGAGTTAGACGCACTCAAGATTTTGCTTCGCAGCTTTGTGGCACAGTTGCCATGATTCAGTAAGGTGCTTCTCCGCCTGTCAAACTATTAGTACTGGGGTACAGTAATGAATTGAGTAGTTTGGAGGCGTACCTCAACATAGTTTTCTTCGAGGAAAAACAAGACACCCTCATAGTATTTGAAGGTAACTCTCTGAGACTTGGGGAACATCTCCAAGGGTGCCATGTCCCCACGGTAGGCGGCTAATGTCTTCAGAATTGTGCGTGACAAAGACGCTGAGTTAAGTTTGAAGTATGTCTTGAAAAGCAGGTTTATGACAAAGTAGATACCCCATTTTCTCGACTCCTCTAGAGGTGCCCTGTACGAAGTTAGCAACGCTCGAGACATGAAGGAAGGCTGGCTTCCCTGTCATTAAGGCATAATGTGAAAATACGCTTAAGATGCTGCTCGCAGTCCCTCAGCTGACCCTGTTTCTCCGTCTCTGAGTCGAAATCATCTTGCATCAATAAATTCCCAGCGGCAGGCTCTGCCACAATGCGGCTGCGCTCCTCATCGGACTTGATGGCGAATAGTCGTAAGTACTTGCCTACCATATACAAGCACGGTATTGTCCAAGCCTCAAAGCCGCAGTTGTTATAGCCCCGTACGAGCATTGAAGTCAAGTCCTTCCACGCATCATACGCTTTCGTCCATGTAGACTGGCAATTTCGTGAGTATCCTGGCTGGCGAACAGAAAGACTTGAGCTCACCTTGCCGCTCTCCCCGGCTAAGATCTCACCAACAGCACTCCAATAAGCAACAAAGACCTCCACCCACCCATTAAGTTCATCAGAGCTAAGCTTTGCTCGATGCAGAGTGTTGGTCTTGATGAAATGCTTAATATCTCCCTTGGCGCTGTGGGCATTAGTGCTTTGCCACACTGACCTCAGCCGGTGTGGTTGGTCAGGCGGCGGAACTGGCGACAGTGTTTGCGCAAGGAGATAGCCATTCCGCATGGCATGCGCCTTTGCGAAGTCCTCGAATAGCTCATTCATCCTGCCGGAGGAGCCTGGTCTTTACCTCGTTGACTACTGAAATGGTGTGCTTATCTCGACGGTAAAACTCGCGAGGACTATGAATATGAAGAATCTGGAAGATTCCGATGCATGTCGATGAGGATAAATTATGTGTATTCAAGTTCGTTATGAAAGATGCTTCAGATGTCTCGCCATTGTTCCTGTTCACAGGCTTCAGATTCCCTTCTCAATGTGCATTTCACTGCCTGCACAGCGCTGATTGGTCAGTCATGCTTAGACCCAAGCGTCAAAAGTCAGCGGCTGCACGTGACCTGGACTTCCTCAGGTGGGTCATGCACAGCCAATCGCTGTCGAGGTCAAAGCCCTGCAGAGGTACGTACTTTTCTTTAGCCCTTCCCAATCCACACACAAAAAAATCCGCCGCATCTCCTTCAACCTTGGTCATCTTCCAAATTTCGCGATAATCGAAGACATTTGACCACCGTTCACCGTAAGTCGATACGCAGCAAGAATTAGAGGCAATTACTAACAAACATCACAGATGGGTAAGCTTACAACCTCCATTTGCATTGTTTGATCTGCGTTGCGCGGCGCTGGAAACGGAGGATGTTGCACGACTTGCAATATGGACGACAGTACACCAGTAAACGACCAGATGGATGGAAGGCCCAGGCCACGATGACATCTCGAAAGGGAACGGATCTCATTGCGGCTTGGTAAATCTCGATCACACACTCCGACACGCCAGACGAGACGTCGAACCTCGAACCTCAGTCTTGACGATTCGACCTTTTCACCGGTCCGGCAATCATCCTCCACCACCGCGCAACGATGCAGCAGATCACGTCTTCGCCATGGAACAGAGACTAACCTTATATTCACAGGTCGTCTTCAGGAATATGAGGTTATCGGGCGCCACCTGCCCACGGAGGCCAACCCTACCCCCGCCATGTACCGCATGACCATCTTCGCCCCCAACGAGACGGTCGCCAAGTCCCGTTTCTGGTACTTCTTGCGCGGTCTGAGGAAGGTCAAGAAGGCTACTGGCGAGATTGTCAGTGTCAAGGCCGTTAGTGGAACCCATCTTGAATCGTTTTGGATGTCGAAAATTCTTACACGCTAGCAGATCCACGAGAAGCACCCTGAGAAGGTCAAGAACTTCGGCATCTGGCTCCGATACGACTCGCGTTCCGGCACCCACAACATGTACAAGGAGTACAGGAGATGAGCCGAACCGACGCTGTTGAGGCTCTGTACTCTGACATGGCCGCCCGCCACCGTGCTCGCTTCAGGTCCATCCACGTAAGCGACTCCGCGCCATCGCTCCGCCCGACCTTGCTAACATGGAGCAGATTCTCCGCGTCGTCGAGATTGAGAAGACTGAGGACGTCAAGCGCCCCTACATCAAGCAGCTCGTCCAGAAGGGCCTGAGCTTCCCCTACCTCACCGTGTTGCCAAGCAGAACACCAAGAAGGTGTTCAGCGCGAAGCGACCCTCCACTTTTGCTTAGAGTGTTTCCGGTTTACGAGGACGGGTTGGGCAGGCTCTGCGGGTGTTTACTAAGGATCATGGAAATATCAACTGCATTTGCTTGTTAAATCGAGCAACGAATGAACCAAAATTCTAAGCACTGCAGGTCACTGGTTGTGAAAAAAAAGATATATTTTACTATGTTACTGTTGCTGCCCTGCCCTCACCCAGAACTGCCACTACCCCTGGTGATTCTTCCAACTGAGTATCCATCAGGAATTCATTCCACAGCGTGAGGTCCATGTCCTGGTCTGTAAAGCCGGGTTCGTCGAAATAGAGGTTTATCAGGTTTTGCGGAATGGGGAACGCTGTTGTTGGGTCCAAATTAGGGTTTTCATCGACCTGCATATCGGCCTGGGGCGGTGATGAGATCCGAACAGATTCTGTCGTTATCAAAGGAAAGTCAAACTCTTGCGGTTGCGTTGTTGTTGGCCCAGGGACTCCCACTTGGTGACTGTGTTCGATTCGATTCAATTGTCCTTGGACTGAGGCTGCCCGGGCGGCCTTGGCCCTGTTCATTAGCTTTTTGATAGGTCTCCAAAGTGTGCCTCTGGCGGTATCCGCAATCTTGCCTCGCCACAAAGGATAAACGCGCTCTACAACTTCCCATGCTCTCTCAACAAGGTCCCTTCGGTCCGTACACATAGCTCAGCCAGTGTAACGGCTAGAGGATGCCACTGCACATAAGTGTTTGCCCACCAGGAGAATCTGCCTTTCCATGGCGGGAGTTGCATTCTCTCTGTTAGTTCCATGACGGATAGTGCAGTACGTAACATGGTTTCCCGAGAGACATTTGGTCGTATGATGGGTGGTTGCGCACTAAAGGGATATTGGCAAGCCAGCCAGAGCTTCAGTATTACCACGCGTGCAATTTCTGAAGCGTAGAGGGAAGGGAGATGGGTGTGATCCACGCTGTGGACAAAGTTCGTTTCCAAACGTCGGACTTGGCTGATGATATCATCCTCTGTATAGATGCTTTGAGGTGATTGCTCATCTAACTTGGGTGGCTGGTGCAGCAGAACACCAAAGATGCTTGAGCATGTGACCATGCAAAGGCTCACTACATTGTCTGCCGGCGTAGATTTCGGTGTCAATGGACCAGATGAGGACGGTGAGAAATCGGCGTCGTCGATAGGAGTGGGAGGTACCGTGTCGAATGTGTTGGCAAGCACAATATTTTCTGTTCCACGATCCTCGGATGCACGGATGTCGAGAACCAATATAAACCCCCAAAGGCGACGGCGCATTTCTGCCTCAAACGGAGAGAAGCGGTGGCCATCTCCATCACGATGAAGGTTCATTGCTTGAGCAAGGCGCACGAGTAAAGCCGTGAGAGACCAAGAGGCACGCCCGTGAAACTGGCAGCGAAGCATGCACTAGGGAGCATTAGGACACCGACCCTCATGGTAGAAGGGATGCCGACTTACAATGTAGATGGTGAGGGCCTGTAAGGTTCTGAGGTCATTGGTGTTAAGGTAGTCGGCTGCAGCGAGAGCACGCTCGGCGAGGATTCGATGCCTGCTGGTCAAGATATCGAGGTTTTCTCCGAATTCCGTCTCGCATGCTTCGGGAGTTAGGCTGACAGCTGCTCCAAAATAGATGCAAAACAGTAGAGCATTCAGGGGCGGAGGTATAGCCAGTGGATCAGAGGACTGAACAATTGAGCGGATTTCTTGTTCCACGGAAGGTTGGTGAAGAATTTTGATAATGGGGTCGCAGTTGCGGCAGTAAAGCGCCCAGAAACGCAAGATGGTGTCCGGTTTTGGATGAGCTAAAGACTGCCTCTCATGGTGATCAGGATTTCCTAGTGTATATCCGGAAGGTGTGTTGTTGGCGTCAGCCGGGCTTGGGTCGGATGGTGACGAGGCGTCATGATGCAGATTGTCCTCGTCATCCGAGGAGGTTTGCTCCAATGCTTGCTTGATGGCCTCGACCTCTTCAGATAGGTTTCCCCAAAACTCACTGCTCAAGTAGCGTGCCACGGGTTGAGGTACCGCATCCAGTCGTCCAGAGAGGCGAGCGTGAGCACTTGGGGGTCAGGACGTGAGGCATCAGGGACACTCGTGTCCTCGGGTTGGCCTCGTCTTTCTTGGTCAGCTTGACCGACAATGTTCTCAAGCCGGCTGATGCGGTCCAGCAACTCCTTCTGCCGTGGTCTGGGGCTCTTCGCGTGGGTCTTCTAGACGGGTATATGCACTGTATTTCAGCTCGTTCACACTCCAGGCATTGAGGCTGCACCTTGCTGCATTTGATTTTGCGTGCTCGGCAGCTCGAGCAGCTTAAAAGCTTAGCCGGCCGTTCCACCGTGCTCATGGTTATTTCGGTATGTTGGATCCAGGTCAGTTCAGGACTAAAGACAAAAACGAGCCTCCATGATGTTGTTACGCTTTGCCTAGAAAAGATCCTGGTTCGTTCGTTCAACACGATGCAATCAGAACGCCTACGCAAATACCCAACGTTTGTTACCTGCCTGGGCAACAAATCAGTGCGTGCGGGTCAGGCTAGCCTAGCCCACTTTCAGCCCTGCAGATGGCATGGATGTAATAACTAATAGCGGGAGACGATAGAAGTCAGCATGCAATTGCTGGCAGTTGAGGGAGAGCGGCAGTCAGATGAGCCCACAGCAACGTGAATTCAGCTTCGGCGGTTGCTCGCCACACAAGGCAGAGAATCGGAGTCGGCTGCCCAATTCCATACCCAGGCTGACTCGGTGGGCGTTGAACTAGTGTGACACACTGGCTGTAGGACATGGATGGTCGCCGGCACCACCGAATTCGGCTCGAAACCACGCCTAGGTGGTTCTAGTTCTGAGATGACTACCTCGTACTCACAACTCCGACTCCATCGTGAAAACATCCCCAAGCTAGTGAGTCATCACGGCACGGTACGGAGCCAAACCACCATATAAACGTCCACGATCCGCCATGCTGAGTGTTCCGAGAACCTGCTCTACCAATCGCCGTCTTTTTTTTAAATATCAATACCGGCTGTATCGTTGGCTCAGACTCATCAAGAAGCTGGGCAGCCGTGTCCGTCTGCGCCATTCCACACATCGTACCCTATACCAATCCACTACCATGGTCGAAATCTCTCCTCTAGAACGGATTAAAGTGAAGAGCACTTTGCCGTTAGGAAAGTTCCCGCCACTCGAAGCTCGCCCAGTTGTGAGGACAGAGCGCCTAGTCCTCCGTCCGTTCCACCAGTCTGATCTGGAGGGCTTACACGCTCTAAGGTTGCAGCCCGAGATCATGGTTTGGACGATGCAGGGAAGGCCAGACAAAGACCTGGCAGAGACACAAGCAAACCTCGACCGCAGGTTATCACCCAATGACGCGGATAACTTCGACTGGGCCATTTGCGTAGCCGAGACTGGGCACCTTATCGGAATTGGGGATGCATGCGATTGGATGGTGATCTTGGCTGGCCAGTCCTAGGTTATATGCTTGGAAAGGAATCCTGGGGAAAGGGCTACGGCACTGAATTCGTCAAGGAATTCCTTAAAATATGGTGGGAGCTTCCGCGCTGCGAAGCTGAAGTTGAGGTGGACAAGTACACGGTCGCGGACCCGGAGGGCATGGTTCCAGAGCAACTGACCGCCGTCACCGTTGACTACAACCCCGCAAGTCAGAACGTGCTGGCAAAAAGCGGCTTCAATTTGGTCAAGAAGTGGACAGAGGATGATGAAAAGGCTCCGGGTGGAACATTCCTGTTGCACGGCTATGCCGCGGTGAACCCGGTAAATCCGAAAATAAAGACAAAAACATCTGAATAGAAAGGCCTGCTGCTTAGCAGAAGTCATGTATCCGCTTGGAAGCAACAAGAAATTATACAAATACAAATTAATATGAACCACAAAGATCCTTGTTATGGACGGAGACGACTGGGCCACTATATTGATCACTTTGTAGGAATCGATGCAGCTATGTGGACCTGGCTTTTCCTGTGTCCGGCCGGACTCCGAAAGCATATAAAAAAGCCGAGAGTGCTATAACTATTTATTAGGCCCACGCCATCAACAAGCTGATGGATTGTCTTGACAGACTATGAAAGTTAACCGAGGTTTAATTTAAACCAAACTCGAAAACTGATAGTTTGCAATCTCATCTTTTCCATAAGTACACTCAACAAAATTCCAATTGTTTTACGCTACCTTCGCGATGATCCAATACCCTACACCATCCTTGCTCGCCGTGGCTACCGGCATCTTCGGGTCTGCATGGGCTTCTGGTAAGATAGCAGTTCACCCGAAATTAGCTAGATGCAGACGACTTATCTTTATTATCAGGTGCCATAGCTTCTTTTACCGTCTTTGGCGTCCCGACCGCCCTAGCCATTCCATCACAACAAGCCCAGATCTGGCATGAGCTATACCTGCGGGGCATGGGCCTCATGCCCAAGATTGCTGTCACTGTAGGACTCTCGTACGCCTGGGCGGCGTACGATACGGCCAGTCGACGTGGCAAGTGGCAAGGATTCGCCGCTGGTGGTGCCTTGATGGTTGCCATTATCCCGTTCACCATCATCTTCATGAAATCCACCAATCAAGCTCTCATCGGTGTAGCCACTGAAGCCGCCACCATGAGTGGCGAGCAGGTGGCTGGTCTCATAAAAACGTGGTCATCATTTAATATCGTCAGGGCTATGCTTCCTCTTGTGGGCGCGGTTGTAGGTTCGCTGACGCTGTGGAGCAACATCGCATGAAATGCCTAAGCAGACGACTAGGTCTATTGCTATCAACATAGCCAGTGTAAACCAACCTTAGTAATGACTGTAACATCGACGTTTTTCAATCCTGTTGCTTGTTCCCTGCTTCAAATTTCTCAATGGATTCACGACAATGCGTCAGATTCACCTTGGGCTCCCAAGTGCTCTCCTTGGCGGAAAAGCCTTTCCATTTGACCTTGTAGAAATGCTCATACGTTTCAGAGTCGATGCGCGATTCTAAGATTTTCTCGACTTCCCATTCCTTATCCGATTTCTTGCGCGCTTGGTTTGGGCCAGCTTGGTTGATTCGTGGCCGGCCTCTTCCTCCCTTCGATGCAGGTCTGCGTGGTGATACCTCCCTGGTGGGACTCTGTGACTTCAGCTTCTCAATTCTGGCGGATTGACGCTGGGGCATCTGCTGCTTGGCATTCTTGACTTGTGCACGAGGTTGCCACTTTGGCGGTGCAGGTGAAACTGACGGAGTTGTGTTGAGATCATTCTCCTCTTCCTCAAACTCCTCGGATTGACCACCTGCTGTTAGCATATCCTCATCAACGAGGCCTGCAATATCAACAATAGACTGGTTATCTTCTCTGATACTGAATGCTTCAGTGTCAAGCCCTGAGAAGATTTGCGACCCGTATCCTTCGGCTTCAGCAACCGAGCTGTGTTTGATTAGGAGCTGATGGACGCGCAAGAGGTGAGTGAGACGTACTTTTGCAGCAGGTCGCTCGCAGCTCGCAGCTCCTCATCTGTATCAAAGAACGGCATGTTGGGAATTGGTCGATGTTCGTGGGCTTCTGCTGCATAGGCCTATGCCACCGTCGTCTGACGACTCACTATGCTTTGCGGCCGACAACTTGACACGCCCAGACTTTGCAGATATATCTCGAATCGTTGAATTTGTTGCAACGAATTGATATCTGGTCTAATGACTGTGATAGCTCAGAGGGTATTGGGCAGTTGTGTGGAAGGAGAAAGAGCGCGTTGGCTGAGATGGCGTAACGCGTTTGACTACGTGCAGCTCCTGCCAGCTGGCGCGTGGTACTGTCAGATCTTTAAGTTGGTTAGGCGTAGGTACTAGGCATTTCAACCAAGTTAGATGGTAGCCGAAACAGATGTAATTTTTAAGGAATGCCCTACGCAGACGAGAGAGAGCTGGTACATACATTCCTTGGCTTTCAGATGTGGACGTGTGATTGAGGTGTTATAAAACCGTGGAAAAAGTAAACGTGCACCCGAGACAAATTAGCACTGTGCAGCCATACATGTAACTCATCGCCCACACATTGTCATTTACCACTTGTCCCTCAGTCTTGAACTTGCTCATACTTGGCCTGTTGGTCACGACAACAACCAGGTTTACGTGCTGCAGCCCCAAATGCTACAACTACAGCAGACCAGTCTCTCCTGTGGAAACACATTGACGTGAAGGTATTGCTTCTCAATCCAGCTCCTCTACCTCGTCATCGTCCAATTCCCTAAACCGGCCTTCTCGAACTGCTGTTGCCACTGGATTCTCTACGTTGATGACGCCGTTTTTCTTTAATCTAGAGGGATGTTAGCACCTTAGCCTAAAGATGATAATGCTTCGTGTACCTTTCAAAGAGTACGAATAATCGTTCAGCCTCGCGCTCTTTCTCTTCCTGTGTCAGCTCCTTCTCCTCAGGATGCTTTTCACTCTCGAGAAACTGTCCCGTGATGGGATTGACCGGTTTCTGCATCCCCGTAGCATCACTTGTGCTGAATGCTTCCGACGCCGACGCGGGAATGGCAACGTTGTTTTGGAACAAGAACCCTGAGGCGAAGCCATAGCCAACGTTTTCTACAAATTTCGACGCATCCCGTTCGGACATGTCAAAGAGGAGGTGAGAGATGGCATCTCGCAGCGCAGGTGCTACAGGATTCGTCGAATTCTTTAGCAGACGGGCTGACAAAGTCTGGCCTTTGCCCAAAACAGCCTTGCGATCCTCGGCAGTGGGCAACAACGATTGACGGACGTGTTGTTGGACAGGTTCTGGGGCATGTTTATGGATTTTGGATATGAGACTAACGAGCGGTGTCACCACTGACTCGAGGTCATTGTCGCCATAATGTTGCAGCGCCCTATCCAGGAGATCGATGAGTCTGGCGACGACCTTGGTAGGCTCATCCTTGGGATAGACGGAGGACTGGAACTTGTCAGACTCAGCATCGAGATTGAGCAATCCATTAACAAGTGGCCCAAATGGGGGTCCAGGGATTTGTTGACGGTATGTCTTGCTTCCACAGGAGCGTGACAATATGCGGAATTGCGGGACTGAAGCTGGAGACCCTCTCGTTGCAGAAGTGAGTGACATTGAACAGCAGCTTCAATGTCTCAGGAAGTGCCATTTCCTCCATGAGTTCAGTTTTCCCCTTTGACTTGCTGGAGATGAGTTTCGCATGCTTACTGAGCTTGTCGACCACGTGATCGGCCAAGGAGTGCTCGTCTATTAAACTTAGTAGATCGATGGTAGTACCGTATGTCGATAGAAACAATATGCGTGAGATGAGGAACTCATCGTCCCAATTATCACTACTTAGTTGCTCACAAGCCTTGGGGGCAAAGCCGTGGTCGACAAACATTTGTCTTGTCTCAGGCTTCAACAGCATCGAGTTGGCGAGAACTCTCAGGGCTGCACGGGCGGTTTCGCTAGACGGACTATGAAAAGCATGCCGCAGAAGCATCAGAATCCCCTACGAACGTACTGTTAGAGGTAGTGAATTGTTACCGTGAAGTTTACTATACCTCTTGTGTGAAGATTGGATCGGCATTGCGCGGATCTCTCCCATATATCTTCAGCTCTTCTAAAGCTTCAGTGCGGTCTGGAACATATATGAGCACGCAATACGGAGATATAGGGATGGGAAAGGCACCTGCCTTTGGGCAGCAGCGAGACCTTGTCCAGGTCCTCAGTTAGCTTATCTACAAGTTCCGTGACAATTTTGAGCTTGGCTGCAAACACGTGAGCGGCCATGAACACAAGATATCACGGCGTGTGGACATACCAGGGCCAGTTGCCTTGCCTATTGCCGGCGCAGCCATCTTTCTTGGCCAAGTTGTGGTGTAGGACCGGCCAGTGACGTGTCCGGTATGACAAGCAAGAGATGGGGTAAGAAATGCTTATGGTTAAACCTTCTTGATAACTATCATCCTCCGTCGTTGAGAGTCGATTAATGTCTAGCCACTTCTTGGACGAGTCAGGATAGGGAGCACGGCTCAATCAAGTGGTGAGTAAGCGGCAGCAGACTTGGCCGCTTGTGGTGCCTTGGATGTAGTGCAGATAGACAAACCAAAACCACCGGCAGTGTTTTGTTTTTTTAGCGACGAGGAGGTTAAGAATGGCCCGTGTCATGCCAGCCTCGAAGGATAATGGGACGACGACTCATGCAGGACACGATAGCGGCTGGATCTGCTGCCTCATGCAGTTAATATGCCCGATGACACCTTGACGCAACTTTCGTAGGGCTTGCTTTGTGGTAGCCTGGCGTGGCCCATTAAGCCACAGTGGCTGAGGTGGGAGGGCCATGGACATTGGGGACTGGCCGCCCCTTTCCATTTCACCTTACACAGTACTCGGTACCTAACGAGGCATGCGTCCTGCAAGTAGCCAGTAGCAGCGAGCGAGACGTGGTGCCAATATTAATTAAAGTGCCTGCTTGCGCTACTGTAGCTGGCCAGGTACGCGTCGACGTGTAACGCGCTCGCGTTTTTTTGAGGGGGACCCTTGGGCTTACCTACGAAGGTACTAGGGACGGAGGCCAGAGGTTCGTACCTGCCCTTGTGTTTACTCTTATCTTTCTTTGCCTTAGCTGAGATTAATTACCTGATGCTCAGAAAGGTCTGCCTGCCATATCCGCCCAGCACTGCTATTGTTTCCACCTAGACGGACCATCCACGAGGCCGTATCATCCATCTGGAACCGCTCGCTTTTTGTTTCACCCAACCATCCTAACCCCCTTCAATACTCCTCTGGCCAGGAATTCCAAATGTGCATTACTCCGCCTTGAAGCTTCGGCCGTTGCACTGCGCTCTAGATCGCCCAAGCTGCTCGGCAGCCATGGCATCTTCAGCCCTGGGCCAAACTCTCCTCGATACTCTTCCTCCCCGACCACCGACACCCCTCGAGAGCCTAGCATCAGTGCCGTCGACCAATCTCTCAAGCCCATGCTAAACCGATCCGTCTCGACTGATTCACAACTGAGTCTCCAAACTCCCCCAACATCAGCACCCCGTCGTCTGTGGCAACAGAATCCGATCTCGGCTCTGCTCGAATTCGAAAGAAAGTTGGCTGGTCCATTCACACTCAGTACAAGGATCCTCCTCAGTATCGCGAAGGGCACAGGGCATACAAGTCATCACCGCTGTCTGCGCCCTCGTCCTCTCTCTCGAAGCCCGTCAAGGGCATCCTCAAGCCATCTTCGTCACCGCACGTTCTTTCACCCTCCCTTGACTACGAGCTCAATGGCCTGGCCACTCAAGCCACCATCACCGAGATGTTGGACTCAACAATCAAACAGCTCGCCGGCCCCGATCGCGAGTCGAAGCTCGACGCGTATATGATGTTGGCCCGGGCTCTGAAAACATCAAACAATCTGCCTGATCGGGTCGCTCTACAGGACAAGATGAGTCTGTTCACGCAGTTCATTCAACGTGATGTCATCTCAAAGAATGAAAAAGGGTCTCTCGATTCTTCATTAGTCAACCATGCCCTTAACCTCCTGGCGACCTTCCTGCACTTTCCCGCGATTGCATCGATGCTGGCCTCCGATTTTGCCATCTTCATCGTCGAACACTCTATCCGCTCGTTTCAGCAGCCCACCATGCCTAAGGACGTGACCCGGCACCTGATGCAAGTTGTGGCTTTCCAGAACTTCTCAGCTAAAGTCATGACTTTGGACCGAATCGGGCGACTCGTTGCAGCGTTACACAACATCGAAGACCATGTCAAAGGGAAGAGCATCATCATGGGCCGTATTCAGATATATAAGAGGCTCGTGAAACAATCACGGTCCCATATGTCTGTCCATTCCGACTGGCTTAAGGATGTTCTTACCGACATGCTGAGTACCATCAAGGATATCCGGTCCCAAGCGGTCAGCCTGGGATTGGAGGCGGCATATTCATTGCGTTCCGATAAGCAGTTTATGCGAAAGGCGATGGACGTTCTGCAAACATCCGACGACGATCAGACATACATACAGTTCTATATCCAACACCTCGAGGAAATGATTAAAGACAAGGCTAGCTCGAGCGCGGTGCCACAGATTTGGAGCGTAGTAACTGCCTTATTACGCTGCCCCTTGGACCGGTGGGAGCATTACAACCCCTGGCTTAAGCTGGCACAATCCGCATTCAACAGTGCGGATGCCCATACGAAGCAAGAAGCAAACTACGCATGGAGCCGCTATGTTTACTTATGCCTTCTTGACGGCAAGGCCACACCCAAAGCACTCGGTGTTCTGTGCCAACCGCTTTTGAGCCAGTTAAGACGCAAATCATCTGCCAAGCCCTCAGAGGATGCTACAAAATTACGAAGAGTGGTGATTGGAGCAATCTGTACGCTTCTGTACTACGCGTTTAAACCCACCGACAACATCTATTCACACGACTTGGTTTGGGATGTTGTTGCTCAGCCCATCATGGAACAACTCTCGAATGCAACTGGCAAAGCAGAAATTATGGGGGACGGCTTTACGCAGGCATCCCGGATCTTAGTCGGAGTCTTGGATTCATCAACACCACGTGTATGGAGAGAGGATCGTATCATGGATCTATCGCTGGTCAAACCGGAGGAACTCCCATCTATTGACCCAAAGTGGGTGAGGAGAAACTCTGTCAAGATTTTGAAGGTCGTTGGCCCAATCATCCAGAGGAAGTCTCTAGACTTAGCCAAGGAAGAAACTATTACCTATCGCCTCTGGCATGCTCTGGTAGGATCTATTGCCGCCGCCTCAAGAAAGGACATCAAAGTCTCAGAGGATACTACACAATTCTTTGCTTGCAGCCTGGGTGTTTTGTCACGCATATGGACCGAGGGCGTCGCGTCCCAGGATCAGGTCGCAAAACAGAAACTGTATCTAGGCGTTCAGAATTTTGTTAAAATCCTTTTGAAGGCGTTGGTATGCTTCCATTTACCGAAAAGAAGATATCCATGCCTGTTGCTCATGCGTATGAGCCCTCAGCAACTCCGTCTCACTATCCAGACCGAGCGAGCAAGTTAAATGGTGATGTGAGATCACCACTGCATCATCTTTCCTTATGCTCTCCATTGATTTGGCATTATCTGCAGATGATGAGGACTTTGTGGAGTTCTACCTTGGCGTGTTCGAACCATTTTTTAATGGGAAACCAAGCAAATCTCGATTGGAGATGGCGAGAGAGCTAATCGAACTATTACCGCGAAGCATATCATCTACAACGGGGCCTTGGATTCTGGCCGCAAAGCATATAGGCTGTCGGTTCGAAAAAGAAGAAGCAAAATCTGAGTCGAAGCCTCCATCTGCTGAAAGGCTCCTGGGTCCCGAATACAGGGAAGTTGTATCTCTACTCGAGCGTGGAATTCTTGGACACACAAGTCAGTTGAGCCAGCACTGGACTGACCTTTTCAATTTACTCTCTGAGCATGTTATGGAAGCATTTGGAGACGCAGGTCGGGGCTTGTACTTATCGAGCCTCTTGCCAAATTCCTGCTTGAAAATTATGCCACTGGACCAACACAACTGACTGAAGGAGTCGTGCAAGTCAACCAGAGGTTATTTGAAATTGCAAAGGCGCCTCAGGATCGACAGACACTAGACGCGGTTCGAAGGCGGCTATGGGGTGTTCCGGCGGTAGCCAAACGAGGAAATCTGCCCGAGCCATTTGATAATCTCAACAAGCTTGCTAACTGGATCCTTGAAACACTGTATAATGACTGTGCAGAATTCCATCCTTCTAGGACTACTGCACCATATATCCAGGCAGTTGACTCATTTTTGGAGAATTTCTTTGATCAAAAGAAACATCTTGCTTGCGAAAGCTGCAAACCAGTTTAGGCCTATGGATTCACGATGAGAAGGCGCATGTTTCGTGGGGTGATAATTCCCTGTGGCACAAGCTGTAAGTATACACTGAAGCTTGCTATGTTTACCTGATACAGTACTAATTTATTGTGTCTAGCTTGAGCACTTGTGGGATCGGATCATCAGTTATCTGACTAGCTGCCGGCCAGTAGATAGAAGCTTCTTGGAAGAACTTGAGCCGCTTTTCACGGCAGCTTTAAAGAGTCGACACAATGTTATCGTCACCAAAACAATGGAGACATGGGACAGCTTGTCTAAGAAGGAGGTCGACTTTGACTGTCCAGCAAGCCTCAAATCTATCGTCTCATCTTTACGATCCAGGATGAATCCTACTCCACGCAGTGGACCAGAATCTGGAGGTGAATCTGGAGCTCAAAACATACCTTTCGCTGGGCCTCAAGGGGATTTGAGCTTTATTGCCTCCTCATCTACCTCCTCACAACATGCTGTACAAACCGCTTCCGCGGAGGCAAAGGTTGCTACAAGATCAGCCTCATCTAGGCGGCGACGGGGAGACACTACACCCGAAGTTGTTCCTACTAGGAGGTCTAAACGAAACACTGTATCTAGACTACGCCATGATGATTCGCAGATCCATTTCGCACCCGTTGTACCGTCATTACTTACGGAAGAAAGCCAGCATCTTACAGAACATCAGAAGGAAGTCCGTGAAAGACAGAAGGAGAATGCAACCATGTACGCGCAGATACAATCAAGCTCACCGCCGCAATCTGCAGCACGTACGACAAGGCAGACTAAGATGAACCGAGCCAGCAGCAATAACGGCGAGCAGGCATCCACGCCAAAACGAGGTACATCATATGAAGAGCTCATCAGCTCCACACCAACGCCAAGGCGAGGGCAACTGGTGCATCTGGATGAGCTGAATGATCCTCCATCTTCTCCCCGGAACCCCGACCATATCCTCTTTTATCAGAGATACAGTCGCGTTCTCGGGGACGTGACTCTTTAGAAAACTGGGAATTCTCCTCACCTCCTACCTCTCCTGTCACTAGCCGACAACAGGTGATTGATGAGACAGATATTCCCCATGTAACCTTGACGAACGATACGACGCAGCATAAGAGTCAGTCACAGCGATCAAGTATGCAGGATGCCGATATGGCCGAAGTTATCCCTCAAGTTTTGACACAGAATTTGCTGCCAATGCGAGCTCCAAGGATAAAGACCTTGCTCCTGCAGCCGGACATCACTTGATGCAAGTTGGAATTAGGCGAAGGCTAACAACGCCACCACGAAAGCAGCAGATGGCCCCTAATTCAAAGGTTCAGGAGACACCAAGATCTGGTGACGATGAGTTTGTGGATGCCCGAAGCAGCCCTGAGCCATCGTCTCCCAACTTACCCCCTCTTCGCTCGCATCTTAAGCACATGACGCAAGCTAAAGCGAGCTCGGTGACGTCGATGGGCAACAGTGTAAATAGCAGTGGTGGTTTCGTTGTGGAACTCGGGTCAAGACCAGCTGAGCTGCATATGCATGTGATTGGTAGCCAGTCCCCAGAGAAGAGCAAAACTACCACAGCAGCAGATGGGTGCATCTTGGTCCACGCTGATTCGTCGCCCTCGCCAAAGATTACAAGAACGTCACCTTCTCGGTCTGCTTCCCCGAGGTTCCATCTACCGCCATCGAAGCGATGGAGCCGACAGCAAAAGCTCCGAGAAAGAGAAAACGCGGAGGGCTCAAGGCTTCCGAAAGCCGTCGCAAGAAACGGCGTTCCGAAGACCGTGAAGCTTCTCATAAAAATGAGAAATCAGATGCTGACAACAAGGAGAAGAACAGCGCCACAGCGTCAGGAGAACCCAGTTTGCAAGATGCATCTATAGGTGTCCAAACTCGTCGAAGCCTGAAAAGACAACGACAACAAGAAGCCAAGGCTGAAAAGGCGGTTAGTAAGCTGGTCGAAGTAGAAGGCGGAGATACTGATGAGGAGTTGATGTCACAGTTGGTGACCGAATCCGAGGCGGCATCGCAAAGCCAGTCTCAACATGAGCTTCCCTCGACCATTGAAGACTCCTGGCAAATACTGATCCAGAACGCAAGAGTGCCAAGAGGAGAAGGTCCGAGAGACGGCTTCGATACAACCAGGAGCAAGAGAAGGCAAACGAAAAGGCAAACGAGAAAGCAACACAAATTTTAGAGACGCTTCGAAACGGGTTGGGTGTTTTGCGTGACGCGAAGCTATCGCGCTCGAATGTGTACGAGATAGAGGATGTCTTGATGGACATGAAGAGAGAACTCTTCCAGGCGGAGAGGAGAGGTCGCAAAGGGCTGGGCAAATAGTTGGATGGAGTGTAGGAGGAGCATTATGCATGGTAAACGGCGTCAACGGTGCATTCGTCATTCAGGGTTTGGATGACAAGACTTGATGTCCGTTGAGAAACAGGCCCAAAGTTTGGCAGCATCTGGAATTTGCAAGAGCCCCGCATGTTATGTATAGCTGTCTGAGTTGAACAGCATATATTTAGTTATGGCTTGATGATACCACAAGTGAGAAGAGTTCCCTTGCGCAAATATACACGAAAGAGACATCCTGATGTCGGCGTTAGCTCTCAGAGATGCTGTAGGCTGATAGGCAGCCGTTTGATTTGATTGCAGCAAAGGTCCTCATGATCCGACCGTGCAGATCGTTACGCTCTTGGGGACGATTGAAATTGCCTAATGCAGCTAGATAATCGGAGCGGAGCCGAGATGATCGGCACACGGCCGGAAGACGAGGGGAGGCTGGTTTGTATAGCTGACTGTGCAACACCGCACGAGGCCGATGGATGGAATCACACCGTCGGGTATTTTCTAACGGCGGATGCTGCGGCTAAATGGTATCGGTATTTGGTAGAGGGATATCAGACACGAAAATCAAAATCCCTGCTGAGGAAACTTATAGGTTGTTATTGTTCGTCGGAGCAGGACTCATAATGTGATTGCAACCGAGGGTTAGAAGTCATTAGTCCAACGTCTTTCACCACATCTGCTGCCTCTACGTGATTAGTCCTTGAACTCTTATTCCTTGCCTTTTTTTTTCCTGGGGGTTTATTTTTAAAAACATTTGTCTAGGTCTCCTTGTTTACCTATTGACGGGGTAAAAAGTGACTTAGATTGTTTACTCTGTGGGTCTAGTTTGTTAATGGAAGATTGAAGAGAGAGAAAGGGAAAAAAACCAAAAACTTCACCTTCGAGGAAGCAGCTGCAAACTTGTTCAAATATTGCATCACTCTTTCGAAATGAATGAGAGGATGTCATTTGTCTGACGGTCATTCGCCCATACAGTCTCCACACAAGGATCGTGTACATGGAGATTTGACATTATTTCGCTGTACTGGGCCGGAAAGCGACCGAGGGAGAAAAACAAATAACAAAAAACTACTCACTTGTTCTGTCATGCTTGTCCAAGCATGGTCCAGGAGCAGCGTTTGATGGAGAGAGGCGATAGTCTTGAGCCGGCCCACTCAGGATGAGATGTGACGTCAAGCGGCTCCAGTAGAGAGGGTTGTTGTTTAGGTAGGGCCCTTGAGGCCCTGAGAAATCCATGTTGCATCTGGAAACGGCTCTAGGGAACTTCAACAGCCAGTCCTCAAATGGCGCGCCAAGCGATTTCAAGGAAGCTTAGCAAGGTCCAAGAACCAAGAAGGCTTCACGAGATGGCATTCGGGAAGCGCGGCTAACCTGTTGCTCCATCTCGAGCATGTTCCCGCTGTAGTAGTTTTTCCTCACGTTGGACCCCAGGGCCCTCTCCTCTATTTCTTGTCTCCTCAATCTTCTCTCTCCACGCGACCCGCATGGGGCATCAAAAGGTTGCCTCGAGGGTTCCGTACAGTACGGTGCCGGCGCCGACACCGCGACTAGCAGGTGGAGCCGTGTTTGAGGTTTGCACAGCAGTGGCCCCACCAAGCGCACACCGTACGTAGACACGGTCCAGATACCTGCTTGGCACCGGCCCGGATGCGGGACAAGACGGCCGAGCCTCAAGTTCCCGCACCGTACATGCTGAAGCGCCGTGGCGATCCTGCTAGGCAACCCAACGGGCCGGTAGGGAATTAACCAGGGATAACGTCGCTACGTCACAGTATCCACGAGAGCCTCGAGTGCCTCGACATACTGTGACCCGTACTGGATGCGACGGTTTTGTAGTGCGTGAATCTCTGACCGACAACCTAATCTCGCCGAGGAAATCTGGGGAGGAGTGTTAGAAACGGGGCGTGTTCCATTGCCTGAGACGTTAACGCAAAGCCAAGTAAAGCCAACAACAACAATCGGCTCGCCTACGATGATAAGCCAAGCAAAGATAGCAGCAGCCGGCTTGTTCATGGCCAGATCAACCTATCGTAAGTACAGTAAAGCTAATACAGACGCACGTGGTGCGTATAAATTGTGAGACCATGCTCACCTAGAGATGCATCCGTGGGTGCAAACTCGGCTACCTTCGCCCCAAGACAGAAGGTGGTGTTCTTGGCAATGCAAAACAGTACGGGATCATCCTCTGACACAGCCTGCATGGCAGGTGTCCAGTTATCTTCTGCTTGGTGTCTATGGCTCAACTCCTGAAAATTTGATCGTTAGTCGCTCTCACCACCCCCACGGACCAAATCCGTGATGCCAAGAGGTTCATTTCCCTTGTTCCATGTGTCCCCCCGTCTTCGTGCTGGGTCCTTGCCCACTTACATCCTTCCTGCACGCGGGTCCGTCGAACGGGGAGGCGGTGGCTCGTATGGCCGTGATGGCACAAGAACTGTGGTTGGATGCAAGTTATGAGAGTATTCCCGAAAGGTCCCGGTTTTCCACCTTTGCTCACTCCACCAAGCCAGCAAATGACGTCGTCAGTGGTCCTGGATAACTCCACGTCGGGACCACGAGCGCACCAACTAATCTGGATGTAGCCAGTGCACTAGTTAGATGCTTGTTAGGTGGGAGGGAATGGATCGGTGCGGCGACAGCCAGGTACATACTCTGCTGTGCGTACGACTCAGTAACGCAGCAGAGATCAAAGTCTTGAGCACTGGCGCTGGAATGGTGTGCCCCTCAAGCGGTGTACTGTACAAGACTCTTGATTCGGCTCTGGTTCAGACGCCTAAACCCACATATGCCCTGACGGTGTGATGGAACGTGGAGATGAGGTTGGGTTGCACTAGAGGTGCTTGCCATATCCTTTTATCTCATGTTACTTAACGGTATAAGAGCCCTTCATTCCCACCTTAAGGTGCGTTCTGCAACCTCACCGGCATCAGACCTTCCGCTCCCCCTCTCCTACGCTTCGTACTGCTGCTTCTGTGGCACTCTGGCGAGGACTTCTTTATACCTACCTACTTTGGACTTCTGGCATACTGATTACATCCCGAGTTGAGCCATCATGGGGAAATACTTCGGCCTCCGAGGCAGACGCCTCAATTACTTCATCTCAGCCGTTGCTGGCTGTGACTTCTTACTTTTTGGCTATGGTAAGCCCAACTTGCTGAGCGGCGCTCTTGCATCGTGCCTATTCGTTGCTGACTCTTCTTGACAGACCAGGGTGTCACGGGAGGTGTTTTGACTATGACCAGCTTCATGAGCCAATTCCCTGAAATCTGGCCCAACGATCCCAGCATCGAGGGCAACCGAGCCTTACAGTCCCAGAGGTCCACACACCAGGGTATAGCTGTTGCCTCATACAACTTGGGATGCTTCCTCGGAGCTATCATTACTATCTGGCTTGGCAACCCCTTGGGTCGTCGACGCATGATTTTCCTCGGTACTGCAATCATGATCATTGGTGCCATCCTGCAGTCATCCGCTTTCAGTCTGGAACAGCTCATCATCGGTCGTATCATCACGGGTCTCGGAAACGGCGGCAACACCTCAACTGTTCCCATGTGGCAGTCTGAGACATGCTCTGCACACAAACGTGGCAAGCTTGTCATGATCGAAGGTGCCCTCATCAGTGCTGGTATTGCTATCTCGTACTGGGTTGACCTCGGATTTGCTTTTGCACCCAACTCCGTGTCATGGCGCTTCCCTCTGGCTTTCCAGATTGCATTCTGTCTTTTCATTCTCAGCTTTGTCCTTGGCCTCCCAGAGTCCCTCGCTGGCTCATCTTGAAGGGCCAAGAGGAGGAGGCTAGGGACGTCATTGCTGCCATTGCCGACGTGGAGCTGGATGACAAGTACGTTGAGAATGAGTTCCGTGCTATCAAGGAGACTGTAATGGAAATGGACAAAGGTCGCTTCTCTGATCTCTTTGCGAGAGACAAGAACCGAAGCCTTCACCGAACCATCATCGCATTTGTGGCCCAGATGTTCCAGCAGATCAGCGGTATTAACCTCATCACATACTACGCTGCTGAGATCTACAGAGACCTCGGCATGTCACCTTTCTTGGCTCGTTTGCTGGCTGCACTCAACGGCACCGAGTACTTCCTGGCCTCCTGGCCCCCGCTATTTTGGTCGAGCGCGTTGGTCGCCGCAAGCTGATGCTGTTTGGCGCAGTTGGCCAGGCTCTCACTATGGCCATCTTGGCGGGCGTCAACTCGCAGGAGCCCATGGGTTTCAAGATCGCCGGTATTGTCTTCCTCTTCGTCTTCAACACCTTCTTTGCCATTGGATGGTTGGGCATGACGTGGCTGTACCCTGCCGAAATCACGCCGCTACGTACCCGAGCACCTGCCAATGCCCTGTCGACCTCGTCGAACTGGATCTTCAATTTCCTGGTTGTCATGATTACACCGATCGCCTTTGATAGCATCAAGCACCATACCTACACTATCTTCGCCATTATCAACGCCCTGATTGTACCCACCGTCTACTTCTTCTTCCCGGAGACGGCATACAGGTCGCTTGAGGAAATGGACACCATTTTCCAAAAGGTTTCGGGATGGCGAGGCGCCTTCGACGTTGTTCAGCAGGCGCGCGTGGAGCCTCGACGATACGGCAAAACGGCGAGCTCCTCATCAGCGTAGAAGACGAGAAGGCCACAGCGGTTCACAGCAGCCGGACAAGCGACAGCGCATCCAGCCGGACAGCGGCCGACAATGGCATGTTTTTGAATGCTGACGAGGAGACCCAGCGCGGGCCGCAGTAAAGTTTCGATTCTTTTGGAGGTTATATTAAGAGCGAAGAGATAGGCGGGAATAAGGAGCCTCTGAGGAGGCGCATGGATGTGGATATACCCTGTTCGTCCCCAACTTGAGAGAAAAGAGGGGTTTGACGACATTGCTTGCTTATAGCAACTGTTTTCGGAAGGAAGCTTTAGACTAGAGGATAAGAGAGAGAAACAACAAACCTAGTGCTTCGAGCTCCAAAGTCTCTGTGCTTGTATATGATGAGCGAGTGCATGATGTTGTTTCCTTACCATGAATGGGATGTTGACCCAAAATCGTCGACATCTGACAGAGCAGAGTAGAGCATTGAGAATGCGCGAAGGAACTGGGGTCTTTGGGAGAGGCTGGTGTAATGTACCGGTATAGGCAAGTTCGTTTTTGATGATTGATGGTACAGTATGCGTACAACATGTGAAGAGAAGCACCGTAATGCATGGTGTTGTCTCAACTCACAGCCTTTTCCCCACCAACAAGCCCCTCCCTTACTAGCAATCCTGGCCTGGGCAGGTACGTTGGCCAATCAGGACGTAATGTTGGTGGCTCTTACCCCGCCATCTCGCTGGTCCCCGCCGGCATTTTTGGGAGCTTCGACCTTGCCTAAACATTACTTGCATCACCTTTGAGCCTCCAACGCCTCTTCTCCTTTGCCTTGCCTTGCCCTGCCTCCTATAGCTTCTCCTCTTCCTGTTTTTTATAGCTCCCCGCACTCCCTCCCCATTGATGCGAGACCCCTCATCCGTAAAAATCCTGCTCTGACTCTTTGCTCGTTTCTTGCTGGAGCCACGTCTGTCAAAGCTCCCCCTCCCCATCCGATCCGACAAGCCCCGCCCTCCGACTTCCTCCCGCTTGTTGCCGTCACTATCCCATAGCTTCAACCCAATCCTCTACTCCCCATCACCTTCTAACCCCTTCCGAGTCTCGTCCAAACCTAGACACGCCCGCTCCCAGCTTGCCAATCATGGTTGATCGACCCAACAAGCCCTCTGCCCTGGCCTCCACACCTGGCCTTCCCCGCAGGCCCAGGTCACCATTTCCGATGGCAACTCCAGGGTTACAGCTGTCCTCCCAACCGGCGAGAGCGTCGAAGTCCTCCTTTTGGCGCTACCGTCCTCAGCTGGAAAACGGCCGCCGGTCAGGAGAAGCTCTGGGTGAGCGAGGCGGCCAAGCTGGATGGCTCAAAGCCGGTTCGCGGCGGCATTCCCATCGTCTTCCCGGTACATCCTGCTGCCCATCTCCTCGGCTACTTGGCTCCCATATATGATTAGGTCATTCCTATTGACTGCTTTCTTCTTCGTCCTCAGGTATTTGGCACCGCCCCGACCACGAAGCTACTTCCAAGCTCCCCAGCATGGATTCGCCCGCAATTCGCGCTGGGAATTCCTCGGAAAGTCCACTAGCGAGGGCTCCGGCTCTCCTCATAGTGTCAAACTCGATTTCGGCCTGTCGTCGGAAAACCTCGATGATGATACCAAGAAGCTCTGGCCCTATAAGTTCGGACTGCTCTACAGCGTTACCCTCGATACTGAGAGCCTTGTCACAACACTGGTCGTCAGTAACGAGGGTGATGAGCCCTTCGAGTTCCAGACCCTGCTCCATACCTATTTCAAGATCAAGGTACCTTTGTCTTATAGCAGTCTCGTCACCTAAGTTCAGAGACTGCAACCGCTTCCCCAACACACCAGAGCTAATTCCGCCATAGGATATCACAACCGTAGAGGTGCTTGGTTTGGAGGAATCGGAGTATATCGACAAGGTTGACGCCCTGAAGATCAAGCGCCAAGATGCTACCGTTACGATCACTGGTGAAACAGACCGCGTCTACACACCGAGCAAGGGGCCTGCGCATCCCGTCATTATCTCCGAAGCCGGCGAGCACGAGATCAGCATAGTCCGCGAAAATTTGGATAATGTTGTTGTCTGGAACCCATGGACAGATAAAGCCAACAGTATCGGCGATTTTGAACCAAAGAGCGGGTGGAAGAACATGCTCTGCGTTGAGCCTGGTGCTGTCAAGGGTTGGCAGAAGTTGGAGAAGGGTGATACTTTTGAGGCTGCTCAGACTATCTCACGGCCTTGAGAGAGCTAGATCAGGCTTTCGCCAAGGGAGTCAATGGAGAAGAGAAGGAGACCAGAGTTGGTGGCTTAGAGGATAGGGTTTCAAGGTAAAGTACCGATTTGGCTTGATACTCTTAATTCAACAGGTCACTGCATCTGAGATGCCGACTCCAAGAATCAATTCACGACGGCAACTCACTATAGGAGTCGAACCGAGGTCTATGCACTTTGTGACACTTGGGATCGAAACCAATCACAAAAACTCTCCTTAACTTTGCATTACCATCCTTTCTGTTTAGATTTGTCACGAAAAGCGGCAAATCACCATCCACACAACCGTTGTTCTTTCACCCTTGTCGTTTTCCAAAAATAGACCCTGGCGTAAGAACATCATCGTGTCGAGGTGCTCAAAGGCAAGTGACTCGATAAGCCGCTGGTACATGTTTATTTCCCATCCCTTGTAAATCGGAAGACTGCCTAATCATCATTTTCTTTTTCTCGGTCAAGCCACCAAGTCTTACGCTCGTGAGAAGTGATCAGCGACAAGGAAGGCTAGCTCAAGAGCCTGTTTTTCGTTCAGGCGAGGGTCGCAGAAGGATGTGTAATTGGTGGAGAGGTCATCCTCATCAAGACCCTCGCTGCCTCCAAGACATTCCGTGACAGCATCGCCAGTTAGTTCCAAGTGTACGCCCCCAAGGTAGCTACCTTGCTCTTTGTGAATGCGAAGAGTCTCACTCAGTTCCTGGTAAATATCATTAAATCGACGGGTTTTGATGCCGGTTGGGGTGGAGAGAGTGTTGCCATGCATGGGATCACATTGCCAAACTACACAGCGTTTGTACTCGGAGTCCTCAACAGCACGGATGTGCTGTGGCAGCAGGTCTCCGACACGGCCAGCACCATAGCGAGTGATCAGAGTAATCTTGCCAGGCTCACAGGTGGGGTTGAGTGTGCGTAGGAGGGCAAGAAGATCGTCAACAGGGGTCGTAGGGCCGACTTTTATACCTATGGGATTCGCGACACCCCGGAAGAACTCAACGTGGGCATGGTCGATTTGGCGAGTTCGGTCACCAATCCAGAGAAAGTGTGCCGAGGTATCGTAATACTCTTTGGAGCTCTCGGTGCCGGTAGCATTCTCGCCAGAGACAGAAGCCCCCTTGAAGGAGGTGGGCTTCTCCAAAAGCGAGTGAGAGCCTGTTCGTATTCCAGAAGCAGACCCTCATGACTGGTGAAAAGTTCAATGGTTTCAAGCTCACCGGGGCGAGAATTGATGACTTGCATGAAGCGTAGCGTCTGCTGGATACTGGTGGCAATGGTAGAGTACTTCTCCTTCAGAGCAGGGTCACGAACGTGGCCTAGACCCCAATCCAAGGGTCGGTGCAGATCAGCAAAACCAGAGGAGATGGCAGAGCGGATATAGTTGAGAGTTGCGGCTGAGTGATGATAAGCTCTATTTGGAAGTGGGCGTACAGTTAGCAAGGGCTCGCGAGTACCTGGGGTTGAGTGGCTCACTTGACTAGACGGTTGGGGTCGATATCTCTCTCATCAACGTGATAGCCGTTGAGGATGTCGCCTCGGAAGCTAGGCAGCTCACGGCCATCGACAATCTCGGTCGGACTGGACCGGGGCTTGGCGTACTGACCAGCCATGCGGCCGATACGGACAACAGGCTTGTTGGTGCCCCAGATCAGAACGACACTCATCTGGAGTAAGAGCTTGATCTTGGACTCGATGGCCCCTGCTCGCAGTAATCGAAAAGCTCGGCGCAGTCGCCGCCCTGAAGGAGAAAGGCCTTGCCATGAGCAACATCGCGAAGATGAGCCTTGAGTCGCAAAATCTCATTGGGGTGGACAATTGGTGGCATGCGGTTAAGTTCGCCGACGGCTTTGGACAGCTTGGCCTGGTCAGGATAGGTCGGGGACTGCTTCACGGGTTTCGACCTCCATGTTGAGGGTTCCCACGGCTGCTGTGGTTGTTGCTGGTTGGGGAGGACATGGCGGTGTTGTGTAGATGGTTGAGGCGAGAAAGTGAATGAATGGTGGCGGACTGGTCCGAACTACTGGTGCAGCAGTCTCCGCACAGTCGTGGGCCCTGTCTGTATGAACCGTGAAGAAATTTGCCAACAAATCGATTGGCTGGCTGTGTCAAGAGGTTTGAGCAGCAACTACTCGGTGGAATTGAATGTGAGGGAAGATGAGACCAGCCAGTGGTGAGTCACGAGCAATATACATAAGGTATGAAAAATAGAGGGTGGACTGACTGTATGTACATGTTTAAGTAGGTAGGTACCTACCTACCTAAGATGCCTACCTACCTACCTTATGAAAGAAGATGGACAGGGACGTGCTTTTGGGTGACTTAGTATTGGGACTGCCTGCTCCTGCCCGCCACCATGCTAAGGGAACAATTGGCACCTAGGCGAGCTCTGGAAGTTGGTTTACGCAGGGATTGCTCTTAAAACTATGTACCATCTAATGTCAGTTGTACACTCCCAACCCCAACAACCCGGCGCGTCGTCTGTCGCATTGGCAGCAGAAGCAAGTCCCCTCAATTGGCAAGTGACCCACGAGGGGCAGAAGGTGGGATGTTTTTTTACCATGTAGTCATGCCTACCAGGTAGCAGTCAGTGTATGGCACAAAATCTTACACCGCCCAATCAATTGACGGACCCCGCCTACCCGATCCAGCCACACCCAATTCAGCACCATCCAAGCTCCATCTCATCCATTCTTGCTTCCCGGCCCTACCTCTCTACCTTCGACCGACGTCTCAACTGCTACCAGACCAGCTTTTCTCTCCAAAATCCTGTCCGCAAATATGGCCGATAAGCAACCCCTACTGTCGTTGAGGAGCCACTACCGGCGACGTCGAAGACGAGCTCCCCACAGCCAAGTCGGCCGAGGACCGCAAAGCTGCCTCTGCGCTCGCCAGCCTCGACGACATCGCCAACGACGATGCCGCCGCTTCGGCTCGCAATGTTGACCAAGACGCCGTTAGCAAGGCCATGAAGACCCTTGGCGGGGTTCCGCGGCTGCCCGCAAAGATGCCAAGCCCACGGTCAAAGTCGATCAAGCCGACGTCGCCCTGCTTGTCGACGAGCTCGATCTATCCAAGCCCAAGGCTACCGAGCTGCTCAAGTCCAACGAAGGCGATGCCGTTAAGGCTATGAGGGCATATGTTTCTGCTTGATAATGAGAAGGTGTTGGGGTTTCCAATATATCGCCGGAGCGGACTTGATACACGCTGCAACGCGCTGTGCTGTTGGATTGAGTGGTCTTCGCCGGGCTCTACCTCCAGGCCAGGTGATAGGGTCCCGTCATCTAGAAGAGACGTCCGGGCTTAACTTCCGACCAGGTCACGGATCTCGAACATAGCCAGGTTCACGGAGGTTCCTGTCGCCAGCGGCAACACTATATCATCCTAGGAAGCTGTCGCATTCCCGCAGGCTCTCGCCCAATTCTCTTGAGTAACGGCCATGGGCGAGGGTTCCTACGTGCTCAGTATACGAAATTCAATAAGGGTTCTTTTTACTCTTCCACAGGGAATCATATCAGCCACTCCTGTAACTCACGTGGCAAAGCAGCTCATTCGTGACCTATTAGTACCAGACATGAGAACATGCTATCAAACAACCCATCCACTGATTTCCCAAACGCCAACCCCGAAGTTCCGAGCCTGACTCCTCTCCCTCGAGTGAGCGGCTACCAATCCTGACTAAAACAATCAATCCATAACCTCAACTCCTCAAAGTGCCAGTTATTGAATTCCAGTTTCATGTGGAAGACCATCCTAAGCCCAGGTTTTGGCCAAGGGGCTTCCGATCTTGGGTGCAAACTGTAGGCTCTTCCGTCGTACTGCCATCAATCTCATGAGCACCTGTTCATCCTTCTCTCTCCCCAAGAGACCTTCACCTAGATCCTGGAACTTTGACTTTGGTGGACAGGTGCGTATAAGCAAAGACTGCTGGGTTGGAGACTCCTCCAACTCATCCTCCACCACGGACGATGTATCAGGCATATTAGCCACATAGCGCGCAATTGTCTCGGGAGCAGGGGTTTTGGGAACGGGGGTCAACACAGTCGAGGGCCACTCCATGTCTCCTGCATTTGCACTCTCGTAGCCCTGCTCGGATGGTGTGTGCACCCACAAACTACTGTCACGGCGGTTCACTGGCGTGCTAGGTGCTGACTTGGCTTTTCGTGATTTGGGCTCGCTCTTGTTCGGATTGCTGCTGAGGAAGTCGGCATTCATGTTAGCAAGTGCCGTTGGCTCCATAGTTTTGCGGCGGCTGCCTCCCCTCGGGAGGTGGTGTTGATACAGTAGGGTGCTTCTTCCACCCACTCGTTCTCACGCTCGCAACTGGTGGTTGGTTAGCATTTCGTGCAGTACTAGACCTGGCATTCTCCTAACTCACTCTAGAACCCAGCTGACACCGACACAGTGGACAACTCCATTGGCCTGTCTCACTTTCTCCAATGTTCTTTCGGCTCCATCTTTGTACACAACATGAGTAATGCCAACTTTGGCGGACGAGGCATTGCTTTGCAGCGGGTCGTTGGGGTCCCAATCCCATACTTTGACACAGCGAGCACCCATCTGGCTCAGAAGTTCAATGAATATGCTGCTAGCATCGGATCCTTCACTAGTATGCACGTCGACGTACACAATGGCCCCACGTAGTAAGCTTGAGTCAACATCCCGTCGAGGCGTTCGAGCGGGTGTTCCCAATGTCGACCAAATATCCGGTTTTTGTGGAGTTGCTGGGGCTGGGGTTGTTGGTCCAGATGCAGAGGAGCTATGCTGTACGGCCACTGATGTCCTCCTGTTTTCCTTTGTTGGTGAATAAGAAATGACAGTTGCACTTCTAGACAGGGTACTGGGGCGTTTAGGTGCAACCCGAGATGCGCTGAAGCTGCGTTTCTTCAAGGGGCTCGGGCTCGATTCATCTGCCGGCTTCAGTGGTACTTTTGTAGTCGTATGAAAGGACGTCATCACCGGGCGCACTGGTGTAGTGGGCACTTGGTTCGATGGACCCAGCATCGCTGGATCGACAGGAACCTGGTTCTCGTCTCCGTACTCTTGGCTGGCATCTGACAGAGAGTCGTCGAAAGAATGGTTATGAGTAGGAGTATCCTCAATTTGCTCGTGCTCCATGAGGGACATCTCAGTAGCCTCTTCTGCAAGCGCAATGTCCTCTTCAGTTACCAATATGTCATCAAAGAAGGGTTCATTCAGTTCGAGTCCTTCGTCATTCTTCATAGGGGCTTCCGCGTCCACAATTTGGGAGTTGTTTGACCCGTCTGGGCGTACTGACATCTCGTCATCAAAGAAACGAGCGCTCATTACTGATTCTTCATTTGTCTCTGGGTTTGTAGTGTCAACGCCGCAAGTCGAATCATCAATCGTAATTACTGTCCCAGTAGTTGTTGGCTGCGAAGACTTGCAGGGACTATTAGCTGACCAAGCACTTAGTTGTTTGGTCAATGCAGTAAATCCCATGGTAGATCTGCGAGAAGTCTTTGTGGTACTTCGTTTATTTTCATTGGTTTCACCCTTGAAGACGTGACGGCCAACGCTGGTGGGAGTCGCCGGGTAGAGGTGCATGGTCGTGTTGTCCTCGTCGTCCGAATCATGATCCCGTGTTTTGGTTTCCCTCAGCTGCAACATCGTGTCCCGCGTCTCGAGTTCAACAGGCTGAACAATAGATGTGAAAACCGATGTGGCAAGTGTCACAGATGCAGTTGGTTCTGCGACTGGATCTGGGATATTGAGCTCACCAGCTGCCGCTTCAAGTTCCTTATCAATCATGATCATTGGTGATTGAGGAAAAGAATTTGCTTCTGCTGGAATTAGCTCTACGGGCCCTCCAGCTATCGAAAACCCCTCCAGAGGTTTATCTCGTCTATCAACTTCTGCCGGGCTAAATGTTGTTATGGCGACATCTGTCTGCAATGCCGGATCCGCGTGGCGAGGAAGTATGGCAGAGAGACGACCGGGAAATTCTAGATCTTCAATGGATTCACTGAAAATGGCTTCGTCGTTATTTTCTGGCTCATCCTCAAGCATCAATTTCTCTGAGGGCCGACTCGCAGTAGCTAAAGTCGTAGTGGCAATAGTTATTGGCTTCGAGAGTGGTGAGTCGTTGAAATCTTGCATACGTCGAGGCTCTGTCAGGGCTTGAATCCCGGAATTGCCCTTTTGGCAGGAGACTGGAACATTGACATCTTCATGGCAGACTGCGTGTGTTGTGGCTTGGTCACGGAGCCGAAGTTGATGCCCTTGATTGGTGATTGGGGCCTCTTAGCAGCAGACTGAAGAAGAGAGGCCTTAAATGGCGAACTTGACCCAGGCTGACCAGTGCTACTATTTGAAAGCTTAACAGTCGATCCTGGCAACGGGACCGTGCCCATTTTCCTAGCTGGTGATTTGAGTGTATCTTTGAATGGCGAGGCTGGGGGTCTGCGGGCCGGCGAAGTGAGAGCTGACATGGTCAGCTCGGGTGGGTTCAAGATAGCTGCATTGATCACCGCTGTCGACTCCTCATCCTCTTCAATATCGTCTGGTTCGGGTTGCCTATCTCTAATTGCGATGTTGGCTGGCTTGATGGGACTCTTCATTAGCGCCAGGAACGGCGCGTTTCCTTCAATGGCCAGTTCGTCCTCGGAGTCGTCTCGTTCCCGCGAGACCGGGACCTGGGTAACCTTCTTAGGGCTGAGCGGCTTCTTCTCGACATCATCTGTAGCTTTAGAGACAGTATTTGTGTTCCGAGTGCCTGTTGCTGTAACTCGTCGGACAGGCCGGCCGCGGAGACCAGCGGAGGACGGCTCCTTGGCCTTTACCAAAGGTTCCAGATTTTCTTTGTCGGGCTCCTGGAACTTGACTGTCTTCTTGGCCGTAGGCTTGCTGGCTGCAACTGGCCTGAGTTTTGTAGTTGTGCCGGCACGACTGCGAGTCGTCTTCGGAGCAGTCTCTTCGGGCACCTGTTCCTCGGCTTTAGGCGCAACCGGTTTTTGGGTCGGCCACGAGTCCCTCGTACTGGGACAGGCTCCTCTTTGGGCGTGGGGGTAGCGATTGTTTTCGATAGCCGTCCCCTTGTTGGCTTTGCAGAGGCGGTAACGGGAGTCTCCTCTTCGGCCAGCACAGCCTTCCTAGGTCGACCCCTTGCCGGTCTTTTGGCATTTGATAATTGTTCTGAATTGGCACCGTCGGCTCCGTCCTCGTCCGATCGTGTCTTTCGCTTTGCAGCGGTGCTCCTGGTGCTCGCAGTGACAGTGGATACTGCTCGAGCTTTTGCCGCTGCTGTGACGATTTTGGTTGTCTTAGCCGCCGGCTCAGTTACCTTCGCAGCTGCCCGAGAACGGGTCATACGCTTTGGCGGTGACTCCATCAGTACGGAGAGCACTGACTGAATATCTAGGTTAGTAAAAGAGAAAATAGCAGTGTAAAGCAAGCAACAAAGCATTTGCATGCCGTTGCGATGGGTGGTAGCTTGTAATAGGAACGATTCGGTAAGCGCTTGCCGAAGTAGTTGGTTGTTATGCGTCAGGACGTGTTTGGTGCCGTTGCTCGGCAACAAGAGCATCTCCACTTAGCTCGATGGGCCCAGCCGCGCTTCGAGCAAACGCGACTGATTACCTAACACAACAACGCGCAACTTGGCCAGGTTGCTTGCACAATGACGGCATGAAATGCTTACAGGCTGAGTGTTAAGATGGCCAACACACGGTATAAAGTGTTTCCAGGGTTGAAAGCGATCGTCAGCAGTAGGAACCCACACTTTTGGGGATGCAACATGAATCGCAATGTCTTTGACGGAATAACATGAACATCTTGAAACTATCACTTAACCAATGCAATGCCATCCCCAAAATGCATACCCACCGCATGCGGTGCTTTTCCAAGCAGTATGCTACATAAAATCTATTCATCGCTCATAATCGTATATGCTCGGTATCTCATTAACTTGTCGTGAAGCCTTGCCTCGTCATTGCAGCGGCCTCCAATCACACCGCTACAATGCCAAAGGCACTTTCTGGTCTTGTCTATACAATCAAGGCGGTGTATGCAGAAAAACGTATGTAAAAACAAATGGCCCTGCGAGCCATGGGCTATCTCGAGGCTAACCGAAAGGGGCCTTCGACCTTGACATCTCTGATCCCTTCTGGCATGAGACGTAGCCATGCGTTCCAACTGTCAACATCGACATTGTCGTCAGTCAGCGTGATGGAAAGGTGAATTTGCGGACTGTTGTCGAACAAGAAGCTGTTACGTCGGGGCTGCTCTGTTGGAGTGGTGAGAGGAGGACAGAGGGCAGATTAGAGTTGCTAGATATCATCGTATGGAACGGAGCTGGAAAGCTGGTGAGGATTTCTTGCTCAGGGTGGAGGTCCTGGACGATTCTTGGATAGCTAGAAAGCAAGATAGAGTGGAGCTCTACGGCAGACAACGGCTTCTGCCGCACGGCACGAGTACGCAATTGGTCGGTAACAGCTCTAGTAAAGGCGCACCGATCGATGACATTGAAATGCATCTCCGAGACGGACGCTGCAATGAATTCCAGTACACCCTGTTGGCGAACCATCTTGGACGATGGAAAGTAGGGAGCATCCATGATGACCAAGACATCAGAGCAGGCTTCTTCAAGAATCTGTTGGATGCCACTCCACCGGATGGTGGACGCCTTAACATGATCGCGAGAACTGGTAGCCTAGAAGTCAGCACGCTTTATCAGACGAGAAAGCCCCTGAAGTGGTGACTACATACCTAGCCAGGATCATCTCTCTATTATCATCTAGGAATGTTTGTCCTGCGTAGTATATGACTTTTAAAACGTCGCGCTGATCGCGGTCCTCGGCAAAATCCGTAACTTGTCGCGATAGCCACCTGGACGAGCTTCGAAAGCCATCCGAGGAAGGGATAGTTTGGAGTTGAAACGTATAATGATAGTACTTGTCCATAACATCTGCCAGGTCTCTGACAGCGTTAGAGACAGCGAGCGCGTCATCGTCATCTTGCCAAAAGAGAAGTAGGGCGTGGACGACATTGTAGCGGCTTCGCGTAGATGCCGATAAGATCTGGGAGACATTTGTCTGCAGGTCATTCTTGAGGCTCTCAATGCCTGGGAGGAGAGAGACTTCTCAAGCCGGGGGCCAGATGGTAGAGGGGTGCGCATGCGTGCCTCGCTCAAAGGTAATCGACCTGGTTGGGGATGAGTCAGGGTAGTTGGGTCGATATCCATCTCCTGCGGATCGTGAGTGAAGACTGAGTGCGCACCACCCAGGCCGGGGCCGGGCTCAGTGGACGAGCCGGGACGACTGAGGAGCAATGTCCTGGATGCTGGGGCTGTGGGACCTGTGGAACTTGTTGACGACATCCTCCCAAGTGAGATTGTGATGGCTTGGGTGACACTTTTTGGGGCAGCAGGGTGTATAGTGTCAGCCTCAAGGAAGTAAGGTGGAGGACGAGAAATAAAATGCGTGGGAGGGGAAGGAGAAGGGGTAACAAAGACAAGGTAGCTGTGTGCGGCGGGGGCACGGCGACTTACAGCAACTCTTCGTCGACGGCAGTCGTTGCAGGCGCCCAGCTTTCTGATTAAGGCAGCCCGTTCTCTGGATTGCTGGGATAGAGGGCCGGTACGTCTCCTGCTGGTTCGACGACTGTTAGAGACGTCGGAACCATCCTTGACAGAAAAAATAGACTGGTGCAGGTTAGGAGAGGTGTCGGCACTATACGATGTGTTGCTAGTCTCTGTGGACGCCAATGTGGCCGTTGTGGCCTGGGTTGAGATTGAAGAGCTCGTGTCCTTTCTCATGGGCGGCGAGGTAGAGTGAAAGGCATGGTGGGACGGCGATGCCTGGTGCAGGGTGGCGTCGTGCAGGCCCGGGCCCGGAGCCGGAGCCGGGACCGAGAGTGGTGGTGGCAGCGGCAGCGGCGGCGGCGGCGCTGTAGTTGTAGCTGTTGCTGTTGCTGCTACTGCTGCTGCTGCTGCTGCCGCCGCCGCCGCCGCTGCCGCAGTCGGTACGGCGGATGGTGTGGAAGGAGAGGCGAGTGTTGGGGTCGGCCCTAAAGGAGGAGCGGGAGCGGGAGCGGGAGCTGGAGCTGACGTGGAGGAGGGCACCGAGGATGGAGGCGAAGTCGAGGCTTGAGCGGGAGCTTGAGGAGCATCAGCCAGCATGTGAATTGGGTTCATCGCTGTGTAGAAAGGCAGCTCGTGCGGTCAAGGCCCATTATTCTAAGAAGCAGGAGCCAGTGTCCGCCCAAGCGCGCCAACAGCAATTGGAACAACGGAAAAAGTAAGTGAGTGAGTGATTGATTGATTGAACGAGTGTGGTATAACCTGGTTTGTGGGTGTGGTTCACCCGTCGATAGGTAGGTAGGTAAATGGAGCTCGGGTAGGCGACGTAGATTAATAGAGAGGGGCAATGAGGGACAGACAGAAGGGGACAAGGGGCGGGACAGCGCGATGGAGATCCGAGATAGTGCCCGTACAGCTAGCAGATAGGTAGGTAGGTAGGTAAGTAAGTAAGCTTTGCGTCTATGCCAGGTCAGGCAGGGTAGCAGGTACTTAGGTATGCGTTTGTACCCAGGGACGCGTGTGGCAGGGGCTGGAAATGATTGAATGTATGTAATGGGTTGGTGTTGACTTGGAAACCCTAGGCAAACCCGCAACAGCAGCAGGAGGAGGCCTAAGAAGGCAGAGCAGCGCAACACCGAGCAAAGTAAGGGAGGGCAACGCAAGGTAAGTTGAGGTGAGTCAAGGTAAGGGGAGGGAGGTGAGGTGAGGCAAAGGCAAGGTGTGGAAAAGTGAGGTAAAGAAAGGCAAAGCAAGGCAGGTTGATGTGGGCAAAAGCTGGTACTTGGGTAAATGTAGGGACGTGTGCAAGTTTCGGACGGTGTGCGAATGTATTTATTAATGTGGGTGCTACACATGCAACGAGGCAGGCGGCGCTGGGCGGCTGGCGCTGGCGCGATGCGATGCGATGCGATGCGATGTAGCGAGTCGGTCGACCGGTAGATCACCCAAGGTAAGGTGGTAGTACACTGGAGAAACAATGTGTGTATGCGCGTGGGCATGTGTTGTGTGTGTGCATGCGTGCTAAAGTGTGTCCAGACTACCTCTAATACTACCTACTATACTGTAGTAGTGTAGTGTAGTAGGTAGGTAGGTAGGCAATGCGTAGTGGGTGAGAGGGTAGGCATATGTGAGCGAAATGTTCACGGGCTGTTTCGCCTACATACTATTACGCCTAGAGCCGGAGGTCTTAGATAGTACCTATGGAGGCGATGCGAACGACCAAAGTGAGCGACCGGGCATCAATACTACGGTAGCCTAGCGTCGGATGATGAGCGTCTCGAATACCTGCCACACGTCGACGGGCATCATCAGGTCTTGGGATTTACATAAGGTAGGTACATACCTGTAGATAGGTAGGTACCTGGTACCAGGTAAAGCAGATAGGCAATACCTGACGCATGTAAGTACGTACATAAGGTACGTCCAGGTCTCCCGCGTTGTGTTGGAGGTGAAGCAGATGTAGGAGGGGTAGGGTAGGCAGGTAGCTCAGTACCTACTTGCCTAAGGTACACCTACCTAGTACCTACTACCTACCCAGGTACGCGAGAGATGACGGCATAGGCCCTAGGTACTGGCTACTAGGTACCTACCAAAGTAAGGTAGTAGGTAGTAGGTAGGTACTAAAGTACCTTACCTACTTAGGTACAATACAGTAGAAGGTGGGTAGGGCAGAGAGGCGCGGTAATGCCCCAAGCAAACGCCACGATAACCCCACTTGCAGCCAAAGAAAAATCAAAAAATCAAAAAAATCGGAAGGACGGGAAGTGAAGAGCAATGAGGGGTGGTTGTTTTGTTTCGTTGTGATGCAGGCAGAGGGAGCTGGGGCAGTGCGCTACTCTATTTTTCGACTAGGGAGGTGCTTAGCTTTGCGCTGCTGCGCGGCACTCACTGCACATCATGGCAGGTGAGTGAGCTGAAGATGCCGCATTCCCTCCCTTGTTTCTTTTTTTCTTTCTTTTTTAACCCCCGTTTCTACAAGGGCATGGCAACGGTCTGGCCTTTAAACCCGTCTGGGCATGAAGTATGGACATGGGCCCGGGTAATTTAGTCCAGGCGAGCCACAACTTTAGATGAAGAGACGAATGGAAGCCGTGGAGCACCCGGCAACTTAACGTTATACAGTCAGTAGGTAGGTAGGCATCTGTTAACTCGCTTGTAGTGTACCAACCCCTCTCCTTGCCTCGGCCGACATGACTTTCATAAGCTGGGCTGGTGTGTCATAACTACCGACCTTAGAACCTACCTTAGGACTCTGAGTAGTACCATAGTGTGAGACGCGAAACATCTCGTAATATGGCACGAGTGTGTCGCGAGCAGATAAGTAAGTGGCACTATACATAGTATGTATTTACTTATGTAGGTAGGTATGTAGGCATGTAGATATGTACGTGGGTAGGGAGTGAGGGTGGGAGGTGTGAGATCAGGTCATGCTGCTCATGCTCTTCAGCCGGGTATATGGCACGGAGAACAGGGCTGAATCGACTTGTTCCAAATAGAACAGGCCCTGATTTAAGACAGGTCGACTGGTTGGGCGGAGAGGAGAGAACTTGATTGAGGGAACAGGGGCAGTTATGTGCATTGTGCTTGCCAACCCTGCCCGGCTTTTACGTTCTTGGTCTGGAAATCAATGCTGGTTTGCAGATGCGGACCACAAAGAGCCTTTTTACAGTGCCTCAGCATGGACTGCTTTACTTTGCCTTGTTGAACATGCCGACCAAGGTGAGGTGAGGTGGCGTGTTAACTAAGGTTTCCCGTTTCTCTCTCTGCCCTACGTTTACCGCTTTCTACGTCCAACTTCAGTGTGCGCCTTGGCCCATGGAGTGCGTAATCTACCGACATCTCATAGGAGACATGACATGCCATAGGCTGGGAGACGCTTGCTCATATGTATCCCTGACACTCCTGGTGTCCATCTACAAGAGCCCACCCAGTGGCTCGGTCAGCCTTACCTCACAAGCCGTTTCCTACTCGACACACCAAGCTCGGCATAACCAAAGGGCACCACCACAGCCGGGCCCAATTGGGCGAGCCAAGTTCGGCTTTCAACAACTATCGAGTCTCTTTGGATTGAGCCATGTCGGTCAACCTCGAGACATAAGCCCCGTATCCCGCACGCGGCCAATTAGCAACAACCACGGCGCTCGTACCGCCATCCTTGCGTGTTCGTTCTAGTCTCAGCGTACGGTACACTTGGGCATTGAAGGCTTCGGAATACTTGGGCCATCCCTGGCCTGCCTTGCTCTGCCACTCTGGTCCTTCTTCAAGCACCCGCATTGCCCCGAAAAGCCTCACCGACATGCCAGACAGACACAGTGACGACACCGTCCCACCCTGCCACTCCTGCAGTTGACGACGGATCCCTCCCCATTGTGTCCCCATCCCCTACGCCCCATTTGTCCGTCGTCAACACCAGACAATATGAGGGAGGAGCCTCGCTACTCCGTACACCGCACGAATTACCACTTACGGACTTTGCGCGACTTACCTGAGTCGGCTTCCTACCCGGAGACCCTGGACTTTACCCACACCTCGAGGCATCCTGAGGCACGAGGATGCTGCTATTGAGTGTCAAAAGGACGCATGCATGACAGATTTGCACGCGTCGTCCGTGCTTGTCGCCCTTTCGGAACCTGCAGAGAGCAACCTACTGGAGGATGGACGCCAAGTGGTCACGCCCGGGGCTGTTTGAAATGCTCTGGATGCTACCTAATGGGCATGGTAGAGGGTAACTTCTACCACTCAACCCCTGGCCATTCCATCTCGGCTCTGTCTCCCCGGCTGCACATCATCATCATCGGGAGGCAGCGCCTGGCGCGCCTGGCGCCACGATAATTCGTGTTCCGCCTCTGCTGTCTCTCCCGTGCGTCGTAATGCTATGCCTCTCACCGAAAATTGCAAAACAAAACAAAGAAATTTATGTATCAGCCATCCATTCCCCTCTTCCCTCCTCTTCCAGACAGCCAACCCCTTTCCCTTATCTAGCAGTCTTCTCCGTCCCTCCGGGTTTCCCTAAAAACCCAACAACAGGCACCGGAGAATCGAACCGGTTCGGGCCATTCCACGCCGAATTCAGTCACCGTGGAGATTTGCTACGGGTTCTAGACCACGGAGCCGCAATAAAACCTGGTATGCAAAGCCGCCATCTGGCAAAAATGCCAAGTCAGAGTTGGAGGAGACCTGACGCCTTACTCTCACAGCCCACCAAATCTATTGAAACCACGCCATCATGCACGTTACCTCCAGGAATCCACATCAAGAGAGTCATCGTCCAGGTACCGGATCTGCAATGTCCGTTGCAGATTCATTCAAGCCCCTTCTGCTTACAGGAATTGAGGGCATAGCATTTAGCCAGTTGTCATCTCCCTCAACGACGGCGCTTTCGTTGATTGCCTCCGTGTGCAGTACGATGCCACCCTCCCACACGTATGCACAACAATGATGAGGCTGTCAGCAATGTTCAAAAATGTGAGTTTTCTACAATTTTTACTTCTTTCCACTAGATCCATTCATCAGCGAGATACTGGCCTCCCTCCCTACCCGAAACCCCATCTCGTTTCGTCGATCATTAATGAGCCTTCCCATTCTAGAAGTAACCGGAAGAGATATATCTCCATGTCTCTCTCGCCTATTGCTTCCTTTGCCCACTTCTTCCCTTGCTCTACGATCCATTCGGCATTTTTTACATGCTCCTCCATTGGCTTGGAGGTGCTACTGACGGGTGGTCGATCCACTGTTCCACTAAAATAGGCAAATGATGTATGCAAAGATTGATATCGTACGTCGATGGGAACGAAGTGTAGCCACGGCGTCAGTCTCTCGGTGTACCACGTCCTGAAAATTGTAGAGATAAATGGCACGCTGTTGGATCGCAGGGCTCGTAGTAGTTGGGGGAGGGCCATCATCTTCATCTAGTAGAAGGACATAGCGATATTCCATGGAATCAGCTATGTCCTCTCGCGTACCATATGCCTTCTCCAGAAGCTGGCACATGGCGCCCAAGCATGCGCTGAGGTCTTCTAATCCAGCTGTAAACGGTACATCGGCATTGGCCTTTTGTGTCGGGATTCTTTCGTAAACATAGGTCTTGCCATGCCCTCGAGTTGGCAGTATCATAGACACTTCATCTTCAGGGCCTGGATTACTGACAAGATGAAGAAATCGGTACTTGTGGCTGCCTCGTAGAACATGCGTGCTAACAACCTGCTTGCCGGCTGTACCTCTCCAGAATAAAGCATCGTACCTGCGCTCAAACTGCCAGTTCTTGTCTGGCTTGTCCAACCTAGATTTCGGCATCGGCACGATGATATCTTTAAATCCTTTTGTTTTCGAAGGCCCGAATAATGGTAGCAACTGTTCGATAGGTTTGAGAAGAGGTGGGAGCATTGGAAAGGCATGTAAATGAAAGAGGTCAGGTTGGTCGCACACATCCAAAGCCCCTCCCAATCTGCTATAAGCGGCCCCTGGGAATGTTTTTGCGCACAATCAACGCAAAGCTCTCCAAACTTCCAATCAGGTCGATTCCTAGCACGAGATGCAGGGGACAAGCTCCAGCTTGCATTTGGCCATAGTTTCGGCTCAGGGTGAACTCCATTGCAGATGAAGGCCACTGAACGCCATGTCCGCGAGGGAGAGGCGACTGCGTTGAGTGATTCACTGCATCTGCTGCACCTCTCGGAACCAATTTGGCCATAGGCTTTGGCCTGGACAAAGGTTGTGAGTATGGGTCTCCCCATTTTGGTAATATGCGAGGCGTCGACCTCAGATTAATTGGTAGAACCATATCGGGCAAATGTTTCGAGAATTTCCGTATCATCTGCCCCAGTTCTTCCAGATCCTGGTTATCCCCATCATCCCCAGTGTCTGCGGTCAAGACTTTACCCGCTTTGATTGTGATCGTAGTTACACCAGGGTAACTTATAGCAACGTTTACGCGATCTCTGATGGTTTGTGGTGCAAGGTCCCAAAAGGGGCTCAAATCTCTCTCTATTTGCTGGAATTGGTCAATCACAGCTGAGCCTTCCGCAAATTCGTACCAATCTGAAAAGTGAGGTGGAGGTGGCCTGCCATCGTGAAGATTTTGATAACTTCGAACAGCAACAGGAAGACTGTCGCTCAGTTTTACTCCTTTTAACCAATGGTCATGCTTCGCTTGTGCTTTGAAGATTAAGTCATCAATCGGGTGGTGATCTTTGAAGAAACTCGGGGCCCGAACCAGGGTGGAAATGGTTGCCACACTGAGCAGGAGGAAAAATAGAGCGATAAAACCAGGGCGCCGGATGAAGATAAAAGTTCGCTGGTCCTGGAAGTATATGAAAACGCTGGCTCCTATAAAGATGGCCCAAAAAGGAAACAAGACTTTAGATCGTGACAAGGTGGTCCAGTCACCAAATCTTCTGATATTATCCAAGGATGCCCATATGCCAGCAACAACAGTTATTGTGCTGACAGGCACCAAAGGCTTTTCCTCGCAAAACCAAGCGCTTGTTGATCCAAATAACCAAGCAAGCACAAGGCCGTCCGTAACAACATCGAAAAGATGGAGGGAGCCAAATGCGGCGCCATTTGAGTTGGTGTCATGGATTGCGAGGTCAACAAGTGCAACCCCCATGAGTAAACATGAAAGTAATAATGCGGAACCAATGGTTTGCAGCCTGGTCTGCAAACTCTTTATCCACGCCGTGACTTGCCAGAAAAGCACGATGATGGCCACATCAGCAACCAGAGAAACCCACTGTAGGATAATGATTTCTACTCGGCTATCGATAAGATCGAAGCAAAAGTAGCCCGAGCGTGTGGATTGGCCAAGAGCAAAGTAGACACCGAAGGAAAAATCCATGTACCTAGGTATGCAGTTACCATTACCACTCTGGGGCCACTCAGCCAGTCGAAAATGTCATCAACGATGCTACGCCACGGATCATCCGGATCCTCAGGTGGAGGGGCCGCCCATTTATGTCGGCTCATGTACACATCATATCCAAATAGCAGAATACACAGGAATGACTGCTCAGGTCAGTCACGCCTAACGAAATTCTGCCCCCAACAATCTGGGGAGGGGAGCGCAAGCTTACCTCGATACCTGGGCTAGAACATTGTTGGTTCCGGTTTACCCGGTGAAACATCTCGGTACGAGCAGCAATGCATAAAGCTAGCACGAGGAGAGGATGCCTTTTGGACGATCGGGTAGTTGAGTATTCAAATCCTCATATTGCACCTGGTCCGTGGCGATTTCCGGGGTTGGTTGGGCAAGTGCCTGGTACAGTGAGGTAGGGAAACGGCCGCGCGGTTCTAGCCGCCATTTAAGAAGAAAACTGGCAAGAAATGAGGCGACTCCAGTGATGAAGAAGACAGAAAGCAGCGACAGCCGTGGGCGTTCTGAGCATTGTCTGAAGTTAGGCAGGGGATGTACAGGCGGGTATGAACATGGTCAATTTGATCATGTCGTGTAGAGGCGGGAACATACCGACCAAAGAGTGGCGTTGGAGAGACTGCGCAATATATAGGAATGATAGAACTGTACTATGTGCTGTCAGAGATGATTGACTTCACCTACCAATTGGGTCATGAAGAGAAGCTCACCTCAAACGAGTAACATGCACTATCCTAAATCGGAACATGGTTCCTGATGCAAGTCATCCAGTAAAATCCAACCGTACGATGACTCCCAGTCGCGGCTTGTTAATGTATCATTATCACTTCCGCACCTAAGATCACAGTCAGATGCTGTAACGGAAGTCTGCAAGACAAAGTACCCAGATTGTTTGACGTCTCAGAAGTAAAGGGTCGCTCACCGTTTACGTAAGCTGTGAATTAGACTGCCTGGCTCGGCTATACGCGTGTGAAAAGCCGCGTCTTCCTATAGTCGTAAGTCAGTGAGATTTTTTCGACCAACCTCTGCTCGTCATGGCAGGCTTCAACGATGCACCGTTGATACAAAGACTGGCCGTGCCGACCGTCTGCCTACTTATCACATTCCTTGGTTATTTTTCGCAGTTGCTCTTCCAAAATCCCAGCCTTGACCCTGGGCCACCATCTCGCTCCGAGTCCATCGTCTTCAACATATTGCTCCTCATTCTCTGGTACACATATTACAAGGCCGTGACGGTCGATCCGGGCCGGTATGTCTTCTCGGAAAAGGTGATCGAAGCGGAGGGTAGGTGGTGTAGCAAGTGCTCCGTACCTAAGCCGCCTAGGGCACATCATTGTCGGTTCTGCAAGCGGTGCGTACCCAAAATGGATCATCATTGCCCTTGGACCCGAAACTGTGTGTCCATGACGACTTTCCCACATTTCATAAGATTCCTTGCCTATGCAAACATCTCTCTCTGGATGCTAGCGTACATGGTTGCTCAGCGCTTCCACTCACTATGGGCGGCCCGGCACTTGCCCTCATATATGGGTCCGACCTTGCCAGCTTTAATATCACTGGCTTTCCTATCACCCATCTGCTTCTTCACATGTCTTGCTCTTGGCATTATGCTGTTCACCACTACGAGGAGCTGGATCCTGAACCGCACCATGATTGAAGGTTGGGAAATTGATCGCCACGAAGTTATCGCTGAGCAGTCGGGTCAAGACTGGTGGGACATAACCGGGCCTGATGGAAGGAAAATGCGCTTTGAGAAGGTCGAATTTCCCTATGATATTGGCCTGTTTGCCAACATGTCCCAAGCCATGGGCACCTCGAATGTCCTGTTGTGGTTCTTTCCTTCGCAGGCAATCCCCAAATTTCCAAAGATGGGAAAGGCACCGGGTGGCAATGGGAAGAGAATGGCTTCAACCGGAAGATTGGAATGTGGCCACCACCAGATCCCGACAAGATGCGACGTGGAGGGCGGGAGTGGCCAGCGGCCAAGAGCAATATCGAAGCCGACCTACATTACCAGGATCTGACTCCGGAAGAGCAAAAGGCAGCCTTCCGACAACGCCAAGAGCGCGACTGGGAGAAGAGGCGGAGGCTCATTGCGGAGCTAGAGGAAGTCGAGTCATATGATGTGATGACGGATGAGGACGTCGAAGAGCTTGATGAAAGTGCCAAAAAGGACAAAGTTGGGCCAACTCTGATGGTGAGACGCTTGGAGATTATGGGGTGGATGAGGAGGCAGAATATGCTGCTGAGGTTCTCCAAGAAGACGATGTTCCACTCGGCGAGCTGCTACGCCGTAGAAAGACTATGCAGAAGGATATTACAGAATAATTATTCAAGTTTAGATGTAGGAAGCATTTACCACATGTGCATACGATCTGTAACTGTGCAGTTTGCGTGATACCAATAAGATGCGAATCTAAATTTCTCTTTTGAACCCATCCAACATCCAATCACGGTTCTTTGCTAGAGCCCCAGGAGAATATAGTCACAATCGCCGTTCACCATTCGTCTAGTTCCCAAGAAGCGCGCACAAAATACTGAAGGTTGCTTCAGTCGTGCAATCCACACAATCGGAGGCATCTTTCCTCATATGTGTCATCAAATCTCTTTTGAACACAGCGGGTCGTTTATCAGCCTAGAATCATGAAAAATGACAGGAAATCTCGCATAACTAATTCCATCTACCAATCCTCGTCGTCATCACGATTCTTCTGCATGGCCTTCTGCCGTGCAAGCAAGGCATCCGCTAAGCTACCTCCTAGACTAGGGGTGGGGGTGTTGCTGCGACTGCTGTCAGACCCGTTGGCACCGTTCAAGCTCATGCCCGAATCGCGCTGTTGCAGATCGGCGGGTTTTCGAGCGGCGGCCGGCCGCTTTGGGGCGCCGGGGTTGGCTTTGTCTTTGCAGCAGGGGGTGCTGCCTGCTCCTCCACGTACGCTGCGGGAACCCAAGCTTGCCCCTGAGCGTTCTTGGCTAGCCACCAACCTGTGAGATGTTAGTGTTGGACATCAGTAGCGCTTAGAGTCTGGACTACATACCATTATTCTCTTTCTGTACAATCTCGACCATATCACCTTCTTTAATAGATAACTCGTTTTCTCTCTGCCCAGCAAAGTCATACAGAACCTTGGCCATAATCTTAGGCTTGGCTGGGGTGCGGCAGGCGGAGGGGTGGGGGCACGCGTGTGGCAGCGCTGCCAGTGCTGTCTTGATTCCGGATGTGGCTTGGAACAGCTCGGTTGGCAGCAGGCGTGGGTACAGGAGCTGCCACTGTACTTGCAGCAGCAGGAATGCTAGCAGCGCTAACAACAGTGGCGGGCTGGGGAACAGCTCGTGGGCCACTCGCACCACCTGCTGCCGGCCTTGGCTGAGCCTTGCGGTTGCCGGTAAGTCTCGATGGCCGACCACCGGGACCACCGGGTTTGATGAGTTTGCCCCGGGTAATAGGTCGCGGTGGTACGGGTTTACCCTTTGGTGTTGGGCGAGATGTAGAGTTAGGAGGCTCTCCTTGTTGAGTATGAATGGCACCACTCTTATAATAATCTTCGCGCTGTTGCGAATCTTTGATGACTTTAACCTGCTGCATCTTCCCGGGCTTCTTTGCGTATTCAATCATAGAGTCGATCTTGAGGCTGAACCCTCCAGGCATCACCCGCTGCATCTGTGTAAACATTTCAGTTTTGAAGATACAGTTTAAAAGAGGATCAGGCTCTTGAGGGAGCCAACACCTAGGGAGAACCAGTCGTCTCGACAGGTAGATGTGCCGATAAACTTAATGGCGCCAAGTGGAATAGCTTTCTCGACAGCGATCTGCCGCTGGCCGCTGACCACTGCCTGGGACACGATGTAGAATTTGCTGTTGGTGATAATGATGATCCTGGGGCTGGGTTTGCTGGATCGGCCAAATTTGGCTTCTAAGATCTCTCCGCGACAGGAGAAAACAGTGCGTTCACTTGAGCCGATATTGGCAGCGTTGCGGACCTGAGCACCAGGGCCGTTGGCCGCGTTTATACCCAGATAATCGCCAAGGAATCTTCGTGAACCAAGCAGACTCATGCGACGTCGCTCTTTGCGCCCTTGAAGCACGCGGTGGCCCTGGTCACGAAGTTGTAGGTACTCTGCCCCAGTTCTCTTCTTCCTCCAGAACCGTTGTATTCTGGTTGCGGACTCTGCACGATATGCAAGATATGCTCTCCACATCCTTTGAATTCGAGTGGCCATGTTGTGCCAATATCTGTCCCGCATATGCTCCAGTGCGAAGAGCGTCTCGGGGCTTTGATGAAGGCCTTTGTGACACCCATCTGCCATTCGTCCTTAGGTATACTTGTATCTTTAAGGATCTGCTTTACGGCAGCTTCATAAGAACCATCCCAGGTGTATTCACCGGCATAAGACGTAGCAGGAGAGAGTAGAAAGAATCGGTCAACGAATTTGTCGAAAGTTTGACGATATGCAAAGCCGGCTCGACGGATACGAACGTTTTCCTGCAGACCGAGGTACTTGATCTGATGGAGGACATTCGGGCTGTTGTACTCGGTTGGAGATTTGTTCTCGTTGGGTTTAATGGTTCGAATGTACGATGGCTGACACTTCATCAATGTATCCACAAGAGCATTTGCAGATACACGAATACGATCACCAGCTGACGGAGGCTGCTTGCGGTTATCCAAATCAATCTGCTCAGGGAACAGCGTATGCACGAATTGGTTCCCGCTCTGCTCGATGAGACCCAGAATTCCCTTCAGAAGCTGGTCCTTGTTTTTGTCGGTGATACCATCTACTGTATATGAAACATCTCCAGCATAATGCTTGATGATGAAATTGCCTTGTCTTGGTGTAAGATGGGGATGTGACATGCCATTGATGCTCTGCATAAAGGTGCGGTCGCAGGCGGCTGGGTCAGCGTGTGCTGTCTTGGTGGCATCCTTCATGGCAGAGAAAATACCCGGGGCCTTATCTGTTCAATTAGGTCGCAAACAACCTTGTTGTCGAAATATTTAATGGGGGTCCATTGAATTTGCTCTCTAGCATATTCTTCCTGCTCACTCTTGAGAGTGAGTTGAATAAAGATCTGCTGAAGCTTTTCGTTTACATAGTTGATACACAGTTGCTCAAAACTGTTCTTCTCGAAGATCTCGAAACCGTAAATATCCAAAATGCCAATGCTATTGACGGTCCCTTGCCTAGACTTGAGGGATTGGTTGATGCGTTCAACGATCCAGTCGAAGAGGTTGTGGTAGATGGCCATAGCCAACGCATCACGAGTTGCCATCGCTTGAGCCGGGTTCGCAGGTGATTCAATCACTTCGCCGTTTCGCGGGGTCAAGATACGAATAGTGATGGCGTAAATCAGTTGGTCGGGCGTGACCTCAAGCAAATATGCAACAAATTCCGCTACTGACCGGTCAGTTACCTCAGCATAGCCGCTCTGGTCCTCCTGAAACTGGATATTTCCAATCCAGAGAACAGCTGCCAGCATTCGGAAGATTTGATCTTGCTCCGGTTGGCTTAGGCCGATAATTTTCATTGCGTTGAGCGTGTCTTGGTATTCTGCGAGGTCGTCGATACCGTCGACATCGAAACACTTCGAGCGGCTCGTGTAGACATATGTCTCGGGCTTTTGGATACCATACAATTCTCGGTACTGTGAGGATGCCCCTTCGTGAATTGGTAGAAGATGTGGAAGTTTCGCTCGTTGGTAATTTGACCCACGACTCGAGACTTCTCCAAGAGATAGTTGGTGATGTCGGCACCAACAGGCTCGCCCGCAGTGTTGAAATGAATCTGGAGGTATTTTCCGAAACGGGAGGAGTTGTTGTTTCTTAACGTCTTCGCGTTTCCAAAGGACTCGAGCAGGGGTTTGTTGCCAACACCATGTCCTTGATTTGCTTGATGTCACCCGATTCGCCGCCGGATACGTTAGCGATGTACTGCATAATACGCTTTGCAGCTTCCGTCTTTCCAGCGCCAGACTCGCCAGAAATGATGACGCATTGATTGTCCTTATACGCCTTCATATTGTAGTAGGCCGACTCAGCAATGGCGAAGACGTGGGGAGGCATTTCGAGCCGGTTCTTTCCTTGTAGCTGTCCAGGACCTGGTCGGTATAGATGCCCAGATCCCGGAACGGATTGACCGAAACCAACACATGGCCAATATACGTATAAATCTCGGCGCCCTCGAATCGCTTCTTGAGGTTATCGTTGATGGCTTCGTTTGAGACCTTGCTCAGCAGTGTGAGGTCGGAGACGCCGATTTCTTTCTTCTTGGTAACCTCGTAGGTTGCTTTCCGGGCTTCGCGCTGCCACCTTGGCTCCAGATGCGCCCTGCTGGGCGCTTCGGGCAGCCTTATCCTTGGGACGCCGCGATTTGGCCTAACCATCACAGGGACAGGTCAGCAACGGTACTTGAAACTTGGTGGAAGAGAGGGGCAGTGGTAGCGGCAGGGTGTGTCTTACCATGATAAGAGAGTAGGAAAGGGAGAAGAAGACTGGTGGAGGATGGGCTTGGTGGTGATCAAGTCACGCAAGCATTAGATGTCCAGGCCCACGAAGGCGGATGAGAAGAAGGGGTCAAAGGACTAAGAGAGATTGCGGCGGATTGGATGAGGTTTCGTCACGACCAAGGAAGTTGAACTTGTCCAGGAGTATTAGACAGAGCGCCAACAGATTGCGGTACAGGTCACGGCTCGGCTGTGGCTTGGTTCATAGGACGGACTGTTTGCTGATAAGGTACAACCAAGCCGGGTAATTCGGTGCCTGATGAGAGGTATCTAATGTGGCGGGACAAGCAAGTGAGCCACAACGCCGACAATTTTCCGCCAGAGCACAGCCCCAGAAGACACGAATCAGGGAGTGGAGGGTTTACCTCAGGGTACCTTTACTGCTCCAGATTAGGTATCGACCTGGACCATTACCGTCACAGTTAACTGTTTGGAGATTGGGTCTTTTGTCATGCCGAAAAGAATCCGTGTTGGAATCGCTTCGTACTCCTGAGCAATGGTTGGTGGGTTGATAGTGACGGCGGCGGAAAAAGAGAGGACACTTAAAAGTCTACATATTGATTACGCATGTTCATTCCAAGACATTCGGTGAGGTCCTGTAGGTACCTCCCTCATGCAGGCCAAAGACAAATGCGTAACTGTCGTCATTGTCCGTCTCCTCCGGCTCCATGCTGCGACGGGGCCTTGGTCTTGGGCTTGGTCGGCCCTGGTTGTCGGATCCTGAGCCGACCCCACCCACACGAAGCCCCATCTGAACCTGGCCAGCATTCCACGAACCACTCGCAGTGGTTTTGGCTTGTGAAGAATTGGTGGTATCAAGAATAAAACTGAATAGGTCCTGTATGCTTGGATAGAATCGATCAGCGACTCAGGCATTTCAAATAGAGTTGTAGTCTAACTGTCCAGTCAAGGTCAAGATAGCAAACGAAATCTGGCATAGTAGGACCATCTCTAAGGTAAGCAGGTTGGCTTGTCGTGCCCAATTCGTAAGGCCCCAAGGTCCGGGTCATTGCACCTTAAATTGTTGACAGCATCAATGATTTTCAGCCATCATGGAACTAAGTACAAAATCTTATCCTAAGTGAGATGGCAATGTTGTGACCGACATGTCATGCCGCCCGGGCTCTGCCTTGCTTCATAATATGAAAGGCTTACCCTTACTTACAGTGGGAGGACAGAAAATCCGCATACTTAGCGCAGATACCGCAACCATCCAGCAACAGAATATTGAACAATAAACGGTTAAAAATGTAAGAGGTTTATGGTCATATGGTAAATAATAATAATAAAATTTTATAGGTATTTTATAGAGCTTCTCTTTAATGAAGCCTTGTACCTTGATAGGGATTGCAAGATAGGCGGAACTTTTGTCCTCACAGCTATCTTTTCTGGCGCGGGGTGGCTGGGATGTCCCGTTGTCTTTAGACCCTACATAGAGTCCAATCCGATGAGACGGGATGATGCGTACGACTACAACTGGATTTGCGCCAGCTGGATAATAGTTATTAAGCTTGACACCATCCATCTCATTGCGTCCATGTATTTGCCAATCCACGCCCCGCCCCTCCAGTGTAAAAGGTGGTAGAGGAAATCCCTGCGATCTGTACATGCTAGGTACCTACCTATGTATGGACCCCTCCAAAGGACGGCTGCGGGGTAGCACCAAGTTTATGCCAATCAGGCTTGCAGCAAGCGCATCATCATGTCAGGCCATTACAGCATTTGGCCATTTTCAGCACAGGCCACGAGATGCTATTCGCTGATGGTTGGTTACCTCACCTTGGGAAGCTACCTACCTCAGGCAGCCTATAGTTTGGTCAATGCCATAAATACCTGGAGCCGTCCCCTCTCTTCTTCTAACTTTGGACCTTGGCATCAATTACACATTTGTACTACGACTACACTCGAGCTCCCGCTCTTTGATCGTCTCCGCCAAACCTATATCTCCACCACCACATCTCTACCTATTCACTAGTACTTACTCCACATCAACCATGGCCGATCTTGAGCGACAGCCGCAGCAGCCTGCTGCTGATGATGGGACACTTACATCCTCAGAGCAGGTTGAGCCAACGGTCGATAAGACGTCCATCTCACCCGTTGGTCCTGATAAGATTAGGAAGAACTCTCTCGAAAACCATCTCATGCACCGCCCTGATCGTGCTGAACTCGTTGAAAGTTTGTGAACTTGGAAGTTGTGCTGGACGCGCTGTTCGCTAACGAGTATAATCGCGTACCAGAGAACATTCTCCCCGCTTCTAACGCCGCACCTGGGCTTCAAGCGCATCAACGAGAGGTGTGTTTGTCTTCTGGTCAAACTTCTTTTCAAGATCCTTTTGCCGTATATATTGTATCAAGCTGACTCTTCATCCTTGTTGCGCTGGTGCAGCTCCAGAAGGCCATGCTCGAGGATAAGCTCAATGACAAGATTTTGCATCGACCAAGTCCTGAAGACCTCATCAAGGGAGGTGTTCTACACCATGATCCTCGCACTGCAGAAGAAAAGTATGAGGAAGCTATTGAAGAAGAGTACGCGAAGAGGGAGGGCGGTGCTTGAAGGGAATATGCGGCACACTGATTGAACCGATCCACTCCGAACGTCAAACGTTTTCCTTGGCAGGAATTGATATCCTATGATGTAAACGACTTGTACCTTACAATACAATCAAATAATGACTACTGCAGATCCTTGTACCATCAACGAGTGGTGTCTATCGATTCCGCAGTGGGAATGTGCTGAGACATAGTTGCCAGGATTTGGGAGATAGACCGGTCCGTCCTCCTTCTCTACAGCGACCTTCAGGTCCTAGGGTGGTGACATGAACAAGAGTTTAATTGGAGTACCTTGGGATCCGAATAATGTCCATAAAGGTAGGACTTGTACCTGCAGCTTAGTCTCACGCATGCGAACCCCTACTTGCATAGGCACTGCATCCAACCCACGAGCAGCTTGGCTAAGTAGGTCTCATGGGTGGCATAGTCTACTTGGACATAAGACAAGTCTATAATCTTTGCAACTCTCTCATGTTCCTCAATGGCTCCTCTACATCTGCATAGCAATGCATCAATATCGCTTGTGATTGGACTGAAGCCGATTCACGAATATTTTGGCAGCTAGATCATCACTGTTTTATTACATGCGAGGCTTACGCGACAAACTTAATCATACATTTCTTGATCCCAATCCTTCATCCCACCATTCGTACGCAAAGAGAGCCGTAGTCAATACAACGCAGCACCGAGTGGTAACCATCCAGAACGCCAATTGAACACCAATCCAGTGGAGGCTATCACGCCAACGCAAACAAGAGATAGTGGGGAGCTATCAACTAGAATCATCGGGCATAAGCGCCGCGGTAGGGTGGGCTGGTGTAGGCGTCGTCGTAGTTGGTCTTTCCGTGATTGATGATAGTAGTGCTGCCAGCCCGTGAAATTTTTGTTGAATGCTTATCTGAAAAAGATGCTGGTAAGGCTTTGCCTAGCATGAGAGGGCTGGCTTGTCTTGACTTACGAGCTTCATGGTCACGGTACACACCGGGCGTTGGAGAACGGTTTGAAGAGCTGCTAGAGTAGGTGGAGGACGAGCTGCTGACTGAAGGGGCTCGAGAGACTTGGTGGACTTGAACCTCGTAACTGCCAGTCATTGTGGTGGAGGTAGATGTTTAACTCGGGCGGATAGTATGGCTGCAAAGCGAGTGACAGAAGGGTTTGGTAAGCTGTCGAAGAGGGTTTGTTTCGGATCAAGGAACGAGAGATCGATGGGTAGCGAAGGGACACCACAGTCAAGAGGTAGGGAGCGCACCATTTTGTAGTCGGCCTGATGGCAGTGGAAAGCTAGACGACAAGTACGTACATCAAAGACTTGTCGATGCCGGGGTGCTTAGGCAGGTAAGGCGAAAGGAAGATGAGAGGTCGCGGACCATAGTGGAACAGGACTTTTCAGTGACTCAATCTCCGACATGTTCACGAAGCATGTGGATACAGTTCCGAGATACGTCCCGGCAATGGGCCAAGGGTAACAATTGATGGTAAATGGTACACCAGCCCATCTCGGTAGGACGGGATTGGAGAATGGACAGGGCGCAGGTGAAACGGGTGGGCACCAGCTGCCTGGAGAGGTTGAAACGGAAAAGGGCAGGAGACAGCTCTTGGGGGTGGCAAAAACTGTTCCTAAGTGAGCCGTAGTCTGGGGCTTGGCCATTTCGAGGCGAGCAGCATCGCCCCGGACGAGGTTGAGTCTCGGGCGATCTCAACGTAGGGCTGCGTAAACGAGCGCTCCACTACGACCCCCAGAACCGAGGCCGATTGCACTTGGCCAGGACTGTTGCCTTCTTGATGCCTGGGGTATTGTGATTAATACGGATCCTTTTCGGGCCAACGACACTGCCTCATTTCTTGGTGGACGAGCACGAAGAGGGACCAATGCCTGAGTCCTATGGCTAGAGCTGCAGGCATCAGCGAGTTTTGGTGGAACAGGGGTGAGCACGTGCAGTTTTCCAGCTTGCTGGGTGAGCCAACCATAAAGCCAGAGAGCTTATACACATGGACTCAAGTTGCTTGTTGCGCAGTCACAATCCTTGCTTGCCCGTTGTTGCCTTGGCCATTTTAAGGGGCCCCTGACGACACAGAGTAAGGCTGGGAAGGCCGAGCCTGGCAAGCAAGCACAAACCCTGTGATAGTTTTGCAGATTGAGTCATCGCTGGTTCCGGACGAGTGACAGGGACGCTTACGGCATTGATCCAACCGCAATTGAGTGCATCTCTTGGCTGGCTCGCCTCGGCGTAAGGTTGCAAGTTTTGGCTGGACAGGGCATTTCGGGATCATCGGTGCTAAGTGTGATTGGCGCCTCACTAGATGCTGCCACATCCACCACTGCTGCAGACTGCAGATAACTGCAGGAACTAGAACCCGAAATGTCGCATTGCTTTATCTCCCTCACCGTGAAAAAGCACATGATCACCGGCCGTTCCCTTGCCAGAGGGATGCGGTCTGCGCGCACGATGACCTGAGACAACATGAACATGCAAGGCTGCCGTCCCTGGTCGTAGTGCAGGTCTTAACTGATAGGATCTCTCACGAAACCCCGTTGAATACCTATCTAAGCTTGTACTGTAGGCTGCATTGCGTGTGCCGTACATTAGCGACGTGAAGTAGACGGGAAGGAGAGTGTCAATGACACCGACGTGGTCCGGATGATGAGCAGCAATCAAGGGTTTTGGCTTGAAGGTGGCAGTGGGATATTCTCAAAAGCTCCGAGCACAGCTTGATTGCGCACTCAATATCACGCCAATGGCTGGAAATGAATGAATTACTGTAACACCTGCCCAGTATGACCTCTGCTATGATTCGGTACTGCCATAAGTACCACCACCCAGCACAGGTGCTTAAACCAATCAGATGACGAGACAGCCCCGTTGACCGCTTGAGCTCGCAGCCCAATCAGGAGGCGGGGTAGGTGGTTGTTTGCTGTGGGGTAATGGAACAGCTGCCTTAGTGCCCGCCCACCTCTAGAAGACGACATGGGAGAATTGGCCACATTACCGTCCCTGACCTCTCTCGACATCCGAAGCTACAACCTCCAAGCCCTGTATCCATATCACCAGGTGACCACAGCTCGCCTCACTTTGCCCATCATGAAGACCGCCCTGTTTGTATCCGTTCTGGCTTCCGCCGCTGTCGGCCTGGTCGCCGCCGAGGATTTGAAGATCGACGTCACTCTTCCTGTTGAGTGCGAGCGTAAGACCCAGAAGGGCGATGTCGTCAACATGCACTACACCGGCACGTTGGCCTCGAATGGGAAGAAGTTCGACTCTAGTATGTGACTGCAGCCTCGAACCACATACGGTTATCTGACGGGTGTTTCTCTAGGCGTTGACCGGGGCGTGCCCTTCAGCTTCAAGCTGGGCTCTGGACAGGTCATCCAGGGGTATTTGATCCATCATACCTGAACAGACGTGACTCGGTCGTTTCTAACGCATGAATATAGCTGGGACCAGGGTCTGCTCGATATGTGCATTGGTGAGAAGAGGTAGGTTCATAAACATATACTGGTTTACGTTGCGTACTGAATGGAGATCAGAACCCTGACTATCCCGCCTGAGCTCGGATATGGCCAGCGTTCAATTGGCCCCATCCCTGCTGGCTCAACCCTTGGTAAGACTCTCTACACTGTCACACGTTATTTCCCGAATATGCTTCTAATTGCGCTTGTAGTTTTCGAGACCGAGCTCGTCAGCATCGACGGTGTGCCAACCCCGAGAAGATCAAGACCAAGGTCGTTGAGGAGGCCGAGTCCGCTACCGAGGCAGCCGCAGAGGCAGCCGAGAGTGCCAGCGACAACATTGTAGACAAGGTTGCGGAGGCCGTTTCTGAGGCCGCCGAGGCTGCTAAGACGTTTGTTGCCGATACCGACGAAGTCCAGGCTCACGAGGAGCTGTAAATCGAGTGGAGGAGCATAACCAATATGCACTCTCAAAACGCATAGATGTCTGAATAGACCCAATAGAAGGATTCTTGCATGTCTGCCGGCCTGCGATTTAATGCCGTTCTCAATCTGCAATTTTTCATCGAGAGCACAATTTCCTTGACGTATTGAATGGCACGGCTCATCAAAGGACTACCTATGGCCTCTGCTCCGTAGCGAAGCTTTACGTAGAGATGATAGGTCCTTGATTAGAAGCGACTTGTCAGCAATTTGAGATGTCAGACTACACCCACTTGAGCACCTATCTAAACGCCTGCGTAAGGGTCCCTGGGTTGGGGGCCCCTAAATTGGAGAGTCATAACAAAACAAGGCTCATGATCGGGGACATGTCTGCACTAAACCCCAGTAATGGAAGACCAAGGTAGATAATCATATGAAAGAAACCTGTCTGTTTCTTTTGGTGAACAAATGATTCCCAACGTCGAAGGCAGATAGTGAATTTTGAGTGCGATACCGTAGTAGGAACCTTAGGTAAGTTGCTACAGGTAGGTAGTAGGTAGGAGGTAGGTACCAAGAGGGTACCTTCCTCCAACATACTATACCTACTCTAGTTAAGGCACTCCTGATCAATTCTATCAGGACTTTGTGGGAGCCCAGGGGCCGTCCCTTGCTTCATTGCCCATTCTATTGGCTAATCTTCCCTGATCCCATCCATTGCACGTCTCTTCCTTTATATGCTGACTCTCAATGGCTGGTACGCCCGCTCTTACCCTGGCCCGGTCCAGGTACGTCCGAGCATTCAATGTACTAACCTCTCCTGCCTGACGTGATACCGTGTTGGTCATTTAAATGGCTGCGGGCTCAGGAGAGCGCAAGCAATCTTTGCTTAACCGACGTAAATTTCGTCGCCAATGCCCAGCCCTCACCCAGCAGGATGTACAGGAGCGTCTACCAGCTGCTGTGACCACTGGTCTTGGTCTGGCTTGGTTTGAAATCAATCAGCGACAACTTTTAGGCTGGCAGGGCCTGCTCTGTCCCGTCTTGCTCTCTTCTTTCTCGACCTTCTCTGGTTGCTCCTGGTCAGCCATCGATCCGTCGCCATGCTGGATGCCATCACTGCGAGGTGGAATAACTACCTCAATAATCGCCCTCGGCTGCAGCAAGCTGTCGACTTCATTCGGCAAAATGTTCCCATCAATTACATTACCATCCACTACGCCTACTTTACTCTTGCCTGTCTGATCTCATCAGCCATATTCTACGGCTCATCAAACCCAATCGGGAGTGTCAGTTATGTTGATAGCCTTTTCCTAGTCACCTCGGCAATGACTAGCACCGGATTGAACACGCGCAATCTCAGTGAGACGACGACCTGGCAACAAATCCTTCTCTGGCTCCTCATGATCATTGGCAGTCCGATATGGGTTTCCTTTTGGACAGTCATGGTGCGTAAGCACGCGTTTGAGCGGCGTTTCGAGGACATCGTTCAAGCCGAACGCAGAAGGAGGAAGGCGCGCGCTTCGAGCTCAGGCAGATTCATAGGCTTGCGCCGTGTAATGACATTCCAACAGAACCGGGAATCCAACCCTGCCCCAGTGACTTTGCGTGATGCAAGTTCCCGGCAGACAATAATGGCGGAAAACGACAACGCCAATGTTCCTAAGGACGCTGGAGTCCCAGTTCGTCGAACCCTCTCCGCTCCAACTGCTGCTACTGCAACAGATGAAGACGCCGCGAGCAGCGCTACTGAGACTTCTGCAACCGTGCAGGTTGCCCCTGAGACTCGCAACCGTATTAATTTTACTGAACCTGCACAACGTCAAGCTGTGACGACCATCTCCCTATTTCCATCCGAAGATGGCGCCCTCGATCATCGTCAAAGACGCCCATCTGACGCAAGCTCTTCTAGGTCCAATGAATCGGACGACTTCTTATTTCACTGGAGGAAACTCCTTGCCAAACACAAGGTTGGCCGTAATGGACAGTTCTACGATTTAACAAGTGACGAGCGAGAACGGCTGGGCGGTTGTGAATATCGTGCTTTGAAAATCCTGGCATTCACAGTGCTCATGTACTTCTTCTTGTGGCAATTACTCGCTGCTATCGCTCTCGGTGCTTGGATGGTAACATATAGGCCAGACCGTGCTTCTACTGATGGTGCCAACCCCTGGTGGGTGGGCATTTTCTACAGCATCTCTGCCTTCAACAACGTGGGCATGTCGCTGCTCGATGACAATATGATTCCCTTCCAAAGCTCGTACTTTGTCCTCATTGTCATTGGGCTGCTGGTCTTGGCAGGAAACACGGCATACCCAATATTCCTGCGTTTGATTCTCTGGGGCTATCTTCAGGTTTTGAAGCTCACCACGCCAATCGATGCTCACCGACCGCTCAAAGAGACCCTTGAGTTTATCCTTAAATATCCTCGACGTGTCTATACTACGCTATTCCCATCCCGCGCAACTTGGTGGCTTCTCGCCGTCCTTATCATTACCAACGTAATTGATTGGTTAGCCTTCGAGATCATGAACATTGGTAATCCAGAGGTCGAAGCGCTGCCAGTTGGTGACCGCATCATGGACGGCCTATTTCAGGCTGTTGGTAAGTGCAAACATGAGCCACCCCATGTTGACTGTAGGCTAACTTGAGCACTGTAGCCGTGCGTGCTGCTGGGTTCACCGTTTTTCCAGTGCCACTACTCTACATTGGTGTCCAGTTACTCTACGTAATTATGATGTATATCTCGGTATACCCAGTCGTCATCACCATGCGAAACTCAAATGTCTATGAGGAACGGTCACTAGGTATATACGACGACGATCCTTTAGCACTGACACAGAGCGAGTCCGAAGCGACCTTGACCTCTGGCATGCGTTTCAAAGCCAATCAAGGCATTCGTAGGAGATTTACCGGAGCAGCCATTGGACAAGGCCTCAAGAAAGTGGTCACTTTTCATGGTGTTGGGGTTCGCAAACCTCCCAAATCTGAGGACGAAAACAGCCGAATCTCTTTCATCGGTCAGCAAATTAGAGGCCAGCTTGCGCATGACCTTTGGTGGTTGGTAGCTGCTGTTCTGATTATTATGACTATTGAGACAGCACACTTCCTCGGCGACCCCGTCACTTTCAGTGTCTTCAACGTGCTATTCGAGTCGGTGTCAGCCTATGCCTGTGTTGGGCTGTCGATGGGCTTTCCACACGTCTCGTTTAGCTTTTCCGGCGCATGGCATCCCGCCAGCAGGATCATCTTATGTCTTGTGATGCTTCGAGGAAGACACAGAGGCCTCCCAGTGGCTGTTGACCGGGCCGTACGACTCCCTGGAGAAAAGCTTTACAGGGAGGAGGAAGAAGACTCTCGGATAAGGAGATCAAAGACAATGCAGAGAATGATGAGCCATGGTACCTAGACTATAGTTCTCCTTTCTCGATGCTCTATCCTATATCTGCACCAAAAACATAGTGCACTGAATGTTATTTGGCTCAGGTAGCCATCCGAGGCGCATTGTGCTTACATTGAAGCAATGTCGCAGTGACTTAAATAGACCACTTTATAATACATTTCATCGCGTCATAGTTTTTATTCGTTTACATCGTCGATAACTCGTTAGCCAAAGAATAGTCGCTTTTGCTTTGGATCATGAGGTGGTCCCCGCCCCTTCTTCTTCTCTGAAAGCTTTGGTTTTTTGCCTCAGGGGTTGAGGCGCGCGACGTTTCTGGTCCATCTTGCTGTACGACGTCGCGAATTGCTTGTCGAGACAGACAAAGGTCGATGTGGCCATTGAAAAGTCTTTCATCAGCCAGCTGTGGTCGACTGCAGATGGGACAATCCCACCATTCCTCTTCGATATCGGTATGGTTCTTCTTTGGGTTGGGTTCTATTTCCTTGCCATGCCTTCGGAATGGAGACATACCGCTTCCCCTGTGTTCTTAAGGTTGGTCAGCTCAGGTGATGCATTATCTTCAGAATCGTATAAAGTGTCATCCGGAAGTTGTTCACAGCCGCTGTCCTCGCCCACTAAGTCGGTCATTTTTCTCTTGAGGCATGTTGCGTCAGACTGCTCGTCCACTGAGCTGTCCTGTTTTGATTTGAAGCCGAAGAAAGCCATAGTGTCTGGTTTTTTGTGCTGACCAGGTGGGTGCATCGCAAGCCCATCAACCTCAGTTTCATACCTGGCATGTCTTGTTCCAGCTTTGCAAGCATTGGCAAAGCAGATTCGTAAAGGTCTTTAGAGAGGCAGATGGCTTTGGATGTAACTATCTGCCTCGTAAATACTTCAAAAGTGTGGAGTTTCACTTTCAGACATAATGTGCGGCCTTTACACTCTGCTCGTTTCATATCTTTTTCAAGCTCCTCTGCAGTCCAACGAAGCTTCTCTCGCAACTGAATGGGGTCAGACATATCATGGAAGGTGCTTTCGGTCCCAACGCTTTTGCGCTCGTAATCCTCAGCAGGTTGAATCTTCGTCCGTCCAAGTCCTAGGTAGCAGTTCATCAAAAATTCGAACGTCTTCCTCCAAATAGTTGATACAGGTATCGTCTCTCGGAGTATATGTCGCCACACGTCTTTACCCCAATCTCAAGCAGCTCGCGCTCCAACACCCTGCCGATGCCATTTACCTTCCTCGTGGGCAGGTCTCGCATGAACGACATGATAGTATTTCTTTCGTTAGGGAGAATATATTGGCCATTTGGCTTGTTCATGTTTGAACAGACCTTTGCCAACTTGGCGTTCGCTGCAATCCCTGCTGAGACGGTTATTTTCGTAGTTTCGTGGATTTCCTTCCTCATTTGCTCCACAGCCTCCGCCGGTTCCATATTCCTCTCTGCGCAGTATTCGGTAATATTTAAATACGCTTCATCGATACTGGCGCTCTCGAAGCGAGGATCATATTCGGCCAGTATTTCCCTTACTTCGTGGGCTTTGGAGGTATATTTCTCGAAGTTCGGTTTAATGAGAACCAGGTTCGGACAAAGTTTCTTGGCCACGAATCCAGCCATGCCAGACCGGCATCCATATTTACGTGCCACATAGTTGCATGTTGTGAGGACACCACCGCCGACGGCGAATGGTACATTTGCCAACTCGGGTCTATCCAACTGTTCCACAGCAGCGTAAAAGGCATCGCAGTCGACATGAACAATGTACTGGCTAAGATCCCTGGTCAACTCGAGCTCTGTGATCAGTCGATCCGCATTCCTCAGGTCGTAAGCAAGGTCCTGCTTATCAAGCTGACGCTTGCGAGCAAGAATTTGCTCAATCTTTTGCGTCAAAACCTTATCTCGAATCTCTTCTCTGCTGAAGAATTTAGAGCCTTTGGAAGCATTGTAAATGATTTCAGAGACCTGGTTCTCGTTAAAGAATGGGTCCACGACCTATGGTGATTTGTGTGCTCACCTTGCTCTGGTCGACCTTGTCTTGCCCGGCTTTCGTTAACGATGGGCCCAGAAGGTGATACTTCAGCGTCTTCAAATTGACATCATCATCCTCAAGAGGATCAATCTCCTCGGCAGGTACATGATCCATTTCAAATGCAGCACGATACAAAGAGTATGCGCATCGCAATCATTACCGAGAACAATGCTTCATCATTCCATACACTCCGAGTTGTATGGTGATAACTCTCATAAACCTGGTCACAGGGCAGAGTTGTCTAAGGTGAGGCTTCATCTGACGGTGGATGGGACGCGTTTTGATGCAACGCGAATTCACGTGACTTGGCAAAGCGGTCACACATCAAGGTGATCATCTTGAGTGGATACGAGGTATCTGACCTGGAGTATCGAAGTACCTGATCCAAGGAAGGCAAGCTACATAGGATATGGTAGGTATCTATATATCGATCTAGGTATCCATCTATGTACTCTGTACCTCTTTGATCAGTTTGGGCCACATAGAGGCTGTAACGTCGACCATTGGTTGAAGTCCCCATGACCCCTGTCGAGAAGTTGCTGTAAGCGCCCATGAAAGTTCAGCATGCAGAACAACACATGCAGATTGGCTCCTTGTCTGAGCCAGCCCCAGGCAAATTCATGTAGTGGTGGCTCCGGGTGATAGCAGAAGCCAAGGGCAGCCGAGCTCTAGCAAGCCGCCAAGTATATAGACAAACATTCCCTCTATCATCTCTCCCCCACTGCTCCTCTATTTGAAGTCAAACGTGATCATTGTCACACTGAGGACGACGCTACGGACCAAGTATTTGAAAGGCTGGACCCAACACTATCAACATGGCGGCGAGGCCAGGCGAGGAGAATGTCGCAACACTGTGAGTGAACTCTTCGCAATATTGAGTTCCAGGTCAAGATTAGCTAGCCAGGGCTAACGAAACATGCATCGCATGTAGTTTCGGAGATATCCATTACTTCTACTCCCCAGCCAATGTGAAACCGAGACATCATCGGTTCGACAAAGGCTCGTATGTTTATCTGTTTGAAAACGCAAAGGAGCGCAAATGTCGCATTGAAATTGCGAATAACCCGGGAACCGAAGATCAAGATGCATTCGATGGCCGTATGAAGCCTCTTTTACCTACCCCAATTATGGACTAGTTACTAACGCTCTTGGGGCGCAGTACTTGATCAGACACAAGTTCGGTATTCGTATAAACATCACTGTATGGTCTCTCTTACCGTAGCCAATACTGTCGACCAAACTCAATGGCACTTGCCGACCTATGATCCTCGCAACGAGAACAAATACCACTACAAACTCCATTCTCTAGACATCTACTTTTGGACGCAGCGTGATGCGCTCCAGTTTGTCAACGGCGTGCGGCGGGTGCTTCCACCCTCACAGGTGGAAGTCTTGGATGAACCCGGGCCACCACCACAATCCGCAGCCATGAGCTCTGTTGTGCAGAAGCTCGAAAACATGGCCGTGTCAAACGCGTCATATGGAAACCAAAATGCTGTGAGCCAAGTCAGATCGCAGGGCTCTGCGCCACCACCCATCTCGGCAGTCACCTCGTCCGATGGCCCATCACTACCGGCCCCAGCACCGCCTCCCTCGTTCGCCCCCATGGCATACAATCCAGCGGCGCCAGCAGCGCCTGAAACAATAAGGCATAGGGAAAAGACTCCACCGCCAGACGAGGATCCCTCAACCCTCTGTCCGTGGCAGTCGCGTATGACTATCAGAGGCAGCCTTTCACACCGGGGCCTCCTCCACCGTCTCAATTCCCGCCTAGCGGGCTCGCAAGCCCAGGGCTGCCTCCGCACTTCAGTGGTCCTCCACAACATCCAGGTATCCATCGAGCGGCGACAATGCCAGGCAACGCCCCGATGCCCTCGCCGGGGCTTTCAAATCCATACGGCAGGGGTTCCCTCCAGCCCTGGCATTCTGCCACCACCGCCACAATCCCAGTCTGTGCCACAATCCCAATCACAAACACAGCCTCCAGCTATCCAACCTCAGAATACACCACCAGTGTCAGCCCCAGGACTATCCAATCACTCGTATGCGCAGTCAACCCAGATGCGGCCAGGCGGTCAGGGTTATGCCATTCATCAGCAGCTCTATCGGCCGACAGAGTGCGAAACGTCTGGGTCCAAGCCATTCAACTACGAACCAAAAAAGAAGCAAGAGGCAAGCTCGAAGAGAATGCAGGAAGTTGGAGCGAGGGGTTACAGGAATGCTCAAAAATTCGAGAAGAAATTTGGGTAGATACTTCATATCAAATCAAACATGCACACATCTCTGTTCCATTGATACTTCCCTGAGCAACGTAGAAATACGAGGAGGTAACTCGCGCCTTACTAAGAATCCTTTAGCCAACCCCACGTGTATTTGTACGGCCCCAGTTCCCTGGCTCTGCGCATCAGTCGAGAAAGCCGCATGTGAAGCCATTAAGGTGCTAACTAATTCGTAGGCGCAAGCTTTATTAGCATGGCCTTGTAGCAGGAAATACCATATTCCTGGTTGTGTCAGCAACGCTCTTCCTGCTCAAGCGCAGTGCCTCCACCCATTTGCTGCTAAGCTGTGTGGTACGTGATTCCACATGTAGTGGGGGCTGACGTGGAAGGAGCCCATGCCACATGTAATCTCTAAACCAGTAGTGCTGGCTGGCAGAATGGTTCAACACGAGAGTCGAAGACCATACTGGCAAGCATCAACGTAGCCATGCTTTGTCGGTACTTGGGACTTCCCTGAATTCGGGAGAGCAAGTTGTGAAGGCTCCGTTCGTAGCTCAAGCTGATAGGTACCAGGTAGTCTTCGGATTACGTGTTCCGGATTGGGAAGCCGGCTGACTACATGCTACTACGGAATCGACGGATGTGATTTACGTCGTAGTTTTCCTGCAGATCGCACTTGATGAATAGCGGCAGCTGTTGGTGACAAAATGTCCCAATTTTGACGTTGCAACGGGCTCGATCTGATTCAACAAGTTGGGCAGGTTGCCACCCATCCAGAGGAGCCTTTTCACACGCAACTCGTGCTGGAGTAAGCAGGGGTTTATCACAGGCTAAGCCTCCGGTCGAGCACGCACATCAATGGCCCCCTGCTAGACGACGCGCCCATGCCACGAGACAGCCACAGCCCAATTAGATCAGGCTGATGTTGGTTCCCTGAAGAGGCTGACAACCGGGTTTTGACAACCTTGTCCCGTCGGCTGCCTTCCACAACCAGACCTCGCTCGCTTTGGCGCTTAATCTTCTCTAATCATCGACAATTAAAGCTATTATCAATTCCAGTCATTCGCTTCGTTGAGGGATAGCCAGTCCTGGATGAGAATGCATCTCAGCCATCGTTCAGGACAGCGCGAGTGGGAGACTGGGGTCAACCGGGACAACTCGTCGCGCTTGATACAACGGCGATCCAACAACTCGCCTAATCTAGCTGTTTTCATTGTAAGCAATTCCGACTACGATAGCGCAGCTGCGCGATTGGGCTATAAACTAATGTCAATCATTAAAAGGCCCTCGGATCCGTTGTCGTTTTCGTTCTTATCGCGTACGTCGCATTCTCGCATATCAGGCGGCGTAGGCGAGCCGGTGGCAGCAGCAAACGAGGAATCGGCTTCTGGTTATTCGGTCGTCAATACGAACAGGCTGCGGCGGATGATAGTACTGATACACATACACAATCACATCAACTCAATTCTACATCCTCCAATTCAAGGTCAACGCTCCCGTCCCACGGCGATGGCTCGACGAATCGCAATTCCACAGCCACCGTCGATCGACACACGTCTGTGCGGTCCGTCATGACCCTACCCGCATACCGCCCCATGGCAGCCAACAACGAGCAAGTGCTGGGGCGTGAGGGTGAAAGGGTGGAATTGACGTTATCGTGGACCTTCCAACAGAACAGGAACAGGAAGCCATGCGAGATGAAGAGATGGAAGCCATGTATCAGATAAGGGCCACAAGGCGGCAGCATGCGACTGAGCGTGATGATAGAAGGAGACGGCGACAGGAGGCCCAACAGCAGAATAATAGAGCTGCTTTGGCTGAGCTCCGGCAGGAGTCGCAAGCGGCACTCAATGGCAGTAACAGCATGATAGACGAGTTGCGAAGGGACGTGGCACGTATCAAGGAGACTCGCCAAAGATCTGTATCCAGCGTATCGTATGCGGATTTAGGTGTTGCCCACCATGATGGAACCCGCATACGTGCCAACAGTATCGAAAGCGAACGCATGGGTCTTCTGTCGGATGCTGCGAGCATTGCCCGGTCAACACACTCAAGGGGCCAGTCGCCAGCGCCCCATTTGCGAGCAGCCAGTGTCAGCTCGGTTGTGAGCATAGACAGCGACGTACCTTCGCCTGAGGCTTGTGCGTTCAGGCGCAGATACTGAGATAGGAGGCCGGAGGCGGTCGAGTGCCGGGGAAGGCCGGGCAGGCTCCAGCCCAGAGCTTATCGAGGCTGATTTGGGTGACGAGGCTATGCCACCACCAGGTTACGAAGACGTTTCACTTGACAATGATGGTGACAGTAACGTACTTACACGATCCACAACACCGCTCGAGCCGCCCCCAGACTATACCGGTCCGTATAGGTCAGCTTCACAAAGGTCAGGACGAAGTCAACACGTCGATCCAGAGGAAAGGGCCCTGGGAATTCAAGATGACGCAACCCCAAGGTCCAGAAGCCACCCTAATTACGTATCTCTGCCAGAGATCGTAATTGAATCAATGGGCGATACCACAAGAGCAGGGTCCTGAAAGCAACCCTTCCATGGCCATCTGACAGCCTCGGATAAGATACGGGGTGAAGGGATCAAGGTTGGCGTGATAACAAAATCGAAAACACGTTCAATTTTTTGTGATGGGATTACTTGGGACGATTTTTCCGAGTTGTTCATCTAAGCATTGGGAGTCTGGAGCATCCAAGTTATTTTTGATATTGGTATGCGCTTATCAAAATTTGGACAAGGCGGTACATTTGGGCATTTGGAGTACTGAGACGGGGGATATGCATTCGGTGATCGGATCTTATGTATACTGTGTACTGGTAACATAATGTAGTGTTTTGAATTATGCCAGGGTCAGAGCTTGTGACGACTTCGTGGCTTTGTCGACACATCTGTCCTTGGATCTGAGACTCGTGGATCATCCTCAAATACAGCAAGCATATGTGTTCCCCAGCCCGAGTAAGGAACGGCCGCGTCAGTGGTGGGAGAGAGCGCGCGTGGTGCGAGAGACTAGGTAGAGGTATAGGCGGACGCGGAGACAGCGGTGAAGTTCCGGAGCCTTCAACGAGCTCTCTGCTGGGGTAATGCATATGCAATAATAATGAGGGAGGGTAAGTGAAAATAGCAAATCTGCCAGTGTGCCGAGCTGTTTAAGGTAAGTCAGTCTTATGGATCTGGCTACGTGGGCACGAGCAGTGAAGGAGAGTTTTTATTTGCCCGGTCTTAGACAAGGTCTGCATATGCATATGGTATGATTAGGCCGGTCCAGCTTCAGCGAGGAGTGAACGCAATGAACCGGGTGGATGGGGATGGAATTGGGTGGTCGGTTGTTGGCATATGTGGGAATGGAGGATATAAGTAATGGCGGTGTAAGAAGGCTATGGGGCAAGACACAAGAGCCTGTCTGAGGCCATAGGCCATACCCATAGTACGTTCCGCTCTGTCGACTGGATGGCTTCTTCGACAGTGGTGAGTCGATTTGTTGCCTGCCAGACTGGACCGAAAGCAGGGCAATGAGCCGCAGGAGAAGGAGGCTGAATCGACAAAGAAGGGGAAGAAAAGTGGCGGGGTGCGATAGCATGAATGATTAGTTGGTGCTGACGAACGAGTTGCTGGCCCGATTATCTACACTGGAACTTAGCAGTTGCTACATCGGCGCAAAGACTCAACATCGTACCATGCCTTAAGTAAGGAGGGCAAAGCTAGAAGCTTTCGCCTAAGCTGAGCATGTGACTAGCGTCAATGGTCGACCCTCCTTACACACAGTAGAAAACAGCCCAACATTTGATGAGGTGTGTGGGAGAGGCACGGGAGGCTGGCTAGTATTGCTTGTCATGGTAAGGTAAGCAAAGCTCGTAGACAGAGTTTCGAGGTGAGAGGTGGGACGGGGATTAGCAAAGCGTTGGATAAGCCCCGCGATCGCCCTGCCTTACCAACCCCCTGCCACCTACCTCCCTAGGCAAGAGCACGGTTTGTCATTTTCGAGTAATGGTTACAAAATCTTGCTAAGCTGGCTTTAGAGTACCTGGGTGATCGGTGATTTCACCCCGGCTGCATAATGGCATCTTCTTCTTGTGGCACCCCTAGCTGCCCGGCCAAAAGCAAGGTGCGCAGCGGACTAATTGGGAAGGGAAAATGTCAATAACCATGGAAAAGAAAAAGAAACCGTGGTAATAATAGGAAAGAGGAATTTTGTCTACAAAGTCCGGCTCGCTGTTTTCGGCGACACTATCGCGTCGTTGCTGGGGTGTCGATTGACAGATACGGAGAGGGGCACCAGCTCAAGCTATCTTCCATACCTTTCCAAGCCAAGGATGGCCTCGTTCATTCATCGCCTGTCAGTGGTACCTTAGCAAGTTTAGGTAGCAATAATCCCAGAAAGATTTAGCATCCCAATCAAAACGTATGTCTATTCAATCCGGGGATTCATCGAGAGCCTTGTGCGATCTCTCTCCAACCTCCAGCCACCAAACATGGTTTTATTGACTTCTATATCTTGACCTTATAGTTAATATGACATAGGAAACATTGCCTCTCAATCATCAATAACATAACGCATCATGCTATACTCTAGATAGATATTTAGTCCTTGGACCTCACCATCTTCCTCATGTAGTAGCCGAAGCTTGATGTAGCAGATCCATCACACCCCTCTTCCTCTTTTCCCCCACCAGCCCCCCACCGACACTATACACACGCCCTTCCTCTCCGGCTCCTCCTCTTTTCCCTCACTACGAGAAAGTCCATAGGATGCAATGGGATACAGCAACTAGTATAATAAGAGCTCCTCCCGGACTTCCTGGCCTCTGTCAGTCTCGCTACTCTTAAAGCACCACAAGCAACATTGAAGCTTGCCTCTGCTCCTGCGCACTACGAACCCCATAACCGTCGCCATGGCTCCCAAGATCGCTATCATTTATGTAGGTTCATATCCATTCCATCTACATCCCGAATCCAACAATTTCTGCCATCGTCCTGTGGACTTTAATGCTGTTGCGAGCATTTATGTCCCCTGGGCCTGCTTTCTCTCGGGTTGGCCATTCTTATGCTGGTGACGTTCCGCTAACCATGTACTCCAGTACTCCATGTATGGCCACATCAAGCAGCTTGCCGAGGCCGAAAAGAAGGGCATTGAGGAGGCCGGTGGCACTGCCGACCTGTTCCAGATCCCCGAGACCCTTCCCGATGAAGTCTTGGCCAAGATGCACGCTCCTCCCAAGGATGCCGGTGTCACTGTCCTGAACGACCCCGCTGACCTGCTGCCTTACGACGGCCTCCTCCTGGGCATCCCCACTCGCTATGGCAACTTCCCGCTCAGTGGAAGGTACGTGATCCCTCGCGTTTCGTAATCCCACATCTTCATGAACTGCTTGCTGACATGAGCCTGTAGACCTTCTGGGACAAGACTGGCGGCCAGTGGGCTAGCGGTGGCTACTGGGGCAAGATGGCTGGTCTCTTCATCTCCACTGGATCACTTGGTGGTGGTCAGGAATCAACTGCCATTGCCGCCATGTCCACCCTAACTCACCATGGCATCATTTACGTTCCCTTCGGCTACTCTAAGGCCTTTGCCCAAATGTCCGATCTGACCGAGGTCCACGGTGGCAGCCCTTGGGGCGCCGGTACTTTCGCTGGCGCCGACGGCTCTCGCCAGCCTTCCGCCAAGGAGCTCGAAATCGCCACTATTCAGGGCAAGTGCTTCTACGAGGCTGTTGCCAAGTACACTGCTTGACTCCATGGTAGCCAGTCTAATGGTAAAGCTGGGGAGAAATCTGCGGAGCAGAAGCCCACTGAAGATAGCTCAACCACACAAGCTACCACTGGACAGCCAGCGGTACAGAAGGATATCAAACGAATCCCGCATCAGGACGAGGACGCTAAGGAAGGGCCATGTGGCCTACCTTCCAAATGTATCGTCATATAAAACCATCCAGTCCCGACAAGGAGATTGAGGTGAGGACAACACAAATAGTCTTATATACCATAGCGAATTGAATTTTGTGCTTGATGGCAGAAACAAAGCAGGAGGGTTTGCCTATTCCTGCTGCCTAAACGGGATCCTTTCCAACTGTGACGTGCTTGCAGATATAGATAACAGACTTATACTCGATAGGATAAGAACTCGACAGGCAACCTGGCGAATTTACGAGATTGCATGCGTCTAGCTGCTCACACAGGGCAGCAAAGCATTCGTCTCTGACAATTATTCTTCCGACCATCATTTCCCCAACCAGAACTTGGTGACCAGACGCGGTCACATTGATAAGGATATGATACCTATGTAATTTGGTACAGGGCTACACAATGCTTGTATCTCAAAGTGTAGGTTCTACAACAAGACTATACCGCCGTCAAGGCGACACTCTCCCGTCTCTTCCGTATCACTTCCTGAAGAGATTCGTCTGCGACCCAAAGAATGGGTTTGGTTGGAAATTCTTCTGGACGTGTGGATTGTCTTGCAGCTCACCATCGAACAAAGGCTGACCATTGTCCATAACGGGAGCAGCAACTTGAATCTCGCCCTGTAGATCTCGATAATGGACACCAATGGGAAGATCAGGAGCAACACGGACAGGAGTTGACCAAAGCTCCAGACTTTTTCTCCTTCGTCGCTCAGCTGGACCGAAGGCCTGCCGAAAGCCTGTGATAGCAGTATAATCCTGACAGCTGCACCCACGGCGATGGCAGCCATCAACCCCATGCCTATCAACTGAATTGTCCGGTAAAACTTTTTATTGCGACTGTGCAGGTACCAAGTTGCAAGACCAAATATGATGCAGTTGCCAGCAATGACGACTATCGTGCCAACATATGAAATCCCAGAATTCGACGGCGTGCCTCCGCCATCAACCTGCCATACACATGCGATCGGCAGCGTCCCTTTGTTCAGCCCTTTGGAGACGGCCTGCAGCACAAAGATGCCGGAAACAGACGAAAGAGCTAGATTGACGAACATGAGGGCCTGTCGCATCCACCGAAGTACCCAATCACGACGGTAGTCATGGACAAGAGCAAGCAGAGTCGCGTTGTGTGTTGCCATGGACAGTAAAGAGAGCATCCAGATTAGGAAGAAGTGGTATGGAACAAGTGTGTTCATCTTAGCCAGGCCAACACCTTAAACGATTCTGGGTCAGCCACGCATCCTTTATTACCGTGGTTCATCGCCTACTTTGAATGCCGATGCCTTGCAGAATCTGGGAGTCGCTGTAGCTATTAAGTAGTTTCCTTCTTATGGTCGAAGGTTTGCCTCGAAGTTCGCCGAACATGACACTTGCTGAGAGGATAAGAGCTAAGCAGGCAGTGACCATAAAGGACACCAAGATCTGAGGATGCCAAGCCGCTGGTTAGAACTCACTGGTTTCCATCCATCATTCGCGCAGTACTCACGCCTGTGCCAGCTACGCCTGCATCGCTGGGTGTTGTCTCAGGTGCGTTTGTACAACTAGCAGTGTCTGAGAGACTCATGATGGACTACTGACTATTATGGATGTGTCTGTCCAACCCGTGGAAAGAGAGTAGGGCACAAAGGAGAAACTGGCGAGAATTGATGGCTGTCTCCCTTTTCATCTGGTTACTTGAAGTTCAAGTTTGCGAGCAGATGACGACGTTGGAACCACCGCATCAAGAAACAGGGTCCTGGGCTTTGGCGCCCATGAGTTGCCAAGCAATTTGTCAATGCATTACATAGCGCGGGTATGTGGAACAAGAGCATTGATGACTGGATGGCCTCGGTCCAACTCACGGGGCTGTGCTGCCGATCATTGCAGCGTCAACAACCACTCAAATTGAAACCACTGGCCACAAGTCTCCTCAACGGAGCGCTTGTTGCATCTCGGAACAGACCAAACTCGTCAAATTCACACCCGCCAGGTAAAGAACAACGGAGTGAGAAGAGAAGGTTATCGTCTATAGGGTAAGGGGCCGCTAGAGGATTAAGCCACAACTCGGACGGAGAGGCTCGAAACATCGTCCAAGGGCACTTTCCAGCCGTTACCCATGCCAACAGTCCACCATCGGGATTCCTACATCTTGCGGAACAATGCTGACAGGATGCTTGACAGTTAAATAATTTTGATCTCAATACCCAGACCCAGAGCCGCTATTCTCCGTGCCTCACTCTGTCTGTGGGGTCACGATCAACCTGCAACGAGGCATGTTTCGGGAGTGTCGACAAAGCTACTGAGGTGTCAAGTTCGGCACCGGACACGGTTGTGATGGACTGGTACCCTGAATATAACCAACATGGAACCCCAGCGCTTTTCTGCTCGAGGCTTCTAGAACTACCAGGGGCAACCACTGACCCAATTTCGGATCCATGGTCCAAGCAGATGAGTCCTGAAGATCGCGTCAAAGACGACGTTAACTAATAAACGCAAGGACGCAACCGCTGAATCGACAACCACAACTTCATAAGTCATCGCCGGGGCTGGTCGATTTGCTTTCTTTCTCCTGATTGAAGTTTTCCTCTCACCACTACCAGTGCGGCAGATCTGGTAAGGTACATGAACATAACCTGCACTCACGTACGGTTCCAAGTTGGGTAGCCCGCATTGGCAGATCACGATTCGACACAATTCGCCAGCATGTCGATCCGACAGCGTGTCACCAACTTCTCCGATGCTGGGACTACAGGCATATGGAGAACAAGTAACCACCGTCAAAACACGAACGGTGCTTCTAGACCCTGTATCTGTACCTTGCCCATGGCCACCTTAGGATGTAGGCGAGCCCGGGTCTGATTTCCGGGCGCATGCCTAAGTCTCATCATCCACGATTCATTAGCGGCTCCAGGTACTAGGGTAAGCACACGGATAGATCCCCGGCTACAGGGCTAGCCTTGGGTTGGCCTCTCCTATGGTTACCGCTCTGACCACTCTGGATGTGGACAGCCCCATTTCCAGAAGCCGGGCCCAGATCCGCGGTTTGTCTCCCTTCCTTCCTGGACCCTTGGTTACCAACCCGTCCCCGGGAAGCCATATTACGAGCCATCACAAGCAGGCACTCTCTTCGCGAGAGGGGCCGGTTACGTACCAGCTAGCCAATGATTTCATGATTCTCCCAGACGGTGCCAATCTTTTCCTCTATTCCATGCTCTCCGAGACCCGGCCAACCCAGCTACTCGGGTGCAAGCCTCGAGCACTCCTTTCTGACCGCTGCAAGTATGCTGTATCAGACGCGTGCTTGTTCCGACCCTAGTCATGTCATGTCATCACTCCTGCAAGTCTCGTCCTGGACCCTTCGTTGCGAGGAAATGAGCGCTTGTAGCAAGGGTCGAGTGTCCATGTTTGACTCCGTGCCATTATATAGTCCAGACTTCACCTTCTTTACCAGCCAATCCTGGTCAACGTTGTTCACTACTTTTACCCAGTTATCATAGCACTCGTGACGATGATTGTCCTACACAGAATGACTGGCCTCCCGGAGCCAAAAATTATAGGCACACCACAATCAGCCACAAAGCGTCTCGTCCCATCAACAATCGTGCTATGACGGTGTCCAGCTTAGCCAACACACCGCCGGTTGTGCCATCATTAATCGAGCGCCTGCCGGTCGAGATCCAGCAAATGATTTTTTCACTCCTAGATTACCAAGCCTTAATCCACTTATCCACCATGAATCGGTTTTTCCAAAGACGCATCGATCCTCAGGTTATGGCTGACCCCTGGATAAGATCGCATTTGTGGTGCGGGCGGTCAAAGATTTTCCTCAACACAGGCCTACCGAGAGAGGCCACGAATATCGACCTGGGAACTTCGAGTGCTATGTGTGCTTCCGAGTGCGCTCGCCTGATTACTTTGACATGTTCCAACCAGCCTCAATCTTTGTCGACAAACACGGTCAGATTGTGCGGGATCGGAACCCTTCTAATGGTATAAACCGAGAAATTATGCTGCGACGTTTTTGTATTAGCTGTGGAGTCAAGGAAGGGATTCACGCACCGTTTGACTGCCTGGTTACTAGGACCGGTCGTGACCTTTGGGTGTGCAAATGCCATAAGATCTGGTCAAAACCGGAGTACTTGAGGTGTCCAGATTGCAAAGGAGACTGTCCGCTTCGACCGCGCAAAAAGGCTTGATTGGAGAGATCGGCTGAGCTTTAAGAAGGACTGTCGGCGAGCACATACCTGCTGGCCGCCTCGAAGCATCTCGTTAGCATTATCGATCGGTAACATTTGTATACGGAAGGTCGTTGATTGGCTTCATCTTGAACCATCGCACGTACTTACAGAAGTCATTCCTGGCCCAATTTGACATACAGGTGGCACGAAATGCTTTCTCATCTATTAGTGATGAGACCTGAGACGGAGGAACGAGGGCTTATGACTGCAATGGCAAGCGTAGCATGGCCCAGATTAGTTCCTCAAACCAAAACCAGTGTTTGCTTTTGTATATTAGCGAGATGACAAGTTTATACCCATTGTACTGTTTTGAATGGTGCCTAGCAAGCAGATGATGCCCTATGTTACACAAACCAGATAACGAAGCCGTAACAATAAGTCGTGGAAAGCTGTTTCCAGACCTGGCCAGCTTGTTCTCCTCTCTGTACAAGGAGTATGGGGCTCAGTATGTTACTGTTACGACATTCTACAAAGTTTCTATGTATGCATCGCCAGTTGACTCGCTTAGCAACCTTGAGCGGGCACGTCAACCGAGATATGGTTTCGCCTACCATTCCACCTCAAACAACCCTTTGCTCCAATCTTTCTCCTCGGTTACTCCAGCCTCCTTCGTGCCTAATCACCAGACCCTTCTATCAACATTCGCCTACGAAATATACTCACTTATCAACTTCTTTTCAGCAAGCAAGAACGCCCACTATGGATACAGTTTCCGCCCTCGTTCACCCATTCTCAGTATACTCTAGGAAAACAAATAAAAACGCAAGCTTAGAAGACTCCTCGCCGAACTTGGGGCCATATATGTATGAACGGCGACCAATTATTACGGATAGCGATCGGACAAGACTAACTGGAACAAAAACAAGGGCTTTCTCTATGAATCTCATAGAGGCGTTGGATCTCCAGTCCACCACTGGTTGGTATATGTCTGATACGTCCTCACACGGTAGCTCAAGGCCAAGGGATAAAGTATCGGACAACCATGAGCGCACAAAGTGAGTTGCAATAAATTAGACTTTTACTCGACTACTACTTACAATATACAGCCTACCTCATTATGCAAACAGCCTTGAAAACCATTTCGACCGTCGGCCAGATACACCCAAAACTTCGACTTTGAGTCGACTCAACATCATGGCTCTTAGTGAGAGGTTCGATGTGGTGCAGAGTCGTACGATCCTTTCATTGCGGCCAAGGCCTCCTGTGGCATCCATAACGAGACAGGGGCTTACCTACTGCTCTCTGTAAAGCAGCTTCAATCCAGCCATTCCGAAACGACTCTTTCCATATATCCAAGTCTGGGATCGCTGGATGGGGAGCTTGGGCGGCAAAAGATTTGAGGAGAGGTGAAATTATCCTCCAAGAGCTCCCCATCCTGAAGGCAAGCCCAGTGACCCTATACGAAGAATTCAGCCAACTAGACGCAAACGCTAAGGGCATCATTTTAAAACTGCATGCGAATGAACTACTCAAGCCGGGAACCCCCAAATTCAAGCCATCTGGACAACGAACTGGTAAGTACATCTCGGGGACATGTGATGCTGTCAACGATACTAAAACGGAATAGTTTTGCCATAAGCTCTGAGCAATCGGGATTATTTCCCATCGCAGCCAGGTTTAATCATGCGTGTCACCCCATGAATAACATCGAATATACGTTCAGGTCAGAAATTGGTTGCCTGGTCTTGAGGGTGCGGACTGGCCATATCGAAGCCGGACAAGAGCTAACAATCTCATACGGAACTCATTTAACACCAAGTATGCTATATAACTACTATGGGTTCCGGTGTGCTTGTGGAGCATGTACAGGTTTAAGTAATAAAGACATATGGGAAGCGAATAACATCTGGTGATAGTAAACATAGGGAATAAAAATAGTAGTACCGCCTATGGGGGCGATAACTATAAAACTGAAGAATTAATGCATCTTTGATTATTTAACTTTTATCTCTCTTTTTAAATATTTATATAGATTACTAATAAAAAGTATATATTATATTAATATAGATATTTAAGTATATTTTATTTATAATATATTATTATTTAAATTAAATATAAATCTTTATAATAATTTAATATATATATTTTATATAAAATTATTATTATATATATATTCTATATATAATATCTTTATAATATATAAATTTAAAAATAATACTTAAATTTTATTTAAATATTTTTCTTAATAAAGTATTATATAAAAACTTATAATAATTATAATTATATTATATTATAAATATAAAATTAAGAAAGAATTTAATAAATTATTTTTAAAGATATTATAAAGCTTATTTTTAATTTAAAATAATAATATAAAGTTATTATTAATTAATTAATTAAATTATTCTTATAAAAATTAATTAAAGATATTTTAATAACTTATATTATTAATAATTAATAATAGTAAATAATAATTAAATAGTAATTATTACGGCAATTGCCACACAGGGAGAGTCAGGCAGAGGCGGCACGAGATATATTCCAAGGTAGCTATGCCTATCTTCCGAGACTAAAGCTTACAGGCTCAGGGCTTCGCCCGTGAGCCTCTAAGCTAACTCTAGGAAGCGCTAAGATTATGTGACCTGCTCTGCAGGTTACGTACCCTATAGTATAGGGTAGGTTGTTTTACTTCGTAACAATAATTAAATTAAAATAAATATATTAAAAAATAATATTTTATTTATTTATAGTTTTAAATTAAGTTTCTAAAATATAATTAATTAATAAAAAAGCTAAATTAATTAATTTATAATAATATAAAATATTAATATATAAATATTATATTATTATTAGAGTATTTAAATTAAGAGAATTAAGATTTATATATAATTTTTCTCCCTTTATTACCTTAAAGATAAATCTATTTAAAGGTTATTTATTATTATTTATAAGCTTAAGTATTAATCTATATTATATTTACTCTTATTTTTATTTTATTCTATATTATTACTAGAATTATATAATATAAAAGGATTTAAATTATTTATATAAATATATAAAAATACTTATAATATCTTTAATAATAATAAATTTAAAAGATTTAAAAATATAGAATTTAAATTATAAATTAATTTTATTATAATAATATATATATATTTATTTTATATATATTTAATTATAAAGTATATTATAATTTCACTTTAATAAAAATTATCTTAAGTTTAAATAATATATTAAATATAATAAATAATAAGAATATAATAATTTATTATATTATTTTAAGTTCTTTAAATACTTTAGATTAAATAAAATTATATTATATTTTAAAATATTCTTTAATATTAATTTAATTCATAATTAATTATAAATAATCTAGAATTATAGCTTTATTTTTTATTTCATATATATAATTTTAATATTAAAAATAGTTAATATTTAATAATAATATTAAATTTTCTTTAAAAAATTAATAATATAAAAGCTTATATATAAAAACTATTTTGTCACATGGATCCGGATGGATCGGTTTAGATGTGTAAGGTTCAAGTTGTCTCTATTACGTTTATGCCCGAAGGCCTCTCTATGTATGTATCCCCTGCGATACATATCTACATACGATATATATATGTATTATATTTTATAAATTAAAAATATTTAATATTCTTAAATATTAATCTTTATATTAAGATTCTTTAGTAATTATATATTCTTATTTTATATTAACTTTAAATATAAATATAAGAGTTTTTATTAAATTTTTATATAAAGAATATTTAAATAAATAATTAATATTTTATAAATCTTATTTAAAATAATTCTTATTAATTATATTAAATAATAATATATTAAATAATAATATATTAAATAATACTATATTAAATAATAATATATTAAACTTAATATAGTTAGGTTTTCTTATAAATAATTAGTAAAAAATAAATATAAATATAAATATAAATAAAAAATAAAAAATAAAAAAATAAATATAAATAATAATAATAATAATAAAAAGCTTTTAATATTTTAATTAAAGTAGAAATCTTTAATCTACTTACTCTGGTATAATATAAATAAAGTATAAAGATAAAAATTAAATAATTAAAAAAATAAAGAGTTAAAATTTTAAAATATAAAAGTTATTAAACTTAGCTTCTAAAGGTATAGCTATAATAGTTCTTATATAAAGATTAAATTAATATAAATAAATAAATATTTTCTATATAAATAAAACTTAGCTATATATTAATTATATACCTTAATAATAATATAAAGAGAGATAAATAATATTAATTAATTAAGAGGCTAGGGTTCTTTAAATAAATTCTATATTAATTATCCATTAATACTTAGCTTTATTTTATTATAAAAATAATAAATAATTATTTATTTATAGTAAATATAGAGTTAGTCTCTATATAATATATAATAAAAATCATTTTTATATATTATATAGTTTTAAATAATATTTAAATATATTAAAATTAATAAATATATAATAAAAAGGGTTTTAAAGAGTTTTTATTATAATATTATTAGTTTTTATAATATTAAGGATATTATAATATACTTATTAACTATTAGAATAATTAAATTATATTAAATATATAAATAATATATAGAGATATATTAAATAATATAATATAAGTATAGTATTAATATTGATTTAATTTATATAAATCTAGATAGATTAGTTTAAATATATAAAGTTTAAGGTATCTTTATTATATTTATATCTAAAAGCCTCTATATATATATCCCTTATAATATATAGCTAAATATAATATATATATATATAAATTACCCCTATAAAAAAAACCCCTTATTATTAGGGTATATAATAAAATAATAAGATTATTTATTATTCTTTATTATATTATTTAGTATTTATATTTATATTTATTTTATTTATTTTTATTATTTTAAATAGACTTATTAATATTTATATTTAATACTAAAAATTCTTATATAATATAATTTTATTCTTAATTAATTTATATTATTATATATTTAATAAATAAATTCTTATTAATATACTCTATATAATATAATATTTATTAATATGAATTTCTTATTATAATTAATTTTAAAATATTATACTTTTAAATTTTATTTCTATATTTAATTCAAAATTACAAATATTATAAATTAATAATAATTTAAAAGTATATTATATTATATATATATATATATAAATTATTTTATTTGTTATATTAATATAATATTATTTTTATATTTAATTAATTTATATAGTTTAAATTTAGGGAATTATAAATATAAAATAATTTATATTATTTAAATTTATTATTTAATCTCTTTTTAATTAATTAATGTTTTTAATTATATAATTATATATTATTAATAATAAGAATTATAATAAATCTAAGGATTAGGATTTTTATTAATTATACATTCTTGATTTTAATATTATTCTATTTTAAATATAATATTATTATATATAATATTTAATAAATTAATCTTTAAGGATAATTAAATATTATTAATATACAAAGTAAATTTTTATAATATTTATTAATAAAAGCTTAATTATTTTAATATAATTTTAAATTAAAAAGGTATTTAATTAATAAATATTAGATTATAAATACTTAATCTTAAGTTATTAAATAATAATAATAATTATTTCTTTATTTATTATTTTAAAAATATTTATTAATATTAATATTAGAATAAATATTTAATATTAATATAATATAAATAGTTAATATTAATATAATATAGATATTCAATATTAATATAATATAAATATTTAATATTAATTTTTAATATTAATATTATTTTTAAGCTCGTATATTTATAATAATAAAGATTTATATTATATTTATTATTTATATAATATCCTTAATATATACTCTATATTATTTAATTAATTTATTTTACAAAATTATAATAAATATAGATATTATATTTATTTTTTATATTAAATATAGAATATTATAATATATTTTAATTAAATATTCTAGTATATATATATACCTATTATTTTTTATTTCTTATTTCTTATTATATTAAAAAATAAATCTTTTATTAATATTACTAATTTTTTTAATTTTTATAATTTTATAATTTTTTTTATTAAATAGATTAAATGAATTAACTAAATTTAAATTTAATATAATATTTAATATATATATATATTTAAAATAATTATTAATAATAATAAAATAATTTAATTATTATTATATTTATATTATTTCTACTAAGTTTATAGGTTATTATTATATTAATAAATATAAATATATACATTTATATATTTAAATTAATTATTATTATATTTATAATAATATTAATTATTATTATTATTATATTATTAATTATTATTATTATTATATTATTCTTTATTAGTATTATAATATTTAAAATAATTATTATTATACTTGAATAAATGATTATAATATATATAATAATTATTAATAAGTATATATAAAAGATTATTAATAATTCTATTTTATTTATTATTAAGCTTTTATAAATATTTAAAGTAATTATATTAAAGATACTTTAGAATATTCTCTTTTTAAATAATTATATAAACTTTATTAGTATTAATTTAATAATATAATATATTTAGTATATAAAATTAAAGAATTAAAAATCTTTTTATTAATATTTTTTATATTATAATAAAGATTTACTCTATACCTATTATTATTTTAATATTTACCTACTACTTTTATAATTAATATCGCTTAATATATAATATTAATATTATTATAAGGATAATATTAAAAATTGTAATATATATATAGAATATATATATTATTTTTATTTTCTATTCTTATTTATTATTCTTATTATAATTAATACTCTATAATTTAGGTTCTATATACTTAAAAATAAAAGCTATTTTTAATTAATCTTTTCCTTTATATAAGGCTATATTTAGTTTTATAAATAATAATATTAAATAATTAGGTATTAGCTTAGTTATTTATTTAAAAAACTATATATATTAAGCTTAAAATATATTATTATTTAATATAATAAAAGTAGACTATTTTAATAAAATATCAATAAAGGATTAAATAATAATAAAAGGCTATTATTAATTATTTATATTAATAAATATAAAAGATTATAATATAATAAAGTAATTATTCTTAAATAACTTTTTTAAATATATTCTAAATAATAAATTATATAATAAATTAATATTAAAATAATACTTATGAATAATTATATTATTAATATATTTATTATATTAATAAGATATTATAAAAGGAATTATAAAATAATAACATATTATTTTTTAACTCTTAAAGATTAATCTTAGCTTAAATTAAATTCTATAATATTTATATACTAAAGATAATAAGAATATTTATAATATTATTAAAATTAATATTAATAATTTTTTATAATAATATAATTTAAGTAATTATTTAATGAAATATTAATTTAATATTTATTTAATTAATTTTATATATTTAATAATATTAAAATTATATAGTTTTATAAATTAATTAATATAAAAAATAGCTTTTTTAAGAAAATTATATAAATAATAAGAATTTAATTTTTATAGAAATATTTTAATATAAAATTTTATAATAATATATATAAAATAAATTATTATAATATATTAATAATTGATATATATAATATAATATTTATTAAAAAAATCTTTTATATAATTACTATATTTATTAATATAAAAATTAAAATATACTATATATAAATAAATATTTAAATAATTATATTTTTAAAATAATTTCAAATTAAATTATTAAATATTAAAATAATTAATTATAATCTTAATTCTTTAAGGGTATTAAAATTAAATTAAATACTATAAAGAATCTATTTTATTTTTTAATATTAATATATTAATAAGAATATCCTTATAAATTATAAAGGATTTTTTCTTAAAATAATATAAAATTATATAATTAATAAAATTATTTATACTTTAAGCTTTAAGGTATTTTTTAATACTTAAAATTAATTTATTAATAATTATATTAAAAAGTTATTTAAATAATATTTTAAGGATTATATAAAAACCTATAATAATTATAAATAATTAAAAATATATAATAAAAATATATATCTAATTATAAAAATAAATATTTATTATTTAATTATTTTATATTATAATAAGAAAATATATAATAATTAATATTATTAATCTTAATATAACTTTTAAGAAACTTTAAATATTTTAAAAAGCTAGGATATAATAATTAAATTTAATAAAATTATAATAATAAATAAAATATTAATCTTTTTATTAAATATTTTATATATATTTATTTATTATAAGATTCTATTTTTTATATTTAAATCTATTTAAAAAAATATAATCTTTATTAAAAGACTTAAGTATATATTCTATATAATCAAAAAAATAATAAGAATTATTCTTTTATAAGATTATAATTATTTATAAATTATTTTATTAATATTATTTTATAGCTTTTTATTAAAATAAAAATCTATTTTTTTATATCTAATTAATTATTATTAATATTAAAAGAAAAGTGATAGATATACTATAATATTTTATTAAGTATATTATAATAGATATATATATTATAAATTAATAATAAAAGCCCCTTATCTATAATAAAGTCCACTATTATTCTTTATATATTTTATTAATATATAAAGATATTTATTTTATTCTATATACTAAAATATATTATTAAAATTTATATATAGTTTATATTAAATTAATATTATTATATTTAAGTTTCTTAATAATTAGAATATCTTTAAGGTATTTATATATATTTTTAATATTATATTAACTTAATTTAATTAATATAGTTTCTCCTATTATTTATTTAGCCTTTTAATATTATCAATTTCTGTATAATAGCTTTAAATATATAAACTTTAATTATATATAATATATTTAATTTTATTAAGTTATAAAAATATATTAAATACTTTTAAGAATTTTAATAAAGATTTTTATTATTAATTCTTAGAAGATTATTAAATAAAATATAAAAAGAAATCCTGAATATAATATTCAATAATTTCTTTAATACTTAAGAATTTAATTTTAATAATATATACATTAAGTATAATACCCTTAATAATATATTTAATAATCTTTTTATAATCCTATTATTAAAGCTAAGAATAAGATTATATTTAATAATATATTTAAAAGATTAAGCCTTTTATTATTACTATCTAGAATATTAAATATATTTAAAAAGCTTATTAATCTTTTATAGAATTCTTTTTTATAATAATAATATTATTATTAAGAAATTAATCTTTAATTATATAATATTTAATAATATTAAGTTTTTAATATATTAAAAATAAATATATAATAAAAAGAATAAATATCTACTTTAAGATAGTAAATTAACAAAAATTATATAAATATATTTAAAAATTATAAATTCTATATTAATATAAAAATAATTAAAAAAATAAATATAAATATATATATAAGATTTCTAATTATTATAATTATATACCTTTAATTAATTAATTAATTTATATTATGTATTATAAATTAATAAATAAATTAAGAAAAATAAAAATCTTTTATAATTATAGCCTTATTATTTAAGAAAAAAAAGTAAAATATATATATAATATAAAGTTATAATAATTATATTTTATTTTTTTAAGATTTATATAATAATTATTAAGCTTTTTAAAAAGTATAATTAATAGTTTAATTATTATATAAATATAAATTAAGCTTCTATAAATATAAAAATATAATATTAAATTAAATTCAATAATAATAATAATATAAGAATTATTATTATATTTTAAATATATCCTAAATCTAAATAAATATAAAAATAATTTTTACAGATTTTAAATATTAATTATATATATAAAATTAATTAATTTAAAATAATATTATATTAAATTATAAATATTATAAATTAATAATTTATTATTAATTAATCTTAGGTTCATTTTTATTAATAAGAAGAATACTATAGTATATAAATAATTATTATAATAGTTTAATAATTATTAATAATACTTTAAAAATCCTTTATTATTTATAATTATTATAAACTTTAAATTAGGTTTTTAAAGTATAATTTAATATTTCTATTCTTGAAATATAGCTATAATTATATATATATTATATTAAGATAAATATATATATTTATATTTAAAAAATATTAAAATAATCTAAAGATAATTAATAAAAAGATTAATTTAAATAAATATAATTATATTTTTAATAATAAATATTTTTTAATAATAATCTTAATATTTAGAATATTATTTAAATAATAACTAAAGATAATATTATAATTTTAATATTAAATAAATCTTAATATAATTAAAAAAGTATATTCTATATTTTATAATATATTATTAATATATTAATAAAGTTAAACTTTAAATTAATTTAAGTAGAGCTAAATAATAACTTTATTATATATTAATCTACTATAATTTATTATATTAATAATAAATAAATAATATATAAATATTAATTTATTTACTTATTTATTATACACTTTAAATAATATATTTTACTATATATAGTATATCTATAGTCTTAAGCTATAAGAGAAAACTATATAATAGATAAAAACCTTAGCTTAGGTAAATTCGCCTGCAGTATGGCTCCGATCCGTGTCTGCATTAAGGCCTTTATTTTAAGTATAGTTTATAGCCTGAGCTATGCCAGGAGAGAAGACTATACCTATAATACTGTATTAGTACCGGTGAGTGTGGCTTCGCCTAAGGGTTCGCCATGGCTTCGCGTCGGGGCCGCGGCGGGCCCTTAGGGAAACTGTTGGTTTACAGCCTTCCGATGCCGTGTAGGACGGGCTTCCTAAGTGAGGAGGGATAATAGCCATGATAATAGCTGTGCCGGCTGTCAATGGGTGCAATAGCTATTGTGCCGGCTATTGACGGCTACCAAGGGTGGAATCTTAATTTATTAAATATTATATTAATAATTATTATAATTTTAAACAATAAATTAATAATTTTATAGAAACTATTTATAAAGATATTAAATTATATTTTATAGATAATAAAAATAACTTTCTTTAATTTTATAATATTTTTATATAAATATATAGATAAAAAGAAAATAATATAAATAGAATATTATATTAATAAAATATAATTAATATAATAAGCTACTTAATTATAAATAAAAATAGCTTAATAAAATTCTTTTATTAATTTTATATTATATTATTATTATTATTATTTAATATAATACTATATATTATAAAATTATAAAATAAAATAAATATTTATTTAATTTAAAGCTATTAATAAAGAATTAAATAAGATAAATATTAATGATTTTTTTTAAATTTATATTAATATATAATCTAAGAATAATTTATATTATTTTATTTACATATAATTCTTAAAATATTATATAATAAAAAGCTATTAATAAAGAAACTATTTTATATTATATAATTACTAAATACATTAATAATTTTTAAATATTATTATTTTACTAAAGAAGCTTTAATTAATATGAAATATAAAGTATTTAAGAATTAATATTATTTATTAAAAACGTTAATATTATTAAATAATTATATAATTAATTAAAGAATTATAAAAAAGAATATTAATCCTTAATAAGCTTAGAGTTTTATTTTAAATAATAATATAATAAATTATATTATAAATTATATACATATTAATATTATTAAAATTATTATTAATTATAGGATTATTAGATTTATTAAACTCTCTATAAAGTACTTTATTTATATTATTATTATTAAAATAATTACCTTAGCTATTTATATTATTAATATCTTTATTTAAAATAATCTTATTATAAATATCTTGAGAAATAAAAAATAAAGTATGGAGTTATATAATAAGCTATTAACTAAGGTATTTAGATTAAGCTATAATAGTTTATTTAATAATAAATGATGAATATAATTAATTATAATATAAAATAAATAAGCTTTTTTTATATATTATTAAAATTACTTAAAAATATAAATAAAATAATATAATTATATATATTAAAAAATATTATAGAATATAAATAGGGACTCTATTAAGATAATAATATTACTTTAATATTTATAAATATAATACTAAGTATAATAAAGATATTATTAAGTATAATAATATTATTAATATTAAGTAAAATTAAGTATATATTATAAATATAATAAGATTAAGATTTTATAATTATATAAGAGCTTATAATTATTTTATAAGTATACTTACTACCTGGTATAATTATATAGAGTTAGCAAGGAACCTTTATATTACTTCTTAGCCTTATTAAAGTATACCTAGTAGTTATACTATATTTAATTATATACTAAAATATATATACTTATTACTTTTTATTAAAGTTATATTTATATAAAAATAAAGAATAAGCTTTTAATATATTTAAAGCCTTATATTATTTATAATAAATGCTATTTTTATAGATTATTTAGCTTTATTTTAGTTAAATTAAAATATTTATTATAATATAGTCTTATTACTTTTAATTTTATTTAAGCTTTAGAGATCCCTTAAAAAAGAATATATAAAATATATTAATTATAATATTATTATTCTTTATAATATTAATTATAATATTATTATTCTTTATAATATTAATAATAATATTTATTAATTAATTAATTATTAAAAAGATTAGGCTATATTAAGTCTTTTTATTACATATCTATAAACTAAGTATAAAAATACCCTAAATAATATAACATAGGCTTAATATTAATATCAATCATAAGAAAATTATAAATATCTTAATATTAAACCTTTTGAATTTTAAGCTTAAGGAAGTATTATAAATAGCCTTATATATATATATATTAAATTCTAACTCTTTAGTATTAAAAATAAAGATTTAATTATCTATAAAAATAATAAAAAAATAAATTATATATTAATTAATTTATTATTAAAAGGCTCATTATTAAATAGCTATATAAAAAGCTAGGGTTTAAGGAATTAAATAAAAAAGTTATTTTAATTAATAATATAATTAAAAGATAATATATTATATTAAATAACCTTAAATAGTTTTTATATAGTTTTTAATATTAAATAATTAAATATATAATTTGTTGGGGTAGAAAATCTTCAACCTACTCACTCTAGACGTAGCATAAGCAAGGTAGAAGATAAAGATCGAATTATTCACATGAACAAAGAGTCAAATTGAAAGTAAAAAGGTTGTTGATTCCGTTCTAAAGTAAGGTTCTAACAGACCTTATATAAAGATCGAATGATCTTTTAGGTAGGCTTTACCTCTAGGGTAGCTAAGAATAAGAAGAAAATTACATACAAGTCCTAGTCCTTCTCCCCTAAACACTTCAGCTCCAATATAATAATTATATATATTAATTATTATTATTATATATATTAATTATTATTATTATATATATTAATTATTATTATTATATATATTAATTATTATTATTATATATATTAATTATTATTATTATATATATTAATTATTATTATTATATATATTAATTATTATTATTATATATATTAATTATTATTATTATATATATTAATTATAATTATTATATATATTAATTATAATTATTATATATATTTATTAATATTATCATTATATATTAATTATTATTATAAATTAATTATTATTATTAAATATATTTCCTAGCGTTTTTCAAGTATAAGATTCTTATACTTTAAAATAAACTTAACCTTAAAAGGCTATATGAATAAATTAATAATAAAAGGTAAGAGGTACACTATAGTATTTTAGTAGGTGCACTATTTCTACTAGGTGCATTATAAATATAGGGTTATTCTAGTAAATACTACGGTTTTTTCAGAGTATTAAAAATAAATAATATATATTGATAATATTATTTTAAATAATTAAAATACTATAAAAGTTGATTTTTATATAAATTGTTTATATATAGTCTTTTTATAATTTTATATATTTATATAATAAATTAATAATAGTAGTATTATAATCTGATTTCTAAATACTATATAACCTTATAAAGTATCTATATATCTTAATAGCTTATATATCTAAAATAAAGCTTCTAAACACAATTAAAAATACCTTATAGAGATTCTATTTAATTTACTATAATATATATTTTAAGTTTCCTTTTTTTACTTAATTAGTTTTAATATAGATTTTCTTATTATTTTTATACTTATAGAGAGTATATTTCTCCTTTCTTAAAATAGCTAGCAAAGGTATTTTACTAATAAAACTTAAAACATATTTATTAACTATAGTGCACCTAATAAAATACTATAGTATACTTAATACTTATCTTAATAATTAATATTAATAATAATGTTTTAAGCTTATTTATATATATATATATATATATTATTAATAAATATTATTAAACTTATTTATTAATATATTTTATATATTAAGGATATTTATTAATAATAAAATGTTTTTTAGTAAAATAGTATAATAATATTTTAGTTTTAATTATTAATTTTTAAAATAAAAATTTATTATATACTTAATAAATATATTATATTTATAAGAATTATTTAATTTATCAATCAATAATTAAATTTTTATATATTTATATAATATATAAATAGTGAAATTATTTACTAAGCTTAATATTATTAATTATTAATAAATCGTTATTATATAATTTATTATTATTTAGAGTATATTTTAATTATTATATTAAATATTAAAGTTAATTATAGAATATATATTTATTATTATTATTTTTATAATATATATATATATGTATATTATATAGATATATATTAGGACCGACTCCGTGCCCACCACGAATCGATAGGTGCCCACCATTTTTACTAGATTAGGAAGGTGGGGTAATTTTCTCTAAGTACTATAAAATTTTTTTATTTTTAAAAATTCCTATATAAATATATAAAATAACTATAAATATATAAAAATAAGTATATAATAAGTTTATTAATTAATTATAATTTATCATATTTTATTTTATTTAATTTTTGAACTATTATCTAATAAGTTTGAATAAAATTTAATTATTAAGGATTTTAAAAATACCTTAAGTTTTCTATAGGATTCTTGAGTATATAGAGAGATTCTAAGCTATCTAAAAATCTATATAATTTTATATAATTATAAAAGAATTATTATAAATTATATTACATAGAAATCTATATAATAGACTTTTTATAGAACTTTTAAAGAATTTTTAGATTTCTTATATAGCTTTAAAGCTTAAAGCCATTAAAAAGATACCTGAGTGGTGGGCATCTATCGATTCGTGGTGGACATAGAGTCAGTCGCTATATATTAAAGGGGATATATATAAAGAGAGGCCCTCGGGTATAAATATAACAGAGGTAACTTAAACTATATATATCTAAAGCAATCTATTTAAATCTATATAATAGTATATGTTAGAGATATAATATTTAATGATTAATAATTATATATATTAAAATATTCTAATACCTTATTAAATTATATTATATAGATTATTATATAAATTTGATATTTATTTAATAAATGTGAATAATATATATATATATATACTTAGCTCTTTAAGAATTTTTAATATTTTAATTTTTTATATATTATATCTTTTAAACTATTCTAGGATTAAATATTTATAATTATATTATAAATATTTTATATTTTTAATATTATACTTTAGGTTTCTATATAATATATTAAATATATACTTATATTTTATTAATATAAAATCTATATATAATCAAGGTTTTTTTAATATAGTTAATAAAACTATAAATATATTAATTATTTATAATATAATGTTGGTTTTATTTTATGATAAAAAGAATAATAAAATTAATTTAAATTTATATAATATTTTATTTAATACTATATTTAAAAGAATAATATATATATTATTTAATATAATTAATAAAATAAATAATTAAAATTAATTTAATTCTATTAATAAAACTTAAGTTAAATAAATAATCTAATATATTTTTTTTAGTTAATTATTTTTAAAAGAATATTATATTATTATAAATATAGATTTAATTTAGAATAATTAAAAGATTAATTATTATAAATTTTAAATGTAGTTTTAATTATAATTAACAATAATAATATATATAATTTCTCAATTAATTTTTATTTAAACTTTAAATTATATTTTTATTCAATTTATTATATTATATATATTATATTCTAAGAGTAAAGGGTTTTTATTAATATTTTATAAATAATTATTAATAATATACTATATATAATATATTTATTATAATTTAAAAGATTATTAATGAAGAATATTAATAGAATATTAATTAAGAATATTAATAGAGTATTAATTAATTATATTAATTAATTATTTTTAAAATAAAATATTAAATAATATAATTAATATAAATTCTTTAAATATTAGTTAATAGCTTTTTTAAGTCTAAAATCTTTATAATACTTAATATATATATTAATATATTAGTCTATTTTAATAAAAGTATTTATTTAGTTTTTATTTTATTTATTTTACTTAAAGTATTATTAATTATATATTATAAATATTATAATATATATTATAGATTTTAATATACATAATTATTTTTTATTATTTTAATATAATATAAAATATAAATTTTAATTTTAAATATTAATTTATAATATATAATAAATCTTTATTATCTATTTATATTTATTATTTTTATTTATTAAAGAGTTTATATATATTTAGTATTTATATTAAATTTATCCTAAAATTATATTTAAAATTTATATAAAATACTTAAATTTAATATTATATAAATTATTAAATCTAAGAATTTTAATATATTATTTAATATATTGTTATTAATTTCTTTTTCTTGTATTAATATTATTAATATAAAATAATTTTTATAATATAATTAAAAATATCTTAAGTTTTATATATGTATATAAAATATTAAGCTTAAGTTATAAAAAGAAATTATTAATTATAATATAATTTCTTAATTTATTAATAGTATATTAATATATAAAATAGTAATTAATTTTTAAATATTATTAAAATTAAATAATTCATTTTAAATCTTATTTATTAATAAGCTCTTTTTATTAAGTTAAATATTTATATAAATATTAATATATTTAATATATACTTTATTAAATAATTTAATAAAATATAGTCTATTAATCCTTTTTTTATAATAATATAAAAGAATATTTAATCTTTAATTTTTTAATATATTAATTTATATAAAAAGCTATTTATAATTAATATTATAAATATATTCTATTAATATATTTATTTTATTAATATATATATCTTATTTTTAGTAAAAAGTCTTCATTTTGTTAATTTAAAATTTTAATAATAATATAAATATATATTAAAAAATAATTTAATATTTAATATTATAAAATACTTATAATCTTATAATAAATATATATCTAAAAGAAATAATATTATTAAATTTTTATTAATTATTAATAATTCGTTTTATTTTATTTTATATTATATATTTCTTTAAATTATAAATATTAAGCCTAAAAGAATATTAATTATTATATATATAATATTCTTCTTAATATATATAATAAAATAAATATATATTTAATTATGTATATATTTTATAAGCTTATTAAATATAACTTTTATATAAACTTTTTAATTTATTATATATCTATAAAATATAATTTTTCATTTATTTATTATTATAAGTATTAGAAAATTATATAAACTATAACTATAAACTAGGTAAAGGTTAGTGAAATAGGCTATATATAATCTTATATAGTAGCTTAGGCTAAAGGCCCGAGGTTTAGCTATAATTTATAAGTAAACTATAGCTAAATTCCTAGGAAAACCAATATCTCAGAAATCCCTATATTTATTTAAGATTCTAAACTAGCTAAAATCTTTATATTTTCCTAAGATTTACTCTAAAGAAACCTTATTATTATGAGGAGATTTTAGATTAATAAATGTCCGTATGAATAGATTTTATTTAATATAATATCTTTAAACAATTTATAGAAAAAAAAGATATTTTCTTTATTTAATATAAACTTAATTTTTAAAATTATAAATTTCTTATAATAAATAATAATAATTATATAAATATTTTAATTATTATTTATATTTCGCTTATTTAATCTTATAAATTATTATAAAATAGTATAGAGTCTATGGTAGTCAGGTAGAAGAAGGTAGCATTAATATATTATAAGACTTTAACTTACTAGACTTTACTATATAAAGTCAGCGAGTTATTAACTAAAGGATGATATTCCTATAGGGTTATATAATATAATAGCTTAAGGCACCTTACTTTTACTTTTCTATAATAATTATCCCTGCCTTCTGATAGTTAGTCCTTAATTATATAGCTAATAATAAAGTTATTATATTATAATAATCTAAAATATATTAATAGCTAACGAAAAATCTAGGATTCTTTAATATAAAGTATATATTTTATTATATATATATATATTTATATATATATTATATAAATAATAGATAGAATAGCTTAATAATAATAATTATATTAAAAAATAATAAAGTATAGTTTCTTTTTTTTCCTTTAGTCTCCTTAGCTTTTTCTTTATAGATTATAAAATTCTTATATATTACCTATAAATAATTTTTTTTTAATTTTAAATAAATTATTATTCTTTTTATTATTATTTTCCTTTAATTATATTTTTATTTTTTTATAGCTATACTTTCTAAGAATACTATCTATACCCCTAAGTATATTATTTATATATATTATCTTTAGTATATATATTATTTTTATTTAATAATAAAAGAAAATAGCTATAGCCTTAAGAAAAAAGGTAAATAATATCTTAATAGAAATACTAAGATTAATTATAATATTCTAGATATTTTATTTATTAAATATAATTAATATTATAATTATAATAATATTTATATTTATAAAATAAGATTTATATCTTTTTATTTTTTTATTTTAAGCTTTTATTAATATTTATTTAATAGCTTTTTTATTTATTTTCAGGATAATATTAATAATATTAATAGAATTTTAAAATAAATATATTAACTTTATAAAAGGCTATATTTAATAATATAGCTAAGGATACCCTTAATAAATATTATTATTTTCTTTTATTAATAATTTATTAATAAATTATATATATTATTTATAAGTTTATATTAATATTTAATTAAATTAAGATTTTATATTAATAGATATTTAAGCTAATTAATATTTTAAAAATTAATAAAATAAGCTTATATTCTTTAATATCTTTTTATTAATCTTTTATTTATTAATTTTTAAAATAAGATAATTTAATAATTTATTGAATTTATATTTTAATTCAATATTATATTATTTTAGCTTAATACTATTAGCTTAATTTAATTCTATATTTAAATAATATATATACTTATATTCCTTAACTCTTGTTTATATTTTTATTAATAAATAATTTAAATTAATATATAATATATTATTATAAAAATAATCTTTATTATAAATATAAAGGCTTAAGAGGCTTTATAGATTCTTTATTTTAGCTATAATAAAACTAAGTATAATATTTAAATAGCTATTATTAAAACTATTAAGTTTATTATTATTAATACTATTTATTTTAATAAACTATTAAAGAAATTATTTAAATTATTTAGGTTAATTATATATTTAAATATATTTTTATTATTATTCCTTTTCTTTAGGGAAGGTTTATTCTTATTTTAGTTAAATTTTATATTATTTTAATATATTAACTTTTATTTTATATTTTATAAAAGCTATATAAAAGATATAATAAATTTTTTATATTATTTTTCTTTTAAAAAGGAGATTTTTATTTTATTTTTATTTAATTATTGAATATATTAGAAAATAAATTTATGTTTGTTTTTAATTAATTCTTTTGTAAAAAATTAAGGGTATTTTTATTTAATAAATTATAAATATTTTATATACCCTTATTATTATTTTTCTATTCTTTAAATAGCCTTTTATAAATTTAATTTTATATAATTTTATTTTAAATATTTAAATTATTTATTATATATTATTTATATTTAAAATACATATTTATTAATTATATTTAAAAATTTAATTCTTTTATTTAATAAAATAATAAAGTTTATTATTTAAGATAATTTAGTTTTTTAATTTCTTAAGCTTTTATTCTTTATTTTTATTTTTAAGGTTTAATATTAATATATTTTTAGCTAGGTTTATCCTAGGATTCTATTTAACCTAAGATTTGAATAAATTTATATAAAAAATATTATATAGCTATATATATTTAATAAATAAAATTAAATAATATATTTATTTTTTAATAATATTAAATATATAAAAAGATTTTATAAATTTTAATAATAATTTTTAAGCTTTTTTTGAAATCTTAAATTCTATATAAAAAAAGTTTTTTTTAAAGTTAATAGCTTTATATTAATTATTATAATAATTTTTTCTATTTTCTTAGGCTTTTTATTATTATATTATTAATTATTTTTTTAATTTAATAAATTTTTTTATTTAAGCTTTAGCTTTAGATATTTTTAGATTAAATATTATTTAAATATTTAAATAGAATTCTAATAAATAGTTTATTAATACTTTATAAAATATAATATCTATAATAATATTTATAATATTATTATAGATATATTTTATTTTTTAATAATTATAATTACATAATTAAATTATTATTTATATAATATCTAAGATAATATTTTAATATTTAATTTATTTATTTTATTTAGCTATTAATTTACGAATAAAATATTATTAAAAGCCTTTATTTTATTTTAAAAATATAATATAGGTTTAATTAAAATATATATTAATAAATCTTAGGCTATAATTAAATATAATACCTTTTAATACTTTAAATTAAAGCTTAATTTTTTTATAGAATAATTTTACTAATTTTAAGGTAATAATATAGATATATATTAATAAATAAACTATATATTTTATATAATAATTAATTATAATTCAAATATTATTAATTTTTTTATTTTAATATTAAGTTTTTATAAATTTATAATAAAATTTATTAGTAATTTATTTATAGATTATTTAAAAATTAATAAAGCTTTTAGATAGCTATAATTTAAATATTTTTCAGCTTAAATTTATTAATAAATTCTCTAATCCTTAATTTAATCTTTAATATTTATTATATTAATATTTTTTAAAATTAATATTATGATAATTATTAAAATCTATATACTCTAAAATACCTTATTAATAGATTATTATAATATAAAATAATTAACTCTTATTATAAGCCTAGTTCTTTTAAAATCTATAAATATTTTTTAAAATATATAAATTTATTATTATTTATTAATTATAGATTATTTTTTTAATTATATTTTATTAATACTTTATTCTTTTTCTTAAGATAAAATAAGTATTTATTAATATTTTATAAATTAATTTTAATATTAACTTTAAAGCCTTTATTTTATATATAAACTTTAAATATAATACTTCCTTAATAACTACTCTTAATATAAATTATTTAAGTTTAATCTTATATTTAACTTAATTATTTTATTAATTAAGGTTTAATATAATCTTATTTATTTTATTTATTATTAATATAATATTATTTTTAGGCTTTATTAAAATCTTTAATAGTTTAATTATTCTTTAGTTTATTATATATAATAACTTAATATTTATTTAGTTTTTATTAATATAATCTAGCCTTTTAAATTAAATATTAATAAAATTATTTTTTTATTTAATATTTAATTATAAAGCTATAGAATATAAAAAATATATATTAATATATTTATTATTCTATTAATATAGTTTAATTTATAAAGCTTTATAGGTTTTAATAATTAAATAAAATCTTTATTAATATTACTATATTTTTAATATAATATTATTAATATTTAAAAGCTTTAATAATAATTAATATTTTTTAGTTAAATATTTTATAATTTAGCTTTATTTTGTAGAATTTTCTTAATTAAAAAGCTATAAAATATTAATAATCTTTTAGATTAAATTATAATAAAATAGCTATTATTATATATTTTAAGGTATTTATTTTAATTTTAATAAATAAAGCTAGTTTATAATATTAAAATAAAAATATTTTTAGAATATTTAAATAAAATATTAAAATATTTATTATTTATTTTTATTAAGCTATATAGACTTTAGCTTTTTATTATTCTTATTATTTTTTAATAATATAGTTAAGGGTATTATAATAATAATATATTTATAAATAAATATTTAATAAAAATTATAAAAACCTAAGAATATTTATATTTTTTAATAAAGTTTTAGCTTTTTTTATTTAATAAAAATAATAATTTTTATAGGGTTCATAGTTAGATTATTTATTCATAGAATAAATCCTAGGAATTCTATTTAGTTTTTATAAAAATAATATTTTATTAAATTAATAAAAGACTTAATTTTTAAGCTATTTTAGGATTTACTATACATATTATATATATAAATTATAATTTTTAAAAATAATTAAAATATAATTTAAACATACTATATAAATTATATTTAATAGCCTTTATAATACTTTATATATATAGGCTTAGAAAGTAATTAATATATTAATTACTTTAAGTAATATAAATAAATATTTATAATAATTTTAATATATTCTAAAGGCTATTTCTTATTTATTTTCTTTTTAATTCAAATATAATAATATATTTTCTTAATATTAATTTTTTAAAAGAATTTTATTCTTAATATATAATTAAGAATTTCTAAAATTAAGGATAAAAAATAATAATTTTTTATAATATTATTAAAGCCTTAATAATTTATATAAAAGTATAATAAATTATTTTTTTGAAGATAAATATAATAAATATACTTATAAGGCCTTTTAAGGGTTTAATATAATTAATTTATTAATTTTCCTTTAAATAATAATAGAATTCTTTTAATTCTTTTAATAAAAGGGGTAGATTAGCCTATAAAATAGCTTTATTTTATTTAATAAATTAATAGTATAGTTAAATATTTTAATATAAAATAATAATCTTATTTTTAATTTATAGAATATATTCTTAAATATTTATAGTTTAATAAATAACTTTAATATAAGCTTAATTAATTATTTTTTTATTAAGAAAAATAAAGAAATTATTTAGGGTTTTAATAAAATAAATATACACTTTTTTCCTTAATATATTCTTAAAGGAGTATTAGCTTATTATCTTAAACTTAATTATTAATTTTTATATTATTATTAGTATTTATATAAATTAAGGTAGATTTTTAGGTTCTTAAGGGTTATTATAAATAATAATATAGGGTTTTTTTAGGTTTTAAATCCTTATTAATATTTAAATAAAGATAATTAAATATCTTAATAATATTATAGTTATTTATAATTATAAGGGATATATACTATATACTATATATAGGGATATAGATATTATTAATATTATATAGCTATAATATTTCTATAAAAATCTATTTTAGCCCCTAATTCTTTATAAATTATATACTTATAATATCTATAGCTATATTATTATTTATATCTATATAGATATTAATAGGATTTTAACTTCTTATTATAAATAATATATAAAATTAATTAATTATTTATAATAACTTTTATATAACTAAGGGTTAAGCTATTTTCTTAATTATAAATAGTCTTTTAAGGGATCTTAATCCTTTAAGCCCTTAAAATAGCCTAAGATAAAATAATTAACCTTTTAATAATAATAATAATAAGCCTTTTTCTTAGATTAGGTTTATTTTATTATTAGGGTATTATTTAATAATATAGTATATAATAGGTATTTAGTTTTTAATAATTTTTAGAAAAAAATAAGTTTTTTTATATTTAAAGATAGTTTATTTAATTTTTTTTATTATTTTAGGGTATTTTTATTATTATTTAATAGAAATTATTATATTCTTTTAGGTATTTAGTAATTAAGGTATATATAGAAGGATCTTATAATAAATAGCCTTCTTAAGATATATTAAAAAAATTCCTTTTTATTTTTCCTTTAATTCTAAGAAATATTTTTTTAAAGAATTAAGGAGAATATGAAACCCCTTAGGAATTAATAATATAATTATTTTATTTTATATAATTAATTAGCGATATAGGGTTTATAATAAATAATATTCTTTAGAATAATAAAAGTTTATTCTTTGAAGACTTTTTAATCCTTATTTAAATTATAGATTATAAAAATAAACTTTATATTTTCTTTAAAATAAGCTTTATTTCTCTTAATATAAATATTAAGTATAGATAATTATAATATAATTAATTTTAATTAAGTATAATAATAACCTAAAGCTATATATAAAGCTATTAATAGCTTATATTATTATTTAAAGTAGATAAATAATTATAGTATAAGTTAATTCTTATTTATTTATATTAAAAAGTCTTAAATAATTCTTTTAAGCTTAATATAATTATTAATTTTATATAATAATATCGTAATTAATAAAAAAAAGATATCTTAAAAAATATAAAATAGCTAGAATACCTTATGTATTTATAAAAGACCCTTAAAATAATAATCTTTGATATTATTTTTTTAATAAGGTAGATTAATAATTATATTATAATTAAGAAGTATATTAAATATTAAAAAAATCTAATTAAATAAAAAATTTAAATTAAATTATTTAATTAATTCAAGATTTTTATAAATAATAAGAAAATCTAATTAAGAATAAATTATTAAAAGGCTTTTAAGTATTAAACTAAAAATATCTTTAAAGGTTAATGTAAAAAATATAAGCTTGAGAAGTATAATAATAAAGATTAATTATAAATATAATTAAATATTTAAATAATTATTTAAAACTCTTAATATTAATTTATTATAGGATTTACTCTATATATACTATAATTTTGATATTTACCTAATACTTTTATAGCCAATAAGGCTAAGGCATCTATTCCTAGCCTATTCTTATTATATATAAGGATTTAAAGAGCCCTGATATTAAAACTATTCTTTTTTAATATTTATAGTTAATTAAGAGATTATCTAAGATTATTTAATATAATATATTATATTTTAATTATATTATTTATTAAAATAATTTATTATTAATTAATTCCTTAAGCTCTAGCTTTTTATATAATTATTTAATAGTAAGCCTTTTTATTAATATATATTAAATTCTTATTATTTTTATAAATAATAAAATCTTTATTATTAAATATTAAAGGATTAAAATTTATCATATATATATATAGCTATTTATAATATTTTCTTAGGCTTAATATTAAGGAGATTTAATGTTAAAATATTTATAATTTCCTTATAATTAATATTAATATTAAGCTTATATTATATTATTTAAAGTATTTTCATATTTAATTTATAAATATTTAATTAAAAAAATTCATATAGCTTAATTCTTATAATAATTAATTAATAAAAAATAGTATTAATATTATAAAATATAATAATATTATAATTAATATATTTTATATTTTTTTATTTATTCTAAGGATCTTTAAAGTTTTAATATATTTAAAAATAATAAGATTATATTATAATAAATATTTTAATAGATTAAAATAAAATTAAATAATTTATAAAAATAACCTTTATTATATGTAATATAAGGCTTTAAATAAATTAAAAGCTTATTTTTATTTTTATTATTTAAATATAATTTTAATATTAATAATAATTAATTAAATATAAAAAAAATTTTATTTTAATAAATAATTAATAAAATAATATTAATAAAATAATTTATAAATAATTATAATTTTATAAAAGAATATTTTTAATACTTTTTAATTATATAAAATATATATTTAAATCTTTTAAGAAAGCTTATATTTTCTTAGAATAAATATAAATATAAAAAATAAAATCTTATAATAAATATATATATATAAAATATTTAATTAAAAAATTAATATTTTATTAAATTTTATTATTATATTTTAGCTTTTTTAAAATAATTAAAGTTTTTTAAAAGTTATATTAAAATTATTAATATTAATTATTATGTATTATTTTATTATAATATAATATAATTTAATAATAAATATTATTAAATTTTTTTAATATTAATATTAATTAATATAATAAATAATAATTTTTATTTTTATAATTAAATTTATATATTTAATATATATTACTTAGCTATTTTTAGCTATTATAAATTCTTGATAAAATCTTTAAAATATTATTTAAATAGCTTTTTAAAATAATTATTAATAAGCTTATTTTAAATAATAAAAAAATACTTTAAAGCCTAGATTATAAATAATTTTATTAATTATAAGATTTTATATTATTTTAAAAAATATTTCTTCATAATTAATAAGAATATTTTTACTAATATATAAATAATAAAAAGCATAAGTACTTTTTATAATACTTAATTTATATTTAATATTTTTAAAGAATTAAAATTATAAATAATTATTTTAATCTTTAATAATTTAATCTTAAATTTTTTAAAAATATAATTATTTAAATATTTATTTATACATATTATATTTTAGTTTTTATATTTATAAGTATAATAATAATATAAAAGATTTTTTTATAAAGATTATATTATATATATTAAATATTAATACTTTATAATAATATATTTTTTTATATTATTAAGGAATTATATATTAAAATGTTTTTTATTATAAAATAAAATAACCTACTCTATACTTTATAGTATATAACCTATTAAATTATTATATAATCTTAATACTCCTTAAAACTAATTTAAAAGCTTATAAATAAAACCCTAAGCCTATAAGCTTTAATTTTATAATATAAATATAATTATTTTAGAATATATTTTATACTATTTTTATTTAATTTTTTTATATAATAATTATTATAATAATTTTAAAGCTTTTATTCTTTATTATTTAAAAATAATAATATTAAAATATAATAAAAATATTAATAATAATAAAATAATAAAACTTATATTCTTAATTAAAAATATATTTAATCCTTTAATATATATATTTTATAAATTAATTATAAATATAATATTTATTTTAATTATCATTTAAATATAAAAATTTATATTAATAATTTAATAATATACTATATAATTAAAAACCTTAAAAACCTTTTTTAAAAAAAGCTATTTTATTTTAAAAATTAAAATTAAAATATATATATTTAATAATTAAATTTATATTAAAATAATAATATATTTTAATTTTATTAGAAAATAATAATAATAATAATATAATTTAAAATAAAAATATTTTATATTTAATATATATTATAATTCTTAAAAATATAATTATTAATTTAATAATTAAAAATATATTTTTAAAAATCTAAATAATAATATATAAGAGATTATAAAAGATTCTTAATATATTTATTTATATAAATTATAATTATAAAATAAAATAAAATTAATATTTAAATAAATAATTAAAATAATTAAAAATAAAAACTTAAAATAATAAAAATAAATTTAAGGAATAATTTATTATTTTAATTTAAAACTCTATAAACTATAAAATTAATATTATTTAATAATTAAAAATATCAAATATAAAAATTAATTTTTAAAGAACTTTTATATTTATTTTAATTTATTAAAAATATATAATTTTAAAAGTAATAAAAGAAAAAGAAATATTTTTTTATATAAAATAAAAAAAACTCTTAAAAATTACTTAATTTTTATTAATATTAAAATATTAAAAATTTAAAAAAATATATATTTAATTTAATAATATTAAGAAATAATAAGCCTTTAAAAATAAAAATAATTTATTAAAATAAAAAAATAAAAATCTATATATAAATTTTTATATTAAAATATAAATAAATTATTTAATAATTTATTATATTTTTAAGCTTTAATATAAAATTAAAAAATAAATTTTATATATTAATCTTAAAGAATAAATAATTTTAATAAAATTTAATATTTATATTATTTAAAAAAATTTTATAATTTAAATTTATAAAATAATTATTAAATAATCTAAATATAATATATTATAATAATATTAAAAAACTAATTAATAATAAAAATAATATTTTATATTTTAATTTAAAAATTTATTTTAAAAGTTTTATTTTATATATATATTTTAATTCAAATTAAAGATTAAAATAATATAATAATATAAATAAATTTTAATAATCATATTAAAATAAATATTATTAATAAAGAATTTATAAAAACATAAAATCTTAAATAATTAATTATTATATTTTTAAGATTATTTAATATATATAATTTTTTTATTTATATATTTAATATTTAATAAATTTTTATAATTTTTATAAATATTTAAAATATAATTAAAAATTAAATATTTATATATATATTTTAATAAAAATTATAAAAATATTAAAATAAAGAGTTAATTTAAAAATTTATTTATTCTTTTATAAGCTTTATAAAAATATTTATTTTTTATATTAAAAACTTTTTATATATTTTTATATAAACTATTATAATTTTAATATTATTATTTAAAAAATTATTATTTATTATTTTTAATTATATTTAAGCTTATTATTAAATTATAAAAATTAATATTTAAAATATTTATTATTATATTTAAATTATAAAAATTATAAATAAAAAATACTATATTATATTTTATATAATTATTATATATATTAAATAATGCTTTTTAAATTTATAAATATATTTATAATTTTTAAGTATATATATATATAAAATACTTAATAAATTATTTAATATTATTAATAAAAATTATTTTAATATTCTTATTTTTTTAAAGAAAAATTAAATAATATATATTAATTATATTAAAGAAATCTTAAAATAATTTAAAAATATTAAGTTTTTATAAAATTTAAAAAAATCTTTTTTATTAAAATTAAATAAAATTATTAAATTCTATTTTTTTAGATAAAATAATAATAATAAATCTTAATTATATAAATATAATTTAAAATTAAAAAATCTATAAACTATAATAAAAATTAAATACTTTTAGGATTTTATAGTTTTTATTAAAAATTTATATAAAAGTATATAAATATTATAATACTTTTATATTTTTTATTTAAATATAATAAAAATAAAAAATAAAAAAATTTTATAAAATTAAATATAAAAAGAATTTTTATTAATTTATTAATATTTTTAAAAATATTATTATTATAATCTTTTAATATTTTATAAATAATAATTCTTAAAATTAATATTTATAAATTTATTATAATAAAAATATTATTTTAATTTAATAATAAAAAATTTATTATTTAATTATTTTTTAATTAAAGAAATATAAAGAGTTTAAATTTAATTATAAAATCCTTAAATAAAAGCTTATAATAATTATAAAATTATTTAAATATTAAAAATATTATTTTAATAATATTAATATTAATTGAATTAAATTATTAATATTTATAATAATCTATAATATATAATAAGGGTTAATAATAAATATATATAATAATATATAGTATTAATATTTCATAATTTTATTATTAATTATTATATAAAAATATAAAATTTAATTAATAAATTATTAAAAAGATTAAATTATATAAAGAAATATTATTTATAAAATATTTATTATTAAAGCTATGAAATAAAATTAAATAAGCTTAAAGAATTTTTATAAAAAAATATAAATAAAATTTATAAAATAATAAAATAATTAATAATTATATTTTTAATTATTATAAATAAAAAACCCTAAATAAAAAAAAATTAAACTAAATAAAATATTGTTATTTAAAATACTAAAATTTAAGGTTTATTAAGATTAAATTAATAATAAAAAGCTATTAAAATTAAAACTAAAATAATCTTAAAGAAAATATATTAATTATAAATAATAACTTATATAATATAAAATATTAAAAGGTTTTATTAAAATATTATATATAATTTAAATTTAAGCTTAAATTTAATTAAATTATTTAAGAGATTTAAGATAAATATTTAAAAAATTAAAAAATTAAAATAAATAATATATAAATAAAATTAAAATAAAAATATCTTTTTAATCTATAAATTAATTTAAGGTTATTATATATAAAAGCTAAATTAATATATTTATTAAGCTTAATATTAAATAAAAACTATTATAATTATTTTATAAGAATATATTAATAAAATACTTTATATATTTATATTATAAAATGAATTTAATAAAGATTCTATTTAAAAAACTTTAAGGATATTATTAATTAAATAAACCTTTATATAATTTATTGAAGAATAATAATAAAAAATATTAATTTTATAGGATTTTTATATTATTATTAATATTAAATAAGCTATAATAAAAAATCTTAATAAATCTTATTATAAAATTATTAATATTTTAATAAATTTAATAAAAATTAATAATTATAAGTTAATATATTAAATTTATTTTAATTTATTAATTTATTATATTTTATAAAGAGTTTTTATTTATTATAATATTTAAAAAAAAAGGTTTTATATTTACGATTATATTTTTAAATATTAAAAGATTAATATTAATATTTTAAAAATAATAAATATATTATTATAAATAAAGTATATTATAATATAAACTTAATGCATATTTATAAAATTAATTTTAAATTTTATAAATATTTATTTTCCTATTTTTAAGAGATTTTATATTAAATTTAATATTATTTTAATTTCTTTTTAACTTTAAAATTATAATATTATAAATAAAATTAACTAATTATTAAATCTTTTAAGTTTAAAAATTAATATATTTACTTATAAAATTAATAAATAAAGTTTTTTTATATATATATTTTTATAAATATAAAAAAATTAATTTAAACTTAGGCTATATATTAATTTTTATAAAGAATATATTATTTAAGTATTAAGCTTTTTAATATTAAATAAATATTTTTAATTTTTAAATATATTATATAGATAAGATATTTATATTTTAATTTTAATATATAATATTTTATTATATATTTATATTTTATTATATATTTATATTTTATTATATATTTATATTCTATTATATATTTATACTTTATAATATATTTATATTTTAAATATTTATAAAGTTAAACTAAATTAAATAATATAATATATAATTTATATTCTAATAATTAAAATTAAATTATGGTATTATTATTATAAAGTGTATTTATATTTTTAAAAATACTAATATTTATTAAAAAGATTATATATACTTTATCTTTATACTAGTTATATATTTATAATATATATAAAATCTTAATTTTATTAATTCTTTTAATTAATTTTTTAAAAATTTTAAAAATTTTTAAGTTTATATTTTTAAATAAAATAAGCCTTTTATTGTTATTATAGAAATCTGTATATTTATAGTTATAAATACTTTAAATACTTTTTAAATTTATATTTTAATATTTATATAAAACTATATTATATTAAGGATTATTTAATTTATTAATCAATAATTAAGCTTTAATATATTTATATAATATATATATCTTAAAATCATTTATCAAATTTAATATATAAAATATTAATAAACTTTTAATATATTATTATTATTAATAAGACTATATTCTAAATATTATAGTAAGTATTAAGGTTTATTATAAAATAGATATTTCATAATTAATCTTATAATTTTATAGAATTTATTTTTATTAATATTATTATTTATATATTAAAAGTTTAATATATAATCTTTAATAATTATATAAATTAAAGTTTCATAAAGCCTTATTAAGCTATATAATTAATATTATTAAATAAAGTCTTTTATTATATAATAGATTTAAATATTATATATATATGTATTAATTCTTTTAAGGGTTTTTAATACTTTAACTTTATATATATTATATTTCTTAAATTACCCTAAAATTAAATATCTATAATATACATATAAACATATTATATATTAAATTTTAAAACTTAGCTTTTATATAATATAGTAGAAATATATTTATAATCTATTCTTATAAGGTTTATATATAATTAAGCTTTTTTTGATATATTTAATATATTATATTATTTAAGAACTAAGCCTTTTATTATTAAATAAGTATTTCTGTTCTTAAAATCTATTATAATATATAATAAATATACTTTATTTAGCCTTAAAATATAATATTTTATTATATATTTTTAATTATAATATTTATAATATTAAATAAGCTTAATTACCTTTTTATATAATTTATATTTTGATAATTAAGATTATAATATAATATTATTATTATAAAGCTTATTAATATTTTTTAAGATAATTATACTCATTAAATAAATCAACTTTATATCCATATAAAGCTACCTATCTACTAGCCTTAAAATCCTCCTCTACCTTACTTAATATATATATAGAACTATTAAGAGTATAGTATATAGGTAATATAATAATATATAAAGGCTTATTTATCGAGGTAAAAAAATAATAATAAATATTAATAATAATAATTAAGGCTTTAAATAAATTATATATTATTAAATAAATAATAAATATAATATATAAATAATTTATAATTATATTAAAAAAATTTTAATAAGAAACCTAGGTTTATAAATTTATTATATACTAAAGCTTTTGAATATATTATTAAGCTTATATTATAAAAGATTATAAAGCTAATTTAAATAATTTTTTAGAATATATTAAAAGGTTTATAGCTTAAATTTATAATTATATTAAAAATATATTAAAGTTATTTATAATTTATGAATTTAATATAGAATTTCTTTTAAATTATATTATGATTAAATTAAATATTTTTATTATAAAACTAGCTTTAATAATTCTTTTTAATAAATCCTAAAGCTTTATATTAATTTTTATAGGCTTTTAAAGCTAAAATAATAATATTTTTAATATAAAATTATTTTTATTATAATATTATATATATTTTTATAATATATATTTATAGACCTAAATTCTAGATTAATATTAAATTATATTTGAATCCCTTAAAAATAATTAATAAAGCTTTTAAATAAATTATAATTATAAATAAGAAAATTTTTAAAATAATAATAAAAAGAATTTATTTTATTTAAAATATAAATTTAATAAATTTTAAAAAGTTTATTAAAAAAAAAAAAATTAAGATTCTATATATATTATAAATATAAAATTAATATAAAAATAGATTATATATAATATTTTTAATAAATATAATTCTTTTAAGAAATATTAATAAGTTTTATAATAATAATATTATAGTATAATTGTAATTATTAAAATATAAATTATATAAAAAATTAATTAAGATTATTTAATATTATAAATATTATAATTAAAAATATAGAATAAACTATTATACCTTAGAGCTAAAATATAATTATTATATATATATTATATATTTTAAAAATAGGAATATAAATTTAATAATAAAAAGCTTAATCTTTAAATAATATATTTTTATAAAAAAGATATATAATTTAATTATATATATATTTTATAATAATTATAAAAAAAAATATAAAAAGTATTTATTTATTAATTTTATTAATTTAAAATCCTTATTCTTAAATTTAAAGGATTAAATAATTTATTAATTATATTATAAAATATAATTTTAAGGCTTAAAATATAATTAATTTAATATTAAACTTAATATTAAATTCTTTAAAAAGAAATTTAAAAAACACTTTAAATATTTAAAATTAAATTTTATAAATAATAATTAAATTAATATTAAATTTTAATATATATAATTATTATTTAATATATTATAATAAATATATAATATTTTATATATATAAATAATATAAGCTTAGTTTATAGAAATCTTTTTAAGGTTAAATTAAATAATTATATATTTTATTATTTTAAATTTAAAAATCTATAATTATTATTTTATTTTTAATTTTTAAAAAAATTAAAATTAATATAATCTTTTATAAATATTATATTAAAAATAAATAAAAATATTATTTTTATAAAAGATTTTAATTTGTATTATTTATTATAAAATATATATAATTAATATTTTATAATTAATAAAATCTTGAATATAAAAATATATTAATTTTATTTTAAGCTTTTTATTTTTTAAAATATAATTATTAAAAATAAATTAAATAATAAGAATAATATTATTAATTTAAGCTAAATAATCTAAGGTTTTAAAATAATATAAATAAATATTAATAATATATAAAATAGCTTTATTATAGTATATAAATATTCTATATTATAATTATTATATATTTTATTATATTTTTATATTATTATTAAAATATAATAAATAAATAAAAAGTATAATTAAATTAATAATTCATTTTAATTTATTTTATATTATCTTTAAATTGAAAATAAAAATAAATAAATTTATAGATTAAATTATAAATTAAATTTTAATTATAATTAATATATTAATTTTTAAAAATATTCTAAAGCCTAGATATTAATATTTATAATAAAACTATAAAATATAAAAAATTATTATAATTATAAAATAAATATATTATAAAATATAATATTTATATAATTTAATAATTTTTATAATTATAAAATAATAAAATTAAATTAAGCTTATAAAATCTATAATATATAATATAATATATATAAAAGTCTTTTAAAATTAGCTTTATATAATCTTATAAATAGAATAATATAAAGAATAAAATATTAAATATAATTAAATAAATAAATATTAATTTAAATTTATATATATTTTATACCTTAAAAAATATACTTTAGCTATAAATATATTTAATATTATAAAGACTTTTAAGGAAAAAGCTTATATTTTAATAAAAAAATCTTATTTATTTTAATAATTACCTTAGGAATTATAAATATAAAAATAATAATAATATAAGATTATATTATAATAAATAATATATTAATTAATATTAAAGTTATAATTATAAATATAAAATATATATTATTTTATTAATAACTATAAAAAGTTTTTAATAATAATAAAATCTTAGCTAGCCTATTTAAAGCTTATAATAATTTTCTTATTAATATAATAATAGCCTTAGCTTAAATTAATATTATATTTAATTATTTTTAAATTATTTTTAGATTCTATTTATAATAATATTAAAAAAATAAAAATATTTATTAAATAATATTAAATTCTTAAAAGCTAAAAGCTTATTTTATTATTTAATATAATTAATAAAATAATAAAAATTATATTAAAAAATTAAATTATTTTTATTATAAGAAAATATGATTCTATATTTAAAAATTAATAAATAATTAATTAAATTAACTTATAAAAATAATAATAAAAATAATACTAAAGATAATATAAATAATATAAGCTTAATATAATATTATTTTATTTTTTAATTAAATATTAAATTAGCTATTAATATTATTAATTATAGTAAATTAATTTAAACCCGAGATAAAATAGGCTTTTTAAATTAAATTTTTAAATAAATTAAAAACTATATTAATTTATAAATAGAATATTTTTATTTTAATAATTAAATATTAAAAGAGTTATTTATTATAATAAATATCCTTAAAGCTATATAATTAAAAATTATATAAATAATATAAATATTATAAATATTAAATATAATATAAAAATTATAATAATTAAATTAAATTAATTAAATTTATTTTTAAAGCTAATAAAAATATTTTTATATATTTTATTTATACTTAGAAAATAAATATAAAATAAATATAATTTTATTTTATTATAATTAAATTAATAAAGATTATATAAATATTTAATATATAATTATATAAAAAGCTTTAATAAAAAATATATATTTTCAAAATTCTTATTAAGCTTATTTATTAATAATTTATATTAATTAATTTTATTATAATTATACAAAATTATTATACTAAATATATTTATAAATTATCTATAAAAATTATTTATATATATACAATATATAAAATCTTTATATATTATAAGCTTATCTTTAAAAATAATAAATTATATATTTAATTTATTCTTTTTATAAAATAAATAATAAAATATCTTTAAATTATAATTAATTTATATTATATAATTTTAATTAAAAACCTTAATATTATATTAAAAATTTTATTCTTTAATTTTTATTTTAATAAAAAGATTATTTACTTTAAATATTATAATAATCTTAATAAGACTTTTATTTTTTTTTATATGATAATTATAAAAATTATTAAAAACTTAAAATAAAAAAATTAAAAATTAAAAAGAATAAAAATAATTATAAAATTATATATATATTAAAAATATAATTAAGCTATAAAAATAATTTTAAAAAAAATATATATATTTATAATATTAAAATATAAAAAATAATAAAAAATAAAATATTATTTTATATATATTAAGGTTAATATATAATTAAATAATTAATATATATTTATATTTTTAATTATTAAAGTTTTTTAATTTTATAAAGGCTTAAAAAATATAAAAATTTTATATTTATATAAATAAAAATTAAAAAATTATATTATAAAATCATTTTTTAAAAAAAATCTTAAAAATAATAATATTTTAATATTAATATATAAAAAAATAATATATATTTTTATTTATTATTTAATTTATAAATATATATATAAAGTTATTATAAAAATACTAAAAATTATACTTTATTCAAAAAAGCTTTTTATATTTTAATAAAATTAAATTAATTATTTATAAATTATTTTAAATAAATTATTTAAATAATTTAAATTAAAAAAGATTAAATTATAAATTTATTATTATAAATAAATTATATACTAATATTAAGTTTAATATAAATATATATTTGATTTTATAATTTAATTTTATAATTTATAAAATATAATTAAAATAATATAATTAAATAATTATAAGATATTATTAAAATAAAAAAATAAGAAATTATAATAATAATAAAATAAATTTAAATAATAAATAAATAAATTTATCTTTAAAGGCTAAATATGTTATTTTTAAAAAAATTAATATAATTATTATTTTAAAAATAAAATATTAATAAATTTATATTATATATGAACTATCTTTAATTTAGGTATTTATTAATATTTTCTTTTTAAATAAACTTAAATTTTTATAATTAAGGTTATAATAATATTATAAATAATAATAAAAATTAATAATATAAATTAATATTAAAATAGCTTTATATATAATATAGTCTTTTTTAAAAATTTATAAAAATATAGATTTTATATATATATAAATATAGATTATATAATTAATAATAATTAAAATTATTAAAATTTAATAAATAAATTAATATTATATTAAGAATAATATATATATAATTAAATATAATATAAATTGATAAAGCTTTATATTTTAGGCTTTATATATATAAAATATATTATATAAAATGTAAATTAAATTTATTTTATTTCTTTTAAGAATATTAATATATTTTTAAAGGCTTTAGCTTTTTTATTTTTTAGGTTTTTAAAAAAATAAAAATAAAATATATTTAAAAAAAAATAAAATAAGGTATTTTCTTTTATAGAAATATTAATAATAATAAAAAAAAAACTAAATTATTAAATATTTATAAATATTAATATATTTAATATATATATATAATAAAATTAATAATAATTTATAATAATAATAATAATATTATTATTATTATTATTATTACTATTATTATTATTATTATTATTATTATTATTATTATTATTATTATTATTATTATTATTATTATTATTATTATTATTATTATAGAATTAAATTTATATTATTTATAATTAAATAATATATATAAAAAAACTCAAAAATAATTTTTATATATTAATTAATTTATTAATATTAAAATGAAAATATTATATAATTATTGTATTTATAATATATATTCATAAATAAAAATCCTTATTTATGTAATAATAAAATTATAAAAAGAAATTCAAAAAATATAAAAATAAAAATTCTTTAAGATTATATAATAAATAAGCCTATATTAAATACGTTATTACTCTACCCTAGTAGCTACTAATAGTTAATATAGTAACTATTATATTTATTAATATTTAATATAATTATTATTATAATTATTATTCTTTCTTACCTTAAGAAGCCTATTTAATATAATATAAAGATTATAAATTAATAATCTTATTTAAAGGCTTATTATAGCTTTAATATAAAACTATAATAAACCCTTGAATATAATTATATTTATTAATATTAATATAATATTATAAATATAATTTTTATTTTTAGTATAGCTAGACTATAAACTATAGTTAAAAATAAAGAATTTAATATAAATATAAGTTAAAGCTATATTATAAATACATATATTTTCAAGCTAAGGTTTATATTCATTATATAGTCTTCTTTTATAATTTAGGAATATAAATATATTATATATAATATAATATATTATTTCAAATATATAACAAATATAATATAATAATAAACTTTAATTTTAATTTTTATATTATTAATAAACTTTTAATTTACTTCATTAATATATAAATATTATAAAGACTTTAAAAGATTTTAATAAAAATTAATTTCGTAATATTATAACTTTTATCTAAAAAGTTTTAGTTAATTATTTATTTTATTCAATTTATTTCTTATATATATAAGTATTCTTTTTTTATATTTATATAATATATTTATATTTTATTATACGTAAATACTTAAATATATTTACTTTCTATAATATAATATAGTTTCTTAAAAATATTTTATAATAATTTAACTTATGGAGTCTTTTATAATATAATTACTATTTATTATTATATTTATAAATTTCAAAAGATTATATAATATTTAAATACTTAAATTTTATTTATTTAAGAAAACTTATGAATATTAATCTAATATAAATTAAATACTTTTTCAAATTTTAAAATTATAAATTTTAATCTTTTTATAAATAATTATTTTATTTTATTAATATTAAGACTAATTATTAATTTTTAATAATAAAAATAATATGTTATTAAAAATTTATAATCAATTTAATAATTCTTTTTATTAAATGTATTTACTATAATATATTCTATTAAAGATTTTAATAATTTAAAATATTCTTTTGAATATTATTTATAATTATAAGTAATTAATATTTTATATTTTTGAAATTAAAATTATATTTATATAAAATAAAATAGAAAAGGGTTTTTATATAAATAAGTCTTTATTTATTTATAATTATTTTATTTTAAATAAATTTAAATACTTTTTAAAGGGTTCTACTCTATACCTATTATAATCTTTATATTTATTTATTATTTTTATAATAATTATAGCTAAAATCTTATTCTTAGCTTATTATTATAATAAATAAGAATCTATATTAATTATATTCTTTTATAATACCTAAAATCATTTAAGGTCATTTAATATAGTTTAATATTACTTAATTTAATAATCTGTTAATATAATTTATTTTTATTAAATTCCTTAAATTCTAATTCTTTATATAATTATTTAATAATAAATTAATTATTATATAAATTCACTTTTATTATTGATATTAATATTTATATTTGTTTTATTTAATATTATAGGAATAAAACTTATAATATAAATATATAAAATGATTTAAGATATCTTTTTTAATTTAATCTTAAATAGCTTAAGATTAAGAATTTTATTATAATTAATTATAATATTAAATATATATTATAATATTTATAATATTATAATATTTATTTTATAAATATTTAATTAAAAAACTTATTATAACTTAATATTTATAATTATATATCATTAAAAATTATTATTATTAATATTATAAAGAATAAGAAAAGAATAATTATAATATTATATATTTATACTTTTAGTTTTATTTTATAAATCTTTAAAGCTTTAATATATTTAAATATAATATAATTCTATTATAAAGAGTATTTAAGTATAGTTAATATATAGTTTAATAATCTATATAATTGATCTTTATTTTATATAATATAAAGTTTAAAATATATAAAAAGCTTATTCTTCCTTTTTTTATTTATATATCAGTTTAATAATAATAATAATTAATTAGCTTTAAAAGAATAGGCTTTTTATTTTAATAAAGAATAAAATAATAATATTAATAAAATACATTATATATATTTATATATATTTATGATTTTATAAAATAATAAATCGTAATACTCTTTTAATTATATATAATATATATATAAGTTTCTTAATAATATATATATATATTTAGAAAAATAAATTTATATATTAAAGATAAGAATTTATATTAAAATATATTTATATAAAATATTCAATTAAGAGATTAACATTTTATTTATTTTTATAATTTTATTTAATTTAATATTTATATATATTTCTTTTTTAAAAATTATTCAAATCTTTTAAATACTATATTAAGATTATTAATATTAATTATTATATATTATTTAATTAAAATATAAAATAATTTAACAGTAAATATATTAGAATTATTAGAATATTAATATAAATTAATATAATAAATAATATATATTTTTAATTAATATTACTTATTATAAATTCCTTATGAATTCTTTAAAATACCATTTAAAAATCTTCTTTAAAAAATTATTACTAAGCTTATTTTAACTTAACGAAATACCCTAAAGCTAGGATTTTAGATATTATTATCTCCAATAAAGTTCTTTATTATTTTAAAAATAATTTCTTATAATTAATAGGGATATTTTGATTAATATATGAATATTATAAAATATATAGAGTCTTTTTGTAACATAGGGTTTATATTTAATATATTCAATATATTAAGATTATAATTAATAATAATAATCTTAAGTAGCTTAATATTAAGTCTCTTTAATAATATAATTATTTAAATTATTATATATATGATATATATTCTTTTTTTTATTTATAAATATAATAGTAATATACAAGATTTTTTATATAAATATTATATTATATATATCAGATATTAAAATCTTATAATAATTTATTTTATATATATTATATAGTATAAAAAGTAGTAGATAGGTAAAGAGTAAATAAAAATAAAAAAAATGAATTTAATATATTCTATAGGTATATTATATTTCTTAGTATTATTCTTCTAAAAAATCTAGTATTATATATTTAGGATAATATATTTTAAATATAGTAGGTAAAATAAAAAGTTATAGTATATATAGAATACAATCTTTTTAAATTAATCTTTTATTAAAAAGAGCCTGATTTATAATAAGAATAAATATATAATATTTTAAAATAATAATTATTATATTAATAAAATATAAATTAATTTATATTAAATAGTATTAAGATTTATACTTATTTTTACATTTCTAAAAATATTCTTTAATATCAAAACTTATACATTTATTTTTATTATTCTATAATAAAAAGCTCTTTATAATATATAGTTAACTATAATTACTTATTATATTAAAATTAATTAATTTATAATTTAATAATTAATCAAATAACTTTTTATATTATTATTAATTTAGATTTTTAAATTTCTTTTAATTCTAATTAATAAATTAATATTTATATATTATCTTTTTATTTATTTATTTATTATATTTACAATTTAAAATCTTTTATTATTTTCTATTAATACGATTCAATATATTTTTTAAAAACTTTTTAATCTTATATTAATGAAATTATTTCATTTAAATTAATTATATATATTTATATGATATAAAGTTTAAAATAGAATATTATTTATATTTACTTTTATTTTTTTAAATAATTATTTTTAGTATATAGTTTATTTTTAATTAATTTTCTTTTTATTATAAATACTCATATTTTAAATATATACTATTAATATTTTCATTTTATAATATTATATGATAAATAATATATATTCTTATAATATTTTAATTTAAATTATAGAATAGTCTTTATATAATAAAATATTCTCAATTTATAGATTGAATTAGATCTATTAAACTTATTCTTCTTTTTAAATAATATTCTATATTTATTATAGTTATAAAATTTATTTATTCTTTATATAAATTATAAAGATAAATGTTTTATCTCTTATTTATTATTCTTCTTTATAAGAATTTAAAGTGTTTTTATCTTAATTTTATTGCTTCTTTTAATAATTATAATTAATTAAAATATTATCTAAGTTTATTCAATATGATATAGTATTTATTATTATATTATTTCATTTAATAGTATATTGATATTTAAATCCTTAAGCTTTGATTTATTATATAATTATTTAATAAAATATTTTTTAATAATTAATTAATATATATATTAATTATATTTATATAAATTTATATAAAGAATAAAAGTTTTATTATTTAATGTTAAAGAGTTAGAATTTAATAAATATATATATATAAAGCGTTTTATAATACTTTTTTAAGCTTAAAATTATATAAATTTAATAATAATGTATTTATAATTCTTTTATAATCTATATTAACATTAAGCTTATATTATATATTTTAATATATTCGTATATTTAATTTATAAATATTTAAATTCATAATATAATATAATTTAATTATTATAATAATTAATTAATAAAAATCAATATTATAAATATTATAAAAGATTATAATACTATAGTTAATATATTTTATATTCGTTTTATTTTAAGAATCTTTGAAGGTTTAATATATTTAATCTAAATAAAGTTACTTTATAATAAATATTTTAATATAATTAAATTAAATTTAAACAATCTATAAAAGTACTCTTTATTAAATATAAAATAAAACTTTAAATATATTAAAAGCTTATTTTTAATTCTTTTTATTTATATATAAAATTAATATTAATAATAATTAATTAAATATAAAATAAGAGTTTTTATTTTAATAAAAAACTATAAAATTATATTAATAAAATAAGCTATAATAAATATAATTTTATAAGTTTATAATTTTTAATATTCTTTTAATTATATAATATATATATTTTAGTCTTTTTAAGAAACTTTATCCTTTCCCTAAATAAATATATATATAAAAATACAATCTTATAATAAATAAATATATATAAATATTCTATAAAAAAATTAAAAAACACATTATTCTTTTCATTATTATATTAAATTTAATTATTATATTTTAATTTTTAAAAATAATTAAAATTTCTTAAAGATAATATTAAGATTATTAATATTAATTATTATAAACCTTTTTAGTATAATATAAAATAATTGAATAATAAGTACTATTAAATCTTTATTATAGTAATATTCATTAATATAATATAGAATAAATTTTAATATTAATATATATTTTTTAATTATATTTAATTATTATAAATTCTCTATATTATTCCTAAAATATTATTTAATTAGTTTTTTAAAAGAGTTAATAATAAGCTTATTTTAAATAATAAGAAATACCTTAAAGCCTAGATTATAAATAATCTTATTAATTATAAAATTCTATATTAATTTAAAGAATATTTCTATATAAGTAATAAAAATATTTTATTAATATATTAATACTAATAGATATAAAATATTTTTATAATATTTAATTTATATTTAATATACTTAAAGGATTAATATTATAATTAATAATTATAATTTTTAATTATTTAACTCTAAGCTCCTTCAAAAAATATAATTATTTAAATATTTAAATATAAATAATATATTTTATTTTTCTTTTTAATATATATATATATTATATATAAATATATATCACAGGGGATATATATATAAAAAGGCCTTCAGGTATAAATATAATAAAGATAACTTAAACCTTATATATTTAAACTAATCTATCTAAATCTATATAATAATTAATAATAATTATATAAATTTTAATATTATTATACTATTTATCTATCTATAATTGCTTTAATTATTTATAAAACTAGTTAATAAATTATTAAATTAATAAACTAATTAATTAACCTTAGTATAAATATTAATAGGGTATTCTATATATATAGATAAATATACTATACCTTATTTATTAAACTCTTTATTTTTTAAAATAATTCTTATTAATATATAATCTTAATAAATACTATACTTTATTAATATATTATTTTATTTATTATATAAATAATTATTTAATAAATAATTTATTAAAATATTTTTATCCTTTAATATAGGATAATATATTAATTATATATAATATTATTAATTAATTAATTAAAATAATTTAATCTATAAAGATTATTTAAGGATAATAAAAAAATAGTATATATTATTATTAAATCCTTTATTAAATAAAATATTATTATATTCCTTAAATATAGATTAAGTATTTATTATTAATAATCTAATAATTTATTATTAATAATTTAATATCTATAGAGCATAGGGTTAATAAGATATAAGTAAGAAAACTATAAAGCTAATCTTAACCTAAATAGCTATAATTTATTAATCTTTTTATTAAAATTCTAATAAAGAAATTATTTATTATATTATATAGATTAATAATATTAATATTATTAAAAAAAAAGATTATATTTATAATTAATAAATATAATAAAAATTAAACTTATTATAAAAAAGATATTAATAAATAAAATAATAATTTATTAATAATTATAATATTTAATATATTATTTAATATTATAATATTAAGAAGCTTATTTAAATACTTAAAATATTTAAAATATATAATAAAGGAATTCCTAGATTTAATATTTTTATTATTATTTTATATAAATTATATAAATATAAAATAATTATAAAAATTAAATTAAATAAAAAACTTAATCTAGGCTCTTAATAATTATAGTTTATTATTTAAAGACCTAAGGTAATAAATAGATAGCTATAGAATAGGGTATAAAGGCTTAATAAATATATTAATAATATTAAAGGCTAAATAAAATAAATAATTACCTAAAAGGAATATTAATTAGAGCTATAAAAATAAATAAATAAAGAATCTAAATATATTAAATAAGGAATTATTAAACTTTAAGAATATATATTTAAGAAGATAATTAAGTTATTATTTAAATAATTAAAGAGATTATAAAAAGTATAGAGATTATAAATAATTATAATAATAAAGCTTATTATTATTAAATTTATATAACTTTTTTTATTTAATAATATAAATTATTTATAATATTATAAATATAAATAAAATTAAAAAAAAAAAAAAAAGTTTATTTTTATATAATTTAAAAGGATTATATAATAGCTATAATAAAAATAAAAAATTAAATAATAAAAACTCTATTCCTCTATAATTTAAGCCTAAAATAATAAGGATTTTTAGCTAAATATTAATAAATTAAAGGAAGTTTTTTATTATAAAAATATATATTATTATTAAAATATTATTATATTTATTAATATATTTAAAGATATTATAATTATAGATTATTATAAATATATTTATAAAAATATAATTTAATTATTAAAGAAAAAAATTATAGAATAATATTATAATTAATTAATAAAAAATAAAATATATAAATATTAAAAAAGCCTATTAATCTAATTATAAACTAAGGTATTAATAAAGTATTTTAAAATAAATATAAATTAAATATAATAAAAATTAAATATTTTATAATTTAGATTATTAAAATATAAATATAATAACTTTATTTAAGGGTTTATAATATTAATAATATAATTAATATAAATATATAGAATAAAGAATAAAAAAGCTATTTTAATATAAATTTATAATTAATTAAACTTAAAATTAAAACTTAAAATAAATTAATTATAATCTATAATTTATATATATAATTAATTATAATAAATTAATAAAAAATTTAATATATAATAAAATTAATTAAAATTAATATATATATATTATAATAAAAGCTAAAATAATAAAAAACTAAAAATAAAAATTAATTTTAATAAAATTACTTAAATTCTTATTATAATTCTATATACCCTTAATAATAAAGATAAAATATTAATATAAAAAATTAAAAGCTATTATAAATAATATAAAATAAATATAATAAGAACCTAAACCTTAATTTTAATTAATAAAATAATATAAATATAATTAATTAATTATACTTAATTAAGAAAAATTTTATTATTTTATTAAATTAAAAATTAAATCTATAGGAATAAAAAATAATATATTTTTAATTCTATAAATAATAAATAAATTAAGCTAAAATAACTAAAAAGCTTAATATATTAATATCTATAAATAATAAGAATATTATTTAAATATTTAAATAAAATCTAAATTATATATACTAACTTAATAAAAAAATATTTATAAAAAAATAATTAAAGAATAATATATTAAATATAAAAATAATAATAATAAATATAATATTAAATTTATTAAAATAATATAAATATTATTATTATTTATTTAAATTTAATAATAATAATATATTATAGAAATATTTATAAATATTTAAGGAATATACTAAAGCTTTAATAAATAATTATTTAAAATATTAATTATATAATAATTAATTTATAATATATTAAATATTATTTAATTATCTAAGTATAATAAAAAAATATCTATATATTATAAAAGGGTATATAAATAATAATAAAATTTTAATAATTATTATATAATTAATATATAAAAGTATAAATCTTTAATATTTTTATTATATATATATACTATCTTTAATATTTATTCTTAATTATCCTTTAATATAATAATAATATAAATAATAATTAATATTAAATATTTAATATTAATAATTAATAATTAATAATTAATTTTATAGTTAAATATTTAATTCTTTAATATTAAACTATATTTAATTAAAAGTCTTAAAGGAATTATAATATTAAAAAAAAATAATATTTATAATATATATATATAATAATATATTATATAATAATAAGCTATATTAAATTTTTATTAAAATAAAAATATAAATAATAAATAAATTAAGCTTATAAATTTTATTTAATATAAAATAAATATATTTATATAATATAATATTTAATTTTAAATAAAGTATAATAATTATAGATTTTTATTAAAACCTTAGGGTTTTAATAAAATTCTATATTAAAAGTATATTATAAATTTAATATAAAATAATTATAATTAATTCTATAATATTTCCTTTAAATTAAATTTATAAAATCCTAATTAAAAATCTAAAACTATTTAAAAATTAATTATTTATAATAATAAAAGACTTTTTAAATATTATAAATTTATTAATAAGCTATAAATTATTATATATAATTATAATTAATTTTAAAAATAATTTATTATATTTAAAAAAAATATAAAACTAAGAATAATTAAAGAATTTAATTATAATACTATAAACTCCTTATAAATATTATAAAATTAAATTATTAATATAGCTATATAATTAATAAAATTCTTAATAATAATAAATTTATAAGCCTAGCTAAATAATATAATAATATATATATATCCTAAGGAATTAAGGAATATATTAATTAATTATATATATTAAGGCTAAGAAAAACTAAAATTTATTTAAAATAATTACCCTAGGCCTCCTTAAATAATAGATTATTTATTATTAAGAATTATATATATTATAATTAAAAAAATAAAGCTTAAAAATAAAGTCTATATTAATATAAAAGATTAATATATTAAAATAATATTAATTTTAATAATAAAATATTATAATATATAATAAAACTATAATATTATATTTATATTAATAAATAAATAAATAAAAATTTATTTAATAAATATATAATAAACTAAGAAAATTATATATAAACTATATTTAATAAGCTTATAGAATAAAAAAATAATTAAATATATATTAAATTTATTATATATATTAAGGAGGATATTATATATATAATAATTAATATTTTTATAGCCTTAATATTTATAATATAAAAAAATATAAAATAAAATAAAAGGAAAAATTATTATTAATTTAAGGGAATTTAATAATATTATTATCCTAAATATATATTTATTATTATAATAAAAACCTTATATAATTATTAAAAGGTTATAAATATATTATAATAATAAATATTAAATCTTTTTTATTAATTCCTTATTTATTTAAAATTAAGGGATAAATTTATAATTATAATATATAAAGGGCTTAAATAATTAAATATAGTTTTAATAAAATTTAAAAATTTATTAATTTATATTTAAAAATAAATAAACTATTAATTCTTTCTATATTAAAAATATATATAAATATATATTAATAATATTATTATATTTTTTAAATTATTTAAAAATATATTATATACTTTAAAACTATTTTTAAATTATTTTAATTATTAAGTTTATAGCTTTTTTAAATAAATTATTTATTAAGTATAAATTTATATTATTATTAAATTATTAAGTTAATAAAATTAATATCTCCTTAATAAAAAAATAAAAAAATATATTAATAAAATAAATATTTTTAAAGATATTAAAATATCTAGAAATATATTATAATATAATAAATTAAATTTATAATTTTATATTAATATATATATAAAAATTTAGCTATTAATTAAAAAAAATAAAATTATTTATAAAAATAAAAATTAAAATAAATAATTTAAGATTAAAATACTAAATATTTATATAATAAATAACTATAAAAAATATATTAATATATAAAAAAAAGCCTTTAATCTCCTATAAAATAACCTAAGGATATACCTTTTAATAAAACTTATTTATATTAATAATAATAAATAGCTTTTTATAAAAATTAATATATTAAAAAATAAGGATTTAATATTATTTTATTTTATTATAAAAAAGTTTTAATAGAATATATTTAATTAAATTATTTAGTAAAATATATATTAAATATATTAATTTTTAAAATAAAATATTTAGCTTAATAAAAAAAATTATTAATTAATAGAATTTAAAATAGCCTATTTAGTTTAGATAGTATAAAAAAATTAATTATTATTCTATAGATTAAAATATAATATTATTATATTTATAGATTATATAATAATTAGCCTTATTATTTAATAATAATTAATATTAATATTAAATATAATAAAAATAAATAATAAATTAATAATAATAAATAATTTCCTTTTATAATTTAAGCTTAATATTTTATATATATAAAAAAGCTTAATATACTCCTAAATATATTATTAAAATTATTTTATATTAATAATATTATTATAAAGAAAAAAGTAATTAATAATAATATATTAAATAATATATTAAAATCCTTAAATTTAACAGTTTATATAATATTAAAGGTAATTATTTTAAAAGAACTCTAAATATAATTTAAAAATAAATATAATATAAATATTAAATATATATAAATTCTTTAATAAATAAAAAAAAATTAATATAAATAAATAATAATAATTTTATTATATATTATAGATTAATATTTATAATTAAAGATTTATTTTCTTATTATATTATAAAAAATAATATAAAATAATTATATATACTAAAATCTTTAATAAATATTATAATAATTATAATATATAATAAATAATACTTTAATAAGGAATATATAAAATAAAAGCTAAATAAATACTCTTTTATTAAAATAAATTAATATATTAAATTATATATTAAATATTATAAATATTTTATAATAAAAAAAGCTATTAATTAATATTTAAAAATCTTAGATTAATTTATTTATTTTTATTCTATTTTTAATATAATTAATTAATTTTATAATTAACCTTCTATTAATATCCTTAATTAATAATATTTTTAATTAAAAAAATATAATATATATAATATATTATTTATAATTATATATAAAATATTAAAAAAAAACTTTAATTTTAAAATATAATATATATAATATAATAAATTAAATAAAAATATTATTTAAATTCTAAATAATAATTAATTAAGGAATTTTAAAAATTATTATTTTTAATTAAAATTAAAAATAAATTAAAGATTTATAATAAAAGATTTTTAAATTATTATAAATCTAATTTATATTTATAATAATATAATATTCTACTAAGAATAAATAAATAAAATTAATAAATTAAATTATTAATATAATCTTATATTTCTTTTTATTAATAAAAATAAATAAATATTAATTATTAACCTTATTAATTATATAAATAGCTTTAAATAATATATATATTATTATATTAAATATATTATTAAATAAAATATTATATAAATTTAAATTAATTATATTATTCTTTTTATTATAAAATAAAGTTAATAATTTACTATAAATAGCTAAAATATTTATAATTCTTTATTAAATATATTAAAAGAAGCTTAATTATATATAGATTTTATAATAATAAAATATAAATATACTTTTAATATATTATATAAAAAATTAAACTTTAAGGTTAAAGATATAATATACTTATAATTATATTATAAATATTTAATTTTAAGATAATCTAAGAAATATAGTATATAAAAAATTAAATTATTAAAAATCCTTAAAGAAATAAGTATATATATATACTATTTAAATCTATTAAATAAATAAAGAATTTATTTAATAATATTAATTATATAATTTAATAAAGCTCTATAAAAACTTAATTTATATAAATATTAATAATTAAATATTATATCCTTAGTATATATAAAAGATAATAATAATAAATAAAAATTCTATAAAATTAAAAAATTAATAATTAAATATATATTTTATAATAAACCTTAGTATTTAATATAATAATTAAAATATATTTTAAATAATAATAAATAATATAATAAAAATCTATTAATAATTAATATATTAAACTTAATAAATAATTTTAATATTTATATATTATATAAGTATATTAAAATTTAATTATTAATTAATAAATTAAATAATCCCTATAAAAAAAGAATATATTTATTAAATATATAATAAATTATTATTTTAAATAATTAATAGCTAAAAATTAAAATACTATATTATTATTATATTAAATAAATACTATATTATTAATAAATACCCTTAATATATAAAATAAATTAATATATAAATTTAATAATATTTATTAATAAAATATATAAATAAAAATAAACTTAATAAATTAATAATAATATTAATTATTAATCTATTAATATAATCTCCTAAGATTAAATTTATATTAAAATATAAAAATCTTATAATTAAAGAAGGCTAAGAAGTATATATAATAATAATAATTAATATATATAATTTTATATTTAGTTAATTAATAATAAAAGCTATATAAAAATTATATAAGCTTATATAATATAAATATTATAAGAAATTTAAATTATTAAAATTAAATATTATTTTATATAAGCTTATTTATAAAATTAAATAAAATAAAAATAATAATAAATATACTTTAATAAATTATATTATACTATAAATAATATTTAAAATCTATTCTTATTTATAAATAATATTATTATATAAAAATATTAATAAAAAATATAATCTTAATCTTCTAGCTTAATATAAAGGATATATTATATAAGATTAATATTAATAAAGTTTATATAGCTATTTAAAAAAGAATAAATAAGGATATCCTAGAGTATCCTTAAAATAATTATTTTAAATACCTATAAAAACTTAATAATAAATAATATAGAATTATTAATAACCTTTAATATATATTTATTAATAATTATTATAGATATTATAATTATTTATTTTAATATAATAATAACTACCTTAAATACTATAATATATATATTTATAGACTAAGGTATTATAATAAATAAGGATATTATTATATTAATAAAAGATAATATAATCTATATTATTATTATTATTAATATAAATATATTAATAATTAACTTAAATATATTAATATATATATTTATAAATAATAATATAATAATATATTATAGCCTTATTATAATTAATATAAATATAATAATAATTAATTATTTTATTATTATTAATAATTATTTTAAATATACTTATATTAAATATTATATTAAAATTAAATTTATTAAATTTATTAAATATATTTAATAAAAATAAAAATATAAAAATAAAAAGAATAATAACTTTAATATAGAATCTATTTTTTAATATAATATAAAATAAAAAATAATAAATATATATATAAATTTAAATACTTAATTAAACTATAAAAATATATTTTTATATTTAATATAAAAGGATAAATATAAATTCTATATTTTATTATAGCTTCTTAAAATAAACTAATTAAATTAATAATAAATACTATTAATAAAATAATATAAAGTATATTTTAAGGATACTCTATAGATAATAAATATAATATAAATTCCTATTATTATAAATATTTTAGCTTAATTAATAATATTAATATTAAAGGATTAATATTAAATATTTATATTATATTAATATTAATAAGTATCTTTAAAATAATAAATAAAAAATAAATAATAATAATTATTATTTAATAGCTTAGGATTAAATATTTATAATATAATATTTATTAATTAAATAGCTTTTAATTAAAAATTATACTAAAAAAATTAAGCTTTATTTAATAAAAATTAAAAAAATTAAATTTATATATTAATAGTATTTAACTATCCCTGAAAATTAACTTATTAACTATTATATATAATAATATTATATTAAGAAAAAGGATAATACTAAGATAAAGAATCTATAATTAATAAGGATTTTAATCCTTAGGCTTATTATAATTCTTATTATTAATAATATATAATTAATTAGCTTTATTATTATTAATAATATATAATTATATAATTAAAAATATTAATTAATTAAAAATAAAGAAGATTAATAATAAGCCTAAATAATATAAATTAATTTATAATAATAATCCTTTAAATAAAGATTATATAGAATAACTAAATATTATAAATAATATTATATTATTCTATAAATATTTTATTAAATATTAAAGGCTATATTATATTAATATTATAAATAAATTAGCTTATATATATATAATATAGTATATTTTTAAACTATTATTAGCCTATAATACTATTAATTTTAAATTAAATATAAAAATAAGGTTTAAGAATATAATATTCTAAAGCTAGCTATAATAAAAGATTAATATTAATAAAAAACTCTATTATATAAAATATATCTATAGAAATTTACTATTAAATATATATTAATATAAATAAATTAAAAATAAGATTATATTATATAAAGGTTTTTAATATTATAAGCAAAAGCTAATTAATACTAAGTATAATATATAATAATATATAAAAATATTAATAAGGGTATTAAAAACTATAATAATAAAGCTTAAAGCTATAAATAAAGCTATTATAATAATATATAATAATATTAATATAATACTCTAAGAGATTAATATATATAAATTATTTAAAATAAATATAAATAAATCTATTTAAAATAATAAAGATAAATAAAATAAATAAATATAGATAAATCTATCTAAAATAATAAAAATAAATAGAATAGATAAATATATAAATAATAAATAAGGATAATAAGGAATAATAAATAATTTTATTGCTTTATTATATACCTTAAGGATAGGGGTTTTTTTCCCTGTAGGGGTAATTAATATATATATATATTATATATAGATATATATTATAGGGGATATATATATAAAAAGGCCTTTGGGTATAAATATAATAAAGATAACTTGAATCTTATATATTTAAATCGATTTATCCAGATCTATATAATACTTTTTATAAATGTAATAATAAAATAAAAGGTTTTTTTATAAAGATTATATTATATATATTAATTATTAATACTTTATAATAATTTATTCTATATATACTATTATTGAATTATAGATTATAATATTCTTTTTAAAAATAAGTTTTTATAATTAATATAATAGAATTATTAAAAAGTTATATATTTTTTTTATTAATTTATAAGATTATATATTTTTATTATTATTTAATTTATAAAATTAATTAAATAAATTTCATATTAATATTTAATTAAGTATAATATTATTATAAAAGATTATTAATATTAAATATAATAATAATTTAAATATTATTATTTCCTTTAGTATATATATATAATAGGACTTAATTTAAGCTAAGATTAATCTATAAAAATTAAAAGATTATACTTTATTATTATATAATTTCTTTTTGACAATATTTTTTAAATATAATAAATATATTAACATTTTAATTATATATATAAATATATATATTTACTATTTTAATATAAATTTATTATATAATGTATTATTTAAAATATAATAATTATATAAAAATTATATAAAAATAATTGATTTATTATATTAGAATCTTTTAATATTTATTAATTCTTTATTAAAATCTTATATAAATATTCTACTTTTATTATAATAAATAATAATATATTAAAAGCTTAATATATTTTACTTTTTGAAATGAATAATTAAGTTAATAATTAATTATTTAATAATATTACTTATATTATAGAGTAAACTTTATATAAATATAAAAGCTAAGTAAAATTAGCTTCTATATTTAGTTATATAGAATTTAAATTATTAAATACTAATTATTATAAAATAAGTAAATAATAACAGAGGAATAGAAATATAATTTAATATATTATATTAAACTATATAGTTAAAAAGATAATTCTATATTAAATTCTCTAACTTTTACCCCTCTTTCAAGGGTATTTATATAGGAGTAATTAATTTAAAGTATATTTAATATTAATATAATCATTTAAAAGTATCTAATATAGCTTATTTTAGTTATTTAAACTGTGTATATATTCTTATGCTAGTTTAATATAATCTATATATATAATAAATCTTTTAATATTATCTTTATAAAAATAATAATATTATATATTAAGTATACTATACTATGAAAATAGTAAGTAAATAATAAGATTATAGTAAGTATAGAGTAAATCCTTTTTTATCCTTATATAGTTTAGGTATATAAAGTCTACTTTAAATTATTCAAAGCGCTTATACTAAAAAGCTTTTATTATAATTATTTTATTTCATAGGCCATTTAATTTTATTCTTTTTTAATATAAAAGTTAACTCAATACTCACTATGAAGTAATTGCTATTTATAATTTGTATTAGATTAAGAAAATAGGGTAATCTTTTAAATACTAGAAATTTATTTATTTTTGAAAATATTTATATTAATATATAAAATCGCAAAAGAATATTAAAATATATCTATAATAGGTTTATTAAATGATCATATTTTATAAAGTCTTTTATTTTTAAATAATTTTTAAATAAATTTATATACAGTTTAAATATTAAAGATTTTAAGAATAGCTTAAGTTTCCTATATATATTATTTTATATATACAAAGATTCTAAGCTATATAAAAGATTATATAATAATATATAATAATTTAAAAAGTAGTTATAAGGTATATTATATAGAAGTTTATAGAATATAATTTCTATAGAATCTATAAAAAGCTTTTAGATTTTTTATAAAGCTTTATAGATTAAACTCTTTAAAAGATATTTAAATAATAAGTATCTATAGATTTATAATTGGCAGAAAGTTAGTCTCTTTATTATTTTTTTAAGTTATTCTTATTTTATATTTTTATTTATAATATAATAATAATTAATTTTTATTTTTATTTAAATAACTTATATTATACAGTTTTTATAATTAAAATAAATATTATTCTATTAAATTAATATATAAAATAACTCTTCTTTATTTTTAATATTTTATATTTTTAATAATATTTAATCCTATATTTAATTCATAGTTAAAATAATTTTTGTTATTTTTTATTTATTATTTTTATTAATTTATTATTCTATATTTATTTATTTATTTCATTTATTAATTTTTCTTATATATATATATATATATCCTAATATAATATAAATATAGTATAATTTAATCTTTTAATCCTAGTATATTTTATACTATATTCTGTTATTATAATAAATAATATATTTTTATTAAAATATTTCTATAAATATTAATAGCTTATTAAGAAAAGCTAAATATATAAAGTCTATAATATATTATTATATATTATAATAAAAGTAAATTAACTTATTATAAATCTTAAAATTTAAAATAATAATAAGAATAATAATAAAAGATTAATATTAATAATATATAAATAAAAGTTTAAAAAAACTTTAATATAATAAATAGATTTTTATATATAATTCTTATTTATTCATTATACTAAAATTAACACATTATATAATAAGTCTATATAGAAATAATAATATATATAATTATAATTTTAATATATTTATAATATTTTTCAAGTATTATAAACATCGAATTTGAAAAAATCATATAATATACTTTAATTTTAAAAAACTAGCTTTAGTATAAATTAAAATCTTATACTATTTATATATATAGAAATTATAATAATATTTATAATATTATTATATTAAATATTAATAGTTTTCTAATAATTCTATTTTAAAATATTATTTAATTAAATATTAATAGTTTTTTAATAATATTATTTTAAACTATTATTTAGTTAAATCTTCATTTGATATTTTTTAATCATTTATATATACTTAATAAAAATATAAATATATAATTTTATAAGTATATAAATATAAAAGAATATCTTTTTTTCGGTATTTTATTAATAATAAAAATCCATTTATTAAGAGATTATTTTAATATTTAATATTAAATAGTATATATAAGATAAATTATTTTAAAATATTAATATATTTAATATTGAAAAATAGTATTTATATAAGAAATCTTTTAAATTATTATTATATTTATAAGTAAAAGAATTTAATATTAAGCTATTTATAATTATTATTATTAATTATGATTTTAATATATTAAGAATATTAAATATAAATCTTATTCTATAAAAGGTTTTATATATTCTATATTACTAATATTTTAATAAAAATATCCTTATTAATTATAAAGGATTCTTTTAAAAATTAATAAGGGATTTTATTATAAATAAAATTATTTAAAATTTTACTTTTAAAGTATTTTCTTTAATTAAAATATGTCTGTTTATAATTATTTAAAAAAGCTTTATAAATAATATTTTAAAGAATTAGTAGAGAATTTATAATGATTAATATTAATTAAAAAATATATTCTTAAAGTATAGATTTAGCTATAAAATAAGAATTTATTATTTATTATATTAATTAATATTAATATTATTAACACTTATTTATATTTATTTATTATTATATTATTTTATATTTTAATGAAAGAATATGTAATAATTAATATTAATAATCTTAATATAATATTTAAGAAGCTTTAAATATTCTAGAAAAAATATATTATAAATATTAAATTTAATAAAAATATAAAAATAAATAAAATATTAATTTTTCTCTTAAATATTTTATGTATATTTATTTAATAGAAAAATCTATTTTGAATACTAAAGTTTATTTAAGAAAAAAGATATATATTATTAAGAGAATTAAGTATGTATTTTATATAATTAAAAGAATTTTAAATATAAATATTTTTTAAAAGTATAATTATATATAATTTATTCTATTAATATTATTTATTAATTTTTATTAGAATAAGAAGCTTATTCTTTTAAAATTAATTAACTTTTATTAATATTTAAATTATATATTATTATAAATATTAAGCTATATTAAATCTTTTAATTAAATATTAATAAAATAAATATTAAAATATTATAAAGAATATAATATATATTCAATATTATAATTAAATATAATAAAATCTTTAATCTTAAGCTATTTATATTTAAGCTTAAAGAAATACTTTAAAATATTCTATATATTTATATTATTCATATAAATTCTTTAATATTAAATAGAATAAGTATTAAAACTTATAAAAATAATAATATTTAATTTATATATTAATTAATTTATTATTAAAATAACTTATAATTAACTAATTACATAAAGAATTAAAACCTAAGAAACTTAATAAAGATAACTTATTTTAATAGATTATTTAATTAAATAATATTATATTATATTAAATAACCTTAAATACTTTTAATAATCAAAAAAATATATAATTAATATAGATTTTTATTTATTATAATAATAGGCTAAGAGTAAAATTTTAGCTATAATTATTATAAAATTAATAAATAGATATAAAATTTATGGTAAATATACAGTAGAATCTACATTTTCTAAGATTTATATAATAATTATTATCCTTTTAAAAAGATATTTTTAATAATTTAATTTTTATATAAATATAAATTAAGCTTCTATAAATATAAAAAGTATAATATGAATTTAAATTAAATAATAATAAGACTATAAAAAGTATTATTATATTCTAAGTATATTTTATATATAAGTAAATATATATAAATATAATACTACTTTTAAAATTCTTTAATATTAATAATATATATAAAATTAATTAATCTAACATAATATTATAATAAATTATAAATATCATAAACTAATAATTTATTATTAATCTAGGATTTATTTATATTAATAAAAAAATATTATAATATATAAATAATTATTATAATAATTTATTAATTATTAATAATATTTTAAATTTTAAATTAGGTTTTTAGAATATAAGTTAATATATTCTTTTATAAAATATAATTATAATTATATATATATATATTTATATTTATACTTATATATATATATATTTATATTTATACTTATATATATATATATAATATGTTATTTTATATATATTACTATATTATATATATTAAACATAAAATAGAATAAATATATTAATATAAAAAATATATTAAAGTATTTATTCTATTAATCTTATATATCGAGGAAGAAGTCTACTATAGCTATATATTACCAAGCAGCAGCTAGTAGGGTTAGTTAGATTAGCAGGATCTATCAGAATAATATTTTAATGTATTTATATATAATTCCTCATAATATACCCCTGAAGCAATATAAATATATTATAATCTATAGTATAGATTAGCTTTCAACAATTAATAGAAACCTATTAATGAATTAAATTAAATCTATTAATAAATAATATTTTTTACTATTAAATTATTAATATATTTAGTAAATAAAGAATAAAGCAGGGCTTTTATATATATATTAGTAATATTATTGATAGATAATATATATTATATATTAATTATAATTTTATAATATTAATAAGTAATATAGAGATAAAATATAATTTATTATAATTTAAAGATAATATAATTATTATATAGTAAATTATTTATGAGGTTCTTATTATATTATAGAATTTATTATATAAATAGGGTAATATCTAATAATATTAGTAATATTGATAATTACAGGGTTTATAGTAGCTATAAAATAGTATCTAAATAGATTATATATTTAGCTTTATATATTGATTTATAATAGTAGCTTATTTCTTTAATAATTAATTAATAATTTATTTATTTAACTATATAATAAAGGCTTTAATAGATTTAACTATATTAAGGTTAATATTATATAAAATATAAGTAAATATAATAAGGTAAGTATTAATATTAAATTATAGTTATTATTACTTATACTTAAGGATATAAGTAATAGTATAAATAATATAATAAAGGATATATTTTATTATATCTATATACTATATTTTTAAATCTATATTATATAATAATAATATAAATATAGAGAATATTAAATTAAAATAATTTCTTATAATAAAGAATTTAATAAATTTAAATACTTATTAAAAATCTTTGATATTAATATATTTATTAATAAGTATTAAATATAATAAGAATATTTTAATACTTAATAATATATTTTAATTTATATAATTAAATATATAAAAGTATTAAAGAATATATTGAATATAGCTAAATTAATTAATAATAATATAATTAAGTATTTAAATAATCTTAAAATTCGGAAAATATTAACACTAATTAAGATTCTTATATTTAAATTAATTAAATATAGCTTTCCTAAATAATATAATAATATTATTTTTATTAATAATTATAATATTATTAATATATATAGCTATAATTAACTTATTATATATAAAAATATATAAATTAGAAGGTATTAAAGTTATATTAATATTCTTAAAGAAATACTTTAGTATATTAAACTATTTAAAATTAAATTATTTAAGACTATAATAAACCTATAATAAATATAAAATATAAAATCAATTTATTATTTATACTATATATTTTTTTAATAATAATATATAAATATTATAAATATGATTATTATTAAAATAAATATTTTTAATATTTATTTAATATATAATCTATTTATAAAGTATAATAATATAGATAATTATACTTATTAAATTATATTAAATAATAAGATTATATATTTTCTTATAATTAAAGGTAGATACTTATATAAAACTATAAATAATAAAATAGCCTTTATAATATATTATTTTATTTAATATATTATATTTTTTAATAAAGATCTTATATAATAATATATTAAGTTTATTTTTAAATTAGAGTTATTTAATCTATATACCTTTAATAATAATAGTATAGAGATTAATATTAATTATTATTTTTTAATATATTTATATATTTAATTAAAAAGCTTATTTTAATATTCTAAGAGTATTATTATTATTAATTATTATAATAATAATAATAAAATAAATAAAATAAATAAAATAAATAAAATAAATAAAATAAATAAAATAAATAAAATAAATAAAATAAATAAAATAAATAAAATAAATAAAATAAATAAAATAAATAAAATAAATAAAATAAATAAAATAAATAAAATAAATAAAATAAATAAAATAAATAAAATAAATAAAATAAATAAAATAAATAAAATAAATAAAATAAATAAAATAAATAAAATAAATAAAATAAATAAAATAAATAAAATAAATAAAATAAATAAAATAAATAAAATAAATAAAATAAATAAAATAAATAAAATAAATAAAATAAATAAAATAAATAAAATAAATAAAATAAATAAAATAAATAAAATAAATAAAATAAATAAAATAAATAAAATAAATAAAATAAATAAAATAAATAAAATAAATAAAATAAATAAAATAAATAAAATAAATAAAATAAATAAAATAAATAAAATAAATAAAATAAATAAAATAAATAAAATAAATAAAATAAATAATAAATATTTAAGTTAATTTTATAATAAATTAAATTAATAATATATTAAATAATATATTTAATATATTATATAAGCTATAATTATTAATAGATAGATATTTATATAAATAATTAAAACTTATATAAACTAGAATAGCTAGTTTATTAAGGAGGAATATTAATTTAATAATATTATTATATATATTTTAATATTTAAATAATATACTCTTAATACTTAAGGATAATATAGATAAGTTTATTATACTTTATAAATTAAGATTAAAATAAAGGATAATATTAATAATAATAAGAATATTAATTAATAAGATATTTTTAATATTTTAATAAACCTTCTTTATAAGTAATAGTAATAAAAGCTATATATATAATATTATAAAATTTATAATAATATTATATAGTAGTATATATAAATATATAATAAATAGATTAATATATTTAATTAATTTAATATATTTAATATAATTAAAAGGCTTAATACTGGATATATAAGCTTCTTTTAAATATAAAAATAGCTATATACTAAATATAGCTTAAGATAGTTAATTGATAATTTAGTTTTAAATAAAGCTTTATATAATATAATAAAATTAAGAAGGCTATAATATAGATTAATATTCTTAATATATATAAAGTATATAATAGCCTTAGCCTATAAAATAAATAATTATTATTAATAATAATAATATATATATTTGATTTAATATAATTATTAAATTTATAATAATATAAAGAAGAATATTTATAATATCTATTACTAAGCTTAAAAATATTTAGTATATCTCTTTTAATAAATTTATACTTATTATTACTATAAAAGAATTTAATTATTATTATAAAATATATTTATATTTCATAAATAAACTTATAAATAATATAAAGAATATTATATTCTTTATATTAAATTAAACCTAAATATATTATAGTTTTTTTATTAAAGAAAAATATAAATAAATTAAAACCCTTTAATAATAAAAAGCTAAATTTATTAAATAAACCTATATATATAATATGAAATAATTTAAATATATATTCTTTAATAATAAGTATTAATTATTATAGATAATAAAAGGGTAATATTAGTTAATAATATTATAATTATATAAATAATATTATTTAATAATTAAGTATAATTATTATTACTAATCTATATTATTAAATCTCTATTATTAAATTTAGCCTATAGGGTATATATATTCTTTTTATATAAATGAAAATATTCTTATTCTAGCTTAAAAGCTAAAATCTATAATACACCTAAAATTAATAAAATAAATAAATACTTATTAAGTATAAATTTTAAAAAAAATTAATATATATTATTAAATAATTATAATATAATTTTAATAACTTTAATACCTTAAGTTAAAAGTATAATATACTTAATAATAGAAATAATTTCTATATAAAAATATATATTAAAAGGTTTAAATAATATCTTAATATATATATAAATATATTAAAACTAAAAATTTATATTTAAAATATTAAAAGGATTTAAATAGTAAAACTTATTATATATTTAAATATTATTATTTATTAATAAGATTAATTATTATAAATAGAATATAAATAATAATAAAATAATCTCCTTAATAGTAAAATATTATTATTATTATTAATAAAATTAATAATAGCTTAATAAACTTTATATTTACTTTTTTCTTATTTAATAATTTATTAAATTTTCTTAATATATTATTATTTTTAATAATTTATTTATTTAAAATAATTAATATAAATATATTTAATAAATAATAAATTATATTTATAATAATATATATATCTATTTATATTTATTAAAAAATATTTTCTTATTATTAATATTTATTTTATTAATTATATTAATATAATAAATATAATATTAATTAATTAATTATAATAAATAATAATATATAAATATTCTAAGTTTAATATTAATAAAATAATTAGGATTTTATTTTGATAAATTATTAATAATTAAATCTATATTTTTTAAAATATAAATTATAATAATATTCTTTTAATTAATTTAAATAAAGAAATAATATTAAAAAATTTTTAAACTTATAATTAAGGCTTAGATAATATTATTTAAGGTTAATTTATATTTATTAAAAAATATTCATATATTAAATAAAATACTTATTTTTATTATATTTTATTAAAATAAATTAATAAAATTATTTAATTATTAAATAATTAAATATATAATATTATAATTTAAAAAATTAATAAGAATATATTAAAATTTATATATTAATAAAATAATAATATTTAATATAATAATATTATACTATAGAATTAATATAATTATAATTATTATTTTATTATTATTCTAAGTTTATTTATTATTATTCTAAGTTTATTTATTAAATAATATTATAATTATAATCTATTATTATTTTATTATATTATTAATAATATTAATATTAAGAATATTAATAAAAATAATATTATATATTATAATATATTAAAATATAATAATTTAAATTTAAATTTATTTTTATTATTAAGCTTTAATAATTAGAATAATAATAAAAACTATAAAAACTTTATAAAATATAATAATTTATAATTTTAATTTAAATATAAATTTTAATTTAATTAATTCTATAAAAAAATCTTTTTATAAATTTAAATAAATAATATATATTTTATATTATTATTAATTAATTAAAATTCTATAAAATTTAATAAAAATAAAGATATTTTTTAAAAAATTATAATAAAAATATAAATAAATTTTATTATTTAATTATAAATATTTTAATAAAATTAATAAAACTTATAAAAATAATATAATAATAATAATTTTAAGTTAATATATTAAAATTATTTATAATTTATAAATATAAATATTACTATATTATAATTTTAAAATTAATTTATTAATAAATTAAATATATTTTAATATTTTTATAAAATATAATTTTTAAAAATACTCTTTTTATTATTTTTAAATATAATTATATTTTATTTTTATTATATATTTAAGTTAAAATATAATCTAAATAATAGAATTTAATTTAAAGTATTTAAAAAAATATATATAATATTAAAAATATAAATTATATATATTTAAAAATAAAATTTTATATTATTAAAATATAACTTAATAATTAATATTAAAATCTTTTAAAAATATAAAAGTAAAATAATATATATATATATATATATAAGTAAAAATACTTATTATTATTAAATTATAATTATTATTAAATTATAATTATTATTAAATTATAATTAATTATTTAAAATATAATAATTATTTAAAAATAATTTAATAATATACTATTTATATAAAAAATTTAAAATATATAAATTAAAATTTATTACTATTATATAATAAAGAATATAATAAATTTAATAAATATATATATTTATAAAAAAAAATTTTATAATATAAATTTATAATTTATAAAATAATTTTTATATTATTTATAATTTATTAATTTTAATTTTATATTATAAATATAATTATTTTAAAATTTATTTTATATTATTATTATTTAATTATTTTTTATATAATAATTATTATAATAAAAATTAAAAATAAATATATTATTTAATAATTAATATTTAATAATTAATAATTTATATTTAATCTTTAAAAAAATAAAATAATATTTTATTATACTTTTTTAAAAATTAAATTTTTATATTTATTTTTATTATAATAAAATAATTATATATTATATAAATTTAAATAAATTAGTTTATATATAAAAATTAAAGTTTTTTTATTACTTTTATATAATAACAATAACTATATATTATATTCTTAGAAACTTATATAATATTATAAATTAATATATTTAATATTATAATTATTATTATATAAAAAGAGTTAAATAAAAATAGAATAAAATTTATTTTATAGTAACTATATTTATATTATAAAACTAAAGCTTATAAACTTAGAGCTTTATTTATACATCTCTAAGCTAACTCTAGGAGATTATTAATATTATATAATCTATTTTATAAATTATATATTTTATATTATAGAGTAGGTTATTTTACTCTATAATACTTATATTAATATAAAATATTAATAGATTCTTTACTATATTAATTTATTAAAATATCTTATTTTTTAAATATTAATTTTAAATATTTCTTATAACCCCTAAGTATAATAAATAAATAAATATATATATAAATATATATTTATATATATCATCTCTCTCTATATAAATACTCACTTATATATATATAATAATTTAAATCAATATATCTATTAAAGAAAACTCTAATAAAGCATTAATACTCTTTATTTTTAATATCTACAGTGAGGAGATAAAAGTTCCACGCTCCCCACCATAGTATAGTATAAAAAGACTATATAATTCTCTATTTCCTATGTCTCTTCTCTCCATTTCTTGATACATTCATCTCCTACAAACGTCGTAGAATATCCTCTACAACCTGCTCTGTCGTCGCCTTTCCACCCAAATCAGGACTCAATAGCTTTCCTCTTCTAAATTAGCGTCGACCGCCGAGTAAATCTTTGCGGCGGCAGCCGGCTCGTCCAAAAACTCCAACATCAAAGCAGCACTTCGCAGTGTCGCAATGGGGTTTGCAATGCCCTTGCCCATAATATCAGGAGCGCTGCCATGGCAAGGTTCACCAATGGCAAAGCCTTCACCAACGTTGGCACTAGGCACCAATCCTAAACTACCCACCAGGGCAGCGGCCCCATCCGATAAGATGTCGCCATACAGATTGGGTGCAACGATAACATCGTAAGCTTCCGGTTGACGGAATAGCTTGTAAACCATGGAGTCAACGATTTGCTCTTCAACGGTGACAGACGAGTATTGGGGACTGGCAAGAGCACGGTTGGACGCGGAGCGGAAGAGACCATCAGTCTGAGAGAGAACATTGGACTTGTGGGTGATAGTTACGAGAGGAGACGTGTGTATGCTGGTGGCTCCAGATTCGCGAATCCTTTGACGTCGGAGTGCGATGTCACCTGCCATGGCGGCAATCCGGAATGAGGCCTTCTCTGATATGCGCTTGATGGCTTCGGCAACTTTGCCATCGGGACCTTCATATGTCTTCTCCTGCTTGACGTAGAGATCCTCAGTATTCTCGCGGACGATAACCATGTCGATGGGTTTAGGCGCGTTCATGACGGTCTTGACGGGGCGAACATTGGCGTATAGGTCAAGACGTTTGCGCAGGGCGACGATTGGGGATGAGTAGCCCTTGACAGCCTGAGTCGGAGAGCTTACGGCGCCGAACAGTGCACCCTGGCACTCATTGCGAAGGGTTTCCACCGTGGCATCAGGAAGGGCGGTACCGGTCTGCTCAAATGTCTCGAACCCCGCCTTGAGGTTAACAAAATCGAACTTCAAGTTGAAGGACGACGGGAGAGCCTCGAGAATACGTCGACCAGCGGGGATGACCTCTTTGCCAATGCCATCGCCAGCGATAAGACCTGATCAACACATGCAATGTCAGTGGAACGATCGAACAGACAAGTAGCGGCAGGACAGACAAACCTATTCTCAATGTTCGAATTGACATGTCGGGCAGATGTTTGGCGAATGTGGCCGGATTAAGTGAAAAATGGTCAGTGTCTGGCCAGACTGGTAAGGTAAGGTAGGTAAGAGGTAGGTAGTTAATTGGCGAAACTAATTGCCGGGGTGCTGGTGTCAGCCGATAATCGGAGTTCCCAGCCAAGCTACCCAGCGGCTTTCTGGGTACATGCCTGGGCGGGTAAGTATAAAATAAAGTAAAGTACCTGTCGTTGGGCTTAATCAAATGCAAGTGTCTGTACCTTGCATGTTGGTTCTGTTCACCTAGCCCCACCTGTGAGCTACGTGGGGAGTGCTCGAGTACCTACCTAGGTATCTGGGTACCGGGGTTAACAAAACCAAACAGTGCCTACACTGTTCTTCCTCCACATAACGTGCTTCAACTCCTCACCGAGGAAAAGAGATACACACGGCATCAGATCTGAACCTAACTACTCGGTCCTGTCCATAGGCTCAGGCAAGAATGCGATTTATCCTGGCTCTTGGAACGGCTCTGAATTCTCAACCCGACCAGTCTGTATATCTTCTTCTTTTAGAGTTTGAGCACTCGGCATACTGTCGAGGAAAGCAGGAAACTCCAGTCACCATTTAGTACCGGAAAGAGATCGCAAGTATTGATTGCTTTCAGATTGAGGGCCACTATGGTGTATTTGATTCATCTACTGACTTTTACAAGCCGTTACTTAAGAATTACCAACAAAGAATAATATAAATGAAAGTGATTAAGGGCCGAAAAGGAACCGTTTTTGACGTTCACTCTTCCATGCCCACGTTAGAACGTTAAGGCCACAATATGTTACTCCACCATCTTTTTCCAACTTGGACAAGCAATCGGCGGCACCTAGAACAACCAGCCGTATCAGACCAGTCCGACCTAATCTGTTCCAATGACATTCTCGCAAATGACACCAAGACCAGCCTATAATGCTCGTTAGACATTGCGTTGTTTGAAGTTGTCACGACGTGCTTACCAGACCAAGTGTGCAGCACTGAGGCTGATCACCGCCGCAAATGCTCTTGTAGTCCTTTGCGCTGGTAGGGTATTCACTTGCTGTCATATTATTAGCTGCTGAGCTGTCTTTAAATCAACCTTTGTGGGTGCACTTACGGTTCGCGCAGTCGAGGCTGACGACTCCCAGCACATCAACGGCACAACATTTTGGCAGGGCGTTGAGCAACTTTGACTGGCCGCAGGGGTTGTAGTCACTGTTCCCTCGTCGTCGTCATTGTCGTCATCGTTGCCGTCGTCGTCGCCATTGTTGTCGTCGTCGCCGTTGTTGTCGTCGTCGTCGCCGTTGTTGTCGTCCTCGTCGCCGTTGTTGTCGTCGTCGTCGCCGTTGTTGTCGTCGCCATTACCGTTGTCACCATTGCAGTAATCCCCACCGTTATGGCTGCCGCCGTTGCTATAGCCGCCATTGTGGTTGCCTACGCTGTAATGGTTCTTGTTGTCGTCATTGCCGCCAACAGGGTAGTAGTTACCACTGGTGGGAATGGCCAGGGCAGTAGCGAAGAGAGCTGCGACAGCGATGAACTTCATTTTGGCAACTTGGAGGCTTTGAAGATGTGGAAAGAGGAGTTTCGAACAGAACCAAACGAGTGGATGAGTGAGTTTGTAAGTAGTGAATCTTGTGAGTGATGCTGAGGAAAGATGCTATGCAGAGATGGTTGGATTGCCGGTTTATATACACCAACTTCATCCGTCACAATCGACGCACTCACACGCAAACACAGTAACATGGTTCAAAGCTGCGTGTGGCTTTGCTTTTTCTGACCGGGCAATATTCCTGCGTCATCATGTACCAGGTCTCAGTGCTCAGATGACTTTTTCGCCGAGCCCGAATCGCACGCCCGTTTGGCTGAAATCCCTTGCATATGTGCCTCGTTCACTTAGCAGCCAATCTCCCTGCCATCTGTTGTAAGCCTTTTGGCTTCTCCTCCACACTGACCCCAAAAATCTCGACCAAGACATCTGAGATCCAGGCCTGACGGCAGAACCTTGCCTTCTCCTCCTCAACATCAGAAGAAATTATGAAATCTTAGGAGCTGGCCAATTTCTCATACTGTAAAACTAATTCCTGGCTATCCTCATCATGTATGTATGTTACGTTATGCTCTCAGTCTCGGCCCAACAGCTGACTGAAGGGAATCCTGACCATTTGAAAGGGATGCATGGGCGTTTTTGAAGAATTATCGGCAATCGGTATGAAGCTTAGAGACTAGGACACATGACCACTCAACCATATGGGCTGTTCTCCGTTACCAAATATTAAGGATTGTACAGGAACAAACATGGGCAGTGCCAAGGTGTATCTCAGATGTGGCATGTTACCTTTCAAGTTTACCTCACCGATCCATGTGTAGGCTTACCTTCTAGACTTGGATCTTCCCATTTCCATAGCATGCATGTATTCTTTCTGTGCCGAGTTTCTACTGCCGGCAAAGTTTTCACTCGTGTTTTTCTTTGCTTTCTCGATGCCGTTTCATGAGGCTAAGTCAGGCAAGGGATTTCGAGTCATTGAGAAAAGAAAACCCTAGACATGAGCATGTCCGCGGCTGATATCCATTATGTTCCGCATAGATTTGTCCTTTTTCCATCACAAGCGATCGATGAATTCAACCAGCGGACCATGGCCGGTATTACTAAATCATTGCAACTTGTTGGTTTCTCTCTATGGTTTTCTTTTCCAGCTTCGAGGAGCCATGCACATTGCCTTTTGCCTGGGGCTCCGTCCTACTCATGCTGGTGCTTGTAAAGATACCAGTGACCATCGATGCAGCCGTCAACGATTCCATAACGGACCATAGTCTTGCAATTAGACATGTCTCTGTCAACACTGTGTGAGTGGTTTCATGCATCGCCACATCCAGGTCACTGGGTTTGAAACACATCCATATGGTTTTTCTTTTTCTCTTCCTTTTTCTCCTTCTTTCTGTCTCTCAATTTAATAATGAGGGCTCACGCGAACCGAATCATGCACTATCTGCTGCTGAGATTTTCCAGCACGTATTGTACTCAGCCACAAGATGGTCGGATTAGTTAGATATGGAGTATTTCGGCCAGTACGGTTGTCTTCCTGTGACATAACCCTCTCCGAAGTTCGAAACGTTGTAAGGAAAGTACAAGTATGCTAAAGGGAGCAGTGTAATGTCCCCAATTACATATTGGAGTTGCTTCTATGGCTTGTCAATGATAATAAAGGATTGCGCAGTCATGCAGTCAAAGCTTCAGGTGGTCAGTTTTCATGGACGGCCCAAGTGGAAGATGTTGCCGCAATTGCTGGCTGTGCTCAGGTTTCGCCACAAATCATCAATGTGCATGTCTGGGATCAATTTGTGTGGTTGAACTACTTTGTTGCCGGAAACCACTTCGATTTAACGGTATTGGGCCACGGCAATATTGCCCAACCCGGGAGAACAGAGATCCCGCATGGACGTTGGCTGTGCACCGACTCCCAAACTTGGGGCAGGAGTGAAACCCTATTCAGGGAGGACGTATAGAGCAATGTGTGTGCATTTAGTCCTGCTCCTCTTACGCGCATAATCACATTATCATGTCCTTACCATCCACGCCTACCAGGCCCCTCCTCAGTTTTCTCGTGGTCCATGTTACGAAAGGCGTCTCCTGGATCTTTGTGATTCCATTTCTTCGGGCTAGCATTCCGGATAGGCTATCGTAGCGCGAGACGATCTACAAAGGGTTAACCTCAACCTCTATAGCGTTGTGATGGACGGATCGTTGGTCTCCGTAGACTTCAGATTGCTCTGCTTATAGCATGCATGTCCCAACAAATGACAAAGAAAAGGTCAGCCCGCACTGAGCCTGGAGAAATTGTGCTTTTGACAGGGGATCATCTGCCGTTGGCTGCATCATCCAAGTCAAACATGCTGTTTGTCCCGGAGCGTGAGGATCCTTCATTTGCGAAAAAGCAAGCAAGTTCGCAACGCTGCTTTGACTGTCTCAGTTGGAATTTGATGTCTCTTTTGTTGACGCCTTCCCAGCCCTGAGGCTGGTCACAGTTGCGCCTCCTCCCCATAAATGCCATGTAGCATCGACTGGATCGTGTGATAATACCTCCTTTCGCTTTGTCGGGTGGCTCAGCTTTCCGATATTCAGCCCAGACCTCAGCCATATCACAACGCATTCCGGCAAAGCATGTCTTGAACACATAATCTATTGATCGGCCGGTTACCGGGCCCTATGGTTCTTGTAGCTGCTATTGGGTCACATCAGGTTTATTTATGTATACCATCAACATCCTTCTCTCTGACGCGACCTGCACGGGAGTGCCCGCTGGTCCGACTTGTGATACAGGTCTTACTTTTTAAAGAGATTATCAACGGATCAATGGCTCAATCTGCCAAAGGCCTGGACCTCTCGCTCGTGTCCCGCGTTCTGGTTTGAGGCTTCCATGCCTTGTGAGCAGTTGCTGCCCTCTGCCTTTGTCGACGCTTATCTTTGTTGGCCTAGCTTCGCCAATCGCCAACTAATCATGAGACGACTAGTGAGGTGGAGGTTACAGCGCTGTTTGCTGCTCACCATCCGGGATCCCTTCCTCACCTATGGGATACCTAGCTGCACTTGATGGGTCTGGTACTTCCTGGAATACAGGAATCTAGAAAAGAGGCCGGATTCTTAGGTCAGGAGCAAGCCGTCTTAGTCTTAGTCTTTGCCACGAGGCTAGTCTCGGACCTCCACCTGAGACGACGTGGCACCGATATTGTTTGTCTTGTCCGCCCCAGGGAAAGGAAAATGTCAGACACCCCTTGCCTAGTTGCGCGCGGTAAGGAGGACATCACATGTGCTGCCTCGAGTCGTGATTATTTCTTTGACCCCATTTACAAGCGTCTTATGCGATGACACCGCGCCGAGTGTGGTTTTAGACTTGACTTGGCTGAGCAACCGTCCGGTCTGTCTCGCTTTTAGTAATTGTAGACTCACCCTCCATTCAATTGCGGCGTTTCGTGATGTAAGGGATGATGGTTCTTCGGGTTAGTTAGCCTCGAGATCAGTTACTACTGACTGAAATCGAACAATCGCCAGTGGTGGAAAAGCCCCGGAGGTTGCAACACCCCGGCCCTACGCCCATTGATGATAGTCCTTGCAATCGCTGTGTAAACAAGCTATGATTTTATAGTATTATCGAATGGGCTTCAATAACTACCTAATGCTCTGAAGTGCAGTGCGAACTGCCAGGATTGGTCAAGCTTTCCTCATATATTGATTGAGAACCAGCTGCTTCTGCCGTGGTGGCCGGAGCCGAGGCAGGTATCGAGGGTAGGGTATGAGATGAGTGAGGTACCTTACTCAATACAAGAATTTGGAAAAGCCTGCAGGTAGGATTATTTACACGTAGTCACAGTAGGGGATGGGAAGGGTCTACCCGCCCTCCCTGGACAAGAGAAACGAAGTATAGCAACAACAGATTTAAGTACTCTCCTGAATCTTCTCTGCCTGCATTCACGCTGCTAGGTTGCTAGGAGCAATGCCACATCCGTCTTGCTCTTGAGTCTAGGGTGGGCAGGCAGAAGGAAGATGGAAGTCGGCATTACAACGTTCCCTGGCTGCGATGTTCCGAGCCAATCGGACAGCCCACCTCGACGTCATCACCCACCCATTCACCGTATTTGGTCTCCTCCAAAATCCACACTAGCATCACCACTCGCTCCGTTTCTCGTACGCATGACATGGGTATGCAACACTCGCCCTCACCCTACGTCTCTCAGTCCTTGACATCACCACCAATTCCCTCGGCCTCTACCACACAAGCGCTAAGTCCCTGTTGTAGCTATGGCTGATTCAGTCAACACTCCCGACTCGACGGGTAGCGGCCTGAGCCGTCGTCACGCCGCCATCTTGGAAAGACATCTTCCAGAGGGCTATTCTGCAGAGCCCGAAGTCAGCCTGTCCGCCGAGCCCGTCGCCGTCCCGAACACCTCGACAGATGACTTGGCCTCCTCATCGGCGTCTGCCGTCCTGCCTGCGACATCCGTCAACACCGATTCGACCGACAATCTCGATACTCTTGAATCATCCTTGAGACTACAAGGCGGTGACATTCATCGAGACTTGTTCAAGATAAAAGCCCGTGCATCATCCCTTCGCCGGACTGCCACCTTCTCCCACAAGCCCTCTCCGCCGCTCCATTCTGCCGATGAGCTCACATACCCCGAACAGCGCGAGCCCGGAGGCTTCAGGCGCCAGCACCTGCTGAGGCAGGCCCGACAGAGACGCCGCAGCACGCCAGCCGCCGTAGCTAACAGCTTCGTCGAATTTCTCGACCTGTACGGAAGTTTTGCTGGCGAAAATCTTGAGGATACCGATGATTCCGAGGACGAATCGGCCATCGACGATCGTGAAGTTGACGGAGCCGATGAGCCTGGCGAGCAGCGGCCTCTGCTTGGTCGACGGCGGAGCTCTCGTCGCCCAACCCGTGAAGGCGACGCTAGCACGGTCAAGACCTTCTTCACTTTGCTCAAGGCCTTCATTGGCACCGGCATCATGTTCCTGCCCAAAGCTTTCCGCAATGGTGGCATGATATTTTCTTCCATGGTTCTCGTGGTCGTCTCGTTAATCAACTGCCTCTGTTTCCGCCTGTTATTGGACTGTCGCCAGAAATACGGCGGCGGATATGGCGAGCTTGGTGCGGCCATTGTTGGACCTAAGTTCCGCAACCTGGTTTTAGCCTCCATCGCTATCTCGCAACTGGGATTCGTCTGCTCCGGCCTCATCTTCACAGCTGAGAATCTCTGGGCTTTCCTCGACGCCGTCACCCAAGGCCGCCACAATCTCAATATTTCCGTATCAAGCCTGATTGCTCTCCAGCTCATACCGCTCATACCTCTTGCCCTGATCCGCAATATCTCCAAACTCGGCCCCGTCGCTCTGCTAGCCGATGTGTTCATTCTGATTGGGCTGGTCTATATCTGGTATTATGATGTCTGGGCCTTAGCTAGCAGGGGAATGGCCTGAACTGTTCACATGTTCAATCCCTCCGACTTCACTCTGACGATTGGGTCAGCCATATTCACCTTTGAAGGTATAGGCCTTATCTTGCCAATTCAATCGAGCATGAAAAAGCCACAGCACTTTGGTGGTCTGCTGTACCTTGTCATGTTCCTCATCACCATCATATACACCTCAGTGGGCGCTTTATGTTACGCCACGTTCGGCGAAGACACCAAAATCCAAGTCATGTCAAACTTCCCGCAGAGCTCCCCGCTAGTCAACGCCGTACAGTTTCTTTACTCCATGGCGGTGCTTGCAGGTGAGCCTGTACAGCTATTCCCCGCCGTCCGTATCATTGAGACATCACTGTTTGGCGAGCGGGCAACAGGCAAGAAAAGCGCGGCAATTAAGTGGCAGAAGAACGCACTGAGGACTGCCGTCATGGTCCTTTGTGTGGGTGTTGGCATACTTGGTGCCAGTGACTTGGATAAGTTTGTAGCGCTGATTGGAAGTTTTGCATGTGTTCCATTGGTCTACATTTACCCAGCTTACCTTCATTACCGTGGCGCGGCCGAAACGTTCTGGATGAAAACGTTGGATATTTCTATCATGGTTGTTGGATTAATTGCCATGGTTTATACTACGTCTGTCACTGCGTCTCAGTGGGTTCGCAATTGAGATAAATATCTCGAGCTAAGGGAACAATACTGGCTTTCAAAACACGACGAAAATAAGCTCGTGCATGATGCCTTCTTATCAAGAGTGCAAAATGGATTGCGAGCGATGAATAACATGACGGTAGTATGCAGAAGCCCATCTCGGCATCTAAATAGTTTTTTCCTCTTGTTGGGGTGTTGTTGCCCAATTGTCGAGCGGTTCGGCTTCAATCATGTTTCATTGAGGCAGACGACAACAACCATGAGGACACTTGAGTAGTAGTTCCCACACCATTACGTGATGCACTTCTACTAATGATGTTGTAAACGCAACTTGCTTCATGCCCTCTTATACCTGTTGTAGAGTGACCTTCTCATTCCCATGAACTAGAGATGCTGGTTACACACGATGGTGTTTAATAGAGCTTCTCCTCTCCAGTGTCCCTCAAAACGATGTGCTCATTAAAGTTTCTACTCTCATTTATTCATACAGCCTCCCTCCATAGTCCAAGTTATATTACAGCTTGCAGTGACGTTGCTCTTGTCCATCATATTGAACTTGCTAGGGTGGGCCTGGCGCTAGCATTTCCTGCGAAGATGACTGTATACAAAGCACTAAAGCAAATTTTGTTTACTGCTCATCGAACATTGGTTTCAATTGACCGAGGTATGCGACAGCAGGCTTGGGTGCCCCAGCCTATTCATCAGGCCAGGCTTGAGCCGTAGCCTGTGCTCAATCTCAGCGGGAGGAAACCCTCGATCTCTTAACTGGATTGCCTCGACCATTGTCCTCATATCCACGAAGCGCCTACCCTGACTACTATTGCGGCCCATGGATCCAAGCTCTTCCTCTGCTTGTTGTTGTAATCGTCGGCGGGCCTCGAGTACAGAGAGCGTAGCGTTTTTACGTGAAGGGGGTACATTGGGCCTGATGGTGCAGACGGACCGTCCGGAATTCCTGGGTCGGCAATTGATGAAGGCGAAAAGGTTGGATTTGGTTGAACTATGCCCATCTCTTGAAGTCGGCGGGAGAAATCGCCCGAGACCGCATCGTGGTCGGGGTATTCGGCTTGGCGGACTATTTTCATTAGCATGCAACAGCTCATGCTCATGATAAGGAGGTCTTGCCATTGTCCCTCAAGCTGGCATCCTGTTGCGTCTGCTTAGGCCGCGGATTGGTAGTTCTGAGAGGTGGCACAGCTCGAGGGCTACGCGCCGGATACTTCCGAGCAGCACCACGCGTTGCCTTTGATGATGTGGAACCCATCAGCAAACTTATATATATGACGGTTGTACTTGTTCAGGATATAGAAGGCTGGCGTCAAATGAAAGTGTAGAGTTGAACAGTTACAACAATAGCATAGATTGTTCTGCTGCTTCTAGCTTCTTATCGTCATGGATCAATCCAAGTAACTTAGCTTATCTTATCTTGTCCTTGGGAAAGGTACCTACCTACGTACTCGCTTAATGCACAACCTAGGTACCCAGGAGGTACAGCATCACAGTTGTCAAATATAGGTATTAAGGTGTAGGTTAGTAGGTACGTCATGTTGGGGAAAAAAGTACAGGCAAGGTTCCTACACGCACAGCACCCTTTCTCTAGACATACGAAAACATGTAAATATAGACGGGGCATTATACTCATATGATTCTCAAGCCTGAAATAATATGGGCATGATGTTAGTGTGTATTTTCTATGTCCTTGAAAAGGCCATCGTCCGGCATGTAGGGAGGCTACTGGCCCAGGTAAGTACAAAATTCCGTATCATGATTGAATACAAGTTGCGTCGGCAAGATTGTCGTCACCAAGCATGTTCCCAAATGGCACTATGGAATCTTTACAAGGGAAACACGAACAAGCTTTCTAGAAGCAACAACCTAGCTGAGGGTCCATGCGACAAGCAACCAAGTCAGTCATGCACTAACGAAGGTGGTAAGATGACTTCCAATATTTCATTGACTGGACTTTTCTGTTTGCAGAACCCCGTGGACTCACAAAACGTGCCAAACATGTTCGTTTGTTATGCCATCTCTGGTTGGCCAAGAGAGAAGAAGTATTGCTCAAAACAGAGGGTGGAAACACCAATCGACGTGGCGGAGTGACCGACCCGTAGGGAGCTGTATACCAAGAGCGTCGTTGGGCGTAATCCTAAGAGTTAGCGGCCAGCCTCCATCCTTGCAGAGGCCCTGATGCTTCAGAACCACATTGGGTCTTGTCCTCGTAACGCTGATCGAGGCGAGACACAACGTCTCTGATACGCGGCGCGCCGGTCCGCCCTGATGATGGAGTTTCGGGGCAAATGACCCTCTTCCCGTAGCGAAGACCGGCAAAGGAGCCATTCTGGTCGTGTAATGGCGTGCCGCAGAGGTCATGTACACCCTGTGGTTCAAGAGACTTGCTGTCGCAGTGCATGACTTGCCAGTAGTAACCTGCCGAGGCGTCATATGCTCGCATCGCCAACTTCATAATCTCTCCAGTACCTATGACCCAATCGCGAAGGGAATTATCAATTAGAAAAGGACCTAGTACACCGTTGTAGGCTAGGTAATGCGCCATACGGAATTGCCAAGCAGTGCAAATGTTCGCCCCAGAAGGTCTGCTGGGGAGGGCGTCTTCGGGCACTTGGGAGCCCTGGATCGAAGAACAGTCTGACGTTGCGGAATCGCTTGGCCGGTAGGTGATGCATGAGCATGTACATGCACTCCTCCTGGTATCAGACGTGTCAGCGAATAATACCTACTGCCTACAGTCTTCGCATCGTGCCACTCACTCTAGGGAGCTTCCTGTTCCGGCTCGATGACTTTTGAGCTGAAGCTTTCGGTCATTAGCCGGCTCCGGGGACACTGTTCAACCAAATAGGGCACTTCCAACTGAGGCGTTTGAGAACACCCTGTAGGTTTCACCATCATCCGATTGGTGATGTTTATGTTTGGAGAGAGGTCTTTAGAGGGTGTAGGGTTAGTCTTGCTGTGGTGGTATGTCTGAGATGCCACTGTCCGGTGGCCAGATTGCTCGAATTATTATTCATGCCATAAGACGATGCTGACCATAAACGCTTTGCCAGTCGTGGAACAAAAGGCGTGCTGAGAAGCATTTAGAGAAGAAGGATATCGTAATGCTGACTTTGAAAATGTTGCTTGATGAGTGTTCCGGATGGCATTCCAAACCCAGCCACGATGGTGCTGAAGAATTCGACGTTTTGCCAGGTGCTGGCTGGCGCACTTGCTGATCTATTAGCGTTCTGTTGTGAGCAAATGGGCAAGCACACAAATTGATGGTTCCGCATTAAGGATTCTTCACTACTAGCGAGACTTCATTCTATTGATTCGAAATGGCTGTAGGACAATAGCCTGCTGTAGTTGAAGAATGCGATTTGAACACCATTCTCCGAGATCTGACTAGCATCAATGGGGGTTATTGCCCCCAATATATACAATCGCCCTTTCCCATAGGCACAAATTGCTTACCAGGCTATGCTGCCCGAGCTTACACCTCTCATTTGCTACAATGATAGAGCCACGGTAGACACTGATCACGGCTAGTGCAAAGCAAGAAGCTACTGCTGTTAACATGTTAGCGATACGTGCCTTGGCACAGTTCACGTGAATTATGCAAGTAAGCCACGACTGCCTTATTGTCTTGTATTCATCCTATGACATTTACATAGTGCTATCCTAACTACTGTTTAGCAGAAAAAGATGCGTCGGGAGTACTTGTGTCCGAGAAGACAAGCTGATCAAGCTACTTCGCAAGTGGCTTGGGTGCGCTTAAAGCTATAGGTTTGTTGCGATGCAGGCCGAGGAGTCTGGGATGCCGGAAACCCCGAATGCCTCCGGTCTGCTTTCTCTTCGGCCACTCCAGATTGCCACTGCCGGAGTTGGACTGTAAGAGTCGCCAACTACTCTTCCACAGACAAAGCGAATGGCTCGCTCTCATGGATGAATTCCACCTTACAGACTAGCCTCTGCCTTTGTCGTTAGGTGAAACGGACTCGCATACTCTGCTTCTGACTGCTTATAAATTGCCATCGAACAGCGACAGGAAGTTTCCAACCATGTCGGCTGATACCAAAAGAAGCGCCAGCGGGCCTTATTGGGAAGCCTCATTGTCAGCAATATGAGGTGAGTGATAATATCATGGCGTTGAGCAATGATCAATCCCATGCGGTAGGAGCTGGAAAGGCTCTAGCCGCACGCTATTTGGTGCCCATGACTATACCAAGTCATGGGACTAAGCGAGACGATAATCCCTTCACCTCTTTGGACGTTTGTTCGGACGATTCTTCTCCAGATCTTCAACTCCAGTCGAGGCGTCATCTCCAACAATACTTGCCTCATCCGCGTTACGCTCATCTGGTTCATCATCTCCGTTGGAATCTTCACTCTCTGTACCAGCTGTGGCACTGAATGACAGTCGTTTTGATGAAGTTTCTTCCGTCTCACTGCCGAAACCTTCAAACTCTTCTTCATCATCTGTATCATCAGGGGCATCCTTCTCCTCTGCCGCCTCTTCATGGTTGCGCTTCCGAGGCATCTCTCCAAGCTTCCCAGCGCGGCCAGCAATAGTAGAGTCAGCACCGTCACTGACCGGGGCCGGCGTGAACCAAGGGATTTTGCCTCTCATGAAGTCATTCAAGACCATCTTTGCAACGCCATCCAAATCAGCCTCACCCCACGCAGAAGACGGCCTCCTTTTCTTGCCAACAGTTCTAAGAACTCAGTTGAGTTCTGCCAGCCTTTGAGATCGTACGTCTTCTCCATGTGATGCCGTTTTACTCTAGATAACAAGGCTGTGATGTACTGCTCTGGATGCTCCACCTTCTCGACACGAACAACACCACGAAGAACCAAGTCTGTAGGAGTATCTTGACTTGAGGGGGCACGACACCAGGACAGTCGATGAGATAAATACGCTTCATGAGGGTCACGTATTGCCACACCTTCGTCTCTCCGGGAATAGGTGCCACTGTGCACACCTTCTTCTTCAGCAATGTGTTAATGATGGAAGACTTGCCCGTGTTCGGGCCTCCAACCAAGCCGACTGAGATTTGCTTGCGATCTGAGTGAAGACTGGAAAATTGCCTTAGCAGTTGGATCAATGATCCTTTACCGAAAGAGTTCGTAATGCTTGCATGGAAAGCGAGAGTGGGGTATTCCTTGGAAAGGTGTCTAACCCACGCGGCCTATAGAATAGTTAGTCCTGAGCCCTTGGAAACAGGAGATTGTCAAATATCAAAATGTGTGTATCATCACTAAGAAGTCTACAATCAATGTCCTCAAGAGGCATAGGTAGACTTCAACTCATCGGTTACACAGCCTTTCTCATGACAGAGACCAAAACGGTGCCCATCAGCCAACAACACGAAGTCGAGGCGGTCGAGAATGCAATTAATCTCCCAATGTTGTAACAGATAGCCTCAGTAGAAAGATGAAGAGGTATCCTGACAAAGAACATTGGGGTTGTGATAAAGAAATCGACAAGGCGACAGGGAAGTGGGGAAAAATGCCCAACAGATCAACGAGAGGAAACTTACAGCAACGCTTGTAGGGATTAGATCGCACTTATTCAGAACAAAAATCAAGTGCTTGTGTGGTGCCTCTTCCTTAAGATACTTCTCGACACTCTTGCACCGGGTTCCCACAGGATCTCGGGCGTCAAGGACATGAATAACGACGTCTGAGGAATCGATAACCTTGTAGAGCTCGTTCCATATCCTCTTGCTTTGTCCTTTGTCAAAGACAGGTTCGATTGACATTGTCAACTGTTCACCGGCTTCATCTCCTCTCCAGCCTCACCTGAGGCTCCACTCAACAGCTTTGCTTGTTCCAAACGATCTTGGTAAGAGTCCATGCTCTTCTCCGTGTCATCGGCAAGGTCAGCAAGACTACTGACACCAAGTTTGACTCTCTTGCGCTGTGCTTTGGGCCCGAAAACCTCCGAGAAAGGGGCGCTTTCGACAGTCATCTTGGCCTTGTGTTGTTTGATACCGTTGGTGGTCTCCTTGTCTTGCCCATCCCGAATGAGGCTCATTGGGAGCTTGTTTGATTTCAGCAAGACTTGATAAGGATCGTTCGCCTTCTCTTCCATGGCTTCACGAAATGCCTTGAGTGTATCCTGTGAGATTACTCTGGTATTGGTGAACCACTTGCGGTTGGGCTCGATCCTAGCATTTGGTACATCTCGCGACTGGTAGGAAGCTGCTTTGGTAATTTGGCCGTCGGCATTGCGTTGGGCTTTGCCTTCCTTATACATGTTCAGCTTCTTGACTTTTTTCGCATCGCTAGAGAGCATATTAGTATCAGTGCTCATGCAAAGGGGAAAATGCACAGGACAATGGTGTGCTGAAAAATAGAAAACGCACCGATAGAAGTTCTCGCCCTTGACGCGAACATTTCCAAGGCCATCTCCCGTCTTGCCCTGACGGGAGCGCCTGGTAGCTTCTTTCTTTCCGGTACCCATAGCGAATCTTTCGCTGGTCCAAGAAAAATGAAGATGGACTTGAAGCGGGAAAGACGGAGAGGCGGATGGATGCGATTTTGATGTCTTTTTTTTCTGCCCCTAGTAGTTTCCCAGCCCCGTTACTCCCCACTTTGAGAGGTATTCTCATGCGTACATTGGCTGTGGGACTACTTTGTGGGGATTTCCTCAGACATCTTGGGAAGGCGGTGTAGGAAAGCTGGTTTTCGGCCGCAGATAATCCGCAGGAGCCTTCTCAAGTTACTTGGATTGGAGTCTGGGATAAAACAATGCCAAATTTTGCCAAACTCCATCAAGCTACCATAAGATAATAGCGCTTGATATCACGATGCCTCCGCAACTGGCGTCGCCATGCGTCAGGTCTTCTCTATTCCAGAAACTGCCTTCTTACACGCGAGCTTTCTCAGTATCCTTAAGCGCTCTCTCCAACCACGTTCCTCCTGAATCTCCTTCCTACATCCGACTCCTTCCAACCCTGATTCCGATTCGGCCAGGCCAACTCGAGTTCGCGGACATTTGCCTGTGCCACGTCAAATTTTCTCACGCCAGGATGGAGACAGGAAAGCCCAAGCTGCGTACATTGAGCAAACAGTACCCAAGCGTACCAAAGCTCTAGATCCAAACAACGCAACTCAGAAATGGAAAGCTGAGATGGCTGACGCACGACGAGCCAATCTTGAAGGCGGTCTGCAGGCCTTGTGGAAGCGACACTCCCGGAAGGAAAGCCTGCGTGAAGCCCGCCTCCACCGCAACAAAGAAGAACAAGCTCGAGCTGCTGCCGCCCCAGAGCGAGACGACGATAGATTCACGCGGGGCACCGTCCTGGAATCCGTCCTAGACACCAAGGTGCACCCTGACCCCAACCGCTTCTCACGGGTTGACCGAAGTCGGAACAAGATCCTCACTTTGGAGAGAGCCAAACGCGAAGCGCGACGTGATGCTCTCATCAAGCTGTATATGGGCGCAAGCAGTTTTATTGTCCAAGAGAGCGAGCTCCAGGCAGAGATTGATCATGTCTTTGCTGATGATTACTTTACGAAGCAAGCAAACGTTGTTACGGAGAATGCATGGGGTCTTCACGGCAAGCCCTTGTCCATCGCGCAAATGCTCGCACCTACTCATACTCCCACGCATGGCTTGTCGGATATTGACGATGCAGATCATCAGCGCACAGCCATGATGCAAAAGCGAATTGCAGAGGAATTTACTGGAGGGAAGATGGAATGATGGAGGCATCTCCGGAGTCCCTTGTAACATACGCATGACCATGTTGGCTTGCTCAATACCTATATCTGTATAACTCTTTATTGAATTAAGGTACTGGCCTCGTACTGTATCCTAGAAAACACATGTTCCTTGTTCTTGGTACATAAACTATCACGTTTGTTAACTCAAATTGGGGCGGCTCATGTTGAGTGGCCACCCCTTGACCTGTCAGGTTAGATGTCGCCTGTATAAGCCCCTATAAGATTTGCGTCACCGTTATTGATACATATTTACATATAACTGAGATATACTGATAGATACCCCGAGTCGCTCCATGTACTGCGCTAGAATATTGTCGCCTTGCCCACCCTTGACTCTCATCTACCTCCTTTCCACCAGCACAATGTGCATCGCAGCATAAGCCAACAAAACAAAAGCCCCGCAAAGATACCCAAGTTCCTGATATCGGACCAGAGAGCATCGTTATTGAAACCGAAAGAGCTCAGAATGGCGGCCCCGGAACGGTTATATCCAGACCGTACTTGTTATCAACCAATGTCAGCTGCAGTACCTCGTTGACAATAAGGGCCTCAAAACCGTAGTGGAAGATAGATAATGTCTGTAGCCAAAGGGCGCCAGGGGTGTAACTTTATGATTTAACAAGAAGCCTGCAAATAAAAGGCTAAAGAGCATGACTAGACTGCCAATGAGTTGTGCCACGCTACCATCTTTGCAGACAATGCCGATGAAGAGACATATCGCCGCCGCTGCTAGGTTGAAGAGAATCAGAACGAGCATGAACTTGAGGAAGTGGTCGCCATCCGCCACCAAGCCAGTCATGGGATAAATGATAGACCCCATTAGGATGGGAGGAATAATTCTGAGAGGAATGATGTCGAATAGAACCTTTGCCGCAAAATAAGTAGCTGGTGCATAGTACCCGTTGGCTCGTTCGCGGACGAAGAGTAGCCGTTCAGTAGCAAAGACGTTCAAGCTTGTCAAGGTACTGAACCCGAAAAGTGCAAGCAGGAAGAAGAACAGCCCGAGTCGGTTTTGGAAACCGGGAATATCGTCCGTTAGTCCATAGAATAAGTAGCCAGCGAACACCGCAAGGATGATGGCTATAGCGTAGTGCATCAACATGAGCATAGGGTTTCGATATAGATTCTTCCATGTTCTCTGGGAGAGGATAATGAACTGATGGAGATACCCAACTCGAGCGTAGCCCTTTCCTACTGCGCTAACATGCTGACTGTTTCCTTCGGCGTCACCATTTGCATTCGGTCCATTCGCATTCTCTGCAGATGTAACAATCTGCTGAATCTCCTCATGTGTGGCGACAGCAATATCAGAACGGGCGAATGCACGAGTCATGATGTCGAGATCCGTACCGGTAACGGCAGAAGGAGGAAGGTCATGAGAATCCTCGTCCAACTGGGCCAATGAGCTAATAGGATTTGGCTGAAGCCTGTAGGAGCTGGTATCCTCACCCCCAGCATCCGAAGATGCTGCCGTGTCCATGGCTTGCTTTCTTCGGGTGTATAGCTCTCTTTCTTGTCGTGCTCTGACTGAGTTCCGTCGCGAGTTCCGTGGACGTGGCGAAGCCGACGGAGCCCCAACGCTAGCACCACCTGTACTCATGCCGGAGACGCTTGCAATGGACTTGATAGCGGTCGTGCTGCCTTGGCCAATACTAGCCGTGTCGATGGAAAGAGTGCCGTCGTCAACAGTTTGGCTGTTTCCTGCATGCATGGTGAGATCAACGAGGTAATCAGCAATGTTGAAACCAACTGGGCATTCATAACCGATGGAGTCGAAATACCCCTGACATTGTGCGAAAGAGCCCGAGTAGACAGTCTTGCCTTGAGCCAACAGAATGAGTCTATCGAAAAGAGCAACAATGTTAGAGCGAGGCTGATGGATTGTGAAGATAACAGTTCTTTTGTAGTTTTTGGCAAGGGTAACAAGGCATTCGACGACATTGTAAGCGTTGTATGCATCCAGTCCACTCGTGGGTTCATCGAGGAAGATAATCGAAGGGCTGGTGACCAGTTCGCAAGCAATACTGACACGACGCTTCTCGCCACCAGAGATCCCTCGGCCTTTGCCTTCTTCCGAGCCTATAAGGAGTCGCGGATATGGTGAATTCCAAGTTCTTTTTCAACTTCATAGACTCTCTGTTCCTTGGCAGTACGGCTCATGTCCCGTGGTAATCTCAAGAGGGCGCTGTTAAGAATCGTTTCATGAACAGTCAATGTGGGCAGCATGGTGTCCTCTTGGTCCACGAAACCAACCACACGCTTGTATGCAGCATCTGAAACCTTTTCACCGTTGACGTAGAAATCGCCAGATACTTGGCCACGCTTATTTTTCCGAGCTAGGATGTCGAGGAAAGTAGTCTTGCCAGCTCCAGATGCGCCCATAATAGCGGTAACTTCCCAGGATGACATATACCGCGGATGCCGTTGAGAATCGTTTTCCCATTGAGCGAATATGAGACGTTCTCGAAATAAAGCCCGGCAGGTTTGTGATCTGCCATGAGCTTTGTGTTCTCATCATCGGAATCCTCCAAACGAATCTGACCGTATTGAAACCTGCGTCTTGATAGATACCATGTCGTAATGATCACAGCGACCACGAAAAGAGCACAACCAGCGATGACACCAGCAATGAGAGGCGTATTGATCTTCTTGACGGGACGCTTGTAGCCAGGTACTTCTGTCTCGTAGAGACATTCGCCTGCTTGACAGTCAAGGAGAATACTGGAATCCCTGATCAAAGAAATAATCAAGTTGTCCATTTCGGGTTCCTTGAAGGCACAATCATGAGCCCCACCTCCTTTCTGAGTACATTCGAAGCGTCCAGGGCCACGAATCTCTTGGTCGAGGAAGTCGGTCAAATCAACTGAGTCGCCTTTACCGCATAGCATTCGATCTGGTATACAGCTGCAGCTCAAATGTTCACATTTATAGGCGGTGCTGTTCTTGTCTTCAGTGAATTCAGCACCAGATGTACAGTCACTGAGGTGGCAATAGAAGGATTCGACGGCATCAACCCAGACTAGGAAAGTTAGCAGAAAGCACATCGCATCTGATGTGGTTGTTTCGGGATTCATACATTGGAAATCACACGTTGCCTCTTCCTCCTTGCAGGTGAATGTGACTTGAGGCTTCTGCTTGCCAAGTAGAGTTGTGATCTTTTTGTTTGTGACGTCGCACACCTGATGATTGTATTTAACCACTTCGCCATTCTGATAGCAGACACCTCCGGAGTCTGTCCCCAGCAAGGCGTTGCAGGCTTTGTCCTCGGTGCAAACATTGCAGTTGATGCCGGTCCAGCCGTCGTCACATTGACAGTCATCGTTGCCACGCATAGGCCGATCCTGCCCGCGCGCAAGGGAACCGCATACTGAGAGAAGAAGGATGTATAAGCAAACATGTTATGAGGTTCGATGGATTGAGTAGGAATGGCCACGCACGCGGTTGTAAACAGTCGTCGCCACCGAAGCCATCGGGGCAGTTACACTTCCCGTTGAATTCATTGCAATCCGCATACTGGGCACAGGTGTGAGCTGGTAAAAGGCAGTTAAAGCTGTCAGGTTGAACAGTTCATGTCAGTGCATTGGTTCGAGTCGAACGGACAGTAGATCACCAACCAAGGAGGGCAGTCGCTGGGCCGGTCATCCATCAAAGCCAGCTGTGCCCGTAGCATGGCCACGTCAGAGAAACTCGAGTTGCCATAGGCCGCAATGATAGCTGGAAGACAGGTCACGGCTGCAAAAACAAGACCTCTAAGCCTTGGGGAGCCATGATGGTCGTTGGTTGCAGAGTCCAGTGGATTCTGCGGAAGAGGTGACCGGCGCGGCGATGAAGAGAAGGAAGCACGAGGTTGGACAAGCATGAAATGAGAATGACGTTCCAAACAGCATGGGGTAACGCGGGTGGAGGTTCGTTGGGTCGGTTACTCCAGGCACCAGACTAGACCATGAACTAACCCGATATTCCAGGTCGCAGCAACCCAAGGTTAAGCTGATGGGGTGAGACACCTGCCTAGCTAGGTTAGACTCTCGATAGCTTGTAGAATGCACTTGAAGACAAGGTTGAACTCAGCCGGCAGGGCACGTAGTCGCTACCTCCTCGCTGGATGTACAGTAAGGTCAGCTTGCGTGAAGGAACGCACGCATGTTGGCTCCACTTTGGCAGCATGCGTGGAACACTCCGCCACTCCTGAAACGGTGTTGCTTCTACCTAAGATGGCAAGCATGCAGGTACCGACGTAATATTATCACAACATACTGATAGACTTATTCTCAACACATTGTTATGCGGGGAGTTTGTGAGGCGCTATTTTAAAAAGTTCACAGAAAAGTGGTCAGTGACACCCATAAAAAGAATGTGCAAATTATAGATTCTGCCTTGTTACTTAACAGAGAATTTATCGAGCATCAGCTCCAGATCAGACTCATGCACCACCTTCTCTACCTTGCTTGCCCTCCTTCATGCGTAGGATGGAAGACTTCACACGTTTATCACACATAACACGCGGTACGTCCTCGAAGATGCATAGAGTAGACATTAAGAGTAGGTGCTCATTTCTTGGCTCTCATGTGACTACTATCTCAGAAACTTGTGGCTTGAAGCTTGCTGTTCTCTTAGCAGAGGTACCAGTATACCTCAGGTAAGTCTGTGGCGAACTCATCAACCATGCTTTCAGCCAAAATGAGCATCACTGATTGAACGATAATATCATCCAATATGAAGCAGCCTTGCTCTACTACCTCCTACTCAACGAGAGAACCCGACATACAACCAGTGATAAGCATGCGTCCCGTAGCTAGGCGCTTTCCCACGAAAACAGAATAAAGGGTCAGTGTTCCAAAGGGACCTTAATCGTATTGGCTTCACCACTGTCAATTTACTGGTGATGTACAGTAGATGGATACTAGATGCTAGGAAAAGCATGACAATATGCAGTAGGACTTTCTCCAGCATCCCACGAGTAAACTGTCCGAACCCTGAGCGACACGTTCTGTCTTGAAAACCCTTTATTAGTGAACCTAAATCACCCAACCGCTTCTGATCTTAGATGCATGTGGTGTTAGATAAAGTACATGGTCGGTTGATCAGATTTTGACAGTCCTTCATGTTCACCAATGCAATGGTACCTCATATGGGCACACACTTGGTGATAGAATAAACTTCACTACACGCTCAGTGCATACCTAGTACGCATGCACATTTTTCGATTCATACTGGGACTTAGAGGAGTGACAGTCAACTGTCGCATGAACTCGTGCTACAGTTCGGTGCAGCATGGTACTTAGGTAGGGGCCTAGACAGCGTACATTGGACAGGTACTTAAGTGACTTACTTTGTTACTTCCGTTGGCATGCACTTGCCTAAAGTACCTACCTTTACCTAGAGGTGGATGCCCCTCCGTGGTACGGTATACTTTATTTCTTACTCAAAGTACTTACAAAGTACGCTATACTATCCGGGTTAGAAAGTACTGGACCTTCTTCATCAAGTCACTCTAAACCTCCAGTGAATTTTTGCCCTGCGAATGCTGATGACGACGCTTCTTCCCCGGGTTAAGATGATTCCCATCTCCAACCCCATCTTGGCCCTTGGCATTCAACCCAACTATTGCCTCCCGTTTCTTGTCTCACCAGTCTGATTGTTCCTTTTGATTCAATTATGGTCGGGGTTGGTGACACTTCAATCAAGCAATCGCAAGATCCAACCTTTCGGCTTCACCACGACAGTCTCCCTTTCCGTCGACCTTCACTCTTTATGCAGACGTCTTTGCTACAAAGCATCCAGTCACGGCCGATTTCGATGTACGATAGGGAAGCCGAACGAACGGTAGATGGGTTGCCCTGATAGATTCCACTCTGCACAGCCAGACAACTAAGCCCTTGCTGTATGCGCCGTACGGGATCCCGCATTTTATACCATGAAGCTCTTGCGTTTGACGCTTCTCAGCATCTCTTTCCTTCCACTGGCTTACTCCCAGGTGGTTCAATGGGATCTCCAAAGACGTGTTATACAGCCCGAAGTTTACCGCCGCTCGAATGAAGCCATCGAGACCACTATTAAGAACGAAAGAGCACGAGGGGCTATTACGCTACCATCGGAGTAGGCAATCCAAGCCAGCCGCTTACTCTACAAATAGACACTGGAAGCAGCGATGTCTGGGTTCCTTCTAGTAATGCTGGTATATGCACTAGCGCTGAGAGCCGTGGCTGCACATTTGGAAGCTGTATGTTTTATACTTCCTTCAGACCTGACACAATTTTGAGCATTGCTTGCTGACTTGGTCCTATTAGTCAATCCTGCAAAGTCGGGCTCGTTCAAAACCATCGGGGCGAGCCTGTTCGACATCACCTACGAAGACAATAGTTATTCTAGAGGCGACTACTTCAAAGATGACTTCCGGATAGGAGGTGTCAAGATTCAAAACTTAACAATGGGGCTTGGCATCCGGACGACTATATCTCATGGCCTTGTTGGTGTTGGCTATGCACTTAGCGAGGCATCTACGACTACTGCAGATGCCATATATCCTAATCTGCCTATCGCCATGCAACAAGCAGGTCTAATCAACTCTGTTGCATACAGCCTGTGGCTAAATGACTTGGATGCTAGTACAGGGAACATTCTATTCGGCGGAATCGACACTGGCAAATACCTCGGTGACTTGATTAGCATTGAAGTCCTACTCGATGAGAGTGCTGATAACTTCACGCACCTTACAGTGGCCATGACGTCCCTTGAGGCAACAAGCCCTAGTGGTAGCGACGTGCTTAGTTCTGAAGATCTCCCCATACACGCTGTTCTCGACTCAGGCTCCACCTTGACGTATCTACCGAGCGACATGACACGCCAAGTTTGGGATGAAGTTGGCGCCAAATATGAGCCTTTATTTGACATGGCCGTTCTGCCTTGTTCATACGGTAACCATCCAGGCTACTTCTCTTTCGGGCTTGCTGGACCAAACGGTCCACGGATCAATATCACAATGGATGAGCTGGTAGTTGACCTCACTGATGGAAAGCCGCCCCGATTTGCATCAGGCCCATACAACGGTGAGGCAGTTTGTGCATTTGGTATTCAGAACTATACCGGCGGTCCTTATGTTCTTGGAGATACTTTTCTGCGCTCCGCTTACGTTGTTTATGACCTCATAAATAATCAAATCGCCTTGGCCCCGACCAACTTCAACTCCACGACAACCCACCTCGTTGCTTTCGAAAGCAAGGGAGCCGCAATACCGTCTGCAACCGTGGCGCCAGATCAAGACAAACCCACAATGCCGACCAACCCGATAGAGTCGGAGCTCACAGCCGCTGACGGTTTTCAAGGCCAAGATAGTGGCACCGCTATTTTACCAAATGCATGCGGATTTACGATGACCATAACGTTCCTTGCTATAGCATTTGCAACCACGTTTTAGTTAGGAGTATCCTGGTAAGGGAAGGAGATGGCGTTAGTGGCATTGTTTGTGGTGTTCGGTGTACTTGATTACTATAAATACCACGGTACTGTCTGGATATATGGATTATCAGTGAAGGGCGGGGTTGAGGTGTTGTGATGCAGATGCTTGATGTATACAGTATAGCCATCATTGATATCGAGCATGTTGGATATTACGCACTGTGATCTAGCTCTCTTAGGTAACGCGGTGCTGAAAATGGTAGTGAAGGTATGTTCCCAGTCCAAATACCTACCTTAGTAAGTACCTAGTAGGTAGGAAAGTACCAACTACCCTTGCATATTCCCGACTGTGAGCGCGATGGCACGTGAGCGCGCGACTAGCCGCCGATAGGAGCTAAATCGGACCCCTGGCTTAAAAAAGTTTCCTGCTTGATCCAGGTAGGAGTGAATCTGGCGTCCACCACGAGAAGCCCTCTTGATCAAGTCTGCAAAGATGAGGGCATTTGGGGCCAGCAGATGGCTTAGCTGCCGTCTGTTCTCGGACTCACAGGGACTTCGGACCAATGCCCGAGATTTTAAAGTGGCTATATTGCCATGGGCGAGCCAGCACAAACACCACTTCAGTCAAAGCTCCTGGAGAGCAAACGCCGCACAGGAGGCGTGAGTATATTCGCAATCGTCATCATACAAGACATCTTTATCTGACTCGGTTATAGTCTTAGGAAAGCTCAGGAAGATGCCGCCAGCTTGACACCCGAATACGTTGCCGCCAATATGGATCCTAAAGAGGCGCAACGGTTGTCGCGAGTTCGCAACATCGGTATCGCGGTAAGCAAGCAAACTTTCATCTTGAAATGAATACGGCAGTGAACTAACTCGGCCACAATAGGCCCATATTGATAGCGGAAAGACAACAGTAACTGAACGTGTACTCTTCTATACCGGACGAATCAACGCCATTCACGAAGTTCGAGGCAAAGACTCTGTTGGAGCCAAGATGGACTCCATGGAACTTGAGAGAGAGAAAGGAATCACAATTCAATCAGCAGCAACATTCTGTGATTGGAGAAAACTGGAAAACGAAAAGGAAGAGACCTACCACATCAATCTTATTGATACCCCGGCCATATTGACTTCACCATCGAGGTTGAGCGAGCCCTCCGAGTCCTGGATGGTGCAGTGATGATTCTCTGCGCCGTGAGTGGCGTACAGTCGCAGACCATCACTGTGGACAGGCAGATGAAGCGATACAATGTCCCAAGAATCTCTTTTGTCAACAAGATGGATCGTATGGGTGCCAACCCCTGGAAGGCTGTGGAGCAGATCAATACTAAGCTCAAGATCCCCGCCGCAGCCATCCAGATCCCCATTGGTGCCGAGGATGAATTTCAAGGTGTCGTTGACTTGATTGAAATGAAGGCTATGTATTTTGAAGGACCTCGAGGCACCAAAGTTCGTGTAACGGATCAAATCCCGGCGAACCTGAAGGAGCTTGCTGTCGAAAAACGTCAGGTCTTGATCGAGAAACTGGCTGACGTTGACGATGAGATGGCTGAGCTTTTCTTGGACGAGAAGGTGCCCACAAACGCGCAGATCAAGGCCGCCATTCGCAGATCGACTACTGCCCGTACTTTCAGCCCTGTTGTTATGGGATCTGCTCTTGCTGATAAAGGAGTTCAACCCATGCTTGATGCTGTATGCGACTACTTGCCCAATCCTTCCGAAATCGAAAACACTGCTTTGGATAAGTCCAAAGAGGAAAAGTCTGTTAAGCTGGTCCCGTACAACTCCCTTCCCTTTGTCGGTCTTGCCTTCAAGCTGGAGGAGAACAACTATGGACAGCTCACCTATATTCAGGTCTACCAAGGCACCCTGACCAAGGGCTCGTACCTCTTCAACTCCAGGACCGATAAGAAGGTCAGAATCCCTCGCATTGTCCGCATGCACTCGAATGAGATGGAAGATGTTTCTGAGATTGGTGCTGGTGAGATTTGCGCTGTGTTTGGTGTCGACTGTGCGTCAGGCGACACTTTCACGGACGGTGGTCTGCCGTATACTATGTCGTCAATGTTCGTCCCTGATGCCGTCATGTCGCTGTCTATCCAGCCCAAGCGTTCGGCCGATGCCGATAACTTTAGTAAGGCTATGAATCGGTTCCAGCGCGAGGATCCTACCTTCAGAGTCCACGTTGATGCCGAAAGTGAGGAGACAATCATCTCAGGCATGGGCGAATTGCATCTTGAGGTCTATGTGGAACGCTTAAGGCGAGAGTACAAGACCGACTGTATCACCGGACAGCCTCGTGTCGCATATCGTGAAACCATCTCACGCCGTGCAGACTTCGACTTCCTTCTCAAGAGGCAATCCGGCGGCCCTGGTGATTTTGCCCGAGTTGCTGGTTGGATCGAGCCTAACGAAAATCCCGAAGAGAACCACTACGAGAGTCAGGTTGTTGGCGGGCATATTCCCGACAAGTTTCTCTCTGCTTGCGCTAAAGGTTTCGAGATTGCTACGGACAAGGGCCCCTTCTGGGCCATCGTGTAATCGGAAGCAAGATGATCATCAACGACGGCGCGACTCACGTCACTGATTCATCGGATTATGCCTTCAGCTTGGCCACACAGATGGCTTTCCGTAAGGCTTTCACCGACGCTGGCGGCCAGGTCCTGGAGCCTTTGATGAAGACAACCATCACGGCACCGAACGAGTTCCAGGGTAACATCCTCATGCTCATGAACAAGCGTAACGCGACAATCCACGACACGGAAATTGGCAGCGAGGATTTCACTCTGATCTGTGACTGTAGCTTGAATGCTATGTTCGGCTTCAGCTCGCAGCTGCGGGCCGCTACGCAAGGAAAGGAGAGTTCGGCATGGAGTTCAGTCACTATGCACCCGCGCCGCCGCATTTGCAGTAAGTCATGTCAACGATATTACTTGGACTTATCTCTGCGCAATCATACTGACATGGATTTTGTTTTTAGGAAGGAGTTGGTGGCCAAGTACCAGGCCGAATTAGAAGCGAAGCGAACTAAATAAACCCTAGATGGACCATGAGGCTGCACGTATGGGTGTTACCCGAGGTTCGGGGATGTATGATAAAGAATGCGGGGTCTAAGTTCTTGTATATATGAGCCTCCCTTGTACTTGCAAAAGATTCATCGATAGAACAATCATAGACGAGTGTCCGGAACGTAGAGGCATATACTTTCCCTATGGATCATGGGTTGTAGGCGTGGTGAAACTATGCGCAAATCGTGTTTCGCTTTCTCCCTCCCGTGTTAGTGGGGAAGTGGTGGACAGATGGAAAGCTGTGCTGCATATTCCACTGGATGTGGTGAAACGATGTGGGCTAGAGGCTTGTGCGGTTGGTATGTTTTGTCCCCGCCATTTCAAAATTGGACTGTGCTCCTCCCCATGGGAGCAGATCTCACACGAGCTCACAGCGCCGACTCTGGAGGCGAGGTGTGTTATGGCCTGATGGTGGTGGAGGAGAGTACCTAGGCAGGGTGTTGGGGGTTGGCTGTCTTTGATAACATGAACGGAGGCGGTTTATACAAGATACACACATAGTGCTGAGGCAAAGAGTGAACTGTGCGAACCATGGATGCGCTGAAGCCTGGGAGTGGGAACTCTCAGACAGGATCAGGCGATGAAGCTCCAAGATGCAAAACGTAGATGGTACCTTTAGGGCGGGTGCGTCGTGGTTGGCAGGCCCAGGTACTGTTTCGTACCTCGGTGAATTATGGGACCTAGGGGTCCTCAACCTTAGGTTAATCTTACCCCTGACTCTCTACATGCACCTGGCTTCGCGAACGGCGCTATTTGCCGGAGGAACCCTTTTGGCGTCGGGCCACTAGGAAGCGAAGCAAGCACTTCATGATACCTGCAGCGTGTAGTGCGCCGTTGCTTTGCCAGGCGTAGCTCCAGGTACCCATCCGGTTGGCTGCCCAGCCATTCTTCACCTCCTGACGGCACTGCATCATTTCCCTCCCACCGCGAGGTGAGCTTCGGGCAACTCTTGTCTGGTTGTCTGGTTGTCTGTCTGTCTGTCTACCGGCTGACTGGTCCCAGAGCATCGTTTCTTACATTCTCTCTCCCTTCTCTTCACGCCCTTCTCTTCTGCCTGGCTTGCATGGTCTAGAACATCCCGGGGCACCGACCCTCGAGCTCGATCCTCCCTTGCCTCTTCACCGCTGGCCTACCCCAGTGCCTCCCTTTTCTCCTTCGAGATATCCAGACGACTCATCGACGAAACGCCACCATGAGCCAGGTCAAGAACCTACGGGCCATGTTCGAGAACAAGGAGGAAACGAGCCCACCAGAGAGAGGAAGATCGTCAGGCGTTTCGACCCCATACCAGTCTGGTAAGAATCATCGCATATGACACGTACCTTCCCCGACGACCCGTACAGCACAGCGTTTGTCCAGGAGCTCTTTGCTTTTGGTCACTCCTTTCATGTCTCAATTCTCCTTCCACCACGTCACTGTGCAATTCAGAACCAAACAAGCCTGGTGCTGATACGGAACTTTGTTCGTCTCTAGGGCCTCACGGTACCGGCTCTCCCAGGCCGCTCTCCAAAGTTCGGACTAGCTTCGTAGCTGTTGAGAAGGATGGACGCATGGGCTTGCGACGTGACCCCAGTGGCGAGTCCAGCGTTTCTCGGCGGCGAATGAGTAACGATACCGACATCGAATCCATCTCCACAATGCCAGACAAGCAAAGCAGTGCCCCTCCGACGAAGCTACAAGACCAGCACGAAGGTTGTTCGTCAACGAACCCATTCCCGAGTCTCCACGACAACCCCCAAGGCAACGATGTGTTTGTCACCATACCTGCCTCAGCCGACGCCACAACAGCAGATTCAAACGACTCATCCACCGACAAGCAACCTCGTTCCGAATTGAACCCTGCGGTCTCGGCTCAACCTCCGCAAACTATTCCTAGCTCGACGGCCGTCAACAGCAAGCCCGACACGGAAGAAGTCGACAGCAGCTTAGGTGCAAAGCTCTCGAAAGCATTGGCTACACGTCCAAAAGCCACGCCCAGACCAGATAGCTTGGATGTGAAATCTAAAGCCACCAGTGAGCCGGCAAAATCGCCCAGAGCAACTAAAGCTCCTACTACCCTCCAGAAACCCCTTCCAAGCCGGTCACCAAGACAGCAACAAAAGTATCTACAAAAGTAGAGCCTAAGCGGGACCTGCCAGCAAGCTCCAAGCCAAGCGGTGTCGGGGCTGCTAAACCCTCGACTTCGGCAGTGGCAAAGAAACCCCAAACACTTAAGCCCAAGGCCAAGTCACCGACGAAGCCAGCCAACCTCCCGTCCTCGCTTACTGCTCCCACGGCATCCTCGGTGTCTAAAGGAAATACCTCGCGCCAATCCCTGTCTAGGCAGTCAGGTAACGTGCAGAATTCTGCCGCCAATGCACGACCTACCAGTAGGGCTAGTGTATCGAACACTGGGGCTTCAGCCAAGACGATCAGACGGCAAGCCTCAACCATCAGCCGTCCTAGACCAAGTGTAGGCCCTCCACCCAAAAGGTGGCAACGACTGAGCCTCCGATGAAGAAGTCTCAGAGCCAAGTTGACGAAGGCTTTCTCGCTCGCATGATGCGTCCCACCCAGTCCTCGTCCTCCAAGGTCGCTGAGAAGGCTCCAGTGACACCTCCCCGGAAATCTGGCCCGCGGCAGTCGTCGGGAGCGCAATTCAATGCAAAACATGCAAGCAGCTCCAAACGAGGGGGACTGAAGTGACCCCTCCCCAAAGCGAGCTGGAACAGACAATGAAGACTCCTCCGGCGCCCCTCAACCAGCAACCAAACCTACAGGCACTGGCAGCCCAACAGCAGAAGATTCAAGTGCCCTTGAAACATATGATTCATCTCAACCCAACCCTGTAATCACGGACCGACAAGAAGAAGGAGAGAGAAGCCAGAGAAATGGACGAGGTTATGGTCACAGCTGCCCCTATTGATACACCAGCAGACGTGGGTAGCTCTGCCGCAGATGCGAACCAAGTGCAACCTACATTCGAGTCTGACGGTCCCGATTCAGAACCTAAGGCTACGAAGGTAGAAGCCGTTGTGGCAGATGCTACTACAACTGGTTTGAACCATGATTCGGCTGAATCCGAAGAGGCAACTGCTGTGGACCAAATTTCTACAGCTTCCGAGACGGTAGAAGAAGAGCAATCCACAGTCGGAGATTCGGCTATAGAGGCACCCCAGGTTGTGGAGGCTGTGACAAATTTCGCGACGGGAAGCCTTGCAGCCGCTCCAGAAGCGCGCTCTGAGGAACATCCCGAGTCACTAAGCAACACAGCTGTGTAAATGCAAGCACTCAAGCCGAACCTCGCGGCGGAAGGACGGTATTTAGGCGTTGGGTTTGACTAGCTGCTGCCAACAAAGAATGGTAAACATGAAGCGAAGCATTGTGAAGGACAGGTCGAATTACCACATGTGCACCAGGGAGGAGCGAGCAATTTAGATATTGGATAGATTCATACTTCTTCACGATACCCGAAAGGGCGTAGGCGCATAGTGAGTTGAGCTAGATGCATTAGAAATACATTTCAAATAAGTCTACAGAGTAATCCTTATTGGCAAGGGTAAACTATTGCCCCAAGCTACTACATACATATGAGGCCTACGCCGAGGCTACCTTAATTGTACAATGCAACAAGATATCGGGTAGAAGCAATTCTTGTTCCATCCCAGAACTCCGGTCAGTCGCCACGACCATGATCATGATACTCGGCAAACCACAAGTCCACCAAGCTTCCGCGAAAGTGCCTCACGGGCCTCGAGGATACCACGTGGCGTTGACAAGAACAAGCATTCACCTAGATTTAACCCAGGAATTATGCCCCTTGACCTTGGTGGGAAGCCCTCTGGCTATCCTAGCCAGCTCCTGCGTCTCGATATGTACGAGGCGGGAGGGTTTGCTGATGGCACGGGCCTTGGAAAGAACAGGCTTTCCGTCCCAGTATTTGAGGCCTAGCCAAAGGCGTCTCGTAGCAACGTTGGCGTGGGTGACAGGCTCGGGGGCTTGGGTGAGCATCTGCTCCATGGTTGGTGGGTGAGGGCCAGCGCGATAGACAGCGGACAGGAAGCCAGAACGGTGGAGCGCAACGGCAAGGTTAAGGTTGTATTTGCAGTTCTTCACCGATGTGAGGCCAAGTCGCGCCATGGAGGCGTTCTGCAAGTGCGAACACATGTTCGCGACATTGAGGATGGAGGGCATGGTGAAGCTTAAAGGGTTATTCCCCAGGTCGAGCGTATCGCACAACCAAAGTAATCAAACTAGCCTTGAGCGATTGGTCCGGGAGCGGAGGAGGGAAAGGCGTCGATACTGTCGACTTCGGGAAGCTATCGACCTAGACGTTCCCTATTGATGAAGCGTTAGCGATGGCTGTGAAGACGGGTAGATTTCACGCACAGTGTCCTGGGTGACTCAACAAGTGCTTCTGTGCGGTGTCCTAGTCACTTACAAGATCAAGAGTTGTCCGTCGCCCACGCGAACCCCGGGAGCATCTAGGGAAGAGTATGCGGAGGAAGTTGTGTTGGCGGTGGTCTCGTTTGATACAGAAGGCGCCAAATTTTGGACAAGGGTGATGACTAAGCGCTGATTGGTCGGCGCTCGTGGGTCCATCACCATCTTTCCCATGTCTCACTGCTGGGAACCTCGCCGTCTCTAAGCGGACTCATTTTACGACTCTTACGCAAAAGATGAAATTCCAGAGGGTGATATTAATGGCTTGTTTATTATACAGGCGCATGTGGCCGGTGCTATTTCTACAATTGCAATGATTCCCTACGTGGCCTCTGCTATATAACAGATCTCTCCCTCTCCATATTCACAAACCTATACGGAGCTTAACTGAATCCAATGACAGCCGGACCCCGGACTGGGATTTTCTACAGTCATGTTCCCGATGCCGACTATCCCACGCCGCAAGGAGTCGAGTACACGGTACATCTAACGTCCGTTGCTGCTCCGTCTCTGATACTCTTCATCTGCGCGCATTTCCATGGTCCTAGATCCAGACTCAATGGCGGCCCAGATAGCGAATCCCCAGCGCAACCGAGAATAGGGAGCGACGGTATCTGTACCCAAGAACTAGACCGGCGATGACAGCAGGACTGGCCAGCAAAGCAAAGAAGCTTCGTAGCAGCATCTTGCCTTGATGCTCGCTCTGTCGCACAATGTCCGAGTAAGGCTCATTGCTGAAGCTCACTCTAGCATACTTCGTTTGCCAGCCGAGGCTAGGAAAATGGACGCTCATAAACTCTTCAAGAAACTTGCGGAGTCGATAACGTCGAGAGAGGACAGAGGCTCTCATTTCCACGTAGTTTTGAAGGGCTAGGTCATTTATCGTGTGTGCATCGGGTGCGCGCACAACCGAGTATTCGGCTAGAGCCTGTGACCTTTGCGAAGAGGACATCGAAGAGTTGTCGGTATCGTCGGCAGCAGGGTTGTTGCTCTCGCTCATGTGCATATGCTTGTCTAGAACTGAGAAGAGAATGCGCACATCTTCCATCCCGGTGTTCATGCCTTGTCCGTAGAAGGGAACCATGGCATGCGCCGCGTCACCGATGATGACGCCTGACGACCCATAGTGGTAAGGGCGGCATTTGAGACTGATTAATGGCAGGTGAGGGTTAGTCTTAAAAGAGGAAAGAAGATTTTGTTCGGAGATCAACGCTGTAACCCCTGGGAAGTGTTGATCGAAGAAAGCGGGCAGACGCGATGGGTCGTTCTCCAATTCGGCCACCTCCTTGCTCGGGAGAAACAGTGTACACGTAAAAGAACCATCCTGCAGGGTGTCATGAGCGGCTGGGCGGGCGGTGTAAGTCTAGGAAGAATACTCACGTCACTGGGAATGGCTATGAACATAAATTCCTTGCCAGGCCATATGTGTAAGTGATTAGGAGATATGCGGAATTTGGCGGCCGGGTCTGGATTCGAATCAGAAACAGGCAGGGGGTCAATTCTAAACTCGCACCACAGCGTGTCGATGTATTCCTGCTGGTAGTTCATCCTAGTAAACTTCATCAGGTGATAGCGCACTGCGGAGTGAGCGCCGTCTGCGCCAATCATGAGGTCGAATGAGACCTCGATCTCACGAGCACGTCCGTTGGGTAGGGGTCTGCGTTACGGTCCTCGATCCAAGCCTTGCAAGCATGGAAATCGGCACCTGTCAGTTTGTGGTTAAAAACAGCTTGACATTGGGGGTATCGTCGAGTATGTCAAGCAAGGCTTTGTTGAGACCTGCTCGGTCAACGGCAAATATAGTCTTGAGAGGATGTCAGTTTTGTATTGGCAGAGCGTGTGCTCCTTAGCAAGCGAGGCTTCAACATACTCGACCCTTCACATCGTAATCTTGGGCTTGTTGTTGGAGGTTCCTTTGGAGTCCACGCCATGAATCATGCGCCCTCTCATGGGGATAGTAGTCGCCATAACATTGCGGAGGAGATCCGGCGCCTCAGCTTGTCGCAAGGCCTGGATGCCGCGCTCTGACAAAGCCAGGTTGATAGACTTGGTAAAGTTGAGAGGGACGGTTCCTGGATCTCGAAGATCTTGATTCAATCCGTGTCAGTGGTTTACATCGTCAAAGACAAAAGACGTATTCGGAAGGAACTAGACATGACGCCTATAGGCTGTTGAGACACGCGTAACACGGGCCGCAACAGGCAGCCTCCTGGTGGCTGACCTCTAGCTGCAGGCTATCAAGCTCGTTGGCGTAGGGTTGTTGATGCATGTGTGAGAAGATGAACTCACCTGGTCGCAGCTCGTACACCTCGACTTGGTGGCCTCTCTGCGCGGCATACAGAGCTGCCAAGGAGCCGACAGGGCCAGCGCCAACGACAACAATTTTCTGGGGCTTCTCCATGCTCAAATTTTCCCCTGGACAGCCGAGTATGTCTGGGAGGGAGAAGAGGCGTGTGACAAGAGAGTGGCCGGATGGACTGGGACTCAGAAGGATGCAAAGAGCCAGTTACCGTGGTTGTCTACCTAGGTAGGTAGGTAGGTTTAGTATATGAGGGATAATGATTTGAGTTATTACCAACTTCATCGTCCGAGTTCAACGACCGATAACGCAACACATGGCCCCAGCCCAGCTCAGTGCTGGCTAATACTATTCGCGCGCAAAAAGCTGGCCAGAAAAAAAACAGAGCCTGGGGTTGATGGGACTACTACCATTACGATTCTACTCCATACCATCCCAGGCACAATCGAGTTTCAACGGGTCTGCATGTGAAATTCAAGCATGCTCGCGTGCTCGCATGTAAGCCCGCATGCTAAAGCCTAATTGTCATCAGGACATACGCATGTACCAGGTACTTTGCGGTTTCTGCAAAGGAGTCGAATACCGACTATTTTCACCTCCTCAAAACAGCTAACAACCTACTAGGTAGTTAGCTTGAAGACTGCTTATGGATACTAGAGTACTACCTACCTACCTCTACACAGTAGCGACGTACCTTTTATACAATAGTCAGCAATTGTTCTGAGAGCCCCGCCAACTCTCCATCACACGGGCACACATCAACATACACCAAACCCACAATCCCATGTGGCGCCTTTGATCGGTCCATTCCACTTCCTCCGTCCCTCGCCGCAATATTTTTCCCCTTCCCTCCTCTTGTTCTCACTCACCTCTGATACTTCCGCCGCGCCAACTGACTCGACGCGCAACGGTTGAGGACCCTTGTGTACATCATCAGTTCGACGGGGAAACTGCACCACTCAGAGCCTTTACCGTATCGACTCTCCACCTCTCTTCCGCACACTTTAATCCGCCGTTGCTCCTTCGCATAGCGTCCCGTTCCACGCCCCTTGCTCAAAGCGAAATCTTACGCATTTCGTAAAGTGTGCTGTATATCCAAGCTCCCCACCATGACCTCCGAACCGCCGACCAAGAAAAAATGCATGGGCGTCGACTGTGATAACGAGGCAGGCAGCCTGCAGTGCCCGACATGCCTGAAGCTGGGCGTCAAGGACAGCTATTTCTGCTCTCAGGATTGTTTCAAGAAGAACTGGGTATGAACAAGCGACCTCTAGCCGCTGGCATCCCCTTGTGCCCGTGAGAATAACCCGCCTGACCTAATTCTTCCATGTGTAGAGCAGCCACAAGACCATGCACAAGTCGCAAAGTAGTATTCTCCATCACTTCATCCCTCCGAAAGCCATCTCACCAGATCCAGCAACCGGTTACTACAACCCTTTCCCCAGCTTCCCTACGCGGGACCGCTCCGACCCGTCTATCCGCTATCCGAGCACCGCACGCTGCCCAAGTCGATCCCTCACCCGGTATGGTGGCAGGACGGCGACCCCAAGTATAACCGATCGCTAGCGAACCGTAACAAAATTGAGATCCTCGACGCCAAGGGCCAGGATGCCATGCGTAAGGTGTGCCGCCTGGCGCGAGAGGTCCTTGATATCGCTGCCGCCGCCGCGAAGCCCGGAGTCACGACCGACTACATCGACAAAATCGTCCACGAGGCTTGCATAGAACGCAACGTAAATCGCCGTGCCGACCCGTATCATCATCCGTTGCAGCCTGCTGACCTGACACTTGACCACAGTCGTATCCTTCGCCGTTGAACTACAACCACTTCCCCAAGTCGTGCTGCACATCGGTTAACGAGGTCATCTGCCACGGCATTCCTGACCAGAGAGTTCTGCTTGATGGCGACATCCTCAACATCGACGTTTCTCTCTACCACGAGGGTTACCATGCCGACCTCAACGAGACGTACTATATCGGCGACAAGGCCAAGGCGGACCCCGACAGTGTGCGTGTGGTAGAGGCAGCGCGTGAGTGTCTTGACGAGGCCATCAAGGCTGTCAAGCCCGGTGTCCTGGTCCGCGAGTTCGGCAACATCATCGAGAAGCACGCCAAGGCAAAGAACTGCAGCGTCATCCGAACGTACTGTGGCCACGGTGTTGGCAAGCTTTTCCACTGCCCGCCCAACGTTCCGCATTACGCCAAGAACAAGACAGTGGGCGAGTGCAAGCCTGGCATGACGTTTACTATTGAACCCATGATCGCGTTAGGCAAGTATAGGGATATCACCTGGCCGGACAACTGGACAAGCACAACGATTGACGGAAAGCGGACAGCCCAGTTTGGTAAGATCCCTCATTCTTTTTGCAAGACACAACAAACCAACAGCGCATGACACTGACTACCTCCTCCAGAGCACACCCTCCTCGTTACCGAGACGGGTGTCGAAATTCTTACAGCGAGAAATGCAGATTCGCCGGGTGGACCTGTTCCCATGCCAGGTACCGAACAGGCGACTGGCACCAACGGCACAAGTACAGCGTAGTAGAGCAGAAAATTGAGTACATATAACCAGGACCGAAACACCATGAACACGGCCTTTATGTTCGTCCCATGTCGTAGCAGGTGGTATCGGCAGCCTTGTCTCAAGTATGTGTGTCAGGATGGCTTCGCTCGATTGGTTGTTATTGAGCTCTGTACATATCTCTTACGCATCCAGCTTGTCTGGAGACTGCTGGGTTTTTTTCCGGGCTGTCTCAGCACGCCATCCAGACGAAGAAGCTAAGCTATTCCGACTTCAAACACCATTGTGTGAGGTATTGAGGATGCCAGCCCAATCAGATTCTACTGCATACGGCAATTCGGGTAGGGTACCTGTTATGACCTCATGGTTGCCCAGCGTAGGTACCTGTTCTGTACCTAAGTAAAAAAATATTACAAAGAAAAAAAACTGCCTATTATGACGGCCCGGCAGGACGGCGAAAAAGAAGAAGAGAAAAGAATGGCATGCAAGCAAGCTTTGGTCTGGATACATCCTTTATCAGATAAGGTGCATGTTGGTCGTCGTAATTTAGTAGATACCTGACCTATACAGATGGCTCGGCCCTTCGAAAAAGCAGGTTGCTCCATCCAGGTGTGGCCTAGACTGAGGTAGACCCCAAGGCGCCTCCACCATGCACAAATCTACTTCCACAACCGTCATTGCCCGCCACAGCATTTCTCTCGTCTTCTACCTGACCTTTGCCTTAGCTGCCTCACCTCACCTCTCTAGCTGAGTCGCTGCAGTTCTCCCTCGCCCACCCCACCACCTCTCTCCTCTTCAACTCTGCCAACCTCCAGAAGCACCACCTCCCTTGGGTGTCAAGGCCACATCTCCCTCCCCTTCCATTTTCCATCCCATCCCCCTTGCCGTCACCCACGCACTCGCATTGGTGCCAGCTCCTCTCTCAACCGTCCCTCCTGTAAGCTTGTGATCAAGCTCCTCGACCAGCGCCCGATCCTCGGCGGTTTAACCTGCATCGCATTACCTCACACAACCCCTTCAGTTCTTTGAATCCTTTGCGACCGTCGAGATGATGTCTGGAGAGGCTTGGTTGTTCCTCCTGGCGGTGTTGATCAACGCCGTCAACCTGTTCCTGCAGGTCTTCTTCACCATCATGTACAGTGATCTTGAATGGTAGGCCACCTCCGTCCGCGACTCGGCGCTGCTTGATCTGCATCTGCAATCAAATCGCGCTGTCGCCCGCGATGACTCTATGCTAATCTTGCCGTGCTTCCAGTGATTACATCAATCCCATCGATCTATGCAACCGCCTCAACACCTACATCATCCCCGAGGCCGCCGTACACGGATTCCTGACGCTCCTTTTCTTGGTTAACGGCTACTGGGTGCCTCTTGTGCTCAACATCCCTCTGCTCGCATGGAACATTAAGAAGTATGGGTCGCCCTCTCCGGTCGCTAAGCTTGCGAGCTAACAATGTCCGTTAGGATCGTTGACAACACCCACCTGCTGGATGCCACCGAGATCTTCCGAAAGCTCAACATCCACAAGAAGGTATGGTTGCGGATCTGTTCCGAGTCCTCGATTGTCGGTCTACTAACACGCTGCTAGGAATCCTTCATCAAGCTTGGTTTCCATTTGATTATGTTCTTCTTCTACCTGTACAGCATGATTGTGGCTCTCATCCGCGACGAGTCCTCCTAATCACAATCCCCACAAGGACCCATCTATATACCAGCGGCAACTTTGCAGCGTTGGAAAACGCCTGAGAAGCCGTATGCTTGCTTATGGATTGAATCTGGGCGATCCAGACAGAGGATATGCAATTAACATGGAAAGAGAGCTCTGTTTGAGTTCTACGGGACGAGAATATGACGAGGCGGTTTGCCGAGATGCAGCAAATAGATGATATGGACTACTATATACTTGGGTGCGCTATCAGGGCAAACTCGGGCGTTGGAGGCTTTATGTAGAGCGACTGTATCGTGATGAATATCTCGCAACCTTCCGTGATAGTTTGGAGGAGATGTAATGCGATAGAAATGCAGACTAGTGCTATGCAAAGTGAGAAGGATGGCTGAGCCTGTTCATTTTCCTGTCCATGACTTGCGACCCTCAACAATGCTTGACAACATGCTCATTGCGTCACAGCAAGCTCTATGGTACCTTGACGAGCCAATGTGACCAACGCTCCACACTGCCGCAAAAAGGTCGTGGGGATGTGCAATCACGTGATCGTCACTTTCCTAGGCCAGCGGCCTGTCAATCATGAGAGTATTGAACAACCTTGAACGGCCTAACACGACAATACAATATTCTGCTTTACAAATCAACATGGCAGACTTCGGCGAATATCCGCCGAATATGGTGCCTCAGGATGCCCTCATCGTGAGGCAAATGGCGGAACCTGACCACGCCGTTGTCCCATATACAGCCGAAGACTTGTCGCGACCGAAAGTTGGACCTGCGAATCCCTTCAAAGACGAGGCGAGCGCCGTGAAACGGAAAAATGTCTTGACAGGTCATGCAGAAGAAACGTTCCTGAGCGAGCATACATTCCGAGCCAAACACCGCGCAGTCGAAAGGAGGGGTGGCCCAGAACGAGAGTTCCAGACTACCGCTGCCATGAAGAAAGAGGCTGCACAGATACGCGCTACCCGAGAACATAAAGGCGATGCTACCGTTGCTGAAGGTCCCGATGCTTATGTGGGACCTTGGGCGAAGTACAAGACTGCCGCCTACGAGGTGGTTGGCGATGACGAGGAGCTTGCCAGCGACGAGGAGTATGAGATCGTGGAGGAAGAGGATGATGAAGATATTGTGGAGAGCGGAACACGAGTGAAGGCGCCGACAGAGTCCTTGGCTCGGCGCAAGGCAGTGGAAGAAATGGGCGACGAGACGACGATGTTCCACGGCTCGGAGGAATACGACTACCAAGGCAGAACCTATATGCACGTGCCTCAGGACCTGGATATCGACTTGCGAAAGGATGTCGGCAGCATCACCAATTACATACCAAAGAAGCAGATTCATGCATGGAAGGACCACAAGCAGGCCGTCACAGCGTTACGCTTCCTCCCCAGTTCGGGACACCTTCTTTTGTCAGCCAGTGCCGACACTACGGTCAAGATATGGGATGTCTATCACGACCGGGAGCTACTGCGCACGTACTCGGGCCATTCCAAGGCGCTGTCCGATATTTGCTTCAACAGTTCAGGGTCGCAATTTATCTCTGCCTCTTACGATCGTATGATTAAGTTGTGGGACACGGAAAAGGGTATTTGTATCAGCAAATTCACCACTGGCAAGACGCCTCATGTTATCAAGTTTAACCCCGACCCGGAACACTCCAGCGAATTTCTGGCCGGCATGTCGGACAAGAAGATTGTCCAGTTTGATATTCGCACACCTAAAGAGGTCGTACAAGAGTACGATCACCATCTTGCAGCGATCAACACCATCACTTTCGTTGATGATAATCGCCGCTTCATGACAACTTCAGACGACAAATCGTTACGTGCTTGGGATTACAACATTCCAGTGCCTATCAAATATATTGCGGAACCCGACATGTATCCCATGACAAGAGCCGCTCCTCATCCAAATGGCAAATATGTCGCCTACCAAAGCTCTGACAACCAGATCCTTGTGTATGGTGCGAACGACAAGTTCCGACAGAACAGGAAGAAAAGCTACCGCGGACATAACAATGCCGGTATGGCAATCGATCTGGACTGCAGTCCAGATGGCCAGTTCCTGGCGTCAGGTGATTCAGCCGGCTTCGTCTGTTTCTGGGATTGGAAGACTTGCAAAATGTATCACAAGCTTAAGGCAGGCAATCAGGCAGTGACCTGCGTCAAGTGGCATCCCCAAGAGACGAGCAAGGTCGTAACAGCTGGTCTGGACGGTGATATCAAATACTGGGATTGATTCAAGAGTGTAGAATATGCATGGCATGGCGTTCAAAACATCAAGGGCTAATAGGGCAATTATATCATACATTTAAATGCGTTGCTATGGCACTTGGCTTATTTCACCGTCGCTTGTCATATTGTGTTGATGCCATGGTTACTGTGGGCTGGACCTATCGTCATATGTCTTGTTCAAAAACGGCCGCAATCTAGACACTCTGAAATTGGCGGAGCATTCTGTTTTGTTTGACGTAAAACTCCTGTATAGTGTCGGATTTGCTTTCAGTGTCTCGCACTGTAGCACTGCGTAAGCCACACAAACGAATTATAAGATAGTGGGGAAGGATTGAGGAGAAGAAAAAAATACGTGCAGAAGGGTGTGATGGATTCCTTTAAAACCATCCATTGTTTGAGGAACGCGTATTTTGGGATGTAAAAGAAGACCTGAGCATATTGTAGCGTTGATATCTTCGTAGATTCCACACGACGAGTACTTTGCGTTTTTCATACTGACTACCCTATACCATGCCCGGATCTATGCCATATATTGCTAGGCTGGTACAAGCCTCAATCGTTTTGCTTGTTCAAATAGAATTCGGTTTGTAGACGCGATGCAATGATATTGTTCGGCGCCTTCCTGTCTCATCGGTAAGTAAACGGTAGAGCCTTGTAGCCCAAAAGGCTCATCTCTCCACGACAGATAGCATGGCATAAAGTGTCGTTCTACGTAATCGCTCTTCGTCTCAAAGCTTTAAGAGACTCTCATATTGAATGTTGGCGTCATTGCATGACCCAAGTCAATTGTTAATAATCAGAAGTCTATATGGATATCACGCTCTCACAAGGTGGTACAACCCTCTACTCCAGGCCACTCGCTGACTGTCCCTCTGGACTGCCAGGTAACCAATGTATGCATTATCCCAAAAATCCCACCTCGCACAGTAATCATTAATAGTTTTTCTTCTCCTTTCGCACTTAGGCTGATTTGCTCATGATAGTCGAGGTCATGGACTCATCAGGCCTCAAGCCTCCCTCGTGGATGCCAACCTGGTACCCAGTGGATGAACCCGAGCCGAGCTCACGCTTTGGCTTGGGAGACTTGGCAGCGCCACTCAAGACCTCTTCACGGGTCAAGCCAACCTTGTCCTCGCCAAGACCCATCGACCTCAAGAACTGAAGGGTCTGGGTCCACTCGGTCTGCTTCCGTGCGGAATTCCAACCAAGCTCCTCAGCCATGACGTCAATGACACGCGGCAGAGCCTGAAGAGCGCTGTCGACATTCAAGAAGGCAAGACGAGTTCGGCGAGAGATGAGATCTTCGGCAGTGCAGGCGGCCTCAGCACGCACCCCGTGACGAATTTCGGCCTCGGTAAATGGATGGTTCGGCAGCAGGCGGTCGTTTGACGAAGAGGTCTCAAGCACAGACCAGGCGCGGTCTCCGTAGTTGGTGGCAAGGTGATGGGCAACATCAGCGTCAATGGGGTACAGCTCCATTAGCTGCGAAGGCAGAGCGGGTGAATAGCCGTGAGCTCCGGCGAGAGGAACGTTGCGGGTGATGCATGAGCCAGACGTGGTGAAACCGGGAAGGCCCGCGCCACTGATATCGGGAAGCGAAACGGAGGAAGGTGCCAGGTGGAAAGACTTGATGGCCTCGTCGACGGCATCTTCGGCCATTTGACGGTAGGTGGTCCATTTACCACCAGCGCAGGTGAGAAGGCCAGAGGGAGAGACGGTGACAAGGTGGCTTCGGACGAGAGATTCGGTGTTCTTTGCCTTAGGGTCCTTGACCAAGGGACGGATACCTAAATCTTTGTTAGCCCAACTCAAAGTAAATATATTAAGGATTTAAACTCACCAGACCAGCTAGCGAGGACATCAGAGGGGCCAAGAGCGGCCTCAGGTTCGAGCAGTTTGTTGACTTCCCTCAGAATGAAATTCACATCGTCTTTGCCGGGGATTGGGTTGCGTTCAACCTTGCAAGCAGTATCGGTGGTACCAGCCAGGGTGTGACCTTGCCAGGGCAGGACGAAGATGACGCGACCATCAGAAGAAGCCTCCAGCAAGCCAATACCGTTAGGGCAGATATTTCCAGGGAGCATCAGGTGAACACCAGAGGCGGGTGCGACAATGGGCTTGCGAGAAGGATCATCCATGCGCTCAACAGCGTCTGCGAAAGGACCAGTGGCGTTGATAACACCTTTAGCACGGACAGGGAACTCGCGAGCGCCATTTTCGTTGTCGGCAAGCGTGTCGCGGACCTTGACACCGCAAATCTTGCCATTGGCATCCTTATTCAAAGCGGTAACCTCGACGTGATTGAGAACGGTGGCACCGTACAGGCCGGCTGTGAGGGCGAGAGAGAAGTTCATGCGGGAATCGTTGTGCTGTCCATCATAGTAAATCAGAGCTCCGACCAGATTGTCGCGTCGCAGCAGAGGGAAGGCCTCAAGGGCCTTGCTCTTGGGCATGAAGTAGGAGCTCTCGAGACCTTGGGAACCAGCAAGCAAATCGTAGGCCTTGGTGCCAGCCCAGAAGTATGGGGCCTTCCACCATTGTTCCAGAGGCAAGAGAATGGGTAAAGAGCTTGATAAATGAGGTGCGATGTTCAAGAAAGTCTTGCGCTCGTGCAGAGCTTCCATAACGAGCTCCAGCTGGGGGTAATCGAGGTTCATGACGGCCTTTTCGAGGTAGCGGACACCACCGTGGACGAGCTTGGTGCTCTTGGAGCTGGTGCCAGCAGCGAAATCATCGCGTTCGACAAGGGCAACCTTAAGACCACGGGTGGCTGCATCAAGGGCAATGCCGGTGCCAGTGGCACCACCACCGATGACAAGAAGATCGTACTCGGCGTCTGAGTCGGAGCTACCATGGCGGCGCAGGTCTTCGAGTTGTTGGGCACGGTTCTTGACCTCGGGGAAGGAAGGAGGAACGATTTTGCCAGCGGCATCACGCTTGAGGTCGACAATTGGCATGTCGATGGAGTGCTTGTTGCCGAAGGCCCGGTAGTAAACAACACCACCGGCGGAGGCGGTGATTGCGGCGGCAGAAGCCGCGACAAGTGGCCGCCTGAGCGAGCTGAAGCGCGAAGCCATGGCGGCTCAGCTGCGTTTCGCGCAAGTGATGAAGACTGGCAAGAGTCAGAGAAGAACTTGGTTAGTCCGCTCTGAGAAGGGCGCAAGAGGTGAGCAGGGGCTCGGTGATTCGCGGGTCGGCTGAGTTACGTCGCCGACGAGGAGGATTGATACAAGATGGGGAAGAAGAAGAAGGGAACGGAAGGGAAGAAGGAAGGGGATCGGGGAATTAAGAATGAAAGCAAGATGAAACGATGTCAGAGCTGGGCGTTAGTCTCGTACATCAGTCATCCGAGTGAGTGTAGATTGCGATCGGTCATTCAACAAACATGTCCGGCAGCTCGGGGTCTAGCCGGAGAGGCTGTGATCGGGATCCCTTATTTGTGGAATGACGATTTTGCCTCATGCGATGGGGCAGGGAAACAAATGACCCGGCTAGCGAGCACCGTCCCCAGCACTGTAGTAGCATGGCTGGCACGGGAAGGCACGACATGGCGTGGCATGGCATGGCATGGCATGGTAGAGCATGGCACGGTATGGAGCGGGAACTGGCAGCACGAGCGCGCTCAGAGCCTCGGGGTTTGCTGATGGCGTCAAGCAGTATGGGGCGTCGACGGAGAAAGAGGTGCTGCACTCTCCGTGGGCCGGCCCAGGTCGTGGGGCCACCGACCTTGGTCAGCCAGTGGAGCCACTGAGCATCCCGGCTCGTCGGTTCAGATTCAGACAGTTGGTGATGATGCAGGATGGAGACGTGAGGAGGTTGAGCTAAAGGGGAACTACGCAAGCTCCCGTCAGGACGCCTCGGGAATCTCTGGCAAGGCTGGACCCACTCAGCTCTCAGCACGACCCAGCAGGGCGGACAAGGTCGGTATCGAGAGCCGAGTATGCACACAGTGAGGGTCTTTACTGTGCAAGGGGCTTCTAGTGCGTCTAGCGTGTCTGATATCGGTCTCCATCCTCAACTACTGCGAGAGCCAATGGGTCAGCCAAGCCTATAATAAGCAATGATCCCGTGTGGTCTGCTCGACGGAACCCAAGAGGCATTTTCCACCGTCATTTCCGGAGAGGCAAAGGACACTTGCCAAAATCTCGTGATCGAAAACTCTAGTGTGCGGACCGGCCGGGCCCTGTTGATGATTTTTTTGATTTTTTTCACTTTATTTTTTTCATCCTATGCTTTTCTTTGTCGTTCCAAAGGAGACAAACGAGTAAAACTGTTCGATCATTTACCACCTGGTTGCATGTGATCGATATCCCCACATTGACACCGCCGGGATGGTGTGGTATGTCCGTATTCCTGCATTTACTTGCGACTTTGAATGAGCGGGTTTTTATGGATGCTATCCTTGCCACCGCTGGCGTTTGCAGTCCATGTGTAATGGATTAACCTGACCTATTGCGTGATTCCCTCGTAGTAATTCTTTCCACGTCCTTTCGTTGGGTAGGTAGTAATTCGTAACACATACCATATCCCTCCGTATCATGTTCAACTCGGCCTAGGGTCGTCGCTTTTGCGCCTGCTCCGATTGCTGGACCCTCTGTACACATGCCTCTATGTCCTGATCAGCACTGTAGGCTTCACAACGTAGCGCACCATCACCTTATTAGATAGGAGATTCAGCCCAATCCCGTTCATCTGGTATTATCCTTTTAGCCTTGCATTTGGCTGAATTAAACTCATTGGTGCATGTTGCCATCTTGGGGCTGAACGATGTTCGTGATTGTACTGTAGCAGCTCTTGGCTGGACGGAAAATAAATATGCACCAATGCGGGCTTCGCTGTTATTTTGGCCGGTACAGCTGAGCTCCTGCCATGCGCACTCGCTCTGGATATAGACGATAGGTCGCCTCACGATGTGTAAACTGCAACCCTTCCGTCTTCACAAACGCTACACCATGGATACGACACTCAATGACATGTGAACGTCGCTTGATCTACATTGCTAAAACGCCTTGTAATTCTACACGTGCTTCGCCTGGATTCTAAATACGTCCTCGCGCCCGAAGCGCTTTCCTATAACGACCTCTGTGGATTGCATACCTGCAAATGGAGTAGACACCATGCAGCATCGCTCGCGCCTTTCCTGGCTCGCCATCCGACCTGACCTGACCTGACCTGACCCTGACCCTGACCCGAACTCAACTGTCTCGACCAAGTCTCTTAAACCCTGGACTCTCGCGACGCCTGATATGTGTTGGACCACACGCTTCGGCGGGGTTTGAAGAGTCGTGCCAGGCCCATCATCGGCGTGTTGATAGGGCTGGGGCCGTCGTGCAGGAAGACATCGTACAGGAATCCGCCGAACAAGCAGCCACAGAAAGGAGCAACCATGGGGATCTGTCAAACAGGATTAGCTTACGGGTCAAGATGGTCTATTGCACACGGATCCCATCACTTACCCAGAAGTACCAGCTACCACCGGTCCTCCATACTTCATTTCCATAACCAACAATGTACGAAACCAGACGTGGACCGAAGTCTCGTGCCAGGTTCATCGCATAACCGGTCAGCCAGCCCCAGCAGGCACCGAGACCAAAGATAAGGAAGAAGAGTCCGAGGGGCATCAAGTTGCCTGCACCAGTCTTCGGGTCCGCCAAAGCAAAGATGACAAACTGGAGGATGCTGCTGGCGATGAATTCAGACCAGAACATGTCAGTCCTGTTAAGGAACTCAGCAGGGTATGTGCAGAAGATTCCCGCCGTCGATGTTTCTAGCCCAACGGTGCGGATGCCGGAGCCTCCTCGAACTCGTCAATCGCCTTGCGGTAGTTGCCGTACACAACGAAGGCACCGGCCATGGCTCCGAGGAGCTGGGAGATGAAGTAGATGGGGAGCTTGCGCCATGGGAAACCACGGTAGACGCAGCTGGCCAGCGTCACCGCGGGGTTGAGGTGACCACCAGACTTGCCGCCGGCATAGACACCCAGCATGACAGCGAGACTAGACATTCACACGTCAGTATAGGGCCACTTGAAATCAAGGGCGTGGGAGGACATCGAGCATCGATGAACTCCCAAATGTCAGGAACTTACCCCCAACCCCAAGAGATGCTCTGGTAGTCACCCTTGGTGTTCTTGCTAAGGACAACCTGGGCGACAACACCGTCGCCGAACAGGATCATGACCATGGTGCCGAAGAACTCAGAAAAGGCTTCCTGACACGTGGAGCGAATGCGGCTCCATGCTAGCCGTTGGCGCTCCTCTTCCTCCTGTGCTAAAACCATCTGATCAAGAGCAGGCTCGTCGTGGGACGAGGATCCGGCCATCTCTACCTTATGAACTGATTGCTCAGAAGGGAATCGGGCATAGTAATGGCCGACTTGTCAACGGCCATTGAGATAACCAAAAGAGAATGTGCAAAGTAGTGAGGGTGACGACGTGGGCCGAGACGAAGCCAAGATGAGGGGGAGGGAAGGAAGAGGAAGAGGTGAAGGACAAGAAGAGAGAAAGGTCGGTGAACAATCAAGGTTGTCTCCAAGCCGGGAGTCGCATAAATATACGGGTGCGAGTTCTCCAACGCCCGGATCCCCATGGGGCAGCACAACCGTTGGACCAACCCGTGGGAATGGATGATGAGGAGCAGGGGAAGGGTTGGAGGAGGGGGTTCTCCAAAATGGAACGTGGTCGAGGCTTGTCTAAGCACTGATGACAAGGTGATGAGATGGTCCCAAGACTGAGAGTGGATCGACTCGTGATACAACACGAAGGATTCGTTCTATACCCCAGACCCGAGAAAGGCAATCGTCTTCCGAGCCCAGCGTGGAGAGAAAAGGACCTATGTCTATCCGGGGTCCGTAACGCGAACGCCGGTCGAGTGGTACGACGCCAGGAAATTGAGGAAACGAGGGATCCAGCGGACTTGACTGGGACTAGCAGAAGCTTCAGGAGCGCGAATGCAGGTTCGGGAGGACAACCGAGGACGAGAGAACGAGACAAACTACTTTTGACCAAGACCAGCCCCCAGCCACGGCGCGAAGTGGATGATGGGTGATATAGAAAGGGCCAAGCGCCTTGCCACCAACAGCGAAATCTGTGACCGAATAGTCAAGGTTTAGTCAAGGTTGCAGAGATATGTTACATCGGATTGCCGGCGCATTGCCAGAGAAGGGGCGGGGAATAACAAGGACATGAACTGGTCCTCCAGCGCTTCCGTTCGTTCCCCTCTGTTGGCACTTCTGCATCATGCAGATCCCTCCCCCTCTCCTGTCCTGAGCATGACGAACATGTCTGGGCCGCCCAGAGAAGCGCACAAAGGTTAAAAATTCCTTGAACAATGCCAAGGCTGGAAAAGGATGGCCCTGTGCCTGTTTGGGGTGTCTGATTGACTAGGTTCCGACATGGCCGGAGCCACAGGGGGCGCAGCGTGGTTCGAGGTGTGCCCACTCGGTGCCGGGCAGGGCGGCCCTGGAGCGCAAACGGTCGAGGTGCTTGAGATCATTGACGTACGTGCGCTAGTACCTAGGCATGGATGGTGCTCCGATGATAGAACTGGCTCACGAGACCCGATGTGGGGTGCACCGGCCCCACCGACTCAGACGGCGAGAATGCCAGGCATGCACATGAATCGGGCGCCACACAAGATACCCGTTTCTTGGTCCTGCGACCCAGAAAAATTACGGAGATAAAAGGATGAAGAGAGAGGATCAAGGAAAAACTCCGCAGCCCGAATCCTGCTCAAAAAGCGCCAAATAGGCCGTCGGTCGGGTTTAGACAGGGCTGATCAGGGCTGACCAAGGCTGGATGATGCCTCGGCTGAGCAGCAGTAAGAAGCTGCCAAACCTGGACGTAACATCGCCCCCAATTGGTCGTGATGCATATGACCGGCAGTAGCCGATGGCGCACCAACACCTGGTTTTTCACTGGCGCTTGGTCGCTTCGATTTTAACAGACGGTTGTACTATCCTCACCAACCCCTCGTCCGGGGCGCTGACCAAGGACAGTTTGGATAATCACTCCCGAGACTAAGGACTAGGGGAGACATGATTTGGCCGATGGAGAACCGATGGGCGTGGCTGGGCCTTGTGCAGCGCGGCACTGTACGGAGTACTACCTTGGGACTGGACGGTAGAGTTCGGTGACGAGCAGCGCGAAAATCTCCACCCTGGCGGTGCTGTTCACCTCTGCATTCCCGACGGCCCCGCTCACTGATACCGGGGAGCGGGAGGCACTCGCGAGGGCTCGGGCTAGGAAGCCCGAAGGGACTTATAACGGGCACCGCAGCGGGGAAAAGAGCCTCAAACCATTGAGCCTTAGCTTGATCCCATCCTCCCAGGTTCCAATTCTTCGAAAATGCGGGGAGGGGTAGGGGTAGGGAAGCACAAGAGGGATGCCTAAACGCATGGCAGGTTGCTGGCGCCATGCAAGATCCATGTGGGTTGGACGAACGTGGCCCCGACCCTCCTTAGCTACCCCGTCCGTCGAACGGGTTTCTGGTCGTATTTTTTTCTCCCTCCCTCTTCTCCTTGTAAGTCTCGCACATGTCTTGTGACGACTCCGCATTCCGGGGCGTGCTGGGGTAAGGATAGTAGAGTAGGGTTGGGGTGGAGGAGGAGAAAGGATGATGATGGGTGGGATACCCTTGGCGCTACGTTGGTTCTTCATCCCCGTGGAGAAGAAGCGCGGAGCTCTGGGGCAGTCGAAACTTGTCCATGTGATAGCTATTACTCCTCGCTAATTAAAAAGATCCGACGGTGAAGAGCGATCTGGAACTCGCAGCCGTAGTTCATTTAACTGCCCTTTCTCGTCCTCGTTCTGTCCTTGTGCTTTTTCATACTCATCCTTCTTCTTCTTCTTCTCCTCCCCACGTCCCTTTCCTCTCCCACCTACCTACCCCTCCTTTGACCCCTCCCTCTCTCTGAATGCTCTCCTCCCTTCTTCCCACAAGACTCAGGAACACAGAATCAGCCATGTCTCCCAACTCCAACATCTCCTTCGTGGGAGCCATTGACCAGGGCACCACCAGCACCAGATTTCTGATCTTCAACAAGGTCGGAGAGGTCGTCGCGTCGCATCAGATTGAGTTCACCCAGATCTACCCGCAGCCGGGGTGAGTAACGCACCCATCTTCAATGACATGAGCGCTACCCGGACAAACTTTGGGGCTAACAAGCGTTGTTTTGCAGCTGGCACGAGCATGACCCAGAGGAGCTGGTGAGCTCCGTCGAGAAGTGCATTGACGGCGCTGTTGAAGCTTTCGAGAACCAGGGCCACTCCCGCGAGCAGATCAAGGCTGTGGGCATCACCAACCAGAGAGAGACGACGGTTGTCTGGGACAAGAACACCGGCAAGGCCCTGCACAATGCCATTGTCTGGACTGACACCCGTGCCCAGGAGCTGGTCCGCAAGCTGAAGGGCCGCCTGGGCGCAAAGGAGATCAACCGCCTTTGTGGCCTGCCCCTGTCCACCTACCCCTCCGCCAGCAAGCTCTTGTGGCTGCTGGAGAACGTCAAGGAGGTCAAGGAGGCCTACGACAGCGGCAACCTTGCTTTCGGTACTGTTGACACCTGGCTGACCTTTAAGCTGAACGGTGGCACCGCTCGCAACGTCTACGTCTCAGACCCCAGCAATGCCTCTCGTACCATGTTCATGAACCTCGAGACTCTTGACTACGATGCCGAGCTTATTGACTGGTTCCGCATTGATCGCAAGAACGTCCTTCTGCCCAAGATTGTCCGTTCCTCCGACAAGGAGGCCTACGGCACCCTCTACGGCACTTTGCTCAAGGGAACCAAGATCACCGGCTGCCTGGGAGACCAGAGTGCTGCCCTGGTCGGCCAGAAGGGCTTCACTCCCGGCTTGGCCAAGAACACCTACGGTACTGGATGCTTCCTGCTCTATAACGTCGGTGACAAGCCCGTCATCTCCTCTCACGGCCTGCTGTCTACCGTTGCTTTCGACTTCGGCGAGGGCCAGACCATGTACGCCCTTGAGGGTTCTATTGCTGTCGCCGGCTCAAGTATCAAATTCCTTGTCGATAACTTCGGCTTTATTGAGTCCTCGTCTAAGCTGGGCGCCCTCGCCGAGACTGTAGAGGACAACGGTGGCGTCACCTTCGTCACTGCCTTCAGCGGCCTCTTCGCTCCTTACTGGATTGACGACGCTCGTGGTACTCTTTGTATGTTTCTACCTGCATGAATCACCCCTTTGCCGTATATCCTTCTGACCTTGTACATATAGTCGGTATCACCGCTTACACTCAGCGCGGTCACATTGCCCGTGCTACTCTTGAGGCGACTTGCTTCCAGACCAGGGCTATTCTCGACTCGATGGCCAAGGACAGTGGCAAGGCTCTAGCCGAACTTGCTGTGGATGGTGGCATGACCAACTCTGATCTTATCATGCAAGTATGTAAAGCCGTTGATCCTCGCACTGGTGACAAACGCTGACAATGAGAAACAGACCCAGGCTGATATCAGCGGAATCCCCGTCAAGCGCCCTGCCATGCGCGAGACTACTGCGCTGGGTGCTGCCATTGCCGCCGGTCTTGCAGTTGGTGTTTGGAACTCGATCAATGACCTCAAGGACGTCAACGTGGACGGCACCACCGTGTTCAAGCCCAAAGCCTCAGAGGAGGAGAGGGACAAGCGTTTCGCTCGGTGGTCCAAGGCCGTCGAGATGAGCAAGGGCTGGTTGAACTGAACATGAAATAACGAAGCGTGATGCGATGACAATGTAATACTACTTGTGCGAAATTGCGACTTAAAAAGCAAGTGCATGATTCTCCTTCCAAGGCGCAAGCCAGGAAGATTTTGGAAAAGAAACTAAGTAAAAGAAAAAACTTATAAAAAACACCTAAGTCTAATATGTGAAATGTTTGTGCTCCATCGAACGGATGATGCATACGAGATGCGAGCTGCTAGTACGTTCATTATTTACACACGTTAGAAGACATGCCCTAGAGAACCTTGCTCGTATTTGGAACTTGTAGAAGCTGTGTTTGTCGAAAATTGTCTCAGATGATGCAGCCGAGGCGAATCGGTGGAGGGAGCTCTCATTCCAAAGAGGGTTTTTGTTTTCTCACAAGCACCTCATGGAGCACACATTGCATAAGACATGTTTTACCCCTCGTGGCGATTCATGACTAGAGTTTTTCTATTCGGTAAGAATGTCTTGAATACTTTATGAATCACACTACATACTACATCTTAGTCTTCATAGAAAGTGAATGGGAAAATCACTGGAGGGTAGAAGAAGGCTCTACCATGATGATCGTGTATTATGCAGAGGTTAGAAAATACTGCCAACAAATATCTCCATCAATTTCCAATCTTTGTGTAGCGGGAAACGAAACACTACTTGTTCGAGAATGAACGGTCTGATGGGTATCCTAGATGTAAGTTTGCTTTGACTGTATTGAATTTGAGAGATTTTGGATAGAATCATACTATAACATCGATGTTTCAAGGTCGATACGACAGGCTGGAGAATAAGTGTTGGAGGAGTGTACCTAGCCACGACTGAATCTGAAAGGGGCTGATCAGAGCGCTTGATCCTCGAGCTGCTTATGCGGTAGTAAATAGTATGTCGGTCAACTCGCAATGTGAATACCTTTTCAGACTTCATTTCAGTTTGATTATGTTTTGAGGTTGGATGTTATCAGACTAGTAGAATCACTTGAATCAACCTGTTCGTGCTCATTTATGCAAACGAGTGCAATTTGATGGCAATGAAGAACCTACTTCAACAGGTATGTATCTCAAGGAGTGGCATCGAGTGACCGTAAGCCACACAGTTCTTGTTTCGGCCTTTGATGAACATTTGACAGTGCATCGTCAAAGATTAATCAAAGGAGCTTCTCCAGATTAACATGTTCTTCCTTATGTGTTCCCAGCCACGGAACAGTCACTCCATGCCACGCATCACGACGACTACCACACCACCTCCAAGCTCACCCTAGAGCTGAGCGACTATGTGGAGATGTAACCTCCTTGACAAGTGATTTTTGGAGATGAAGAATTCACGAGCCAAACAGATCCCGTACGCTGCCTTACCTGCTATCCTATCAGCAAGAGCACATGGCTCTGTACTGCGGAGATAGGGAGTTAACATCTCCATCACCATCTAACCAGGCCCACCGCCCCTCGACACTATCGACGCCTGATCTGGAGCTCTACTTTGGGGTAGACCCCAAGAGATGGGGTAAGCTCGAGACCCATATGCTCCGGACTGCAGCTGCAACACAGGGTCTCTGCATTCTACTAGTTGTCATGCAGCTTGCAGCCGTATCCTTGTCCCGGAAGCCAGTGGCCTGCAGTTCCGGTTATCTACGGTTGCTACATTCCTTATTCCTGGATGGATGGCGTTCGGCTTTTGAACTCAGGGATATTCCCGCATGCCATGCAAGAAGACGGCAGTGTTGCATTCGGGAATGGTGCTGGATGGAGAGTCGTGTTGCCGCTTGTAGTAGGTGAAGTTGCAAAGCTTGTGATAAATCTACCAGGGATCTACACGCCATGCTAGGCATCCCCGCCAGCATCTCACCTGATTAGTTACTTTGCTGTCGGGCCTAACGTGGTTGGCTTGAGGATGCTTGTCAGAGCATGAGAAAGCGAGCATGGGTACGAGCACGGGCCGAGTCATGTGGTCGAACGATGGGATTGTTACCTCGGCCAGATGTCGGGGAAGATTAGGGAGGTGCACAGCCAACATAGCACAACAAGCATGCTTGCCCAAGGGGAAGGGTCAAATGCTTTGTATTGCCAGACGTATTGGACTGCCAGCATATGTGCAGCGTTGTGGGTGGGTGCTGGTCGGTGTTCGGGGAGGGAGACTAGACTGGTGGTGATTATGTCAATGGTCCGAGGACTGGTGTAGTGATAGTGCCTTTGCAGGGCTTTTACTATGAGTTAGGGAGGCAATAGTGATACACGAGAGGAGTAACGAGCGTGCTATGGAAGGTCGAGCCGCCATGGCTCCGTCCAACCACTCAATATCACCATTCCTCATGTATATTTCATATCTACCTTAGGTATGGAGTGAGTGGAGGGAGAAGGAGACGCAGCGCTGGGTGAATTGGTTTCGAGGACGAATGGGTAGAGAGTAGTCTCCTTATATGGGTGTCTGGGCAGGGTAAATGAGATGCAAGTCTCTGCCAGCAAGCACCTACTTTATAGAGTAGGTAAGGTAGGTAAGGTAGGTAAGGTAGTGGTAGTGGCACAGCGCAAATCTCACAGGCTTGAGACGGGGACTGATGAGGAGTGAGCACTTGCTGCGCATAGTCGAGATGCAGGATACCAAGGTTTGCCTTCGGGTCCAAACACCGAAGTGTCCGAGGTACCGCACCGCCTGAATTATGGTGAGAGGTACTTGCATGCATGACGATCCTGTTTTTACAAATAGCTCTGGCTCTACAGTATGAAGAACGGCTCCCAGGCGTTTTGACGCAGTTGTCTAGCGCCTGACCCTACTGAGGCTCAGGGCATTAAATGCATTCCTGGCTGCCCGGGTACCTCGTGGCACACCGCAGCCCGCGCTGGGGCGAGGTACCGCCCTGTTCAACCGCGACGTCTTTGCACTGGGTTTACCTTGCCTCTAGTTGGGTAGGTAGTAAGAGCAGTACCTTAGTTCATCTCATTTTCCCTTACAGCAGGTTCAAGTGAGCATCCAATCCCAGCCTCACCCGGGGTCGTCCGCCAGCCCTCTTGACACGATCCTTGCCCGCCCTCTTTGCATATCCGATATCTGGTCTGCGTCTGGAGCACCACTTCCTCATCTCGTCTCCCCTCCGGCCTGTCTGCACTGACTAAAAATCTGACCTCCAAGGTGCCATGTGGAGTCCATCCTGAATGGCGAACCCACCCATGGCCGAGGACGAGGCGAACTCGGTGCTCAGTAACGAGGAAAGCGACGCAAGCGCAGACGAGCAGCAGCAGCAGCAGGAGCACGAGCACGAGCATGAGAATGAACAGGAGCAGCAGCAGCATGAAACGTCGCCCGCCTCCCAGCCTCCCAAGAAAAGGAAGAGGGAGAAGCATGACAAGACATCGTATGCATACCCCGTAACCCCGAAACCACACCGATATCTAACCCCCATCTCCAGATGTGAACTATGCAAGGCCCGCAAGGTCAAGTGTGACCGCGTTGAGCCCGCCTGCGGTGCTTGCGTGAGGCATAACCGCACTTGTGTCTATCTTGAGCGCCAGAAGCCTGGCAGCCGTATCGGCTTCACCCTTGAGCTCGAGGCCAAGGTAAACAGGATCGACGCCCTCCTGCAGGCTCTTGGCCGCCGTGTCGAGGATCACATCTCTCAAGACCAGGCCCACGCCCTATCTCCTGCCGTCAGCAGCAGCCATGCCTCTCAGATCGAGGGTCTGCGACATGACGCCCATCCCGTCACTCCTGGAAGGACACCTGCCATTTCGAGTCCCTTCTGGCCACCCTCTGATGCCAACGCAGCACAGCAGGGCGCTGGTCGCGCAGTCGCCCATACTCCCCTGAGTGCCTCTTACGGCACCTCTATCCCCCATCCTCCAACTTCTGACTTCCCAGGTCCCCAACGTGGGCCCTCGTTGCTCTCTCCGGCCACGGACCTGCCACCCCATGATATGGTCTATGCCCTCGTGGATCTTTACTTCAAGCACTGCAACACATGGTGTCCAATTCTTGATCGAAAGACCACCTTTGCCATTTTCTTTGGCTCCACCTCGCTCGAAGATGCCGACCGTGTACTCCTCCACGCCATTGTGGCAACAACCTTACGATTTCTCAACGATGCCCGGCTGTCCCCGACATGAAGATGCATTACCGCGCCGTATCAAAGCGGGTTGTGCAAATGTACGCCATGGAGAACGTTAGCATCCCTGCTCTTCGTGCCCTGGTTATAATCTGCCTCGATGAGTTGGGTACGTCGAACGGACCCCGTGGCTGGAATATGCTGGCCGTTCTAGCCCAGAACGTGCGGCAACTCGACCTATTCGAAGAAAGCAGCGTGTACCTCTCTGCTGAAGCAGAAGACATTCCTCGGACCGGTTCTATACGGAGGGTGGCCGCTGGACGTCCCGAGTCGTGGATCGAGGACGAGGGCCGCCGTCGACTCTGCTGGATGATCTACCTGCTCGACCGGTATGCTACCATCGCCACCGCCACTTTCGATTTCATGCTCGACGACAAGAAGATGAACCGGGTCCTTCCATGCTCGTACGATCTGTTCTCCAAAAACGTACCCGTCGAAACACGGTCCCTAAACCCAACGACCGACCAGCACGGTGCTATCCGTTATGCAGTCAACAAACCCGAAAATTTGGGCAGTTTCTCGTATCACTGCGAGATTCTCCGGATCCTGAGCCGTGTCCACAATTTTCTCAAAATACCTGTCGATGTCACCAGCGCCGCCGCTATGGCAGACTGGCGCAACACATACCGCGTGCTCGATGGAGCGCTGGATAGCTGGCTGCAGAGCTTACCGAGCGAGTACAACCGCATCTCGGCTCTGTGTCACTCAGACCCGGCTAGTCGTGTCGCAAACTGGTTCATGCTACACAGCGCGTATGTCGTGTCTGTGGTTCGGCTGCATTCATCGGCAGCTTATCCCATGGTCAGCTCGAGGCTCTTCATTCCGTCACACTATGCCATGCAGCGATGTCTCTCGGCCGTGATGAGTCTGGCAGATATCGCCAAGGACGTGTCTGAGGCAAACGGCCTTGATCTTCTTGGCCCACCGTTTGCCTTCTCACTCTGGGTGGCCGCCCGCTTGTTGCTCGTACACGCTGCTGCCATTGGATCTTCTGTAGACCCCAAAATTGAGTTCTTCATCGAAACATTGAACTATGTGGGCCAGTACTGGGAAGTTGCCAACAACTATGCAAGGATTCTTACGAGAGTCGTTCAAAGAGGCCGACATGGTGATTTAAACTTCACGGCCATGAGGAAGTGAGCTTTTGTTCTGTTCTTCATCCCTGAGCAGGTTACTAACATTCTATAGGAGTTCATTCGATTTAGTGAGTCTCACCTCGTCGACGCGACAGTCCGGTATCGAACAGACCTCTATCCAGACTGCCACCTTGAGCGAGCTGGATAATATTGATGTCTTTGACTTTTTCAACTTCCCCAAAGTGGCTGAGCCAGCCACAAGAAACATGAACGGACAACATCAGACCCCGTATCAACTCGCAGGGATGGGCAACGAGGCCCCTAGCGGAAACGGAATGCCAGACCCTGAGACGGACTGGTTAAGATATGGCGCGTCTTTTTCTTAGGACTGTACATTTGCAGCCTCCGGATGCTGTGTGAGTTGCAGGGTTTGTCGTCACAGGTTGACCATCTTTAACCACCGGCTCCTGGTATGCATCAAACAATATGGGTTTGCGTTTGATTGTTTTTGGCGTTTGTTCCGGCTTGCTTTGGGGAATGAGCGAGATAGAATAAAAATGTCCCCGGCGCAAGCCGGTAGATATGAAAGTTACGAGGTGTTTTGGGATATCAATACGTTTGGTGCACAGATAGGTCTAAACACGTAAATAGGCTGCTTTTTACATATGAAATTTCTATTCAGCACACAAGCCTGGCTTCCAAATTGAGAAGTCTTTCTACATAATCATGTGTCACTACTGTGCCTCCATATGCTGAGTGAGGCGAAGTTCTCAAGATCCCTGCTCCCAGCTTTGTCAACCCCGCCTCTTTCCACAACCCAGACGTTCTCAAGTGGATGTTTACAGTCTACAATACACGCCTATGCAGGTCTCCCCGCCGCGAGAAATCTAATACCCGTGTCGTGGGCTCGTCAACTTGGTTCTCGTAACGGCAATGCGCCTTATCAATGTGAAAACCCTCGAGCTAGAGGAGTTTTTCGATGCTGACGTCCCTCCTTACGCGATTTTGAGCCATACATGGTCAGACGGAGAAGTCTCCTTGAATGATTGGAACGACAAAAGAAACCGCATATATAAGCCAGGCTACCAGAAAATTGCCAGGGCATGCGCCGAAGCCGCTAGAGATGCCCTGCAGTACGTCTGGGCGGACGTCAACTGCATAGACAAGAGCAGCTCCGCTGAGCTGAGTGAGGCTATCAACTCCATGTTCAAGTATGAAACCATTATAGCTTTTGACAAGACTCTGGTAGCTAACCTACCACTAGGTACTATAAACGCTCTGTAGTATGTTATGCATACCTTGTAGATGTGCCATGGAGTCCGTTGTACGATTGCAAACAAGAAAACAGTTCTTTTCGGAACTCAAGGTGGTTCAAACGAGGCTGGACGCTCCAAGAGTTGATTGCACCGGCGAGTCTCCGCTTCTATGGTAAAGACTGGCAGGTTTTGGGAACAAAGGTTGAACTTGCGCTTGCCATTGCCGAGACTACGGGCGTTGGTCTCTGGTGTCTTCTCAGGGGCAACCTCTCGAAACAGAATCAAAACCCCTTGCGAGGTTATAGCATAGCGCAGCGACTCTGTTGGGCATCCAAGCGCTCTACAACCCGCATAGAGGATAGAGCCTATTCCCTCCTAGGTCTTTTCGATATTTCAATGCCCCTTGTGTACGGTGAAGGGCACAATGCATTCGAGAGGCTCCTCGAAGAAATTGTACGAAAGTACCCAGACCAGAGTTTCTTATGTTCGCAACTACGTTATGTCGACTTCCTTCCGAGATCACCCAAAGACTATGATTGCTCCCAACATGTCGTTTTATCCAGCTCGCCGCGTCTAAGGAAGTTTTACACTCCTATGACAAGTCATCCGCACCACTTTCAGATGACCAACCTTGGGCTGCAGATTACGCTCTCTCTTGTAACAACTTTCTCGGCTGACCTCGTCTTTGCGGTCCTGGATTGCTGGGACTCTGACTCTGAGATCAATGATCAATACCGTTACATATCGCGGATCTGGGTGCCTTTGATGCGGAAAGCTCCTAGTATGTATAGCAGAATGCTTTGGCCTCAGACTTTTTCCCAGTGCGCCTGCTCCCCAAGGACGTGATACTCAATCAAGAAGGAAGTAATGCCGGGGCCAAGCCAGGCAAAGACACGGAGGATGATCCATTCTCGAAAGCAGTTGTTGACATGGTTTCTCCGGTGTCACGACGAAATATCTTAATTAAGAAGTCATTTGCCGCCACTGTTATTGTAAAGCAATATCAGTTTGAAGACCCCGCCAGCCCGTTTCTGATATGCTTTCCCCGAGAGATGCCCGGCTATCGCCCGTATGGTATCTTTCCCGAGATGCCGGATGCGAAAGAACACCTTCATCTCTCGCTTATTATGGCACGCTACTTGAACAGTCAACCGGAGGTCGATAAAGAGCAGGCCGACACGAACACGGAGAATTCGGAGCCGAAAATGACTCACGGCGCCTTGATTGTCTTCCGCAAACGCAACACTCAACCACCGCAATTTGTCGCTGTCTTCCTCGCCAATACGGCATGCAAAGTGGAGGCCACCGGAGAGTTAACATATAAGCCCTCCTGTAGGATTCTTGAGGATTGGAAACTTGACGATGAGGCCCACCGGAGTCCCGAGTTCCTTAACTCTTTAGGGACAGAAAAATTCCGTGGTATCAGCCAAAAAGGAAGTGTGCTCGTGGCAGTACAAAAATACCAGTTGCCAGCAACAGAGGAATCCAACATGTGGGTTTAACCCAGATCATCTTTGATCTAGATGTTTTGCGTCAGGAAGTACGAGAATCTGCGAACATGCAGCAGAAAATAACAGCAAACGGCATCTGGGATCATTTTGGTCATACAACTTCCGATTTGGAGGAGGACGAAAGCTTCTGAACGATGCCACCATTGGACTTGGTTAGAAGGCCGAGTTACTCTTAGTTGAGAGGATTTTCAAGCACGGTAGAAGCCTCTCTGAGATTTTCTCATTCATGAAGTATTGCACCAGATATCTATCACGCCTCTGAATTGCTTCCCACTATAACAGCAGGACAGACAGCCAATTTCAACCCACAACGTGTTATGAGTTCGAAAACCAAAAACTTGACATGAACACTCTGTTCACGCCTCGACTTTTATGAAAACTCTCTTTACAATGGCTATTAAGATATACGTGTACTAAAAGGCGCAGGAATTTCAAAGGCTTCAAAAAACTGTCTCGAGAAGTTGAACAGATTGTTGTTACTACAGCCCAGTAAACATACCCCAATAATGGCGAAATGGTACGACTCAGAGTCTTTCCGTATCAATTTGTAGAAGATTTCATGTGCCTATAAGTATTTACAGTATAAGGCCCAAGCGGGTAAATCAAACATCCCTTGATTTAGAGACACTGCGAATACCACTGGTTCGAGACCTTGCAGGTTCCTGTGTGCAGCATTTGGCACCAGCCCAGCCCTCACCACCGCACTGTCCGTACAAGGTGGCGCAAGAGGGTTGCTGGTCGGCTGCTGGCCTCCGCCCGTGGTGGAGCTGGCTGCCGTAGAGGTGGCGGTAGAGCTATCTGGGGATTCGTGCCGCCGTTGCTGAACTGCCACCAGTTGAAGTTGAAGAGGAGTCTGAGCCGTTGCCGGTGAAGCGGAAGAAGAGGTCCTGCGTGCCCGTGGCGCCGCTCACCGTGCAGGTGACACTCGTGTATGTCTGCCAGCCTCCGGTTCCGGGGACATTGCATGTGCCAACGAGCGTGCCGCTGGTGCTACCAAGACGAAGCTCGATCTTCCCTCCGCTTGTTGCAGAAGAGACGCGAGCTGTGAAGGACTTGGCACCAGTTCCAAATGCTACTCCCTTGACCTTGATGTAGTCGCCGTTGTTGATGAAGGAGACCGCCATGCCTCCTTCGTTGCAAACCTCGGTCTTGATTCCAGAAGAGAATGCAATCGTCTCCGCCTCCTGGCGCACATAGGGATTGAGGGTGCCGACTTGGGGTGGGCCGGCGGTAGACATCTTCAAGCTTGGAATGGTCCCGTCGGAGTTGTAGTTGAAACGTTCGACAGCAACAGATCGAGTGTAGCCGCTACCACCAGGCAAGGCACCGTTGTGGTAGAAGAAATACGGCTGGTTCTTGTACTCAACGACACCGGCATGGTTGGTGAAGCTGCGGCCCTCCGTTGCCATGATGACGCCACGGTATGTCCAGGGACCAGTAGCGGAGGGGCCGGTAGAGTAGCGGATATCTTCGGAGCAGCAGTTTGCCGCATAGATCATGTAGTATAGGTTGCCTCGCTTGTACAACCAGGGACCCTCCTCGTATGTGGTAGGACGTTGAGCATTGCCAGAACGGCTGCCAAAGCCGGCCGCTGTGAGCTGAACCTTGATAGGGCTGCCGCTGTAGGAAATCATGTCCTGATTCAGCTTGACGTACCACAGGTTTGGGTTGCCCCAGTATAAGTATGCCTGGCCATCGGTATCGATCCAAACAGTAGGGTCGATCTCGTTCTAAATGGCCCCAAATGTTAGTCTCATGACAACCAGTTACTGAGAAGAGGTTATGCCGTCTTGTAATCGAACTTACAGTATCGGCCAGAGGCTTTCCTAGAGCATCCTTGTAGGGTCCTTCGATCTTGTCGCTCACGGCAACACCAATGGCCATGCTGCCGGTGGTTCGTCGAATAGGGACGTACATGTAGAACTTGTTATTGCGAGCTATGATCTGCCCAGCCCAGGCATTGGCATTGGCCCAGCTGAAAGTGGCAAGGCTTGCAACCACGCCATGGTCTTGCCAATTTGCTACATCCTCAGTCGAGTAGAGGCGCCAGTCACGCATGTTGAAGGTTGTGCTGCCGTCCTCATCGTGCCCTGTCAAGACGTACAAACGTCCGTCGTGCACAATGGGTGCTGGATCCGTGCTGTAAAGCGTCTGGACAATGGGGTTGTCGGCACGAGCAACGCCAATGCCATCGAAGAGGGTACCGAGCAGCAGGAAAGCCTGGGACAAGGCGGCAACGCTCTTGAACACAGTCCACGGTCTAGATAAGGCCATCATGATGAATTATCCAGTTCCTGTGGAACGATTTGAGTCTGTGCCTGCTGATTCTGCCAATTATCAGACACTCAATTGCACACCTGACAGCCAGGCTCAAGCCTTGCCCACAGGGCAGCAACTCTATGTTAAGTACATCTCGAGAAGATCCATTGTGTGAATGGCCCCCATGGCACGTGGGACGCGGCGTTTTCCATGAAGCCCCTGCCGGAATATTTGCATCAATTGAAACTGCCCCGATCTTGTATCTACGATCAGCATTCTATATCTTGGCCGGCCGAATTTCCCGTAGTCTCGGAGTCCGGGGCTGAAGCACCATATCCGGAAAGGCGGACTCCAAATGCCGTAGGTGACAGGGGCTATTATAGGTTGGCTTGGAGAAATTTCACACCGTTCACGCAATAATTGCCGCCGACAGGCTAACGATATAAACTTGCAGTGGCATATGCAGGCAGGGTTTTACTTCCTTAATCGGCAATAGATAGAAAGGAATGACGTTTGTGCCTCGGGGATGAACTTATCGGTATTGACAACTCAACACACATCGCTCTCCATGGATGAGCACATTGAGAGTTGCCACGTCCCATCAAGCTAAGTGATTTGAATGTTTTGAAACGCAGTGCTTGAATGAGATTTTGGAACCTAACGAAGAGATTTCAAAAAGCCTAGTTGTGTGCTGATTCTTGAACTAAGATCCAACAGAAACCATAGCGTCTCTTCTATATGATTTGATATTCTCGGGTGCTGCCCTAGTTGTGGTTATTCTCAACCAGTGTACAGCTACGATCCACACTACACCAATCCAGACACTCAGAGCGTCATGCTCATATTGAATAATACCACTTCACCTGGGGCAAATTTAGGAAAATCCTTTTGCTCCATTCACTTGGGATTCAAGTCTATATCTAATTCCAGATCCAGCCCCCTGGGTCGTATACTCATGCAGGGACCAGAAGTAGTGCTTAAAATAGTATGCATTATAGATTGATATATGGTATTTTAGAGCAAGGATCCTGAGGCACAAGCGCCTCTACTCTTCAAGCTTTGAAATTTTATCCCTTATTGGCATCTGCAATCTGCGGAATTTCTTTTTCATCGTGTGCTTCAACAAAGAACTTTGACCATCAGCCATCACCTTAATCAAACTCCTAGACTATTTCACAACGTAGTGATAAATGATCTAGATGGCGGTATATTGAGTTGTCTTGCCGTTTCTTGGGAAGCCTAAGGTGATGGGGGCGGAGAAGGTGGCAGCGGTATCAATTCAGGGGAAGCTTTTCGCAGGATGGTGCTGTGACTGATTCTAGATCACTTTTGTTCACCAATGGGTTCTTGTGTGATGGTGCCCTTGCTGTAAGTATACACCTAGGATCGACTGCAGTTACGCTCTTCGAAGGTATCTCTCGCGGTGACAACGACTTGAAGTCAGACTTGAACACCCTTCCCGATGGAGCTGTATACAATGGAACCGTCCTTGAAGGCAAAAGCTTGGAAGCGCAGTTCGGATTTACTGTGAGTAATTTCGCGGCAGATGAGGGAGTTGGGTTGCTAAGTTTGGCTGCTCTGAGAGGGTCTCGTTGGCCAATGATTCGGATGTCAACTTGCTCAAGTTTCGCAATCGGCCTGTCAATGCCGAGTCCTGTGTGATGGGTTGGGTGGATAACAGGCCAGGATTGGCGATGACGATTTCTTTCAAATTGGCTGGTCGACACTTTGTTATCCGTCCATCGTGCTCGGCGTCTTCTTTCGCTGTTGTAGATAGACCTGTCGGTAGGGCAGGCTTTTCCTCCAGCGGTTTGATCAAGGGTACTAAGGCCTCCACAAGTGAATGCTCGGTTGCCTGGGGAGTAGTGCCTTGGCTGGTGTTTCTCTGGTCATCTCCAGCAACCTTTTGCTGTAACCAACTCCCTTCTTTGCTCATCGCCTTGACTGCGTGCACCCATTCTGGTTTGAGTATGCCACACGAATCGTATGGGCGGGCCGATTTGAAAAAGTCAACCCAATCGGCCAGAACCTGTTTAGCCCGTTCCTCATCGATTTCAAACCATTCCCGATGCGACTTTTGGCAAGAAAAAGCCTTGCACATCCTCTCTACGCGCCACTCTTTCCACAGCTCATAGTGAGTCAGGGTTTCCGCCCGCTGCGCGTTCGGCACATTGTACGCACTAAACAGGAGCTCAGGCGTATATCCGCAGCTGGCCCAGTCGTCGAGTCGTCGCTGGATGCTTCGAGCAGTCCATCCGATTTTGACGTATCCTGGAGAGGACTCTCTTTTGAATACATATAACTTGCCATGCTCAAAGTCGCGGTCTTTTAGAGGGCTAAGAACCTTGAATGAAACCGTATCATCGGGGTCGGGGTCTTCGATATGGGGACGGAACTCGGATCGCGGCTTCTTCGAGACCGGCTTTGTTCTGGTGGCAGTGGAGTCTGCAGACACTGCGGCCGTTCGAGGGCGAAGGTTGTACTGTAGCTGTGTATCTCTAGTTGTGGATGGCAAATCGACCGAATCTGCCAACTTCTGAGAATCTGTCGTCGGCTCGAAGCCTTCTGTGCTCCTGCGTTGCCTGGCCTCGGTTTGCCACCTAATAGTCAACGGCTCCAAGAGACCTTTGTCTTCTAAGATATTTCGATGTCCGCATCCTGTCTTGCGTCTACAACAATTATACTTTGCGTACTCCTCAAGCAACTCAAGCCCGACGGTGCCCTTGGAAGCGACAACAATCTCATCGCGGAGACTTTGAACTTTTTCTTTGTCTTTTTCCTCGAGAGACCATTGGCACCGCTTACCCTTTTTAGTGAAGTGAATACATTGGCCTGGTGGCGATGTGTTCAGTTCGTGGAGGGAGGAAAGAAATATTCATCAAGGTTTTCGACGTTCATTCTCTTCGAACCCGTTCCCGTGTTTTGAAGCCGTGTTTTGAAGAAGGACAAACCCCAGCACAATCTAAGATTGATCAAACAGCTAACATGTAGGTGTAGGTGTAGGTGTAGGTGTAGGTGTAGGTGCACCGCCACCGTCGTTGAACGCTGCAGTATCAAGCACATAGTCTATGTTGGTGGCGCCGGTTCATCAGGAGCACGAAAAGAGGCGCAGCTCTGCTTGGTGGTGGCTGTGCCCTGACATCAAGCTGCCAACAGTTGGTTACACGGCACGCCATCAATAATTGTTCGAGGTTGAACATAGGAGCCTCGAGGTTGTATTTCGTCAATGCGAGCTTATTGAAAATCCAGCAACTAATTCGAGGCTAAGTCCTGAAGCATGTCTTGCGTGTTATTCGTATTAAAGGCAATACCGTTGCCCAATGTGGAACAGTCGATCCAACACACCATAGTCAACCTCAAAGTTATGCCAGATGAGCTACCATGACCGAGGCCTGTCAACTCGAATCACCTGATCACCCTACATGCACAATATGAAGTGTATGCTGTAATTTTAAAACTGCGTGCCATAAAAAAACTCTTACATTATCAAACCAGCTCGAGACCCAAATTAGGCCTTTTGAAATTTGTGGTAGAAGGTGACCTCAGTCCACGGATTGCTTCATTATCAAGTGCACTGCCAAACTGGGAGACGTGGGTGCTTTCTGATATCGAATACTCTTCATATTTCGGGGCGAAAAGAACAGTCGGATTGCGGAGGAAAGAGGAAAGGATTGGATTGACCGTGGCCGGCATTTCATCTTGGAAAGCTACAGTGCTTTTTAAATGCTTTGGATCGTGCTCCGTACTGTGACTCCAGATAACCTGACTGCTATTGGTGAGGCTCCTTATGAATCAAAAGAGCAGAAATTCATGCCGAGAATAAAAAGTGAAAGAATTGTTTCGATCTAGAACCAGAGGATGTTGTGAGCAGACATTAATGCCGAGCCTGGTAGCTGCTGGATGCCGAATCCAGCCATGCCAGGGCCTGTTGGCTATGCCATGCCTGCTCTGGGCCTGAAGAAACGCAGCATTAAACATCGACATCGGTACTTGAGAGTGTCTCTGGTTTGGGGGTGATGTTAACTGGATTACCAAACGCGCTGAAGACTCTCTTAGCTTGCCCCCTCTACAGTACCATTCACCGTTATAGTTGGATTTGGCACTCAATGTACATACTGTACTAAGTCGTTTACTCAGGGCTTTTTGAGGCATGATGACTGGTTCTGGTCTCCACGGGCTCTGCTCGCTCCCTGCCCCGAGACATGTCACGCCGCATCCTGCACCAAAGAGCCTTGACGGCTCAGTTGGCCTATTCTTATTGAGCAAGTGGTACTGTAATTTGTGTATGTACCAAGGTAACTCTGAAAGCATGCAGGCTCTGTTTTTGGGGTTTCCAGGGTGTGTTACCACCTTGAGCGGCCTTGACGCCCGGCACTCATTGTTCACTAGGTCGATAAGCAGAGGAGGGTGTCTGTAGGCATCCGACATGCTGGAAAGACCCAATGGCGGCTGAGATGGTGCAGAAGCTCTGACTGCCTGTAAAAGGGCTCGAGAGCCACAAACACATGTACAAAGGTGTACCTTCCTGGAGATGTGACAGGTGGCAGATCGAGGCTAGATCTGGGAGTGGCGTACACAAGGTGGTGCGGTATGCAACATGTTACTCGCGTCTTACGGGCAGGGCAGGGCAGGGCAGCTGGTGGATAGGTAATGGTACATATCATAGACAGGACAGAAGATGTGATGGTGATGTCGGATTTGATTTACAAGATTTAACGGATTTGATTTAGATGCTTATAATCCTGCCATCTCTAGTTTACATGTAATAGTAATAGTGAAAGAGAAGACATAGGAGAACGGCAATCTATGTAGAGCGGCTATGATGACTTGGGACCGAAGCGGTCGATGCTGTTCTGAATACCCTTGTGCACACCCTTGGCCATGCGCTCCAGAGGGAGCCTGTCCTCGAGACGCTGAACCGTCCTGGACACGGGAGGCTCGATGCGCTGAACTCCACGCTCGACGGGAGGGACGAAGAACTGAGTGCCCTGTTCCCAGCGAGGGGCCCATTTGCTGGTCTGCTTCTCGAGGCGGTTGTCGGAGCCGGGCATGATGAGGTAGATGGGGGTCAGGACGGCGAGGCCAGCAGCGCCGATGAAGAGGACCTCGCTGGCCTTGGCCTTGGGGAGCTTTGGTACGCGGTGGATCATGGTTGCGTTGCGTTGCGTTTTGTGTGTATAAGGGCAGAATAGAGGAGTTGGGGAGGCGGCTCAAGGATGCTATAGAAGACAGGTGTGAGTGAGTCTGGCGAGTTGCAGGGTGTGGTGTTGGGTGGTAATGGTGGTGGCAGGACTACATACGCTGTTGAGAGTATAGCCGTGTACCGTAGTTGGATGTAAGAGTGCGGCGTCAGAAGTGGGAATGGAGAGATTCGATAGGTTGGGGGATGGAGAGAGGTGAGGAATGAAAGAAGAGGAAGAAGAGGAGTGAGGAGGAGAGGTAGAAAGAAGTAGGAGAGGCGAGGGCGAGGAGGCTTGGGTCACACCACCCTTTGGCTTGAAGTTAAGGAGAGAGGGCAGCGGATGTCACGCCGCAAGGAGCAAAGGGTTGGAAGAGACATGGGAACGGAGGAGAGGAGGGTAGAGGCGTAGCAGAGACAAGTTACAAGCGAGCTACGCGAGGGTACGGCGGAGGGTGGTGGCAGCGTGTGCGTTTGCGGTGGTAGACGGTACGGCCTGGAAGTACAGAGTATAACAACAGGAGATGGTTTGTTAGCAGAAAGCGGGGTAAGCAGGCGGCAGGGAGTTGAGTTAGAGGAAGTAAGAGAGGCGCGAGCTGTCGATTGCAGTACGACACTGTATGGATGATGGATGGGCTAAACTCTACAGCCATGGGGTGCTCGAGACCCCCGGATGTGAGACTGGCCTGCCCTCCCCGCAAAAGCCCACGGATGTGATTCGCAGCTCAACATGTCCAATGGCGTCACGGGCCCAGGCTCCTCCAAGACGAGACACGACAAGAGATATTGCCGGGCGTGCGTGCGTGCGTGAGGGTGTGATGGCCAGGCCACGCCAGGCAGTGATTGGCGATTGACTAGAGGTGACGACCGCCGTCGGCTTGTCATGGTTAGGGTCATCTAGACGGTGTTGCCTTTGCAGGTGGGCAGAGGCAGACAGCGCCGTGTTCGTGGCCAGGTGCTCGGTGTAAGACGCCGAGTGGAATCAAAGCAAACAAAATAAAATCAAAGACGAGAAAGAGCACGCTGCAGCGACCAATTGCCGTCCACCGGACAAGAAAACGCAAGCATGGCGCACAAAACGGCCCATGGCAACGCGAGCGTCGCATTCAGGGGAGGCAAAATAACAAATCAGGCCAGAATCATGCGGGATTGGAATGCAGCGTCTCCTCCTCCTCCCTCCCTCCCCTTACCGAGCCCAGCCCAGCCCAGCCCAAGCACAGCACAGCCAGCCAGTCACTTCACCCCTCCTCCTCCTCCTCCTCCTTTCCCGTGTCGTGCCTCCAAGCGCTGTACTGCGCTGCGTTGAAACTCCATATCCAATCTCGAGACACATTGTCCACGGACAAACACAATTGTCAATTGCTTTCTTCCCACGTCGTCTGTTGGATTGGAAATTGCTCGCGCGACCGCCCCACAGCCCAAATGGCCCTTCCCAGAATTGCTCCGCACATCAGTCTGGGGAAGTGGCCGGGCCTGTCCAGATCTCTAGCGGGACCCACGGGGTCCTACCAAGACCCTTGTCTCTCTTCTTCCTCTTGCCCTCTGCTGGCCTCTGCTCTGCTCTGCGGTGTCTGGACAGCGGCTCCGTCAATCAATCAAGCCTGTAAACGATGGCCGCTCTCGTCCCCTGGTCTCGCCTCTGCAAGTCCAGCTGAACCCAAGGAAACCCATCCATTCCATTGCCGCAGACGCACCGCACCGCCTGCCTGGGGAGGGTAACCTTCTGCTTGCGTAAGCTAATGCCCTACAGTACAGCCCAGTGTATCGTCTCACTGTCACGGCTCTAACTTTACTGTACAACTGCCTACCCAGGGTATCTACCATACACCCACCGCAGCACCCTTTGGCCATCATACCGTTTAGTCCACCCAAACTTCTCCAAATAGCACAATAATTGCCACCGTTATACAAATCCCCACTCAATCGTCACCTGATATACCACCCCCAATGCTGGCTCCGACACGCTCTCCTTCAGCAAGCCACCGCCAATGCTCGAGCTACTTCAGACCCAATTGAGCGGGGCTGCATGCCTGCCTACCCGCCCCACACAGGCCCATAATCTCCCGTCTCCTCCACAAACAGGGCTCCTCTGATGGGCTCCGCCTTGGACCTCCCACATGTCAATGGGGTCCATCCAGCACATGTCATCCAGTACCTCTGCGGCAACTTGCTCTTCAGCCAATTGATAGACGTGCACGAGAACATCCGTGGCAGCTCAATTGTTTATTGGGGCTCGTCTTTCATCATCTATAGCTCGCTCCAATTGAGAAACTACAACCCGCTATTTTGGAACTTCACCCACCCATGCATGGTACCAAAGGTCATGTGCTAGAGACAAAGCAGACATGGCTGGCCAGAAAAGACATCGGAATATAACCTCAACCGGCCAAACTGAGCACATACTCATCTAACATTTGATCCTTAAAAATCATATCCCATGATGAGCCATTTATTATCCCAATCTAATATTTATCATTGCAACTACGTGAGCCAGGCGGCTGATCTGGATCTGCTCGTTTAACGTCCTTCCTGCAACCACGTGCAGGGCCAATAATTCTCCAATTACTTCAACTACGCGAATTGGGCCTAGCTAAGACCATAAAACTTCGTGGCTAATTAAATGGTATATCCCATTCGAAACTTGTTCCACACGGGTGTGAACGGTGAAGGGCGAACTGGACTACACGATAGAACTGGGAATGAAGGTTGCACCGTTGGCGGATAAAACAGGGCAAGCCCCATGCGATGTTTCTTACCCTGGCCCCCGAGATTAGCCCAGACTCTTTGCGATGCTTATTCCCCTGCAGATGAAGCATCACATCTGTTGTAGTCTTGATTCTGATATCCTCCGAGGCTGACCGGAGATGTGGGTCTTCGTATTGGGGAAGCACGGGCGCTATACCGCTCTAAGCCTTCACCCGGCCCGATCGATGCCTCCGCACGTCAGCAAAGCAAAGACGACTGGTATTGTGTGAAGGCAGAAACCCAGGCCCATTACATCATTCACTTGAACTAATTCAACGACAATCAAGTGGCGTCAAGCATCGACCTCTGTCAACAATTTACTTCGTATTTGCTGATGATAAAAGCTCCCTTTACGCGTGATACGTCCGTAGAAGTGAGCTCCATTAAGTGCCACAACTCCGCACCACTCACACAGCTGGGCCACTTCAGACGCATTTGAAGAGATAATGTATTCTGTTTACCCAAGTCTATCGCTGCCATTATGACTGCTGCCACGGCCCTGCTCAAGCTTAAAAATAAATAATAATTAAAAAAACAAAACAAAACAAAACAACGCCGCTCCTCTATAAACGCCTCTATTCTTTATATCCTGTCTATGCAGCTCCCAAGCCCATTTAGAGCACAACCGTGCCAAAGCCCATGCGTCGCATGAACGTCAGCAAGTCTTGAGCGATGTTCACTTCATCGACAAGGCCAGTGCACCTATTAATTACAAGGAAGTCCGTTCCGTTAAATGTGACATGGTCGCCACGCTTCAACGGTCTGTAATGTTCTCCTGTCAGCGCCTCTTGCGGCTCAGCGAGCCAATACAGAATCACTTACGTCGGGGCGTTGGTGAAATTGCCGAGAATGCCGTTCATCCTCCAGCGAATGGCAACATTCTGCGCATCTCCAGCCCAGTGGATCGGCTGAAACTCGAAATGGTCCCAGCCGTTGCGAGACCAGGCCACAAAAGCGAGGAAGTCGTCCCGGTTGGCGCCAGGCACGGCCTGCGTGCCGTTGGGGCCGGGATGGCGATCCACCCACATGTTGACCTCGGGCGACAGGATCTCGTTGGCTACGGCCGTGTTCCCTCCCCACATGGCCAGATACTTGTCCGCGATCTGCTTACGGTACGCCTGCGTGATGTCCAGCTCCTTGGTGCAGCATGCCGGTGCCGCCTGCGCCGCAAATGCTAGCGTGGACAGCCAGAGCAAGATGCTGAACCGGGCCATGTCTTACACGGTGTGGCTGGATTTGGTTGTGGAAAGATGCGTGTTAGTATGTACGATGGCGGCACAGCCTGGGGGACGATGCCGGATTGAGCGATTATGCACAAGAAACGCCATCAGCTGTGCCGCAATCAATAGCTATATATCAATTCGTCGGTTGCTGTCTTCTACTACCAGGCCGGCCATGGGCGGAGGCATGCGTAGGACAGGACGGTGGCTATTCGTACGCAGACCAACGTCACTGTCCGTCTTGAGGTCGAAGACCAAGACCAAGAAGAACCTTGGTTCTCTCGCCGCTCGTCTGGGCCGTTGGGCGATCAACGGGCATTTGCTGGCGATGACACGTCCTCGTGGCGTTGGATTTGCCTCGTTTCACCCCGGTTGGGGTGGTGGTGGTGGCACGCATGTCTCCATCTAGCCCGCTCCGTGCATCAACGGCCGTCCAGTGCCACAGACGCACGAACCCGTGCCAACGCAACACCAATGGCTAATTTACAACAAAGTCAGGGATTCGGTTAGGGGCGTTGGTAGTGGCCATAGTCTATTGATCGCTGACTGTGGAGTTGTTTGAGTCTAAAATTGTAACCTGATGCTTGCTCGGAGGGCATCGTGGAACGATAAGCGAAGCGCCATCCGATCGTGGTTTCCCGTTGCTACTAGTAGATGGAGGCACAGCACAAGTGCAATTTTTCATGTCATTGTAAGAGAATCATGGTGTTGATCACCTAGAATTACAATCGAATTCCAGCACAGCACTGGCCGTTGACGGGACCATCTCCAGCACACTCCCGATGACCGCTACTAAACCACTCTGCACTCTCAACATGTCCGTAGCAGCACGGCAGCACAGGCACGATCAACGATCAACATGTGAGTTGCCGAAATCCGTTGTCGACACCATCTCGAAGTTTCGTCTGCAACAGCCGTGGTCCTATCTGGGCCCTTCAAACCGGCAACGACAGGGGTCAACCCATATCGTTACGCATTGGAAACGCAAGACGGAGGTGCCGCCAAGTCCCAAGGGATATCCAGATCTCTGCCGCTCAAACGATTGCTGGGATATTACTAAATTTATCGAACTCGCCAGCCTATTTCATGGTCTGCACGGTTTATGTTACCAAACATGCTGGACATTGCTGCCCTCATCCCCATTATGAACTCTCCGCTTTCTTCGGGGTATCGTCGAAACGAGGCCTCACTTTCTGCTCATGCCCAAGAGCCACTGCGTAATGATAGGTTAGCGCAAGGAGCCCTCACATACATGCATGGAGGAGCGGCAAAGGATAGCCGTAGCTGCCAGGAAAGTTTCCGTTTGCAGAACCACTCACATCTATCAAACAAATAGTAGCTCGTCACGAGCAATATCGGCAGCGCCACAATCGTGGACACCCACTTCCTCGCGGCCGTCTTGTATCGTCGCTCCGACTCATCCTGCTTCTCCTTTTTGCTAGCCATCGCAACTTCCGCGTCCTCTCGCTGGGCAGCTCTTCTCAGTCGAGCCGCGCGGAGGGCTGCCTCACGTGCCTCCGCCGTGCGCACTGCATCAGCCATTGCGGCGGGCGACGTGGCAGGGGAGACCGAAGTCGCTGTCAAGCCCTCCATCGTGGACTTCGCAGGTCCAGTCGTCTTGATAGGGGTCGATCGAACATGGTTCGTGCTGACTTTCGTAGGCGAATGCTTGGGCTGAGCTTGGGGTTGGACGCCGTTCTATACGGCGAGCTTGTCGCAGCCGTCGAACCGCTGGTCGTCTTCGATTTGGTGCTGGTTGTCGAGGCTGTGGAGCTCTGGATCGTAGGTTTCTTCACTGCGCTTGCAGCAGTTGATTGCGTCGTGCGTGTCCGTACGGGCGCTGCCTTTGCGGTTGACGATGTTGCGGCAGGCTTGCTGGCACTGGCATATCCCCGTCGCCCTGACTGCCATTGCCGGGCTAGACATCGCTCTAGCAGCGCCTTTTCTATCCGTCGTAACGACATGCTCGGTTTGCGTGGACTCGCTGGGTGGTTTAGGGGAGGATGCGTGCAAAGTGCCTTGTCGCGTTCTCGATGGATTTTTAGAACGCGTCGACCTCGGCAGCGCATTAGTGGCAGGAAATTACGTCAATGCACTTTACACATCCAGCACATGGATTCAACGAATGGGAACATTGCATTTGACATACAAAACGCATTGTATCTACAGCAAACTCGGCATGTCATGAATCCCTGAGCCCTCGTAATAATAGATGCAACTATCGCTCGAGTTATGTTTCTAGATCTAGCACCATATGCATGTTGCCCTTGATTTCCTACCGTGCAAGCAAGTATGCCAGCCAAGATTTGATTATCTAGGCTCGCTATTGTACAAAACTGATCCCTGGTCCCCAAACGCCTCTGCAACATTTTACTGGCCTCTCCAACTACCGCCTCTTCAATCGTCGTCCGTGTACCTTGGCCCACTGGCCGCTGGAGTCTCGGGTGCTCCTCCGTAGGCTGCAGGCGTGGGTGCACCGTAGTATCCAGTTGCAGCTGGCGTTGGTGCTCCCGCTGCAGGTGTCGGTGCCGAATCTGCCCCCATCCTCCGTGCCAGTTCGCGCCGGGAGTTGGTGCGCTGACTGCTGGGGTGGGAGCAGAGTAGGCACCCGGAGTGGGTGCATTGAGAGGCCCAGGAGTTGGGGCTCCCATTGCTGCTCCTGGAGTAGGAGCATCGTAAGCGCCAGACGTCGAAGCACCAGGAGTATGTCCCCAGGAGTCGTTTCCACTGGCACCGGGTGTAGGAGCCGATCCACCCCAAGCTGGTGTCTTGGAACCAGAGGCCCAGCCGTCTCCACCGCCGTACGCGGGAGTGCGAGACCCGGCGCCAAAGGCATCGCCATAAGCTGGTGTCTTCGCACCTGACTGCCATGCCGGCGTGCGCGAGCCTGAGCCGTACGAGGTGCGACTGCCGTCGTAAGGGTTAACAGTCCTCGAGCCGTCGGCCCATGCCGGTGTTCGGGATCCAGAGTCGTGGGCTTTCCATGCAGGTGTACGACCGCCATGTGCTGGGGCTGCAATAGTTAGTTATCTGGGAATATGATGTAAGATGTGAGAACTTACTTTGAGATCCCCAAGCTGGTACACGATCGGAACCTGGAGCTCCCATGGGGTTCGAGACTGTTGCCAACCAGGCACCCTGTCACCCGAGCCGCCTCTGTTGGGGCCTGGGCCGCCACGACCACGACCGCCAAGTTCAATTGTAGCACCAGTGTGCTTGTCTTTGAAGTTCAGTGAGTCTCGTGGCACTGTGATGGTCTTGCTCTTGGTGTGAAGTTCGACACGAGCATGCGTATCGGTAGTATCCTTGACAATACCGAGCAGGCCCTTGTAGGCACCCTTTTTATGATGACAGTTTGATTGATTGCCTTGTCACGGCCAAAGGACTTCGGAGCTTGCATCGCTTTGTTCTCTGCGCCATTCTTGTGAATCTTAAGAGCAGGGTTCATGGCATTTAGATCAGGCCCGGATGCAGCAGCGTTGACACGTCCACCCTTGGCGGCAACTGTGTTGAGCAGGCTTGCCTTGGTGACAAAAACGCCGGAGTTTTCGTTGGTGTCGTTGGTGTGAAGGAAGACATAGGAACGGTGGATGTGAATAATCTTTCCTTGGCGTTGCTGGCCAGTGAATTCCTTAACAACGTCATCTAATCGAATCTCGGAACCGTTTCGGTCAGCGGCAACTGCTTGCTTGCGCTTGGGGATCTTGTTGGAAATCTGAGTTGGCATGACCTGTCGACTATCGCCGAATTGGTCCAGGACCACCAGTGACTCACGATCGACTTTAACGATGCAGCCGACGGTTGTGGGATCCAGCTGTACCAGGTCATGCAACGAGTACTGACCCAGCGAGCCTTGACCTCCAATATCGCTGGCTTCACGCAAGTCTTTACTGAACACGGTGACTTCAGTGTGAGTCTGATCTGTCAGCAGAGTAACACGGTCCTCAGCGATATTAACGACAGTTCCGACTTCGTCACGGAACTTGCTGCCGCCAATGACCTTGACATGGTCACCGATTCTGAAGCGCTTGCGCAGACCCTTGGTTGGGACATCAATGGTCTGTCCCACCATATCACCCTCAGTCACAGTCATGGTGACGATATCTCCCTTGACGTTCGTGGCCTTGCCGACTATGCCTGCCTGCTCTCCTGAGTAAACTTCAACGACATCGCCCGGCAGATAAGTGACAAGACTGCTGCTATCTTTCAGACTCGCGGCCAGTGCCTTGAGATCCAGGTTCTCCGTTCCATCCTCAGCACCAGATGCGAAGCGGGTAACTTCCTCAAGAGAAGGATTAACATCGGTCACAATCAGCTGCTGAATCTTAACATCCTTGACCTGGAAACCATTCTCGAACTCGTCGCCCATGTATGACCAGGTGTTGGTTGATGGATTGCCAACAACGTTTCGTGGATGTCTCTTTCGTGCTTCAACCTCGCTGAAGAGTCGCTGAGGTGGTCGAGGTCCAGGCATACCGAAGGGTCGCTTACGCTTGCCGTCCGCGGTGACAGCGTTGAGACTATCATCTCGCATGCCGTAATCCAACCTGGGAATGAAGCGCACACGAGCCTCCAGTCCGTTCTCGGTGACGTCTAGAACCTGGGCAAGGTCTCCACTGTGCTTTTGAGGCCTGCGAAGACGAACCCATGCACCTGGTTCCAAGGTGGGCGTCTTCTGCACACGGAGAAGTTCTGTTCTTTGCTTAGGCTCAACCAGAAGCATCTTGGTTCGAGGATAGACGTTGAGGAGACCATCGAGCGCGACTAGGATGTTGCTCTGTCGGTTGGCTTCAACATAAATGAGACCCTTCATGACGGAGTTGGGACCACCTCGTTCGAAGGCACTGATAATGCCCACCTCATCCTTGGTTCCCTTACGCTCCTCAATTCGCTTCAAGATAGAGAATATGACCTCACGCTCCTTGCCTTCCTTGCACCTCACGGCCCAGATACCGGGATCGTTGACACTAGGCATGAGGAGCCTCTTGGGCATGACAGCCGTCCCTCCAAAACCCTTGGCAGGGCGGCGGTTGCCATATCGCTGTCGCAGGATTTCTGCCTGTTTTTCTGCGTCCATGCTCGATTCCATATCTCGGCGGCGATCGAGTTCACGGTGCCTGCGGTCGTCATCCATGTGGCCGCTCTCTGCAATGTCATCAGGGTGGGCATTGTCGATGAAATCCTCGATCTCCTCGCCCTCCTTTTCTTCATCACCCTCCTCATCCTCATCGTCGACCTCGGCCTCGATATCGAAGAAGGCATTGCGTCTGTCACGGCGCCGTTTACGCCGATGACCCTGGGCTGTGTCAACGAGATTTCAGGTTGACGTTCGTCTTGGGACCGATCCTTACCTGTTGGACATCATCCTCGTCCTCATCCTCGTCTTCCTCATCCTCTTCATCGTCATCGTCGCCACCTCTTCCGCCATCTTCATCTTCCTCATCATCATCGCGCGTCCTGCGCCGTGTATCTTCGCCATCCTCGTCATCGTCGCCCCCATCATCTCTACGTCGTGACTTGCTACGAGGGGCTTCGTCGTCATCGTCATCGTCTCCTCCCGGTGAGCTATGACGACGAGAGGCACCTCTCACGTCGCGGTCGGCATCATCGTCTGCGGGCTCTTCGTCGGAGAGATCAGCTGGCGCGGGATTGAAGTCGTCCTCCTCTTCCGAATCATCGAATCGTGTAGGATCATTCGAAGCCATTGCGGAAGATGAATCTACCCAAGGTAACGGAGTTCCACAAAGATGGAGCTCAGTAGAGAAAGGAGAGGGTTGCGACGGAGAGAAAGGAGGAGAAGAAAGGTAGAATAGGAAGATAGTACAGCAGCGCCGCGAACAAAGAGTTATAGCAAAAGACACTGTAAGCTGCGAAGGCAAGCGGCTAAGCCTCGGAGCCAATACCCTGTTGAGCTAAGGTGGGTACGAGGGCCACACGTAGCTGTACCTGAGCCGATGACCACTATGAGCGCTAAGGCAAGTATTATGGAAATGCCAATGCGTACTGGCTCCTTTAGCATGTCGCAGCAAGTAAAAAACAAGCCTCTTAATACATGCTGCATTCATGGCAGGTAAGGTACTAGTGGTACGTACTTAGGTACGTAGGTACCTACGTCCTAGTATGGAAGGTAACGTTAGCCATGGAATTTAAGTTAAGCAAACTGAATATACGCGGCTTACCCAGGACTCATACTATTCTAGCTGGGAAGGGTTGGATTTACTTGTGAGGAACCGACAATTTCACAGCCCTCTTCATGCACAACCTGCAAAAGCTGCGATTTGGAGGCTGGCTCACTTTTGAATGCATTGTGGAGATGGATGTTTCATGGTAATTAATTGCGAGGAAGCGCAGCTCCCATGATTTACTGCATGCTAATGTAATCTTCAAGTCCATTTCTACAAGCTTAGCTATCATTCGCGACGTAGCTCATCAACTCATCCAATCTATTGCCCTTTCCGTCGGTTGCATGGCATGCGAGGTGGCTGAGAAAGCCTTGCTTTTCTTCCGAGCCATCAGAAAAAGTAATGGTGGTTAGATGCTGGTGGATGTAAGGTCTCGCAGTGATAGCCCAATGGCTGGAGAGTCGTCAAACTGGCTCTGAAAAGTCCTCGAACCACCCTTCTACCTGGCACCGTCAATTTCATAGATACAGACACTAGGCCTCTTTATAAACTGTGCCGCTTTCAGAAATCTCGGACCATCCTCCATCAAACTCCAAGCTTCAAATGCAGTGAGCACGCCGGTCTATAGTGATTGGAGTAAAATCCCCTACAAGAACATGTGGAGCAGTGCTTGACGACACCGACCGAACTTAGCTCCGGTGGTGGTTGTACTTTGTTTCACGCAACTCAGGTGCCCCAAATGCCACGTCCAGCACTGACTCCAAGCCACTCACCGTACTCGCTGCTCTGAAGGTGAGGCACCCAGCCCAGGTTGCCAACCTCATAATCGCACTCCCAAGACGCCACAGGGGTCCGCTGGTTGTCCTGTTGAGGCGCGCCGTTTATCGAGGCCGTTCCGGTGGAAGGATTCGAACCAAGCAGATCCCAGAGGAGAACCTGGCAATCATCTGCTCCCGAAGCCAACATGCCTCTCCGTAGCGGAGACCATTCAATACAGTTGATGGAGCCGGTGTGCCCGCGAAGTTCAAGTAGAGCCTGGCCGGGCTGCCGTACGTCCAAGATGCGGATCGTCTGAGAATCTTGGGCAAATGTCGCAAGGAGATGGGTATCATGAGGAGAGGTGGCGAGCCGCAAGAGGGGAGGTGGGTTCGACATGGTCTGCTGCGCAGTTGTAGGGCTGGTCCGACCACCTTGTTCTAATTAAGTCAGCATTAAATTCCACATTACTTGTAGAGCTTGCAGATGAGATGACTTACCTCTGTCGTCCTTGCCTGTGGGTTCGTAGATAATAGTAGAGTGTTCAAGACTTCGCAAGTCAAACATGCGCACGCTGCCGTCCTGGCCACAGCTCACGAAGACATCAGTGCTCTTGGCGCAGAACCGCACATCGTAGACCTCTTTATCGTGAGCAATGAGTTGGGTCTTGGCAGTAAGAGATGGAATGTCCCAAATAGTGCAGGTGGTATCGATGCTCGAGGTAATGATCAAACTGGGTGAGACCGTATTCCAATCCAGGGACGTAAGAGGAGCAGTGTGGTCAGGCGTCTTGGAGTTGGACAAGAGCGCAAGAGGGTGAGCTTGGTTACAGCAGTCTCCCGGCCGCCACGAGTGATGTTGTTGCTGGGGGTGGCAGGAGTCTCCGAAGGAAGCGACCACAAGCGCAAGTGATCACCAGACGTGGCCAGTAGATCAGTGGACTGCTTCTGGGACGAGGGAGGTTCCCACAAGAGGCGAGTGACGGGATAAGAGTGTGTCGCTTCTGCAACCTTGTTAAACTCCAAGCTATACTTGGAGGAGCCTGGCCTGTAGACGTCCTGAGGAGTCGGCACAACTTGGCTATCGAGGATTTGAATCTGCAGGCAAACAAGGACGGAGGCATTAGTAAACGGGTTTTGCGACGTCATCGTGGGCGTCAGGAAAAGGAGCTACGTACAAAATTGTGGCCGTCTTCCAGATAGCTGCCGACTGCAAGCTTGCCGGCTCCATTGCCCTGAGGCGCCCACTTGCACCAGTCAAAGGCGTAGAGGGCCCAAGGAGCAGTATAGTTGCTCACGCTGGGCTGGGCGCCGGCGAGGTCATAGCCTGGGGACCATCGGACATGCTGGAATCCGCGCGAGGACGGATATCGGCGAGTCCTAGGGGCGTGTTGGAGATGGTGCGCTGGGTGCCAGGGACATTGTACTTGGTCGGGTCGGAAGGAGACATGTACTGGGACGAGGGGCCGACGGGCGTGGTGGGCGTGTATGCGTGGTAACTGGAGGAAGCGGCATCGTAGCCGGCGGCGGGGCTAGAGCGGGAGTAGCTGTGAGACATGCTGAGCGAGGGCTTCGTGGGCGTCTGGAAGTCCTGGGAGGCTGAGAGCTGCTGCTGCTGCGATTGTTGCTGTGCGGCGAGGAGGAGGAGGAGCTCTGCATCGTCGGCAGATTGGGCGCCGTGTTGATGGATATGACTGGCGGTCGCGCGGGATGGCCGCCAGGCTGGAGGATGTTGGGCACAGAGCTCGTGGGAGCGTAGCCGTGGGCGCCAACGAGGGATTGATCGAGGTTGAGCTGGGGCGCGTAGTCATGCGACGACGACGATGACGACTGCTGTTGCTGCTGCTGCTGCTGCTGCTGTTGGTGGTGGTGGCTCTGGCTCTGGCTCTGATGGCTCATGCCAGACATGTGCAGTTCATCCTGCTGGGCTTCGTACGGGCTTGTCCCGGGCTGTCGTGGCAGGGAGGTAGTTGCTGTGATTGGCTCATGGTGCGGCGCTGGGATTGACTTGGAGAGGGGCAGCCAGAACCAAGGCCCCAAACCAAAACCAGAAAAAGAGACGAAACGGCCTTGCGACAAGTGCTGATCAGAGTGAGCCAGCAGAAAAAGACTATCGTCACTTGGTAAGGGCCAGCGTAGGAACTGCAGGTATCGGGGAAAGGGGGAAATAAAGGTGGCGGGTGCTGTAGGTGTCTTTTTGGAGATGAAACAATATGCAAGTGAGTAAGTGGTCCAGGTACGGACGGCTACGGGCCTTGCTTTGCGATGCCGCGCCTTCAGCCTTGAGCTGCTGCCCCGGTCGATCCAGGGCCTCTCTGCAACCGAGATGGTAAAGTAGGACGACGGGCTGAACCGCGGCCGGTGTCAAACGCTCGGCTGCCCGCGTGTGGCAGCACCCAAGGTCTATTGAGATCCGGGGCAGAGAGTACCGGCGACCTGGATGCTGTACAGGCAGGGAGGGTGCAGGTTGGCAGCGAGGCGACTGATCACAAGGTGGATGCCACGAGTGGACAAATGGTAGCACTGCGGTCGACGTACTATGGGAGGTACTATGTATGTGGGCAGACGTCAGTGTGGGAGGTACCCGAAACCCCTGTTCCTCACTATCCATCCATTCTTCCAGCAATGCGACCTACTAATGGACCGCATCGGTAGCTGAAAGTGGCCGAGGTACTCTGTACTCTGTACTCTGTAAAGTGCCTTGAATGGAGGTATTCTCCCCACACAGCAAGCAGTATGTCTACCCCAACACTACTTCGGTACATCCGCCGATAGGACTCTACTACTAAGACCCCGATGCCTTGTCTTATCTGCGCTCTAGTAACTTAGCAAGCATGAGCACATGCCAAAGCTCTCCTCCCTACCACCCAGGCCGCCTCATTCGAACTGTCCTCGTGAACCTCTGGGTTGGCATTGGCACACATGGGCAATTTTCCATTACCTGTTTTGCCCACGATAGCTGCCCCATTCACTCGAAACTTCATCTTCGCATAACAGAAATGTTGTATAGCCCGCTTCCCTATTCTTCAACAGCTTCGCGCACTTCACGCCTATGACGTCTCCGCCCTCTATCCTCGATCGCTTCACCAGCCCTCGAAATCGGAATTCCTTTCTATCTCATCGTCAATCTCCGCAGCGATCCCCGAGTGAATACACCATGGAAGAACTTGAACCTAGGCCTGTGGAAACCTACGCAAACCAGGAAGCCTTTGCGCCCAGGTCAAGACAAACAGGCATACCTACTGCTGCGCCCAACCCATCGGTGGGTTCCTGGATTGACTGGCCCAGCTCCGCATCCTCAAGATCTTCCTCAAAGGGAAATCGCGAGCCTTGTTTGCAGGCCCTCCGCCGCCGATAGCACGATCTATGGTGTTGAACAGCAAACAGAGTCGGCCAACCCCGAATAGAGCACAGTCTGGTTACACCAGCAACGAACGATTGCCAGAAGGAATCAGTGGCGAAGGCGTTAGCAAGGTTATATTCGACCATGGAGCTCATGCAGTATCTCGTAGCGCCGACTCGGTTTGGCGGGGTCTGCAGCGCCAGGAGAGGGCTCTTGAATCCGACATTCAACAGCTGCTCGATCTACAGGCCACCGGCCTCATAGCTGGTAGCGGCGGTGTTGCAACCCCAAAAGTAAGGAGGCCGACGGCTATAGTGACTCTGGGAGTAGCACACCCACCGGTACCTTTTATTCTACCGCAACATCTAAATCTCGCATGGTCAACTCTCTATATGTGCCTACTCGGGCAACATCTGATGGCAACGTGATACCTGTTCGGCAGCCTACTAGAGGTCGACCAACTGGGCTGAGCGCAGCTCGTGTGGGTTTGCAAGGGTCGATAAATGCGCTGGCAGATCTTAAGCGCGAGGAAGATGCTTACATTGATGTTTCCTTGGCCCAGCGTAAAAAGCCTTGGTGCAGCTGGGTCGTTTGAGTGTGCGGAAAGACGGCATCTCTAACGAGCTCCATACACTAGAAGAGGATGAAGGCGAGCCTTTAGGCCAAGAACTCCGGGACCTTGGGTCTAAGTACGAATCAATCACCCAAGAAATACGTGCTCTCGAGGAAAAATTGGTGGGCATGCGAAACCGACGCCGCTGGCTCAAGGACAAAATGGAGGACGTAAGGAACAAGAGAGAAGCAGGGCTCAGCGGATACCGAGGTGCCCTGAAGGACGTAGAATCAGAGCTTACCACCATCTTGAAGCGACCACCTGTAAAACCCCTCGACCCAGAGATGTACGGAAAAGTCGACGACTCGGAAGGATTGCCAGCGAACTCTTCGGGGGTGAGTTCCTACAACTCCTACCAGAGCGACGCACAATCGACATGGCGAAGTCCTGGTGGGAGGGTGAAATTTCGCTTCTTGAGCGGCGCAAAGAGCAAATTGCCAAGGAACGGCAAGCTTTAGAAGAAGGTGGTGTTGTTTGGGGAGATGTCATTCGCCAAGTTACCAACTTTGAGTCGAATTTGCGACAGCTGATGAAAACAATAACATCGCCCCAAGAGCCAAAGGAGGACTCACCTCCAACCGAAGACCTTTTTCGCGAGCATACAGCTGCAATGGACACAGTTGTGACGGAACTTGAGCGATACATGGAAGAGGCCGAGAAGAAGCACTGGAACCTCCTCATATGTGCTATCGGTGCTGAGCTGGAAGCGTTCAAAGAAGCCCGAAATATGCTGAAGGGTGTCTTTGCCACAGCAGATGAAGCATCACAGGAGGAAACCTGTGCCAGAGAATCCAATGAGCCGCAAGGTACAGATCAACAGGAGAAAAGCTTCGCCAATATCGTAGACGACCAACCCGACGAAAGTGACAACGAGGTTCCCCTGACCTTCTGGTTTCACATTACGAAGAACATGGCTGCAATCCGCCATCAAGCTCTAGATCTGAATCAGACTTACACGAAGATGACAGCGGAAACGAGATCCCTCCGGAGTTTTTAGACGGCGAAGACCGCTCAAGCAAGGGACAATAGGCATATAGCGATGTTGTTTTCTGGGAGTACTTAGGATTATTATACCCCATGTTCACAATAACCTATCACGTTTGGAACAGTAGCAGTAATAGCGATTTAAAAGACACCTTGATATCTCACATAATGTTCAACCATGCAGTGTCGAGGAGACCTCGCTCTCTCGTGGGTGGGCTCGACTTGAAACAACTCAAGCGCGTCAGCAATTATACTAACTCATTGATATTCGGTGATGCATTCTGAAAAACTAAATACATGCGGGTGAGCTGTGAATCGCATAACGAATCGTGGTAGCCTAATTGACGCCCCTAACGCCTTAAGCAACATCATGGTTGGTCGCGTGGTGCACATGCACCGTGGCAGCTCTGTACCATCCCACACCCAGTAACGGCAAAGGTCCAACGATATGGAGTCGCCCGTAACACGTCCAAGCAAGGAGGAGAGGCAAGAGCTGTAACCGAGTCTAACACTGAGCCTTTGGCTCAGCTCCACCTTATGTATTCGTTCACCGCGTGCGTTCGAAGAAACCGCTTGACCCAGCAATGGCAACGGACTGATCCATGACCCATTCTCCTACCCCAAGATACTTGTCGACCCACTTCGAGACTTCTTTGTTGTCGCCAGCGACTCTATCAGTCTTGAACCTAAAGGTCAGAACCCGCGGAGGGAGGTGTCAGGTCGGCTGTAATTTCGGCGTTCGAGGAATGTCGGGCATGAAGGAGACTCACGTCAGGCCGGTAGATCGCTTGATTCCGGCGAGGAAGGCCGACACTAGACGGAAGATGCCTTGGTTAGGAGCAGCGCCAGGATCAGGTTCGGGAATGAGCAGACTCACAAAGAACGGCGTCAAATGCATAGTGCGTCAAGCGCCCAACCTTTGACCAAAGTCCAAAAGTCAGCAGGTTGAGAAACTGCAAGCAGTCTTAGACGCGCTTAGACAGCTAGGGGCATGTGCAATGCAGCGAATGTGTGGTGCATGTAGCGAAGGAGATGCAGCCAGCGAGGCTCGAGGATACATACCACCATTGTGACTGATTTACGATAGTCGTCTGTTGTAGGCAGGTGTAGTAGGTGCTGCAGCTAAGGGTCTGCAGAAGGGCAATGTCTAGGAGCTTCGCGGGATGTCACGCACGAGGTTGGCCGGAGGCGTGATGTAGCATCGGCAGCGGTGTCATGTGCCGACTGGGCTCGGATGACGATACCCGAGCTGGGCTGGACGTCCTGCTATGCTGTCACGTGCACATAGCTGGCATTCACTCACCCATCTTAATCTGTACACTTACACAGATTACCTAAGGCACGATTGCTTACATGATCAACATCACCAACACGGCGTGTAGGAAAGGGTGTTTGGAGACGAGCCAGGCAAACAGGGGGAAGAGACTCTATTGACGCACAGACGTGCCTCATCTCGCAGATGTCTGACACAAGCTTAAGCGGCCAGCGCGGACGAAACGATGGCGAGCTATATGTAAGGACTCAGCAGCGGCAAGAACATCAGCATGAGCATCTGCATCAACTTAGCATAAGTACCTAGTGGAGTGGGGATTCAAGAGCATGCGGGTCCGGCAGCATGGGGTGCTAGAGCTTCGAAGTGGGGAGAATCAATATTCTCTGCTGGCTAACTTTCTTCTTTGAGACAGCGCATGCTGTATGTACGTCGACGGCAGTGCCGTTCAGTTGCAAGTGAGCCTGTCTCTCTTGGCTTTGGCCTCATGGAAATTTTTGTTGGGTGGGACCTCAAGGTCAGACTAGCCGATCTGATGGATCCATGGGACGCCCTGGCTAAATGCAGCAAAGAGCACCTTGCGTAGCCTTAGGTCCAGATGTGGTAGTAGATTCTGTTGTTTTGTAGCGACAACGGCGAGACGGAGCTCCGCTGGTCCAATCCAAGACGGACCGATACATCAAATGCCTCATCCCTGGAGCACCAGCTGGCCGCCACAGCCGCCGCCAAAAGCAACCTCCAGGTAGCGCATGCTGACGCGAGAGCAATGTGCAATATCCGTCTCTGGAGTGGGATGAGAAGGATGGTGTGAGGGAAGGGCGAAGAGACAGGTGCAAGGGCACATGGCTTTGATGTAAGATATCTTAGATCTAGGCAAAAGCCATGTGCTGTAACTACATGTCAGCGGCAGAAACGTAATGGTGTTTGTTCCACTTGTTGTTGTTTAAGGCACCCTGTTCGAGGATTCAGGCCTTTCATTTCCTCGCATTTTCCTATTACGTCTATCTTTTGTTATCGCCAGTTGTCGATGGCCAACGTCGGACATGTCGGACCAGGGCTCCGTGCCATTATCAATCACCAGCAGCATGTCGTGGGGAGAGAAAGAGGCAAGGAGAAAGAGAAGAAAAGGGGTTGTGTTTCACAACGCTGTGCGGTGCCAATGGCAACAGAAAGAATAGCCATGACAAGAAACCAGAACTGCCCGTCCAAGAAGTAGCTCTGTTTCAACTGTTGTTGGCCATGGCACTGTAACAGAGCTGAGGCTTTGTGAGGAGGGAGTTGTACGCGTCAAGGACTTGAGCGCAAGGAACGCACCGTCCCTGGCGTTGGTCCCCTACCAGGCTACCTCGAGATACTTCTCTGGCTGCAGGGGTCCATGCCAGATGCAGTGACCGGTACTCTAAGTCCGGGCTAAGGGCGGGTGGATGCGCAAGTACTGGGACCCCACCAGGAGCGACGCCAGGAGGTACCTCACGCCGGTGCCGCCGTACCTTACCTTACCTTGGCGTTTACCCCTCCACCCAAAAATGGAACCTGAAGCTCTACGGTGGTGGCGGGGCCCGAAAAAAAAAGAGCATTGCTAACTCTCATCCAATCTGGTGCTCTGTTCTCAACACATCCCACACATACGCCCACGGACTCGTGTTTCTCATCGCCCGTCCTGCTACGGCAATTCGCTCCCAGTCCCCGAGAGCTGCCCGGGGCTTGTTTGTTTCATTGGCAACCACGCTTCCTTGCTAGCTCGCCCGCAGCACCCATCCGTCTGACAGAGGTGAGCGAAGGCTACTTACAGCGCACCTTGAGCTGAGCTATCTCAAGCGCCGTACCTACATACACACATACATACACTATTATACTGCGTACCTGCTGTCATACCAGCAGCCCAAGGTAAGGTATCTTATCTGCCGCTCTGCTCCTCCTCCGCCTCCCTCTCTTTTTCTTCTCCTTCTCCTCCACCTCTCCCTCACCACTTCTTTCACTTCTCCTACTTCTTCCCCCAATTCGACTTCTTCCAAACCAATTCATCTCCTCACCCCTCCTCTGCCTCACGTCGACCGCCTCCTCAGCTTCTTGCAAGCCTGAAACATCTTGATCTCCCAGCGGGCCTCGCCTTTTTCCTCCCATCTCGTAGGTACTATTTCGGTGCTCTGTCTTTTTTTTATCCTGCTTGGACCTGTCTGTCCTAGCTGGCTCCCTACACACACGCACATGTGGCGTTGCTCGTTTGACCCGCACCCACTGCTCTAGCACGCATTCTTCGCTTGCGCTGCCTTACCTCGCGCGGAGCTGGTTTAGGTTCTTTAGCCTTGTTCTCCTCTCAACGTCGTCTGTTTTTATATCTCCCCATCCAACCCCCATCACCGACGCCCGTCCTTCCCCTCCTGTTCCTTCTTCCTGCAAACCCCATTCTGGCCTGCCTGTCTGTCTGTCCGTCTGTCATTCGGCGCCAGCTTTTTCTCTTATCTCAATCAGCCCCATAGCTCTTGACCCCGCTAACCTCCCCACCATGGCTCAGGACTCGACCCAGAGCATCATGGCCGCCACGGCTCAGGAGCACCTCGACCTTGGAGGTCGCATCTCTTGGCTCTCCAACCTCGACACCGCCTTCAAGCCCGAGCGCAACTACCGCCGTTCTTCCATCATCTGCACCATCGGCCCTAAGACCAACTCCGTTGAGGCTATCAACAAGCTTCGCGATGCCGGTCTCAACGTTGTCCGCATGAACTTCTCCCACGGCTCATACGAGTACCACCAGTCCGTCATTGACAATGCTCGTGCTGCCGTCGAGTGCCACCCTGGCCGTCCCATTGCCATCGCTCTGGACACCAAGGGCCCCGAGATCCGCACTGGCAACACCAAGAACGATGAGGATATTCCCTCGCCGCCGGTACTGTCATGAACATCACCACCGACGAGCAGTACGCCACCTCTTGCGACACCCAGAACATGTGAGTTTCCATCGCCCCTTTGGCGCATCGCATAATGCGCTCTGCCCTTTGATCAATCAATGGCTGACCGGGGTTTACCCCGCTTCAGGTACGTCGACTACAAGAACATTACCAAGGTCATCACCCTGGCCGTATCATCTACGTCGATGATGGTGTCCTCGCCTTCGATGTTCTCAACATCAAGGATGAGAAGACCATTGAGGTCCGTGCCCGCAACAACGGCTTCATTTCCTCCAGAAAGGGTGTCAACCTGCCCAACACCGATGTTGACCTTCCCGCTCTGTCCGAGAAGGACAAGAACGATCTCAGGTTCGGTGTTAAGAACAAGGTCGACATGGTTTTTGCCTCGTTCATCCGCCGTGGCCAGGACATCAAGGATATCCGTGCCGTCCTCGGCGAGGAGGGCAAGAACGTCCAGATCATTGCCAAGATCGAGAACCGACAGGGTCTCAACAACTTCAAGGAGATCCTTGAAGAGACTGACGGTGTCATGGTCGCCCGTGGTGACCTGGGTATTGAGATTCCCGCCGCCGAGGTCTTTGCTGCTCAGAAGAAGCTTATTGCCATGTGCAACGTTGCCGGCAAGCCTGTCATCTGCGCCACCCAGATGCTCGAGTCCATGATCAAGAACCCCGTCCTACTCGTGCCGAGATCAGCGATGTTGGTAACGCCATCACCGACGGAGCTGACTGCGTCATGCTTTCCGGTGAGACCGCCAAGGGTAGCTACCCTGCCGAGGCTGTCCACGAGATGCACGAGGCCTGTCTCCGTGCTGAGAACACCATTCCCTACGTCTCTCACTTCGAGGAGATGTGCACCCTCATCCAGCGCCCCGTCCGCACTGTTGAGTCGTGCGCCATGGCCGCTGTCCGTGCCTCTCTCGACCTGAACGCTGGTGGTATCATCGTTCTGTCCACCTCCGGCGAGTCTGCCCGTCTTATCTCCAAGTACCGTCCCGTTTGCCCCATCTTCATGGTTACTCGCAACCCCACCACCTCCCGCTTCAGCCACCTGTACCGTGGTGTCTACCCCTTCCTGTTCCCTGAGGAGAAGCCCGATTTCAACGAGGTCAACTGGCAGGAGGATGTTGACAAGCGCATTAAGTGGGCTGTCAACCACGCTCTCGAGCTCAAGGTTCTTACGGCCGGTGACACCCTGGTTGTCGTCCAGGGCTGGAAGGGTGGCATGGGCAACACCAACACTCTTCGGATCGTCAAGGCCGATCCCGAGCACCTGGGCATTGGTGAGGCTGCTTGAAGGAATGGTGTGAGGTAGTAATGAAATGGGAGGAGGCTAAGGAGGTTTCTTATCTTTTTACGAACAGGGCATTAAAAAGGCCTTCCGATAGACGGATGATGACTTGAAGCGAGAGATTGCGCGAGTACCGCAACCCTAGAAAACAATGAATACGCGAATAATGCATCTTAGGAGATTGGCGATAAGGACTATTGTATAACCCAGCCAATCAATTATGGTTGGATAATGTCAGTGATTAGCAATAGTTCGAGAGCAGAACAATCAACCCTTCGTCACGTCTACGGGCAAGCTTTCAAAGTGCAAATGTCTAGTGCGAGTGACTTGGGTTTTCTAAAACCAACTCAGGTTGGTGTCAAGTATTGAACTGAAGTTTATGAGTATGTACATGATAACGATCACCTCCGCCTCTACGATCACGGCCCTGCCAGAATGAGCACACAGCGCTAAGAGCTAGGAACCCGTGATCATCAAAACCATATACACAAACCCCACACCAAGTCGCAGCAGGACTAGATGAGGTTGCTTACCCTCCCATGCCTTAGCTTAGCACTGGAGAGGGTTGCCACCAGGAGCCTTGTAGTTGGTGGGGACGGGCCAGTAGATGTTGACGGCCAGACCGGGGTCGTTGGGGCTGTAGGCACCGGGGAAGGACAGAAGGCTAGGACGGGCGGAGCCGCTGCCGCCGGAGACGTTGACCTGCGCGCAGGAGATGTAGAGCTGAGCACCACCGGGGCGCTGGCCGAGTGCAGGCCAATGTGCTCGAAGCGGACCAAGTACTGGCCGGAGGCGATGCACGAGGGGATGGGGATGTCGAAGGAAGACTTGCCTGTGAAGGAGTGGCCGTCAGTTAACGATTCATAGCAAGCACGTTGTTGCCTTTAGCAACTAGACGAGCAACATGGGCCAGAGCATTGCATTACTCACCATCGTTGGGCCACTTAATTCCACTAGAGCTGACGATGGGCTTGTCCTCGTAGATCTTGAACCAAACAGCGCCCTTGCCATCAAAGTCGACGACGTTGTTGGGGGCCTTAGCCATGTAGACCAGGAGAGGACCGGGGTGGTAGACGTTGGGGGCAGCGAAGAGGGTGAGGGTGCCACCGGCATTGACATTAACAACGCCAGAAGTCTTGGAGCCGGGGCTGAGCTCGTAGCAAGTCATCTGGGAGGAGGAGACATCGGTGACGGGACCGTTGCTCTGGTAGTTGGCAGTCTTGCGGACGGCCTGCCAGTCACTGGTGCTCACGCCGTTGGCGGAGACACGGGGAGAGTGTCTATTGAGTGGTCAGTATGCGAGTATAGATACCTAGTTAGGTCTTTTGGCAAAGAGAACATACAGTGGGCTTGGGCAACGGAGCCCAGCAGGGTCACGGCGTAAGCGAACTTCATCTTGACTGCGGGTATCAAAGATTGGTCGAGGTGAGGATAAAAGATCGACAGTCTATGTGAGCTACAGAGCCAGGAACAAAGAGATCGTCGCTAAATGAGGTTCCTGGTTGATCCTTTTATACCCAGGGCGGAACCATCAACTCGGCCCCTTTGCTATGCGTCCCATCTGGTCAGCCTCCGACTGCTCGTCATCCACCAGGTCCAAGTGGCAGGAGACCCAGATCCCATCCCAACCCCACGTCAGAACCAAGCACACCCATGGCACGTCGAAATGCATGGCGCCCTTTGACAACTCGCCTTCCATGGAAACACGGGGAGTTGCTTCCTGGAAGGAGGGCTCTGCCGCGCCGGCTAAATGGGGGCGAGCTTATAATTCGGTATTTGAGACCCATGGTAAGTACCAAATGGAAACAAAATAGATTAAGCGCCTAGGCACCCCAGACGGGAGCCAGGCTATCGTGGGCGTCATCCTGCACCGAGAGAAGCCCCGGGCGGTCATGCATGATTCACGAGGGATCACAGAAAAGCCTTGATCGCGCACTTGGCCCGTAGTCTTTGCAGCGGTTCTGACGTTGGGGGAGCGTCTTGGGAGATTATTCAGGCACATGAGTGTGGGACGCGATGCAACATCTTTGGACGAGTTGGGTGTAAGTGGGCAGTCAATACGGCATTTGTCATGGGTGGGAAGCTTGGCCATGGCCAGAATAGGAAATCCGGGCCCCTGTCTTCGGAGGATAGTCCCGAGCTGGATACGTCCCAAAACGGCAATTGAAAGACCGACAGGAGAGCTTGGACGAGCTACCAGGAGACTCTCTGCGTTATTTTGGATGCCTCGATGGCGGTGTTTCCTTGTTCTTTGAGGTCTGGTTGCTTCAATACTCGGTTTGACATGCTGTACAGTTGAACGTCATCACAAAATGAATGGCTTGATATGAGCTCTCCGCAACCATGAAAGACGCCCTGCCGAACGTGGAGCATCATATTGAGAACTAGACAAAGAGGCGGTGTCTAAACGGGGACATGGAAGAGATCATGGGCTTTGTCCGCACAGTTAGCTGTGGAGACCATTCTCTTCTCTTCGTTGAAGGAACAATAAAGTTGCCACCTTCATGCAGTGTTCTCAGTTCACTGTAAGAAAGCAACCAAGCCCCATTGTTAGCCAAGCGATTCTAGCCTGTGATATAGATACCCAAGAAACACCGACTTGCCAAGGAACAAATCAGCAATCATGAATGCTACCTTCGTTAATTTTCCCGACCCCATGTCCACGATCCTCGCCACCGGCGCATACCCCATTTTCACTTTGGAACGCAATCTATTGGCCTGGCTACCGGATCTCCCAGGATCTCTCAAGCTTAGCGGGTCATGTGCACACAACAACTTGTCACATACTCGTGCGGTTGCCAGCGGCCGTACGGCCCTCTTGAGTGGTGCAGCCTCGCGGACTTCTGGCGCCTCCCTGTGCCGGCGACATGCTCGTTACGCGTCACGCGCACTCTCGTGAATTACCCGTTCTCTGTCATAAATGCGGGGAGAGGGAGCTGCTGAATTGTAAGACCAAGCCCCCGCGAAAGCCTCTTCGCCAATGCTTGAAACCATTGCTACATGAACTAAAGAGTAAAGTGCAAAGACTTATACACAAGATACATCACAGAGACCACGGCAACAAGACTCCGCAGGCGGATTCTGACCAAAGGGTCTTCTGGATATATGACGTGGAGGATGAGCGCCTAATACCAGTTCGGAACTTGAAAGTGCTCAAGCCAAGAACTAGGTCGCAACAGTTCTGGGCAGGAACTATGTCCTATCTCCGTGTGCGGTAGTTGTTCGAGGTCAAGCCCTCTACATGACAATACCTGACAGTTTGCAAGTATGGCCAGAACAAACAAAGTTCCTCGCCCTGAATGGGCAAGAAAAAGGAGCGGAGACCTGCGGAGTTAGCCAAGTATGCGCAATGGGGATGTAGTGCTATCTGAGGTATTGCCAAGGTGCACAGCTCATGCGTACAGTCTGACTCGACTTCGGTAACAGTATCTGCCGTCCGTTCCGAGAAGTCCTGTCCTGATGTCTTCGTACATTTCTCGGAGCCGTGCTCCCTAGCCGGCGATGGCATCTAGGAGATTATTTGGCCTAGTTGGTCCGAGTCTCACATGCCGTCCTGCTATCTTATCATGACAAAGTCTTGGACCAAGTCTTTATGAAGCGATCCCTTGGTTTTGCTAATGTTATAAGCCAAAAGAAGGGGCCTCAGTTACTTCAACACAGAACAAACGAACTCGATTACCACCTTGTTACTCTAGCTTAAGCTACGCTTAATTCAGAAATTCTGGTCTAGCAAAGAGGGGCGAGCAACCAATGCGTCGTGGGTCACATATGATGGCTTATCAAGAACACTCAGGTAGGTTGTGTTCCTCCTGAATCCCTATTCACAACGATGGGATGTTCATGTCGTGATAAACAAATCTCTTGGCCGCACATTGCGAACATGACGCCTGCAGCCAGGAACCTGCAGGGTTGAGTTTGATTGTCTATTCCCTAAACAAGATGATACTCCTATCGCTATGAATAAACCATAAACACCAAAGTGCCGCCGATAATGAAAGAAGACCGCCGGGAAAATCCCTTCTAGGTAGCTGTTAGTAGCGATTCCGTTTAAATATTCTTAATCTCAAATCTCTTGCGAAGGTATTCACCATAGCGCAAAAAGAGCCACGGAGCAGGGACCATGATGAGAGCCACAAAGCCGAGCAAGCTGTTGCCCCATCCCATTCCTAACTTGTCATACATGGGGAGGCCTGCCATTGGTAGCAAGGCACCTGCAGCAGATCGGACTACGGCGTTTGATGCAAGTGCCGAGGCTGAGTAGATATTGAAGGCGTCGACCAGATACACCTGCAGGCCCTGTCACAGAACTTTTGTTAGCACATGCTGAACAAGGCGACGCACTTTGGGATGCAGTCATACCATGAAAACGATGATGTTCCCGAAACCAATCACCGCACACCCAATCAGAGGTGCAATCCAATGAACTTCGTATTGCGCTGTCCAACCATAGATGAAGAAGCCGATTGGCATGATGACAGCCCCGATCTTGATTGGCGGTAGGCGCCATTCTGGCTTCATCTCTCCAGCAGCACGGCGTTCGGCAGCAGCGGCCGCATTCTCCTCAGCAACCTTGGCCCGGATGTATCTGTCACTGACAGAAGAGAAGAACGCAACACCAATAATCGTACCAATGCCAAGACCTAGAAATGTCAATCCAGCGTGAATCACGTTGAAGTGATAGATGCGCATAAAGAGCGGCGTCAGACTAGTGAATAGCAAATATAGGTACGAATAGGCCAGGCCGATATAGAGACCACAAACGATGCAGATGGGAGAGAAGAAAAGCATCTTGAACGGGCGAGTAATGCCACGCTTAAAATAGACACTGGGTCCGAGGCCATCGTCAAGTCTGGACCGCAACATGGCGTTGCCCGTTTCTTTGCGTAGACGACGCGCCTTACGTTCAAGGAGGATTGGCGCATACGACTCACGTAAGAACAAAAAGCAGCTAATCGTCAGGAAGCCAGAGATGATAGCCAGAACCCAAAACGTCCAGCGCCAGCCACGGGCATCAGTTACGAGCCCGCCTACCACGGGGCCGATAATCGGGCCCAGAAGCGGACCGATGGCGAACCCTGCAATGGCGGCGCCGCGCTTCTCCTGTACAATCATATCGGAAATGGTTCCAGCGCCGTTGGTCATAGGACATGATCCAAATATGCCACTGAGGAACCGCATGCCGATCAAGATATTAAGTGAAGGTGCTTTCGCACAGGCGATGACGAAAGCTGTAGCCGGCTGTTAGTCTATGAGAACTCACCGTTACAGCATCATGCATATGTTGTATGACTTACCAATGAAACCCAAGTTACTGACGTGATAGACGTTGACTCGGCCATAAATCTCCGATAAAGGTGCAAAGAGCATGGGACCCGCCGCGAAACCCAGCACGTAGACAGAGACGCAGAAAGCACTGAGCGTAGTGCTGGAGCTCCTGAATTCTGCCATCAACTCCGGTACACCGGGCGCGACCATAGCTGGAAGGACCTGTTAGCCGGGCTACTGAAGAGGACCGCACCGTCCACATAGAGGGCGATGATTACGAAAGGACCCTGGAGAGTCCTGAGATTAGATCGTCTTACAAGATGCTAGAGGCGTGACAAAAGCCATAGAACTAAGGATCACGGCGTTGAGGGTCTTGCGCCAGGACGGCCAATTGAGAGGGTTTTGCGGATCGTCATCGCCATCCCACCACACTGTGTTTTCGTCCTCGTTGATTACCGTCTCGTTTCCGCTCTCGAGGTCGTGACTCTGCTTGCCGGTCGTATCTTCGAGTACATCGCCAATACTGCTGGGGACTGGCGTCGAGTCCTCGACCGTCGATTCGGACTTTGTCATCTTGGCGCCAGACACGATGGCTCCTTCTATTTTGGATACAGATGCATATTAGCCATCCAGCGACGGGATCCAGCAGCGTGCATGAGGAAATGGCGACTAAACTAGGGATGCAATGAAATTGAAAGGCGGCAAGACATGTAGAATATGTACAAGACAGCAGGGAGGTGTGGGGAGGCGTGACTGGAATGGATGGTGCCAAGCCCCGTCTAAGATTTGGAAGACAACATTTGACAACTGGAATCTCCCTGCGACGGTTCTGAACACCCCGGTGATGCCATGTATAAGATTCGAAGTTCAAATGGATGGGAGGCTCACCCTCAGAGCGGGCTTGGCGACCGATGCCAAGCGCCAAGCAGCGCGGTTAGATCCAGAGATAGCTCCAGATGTTGAAGACCAACGATGGTGGCGGCGTGAAAAGACCAATTCACCAAGGTTTGGAGAATTGACTAGCAAGCTTGCCGCTTACGCTTTGGTCATGAGGAGCCGGGTGCGTGTATCGATGAAGAAGTGTGGCCGAGTGTGGGTTGTTGCTGGTGAGACCTCGTCCCATATGAAGACTGGCTACGCTTCCGTCTCGTCTCGCCCGTCGTCACCAGAATGGAAGTGTCGTAACAGCGTTGGCTGGGGTTTATGCTCGTGGAGGGCAAGGGGCAGAGGGGTCTTCTCTGTTATAGACAGCGTCTCAGCAGCGACCGCCCTTGGACAAACATTGGTGCGGAGCAAGAAGAAGCAAATCGGCAAACCACCAACAGATGGTAAACAACCGCGGAGAAAGAGGAAGGTTGGTGTGGTTGGGAGGTTGAGCCTTAGAATGAAAGAAGAGGAGGAAGAATACGGTGGGCTCGACAGAGTTGCATCACATCGAATGCAGCGATCGGCTACTTTACTACTCTGCTCTACTGTGCTCTACTTTGCTCTACCACCACCACGGCAAGGTCGTCCGACGGCTCAAGACCGAAGGCCTGGCAAGGGCTCGCTCGCACTCGACCGCAGATGTGCAACACCTAGCTTCTACTTAGGGACACGGCGAGTACTGTAGCTCAGCACGCGGCGGTGACAATGACGGGCCTGCCAGAGCATTGACAATCTCCCGCGACGCTTTTTCCACGTACGACCTGCATGGCCGCCAGGGGGACCCTGATACGCCCGTGCCGGGAGCGACAGGGCCTCGTTGATTGGTGGCTCCGTCGTCGTGGGAAGGCGTATTGGTGCAGAGGCACGGCAAAACGGCTCCTCAGGAAGCACCAAGGGTTCCGGGGTGGGCTGGCTGGTGCGAATCGGCGTCTTGCGCCTCGGCCGACTGGTGCCTCAACGCCGGTGCGCCTCGACTCTAGCCCCTTCCCTCACCCAGAGACCGGTCTTTAAGTTGGTTAAGGCACGGCATTGCGGGACTGGCGCGCATTAGTGCTGGCCCAACTCAATCGACCTGCGACGGCGAGTCTGGCAACATCCGTATTGTCACCGAGACCACTGGGCTTTACGAAGCGCGACTTTGGAATGCTTTGTGTGAGCTGCCTGCTGCCTACAACACGTGCCGGGCCAGTCTTAGTCTATTAAGTTACGTTGCTGTTTCTGTGTCCGCCGGCTCTGTAGTACAGCGCAGTGTGTGTGTGTTTGTGTTCAGTCTTCGTCTCAACTCCAGGCCAAACGCCGAACCCCAGATTCCATTCTTTGGTTCGCCAGGTTAACCAACAACCAACAACCCCAGCGAAGCACGAGCTAGTGCTGGTGGGTACAGCAGGACCCAGGCTTTTAAATCTTACCTGAATCGTTCACGGGGCGCTGATCCAGGCGGGCGGGCCACGTCCTGATTTTTTAATGCGGCAATGGCGAGTGCCTATCCTATATCCTACCTACAGTAGCACCGGGAATTGAGGAAGCCGTCGATCATCCGAGCAAAAAGCAAAGTGCGTCAGTTTGCCATGTTTACCATGTGTTACACCGCGAATCCACCGATGTAGCGCGAGTTTCTTTGCTTTTGCCTTGGTCACGGAGCGAGCAATTGCACCATGTGCATTTGAGAAAACTCCTCAATGTGCAATTAGCAGATTCTGTGTATACCATCTCGCCGAATCTCAATGAATAATTCATGTTGCTTTTCAAAAGTCTGGTTATTACAGTTCATCGTTATCAGCTCCAGTACCTGAATGTTATGTCTTGGTGCTGACGACGTACGGATTTGTAAATTTACTCTATGTTCCACTTAATCATCTCATATTAATGCCCTCTTTGGGGCGCGGAGACGCTTAGTTTCCAGCAGGCGAGCAAGCTTTGGTACAAGTAGCTGCATCTTGGTCGAACCAACCACATGTTCTTGATTGATAAGAATCTCGAACATGTTGCAGGGTTTTGTGGATGTAGCCACCCAGAAAGCGCAGAGGCTTCAGCCATTTTCTAAAACAGCTGTCAACGTACATGGAGTCCATTTTAATTAGCTGAGAAGATGTATTTAGGTCAAGGAGAATTCTCGCTTTATTCCTTAATTACACAATTATCCCCGTTCTCTCGGCAGCTGATAAACCGTGATGCCAGACAACCGCTGGCTGCGTATTGTGTATGTGGGCTCCCTAACCAACTTTGGATTGCCTGCAAGCCTCACGCAGATAGTTGAGCAAGCCGTGTATTCTCTGATTTAGCATGCAGGTGACTCTAAGCCGGGCGGAACAATATAATGAACAGAGTCGCCTTTTCCTTTCCTCTCGAGACAGCTTATGTGTTTCCGAGCAAGGGTTCTGGTCTCGTCATCGTAAATAGGCTCTGTCTATTAGCTTCATTCTTACTTGTTGATATGAGCAGCCGCAGAACCCAATGTACCATCCATGTGACGTATCAGAACTCAGAAAGTTGTAGATAGAAGTTACCAAGGTCGTCTTCTTAAAAGATACGATAAATGTACCATCCAATTCTGAAGGACTTCCAACATCAGGCTGGAGTGAAATTGAAAGTATGGCAATATGTGCAACCGAGACGACAACAGGTCTGGCAACTCGTGACTATGAAGACAACAGCTTTAAAATTCTTGACAATCCGCCAATCTTGTTCTTGAAACCGGGCAACAAAGTGACCCAACCACTAAATCTTATTTATTTCTCCTACATTTGTACTGGAAACTATGCAGTGTTCGGTGCGTAGTCAACAGAAACGCTGCTCTATCCAGCATACATACAGATCAACCACGTCAACACGAACCTTGACAGGACTCTCAAATCTATGCAGTTTCTCGGTGTTGTTTCCAGCCAACCTTTGCCCTGTTTTGCCAAATGAGGGGTGATTTTAGCCACTGAGCTCTAACCACGTAGCCTCGTGGGCTAAGAGGCTGATTCAGACAAGGCAAACAGACAAGGTAATCTCGTATGCCTCAATAATACGATAGGACGTTCCTCCCTTCGAATTCGACAGTATGGCAACAGCGACTTCGATGTAACCGTACATTGTTATTCGTTTCCCAAATACTTTTCAAGCAATCTTTCGTGACGAATAAATTTCTTGGACCTCCTCGATATTCGACTACCCGCGACACTTAGTAATTTATGCCAGGTCTAACCTGAACGCACTGAAATTGGGAAACCAGTACAGTGTCATCATGCCAGACCCAGACCTCTACACCGTTGGATGGATCTGTGCGGTAGGGGTCGAGTTTGTAGCGGCGAGAGAGTTCCTTGACGAGAAACGTGATGACCTAGAGCATCTACCTGTGAATGATAACAATACCTATGTTTTAGGTCGAATGGGGAAGCACAATATCGTCATTGCTGCTTTACCAAAGTCGCAGTATGGTCTTGTTAGCGCCGCCACGGTTGCTCGAGACCTCGCTCGCAGTTTTCCCAATGTTAGAATCGGGCTGATGGTTGGTATTGGGGGTGGTGCGCCGAGCCCAAAACACGATATTCGACTGGGTGATGTCGTCGTCAGTACACCTGGGCATGAAAATGGTGGTGTTTTTCAATATGATTATGGCAAGACAGTACAAGGTGCACGCTTCCTCGTGACTGGAAACTTGAATCAGCCACCGCAGTGCATGTTGACGGCAGTTTCTGTTCTAGATGCTGAATATCAAGCTGACGGCCATACCATTGAAGCGGAGATTGACCGCATTATTAGCAACAAGAAAAGACTGCGAGTTAATTACAAACGACCAGACCCTGTGTCGGATAGATTATACGTCTCGAGCTACAAACATTTCGGAAATGATGATGACGACTGTGAAACTATATGTGACGACACCTCAAAGTTGATTTCGAGACGCGAAAGATCAGAAGACGAGGACAGCCTGGTCATTCACTTCGGTTTAATAGCTTCAGCTAATCAACTTATGAAGGATGCCGAAATCCGAGATAGGCTTTCGGCTGAGAAAAAGTCTTGTGTTTCGAGATGGAGGCGGCTGGGTTGATGAACCACTTTCCATGTCTCGTCATTCGTGGGATCTGTGACTACTCAGACACCCACAAGAATAAGGCCTGGCAGGGTTACGCGGCAATGGCTGCAGCTGCCTATGCGAAGGACTTGCTTCGTAAAATCTTGCCGAGCAAGGTTGAAGCTGAGAGGAAGTTGACTGAGATACTCTCCGACGGTGTGTAGCTCTCAGAGTCGTGGGATATCCCGTATCCCAGGAGGATTCACTAAAACCGTTGCGCTAAGATTCGGGTAGTAAGTTCGAAGCTCAATGACATATACTCTCAGACGAGCAATACATATACTCAAATCAAGGACATGCGAATCAGTAAGCACTTCGAAGAGGTCATAGGGTGGCTGGCAGCCCCTGACCCGTCCAACAACTACAATAAAGCCATCAAAACTCGTCAACCGGGCTCGGGACAACGGTTCTTAGAGTGTCAAGCTTATAGAGATTGGAAATCCAAAGATGGTTCTCTTCTATGGCTCCATGGAATTCCTGGATGTGGCAAGACAATCCTCGCATCCACTGCAATCGAGGATCTGCGGGCCATTCCCGAATGTTCCAAGAAACTTATTTACTTCTACTTCGATTTCACTGATGTCCAGAAACAATCCTTCGAGAACGTCATTCGATCTTTTGTCACCCAACTTTACTACGAGAACCAACACGTCCAGGAACATTTGGACTCGTTGTACTTCGCTTGTCGAAATGGAAAGGATCAGCCGAGCATTGATTCTCTACACAAAACACTTGCCAAGATGGTCAAGGAAATTGGAGGTATATGGATTGTTCTCGATGCACTTGATGAGTGCGTGCTACGAGACGAACCACTCACATGGATAAGAGATTTAATCAAAGACGCCCGGGTCCAGTCTGAAATCCGTCTCCTCGTTACCAGCAGACCCGAACAGGATATCAAGTCAATGTTTGAGGAATATGCCAGTGAAGAACAAATTCTGGCGATTCACAATTTTCTTTTGGAAGACGACATACGCAACTATGTGCATACAAGAGTAAGGGAGCACGAAGGTTTGCGCAGGTGGCGGCAAAAACCAGATGTTCAAGATCAAATCGAGACGTGTCTATTAGAAAAGGCTGCTGGCATGTAAGTTGCATCATATTGGAGTTCACGCTGCCATGCTCATCTTACCAGGTTCCGTTGGGTTTCATGCCAGCTTGATGTTCTAGAAAAATGTTACGATCTCAGGGTTTTACAAAAACACTTCTAGATCTTCCAAGAACGTTGGATGAGACCTATGCTCGCATCTTGGTTAGTGTACCTCCCGAGCATTTACACCACACACGGCGAATTTTGCAATTTCTTGTATACTCTGAAAGACCTTTGCAACTGAATGAAGCCGTTGATGCAGTTGCTGTGAATATAGGATCCGGTGGGATGACTGATGCTCGTTTTGATCCTAAAAGCAGAACAGAAATCCCTATAGAAATCATGAGATATTGTTCCAGCCTAGTTACCCTCGTCCAAAGAAAGAAGAAAACGACAAAGAAGGACTTCATAGAAGAGATTCAACTCGCCCACTTCTCGGTAAAAGATTATCTGACTTCTACTCGCCTAGATAAGGAGACGAGTTGGTATTTCAGGGAGGAAAATGCCCGTGCTTCCATCGCGGAAGTCTGCCTGTCATACATACTAGCGTACAGGCCAGGCCCTTCAATTCGGAAAATCCGAGAGCAATTTCCTTTCTCGGGATATGCAGCACGATTTTGGGCAACTAATGCCGCTCACGTTGAGCACATCAGTGACAGGGTGTTCACTCTCGCGTTGCAGCTACTTCGGAACCCTACTGCCTTGAATGCATGCTATCAGATTTATAATCCAGGTAAAGTTGAGGATGCTGATGTATTCGTTTTGGAGGTGGCTTGGTTCTCTGAATCGGACGGTGAAACAGAGGAACCCTCTGAACTTGACCAAGAAACGTCATCTGAACCGGAGGTGGAAAACCCAGAAGCTGCAGACGAAGCGAGTGGAGATGAATCAGAGAGCGAAGATGAATCCAGCAGAGATGAACTAGACCTGGAAATGGATGCCGTTTCGGATGAAGACGAAGATAATCAGCTTGATACAGATAAGTCATATGAATCAGAGCATGAAGCGACTTCCGAATGGGAAGATGAATCGGAGAGTGGCGTGTCAGAGGATTTTGTTTCCATTTCAGAAGAGGATGGATCAAACGATGAATGGGATAGAAGCACAACTGATCGACTGGCTACATACGCCCTATATTATGCTTCGTTGGTCGGCCTGTCACGCTGTGTTAAGGCGCTGTTGGGAGTGGATGCCAACTTCAAAAATGGGAGAGTGCGTTATGGTAACGCATTACATGCCGCTTCAGCAAAGGGTCATGAACACATTGTGCAGATACTGTTGGATGCCGGTGCCGATGTCAATTCCAAGGGTGGATGGTACGGCAACCCGCTAATTGCAGCTTCAGCCTGCGGCCATGAAAGGATAGTCGGGTTATTGCTGGGAGCACATGCCAATGTCGATGCTAAAGCAGGAGATATCGGTACCGCGCTAAAAGCAGCTTCGGCCCGTGGTCATGAACAAATTGTACGGATGTTGTTGAAAGCGAACGCCAATGTAAATGCCAAAGGGGAGAGTTCGGCAGTGCGTTACATACAGCTTCGGTCTACGGCGAGGAGAAAATTGTGCGGATTCTGATAGAAGCAAGGGCCAACATCAATATGCTATCCGGAGTTTACGGGACGGCGCTACAGGCGGCTTCAGCCCAGGGACATGAAGACGTTGTCCGTTTATTGTTAGATAAGGAAGCTGACATTAATCGTGTTGGGGAGATACGGTACAGCATTGCAGGCTGCTGCAGTCGGTGGTGATGGAGAGATTATACAATTGCTGCTGGCGAACCAGGCTGATATCAATGCCCAAGGAGGGAAATACGGCACTGCATTACAAGCTGCTTCAGCTCATGGTCATAAGAAAGCTGTGCAATTGCTCTTGGATAAAAAGGCTGACACTGGCATCCAAGGGGAAATACGGTAACGCGCTGCAAGCTGCTGTATCAAAGGGCCATCACGATATTGTCCAAATGCTGCTGAATGGCAATGCTGAGATTGACCTCCGAGCGGAATGAGCGGGCAGGAAACACTGTGCGTACGCGTGTAAGTAGTAGAGCCTTAGTGGATGAATCGCTTGAGAATACTCCTAGGTCAATACTGTGACTGATGTTGCAAACCATCATAGGTGTTATGACAAGCGTGAGGGTGAGGTAAAGGGTTGTCGTCTAGTGGTTCAGGGTAACCCAAGGTCAAGAGGCTATGCATAAGGTCTCGCCAGGGTATGAGTAACCGAATGGCGTTTCCACCCAGCATCTACTGCTATCAATACATCTAATGAGCATAAACCGAGTTCATTAAAGTCCTCATATTCGGTTTCACTTTTCTCCTGATGTCCAAGGTTCCATGGCCCGCTTCAATAGGCTCAGCCATGATGTGCCCTTGGAAGCGGGAAAATATTGGTTGAGCAACAGTTTACGCTCACAACGCAGACAATATAATAAATGATCTGTTATACCTGCCTTCGGGTCTCCTACCACTCGCATATCATTCATAATACCAAGAGTCTCGGATCGCCATTCGCGATTCACTCTTACAGCGATTCCTTCATCACTCATTGTCTTGAATCTTGTCCCACAGTGGATAGTAACGCTCGTCATGATACCAACACCAAACCAGCCAGCTTTGAGTTCAAGAAGCGCAACTGGAGTGTCTTCGTGACCGATGCTGACAATGGAAGGCCACGGTATGGTATGACTGGACAACAACTATTCCTGGTTGCTCTGAAAACTAACAGGTTCCTCATTTTTACTTTCGTCTGGAACAGGAACACTAAAGGTCAGCTCGGCGAGTTTTCGTTAGGCCGGTTGAAGAACCCGGACATTGATTTCTGCATTCACCACGTCTATGTGTATTTACACGTCCAACATGGTCGACTGGCCCACAGAGTCCCGTTCGGTGGATCGAGGAACCTGAGCAAGTTCAGGTAGCGAGATCTCAACAACAAGCGTAATTGGTTTAGTGGTAAAATTCTCCGTTGCCATCCGAGCAGCGTCGGGGAGCCCTGGGTTCGATTCCCAGATTACGCATCAAGCTCCTGGAGCGAGCGAGCCGTCTCCAGACGGTCCTCACCAGGTCCACATGGTGATGTCTCCCTCCTCCAAGCGTGATTGGTTTAGTGGTAAAATTCTCCGTTGCCATCCGCGCAACGTCGGGGAGCCCTGGGTTCGATTCCCAGATTACGCAAGAGTTTCCTTTTTGCTGCTTGAGCATTCAGTCTTGCCTGCGGGAGCCGTTACTTTTCGCTTGTTCTTGTGGCTCAACTGTTACGCTGTAGTGATATCGTCATGAGGGCCAGGTGAAAGGTGTTGTGGTATCATATCTATAGCATCTCCTCCCAAAGCCTTCAGGTAAGGACTCCTAGGTGAGCCATGTCCCCTCTAAGGCGTACTATCTCAGCAAAGGTAGCCTGAGTGCGCTCCGTAAGCAGGTCATACTGGGGCGCCAGCACCTTCACTTCTCTGGGGCTTGATCCGACACCAACTGTAGACGGGCAGACGTGTCCTTGGCACAAGACATCATCATAATGAGTGCCTCGAAAATGGCTGAGATCACCACGGATGATGCCGTAGCCTTGGATGCGACGACGGAGCCAATCCGGACCTCTGGTATCGACAGCTTGGGACCGTAGCCCTCGGGTATCAACAGAGTGACAGTTGTGGCGCATGTCACACAGCTGCGGATGAGCGTGTCGAGTAGATCAAGCAGGCGGAGATTGCACGCAACGAGGAGGTTCAGTAGGGCGTGGTCAATCGTTGTTCCTGGAAGTGGTCTCAACGGGCCACGCGCCTCGTGGATGCAGTTTGGGACAAGGCACGCCTGGTCTGGGTCTGGTGCCCGGAGCTTCTGCAAGGCAACTTGGAGAACGGTAGGTTGGAGATGAGCGAGCTGCTGTGCATGATCTAGCACGGCCTCTAACATCTGGTCGGGCCTGTACTTGTCTCCGACGCCGTCGGCGTACTCCTTCAGACGCTCCTGCGGAACGTGATGCTCGCCGTCGGGAGGTATCTCCCTGAGCAGACCATCCAAAGCAAGCATGATGCTCATGAGCCGCTCGGTGTCGGTTGACCCATTGGCCACGCCCCGCGTCCCATTCAGAGACGGCGTTGGTGTCTGCTCAACCGAAGTCCCTCCTGGGCTACAGGCCGTAGCGGTGGTGGGAGGGGACAAGCCAGCGGGAGCGCCGTCAATCACGGTTCCGGGCCGGGCGGGCCGCGTGGGCGGGCTGAAGACGCATGATGTCCCAGCCTTGGCACAGCGCGTGCAGCCGAGTGAGCCTGGCGGCTTGGGGCACCTCAGTTTCTTATCGTGACAGCGGTCACAGGCTCGTCGCAGGTCAGCAGCCATGGCGGAAGAAATATCGCGAGAAGCACGAGACTGCGGGCGTCCGCTCTGCATGTTGGCCCTGGTGCTCTGAGGGTTACCTGATGCAGGGACAAGCCCTGCGCGCTGCTTGATAATCGGCGTGTAGTGGAGTGGCTGAGCTGACAATGATTGGGCCGTCCTCTTGGGCTTGGGCTCTGAGTCTGAGCAGCACACAACATGGGCGTCGCAATGCCTGCGAGGGCGGATGTGTTGCGGCTGCGTGGCAGCGATGGAACGGTGATGGAGAATGGGCCGGCCCAGCAATTGGTGGATTGGCAAGATGGGTGAGCGCTGCTGATTACACTTGGGGTCCAGCTAAGGTAGCTCGATGTTTGAGGATGATTATGGTGGTAATTGCTTGGCCAGCCTCATCCTTCGGCTCATCTAGAGGGTTTGATGCTCCCCCTTTCACGAGCTCCGGATGTAACACGGCACAGCTTCATCTGCGACCGTGGATTTCGGAAGCTCCAAGAGCTCGTGAAGGATCTCGCTCGACCCTGGCCTCACATCGTTCTCCCCGACCCCAAGCGCCCGCAGGCAACCCAGTCTGTCGGTTGGTGTGCCAGCATTGTGCTTGGCTCAGGCCAATGGCTAGTTCCGACCCCATGCACCTTGGTCAGTCCAGCCAACTGCATGTTCTTCCTGAGCTGCAGACCCCGGTCCCGTCTTCTGTAGGGCGTTGTCTGTTTTGAGACAAATGCTCCGTGCTTTCTTTTGCTATTCCTTGTCGCCATTGTTGCTTGTTGACGATTTGGGTATCCGTAGATCGGGCCATGTTGCTCACACGTGCTTGACGATGAACAATGCCTTTCCTGTTCGTGCCGTGTGTTGATATCAGTTGTTCTCGAAGCAGATGGTTCGTCTGACTTGGGGTCGCCGTGTTCGTTGGTGCCAAACCTCACATCAGCGGTGTTGGCCATGCTGAAGGATCGCTTCCCTATGGCATGGCATGGCATGGCAAGGAGCATGTCTTGATTAGCCTCGATTAGCCGGGTCTTCTTGTTGGACGCCACCAGCATCTACGGGCGCAACTCTCGACATTACTTTTCCATGCCGTGGTTCCTCGCCATCCTGCTTGCTTCAACACCCGACTCCCGACCAGGCCATACCCTGACTTGGTTTGATTTGACTTGATTGCTTGCAATCGTTGCTGATCCCAATTGTTTTAGTGACCTTGCTTGCCGGTGGTCCAGCTATTAGCCAAATCTCGCTTCCTCCTGCTTGGTACATGCCTGTGCCTGTGCCTCAACCCAACACACCCATCTCATTATCCGGATCTTACCTGTATCCACCGTTGCTTTGTTTTGCTGGAGTCGAGTTGGGTCACGTCAGAGAAGCTCCATTCCGTTGCTTCAGCCATACCCACGACTGTAATCTGCCACTGCACTTTCACACACCTTTATGGCAAGCTCGTCTGCCCTACCCGAGAGACCCTCCATTTAATCGTTGGTTTGTGCCTAGGGATGGAACCTGCGACCGTGATAGGACTCGTGACAGCATTGGTAGAGACATACGCCGACGGACTAGAGGACTACACAACTTGGAAGAACAAGCGATCCGCATCGAACCGTTACGAGGGAGAGGCGGCACAGGCTCTTTCTGCGCCCTCACGACGTCGCTCGGAGTATCAGGGTCGCAGATTAAAGAAACCTACGACAATGCGTTATTCATGATCGGATCCGAATTTTCTACTGGCGACTGTGAGTTACCCTTTCAAACCAACGCAAGCATCTACATATACCACCCGGGTGTAACATTCCTGTACTGACGTGATGTTCGTCACATTATAGCCTGTTGTCGCAGCTTACTCTGGGCCCAGCTTAATGTGCTAAGCCATTGCGTCGCCAATCTCCATCGTGCTGCTGCCTCGACTAGTGCTCTGGTCGATCTCTCTGACGCCATACGGACATGCGAGGGCGTTCGCCGAGCGAGCCTACAGGCTCTCGTTGAGCAGTATCAGCGCCTCGCCTCAGGGCGACCCATATCCAAGACGCTCGCCATCCCAAGGCCGCGTGTTTGGTCTCAAGATCGTCTTGAACATACCCGAGAAACTGCAAGACAGCACCGAGGGGAAGGCGGGACCGCCTACGAAGCTACGGTTAACGACGAGGATGACAAGATGACAACGGCCATGACCGTGTGCAGCGGTCCGCTTCGCTTTCAATCCGAACCACCATCACCGCCGCCCACCCCGAAGGCCCCAGATGCCATGTCCGAGATATCCGTCATTGCCGGACCTACGAAGTCTGTGTTTGCTCTATTCTGTCCCGACGCCATGGCGCTGCAGGTCAATCTTAAGCTAGCGCTACCGTCGGAAAGCAAGTGCGATTGTGGCTATCGATGGCGCTCTCAATCATCTGGCCCAAAGGAGTCTTTCATGCTAAAGGAGGGCTTCAGGTTGACGGATCGATATTTGGCCAAATCACATCTCGGTGTGAATAGTTATGGCTGTGTGTTATGCACGTCAAGCGGAAGAAGCGAGCGGTATGAAGGCGTCGAGCATCTGCGACAGCACATCAATACAAGCCACTCAAAGTGGCAGCTTTACACGATGCGGATTGTCGTGTAGGAGCCTCGTCGTCAGCCTCAATAGGCTCTGCGTCCTCATGAGCGGGCCAATGCGTGGCCAGAACGAAGAGAGCCAAGATGGCGGCGCAGTCTGGCAACGGATGAGGCTGCTGCCTGAATAGAATTTTATTTGGTACAAATTAACTGTTGGAACCATCTTTTGGATTATATAACAAAGGTTCTGAATGGTGGTCGGCGTCGTCACATCTGTATGGAAGAATTGGTCATTGGTGAAGCATCACACGATTGTGTTCTCTCTTTCTTGAGATACCCGCGAAAAGGCGTTTGAATCTGTTAAGTAGCTATTACCATTTCTGTTGCTTTAGAATTGACAGGATATCTTCAACGGTCAGGGAATAATAGCATTGTGTTGTAAATCAGCTACCTACTTGTGGTAGAAGGGGACTGGAACTGCGGGAGAGAAGAGAAGAAAGATATAGCAAAGGTAGGTAGTCAGGCATGTTACCATGTGAGAGATATAACTCTCGAAAGCTGCTTCGCAAGCAATATATTTGACAAGTATCTCGTTGCGTGCTCCTTTTGGATATTACAGCAGGAAATTTTCGAGGAGCAACAGAGGCGTTGTCTCCTGATGTAACCAGAGCATCGTGTTGTAGCAACGAGGCTTGCCTTGAAGTGGAGTACACTGGAGCTATAGCTCCAGCGGACTCCGCACAGGGTTTGCTTAGTGCCAAAACAACAGAACAGGCACCTCTACCATGGACCTTAAGTTAGTGGGCCCATGGGCGGGTGGATCACAGTGCAGCAGAGACAAGCACAAGCACAAGCACCAGCACTAACCTACAGCGTGTCTCTCGCTTGGCTGCAGCTGCGTTGCTGCACATCAACCCACCCGCTGCAACTACGTCAGCCTTGGCCATCACCATCCACCAACAGCCTCGAACCGCCCTTTTCTCTGTCTACACAAAGCCGTCGCTGCTCACAATGTTCACATCACCATCTCCGCTTGATTTCTGCAACCCCCGTGATGTCGCTCATTCCATACAACCCGCGAGAGGGTCGAGAAATCGTCCTGTACGTCCTCGGAGCTTCCCCGCTCTCACATGCCTCCCACTCACCTAGTGTCTAGTCGCCATCGCAATGCCATTGTCGTCCGCGACACCACCTCCCAGCGTCTCGAGATCCGTGGTCTCCCCGAGTGCCCGACATGCCACCAACCGCTGAACCGCACCTCCAATGCTTCTCCCTACGAACGCCCCTTTGAGATGGGCGCCGAGTCCTACGTCGACCCCAATTACTTCCGCATGCTGCAGGCTGGACATGCCGAGGACACACCCCAAAGAAATCCTCGAGCCCTATCCGTAGACTATTCCAGCCAACCCTGGCAGGAGTCTCGCGCGAACAGTCAAATACTTCATCTGCCGGCCTCTCTGATGATGTCGAGTTTGTGTCCAGTACCCCGGTGTCGCCCAGGCCGAAGGCAGCCGGATCCGTAGAGAGGCTTTCAGTCCAAATTACTTCAGCACTTTCTTTGTCGAGGAGAAGGTCCTCGGAAAGGGTGGCAAGGGTGTCGTTCTGCTTGTGAGACACGAAATTGATGGCTGCCACCTCGGCCACTTTGCTTGCAAACGAGTTCCCGTCGGCGATGATCATGCCTGGCTGGAAAAGGTCCTCGTCGAAGTCGAGCTTCTCGCGAAGCTGTCGCATCCAAATCTTGTGTCTTATCGCCATGTCTGGCTTGAGGATGTTCGACTGACGCGGTTTGGACCAAGCGTTGCCTGCGCCTTCATCCTACAACAATACTGCAATAGCGGCGACCTTCACTGCTATGTAATAGGTAACGTCCCCAGGAGACGTCCAAGGAGGAACTCAAAGCTCGTATGCGCCGGCGATCCAAAGGCCAAGCCGAAAGCCCTGCGAATCCTTTCAGCAAGACGCCGCTGTCTTTTGAGGAGATCTATTCCCTGTTCAAGGACATAACTTCAGGCGTTGCTTACCTCCACAGCGCCAATTACATACACCGTGACCTCAAACCAAGCAACTGCTTGCTGCACAGAGAGGAAGTAGCCTGACCTGCCTCATTAGTGATTTTGGCGAAGTGCAGGGGAAAACGTTGTTCGCAAGTCTACTGGCTCGACGGGCACAATTTCTTACTGTGCTCCCGAAGTCTTGAAGATGGACGCAAATGGTCGTTACGGAAACTTCACCGCCAAATCTGACATCTTTTCGCTTGGAATGATTCTCTATTTCATGTGTTTCGGTCGTTTGCCATACAGTAGCGCCAATGCCCTGCAAGAGGAGCTGGAGGATATCGACGCACTCCGCGCAGAAATCACGGATTGGCGTGGCTTTCATGATGAGCGACGGGAACGTCCAGACTTACCCTCGAAATTATACACATTGCTTAAGAAGCTTTTGGCCCTTGACCCTACTGAGCGGCCCAGCGCTGCCGAGATTTTGGCTGCGATGAGGAGCGAGGCGAGCTTCGAGGGGTTTGCCAGAGAACACAGTACCCCTTCCATCGACATGCGTGGCGCTCGAGTCCAAAACTTGGACTCGCCTGCAACACCGGGCACCCCAGTACCAGGTAAGCTTCCCATGCCTTTGATGCCGACCGCACTTGATCTTACTTTCGAGCAGATTCACGCAGGCAGAATGCACGACCACGGTCAGTAGCAGGCGAACCCAACTCTTGGAGTGCTTCGCCTCTTGCCAAAGACCCTCTCCAAGCGTTCAGGTGCACCAGGAGACCGGCAGATCGCCGAGCCCACATGATACAAGAGCAATGGCCCTGGCACGTGGCCCGGTCATTTACCGCGCGCCGTCAATGTCCCCCGAACTGAGTGAGTCGGCCAAGGATGAGCATGAACATCCCGAAGAATTTGTTCCTCGCCTCCTTCTGCCACCCCCAAGAACCGGCCTTGCAGCTTTGAGGTACAGGGCTGCAGTAACTGTCTTGCGCATTGCCCACTCAGTAGGATTGGACCAAGCACAAGTGACTTATATTGCTCGTTTGGGCTTCTTTTTAGTGAAAATGGTTTCCCTTGCCAGGCCTTGTTGGCCGTTCATGGTCAATCTTGAGGTCAGCGTCCCGCTGGTTATTGTAGCTGCATTAGACGTGGGCGTATCGTCCTCGACGGCCATGCCCTTGGCACGGCGTCACAGTCGGGAGCACCATAGATTATGGATGACACGTGCTTGGGGTTTTGTTACAAGCGTTATTCTTCTTGTCCTTCACCTTGCAGTGGTGTGGCTTGCGCGGCGCTGGGAGGCCCTTTGCATAGCAGCCACCCATCAGTCAACCTGGGACCACTGGGAGCCTGATCCGATTGAGCATTGAGCTTGAGCCCGAGCCCGATAATCTTCTGGGCGATATTTGATGGTTTGTACCGAACCAGCTAGGTCTTTGTCATTCCAAAAGCTTCATCATTTGCATTTCAACGTGGCGTACGATTTGGCATGGGTAACGACTAGTTTGCAACCGTTGCAGTATTCACTCCGACTTTATGCCGGGTATGATGATTTTGGTCTTTTCTCCAAGCATCATTCGGCGTGCGATGGAATAATGAGTCCTAGTTGTTATGAGAAACAAAGCCTCTAGAGATAGGCTTTCCTGAGCATGTGCGAGCGGTGTTGATGGCTTGGAGCGCGTTTGGAAGCTATGTACTTTAAATCTCAAATATTAACTCTTCTTCCCATATTTGTTCAAGAGACCCCTCGCAATCTCGTCGCTGGAGAGCATTGGTATCATCTTCCGCAGGCTTCACCTCCTCTCCATTTGTGATGCTGCCGGGTCCGAAATCAGGCTGGCCCCAAGACTGCCGAATATATCACCGATATAGTTGTCTGAAACCACGCCTTGTTTGAATTTACAGTCCCAATTTCTCAGGATGCCACGCACTACCTCAATACCCGCGAGGAAGAGATTCTCAATGGCAATGGAAAATCCATTCTGATCCACTCGTGTCAGATGCTGTAAGTCAGAGGCATCAGGCGGCGGGCGGTCAAAGTTGGATGCTTAACGACTTGTCAACGGAAACTGCTCTAGTATGAAGGAAAATCAAGAAAGACCAACCGCTACGCATGATTATGACACGGCCAAAGTCCACAAGATTCTCGACGGCGGCTCGGACCAGAACTTCAAGTGTAGCATTGTCTTCCTGGGCGGTCATGCAATAGGTTCCAGAGCCATTTGTCCATATCTTGGTTGTCTCCTCAAAAGCCTCCGACAACCTCGACCCGGAGTAGTACACATCGCTCGTGGCGCAGTCACACTTGACAACGGCCGGTGGTTCGGCTGCCTTGCTGTACGACTCGCCTAGGGCTGTGTATCTCGCGCGGTATTGGCGAGGACTATCGGCATCAGCCAGGTCTGCTTTGCTAGCAAACGTGTAGGCAATGTCACGAAGATTGGCATTGAGCTCGAAAACCTCGGTGCCGTACGTGATAGATGGATACTCGAAGGGTCGATCGCGGCCGTACGGGATATATCCGGTGGTCCAGCCAGGGGCAAATCGCGAGGATCAATCTCATACTGCAGTGCCACTTGAACAGCGAACCGCGACAGGGCAATGCTACCTAGAGTTGCATAACGAGGATTGACTCCTGATATGCCGGTAATGAGGAAGTATGTCTTGCGGAGGTCGAACTTGGAGGATAAGACGAGAGCCATAACAGATGCTGCAGCGTTTATCTCGCCTTCGCCAATAGTAGCCTGGCAGACATCCCGGTTTTCCGTACAGAAGACCTGCGGATAGAGCATGGAAAGCCCAGGAATGGAGACCGAGACCGCACTTAGATTTCCAAATCCCGACTGTGGGAAGTTGTCACGCCAGATCCGGGCTTCTGGTGTCCACTGTCAAAGTCAGCCTCAAAACTCCCCAGGATACTAAGGAATACAGGTTCAAACCATGGAAATAAGCATGATCTTTGGAGCGATAGGTCCAGCCTGTCGTCGCTGTGGCACGACAGCGGCAACGACACGGCATGATGAACTGATTAAAGCCAGAGGTATCATCAATAAGACCAACAAGGTCTTGACTGCGAGATGCGTCATGACAGGCGTTTCATCTGGTCTTGCCTCCTGGATTTGACATGTCGTCTCCGACACTCGGGGATATAAAGCAACCCATCGAGAAAGCGCTCCAGCTTCGAGAGGCTGACCTGTCCATCAGCCAGCCGGTAAGCCCACAAACAGAAAACATAGGATCTGGCTTCCCGATCGTGGAGAAACAAAGGTGTCTCGTGCCACCACCCACGAGGAAAGGCTCAAGGAACTTCATCTCGGCGCATGCTAGATCCGAGAATGGCGTCCGATCGTTCTCTAGTCGATACCCGGAGAGTACGGGCGCATTATTGGAGCCTAAAGGGGAGCTGAAAGAGCGTTGCGAGACCCTTTTGGGATATGGAAGAAGATCCATTTCCTGGAGCGGCCTCGATAGCGGGCGCCTCGTTGAGGGCAGCGGAAGAGGCACGCATCCGCATGAGCGAAGCAAAGCCGACAGTGATGGCTTTTCATATCATTCCGCCTCTTGTCCCTAGTCGAGTGTGAGACAGTGATAGCCTAGAGGCTCTTAATACAAGGCGAAGCGTAAGCGGGATGACACTATTTGCTGCAAGTATCCGAGACGCAGGTGGAGATGGACGGGTTTAGAAGCCTTGCTGCCGCTTCCGAGCCACGCAGAGCTCTCTAGGAGGGTTCCAGAAGGAACCGAGATCGTCTGAGGATGAGATACAAGCAAGCGAAGTATCTCAGATCCTTGTAACTTTCGTGTCTGCCAAGTGAGCTCATCAATCCAATACATGTTGAGACAAAGCTCATAGACAGCTTTCCCGAGGCGATCAAGGAGTTCCTGATTCCGCAAAATTCGGCTACTTGCATGATTTCCTTGCCACTTGCTGGAAAGAAGGCATCCAGTGATGCAGACGGCGCAAAGCTGAATTGTATGCCGTCTCAAGGCCCGAGGCCAGCCGCATCGGATATTTTCTGCGCGTAGTATGCAGGTAGCCTGGTGGCACAAGGGACACGGCACAGCGAAAGCGATATTAGGCCATAGGTGGCAAGAGACGATGGCATGTGTTCATTTGTTTCATACATTTCGTAAAATAAGGGATATCTGCATGACCTTTCCGCTAAGACGGTACCTCCATCTGACTTTGTCCCCCGTTAGATACTCCTATAGCACACGTTGAGAAAGTCCGTTATCGCTTAGTAAAAACATGTTGAACATGCCGTGTGACCATAGGTTGTTTTTTTTCCATATCCGCCGTAGACGAGACCCCTTACACCTCACTCCAAATAAACCATACGCCTGGCTAATACATGATAAAGTTGTTGACAAAAATCCAAAACCACCGTCATGGACGCGGCTAGAAACTACGGAGAACGGCCCCGTTGCCGAATTCGCCTAGTCCAGAGGGTGTATCACCTCCGTAGACCATGGTGACGGCCGTTTCGACAGCTCGACAGATTTGGTGTTTCGGATAGCCAGGACCACGGGCCAAGCACGTGGAGACATGACACAGACTCTCGATGAGGAGAGAAGCGCTGAGGCGCATAGTGATGATAGTCATGCCGGGGTTGCGGAAGAGGGAAAGTCGCCGATATACCCCCAAGCACCTCTTGATTGGTCGTTACTGTTAAGCATCGCGTTTAGTTCTAACATTGCGTTTGCCATTGGATGCGTTCCAACATTCGCAGCTGGACAAGGAACGATGATCTCGATCGTGTCCCTGTCAACCATCTTTGCGCCAAGACGTTCCAGCTGCCTGTAGACGTCCATGGCGTTGACGAATTTTTCCTTTGCGTCACCTGCAAAAGGCATTTGAGATGCTGCGAAGACGTCGATAGCGCCTGTGCTCTCGATCGGAAAATTGGTCTTGCGGTGCGGGTCACCGTAGACGGCGTTTGCGGCGAGATGCATGTTGCTCTTTCCTGGGCCCAAGAGCCAGCGCATTTTGTACAGCAACTCTTCTCGAGTACGGTAATGTAATGAGGCGTTGAAAATGCGGTACGCATCGCTCATGATATCGAGCACCTCGGGGAGGAGAGAAGAGCCAAGTAAGCCTTGGCAACGGAGGTATCGACTAGGCGTAGAGGGAACGAGTCCGGGGAAAGGCGGACAGGGTTTGTGCCATAGTCGAGCAGCTCGGTATGGGTGAACCAACCGTTGCCATAGATCTGAGGAGGAAGCTTATGTTGTTGTTGGGGCAGTTGAATGCAGGAAGCCGGGGGCATAGCATGCCGGGTAAAGCCATGGGTGTAATTGAGAGGCCTCGGTAACACTTCCACCACTACTACTCGAGTGCGAACCTTCTTCAGGGAGCTGCTTCGTTCGGCCCCTGAGGGGAGCCTTCTTCGTCGGCCCCCGCCACCTCCTTGGCGAGGCTGAGGATTTTGGCTACGGAGCCGCGGACGTTGGTGACAAGGTTGGCATCTTGAGAGGCCGCCTTGGAAAGCAGCATTTCATCGACGTTTCCGAGGAATATCGAACTCATTTCCTCAATCACTTCCTCCAAGCGGCGCATCCGGCGGGTTTGTTCAGCCTCGGCGGCCTGCTTGCGTCGGCGGAAGATGTGCTGGGCCTCACGGTTTCGTTCTCTGCGCGCCTATATTGCCGTAAAAACGAGCGTTAGCCAAGATGATATCCAGGCATTGTGGATTTTACTGAATGTAGAGTCGACGGTGGGGGCAATGGTGCTGGGGCAAAGGAGGTCGCCACGAGTCGCCCACGGGCGCCAGACAACTCACCTTGAGAGCTTCATCGCCGCGATCGTCGTCGGCAATGGGCCGACCCCTACGCTTGGGTTTGGAAGGACCTTGGCTCGTCGAGGCCACCATGTCTTGCAAGTTGAGGCTTTTCGTTCTCGATACAAGCACGGACCGGTGCCCGGGGACACGGTTGGGAGGTTTTCAGATGTTGCTTATTGGTCGGGGTACGGACTGTGGGCTGGTCGGTATCGCGTCGAGGCGAGCGGTACGGTACAAGGACGGGCCAGCGGGTTCGTGAGATGTGTTCAGCGAGTGTTGAATGGATAAATTCGACGTCATCCAAAACATGCATGCAGCGATGAGTACAACCGCAGCCGGGGAGATCGTTATCGATTTGGACGAGATAACATGATCTCGATTAGGTAAGCCACATCTTACCTAAGATCACGCTTTGCCTCACCCTCAGCACTAGAACCATCTCCCTTGCCAAGTTAGGCCTCCTTGGAAGACGACCAGTTTCCACGGCCTGGCCCATGCAGCCTCGACCTGGCCAGCTGCCACACCATGGAGCTTTAGCGTGTGGCCCTAGGACAAGCCATGCGAGGCAAATTTTCATCATCACCAAGATGAACATTGCCTAGCCTTCGACCGTGGTCACGCTACTGCCACCTCTGAATGGAGCCGTGTCTCGGTAATCTCCCGTCTCATTCGTCGTCCTTTCAGCTTGATCAGCCAGTCAAGTGTTCCGCAATATTTCCATCGAGGAAGAGCCATCGAGACATCGAATTGTTCGGCAGTTGCATTGCTAGGCTAGGCCAGGCCTTGGTGGGGGCTCAAATGGCACTGCTGCATGAACAATGTCCTACGGCTGAGCTCGCGCCCGCTAGCCCTCGATTCCTTTGTTTCTTTCTTCAGGCACGCGATTCAGGTGGCGGGATTGCTGTGGGACATGCCTCTGTTTTAAGACGCTGGACGCAGGCTGTAGTTGAGCTTCCTCAACCCCGGATATGCCGACTCAGTCAAGATCCAAAAACAGGCCTCACAATTAAGGACTATGGCATTAGGACAATCCCGCGATTCTTGGCAAAGTCCCGCAGCGGGGCGGAAGAAGCGGGCATGGTGAATTCAATTGACTATGCTGCAGGCTGGGTATCCATTCCCAAATCGCGGGGGTACCATGTTATTCGCACGCATGTGCTCAAGATCGCACTCGCTCATGTCCCTTTGGCCGTAGGTAGGCCATTGGCCACCGTTCAGGCGAGCAATTGAAATCCTGCAATTGGTGGTGGCCAAGAGGAGAGAGGAATTAGCCCTACACCTTCCGATGGATACCCCAGACTAGGCCATGGGTCTACGTCAATCACCACGTGGCCAGGAAACGACCGAAAGTCCAACGCCGTAGTCTGAGGCGAAAAGTCCGGCTGGTTCTAGCGACTACTTGCGAGATCGAGGTAGTTCAAGCCATAAGTGCTGGCCTCGTGGCCTGGTTGACGACGCCGAGACAAACATCCAGGAGGCGGCTATCCCTGGCCCAGGCTTAACCATCACTTAAGGCCCTCTCCAAATTGAACTTGGTGTTCTTCCTCTCCGCTCCGCCCCCGATCTGCAGCTGCATGTCACATCCACACCGGGTAACTGCGTTGCAATTCGGGCCCGATGCTGGCACATCGTTGGTTCACAAGCTGACTCACGCTGCAAGCCTGTCCCAAACAAAGACTCAAAAGCGCATGTCATAACGCTTCTGGTAGCCAATGGTTTCTGAAGATGGACAAAAACGGAAGATGAAGATTACCGCAGAACTACCAAAGTCCCTTGTAAAGTGTATTTCTTCACTCCTCCCCAATGCACAGGTTGAGATCAATCCCATTATATATTGATCACAAACAGCTGATTAATGCCTTCTCATGAATTAGATTGAGCTGTCAACTCACAAACTGGGGAGTGAACTTGTCAAGACATGGGTCTTGCATTACAGAATGATCTTCAGCCGCAGACGCGACGACCCCTTTGGCGCAGTAACAAAAGCATATGGCAGTATCAATTGAGGTCGCCATGAAGACTTGCTTTGTCGCTATCTGTAAATTTACATCACACTGCCTGGCCCCTGAATCCATCCTTATTTTTGCCCTGCACCCATGTATCTGGACCTCCATTTTCATCCCTCCTTCCCCTGCGAGCTTAGGAAGGCCGAGTCCAAGCCCACAGTCGCACCGAGATCCCGGCGAAGTCCGGCTAATTTTCCTCTCATTGCCCAGCTTCCATTACCTGTAGTTGAACCTGGCCCGCTAGCATATCCAACTTCACGAAATACAGGTTTCGGTGCCTACGCACCAGGGTCGTCGGGCATGTACACTCTGAAATCGGCAAGCCGGGGACCAGGTTGCCAGATCGAGCCCGAATCCTACCCTCAGTTGAGTATAGGAAGGGTTACATTCACCACATTGGAAGGAGAAACTCTCCACTCACAACCATTCAGCTATCCACAGCTCTAATTTTCAATCCATGCCTACCGAATACAGGAGGAGGATGACGAAGAGTGACTCGGACGGCCACCAATGATCCGGCTCGTTATATATCGCTGGTCATGCAGTGTTACCGGCCCAGACTTGCATGCAGGAAAGCATGGTTGCAACCGCCGCACCGGAAAAAGAGGCAAACAGCAAGCCTGTCAGACTCCCGCTGTAACCCATTGGCCGTATTTCAAGGAGGCTGCAATCAGGAGACACATCAGGAACACAGCCTGTGAGGATCGAAAGTTGCAGATTAGAACTCCGCGACTACCATCATATGCTTCCTCACCGGCCCCTACATCTGCAAGCTCGTCTGCCAAACCCATTCACTCCGACTTGATCCTATAACATATAACGTCTTCAACACGGACAGATCCTCCGTAGCAGGATCGAAGAACCGTCTAGTTCGCCATGGCAAATCGCAGTGTTTCCGATTTCCAGGCCGAGATTTGGTCTCTCTACAGCGTTGCGGTCTGTTTCACCGCCATCCGTTTCGCGGCCCGAGTGAGAGCGGTAGGCTTGCGAGGCCTCAAGCCCGATGACTTCCTCTCTATGATGGCGATGGTCAGTACCATTCATCCTCTGCACCCAAGTTATCCGCTTCAGAATACTACTGGAGACTTACACCTCATTCGGTTTAAATTGACGACATCAGAAAGAATTAAGGCTAATTAATCGTAGCTTCCATTTACTGCGGTTACAGTCATAGCGCATCGTGGAGGCACACTATACTACGGGCCACGAGATCGGCCACCGCCTCGAGTCGGTGCACCTGTTCTACCAAAGCCTGGTGAGCCAGACCACAGCATTTGGTAAGTCTCCGACATGGCATGATGGATACTGCAAACCCGTATTTTTATATCATCTTTGTTGACTGATTACAGGCTCACCGGTCAAAAACTCCATTTTGCGATGTGGAATGCCTACGGAGCTACTCTCTGGCTTCTTAAGGCGTCTCTACTCGTCTTATATATGCGATTAACAGTAAGTTGTGCAGAGCATCATAGCCCTTTGCAAAGCAGCTAATGATTAACGACTTCGTCACTAGGTTGGTCTGGCTGGTACATACCGCTTGCGCAACTTTCTTGGCTTTGGGCTTGTCTTTGCGAGCTGGGTAGCTTTCTTACTCACAATATATCTGGGATGTCGTCCATTCAACAGATATTTCCAGTCATTTCCGGTCCCTCCAAGTACGTCTACCACTCCGTTTTTAGGATATCTGTATATTTGGAAGAGCTGCCTGGCTGATTTGTGACGAGCATGTTAGACCATTGCCAACCTGCAGTGTCTAAGCGGATTGTTTGGGTCTGTTACACAGGCAATGTTCTGACCGATTTGTATTTGATGACAATACCACTACCCATGCTATGGTCAGCCAAATTGCCCGCATGGAAGAAGAGTGGGTTGCTCTTCTTGTTCAGTGGCGGTGTTATCGTAATTGTTTTCGCAACGATACGATGTGTACTCGTTACAATTGTAAGTATTTCATGCCTGTGTCTCCTTTGAAACGTGTATTAATGGGTTCATTCATTTAGGACCCTATACATGGCGCTCCCTTGTCAGGAACCTGGGCTGTCCGCGAGGCTTTTGTAGCCATCATTACCGCCAATGCTCCCATGGCCTTCACACTCATTCGGGGCATGCTCGGCCCAGCCTTCAACTCCATCCGCTCTTCCCCGGAGGAGACCCTGCAACACCCTTGCGGACATACGGAAGCAGCACCAAACAAAGCAATAGGCTGAGGGGTTCAAATGGACAGACCCTGACGAATTTGATATTCAGCGAAAGTGAGGAACGCATTGTCAGAGGCGAGGATTCGCCACCTTTAGACGCCCAGCATGTTTCTGAAGATGTAGAAAAGGGATTGGCTTTAGAATCATCGAAACGATAATGGTAATTATGTGACTATCTGTAAATTTAGCAATACGAAAATAATGAGTTATTACATCACTTAGTTCGGGAGTTCACCCATCACAGCTTAGCATTTTGTTGGGATTTCACGATTGGAAAACAATGAATGCTACCTCGGGTTGAAGCGACTGCTGCTTATCAATGGAGCTTATAATGATACTAATTCCAAGCAGTGGTTTTAATTCCATGTGATTCAAGCTATTTCCATTCTTAGAAGAAACCCCTCGGAAATATCCTGTTCATTAACTCTAGTCCCTCCCTTTTCGCCCTGTGGTCTTCTTATTCCTAATAACTCAGCTAAAGGCCCGTCTGCGTGAAGCAGTTCCGAATAACTGCCAGTCTCAACACTTCTACCATCCTCTAAAACAACAACTTCGTCTGCAATCTGCATCATCTCTCGATTATGAGTAACTAAAACGATTGCCATGTCACTCTGCTCGTTTTTGGATTGATGTGTTAGTTCCAGCAGAGTCCCGCGTACCATCTCGGCGCTTTGAGGGTCTAGAGCACTAGTGGGCTCGTCTAGGATAAGTAATTTAGGCTGACGAAGAAGAGCACGAGCTATGTTGACTCGCTGCGCCTGACCACCTGATATTGCCTGGCCGCCTTCACCTACAAGTGTATTGTAACCGTCTGACAGGGATATGATGAAGTCATGGACACCTGCATTCTGTGCCGCACGGCGAATCTCCTCTGCGTTTCGATAGGGTGAATTGTCAGACAAACCGTAGGCAATGTTGTCTGTGATTGTCCCTGGGAAGAGGAACGGCGTCTGGGGCACATATGCCATCATTGATCGTAGCACAGCAATATCGATGTCTGTATATGGCAAGCCCGAGAAAGAAAGCGAAGGACCGCCTCCAAGGCTCCGATTTGGAGGATATAATCCAAGCAGAAGAGAAATAATGGTAGACTTGCCACAACCAGAGTGGCCGACAATGGCAACACACTGGCCTGCCGAAACAACAAATGAGACATCTCGAAGAACAAGCTTCCTTGGATCACTAGGATACGAGAAAGAGATTTTGTTTAATCGAAGAGGCAACGGACATGACAACCGGTGGTGACCTAAGTATTCTGTTGGTGGGCTTGAAGGTAAATTTGCAAGTCTCAGTAGTGCGGTCGCCGCTGCTTGTGCCATGGTAAGCTGAGGGATGTGGCTCAAGATCGAACTCGAGGTTCCGATACCGAAGAGTAGCAAGTTGACGACTTGCATCATTCCACTAGCTGTAATTCGCATATCTTTTACCATAAGAGCCGTACCGTAGTAGAAGACGAGCGCTACCACGGCGTAATTCGTGGATTGGTAGAGACCGTACAGACCGCTTGGGTACAGTGCACGCTTGAATCCTACTCCTAAAGTATTCGATACTGAATTAGAATATTTGTTGCAGAAATGTGTTTCCAGTGCAAGCGACTTGACCACACGGATATTGGAAAAGATCTCTGTTAAAACCGCGCTTGCGTCTTCTGCTGACTTGTTGCACTGTCTTTCCCAAATACCACCAACATAGGAATATCCTTTGATAGCAGCTAAAATAATGGGTATGGGTGCCAGTGAGACGAGGGTCAGTTTCAGGACACAACAAGGGCCCATATAACGGATATCGTGAGGATAGCGGTGACGTGGACAACGATTGGAATAAATCGGCCGACGATATTGCGTGTCTCTTCGGAGTTCCTATCTAAGCACTCATTGATACGGCCCGGAGAGTGCTCAGATTCATCAAACCATGTCTTCGACTGTTTGAATATTTTCTCGAGGGCTTTAACACGAATTGTGTCGACCCACGCTTGAGCAGCCATTTCAATCAGATAACGGCTCGCTCCTGTTGCAACACCATCAATGATTGCGATGCCTACTAAGGTAATTGCCCATTTCCTTCCTTCAGCATCCTTGTCTCCGTATGACCAGAAGACGCTGAGGAGTCTCGCGAAACAATAGGCAAACGCAGGGTCGTTGCCGCCCCTATCAAACAAATAAACAATCCCAGAATGAGAGCAACTCGGTTTGGTATATTCAAAGATGGCCAAATAGTTTTGATGGTCAGTCCAAGGAACCCTTGTCGACTCGTTGGGTTTTTGGTAGTTTGGAGCTTCGGCGAATGTTTGGAAGTTGTGATGGCTGTTGGTGATCTTGGCTATGACACCGTTTGTCATCTTTTGAGGCCACATTTGCTCCTGGATAAGATATACCATCTACTAATGTCTCGGACTCGCTTCGTAACTCCCAGATGTCAATGGCCTGCGGTATGGACGAAGAACCAGTATTTGACAACCTGGTGTGCTGCGAGACTTCTAAATCTGTTAATGAGAACTTATCCCTAACAAATTCAGAGAAGCGACGTTTCTCATATTCAATATCATCTTCGATATCCAGCTGTAGATTTGGCGATTGTTTTGGTACCATGATGCGAGATAAGTGTTCCCGTGTGTCTCTTGAGGGTGCTTCGCTTTCATCTATCGGCAGTGGAGCTATCAGGCTGGCAAGCCGTAAACCATTACTGACCGAAAGTCGCATAGACCAATCAGGCAATAGTTGAGACTCCCTGTTTGTCCAAAGCTCCGAGTTTCCGAAGCTGGTGTTTGTTAGAGGACTGTCTGGTGTACTAGTGGCTTCAGACACTGCTGAAGGGGTGTTCCTTTAGCATTCGAGACAATAGCAGCCAAATAACTGTTTTCATGTTCGAGGAGGTTGTGCTTGAGCCCCTCCTCAACAATGCGAGAATCTTCAATAACATAAACGAAATCATCGTCGAGAATTTGGGTGGCATCATGAGTAATGATAATTGTCGTTTTATTTCGTCTCCATTCTCGTATCATTTCCATGATCATGAGCCTAGTAATTTGATCCAGGCCACTTGTCACCTCATCTAGAATGAGAACAGGAGGGTCTTTGAGGCGAGCCCTCGCAAGCGCAAGCCTTTGCTTTTGGCCTCCGCTGAGATTATGATCGCCTGGGCCGAGCTTCGTGTCCAGGTCATCGGGAAGTGCTGCCAACGTACTGTGCAATAAAACAGCGTCGCAAGCAGCAGTAACCTCGGTGCGAGTGGCCCTTGAGGGGTTCTCATGCCCTAGCGCTACATTGCCGAAAAATGTATCGTTGAAAAGCGTGCTTGTTTGCTGGACGAGGGTAACGTTTGCCTTAAGCCAGCCTTTGTCCAGCGTATGAAGAGGGCGGCCGTCGATAGAGATAGACCCCGTTGTTGGCTCATAAAGATTACTCACTAGGTTCCCAATCGTACTTTTACCCGACCCGCTTCTTCCTACGATGAATGTAGTTTCTCCGGCTGTAAATGAAATTGAGGAGTTTCGAAGTACTGGTTTGCTGGGAGTGGAAGGATAAGCAAACTCGACCTTTTAGACCCATGTTAGCAATTTCCAACAATAACTCAGCTGAAGTTCATACTTACATTCGAAAATTCAATTGCACCAAAGCAGCGCTCCGGCTTAACATGGATCTCCTTACGAATAGTTTTGTCGGCAGACTCGTCTTCCTTCATCAAGCCAGAAAGAAATGATCCAGCAGACACGCCTTTTATAATAACCAGCCAATGAGGAAGGAGTGCTTCGATACCTTGAAAAGATGTTAATGTTGCGTAGAACGTAGTGATGACCACACCAGGGTTGAGTCCATGGTTGACCAAAACTATACCATAATAGAAACCGATGACGAACAAATTGATGACCCAGAAACTGGTGTAGCCCATTTGAATAGCACTGCATCGTGCTTGGATAAGATACTGTGCCGCTGCAAGTTTGACGAGACTGCAGTAATGATAGACTCCTTGGTCATAACCATTGAAAACTTTGACAAGGTCAATGGCAGTGATTGATGATGTCAAATGCTTGGATGCGACTGCCAAGATATCCTTCTGGACTAGGATGGCTGGTTCGAGACTTTTGGATGCAAGCCATAGTATGATGAATGATATGGGCAATGTGGCGAGGAGCACCAACGTGAGCTTCCAAGAAAAGTAAAAGGCGATACCTAATGATGCAAGGGAGGTTATGCTTTCGCAGACAAGATGGCCGAAGACCTGTGACGTGCCAGCCTGGAGTTCTCGTGTTTGTCTGTTTGGTCCTAGATTAATACGGTCCAAGAAGATTATGGTAGGGGACTCACGTTTGAACGCGGACAAGAAGACTGGATACACCTTGTTCCAGAGTGTCAAACCAGGCCATATCCTTGCCTAGCAATCGAGTAAACATAACACGACGGACGCTTTCCGCTTGTAGTTCACCAAAGAAGGTCCAGAAAGACAGAAACAGCGTGTTAGAGAGCCATTGGCCTATGCCAAGGCCAGTAATAATAAGACACCACCTGGAGACTTCGCGCAGAGTGAAACCTCCATCATTCGCTCCACTGCCAAAGCCGGCAACGAGATCGAAGATTCTGCCAAGGATTACAGCCAGTGTGGTTTTCAGAGCTGCATTGGAAGCCGACGCCAGTAGGGCCATTGTTAGAGCACCTGCATGTTGCCATTTTGTGAAGGCGAAGAGGTCTCGGAAGGACGCTACATTCAAATTTTGTGCCGAGTGCCCTTCGTGCTTGATGGGAACAGCCCTAACACTGGAGTTGCTTGGCCCCTGAGACATACACGAATTCTTCTCGTTCTTCTCTAAACCGACGGTGTGTAGTTCGTAGGACATTATCTGGCAGAGACGTCTGGAGCGAGAGTGGCCGGAAAGTAGGAGTTACTGTATGAGCATCGCGGACAAAACGGAGGCATGCTGAAGAAGAAGAAGAGAAGAAAGAAGGAAGACCACTGGGTGTTGCTGAGAGTTGTGGTTGACATGGCGCTGATGACCATGGTGGCCATGGCTTGCTTGTATGGCTCATTGTTGTCCCGTTGGCGTTGGTATTGTTCTCAGCCAAGTGGTTTGGGGCAGGCTGAACAAAGGAAAGCTAAGCAGGGCGAAACGTATTGATCTATAAAATGAGGAGGCCTATCCTTACACATGCAGGGAGGAAGTTTTCATACTTTTGGCTAATCCTTTGGCTCATTATTATGGCCTCGGACGAGGATCAACTGGGAAGACATGACGTCGCTGGTCTGAGAGGCTGAAGGGCACGAACATGGAGAGCGAAAAGTGCCAGCACATGAGAGAAGAGCATGTGCAAAGTGGTGATAAAATGATTTGGCTAGACTGTAATGATTTGGCAGCTATTAAATCGTGGTAGCTATTTCGACCTTTGCGAATCATACAGCATATTTATCAGAATGGATTGACATGTGAGGCATTGAGGGAGGATGTTGGCAAACGATGCCTTAGCTTGGAAGAGTGCCCAAGTTACAATACAATACCATCCATGTACAGAGTACAGAGTACAGCGAAACTGTGCGCCTATACAGTGCTGGCTAGCGCGCACACGGACAAGCGATGTCATCGGTGCCCCTCCATCCATCCCACCATGACAGATTCTGTTTGCCCCACGTCAGATCAACCATCGCAAGCTTTCTTTCTCTTTCTCGCCCACACGAAAATCAACATCGCAGTACTTCACAACTCATCCACCGCCAAATCTAGCCAAGATGGATCCCATGGAGAGCATGTCCACGGGCCCCGTGCCCAAGGACTTCAACGCCGAGGAGGCTGAGAACATGGAGGAGGTGAGCTGGTTCCATCCTGTCGACACAAAACGTTGGGCTAACAGCGCCTGTCTCCGACCAGATTGAGAAGCAGTTTGCCGTCAAAGGTTTGCACATATCTCCGGCGCCTGTCACCCCTCCACTCGCTCACAAACCACAGTTGTCCAGCACATGCAGACCTACTGGTCTATCCTCGAGAAGGTCAAGGGCTCTAGCCTGCGTCTGACCAAGATGGACGACGAAATCTACACCCACCTGATGCTTGAGTTCCTCGATTTCGACGCTGCCGCTACCATCAACGAGGATGAAATGAAGAGCAAGACTGGCAAGGAGCGCTGGCGCAAGTTCATGATGGCCTACGACAAGAAGATTGAGGACTACAACTTTGGCACCATGGTCCGAAACAGCCACAAGGCCGAGTACGACGAGGACACCACCATCTTCGGTACGAATTCTAGTCCCGCAATACCTGAGGTGCAACGATCTAACACATGTTCCTAGTTCCCCGTATGCAGTTCTACGCTATTGAAATTGCCCGGTTCGTATACCTTGAAACATGATATTGGACCCTCAGAACCTAACAGCATTTCTGCAGAAACCGCCGTGGACTGAACGACTGGATCTACGAGCAGGCTCAGGCTGAGAAGGCCAAGTCCAAGTAACTGCGACATTACGATACTACAAAATCTCCCCGTGGCAGAGCAGCTACCCAGTCTGGTAGCCGAGGCCTGAGCCGCTTCCCTGTCATGCACGATACTCCAAACAGCGGAAAGCTGGAGGGTCTTCGGAGCCACAGCCGGTTGACTGCAGCAGCAGTATTCTGGTTTCTTGTTCAAATGCTACCAGTATGGCGCGAATTTCTCGACAGGGTATTCGTCGCAGTTACAATCTTTGATACCCCGGCCAGAACAGGCAACCATGTGTCCCTGTATATACCTCATTGGATTTAGTTGACCACGAGTAATCCGCCAAAATCTGAAGTTTGCACCTTAACAAGATTTGAATATTCGTCTACTAATCTCAAAATGTTTTGGACCGCTAAGCCCTCCTCTTTGTTTTGACCAGCCCATTGAGTTTCTATACATTTTCCTAAGTGCTCTGGATTGCGCTAAATATGCGATTTTGATGTATCTACCAGAGCCCAAACCACGCAGGCCCATCAGTCTTGCCGAAGTGACTAATCCGTTGTCAGTACAAGGTCTTTTGATAGGAGCTTGGTGCAACTTACGATTGCAAACTTGCTACGAGCGCGAATTCTTGCCCCAAAGAAGACAAGAACCCATGGGACAATAGTCAGCCCGGTGGCTATCCCGCCGAGCATTCCACCCGCAGCCTTCAAGCCCAGATTCTTGAAGATAGTACTCGTGATGACTGGGAAAGCCCTGCCCACAATATTCCGACAAAAGCTCTGTGATGCCAATGCGGAAGAGGCATAGATGTGATATGCGTCTGCCAGGTAATTGAAGGTGGCCAGGTAGACAGAGTAAATCCCCAATTGGCAAATCCAATACCAACGGCCCGTGAGTAACCATCCATGTAACTCGGAGACAGGAACGCGCCGTACAGACCGGCAGGAAGAAGCATGGCGGTTATACAAGCAAAGTACAGGCGAGCCTCGGGTGCCTCTGCTGGGAAGTTCTTACGCATGAAGGCCCAGAACTTGGAAGGCGAGTATTCCGCACCTTCGCCATGATCTTTCCATTGGGGTGCTCAAGAAGACGTTCCTGCCATACACTGACAATGGTTGCAACAACTGCAGCACCCATCATTCCCGCATAGACACGGCTTGACATGTCCAGGTCGCTGGCATACAGATAGGGCACAACAGCGAAAGAAAGGTAAAGTACGCCCCACGAGAATGCGGCCCAGAGCGAGAAGCAGAATACCACTGGCTCGGTCACGAGCAGATAGAAAGGCCGTTTCACAGAGGTGGCCAAGATCGTCGTCAATGGAGGTCTCTGTGCACCTTCGCTAGCCACCCACCGAACACGCTTCAGTTGCAGCTTGGTAGGGATTTGACCTGTGCCGCCATCCTCAATACGTTCGGTTGCCAGCGGCAGTGTTGAGTTGCTAGATGCAGCTCCAGGGTCCTCTGTAGAGACGGGTTCATGCACCCAAACACCATACACGCCAGCCTTCTCTAGTTTCTCGTACCAAGTATTCAGCGCTTTTGCCTTCCTCTCAAGAAGCACCGATGCTCGACTCTCTTTAAAGAAGAAGACTAACAAGACGACGAGAACGCCGTCCATGATGACCTGGTGCCAGAAGACCCACTTCCACGCCCGCGTGGCGTCCTCGACGGTCTCCATAAAGGCCGCTCCCACAAGAGCACCGCCTCCGGTACCAAGCAGCACGGCTCCGCTGAACAAAGCCATGGGCATATTTCTCTCGCGCTTGTCCCATACATCAGAGATGACTCCCCAACGACAGCGCTGAAGATTGAGCCGCCCAGGCCCACTAGGAATCGCGCAATGAGCATGCCTGTAATGTTCTTCACCACGGCACAGACGAGCTGGAATAGGACAAAGATGGTTCCGAAGGAGACGAAGACTGGGTAGCGGCCAAAGACTTCAGACATGGGCGCAACTGCCATGGGCGCAAAGGCGAACCCCAGGCAAAGGTTGTGATACCCACAAGGGTAACAGTATGGTTGACGTCAAGGTCGGAAGCAATAGCTTTGGACGGGGAGAATATGCCGAGGCTGCGTAGGCCGTCAGAAAAGTCGCTACGCAGGACAGCGCAAGAAGAACAGCCTTCCGGCCCGCACTCCATGTCATGGGCGAGACATAGCTGCTCAAGTCAGGGCAAGGCGGCAACGGCTCATCTCCAGGTAGCTCGCCTGGCCGAAATGTAGGTGGCGAAGGAAGTTGTGTGTCGAACGTGATGCATCGATACGACACCGGGCTGTTTACATCAAGCCGAGGTTCTGACCCGGTATTGATTTGAGGTTTCTCGTCCGTTTCGAGCTCAAGCCCTTTTACTGGGGGTTTATCATGGCCACTGTGTTCCAGACGCGCGCACCTTATCCAAGGAGAGCGTATTGCGCATGTTTCGATATCGAGAAGCGCTCTTGGACTACAAATGTCCTTTGGTTCGAGGAGGGAGCGAGTGTTTATAGGAGAGACACAAATTGAAAGAGCCAAAAAGCCGAGATGCCAGGGAACTAATAAAGACTGTATGACAGTGAAAAACGGATCCTGGTCAACGAAGAGGTGGGCAATCACGCCAAGCACAACGGGCAGGTAATAATCGTCGGCAAGCAGATGAGCGGTATGTGCAGTCCGGGAATAAACACCTTGTGTGATGGGCCATGCACTCTATCCAACCCCACGTTGTGTGGCTGTCGATTAGCGCTGGCCGATGATGCTTGGAACTCGCTACGGTAACGCGGCTGTCGAGGAGGGAGGGGCCTGAGCAAACTCAACGGCTGGACGAGACTGGCCGCGTGGGTTGTTTCAAGCCCAATGACGCTTCTCGGCGAGACTGCAAAACAGACTCGAGCCGGAAGATGTGCGGACACCATGGCCTCACTCAGCAGAAGACTCGGCGAGACAACTCCGTCTGCACACCAACTTGTGAAGACCTGGCCCAGTCGGTTGGCTTCGGCAGCGCACCAAGAACCCTTGACAGGGCCAGCCACCACCGCGGGGTCCCGGGAATAAGCTGGGAAAGGCCCGCGGGTCCGGGGATTGGCGAGTCAGGGATCGCTTGAGCCATCGGCCGAGACACTCCAGACGCTAGCCAGGTAGCAATATCAACCAACCCTAGCAGGACACCCAAGAACACCCTCAAGTGATGGCAAGACAACGTCAAGTCGAGGATCTAGACTGCATTCTTCCGAACCCTGGTATTTCAGCCCATCCAGGCAGCAGCTGGAATCGCACCATCTCATCACCCCTAATTGGGCGCCCTTTCGCTATGCTGTCCGTCGTGGCCCTGCAAACACCCTCGCATTTCGGACTCGCACGCTGGAGGTATAGCGCTTACATCGCTACACCTTCCTCTGGAGGAAGTTTGCGGAGCTATAAAAGCAGTGACGACGGTTTCGAAGGAATTATATGCAGGCCTATTCACCGATGAGTCAACTGTCCAGGATTTGTGTTGGGCCATTTTGATTAATTTGCCCAACACGTGTTCGTTGATTGCTTCTATCTCAAGGATCCCAGATATGTACGGGCAGACCCTATGTGACATGTGTTGCGTGCTTCGATTCTTATCGACCAAACAGGATATGCTGCGGCGACTCACCAATAGCTCAGGACAGCATGGCTGTCTCGGCCTTGGTCTTTGAGTGCTCTTTTCTAATGCTTGCCATGAATACCAACGGCCCTTCTCGCTGTGGAAAAAATCAGTCTACGTCGTCTGCGCTTGTCTGAGCCTCTCCATGTGTTGGTCCTAACTTCTCCCTAGCCTGTCGCAGAACGTCCTCCTCGTCGTGGTGGTCGTGGGTCTTTGCAGCCTCGCCACCGGCTTCCTCGGTTGCTCGGCGTGCCGCATCCTTCTTCAGGGTTCCGTCTTCGTTGATGTCCTCTTTGAGGTAGAGCGTAAAAGGATGGTCAAGTACACCTCGTTCGTCTCCTTGTTGCGCAGCATGTACCTAAAATGGTGTGAGCGCTTGGGGATGATCTGTAATGGGCTTAAGCGTGGAAGTCTTGGCGAGAAATGGGGCATGATGCTGATAATGTCATGTTGCAAAGTAAAGACTCACCGGAGGCCTTGGCCGTCCCAGTAGTTCACGATGGGCAGGTGAAATCCGGGCAGCCTGAGGGCAAGGTTGGCAAAGTCGAGATACGGGTTGAAGAAGTCGAACGAATACGTTCGTTCATACTCAAACAGCCACGCCTCCTTCTTGCCAGCACCAAGCGCCCACTTCATCCGCGCCTTACCCGTCGCTGGCATACCGACCTCTTCCCTGGTCTTGACACCGTCGTCATCGCCACCCTCTTCAATCCACAAACCACCCTTTGCCTCGTCAAATTCGCCTGGTCCCACGTTCATGGCGTTGAAGGACGACAGGGCAGGCCCGTACAGATGAGGGCGATCGGCATATGCGTCTCCATCCAGGCCAGGGTCGATCCACCACTTCACAATGTTCATGGCGGTGTTGAAACCCGGAGGAGACGGTCTCGGATTGGATGATCAAAGTCATTTCCAAATTGGAGATTCTGCCCCTGGATACCGGAATCGTCTTCGCCAGCTGATGCTGGTTTATGAGGAGTGAATCTTAGGGAGATACTGTACTGATCCTGGTTGTAGGCGTGCGGCTCCGTCTCAAAGTATGACGAAGTCGAAGGTGAGTCACGGGGCAATCCATGATAATTCTGTATCCTCACGTTGAGCTCAATATCGGCCTTGTCGCTCTTGATGCGTATAGGTTCAGGCTTGTTGACGGGCACCTCAACATGTGTGTCTTCATCGTAGTCAGGGCCAGCGGTGACCCGCAAGACGTATTTGTCGGCCATGGTTATGAGGTGTATACTTTGATCGTTTAGGAATGAAACATACAAAAGCTCAAATACACCCAGAAATAGTCTGTTTTGACGATGCACAGCGAATCATGGACTGAGATGAAGTGAATGACGTAGTGAGGCGTTGGGGATTTTCCCCAACCGTTGTCTAATATGGGCTACCCTACACCTAAGCCAACGTTGGCATAAAGTTGGGAGCGAACACGCCGCACCGAAGCTGTCGGTCAGCGACAATCATTGGGACCAATTTGAGTACCTTGTTCTTGAATTTTCTTATCGTGTTCCTGTTCGCGAGCACTATACTCCTCTAGCAGTGTCCAAAAACATGTATCCTAACAGTTTCCCTGATATTGGTTAGAGGTGAGAGCTAAATAGGAACGGAGCTGCGTGTAACTGTTAATAGTGATTCTCAAAATGATCTTTTGATGAGCTCGTTCTGCACAGTCAAGAGAGTTTAGTTGTCAATATGATACGATTTCGATTATGCCGTAACTAGTAGCTCATCATACTAAATAAACATTGTGTAAACCTCTCACGTCGAAGCCCACTATAAGCACATGATGCTAGGAAAATGAGTGGCATCGTGTCTCGCACATATAATTGACAGTTCAATTTTTTGAAGGGTTTACTCCCGTATCTAGTTTTTCTGAACGAAATACATACCTGGCTGGTCTGGGGTCTTCCTTACATACACCTTGTTGAGCCATCCATGAGTTAAAAATCGGAGATGATGGAGCATGAGAAAACTTTGTTAAAAAGTAATCATATATATACGATGCAGGATTTTAACGTCTTTGTCATTTCACGTAGTTTTTGAGCCTCTTGCTAAACTGTAGGCTTCCACCTTATCAGGACAAGTGACTGAAGGAAACAAGCAAGCAAGTTTGCCGCACATATCTTCTACAGCCCCCATCATGAGGAGAGGATACAGCCTTGCCGGGGCAGCTATCCTGTTACAATGGCTTGCTCATACGGTGTATGGCATCCCTCAGCTTGTCGAGCCCTACAGAAAAACAGAAATCCAAAGGGGCAAAACTGGACCAACCCTATCGTTCAAGGATGGTACGCAGACCCAGACGCGGTCAAGTTCGGAGACACGTACTGGATCTATGCCACGGTATCGCTTAGCAAGGGCGCGCAGGGTACTTTCGACGCATTCTCCAGCAAGGACTTGGTCAACTGGGAAAAACACCCCGCCGTTTTCTCCAAGAAAGACTCGGTTTGGGCGCGACACTCCCTCTGGGCACCTTCTGTAGTCGAGCACGACGGCAATTACTATCTCTACTACACAGCCAACAACCCAACGCATGGCATGGAGTTCATGAAAGGGATCGGTGTAGCCAGGGCGTCCAGCCCGGGGGCCGTTTGTGGATATTAGAGACAGGCCCATAGTGACCGCATACCACGGCGCCCGATGGATGTATCCCATGGACCAGCAGATCTTTATTGACGATGATGGGGAAAAGTACATTATCTGGGGCGCTAAGCGCGCCAACATAGCACCCTTGGGCGATGATATGGTGAGCCTGGGAATATGGGAGGACGGACACAGGTTCAAAGACATCACTCCTTGCAAGAGGTACATGGAAGCACCATACATGATCAAACGCGAGGGATATACTACTTCATGTGGTCCGAGAACGACTACTGGACGGCAAACTATCAGGTAGCGTACGGGTCGTCGACTTCCATCACAGGGCCGTTCAGGCGTAAAGGCGTGATTCTGTCCACGGACAAGCCGATCGCAGAGGGGCCCGGTCACCACTCAGTGTTTCAAGACAACAACGGAAAGTCTTATATTGCCTATCACCGGCGTGCTGTAGGTGACAAGGTCGGCGATAACCGAGTCCTTGCAATCGACCGCTTGGTCTTCGATAAAAATGGCAAAATGAGGCGAGTCTACATGACCTGAGGGAGGGAGGGAAGGAAGGAAAGAAGGAAGGAAAGCTAGCCCCGAACAAGTTTGCTGAAGATTGGAAAATGTTTTGGTCTAGGCTGTCTTGTTGGCCACCCGCTAGGTAGTTTGTCTCAGATGTGAAGCCTCCCGAGAAATAACGGCTGCACGTTATGGTCTAACGTTAGTGCTTGTTACTGGCTTCAGCCATCAGCTAGGTGCACTCTCGGAAGCCGGACATTGTAAGAAATACGGCGCTCGGACAATACTGGGAAACAAGACGGGGTTAGCTTGGGTGTTCCAAGTGAAGCCAAAGGGCAGCTCTGACCTCATAACTATACCCTGCATGACGGAACTAGCTGTAGACTAACCGTGCCATGCGCTTCTACATAGTATCACCGTGCAGATCAAAGAGAGAAGGAGAGAAGAAAAAAAAAGGCAATTAGTTTTCAAGACCGACTGTTCTCTAACGCCCAAAGTCCTCATGAAACATGACATATGTAGTCAGGGTTTTGCCTCGGCCTGGAGCCAACTTGACTAGAATGGTAGATGTCGTGGTGATCACGCTAGATAAATGAGGAAATGAGAGTCGCAGCGTCAGGCGCCTTTTCAACTACACCTACTTAGACTATACGGTACCCAGATTCAACACTCAACATTTTCCCTGTATGCGTTGGTACCTCCATCGTTGACAGCCCACTGTTAAAAGCATATGTCATTCTGCGTGCACTTGGGGTTTTCCTATTTCGGCGCCCTCGTCAAGTCCTCATTCAGACAGGGGTGTTTCAGCATTCACCATAGATACTTTGTCACGTCGTCGTCACACCCATCCTGCATCTGCCTGCTCGCGCCTGCAAAGCCTTTCAGACAATCACAGCAACAACCGTCTAAAAGGTCCGATACACCGAGTACAGTGCTAGCATCGACCAGGCCCTCAACACCTTCCACTGGCTTGCTCAAATGATCGGCACGTCGTTCGCCGAGTATGTCTTCATACGCATCTCCATCCTCTTCGTCCGCCACACCCACCTCATCTATGCAGCCGCCCTACTGACCCTAGTCCTCGTATACGGTACGCGCGCATGGCAGCTACCTGCAGCTTGGGTCCTGTGCACCCTCCTTGCTGCAGAGGCAGCATTCGCATGCTTCGTCTACTACCCTTTCACGAGGCGGCTCTCGCGCCCGGCGGTGCACCCGCTACCGCTGCCCTCCAAGGAACGGCGCGCCTTGTTTGATAGGTGTCTTGGCAACATCACCTCTCCGGAGACGTATCTAAGTGGCTGGTTCCTCGGTGCCGAGATGGAGGAGATCCGACGTGACAACGTCAGGGAGTTCCTGCTGTGGGCCTTCTTCGACCTGCAGGCGGAGACGTTTGACGACAACGACGACCCCGACATCACGCGCGAGCTGAACCAGTACATTGCCGTTATCGAGCAGCAGCTTGGGCGCCCGTTCGCCCGGGGTCGAGGCTCGGCCAAATGCCTCCGGCTGACCTTCGACAGCATCACCACCGCCTACCGGAGTCTTGCGTGGTATTGCGTGATGGCCCTGCTTGATCAGTTCACCAACGCGTACCTCCGCATGCACGGCTTTCGTTACTACGCTAGATCTACCACCTCCACCCTGGAAACGTTCCCTCCGAGGCCACACGAGCTCTTGACCAAGCGGCGATCACCGGCGCCTTCGCTGAGCTACTGGTACCAGCCTCACTGTGACGATACCAAGGTCCCTATTGTCTTCCTCCATGGCATCGGCGTGGGGCTGTGGACATATGTCAGATTCCTGACCGAAGTGCATGCAGCTGACAGGCGGAACGCTGGCGTCGGCATCATTGCCATCGAGTTCCTTCCCGTTTCATTCAGGTTAACGCCGCCTCCGCCGGATAAGATGGAGTTTGTGAGGCAGATGACGAGCATTCTTGATCACCATGAATGGAAGAACTTCTCGGTGGTGTCACATTCTTACGGATCGGTCCTAACTACCCATATGCTCTCCCAGCCTAGCATGCGCGAGAGAATCTCTAGCGTTGTCCTCATTGACCCAGTCACCATTGGTCTACATCTACCTGACGTGGCCTTCAACTTCACACGACGCCTTCCCAGACGCGCTAATGAGTGGCAGCTGTGGTACTTTGCCAGCACGGATCCAGGCGTCGCGCTATGTCTTGGTAGGTACTTCTTCTGGCAGCAGAACATCATCTGGAAAGAGGAGCTACTGGCAATGGCGGGCACCCGGAATGACGAACCAGCTGAGGAGAAATGCAAGATCGCCGTCTGCCTATCAGGGAGAGACCTGATAGTTGACACGGCGGCAGTTGCGCACTACTTGGAAGGCACAGAGGGTGTGGAGGTTGTCATCTTTCCCCAATTAGACCACGCGCAGGTTTTTGACGACGCACCCAACCGGCAGCAAGTCGTGCAGTTGATTAAGTGGTACGGTAGTAAGTCATAGGCTGCCGAGGCAGATATCCCGGAGGTCCGTGTATGGGGAGCGGCAACCAACGCAGACCGCCTTGGAAGAAGAAACACGAGCCAAGAAGTTGGTCGAGGTCATATGCGTGATCCTTCAGCTTTCCGCGGCTTCATCACCTCCCCAGTCAGTGAGGGTGGCCCCTCTGGGCTTGGACCGCTCTGGATGACAACGCAGACGACGTCCGCGTCGGTGTCATTCCGGATCTGATGCTCGGTCCAGGCAGGGATGACGGCAAAGTCACCAGACGACAGCTCATGCCGGCGCAGCTCTGAGTTGAAGCCCTCGTTGACAATTAGAAGTCCGGTACCGGAGGCGACGTATACGATGGCGTCTTGGGCGGGGAGATTAGAGGTTACCAACGACACCCGGGAAGGGTAAGGGAGAGGAGACGACGGGCACTTGATGACCTGCGGGGTTCTTGCGTACCTAGCTCGCCGTTATGGCGTATGGGCGTCGCCGAGTGTGGGCGGGTGGTGAGGACTGCTCGGGGTAAGATTTCGAGGTTAGTGTGTACATGGAAATAGCAACAACCAGAGCGCCGGGGCGATAAGAGCAGCAGGTTCATGCAAGAGGGGCCCTGCGAGCCAAGCCAACTCACCAGATGCGCACATCTTATCGCACTTGTTGACGACAGCGGGTCTGTTGATGACGGGCCCTTCCACGGTTGGATGTGTTGGCTCCAGGTCCGCGGCACGTGCGACGTGAGTGGTGGACGGCATGATCATGGGAATGATATCGGAGATGATGGGGAGCAGAGAGGCCATGATTTCTCCGGGGTTTAGAGAGGCAACGACTGAGGATTGCGGACAAGAGACGGCCGTCGCGGTTCGAGGGTGTCAAGGGCCGAGGACGAAGTGGATGTAACACGAGCGAAGCCAGACTAGGAAGGCGATATGGCGACTTGGTGCGGTAGCAGGGCAGTGGAAGGAGAGCGTTGAATGGCTGGCACGGCTGCCGAGATATGATATCAGGCCCCGGATGAGAAGAGTGAATGACCAACGTGACAGAGGCCGAGACGTGTCGGCTATGCTCTATGGCGACGGCTGCTCCGCTGGCTCGTGGGGCTGTGGAGGTAATGTAATGGCTGGTTGGCGGATATTCTCCTTGGTGTGTAGACGAGGAGCAGCGGAACGGGTTCAGGGCGCTGTGCTGTAACGTCCTGTGCTATAGCAAAGGCGCATATATGGTGAGGTGTCCTACAGAAGCGGCGGTTAGCCCGACGACGAAGGTCGAGTTGACGATCTGGGTTGCGTTTACTGATGCCGGTTGAGGACGTTGCCGACGCAAGAAGCGACTGGGGGTTGGGACGCGATGCGATGCGGTGCAGGCGAGGCTGAAAAGACGATCACCTGTCGTCATCAATCGGAGTGCTACCAACAGCCCGGCTCCAGGGTATCACACCTCGTTATCAGGGGAGCACGTCGGGATGTTGAAGCCGAAGAGGGACCGTTTGCTGGATGGCGTGCTAGGACTGGGTAGATAGTGAATGAAGCTATGTGAGAGGATATGTCGCGATTACTGCATACCCAGTAGATAGGTGGTGAGGAATAGTACCTAGGTAGGTAAGGTAGGTAGGCAAGCAAGCAAGGTAGGTAGGTAGGTAGGCAGGTAGGGAGGTAGGTAAGCAGGCACACCTGGTCGTTGCAACGAAGAAGCGCCTTACTCTTACTACCGTACCGGCCGGTATGCTAGATTGACTTTGACCACCTTCCCCATTTGCTACCCCGCTATGATGCTTAAATGCATGAGAGATTGTGGGTGAAGGAGAAGATGGGGCACAACAACTGCCCACTCAGGAAGCACGCATTACCGGCGTGTAAGTAAGGAAGTGGTAGGTCAGCAAAAATAAATAAAACACGTCTGTATAGGTAGGCTGCTTGTTTAAAGAGGTCCAGGTCCAGACCCAGGGTCCGCTACAGTGCCCATGGCCGGAAATTACAAGGCGATCAACGCAGAAGCGTGGGACGTCAGAAATTAACTTCAATTCCCTACATAGATGCCTTTCCACGGTTGCTTCTGCAACAGGATGGACCCGGCGCACTCGCTACTATGTATTGAGCAAGTTGCGGCCCTCCTGCGCGGGCTGGGCTCCTCTCCGTGTGCGAGCGAGACCCATCGCGCGTTTGCATGACAAGCGTAGGGTCCATCCGAAGATCAGGTTACATTTCGAGCAGGAGGACAAAACACGACCAACAAGGTTCTCATCGTACAGCGTACAGTACCGTCGCTACGGCTCGAGATCTTGGAGACGGTCAAACCGCGTCCAAAGATGGATCCAGGCCAGCACAAGATTGACTAAATCAGGAAGCTGAGAAAGCCGTCAGAGGCAGACGCCAAACCCGGATGGACCATGACCTACCGTGTACGGATTTCGGTATGTTTTTAGCCCACGACTGCCTTTGACACCGTGGAGTGTGAAAGGGGCCCATGTGGCTTGACGCCCACCGGATGCTTCCGATCCTTGTCCGTGTCGGCATGGCACAGACCAGCCAGACCAAGTCGAGTAGGTCGGCAACGAGGCACGAGGACGAGAAGGGCAAAAGAAACAACCGGGGACCCAAAGTGGGAACCGTTCAGGCCAAGCTCAAAGGATCATCGAAGCACGTTGGGAGTCGACGAGATAGACGGTCGGCTGGCACCTGCTCGATGAGGCGCGGACGGACAACGGTGGGCTATCAAATCCTCTGGCCTTGCGGGCTAACGTCGAGAGGACCTACCAAGGTAGGCAAGCAACGGCGCGGTGGGGAAGGGGAATGCCATCAAGGGAAATGCTTGGCGTGCGGCCTCCACCCGCATCGACGCCGACTGGTTGGTTAGGGCTACTACGGCAAAGTGAGGCAGGGCAGGAATTTTCCATTTATCCTCCGGGCCTTTTTATCGTCGTGGAGAACGTGTGCATTGTATGTATGAGAGGCAGAGAGGAGCCACGCGCGCATGCGCCAGCGTCGCAGAAATGGAGGGAAGGGGGAATAGATACGGGGTGGGAGGCAGGGGGTTAAAACAGCGTGGAGCAGAGGTCGTCGATGCAGGCAGGGTTTACGTCGTCGAGAGCTGACAGGGTATCGTGTCTATATTCAGCATTCAGTAGAGGAGAGGGAAGGGCTGGGATAGGCGGTCAAAGTTGGAGGGATGGGATGGGAGTAGGATGGAGGGAGGGCCGGCCATGCGAGGTCATGTAAGTATGTAGGTAGGTATGTATGTATGTATGTATGTATGTGAGGTAAGGCAAGGCAAGGCAAGGTAAGGTAAGGTATGGATGTATGGATGGGCATCTCAACGTAACGTTAGATTCGGAGGACCAACTGCCTTGCATTTAGAGTGACCGACATATACCTTGATCTGCACTGTTTTGGGACTGCCGAGGTGGATTGGATGGATGGGTGGGCGAGTGGATGGATAGATGGATGGGCGGAAAGATAAATTAGGGGATAAAGGAAAGGAGATGGGATTGAGATGGGATAGAGAGTGAGAACAGAGAGAGAAAGACAGAGGGGGAGAGAGGCCGTGAGTGCCCAACGTTGGGCAAGGCGAGGCGAGGCGAGGCGAGACGAGGCAAGGAGCTGTCCTGCTCTGATGCACAGCTGGATAACGGTGGTGAAAACAGTATGATGATGGATGGATGGATGGTTGGAGGTTGATCAGCCGCAGCAGGACAGCCAATTGTTTCCATGCCTAGTCGCCGCCACCCGTCATCAATCCCAGATCTAGCAGACATGGACCTGCAATCCCTGGTCGTGCAAGCCAAGGCCAAGTGACCAAAAACTGGCCGTTGCTTATTTGAACAACTCCGATCTTAGGCCTTGGGCCAGGCTGCTTATTACTTGGCCACCGCGACATCGCTCCTTGCCTGGCGAGGTCTGGTCTGTTGAATCCATCAACCTCCTTCGTGCCTGCCTTGCTCGATTGACCCAGGAGCAGTGCCTGCCTCCTTGCCTCTCAAGGCACCTTACCTACCTAGGCTATTTACCTACTTACCTCATCATCGCGCTGGTGACGGAAATATTTTATTTTATCCATTTATTTTTATTTTTACCATCTCCTCGTCTGTCTTTGCCCGCCGCCCATTGCCATACCGTGTGCTGTGCTGTGCTCGCCAAACTCCTTTCTCTCACACAGTCTCTTTTTTCTCCACGCGCTAAAACCATCCAACCCTTCTTCGTCTCTCTTCTCCTGCTACGACTAATACTGCGTCTCTCTCAAACCCCCTCCCCCTCCCCTCCTCCCGCAGGCCACCTCGGTGAGCGCACGTTGCAGGATCCTTTGTCGACACGGCGATCCGAAGAGTGCAGTCAAGGTTCCTTGGCATCGTCCTGGCCTCTGTCTGGTACGGTAGCACCAAGCTGAAATTCCAGGCTCTCGCTGCTGGCTGCTGGCTGGCTGCTGGCCTCGGACGCTATTGAACGGGCAGCTCGGATTGCCTACCGGTACATGGCATTGCATTGCTTCGCAGGTACCTTGCATTGCATTTCCACGGCTCGAAGACACCTAGCATCACTACCTTGGCGACCATCGACCACCTCCCCAAAGCCACGGCGAGGCGAGGCGAGGTCCAGCAACGTAAGGTAACTGGTTAAAGTGGCCTGAGCCCATCAAGGTCTCAGGTCTTCTTGATCCTCGGCTGGGGACTTGGCTTGGCCTGGTCCTTTCCTCCTGCACGTTGTTGCTTTAGGTTGGCGAGCCTCCACGTTCTCCACAACGTCACCCCGTCCAGAACCCACCCCGATACGCCTCGCTCTCGAATCAATTACGCACGGCTCGGCACTTTTGGTTCACGATCGAATGGTTCCTCATGCAACCCTGAGCCGCCCCTGGAGCTTCCAAAATTCTCATCTCATCCTCGTCGGACTCGTCTGCCCGATTCACTCTCAGCTCCGGCAAATTAAGGTTTAAGTCCAACACCCGCCATGGCTGTTGATGATTCGGCCGAGACGGACCAGGCGCCTCTTTCTCTCCAGCCTCCAACGACATCAATCTCATCCTCATCCTCATCATTACCATCACCATCACCATCACCCTCCACCTCGACCTCCTCAGGCCATCCATCTGGATCATCACAACCCCACCCCCGCCCTCGCCTCACTCTCATCAACGCCGTGACGGCTAGAGCCAGCACACCGAGCAGCTGCCCATCGTTCCCACTCTTGTCGTGACATCCTCCAGCAACTACGGCCGTCTCGACCCAGAAAACGAGAGCAACCTGTCCGTCCTTGGCGTCCCTGGAGATACCATCAAGCATCATCGTTCAAGGCTCTCCAACATGTTGGGTCATGACGGTAAAGGTTCTGCCCAGACCGGCATACACACGCCTGGTTCAATGTCACCTTTCGACTCGTCCATCGATCCATCATGGCCAACATCATCAGCACCCATCCGTTCTCGAGGAAAATCACCAGCCTACGTCTCCTCTCTCCTCACACTTCCTCCAGAACTTATCTTCGCAATCTTCTCCCAGCTAGAGCCTCTCGACCTCGCTGCCATCTCTGCCACGTGCCGTGATCTGCGCAGGCATGCCTTGTCTGACTTTATATGGCAGCACTTCATACAGCAGAACGTCCATGCTCCGGTGTCGAGTACCGGCCCGTTTTCTTCTTACCGCGATCTTTACGTCGCCCATGACAGGCTCTGGTTTCTCCCCAAATACAAAATCTGGTTCTCCGACCGTGGTCTCACCGGGAGAATTATCATTGCACGGTTCGACCAACGTCGTGGCTGTATCGAGGGTTATCAGCTGCTGGCCGTTACTAAGCGGACAACCTTCGAACACTGGAGTGCCGATAGCGATGTCATTATCCACAATTTCGAACCATTGGTCAAACTACACCTAGACAGGCCCGTCCTGCATTTTGGCGTCGGCGATGAGCACGAAGAGGCCGGCCGCCTGCCCCGGCACCGCCAGTCCGACGCTAACCGATTCGCTGAAGAGCTCCCCATGAGCCTCGGGGACCACCAGAGCTTCGTACGTAGCAATTTCATCCTTACCCGACAGCTTGACCCGGCCGTGGCCGAGGAAAAATTTGCTCAACGCTTTCCCTACGACCATGTATGGCCTCCGCCCTGCGTGCCGGCCCACTCTAATGTGACCGGTCTCAGCGGGGACGGCTCGGCCCTGTCACCTTATGATCGACCCAGATGCAGGTCCCAAGTCTGCGACCAGGCCTTCCGCATCCGCCAATGGATGGAGATGCCTGGATCGCCTTCCTGACGTTGCTTAGCCAAACGAGTGCTGTTGCCGGGCTGATCCGTGGCTTGGCTGCAGGCGAGGGCAGCGTCGGTGGCGTCGGCGTACATCTCGGTGAAGAGGTCTCGACCTACTCCACCCTGGACCCCGCCCTCTACACACCGACTCCTACCAAGCCGTGGCGAGGCATATGGGTTGGCGACTATAGCGGCCATGGCTGCGAGTTCCTTCTTGTAAACCAACCCGACGATGAGCCGGCCACGGACGAAGAGCTGGGGCTGTTCCATGGCGAGGATGAAACGTCGGAGTCCTGGGAGCAGCGTAGGGCCGAGGCGCGCCTCTACAGGGGTCGCCTGGAGGGCATAAAGCTCACGGGCGATCCCAACGTTCCCCGAGGCGAATACACATTTGTGGCTGAGGATCTTGGTCCTGACGGTTTCGTCAGTGTTGCTTCAGATTCGCAATTTGCAGGAGCTAGGGTGGTTCGTAGCAAGGGTCACATCGCAGCCACTGGGTTTCTAAGAGGTATGTATTACCAACCTGGATCGTCGCCTCTAGACATTTGGAGCATCTTACTGACCAGATGTTGAACAGACAAGTATATCGAAAGCCAGCTCATTCTTATCAGTCCTAACCGCATGGCCCAATATTGGGTCGAGTTCGGACATATCAGTTTTTATGAACGAGTCAACATCGACGATTTTATCACCCCTTGAATATTAAGGAGGCATAATTGGAATGTTGCCTTGTTCTTTGGATGGGTGATTCGGAATACTACGTTGCAGTAGTCAAGGTGTAATGTGATACTTTGTCATTGGAAATGCAAGATATATTTGGTTATACTACAAAGGGGGAACGTGCTTAGTAAGGACATGTATGCATGTCGAGCACGCCAGTGCTGCTATGCATTTCACACTCTCCTGCTCAGGCAGATGAGGATACTTTTGGAGCGGTAAATGGGCGTAACAGGGTTGAGTACATGGGGTTGACAATGAATGCACATGAGGAATGGGATTTACACGATACAAAGACTCTATGAGTTGTACGATGTATTTTGTATAGTATCATCTCGACGGTTCCTTGGAGGACCAGAGATGGTTGAGGCTGTATGCTTTGGGGTCATGATTGATGTTGGACTCAGTCGATGGACTGGCAAATAATGGATACTGTAAATAAGACGAAAACGATAGCAATATTTTCACATATACACCCAACGCTCGAATCGTCGTTAGCAACATAGTCTCGTGATCGTCATGATTGCCCTTTTGCCTGAGCACGTTGCTGTCGTATCGTGGTGCTGCTGATCTTGGCAGTAAAGTCCTCCGTCTTGACGTCACCGTCACCATCTATCTCCTTTGCATCCAGAACATCGACTTCGAAAACGTCAAGCGGGAGCCAACCTTTCTCGGTCCTCCTGTCGTTAATAGCTTTGCCACCGCTACGCGTCTCACCCGAGACGACAATGGCGTCTATGTGCTCCTCCGCGACAGTGGGCCCGAACGGATCGTTGAGGGCACGCAGCGGATAAGCACACTGCCTTGGTGAAATGTGGCTTGGAGCTCGCCATCTGACGTTGTAGTCGTTGCAGATGACGACAGGCTAGAGGCGGTGGATGAGGGAGGTCGAGGACAGTGCGGAGGAAGGACAGGACACTGAGGGCTCGCTGGTGCCAGGGCTGCAGCTCCTCGGCGAACTTCTTGTTCTTGAGCAAGTCGTCAACCGAGACGCCAATGATAAAGACACGCCGCTCGGAGGGGTTCTTGTCTGGGTTGGGAGCTGCAGAAGAAGGGCCGTGGCGTGAAGGAGGAGCTTGTGGCCAGGGTGTAAGTGATCAAAGGTACCGCCGAGACAAACGTTCTTATAGCCGGCGGTTTGGTCACCGAGCTGGTTCCCTGCCTCGTTAGAATTGCCCGAGTCTGTCGACAGGCTGATACCGGCGTCTATAGCAACAATCTGGTTCTGGAGGAAGGTCTGATGTCCTCGGCGAGCCCCAAATAGGCCGAAACCAGCTCATAGCCGGCCTCGCTGCTGGGATGGAAGAGCGTCGCCCAAGGGCGCACATGGGTTGCAAAGGCGGCAAGGTCCAGAACCGAGGTACCATTGTACCTGCCGAAGCTACCGTCGTATTCTGGGCGGTATGTCCGACCGCGAACGTGATCCACCAGCACCACCCGGGCATCCAAGCTACCAGGACCGGCACCTATGTCGGTGGCGATGCCATGCTCGGCGCAGACGACTGCGATGATGGTGTAGAGGTCCGCGAGGAGCGACTGGGCGTACGTCCACCGAACCTTTGGGGCATAACCACCAGTAAGAATAGGCGCGGTCAGGGCAATGACCAGGTTGACTGGCGCCGAAGCCGAGCCGGAGGAAGATGTGAGGCCAAGCTTGGTGATGAGCGAAGTCAACGAGGTGCGATACGCGGCGTTGAGAGCCGAGCGGGTTGCAGGCCGAGGCGGTGGCGGCAAGAGCAACAAATGAGGCGTATCCGGAGGACTCATGGTAGCGCCTATCAAAGGAGGCGGGCACTCCTGTCAAAATCTATTTACAGCAGCTAGAACAGGCAGCCCAGGAGGTTGACGAGAGTGGTTGAGCGATATGGCCGTGACATGTAAGTTGAGCGTCTAGGGTAGTGCAAGGTGGGGTGTAGAGTTGCATATGACATGGCATGACGAACTCACCAGGTACCCCGCTATCATGCCCAAGTGCATTTGCATTTCATTATTCGGATAAAGTGATGGACTAACACGGACGGGCCCCAGCTTGGTGTATCTCACTTACACGTCCCTCTTCCTGGTTGATGAAGTTATACTCCTGGAACAACACCAACAACAATAATGATATTTATACAGACTAATTTTCCAATTCTCACAGAATTTGAATTTGTGTTTATCTCCTTACCATGATGATATTCTTTACCCACAGCCCACCTCTCTGCATGCTCCATCCGGACGCCTCCTCTGCTACCCTCCCGTCCCCTGTCCCACCCTTTGTAACTCCCACCACCGGAAGCTTTCTCAAGCACCTGAATAGAGTATCTCCAGAATGGATCCTCTAAGAAAATCTCTCACAGATCCCTTGTTGGGTGGCCAAAAGGGTTCTGCATGTCTTATATCAGTCAGGTTCCTCCTGCCAGCCTCGGCCTCATCCCTCAACTGTCTTCTCAACAATTGTCATGGCAGACTTTGGATTAAATGGCCTGGAATTGAAAAAAGAGACGGTTCTGATCTGACCCGATTCTCTAGCCAAAATCTCTTCTACTTCTTCATGCTAAGAAATTTCGACTGCGATCACAATGCAGATTCCTCCCATTATCGGTCCCAGCACCGGCAAGGTCAACATCAATGCCAGCACCACTTCTAGCATCACTTCGGCCATAATTCCCACCATGGCTGCACCAGCACCAGTTGCTCCGGTTATTCCTCCCCGGCGTCGGTTGCTGCACCCATCCCCTCGGCTCCTGTCGTTTCTTTACCTCCTGGACCTCCTGAACTGTCGGTAGCAACAACGCTGTCCATGTTGACTCAGAGCGTGGCCGCCTCAAGCACACCTGCCACAACGAGCCCCTTCAGACAACGAGTGAAAACATTTCGAGCTTGTCTAGTCCATCATATTTCGCTGAAGAAACACTTGCCTTGGCACCTGAGCAGAGTTATACCCCTTCTGCTGTTCCCAACAGCCCCTGGGTCGTCACCGGTGAGAACACCGGAACCAAAATCATCATATATGGACTGCTCGGGTTTTTCTTTGGATTCTTCATGCTTCTGATCCTTATCGATATATGCCGCCGGCCTCAGCAAGCCAAGGAAAGCATCAAAGGCATCGCCAGTTCCATCTGCAACTTCCCCAAGTCGGTTGGTCTCAGCATATACAAGCGCCTCGCGAGCCATAAGCATCCAAGGTCAGGACCCGAGGCTGCCCTCAATAGGAACAAGAATATCGATGATGCCGCTGTCATTGATCGCCTTGCAGCAAGACGTCCGGACTCTGCGAACCCAACCGAAAAGGCCGCATCTTCTGCGGAGGCATCTTCCAACACGGCTGTAGCAGATGAAGCAAATCAAGGCAGCACTTCCGGCGCCGCCTCTGTTCCGGCCTCGGAACAAGAAAGAAAGTCTGTGGAGGAAACCCCGAACAAAGTCAAGCTGCCGATGGCCCTTCATCGCCCACCATCCGTCGCGTCTCAGTTTCTGAACCTCCTGAAGCTCACTGCCGACCTAGCACGTCTGGGGGCACCGTGAACATTGCAGAACTTGAAGCTAACCCAATCAAGCGTCGTCCTGTCTCATCTAACTACTCCATCGCTTATGAAGAGAAGTTAGGGAAGGATCGAAGAAGCCTGACTTCGAGCCCGTCCCGGAGAAGCCAGAGACTGACCTCAGAAGCTGGGCGCAATGGGAGGCTGACCTGATGGCGACTGTGCGCAGCAACCCCCATGCTTGAGGTATGACAGGATGAGTACCAGAGCCTGATAGACCATCTTTAGTTTTGGTTGGACTTGTTAGTAAATTGAATAATTTGAAGACGTCAGAATTGGTTTTGCAAAAACATTCGATGGATAATACTGCCAAGAACCGCAAGAGTATCAGCTCTCGCTCTAGAATTCAAAAGATTGTGCAAAGCCGAGGGGACTCAACAATCAAGAGCGTTAGACTTTTCGTTCTGCAGAGGCTCCTCATTACAATAACGATAATCTTACCATACTACATATCACAAAAGGTAACCTCATCATTGCCACGTTAACTTGCACGAACCGGTAATGTAAAACGGCACCTTAAGCAAGTCATCAAACCATGTGCCAAGAACAAATAAAAGATTCTATTAAGGAAATTTATACTTTTCAAATACTCTCTGATAAAAAAATAAGAACACGAAAATAAAAGCATGTACAAAATAAGAAGAGAAGCGCATGGTATCTGACACATAAGAAAACTGTCTGTGATCGTACATTGCCGCCGAGCCTGACATTCAGGACACTCTTACAGGAACATGGCTACAGTTCCCAGTAAAACCATAAGGCTCATGCCCAAGTTGTCAAACTTGCCATGGCCGCCTGATACAACAGTGGCGCCTGTGGTCTGAGGCTTGACGGCCTGGCCCGTAGCGATCGCAGGAGGTTGGAGGGCTGGGGTGCCCTGTTTGTTGGCGTTGTTCTGTGCGCCTGTCTTGTCAACCGTGTCCGGTTTGTTTTGGTTGTTTGCTGACCCAGGGCTGCTTTGTGCACCATTTCGGTCGTTTGCATTGGCAGCGCTGTTGCTTGCAGTTGCGCCCGGCTTGTCGTTCGAGGCGGATGCGTTGTGGTTAGATGATGCGCTTGCCTTGTCGTTTGCCTTGTCGTTTGCCGCAGAGGCGTTGTTGCTTGCGGACGCACCAGGCTTGATGTTCGAGCTGGAAGCGTTGTTGTTTGATGAAGCACCTGGCTTGTCATTCGAGCTAGAGGAACTGCTATTTGACGACGCAGCAGAGCCGCCGTGCTTCTCAGCTTCGCCAGCCTTAGACTTGGCGTCGGTTACAGAAGCGTTGGCTTCAGCGTGAGCCTCAGCGTGGCTTCCAGACTCAGCAACAGCCTTAGAAGAAGCACCATTATTGTCGTGGCCCTTAGATTGCCATACATTGGCATCAGCCTCTGCATGGCTGTGGGCGCTGACAACTTCTTTGTGCTTGGAGGGATCCTCGTGGTCTTCCTTATGCTTGTAAGAATCCTCATGGTCCTCCTTATGCTTGTAAGAATCTTCATGGTCCTCCTTATGCTTGTGGGGATCCTCGTGGTCCTCCTTGTGATTGTGGGGGTCCTCGTGATCTTCCTTGTGCTTATGAGGGTGCTCAGGATCCTCTTCATGAGTGTGAGAGCTGTAGTGCTCTTTCTCGCCATGGGCACCCTTTCCATGTTCCGAGTCACCCTTATGGTGCCACCCGGGTAGATGGGTAGCAAGAGCAGCAGCAGGAGCAGTGATGACTGCGTAGTTCTCACCATGCTTTCCACATCGCTGGCATCCGACAGTAACAGTGGCCAGTTCAATCTCGGTGACCACGTGCTTGTCCTTGCATTTGTCGCACTTGGGGTAGCGGAGAGTGGTGCAGTACTCAGTGGCAATCAACTTGTCCTTGTGAACTGGGTCGACGATTGTGTACGGAATTGTAGTCACAATTGTTTCAGTTACGGTATGAGTTGGGCCAGGTACTACTTTTGTAATAATATGGTCGGGGCGAATGATCGGCTCAACGACGGGCCCATTGGGCTGGATGATTTGAGTATCTCCTCCAGGGAGTCTGTAAATAGTGAGTAACTGATTCACGGGTACAGCGCGGCGCAGGTTAAAAGAACGAGCCCGTCTCCTTGTAGGGGTAATCTTCCACCGCAGAATGATGCCGGATCACCTGGGCATGGAAGATTGCAAAGTCCTGTGTCAGCGACCTGTGCGTCGCCCATTGTGTCCGCAGCGTAGCAAATCCTATTCTCATATTAGCATCGAGATGTCAAGCCCTAACCAATTTATGACTTACGTGTCAAATATGCCGATGAATCTCCTACCTGCGGCCATGGTGAGGCACTTGCTAACGGTCAACTGAGGATCACGTCCGACTTCGTTGAATGTTGGGAACCCTGCTGACGATCCAAGGCACCCGGCGAGCTCATAAGCGCCGACGCGGGCCGCGTTGGAAGAAACAACAGCATTGGGTCCTGTGGCGGTTGCAGGTGTAGCCACCACAATACCGTAGGTAATACGAGAAGGAGAAAATGTAGTGACAGAAGAAATGGTGCTCTATACTAGGTATTAGTAAAGAATCACCTGGCCTCAAGATTTAGTTGAGGGACGTACCTGGGGAGCAAGCAAAATATCAGGAGTCAATGTTGACTCAGTAGTTGAGCTAGTTTGAATAGTAGACGAATTAGAGAAAAGGAAAGGAGCCCTCAAGATCGATAAGGTCGACGTTGTAGTAGACTCAGTTGAACCAGCAACGGCAGCATCAGCAGATGACTCGACCGTTGTAATTGTTGAAGTAGTTGAAGCAGTTGAAGATCCTGTGGACTCGATGACAACGGGGTCGGCTGATGACTCGACTGTCGCAGTTGTGGTTGTAGATGTAGACGATTCCTCAACTGCAGCTACAACATTGAAGTTTCGGATCGGGACCGAAGTAGTTGAGGCTGTGGAAACCTCAACAGACTCAGTAGATGACTCAATCGCAGCAGTTGTGCTCGGTTCCGACTTGACAGCTTCGACAACAGGCGCACTCGATGCTGGAGAGGAGGCGGCGACATCAGCAAGGGCAAGCGCGCTTGATACTATGGAGAAGCTCGAGGCAGTTGAGGTCTCAGAAGAAGTAGTGGGCTCAATGGTAACATCTGCCAAAATGCTTGGCTCAACGAAATTTTCGATGACCGCTGGCTCAGTGGTAGTCTCAGCCGCAGTAGACTCCGTAGCGGGCTCGGCAGCAATGGACTCAGTAGCAAGAGACTCAGTAGCAGCAGCTTCAGTTGTGACAGCTTCAGTGGTGGCAGCTTCGGTTGTGGCAGCTTCAGTAGCAATCTCTTCGGTAGAAGCAGACTCAGTAGCCGAGCCGCTGGCGCTCTCCACAGTCTCCTGTGCAGCGAAAGCTGCGCCAACTCCAGGGGCCACCTGGTTAATCGGAGGACTCAACCCAGGGCTGCACTGAGTAAAGAAGCAAGGTATCATATTGAACAGAATGGCCGAGTCCTTCCTCGCGTTTCCCACGTCGCAGATGGCAACCTGCAGAGTGTGCTTTGAGCCAGGGTTTGTGACCTCGAAGCCAATAGATAAAGCTGGTGTCGAGGCCTTGTAGTCTGTTCCACTCTGGGGACGCAGGACTACATTGCCAGGTGAAAAGTAAGGCGACAGAGCAGTGATTCCCTGCCTGCAGAATCTGTAGAGATCCGCTTGCCATCAAGCCAGACGCTCATAGATGCAGGGTTTCTAGATACTGTTAGAATAGCTGCTCCACATATCCTTATTTCAGGCTTATGGACATTCTTACCCCTGATACTCTTCTGTGGCGAACATGAAGTTGAAAGAATAGGCTGCAAACTTAGGGCTACTGGAGAAGGTAAAGGTCAGAGCGGCTTCATCTTTACCAAGCAAAGCGCCGCACAAGCCCGAAGACCCCAACCCGTGGTTTACAGATTTGTCTTGGCCTGGGTTCGCTCCAGTTGCAAAGCCCGTGGTAAGAATAGTACCAGTTTGGAGTTTACCAGGAGGTCCATCATAGTAAACACCGGCACTTGCGTATCCGCCGTTGAAAGTTGCGGCTGTGATGTTCGGCGAGTCGTACTGGAAGGCACTGCGAGCAAGTACATTCGGGTCCTCCACGGGCTGGATGTAGATGCCCGCTGCTTGACGTACTAAAGCGCCGAGGGCGGCAACGTAACCAGCTGTTGTTGACTTCATGGTTATGGCTGTTCCTGTATACGTTAGTAGTTAGTAACCGCGCTGTGGACTTCGCCCACTCTCCTGCTGATGAGAAGAACGAAGCTGAGGAACAGGGGAACCCAGGAAACGAGCCAAGCTATGGTCATACTTATGTAGGATCAGCTTTGTTGTCATGGCCAACAGACCCCCGCGGAATTGTTGCCCTACTGCTACGGAAACGTAACACAGGAGGCTGTAGTAGAGTGAAAACGGTAACGGATGCACTGGGCAACGCTGGATGAGGGGAAAAGCGTTCCAGTGTATCGGAAAGAATCTAAGACATTCCCTGGGCAGCTTGTCAGTTGCATGCGCTGAACGTCTCGATATATCCCAACATGCTCACTGACGCTTTGAAAAAGCAATCACTTGCAGTAATTCACTGTGAATAAATGATGAAGTCTCTGCTCCATAGGAAAAAGCTTGCACATTAAGGAGTCTAAAGTTGCTCTAGAGTTGACGATGGTGAAGGTAAACATATCTGTTGTTGTGCTGTCCATGTGCCAGCTCCCTTAGCAAGGAACCGCAAGCAGACGTTGCATTCCACCCGCGGCGGGCCGAGGACGTTAGCTGGGATCCTGTTCTGCAAAACAGCCTTACAGTTAGCAGAATGTCTCAGTTCCATATAAATTACCTCATGCCGCTTGATGTTTTTGCTCTCTGTGTTTATTTACATGACTCAACGGCGGCTGTATCCGTCGCTGCCAAAGCCTTGGGCCTAGTGCCCGTTGTTTTCCCTATGGCCCCAGGTTTGTTTTGTGTTGGCCATGGATGACCAGAAGTTTGTTATGCGATCCTAACGCTGGCCGAATTCGGCAACGTTAGAGACGAACGTAATATTGTATATGGAATGCTCCTGAGAGGCCCCAGCAACGGTAGCAAGAAACCATTTGAAGTGATCATCCGCCGATCACGAGAGCCATCAGATAATCTTTAGCCCTCCGGGAGACCCCTAGGCTGTGGTATCTTCTTGAAAATTAGGCAGACCCATCCTGCAAAATCCATGAATAATCGAATCTCATATGTTGTACTTGGCTGTAGTTGACCCGGCGCATATTGCCACGCAGGTTCTATAAAATTCCGCATCCAGTCAAGAGCCGGGCGTTGCGGCAGTTACAGAATCACGTCCAAATTCGGATCTGCAAGGCCCAATGCAAACTGAGACAAACCGGTAGCGCTGTTGGCACGTGGCTGGCAAGTAACGTGAATCTTGGGACGTTCTGGATTACCTCGCCGTTTCGAAGATCGCCGTTATTGCAACGGGCATAACGGGAACCTGGCTGCATTCCAACGCTTTCAGATAAGTTCAACCTCAAGATGGCTATCAAAATTCTCTGAACCCAAAACAAGATGGTCCTGAGAATGCTGTTGTACAACTCTCGCAGGCTATGCATACTTGGCGCACATTCTATACGATTGGCCATGCTCTCCTATGGCTGGTACGAGGGGCGCTGGCAGGATGTTTGGGTTTGGGTCTGCTTTCAGTAGAACGTTGAGCCTGAGGTCGATAGGCTCAGCCGTTAGACTTGTGGCTGAATGATGAAACCTGCAGGCCAATCATTTGGCCATTTCTCTAGCAATTAGGCAATCACCATGGAGTCAGCTTCGCACAAGTGTCGTGAACGCCAAACGGAGAGATGTACTACAACCTCTCTGAGGTATCTTCGTCCCATGCTGTGCCAAGACAATTCTCCAACATAGCGATTACCCCGAAAGGCCCGGATCTTCCGTTCGAGAACCTTAACTATCCGCTCAACCCCGCATGAGCCCCTGCAGATATCTGCAGTACGCGAATCGAATCGGGTACTCCAAGCGGTGTATTGTTGCTATCCGATGATAAAGACTCATAAGTGCCATTGGAAGCTGCCGAAACAGGAAGGTCAGCGGTAATCTACATGGGCTATTGGAAAATGCAGAAGAGGCAAGCGGGGATGAGTCGTCGCCTCTATATAGGTTGAGGACGGTCGTCCGTCGTAGAACAAAGAGTAGTCCTTTGCCAACCGCCTGATTGCTCTCGCTGGGCGAATACTGGAAAGATGCGGTCTCAACTTTCGCTTCTCGCCTTTGTGGCGGCTGCTGTTTCTCCTGTAGCTGCTCAATTCCTCCTAAGCCCGAGGGCGTCACCGTCTTGAAGTCAAAGTTCGACGAACGCATCACCATCAGCTACAAGGCTGTATGTCTTGCCCAAATATCGTCAATCGATTCAACACTAACATCAATTAGCCCGGCATTTGTGAGACAACCCCGGTGTGAAGTCGTATGCTGGCCACATCCACCTGCCTGCCGGCACTCTGGAGGGTACTGGGCAGGAGCAGAACTATGACATCAACACGTTCTTCTGGTTCTTCGAGGCTAGGGAGGATCCTGAGAATGCCCCTCTGTCCATCTGGATGAACGGCGGCCCGGGTAGTTCGTCAATGAGCGGACTCTTCAACGAGCATGGTCCATGCTATGTTAACCCTGACTCCAACTCCACTAGACTCAGTCAGTGGGCGTGGAATAACAAAGGTACGGTACTCCTTACTAAATGGTCCATGACAGGCTAACCTGTTGCAGTCAACATGTTGTACGTCGACCAGCCTGTTCAGGTCGGCTTCTCGTATGACAGCTTGCGAAACATCACCAGGGATATCTTGACCGGCAGCGTGAGAACCCTAGACCCATCCAGCCCCGTACCGGCCCAGAACGTTACCTTCCAAACTGGTACGATCCCCAGCGGCAATAGGAACACGACAAGCTGGGGCAGCCGTAACGCTGCCATTGCTCTGTGGCACTTCTCCCAGGTGTGGTTTCAAGAGTTCCCGGATACCACCCCAATGATGATCGCATCAGCATCTCCACCCAGTCGTATGGAGGCCGTTATGGCCCGGCTTTCGCAGCCTACTTTCAGGAGCAGAACGAGAAGATCAGAAATGGCACCTGGGACGGAACCGAGGGCGAGCAGTACATCCTAAACCTGGACACATTGCTGATTGTCAACGGCTGTGTCGACCGCAAGGTGCAGTGGCCCTCATATCCCATCATGGCGTACAACAACACGTATGGACTCAAGACAGTGAGTGAGGCAACATATAAGCGCATGGTGGATGCGTATGACCGTCCTGGTGGCTGCCGCGAGCAGATCGACAACTGCCGCGCCGTCGCATCTGTGTATGACCCGGAGAACGTCGGTACCAACGCTACCGTCAACCGCATCTGCGAGGCGGCCGAGACGTATTGCACGCGCAACATGCGAGACCCGTACCTGGAGGAGGCCGGCCGCGACTACTATGACGTTACTCAGGTCGATCCCACACTATTCCCGCCTCCATTCTACAGCGGCTACCTGAACCAGCCTCACATTCTGTCTGCGCTTGGTGTGCCACTTAACTATACTGGATCATCTGATGCTTCGGCCTCAGCTTTCCGCGGTATCGGCGACTACAACCGTCCGGGATGGATCGAAGACCTTGCGTACCTTCTGCATAGCGGCGTCAAAGTGACTCTCATGTACGGTGACCGTGACTTTGCGTGCAACTGGATTGGCGGCGAGGACGTTTCGCTAGCCATCCCATGGAAGAAACAGGAGGACTTTGCCGCGGCCGGCTATGCTCCCTCAAAACCAACTGCACGCACGAGGGAGGTCAAGTCCGTCAATACGGCAACCTGACGTTTGTGCGCGTGTACCAGGCAGGTCACGCGGTGCCCTCATACCAGCCCGAAAGTGCTTACCGCATCTTCAACCGCGCGCTTTTCAACCGTGACATTGCGACAGGACGGGTGGACACGGTGGCCAACCCCGACTATCACACTGAGGGACCAAGCGACACATTCGACATCAAGTCGGAGGTGCCACCACAGTACGAGGACTTCTGCTACGTGCTTGACCCGAGCACGTGCAGCGACGAGCAGGTCGCGGCTCTGCGAGCAGGCACGGCGGTGATCAAGGACTACATCATGATCGAGCCGGCGACGGTGCAGGGAGCAGCCCTGGGACGACGGGCAGAACACGTCGCGGCCCGCAGCATGTAAGTTTTTACAGACGCGACGATTCAAATTGGGATGAGATGAGAAACTGACAGGCACCACAGCCTCGAATAGACAAAGTAGCAGCGGAGATGGAGAGGGTGCCCACGGGGTTACGAATGGCTAATCATTTCGAAGTGTGAAGGGTTGATTGCAATTCAGCCATCAACAGACCAATCGAAGCCCTGGCATTACGCATGCCATGAAATTGGCCATAATTGCTGTTGTCATCCGCAGGGGTTGAGCGAGGGTGATGGGATTGAAAAACTTGGCTGCAGCGATTAGATAAAATGGGAATCCTCCAAGTAAAGCAAAACCATAAGAGGCACAAAAATGAAAGAAATGGCCGCAACAAGGCCTGTTGAGTCAAACAAGTCCGGTCGTAATGCCGGCTGGCGGGCCACGTTCAGCATCCATCATGTATGTGCGTTGGTTGTCGTGTCGTGTCGTGTCATACCGTGCCGTACCGTGCCGTGCCGTGTCGTTGCCGTAGCTCGTGTCCGGGCAGGCTGCGGTTAGTGACGGGTATCGGTGAAGCGACCGGGGCAAGCCGTTGACCGGTCATGTCGGTAGATTCGTGTTACGTACAAGTTGCATAATTGCTTGCCTGTGATGGTCGGTGGTGGCTTAAAGGATCAGGTCGCGGGAGCCGGCGAGGATGGAGGAGGGAAGAAGAAAGAAAGAAAGAAAAGAAAAAAAAAAGAAAAAAAAAGAGAAAAAGTTAATCAGGTGACTGACTGATTGAGTTGGACGACGATTGAATTTGCAGATGCATAACAGCTGGGTGGTGCAGCGCAAAGGAAGGTACAGTCGGTATCCGCAAATAAGCACCGTAGGTACTTCATACGGTGCTGGGAGATACAGTATAAGTGATACCTGCCAGATGCGCTACTTGCAACGCACAACCAACCTTAAATTACCAACGTTACCACACTCAGTGCAGCACAGTGCCTCAAGGGCTTACAGTAGGGCGAGGGCGCGCTACCAAGGCATGAGAGGCTACCCAAGCCTGCCAAGTACACCACAATCACAGTGCAGACAGGTACCGTACTGTGAGCACGCTTCCGGCATAGCGCAGGCGTGGCAGCAGGGCCCAGCGTTTCCAGCCGGGTGGATCCCCGACGCCTGTGCCTGTCAGGCGACCCTCTGGCTCCTGCACCCTGACGGCCAGTGTCTTGTTTAGGCAATCCACCATCCTCGGCATTGCTTCTTCGTCATACTCCGATCTTCACTCAACATCTGTCTACCTTTCCTATCTGACCTCTGCCATCCCCTTCTCTCGGTTTCTTCTTCTACTTTTACTACTGCTTCTGCTACTTCCTCCTCAAACGATACATCCGATTTCATCACTCACACTCTTTCCCGCTCTCTGTCGCTCCTTTTGCGCCGACTCAGTCATCACCTACCTGTCCTGTCTTGGCCAGCTTCTGAGACACCGACGACAACGAACCATCCTTCACCTCACACAAGGCGGTCTGCCTGCTTCTGGTCACACACAGTCACTCAACAGCCCGCCTCCCTCCCCTTTCTTCACCTCGTCTCTTCTCCGTCTTTTTCTTCCCTCCGGCGCATTGCAGCTGCCATGACGTGCTGACATTTCCACTGATTGTCCCACTTCGTCTTTCTCGCCGACGTTCCGACTTCGCCACCTCATCTTCTCCCGTCTTCCACTCCTTTGACAGCCCTGGCTATGAACTCTCGATTGCCAATCCGGATCGCGCAGCGTCTGCGCCCGCTGGTAGCAGGGCACCCTCCTCCCAGACCTATCGCTCCCTGGTCGCAATTGCGCTGCGCATCCGGAACACCGCGCCCAGGCGCAAACCACCATCATAGTGCCCCTAAAGCTGGCGCGACCACCTCACCGATTCCGCCACGACCAAAAACCACACCTATAGCTGTATTCGCTGCCGCTGCAGCCGGCGCCTTGGCCCTTACCTTTGCCACATTTCGCGCGCCCAAAATCTCTTTCGATGCCCCGGCCCTCGAGCTTGACAGCTCCGAGTCCGTCTCTGACGCCCGAGATCCGGATCTCCCCGATTTCGAATATCCGAGATCCGCAAGCATGATGCCAACTCGGAAAGCCCTTGGGTCATGCACGGTGACAAAGTCTACGATATTACAAACTGGATTGACGCACATCCCGGTGGCCATGTTATCCTCCGAGCCGCTGGCGGTTCCATCGATCCTTACTGGGATATCTTCACCATACACAAGACCCAATACATCTACGATATTCTCGACCAATACCATATTGGCTTCGTTCACCAAGCTGATCTCGTGAATGGGAAGCCTTCCCAGGAAGATATTGAAGATCCATTTGCCAACGACCCAAAGAGAGATCCTACACTCATTGTGAAGACACCGAAACCCTGCAATGCGGAAACGCCTGGCGATGCTCTGGATGGCCACTTCCTCACTCCCAGCGACCTCTTCTACGTTCGCAACCACATGTGGGTGCCCAAGATTGATGATGGTGCCGACAAGCATCTCTTGACCATTGAGCTCATTGACGGCACAACCAAAGAATACACTCTTCGCGATCTCAAATCCAAATTTCCCAAGCACACCGTAACAGCCGTTCTACAATGCTCTGGTAACAGAAGGAAGGATATGAGCGAAGGCTCTGGCAGACCCGCCAATGGTCTCCCTGGAGTGTTGGTGCCATATCCAATGCTTCGTGGGAGGGTTGTCTTCTGGCAGATGTGCTGGCCGACGCTGGGTTTGATCTTCCCACCGCTATGGCCGGCACGAGCGAAACCAAACACGTTCATTTCTCCGCCCTCGAAGCATATGGTGCCTCGATCCCCATTAAGAAAGCCATAGATCCCCAAGGCGATGTTCTGTTGGCGTACGGCATGAACGGCGCGCCATTGCCGCCAGACCACGGCTTTCCTCTCCGTGCCATCGTCCCTGGACATGTTGCTGCTCGCTCGGTTAAATGGTTGAATCACATTGGATTGAGTGACGAAGAAAGCCCAAGCCAGTGGCAGCGGAGAGATTACAAGTGCTTCGGGCCCAACCAGACCAAAGTTGACTGGGACGCTGCGCCTGCTATACAGGAACTTCCAGTGCAAAGCGCTATCACCAGCGTCAAGCTCGGAGATTGGGTGAAGAAACAGGTAGAAAAACCAAACCATGAGTCAAAAGAAATCGACCAAACCCCGAAACCAGATGTACCCGGCCGCAAAGTCTCTCTTGGAGGCTATGCCTACTCTGGGGCGGCCGCGCCATCATCCGTGTGGATGTCTCGCTCGATGACGGCAAATCCTGGAACCAAGCTTACCTCCTTCCCGACTGTACCGCCAGCGACGGCTCTACCTCCCTTGCCTAGGCCACGCTGCCTGGGCTTGGAAGCGTTGGCGCTACGAGGGTGTCATACCAGCTGACTCGTTCCTACCAAAAGGCTCTTTGGAGGCTACAGACGATAAGGATGCAAAGTCTTCCCGACAATGTACCAAACTGGTGGTCAAAGCCACCGATGAGGCCTACAACACGCAACCCGAAAGCCATGCCGCAACGTGGAACATCCGAGGAAACCTTGCCACAGCGTGGCATCGTATTCAGGTCTGCAGCGACTGCGCCAACGGAGTGCTAAAACAGCCTTAATGCAGCAGCTTGACTGCAAGATGGTTTTCAACAAGATATAAGTGATGATTTGCATGTATATTATTCAACATTACGTGAATGGTGTTGGGAGCGAGCATTTTGGCATTGAGATATTTTCTCACGGCGATCCAATCAGATAGATGATGGCTCACATATAGACATTTTAATCATAGCTCTTTCAAACATGCTTTAATTGATCCTGAGATCCGTGAAGCGAGCAGCAGTTAACATCCTCTACCGGGCGTACACACACATTCCAAACAAACACGAACTTGACACTAGCACACAAACTGACGTGAATATCTAGCGTATAATGTACACTACAATACATCCTCCATCCGATGCCGGAAAACCCAGAGCTGCAGATACTGTATTTCTACATCCCCATACAAAACCCTCCGCCACTGATTTGCTCCTGTCTAAGCTATAATTGGTTGATTCTAAAGAACCCCTAGCAGTCGATGGCAGCACGTGGTGATACAAGGAGTCGCGTCGGTAACCGTGCCTAAAAAGGGACCGGGGTCGATAGAGGATGATTCTGAAGACTTAACATAATTAGACTCCCAAGTTGCGATGCCATTACTCCTCGTCTTCGTCGCTGCCGTCCGAGAAGTACTCGAACTCGCCGGGGTGGGTGCTTCCTCGTCACCCTCGCCATCCTCGTCCACGGCAGTAAGCACGCCGGCCGCGGCTGCGGCGCCAGAGCCAGAGACATTGCCTACAGGCGTCTGGGGGTCGACCAGGCCAAACGGCGAGCGGCCTTGGCTACGCAGAAGCTGTTCCATGACTGGAACCGCAGGGCGGCTAGGGTCGACAAGGCCCTCGAGCACATTACGGCCACTGCGGCCGCCTGAGCGACCACCAGCTCCGCGAATAGATTGGCCAGCGACTGGCGCACGCTCTGTCGTCACCTTCTTAAGCTTCTCCTCAAGGAGTGTCTTCTCCTCGTCAGGCTGAGTGTCGTCCAATAACATTGGTCCACCGGTGGGCTGCAACGCAAGTTAGCAAGTACCATACAATAGCTGTTGTGAATTAACGTACCTTCTTAACAGGCTTGTATCGACCAGCGGGGAAGCTGATGTACTTCAGCTGGTTTGGTAGCACACGGCTCATGTTCTCAATCTCGTAGCCGACTTTCTCCTTCTCTGGCTTCTTTTTAGCGTCGGCTGGGGCAGATGATTCCTTGTCGTCTCCTCCTTCTTCTCCTCCTTGGGCTCCTCCTTTCGCTCCTCGTCGACTTCCATCTTGTCGCTACTCTTAGTCGGGGCGGAATCGATGTCCATGCTCTCTCGTCGCTGGGCGCGCTCCTTCTTTTGCGCTCTTCGCTTGGCCTGGGCAGTTGTGGACAGAATTGCCGTGGCAATGAGCGCAGGGCCTTCCTCTGCCTTGACCTCCTGCTCTGGAGGGTAGTCAAAGAGACTTTGACGGGTCGCGCAGTGGAACTTGAAGTCGGGCGTCTGCAGATCGTGATCCAGGCCAATAATGGAGGTCGGGGAGAAGCTGAGAGACAGGAAGTGGGTGAAGGGAACCAGTACCAGTACTGTGTGAAGACCGCCATACCGACAATGCCCGCCATGTTGAGGTTACCGGTCTGGGTCTGGAGACCAATGGTGCAGTTGCGTCCTCCGGCGTCGATAATTCCGAGCGCAAGAGCAGCACCGAACTTGGTCATGGCATCCTCATGTCGGTCACCGACAACCTTCTTCAAGGTCTTGCGAATGGATGCGACCTTGGGGTTCATGACCTCATTCTGCTGCACCATAATCATGGCGAGCGAGATAAGGGCTCCTTGTCGGACAAAGTCAGTAGGGTCCTTCATCATAGGCTCAAGGAGATCAATAGCCTCATCGAGGCCAGTTCCTGCGCACGAGATACCCAGGGCCATGGCCGAGCCATAGCGGACGTGGGGTTGTAAGACTCGGAAAGCAATTCAACCATGCGAGGCACGCTGCCTGGCTTGCGGAAAAGGATGAAGCCCAAGCTCATGACAGCAATTCGGCGGACATCGTCGTTGACATCGCTGACCGCGGTGTGGAGGAGCTTCCTGATAGCCTTGTTGCTGCCAGTTCCGCAGTAAGCAAGAGCAACAGTCATAATACCACCGTATCGGAGGGTAGGGTCGGGGTCGTTAAGGAGACCTTCGATGAGGACATCTGCGCCTTCCTGGCGACCATACATGATTAGCGCCATGCCGATAGCAACACCACGAACAATCTTCTCGTGGGTAGTCTCGTGAGCATAGGTGATCATGACCTCGAGGGCCTTGACATTGCCGGTACCCAGCATGATAAGACCCATAGCAAGGCCTACAGCCTCACCGTTGAGAGCAGAGTCTTGGAACAAAATGTTCTTGAGCTTCTCGAAAACTTCGCTGTCTCCCGTCGCCATGCCAGCAATACCAAGACCAAGGGCACCACCATGCTGAACAACTTCTTCTTCGGCCTGGCTGAACTGCGTCTTGAGATACTCAAGGGCGCCAGCACCACGGTTAGCGTGGATAAGACCGTAGGCGTACAGAGCTCCTCCTTGGCTAAAGATGGAGCCGCTGCTCAGACCTCCGTTCTTCGGCAGGTAGGGCTCCAAAAGCTTGCGGGACTGGGAAAGGTTACCCCGGTGAATGACACCCAGAGCAGCCGTGGCTGTGAATTTGGACCAGTTCACAGCCTTGCCCAGCCACTCCAAGTTGTCACGGAAGAATTTGTCGTTGGTCGTACCCTGGTTCATGAATGCATTGCAGAATGTAACGGCAGTGTGGAAGATGGAGTTGCGGCCCTCCAAGCTGTCACGAACCTTGTTCAAGATGCTGAGGTCGGTATGGTTGTTTCGGTAGAGGAACTCGAGGTTGAGGCGGATCGTTTTGGATCCGTCCAGAATGGAACGAATGTTGCGATAGACCTTGGCGACATCCTCGGGCAGCTCATCCTCTGGGGCTGCTTGCTGGTTCTGCAGGAGGGATTCGCTCTCCTCGGTCTTCTCTTCGCCCTCAGCGGCCTCCTCCTTCTTTGGTGGCTCGCCTGAAGGAAGAGAAGAGAGGACCTTGCCGAGGAACTCCTGAGTACCGTTGTCATAAAGGTCGAAGGCGATCTGGTAGGCGTTGATTATCGAGGTTCGGTCACCCTTGCTGACCAAAGCACGGAGCATGCGCGAAGCCTCCTCGTCCGAGTTGAGGTAGACGACACATTTCGCAATGGCGAAATAGTCAGGGTTGGGGATCTCGTTGAGGAGGTCAAGAATCAGGCGCAGTATCTCGGTTCGGAAACTTCGCTCCTGCACGATGTCCATGCAGATGCCCAGGATATAGTCCATCAACTCCTCAGCCGGGCCTGCCTGTCCATCCTGAGACTTGCTCTTTGAGCGCCTCTCATCGTCACTGGCACGCTTGATAACTTGACGCAGGACATCGAGGTTCTTGGCCTCGACGGCAATACCAACGACCTGCTTGTAACGAAGTTGCTCCAGGCAGCTGTCAAAGAGGCGCTCGATGACGCGCTGCAGAGCTACCTCGGTGGCTTGGTCGGGCAGTTGGGCGATGGAGCCTGATCGTCCGACCTTGGTCACGGGCTGAAAGGTTGCGTCAAGAATGGTGTTGTCGATGGAATCTCGCGAGAGGAGAGACTTGGGAGGGAGGGTAGTCTGGGAGAAGGGCGTGGTCGGGGACATGACAGCGCCATCGGACGAGCTGAAGGTGGTGGAAAGCTCAGGCAGATCGGTGATGGTTGAAGCCTTGGGAGCGGTGTGCTTGGCAGCGGTCACGGCGATGTACTGGTCGACGCACTTGGAGATGATGGTCTCCTCGAACTCTCCGGGCGAATCAAGCTTGAACAGGTCGCCGGCGGCGAGCGCAAAAACCATGCTGTCATTGTAAGCCTGGAGATGGTAGTAGACCTTGGCCAGGACGAGGGCAGCGAGCTGTCGCTCGGGGAAAGACTCGTCTTCGTAGAGGGCTTCGCTGTTGGGGTTCCACAGTCAGTTGTCTGGGCAAGGTTTGGGACAGGGCATGCGCTGAAGTCATACATTTGGCTCAGAGCTCCGGCCACCTCGGTCCAGACAGTGTCGATGTCATCGTTGAGAGTCTGGAGGGCGAAGACCTTGAGCTCAGGCTCCTCATCGGCGAGGAAGGCCAGGACGCCCGTCGCCGAGACCAAGCCAGGCATGGTAGGGTGTCGTCGACGAGGGATCTGAGGGGGCGACGAATTCGGGAGGCGAAGGCGCTCTCCTGTGGCCTGTAGTGTCTGTCGACTGGTGAAGATATGGATTGGATCAGTCCAAGTCCAGAGCTCCAGAAGGATGCGAAGACTAGGTGGCGGGTAGGGCGATGATGTTGTGTTGTACAGAGAGGGAAAAGAGGATGGTTGTGTTGCGAATCGAGAGCGTGGACCAGAGCCAGAATAGGCACGAGATGATCCACGTCAGGCACAGCTCTGCCTTGTGAGCGTCCGCTTGCGCACGGGCCAATCACCGAGCTTCCATGATGAAAGTTGCGTTGGAAGCTTGAGGCTTACCTAAGCCGCCAGCTTGGAGCAATTCCACTACAGCAGCATGATCACGTGATTCAAGCGATGTGGTACCTCCCTTGCTCCCCAAGTCCCTACCAAGCCTTGCAAGCCTACCTCCTACCTTGGTGCTAACACAGGTGGTGTGTGTGGTGTGCTGTTGCGTTGCCGCTTTCGCTATGGTTCCGGCAGTTGGCGTGACTAACTCAGCTGGATGACTAACCAAGCCAAAAGCCACCCAATTTATGCCCATTTGATGATGGAGGAGCTACATGCTGTACAAAGAGTAGTGTAGTAGGCCATCAGTTTCACAGCTAGGCATACAGCTAGCGGCTTCGTGTTGCTTTGTCGCACACACGCTCTAAAGTGCGGGGAGGCTTGAATACAAGATCTTGTGTGAATCTGAGGCTACTACCTATGCTACGCTGCACAGTACTATATGTATATTGTACTTGTGGAATAAAATAATGATTGCTGGACGAGAGCAAAGCTCCAACAAAGAACCGGCGACTTGGCTTCATTGGCAAGTCAGGTTAGTAGGGAAGGTACCTAATCAAGAGCAAGACAGGTACCAGCTCACCACAGCGCCCAACAGGTGTGCGCCCAAGTACAGGCACCTGCGATGAGGTGCTCCAGCAAGGTACCTCTCTCACAAGAAGCATACAGTCTGCTGCTACCACCGTCTGGTCTTCCGGTTATCTTTTTATTTGTTTTTATTTTTTCTCTCTCTCTTCGACGTGAAACTTTGCAAATAATATACAGGCCTGTGTTGGCATATCAACACAGGTCATGTCCAGTTTTCTTCTTCAGCTCGTGTGCTTGTCTCTGGCATTGCAAACCATGTTGTCCCTGCCTGCTTGACCAAGGCTTGGGGAAAAGCGGGCTAAAAAGCATGTACATCAGCAAATTTGTTCCCAGCCATGCTCCCTCTGCCAAAATCCTTGGGACCCATTATCGCCAGCACATCTTCCTGCGAAAGCGAAGCACGCCCCTGTGCGATTCCTCTTCAGCCGCCGGCGTCCACCCGCTCCGCCATCTTCGCCTGCAATAGGGAGCACCTCGTGCATTGTTGGTCGTCCGTGCCGTCGTTGCCCTGCGCTGACGACCCGCGACACCTCGCCTCGCCTGGGACCAACGTGATAATGTCCGTTTGCGACTCAACCGCACCCGCACCCAACGCGCCCCTGACGATTGTCTAGAGTCGCGACCCTGATCAGAGTCGCGTAGAATTACCCCCGACCATATTTGATGAATCATCGCCATCGACACCTACCCTCGCAGCCGACCACCTGGCCCGCCGTCGCGCGCCGCCCAACGTCGTCCGCAGCAGCCTAGTCCAGTCCAGTGCGAGCTCCAACGCAAACGCAACCATGGACCTGCGATCCGTCCTCAACACCTCCGACAATGGCGAGCGCGGCGCTGCCAAGGCCCTCCCACGCCTCAGCAGCAGCATCAGCCAAGGCCCTCCCAAAGTCCTGCTGCCGGGCAGTACGCCTATCGCGATTACGGCCACGCCAGCACTCCTCAGCAGCCCCATGGGCCCCAGGATTACCCACAGCATCACGCCTCGCCCCATCAGCAGCACGTTGCGAACTCATACCCGCCGCAGTCGCCGTACCAGACCCCGAGGCCTCCTCCGGGCCCTTCACCCGGTCCCTATCCCGGCCGCTCTGCGCGCCCTCTCCAGACTCAGAACTCGTTTCACGATATCCGATCCCCTACCGCCGGCTCTATGTCGGCTCCGTCCCCTTATCGACAAACCCCGACCCCATCCACGGCTCCAGCCGGAGCCCCAGGAGGCTATCCATTTCCTGTCCAAACCCAGGAAATGACAAGTCCTGTTCAACGCCATCAATATCCCCCAACCAATATCAGCAACAACAGAGGAGCGAGAGCTACGCACAAGGTGTGCAACCACACGCTGGTTCTGCGCCTTACGTGCAACAACATCAACCAGTCCCACAAACACCGCCCATAGCCACGCACGGTTCGCATCCATACCCTCAGCGTTCGCAATCGGTTCATTCAACTCCCACTCCGACATCTGCTCAAAGCCAGCACCAGTTCAGGCCACCCCAGCTTCAAGCAAGCCCCATTGCTGCCGCTCGCCCTCCCCCAACGAATATAATAATCGTCAGCAATCACAACCTCCCACTCCCTTGGTGGTCCTCTCCAGCTGCCTGCCTCCAGACAATCCACGGCGTCTGGCAGCTTCCCACACCCGCCAAGCCCACATCAGCAACGAGCCCCTCTGCTGCTAGTGCCCACACCGTACAAACCCCAACAACCGCTCATCCACCATCGCATCCTCAACGAATGTCAAGTTCGCACAGCCTCTACGGATCGCCTGCCCCGGAAGCTCACTCCCATAGAGCCTCCTCGAGTCACGAACGAGAGCATAGCATGTCTGTTAGCCCCAAGACAAGGGTTCCTTCTCTTCCCAGCAATCCAGATCGTCCCGGGACATCATCCGGTTACGACAACAGATCTGCGTCGGTGGTCCAACACATAATGACAGACTCAGACCGCGTCATGACGCCAGTAAAACGAAAGCTAGACGATCGTGACCTAAGCCCCAGCGAATTGGAGCGAAAGGAACCGAGACCACCACCTGGCGAGCTCAACGGCACGGACTCTAAACAAATTGACAAGTCTGTCTCTCCAGCAGTGCCACGAAAAAGACGCATCGTCCGAAAAGAGCCACCTATATGGGCACGCAGCGCTCATATTTTAGGCAACAAGTTGCCCAGTCACCCTAATTTTGTTCTGCAAAAGAGAGTTCACCAACCCGTAGTCAATGGCAAGAAAGACAGCATTGGCCAAAGCCGCCACCCATCGCCCGAGGCCTCACGTGCTCAGCCAGCTGCACAGAGTCAAGCACCTCCGCCGCCTGAGACAGGTCCACAAAGCATTCTCGGTCCTTGGGAAGCCAGCATCACAGGTGTCAAACCATACGAAGAGCTTTCCAAAACCGTCGCCGACTTCTTATTTATTAATGTCATCAACAACCCAGACCTTCAGGAGATTACGAGTCGCGGCATACAGTTTGAAATCGAAGCAAAGCTCGGCACTCTCATCGACAAGGATACAAACATGCGGACAGAAAGGTTACTCGAAACAGAATCTGTTCTGCGCGACAATGGACGAACTGCTTTTCGAAGTAGTATGACTGAGGTAAGCTAATTTCAAATCAAAACACATAATAACTGTACGCTGACGCAGCTTTATAGGCACATCATAAAGCATTCAATGATTTCCTGAATGCAATCGTCATTCAAACAGACCCTCGGAGCCCCGAGGGAGGAAATCGGGTGCAGTTACACTATACACACCGACGTGAGATTGACCGGTTCTTTGAACTTCCTGCCGAGTTGCAGGGCCGTATCCCCGGCTGTGTGCGCTCTCGTCTGGGCGCTCGCAGCAGAAATGTGAAGGTCAGGGTTACTTACGACCAAAAACTCGCAAAGTGCTCGCAAAGATTATCAAAGCTCGAGTGGCAGATATCGACATACACATGCCCTCGTGTCCGATGGATTGCCGGTTGAGCATCAATCTTGAAATGGACTGGGATGGGCCTGTCGAAGAACTCGAACAGCTCACGCCTAATCCACAAGAGAGGCATTCAGATCGAAACAAGGACCGCCTCAGCTACAGGCAAGGTCATTATCAAGTCGATTTGACACAGGTCACGCAGACTATCACAGGGCCCGGCGTAAGTACTTTCAGAAACCAAAAATACTCATTCCACAGCTAACCGAGTATAGAACTATCAGCGATTAGAAAAAGACCACGAGCTTGAAATTGAACTTGCTTCGGGAATCTTGTTAGACCAAGGCACAAAAGCCATGTCTGGCGGGCCGCATCGTTATCAAGAGCTCGTTGAAGGACTCGTGGACAATGTGCGTGTCTTGGCTCGCAAGGCCAGGGACTTTGCGTAGATACCAAGCTTTAATAGTTCCAGCAGCAGGGTTTCATTTCTTTTGATCGCGTTAGACGGATATGTACCAATTACCAAGCGGGATGATGGTCAATTATGGGCGGCGCAGACTTCTTCCAGGTCTCTTTTTGTCGGGTTGCAGATTTCAAAGTCCAACTGTATTTATTAAGACCGAGACTGTCATCGGTTTAGGGACGAAGGGAGGGAAGGATGCAAAATTCTCAAGCCTGGGTTTTCGGAGGAAGCGAGGCGCAGAGCAGAGTACATTCGACGGGTGCCTTGCGCGCGAATATCGCACATGCTATACTGTAATAAAGCTGTTCTAGCATGACTACCCACTTGTCTCGTTTCGAATTGCCTAGATGCTCTGCTGAAGGACCAGGGCTGCTTCATGGCTTCACATGGGCTTGGCATACAGGGCCAAGTATTTGTGTATAACTGGGAGGTTGTCCCTTGGGGTGTTTCTACGAGGTTTTGTAATGTTTCCAAAACCTCAGCATGTATTAAACTTAATAACTAAACTATATGCTACGTCGAGTGGTTGTGGCAGCTTCATTCGTTACACATCAGCAACGAAGGCAAGCAATATTTGACTCAGAAGCACATAAAAGTTCCTTCGGATACCCATATACCTGTGAATGCAATATTAGGCCATGCACTTGCTCAAGTATACAAGCTTGTTGTTACCTCTGGTGTAAGAGAGTCTATGTTCAGTCTGATTTGTAACAACACAAACAACGGAGTCATGATCACGGTTTTGAAGACCGAAACCAATGTGAGGGTATTACGTTTACTGTGACCTTCTGGGTGCGGCACAAATATGAATGACACCACTGAGCCACATATTCTGCCCTTAAAAACAGTTTAATATGCCAAGAGGCTAATTATGAGACACGATCACTTTGAGTGCCTGTGGCATTGGGTAAAGACTTCGCGTGAGATTGTTTATCTTAGTATAGGGTAGGTCGATTTACCACGATCATCGAGATGCTTGCACTCACGCTCATATTTGGCACCTAATATGCTACTGTGCACATAAAAAGCAGAATTATGGTCTCATGATAACTTTCATGGGTGCCCTGTATGCTGTATAGATGATCTTGTGTATATTCGAGTAAATGGTGAAGATTGGCGATAATAGCCAAGTCAGCCAAGGGTCCTGCTACCAAATTATTATGAATGACCGTCAAGTTCTCATGAAGACTGGCTATTGCAAGCGTGTATGACCAGAGAGCATACTAGGAGCAATTGGACTTTAATATTCACTTATAAAACAGGATGCTATAACCACACGCTGAACTCGCTCTCACATAAACGTGGGATCACTTCTGGTCTCAACTCAGGGCTTACAGGCTAATCATTACTGTATTGAAGTTGAAAGTCTTTGGTATCGCTAACAAACAAATAATACGCCATTCTCCAGCTCATATGTAATAGTAATTTGTACCATATCCGTCATCCCTCCGTTACCTTTGCGCCATAAAGTCACGATCATACTGCTGGTAAACAGTCGGTCCGTCGAACCTCTGCTCCTCTCCGAACTGTTGCTGTTGTTGCTGCGCTTGGTAGAAGCCATCGAAGTCTGTTCCCTTGAGCATTGCCCCAGAGCTCATTGTCTGCTCTTCTACCGCAAACGATGCACGGTCAGCCCTCCTTGCTCGAAGGGTTTCCCTGCCTACCCAGCTCAGGTACACCGTCTCGTGGACGAGCACGAGTCCACCATCGTTATTATCCTTTCCGCCTTTTTCGGCTTTTGAGGAGCCGGAGCCTGCACTTTCAAACTCAGGCTTCTTCTCGACAACAAATACTTTGTGGTGCTTGCGATCGATCCTCCATGCTACGGCAACGAAGCCCAGGAACCAGGCAATGCCTGCACCGATAACTGCCCAACAGATTGTTGGCGCAAGCCAGTACTCGTACGGAGATTGCAGGTCACCGTGCGGTTTGATCCAAGTTGTGACAACAGGGAAAAGATTTCCAATCATGTAAAATAGGGCACATGATACACTGACGATGGGATTAAAGCGGTGGCCTGTCATTTGGTCCCAAGCCTGCCGCACTTTGGGCTGATCCTTGTGGTCGCTGCCTGCACTTGTTGTAGGAGACGCGCCCCGTAATCTTAGGATGAGTATACCTAGTGCCAAGAAAGTGCCGCTGACTGCATTGATCAAATATGAGCTCAAGCTGGTGAGTAGCGTGTATGCCGTGTCAGGGTCCAGACTCCATGTTGCCATGATCAGGACTAAACAGGACAGCAGGTGAAGAAGTAATGCTCCTACAGGGGTCTTCTCGCTGTGCTCTTCTGGCGAGAACCATTTGAAACGCAGAAGCGACGAGAAATAGCCCTTGTGGTGAAACCAACGGAGTAACCGGCCCAGGGAAAGGTCCTTGTTCTGTGCAAAGAACTTGGCGAAAGGGATGATACCCTCTTTGGCGATCTCTTGCTTGACACGTGCGGCTGTGTATGTCATGACAATGATATTACCCAAGCTAGATATGGCTAGAAGGCCATTGAAGATGCGCTTGCCAGTGTCGCTGTTCGCTGTCTTTCCTAGAGATAGCTCAAAGAATTGCTGAGCTACGCCTCCGGGACCGCGTAGTTGCAACTCTTTTGGAACGACGACCATCTGTAAGTACATTAGTATAACTATGCGCTATAATAGAAGGCCAGTCTCATCTTACATATGCCAAGTTCACCGCCATGTATAGTACGATGATGATGCCAACTCCCGACATCATGGCAATTGGATATTTACGTCGCGGCCGGCCAACCTCTCCCATAACATAGTTGACTTGCTCATAGCCCGAAAAGCTAAATATAATAGCAAGGAAGGCATGTGCATAACCATTGGCATCTCCAGAAGCGTCATTGAAGGATTCTGATGCTTTGGTGTTGTCAGTAAACACATTCTTGGTTTCCGGCAGACCTCCAGCTGCAACAACAATTGCCACGACTAAGATGAAAAGCAGAATCATCATCTTGACCATGGCCAAGACATTGTTGAGCCAAATACCGCCTCTGCGGGAAAAGGCGTGGATGAGGCATGTAACCGCGGCGGTAGCAAAAGCGATGCCTCGAACCATGCCGGTACTCGGGTCGTCAACGTTGGCAGCGCGAAGCACTCTGATGCTGAAGGATATGCAGTTGCCCGCCATGTTGCCCAAAGAAATGAAGGCAATAGAGAACAAGCAAGTAGCGAGGAGGACAGAATCCTTTCTCGGCTTGCGGTAAACATATTGCAAGTAATTGAGGTCGCCGCCGCTTCGTGGAACGCTCTGCTCGACACCTTGGATTGAGTATCGTGGGATATTGAGGCCGTATTCCATATACACATGGGTGCCTGAGATGCAGTACAACGAACCCAAAAGCCACATAAGCAGTGATGCTCCCGTGGAATGAGTTCCTTGCATGACACGTTGAGGCGAGTTGAAGATGCCAGTGCCTAAGACGCGTTAGCTGGGCATTCTTGGTTGTAAGCTGCATTTGGGAGCATGCAAGTATGAGAGCTGGCACTTACCGACGGTGCGGTTGAGAATAAGACATATGCAATCAAACAACCCAAGCTTGAATCTCTCCCGAGGGGCAAACGTTACTATCTGGGTCGGGTTGTCATTCTCGGCGTAGATATCCTGTTGATCACTATCAATTGAGGCATTGTCGGCCTCGGGTTCGCGACGGAAGCCGCGCACTGAAGCTGGGAAGTCGTCCATGGCAGCGTAGAGAATTGTTTGAAGAAGGCGAGAAGCCCAGCTTTCCTGGGACGACTCAAAAAAGTGGCTGCCTCATGGGCATTTGGTGTTAATGAAGCGAGCTTTAGGTGGGAGGGGGTCACGGCCGACCCTGATCATCCGACAAGCATCTTCAGCCCACGCAACAAGCCCGCCTGTCTGCCTTGACAAGCCTCTAAACTGGCTGGTTTTGTAAAAGGTGGCTGCCCGGCTATCTTGGCCCGGCTGTAGCCTCACTCTGTCGGGGGTGGGCTATGTCGCAGCAGCCTCATATCCCCTCTCTTTGCAGGCTCCACGATGTAAGGGGCACGCAGATGACAGGACGGTCAGAGTCACACGCACCCTCCATCACGGATGAACAGCCTCCAACTCTATCTGTACCGGTCACGGAAACGGCAAGGGAGCAGGTTCGGATGGAAGTCTCCACAGCTTCTAGCTTGCCAAGGCGATAAGACAAGGCAAGGATCTGGAGCTTGGATCACATAGGAATGACATCTTGGTATTTGGTTGATGAGCATGATTGAATAACTGGAAAAAACCTCTTGCTCGCGTGGGTGCGGGAATCTAATCCAGCAGTTCTTTCTTGGTTGATAGAGCAAAGACATCATGTTCACCAGCTCGGGTAAACTCATCTCAAGACATGCCTGTCTTGCCATCCTACCTCCTGGCCTATCCTAGAGACAGTGTCTCAGCCCAATCTGGTTGACCTTATTCCTGGCTGGATCTGCATAGCCCCGCGGGGAAGCCCATCTGCTCCATCCTTCGCTTCCCACCACCCCAGACTTGCGCCAAGACGAGCTGAGGAGGGTGGAGACACTTGAACGAGACAAGCGATACATGCCAGCAAGAGCATAGCCTCAACACAGGCAGAAGCAAAGGGTCCCTCAGACCCTTGACCGATGACGATGAATGCCGTTGCCCGACTGTGCTTGCTCTAGACTCGCGTCGGGGTGCTCGGGAGGGGTGCTGCATGTGCTTGCTGTCCATCATGAGTGCTATTTTCCGTTATACCGACAAGAGGAGAGACAGGACCTGGAGGACACGAGGCTCCCCTAATCAAAGCACCCACACAACTTCTGCCCTCCTTATCTTTGGCAGCTCCTCAGAAATTGACAAACGCAGCTGCGCCAGCCTCGTCATGTTCTTGACCAAGTCCTAAGTCCTGTCCATTTTGTGTACGCGCGATGTCGGCTTCTGTCACGCGTGTCCCCTGGTGAACATTCCTCCTCTTTGCCTCCGTTCTTACGCACACACACGCACCCCATTGCATACGTGTGCCCACCACCTAAGCTACAGCTCCGAGGCATGCCATGACTGCGATAGGCTGGCCAGCGAGCTGTGTATAACCCCAGCGAACCGTCGCATCTGTCAGAACCTTCTTCCTCACTCCTTCTTTGTGTTCCCTCATACATCTCAAGTTATTTGCGCAAGCTGCATGAGGTCCTGATCCTCCACAGATTTCCCCATTTTGGTTGCGACACTCTCCTCATGGCAGGCCCTCTGCAGGCTGGTGATATTATCAATTTTGGGCGGCTCGCGTGGGATGTGTATCAGCTTGGCTGGTCTGAGGATCACAATGCAAGTACGTATTTTCTCAGACAGAGATCGTCATTTGACTACCTAGTACTGACCGCTGGTTTGCAGCAAGACAATACACGGAATTTGGCAAAGACGTGAGGAACCTCGCAGAGAGTCTCGATATTCTCACACAAGTCGTCTGTCAAGCCAGGACAACCCTACAGAGACAAGGCGCTTACAATGCTGTCGTGCGATGGGACCGAAGCTCACTCAGAGAAATCATTGGCGACTACGAGGCGACTCTACAAGAATGCACCGAACTCCTCAATAGGAACCGCCGCTACCGTGTGGGCGGCGGCCCGCTGCGCAACATAGAGTGGAATGTGCTGGTTCAACCGTCTGTCGATCGCATGCGCGAGCGCATTATTCTGCACAACTCCAAGATCCTCCATGTCCTGAAGCCATTTGAGATGTAAGTGGTCATGGTCATGTACACTACATGTACACTACATGTACACTACGTCTAGCAACGTGTCTAATCACTTGTCGCAGTGACCTCCTATGCCGAGTTCGACAAGATATCTATCGAGTGCACCAAGACCTTGCGCAACGAATCGCCGCCGTACATCTAGACCTCCATCGTCTGATGGGCGTTTTAGTTCCGGATCTAGGACAGGCTCTGGACCAACAAGCCCAGCGCCAGGTCCATCTCCTTGGAGTCCTGATCGATGTCGCCGAGCGCTTTCGCGTCGCTGCACTGACAGACCGACCGGAATACGAGAGCGATGAGGGGTTCGAGTTACAAGACCTTTCCGATGCTTTCATTTTGAACTACAACAGGTCTACAATTAGTTTTCGCGGGGGCTCTTGGTTACTGACCGTATTCCTCCTGTGGATCAGTATCTCAACCTTCTAAAATGCGTCTGGCTCTTTAAGAAAATCTCCAATTCACCAGCGTTATTGAATGCCCAAGAAGACTCTCATTGGCCGTCTTATACAAGACAACTAGAAGATGCAAGTATCCCTCTCGAGCACGAGGTAGCTCAGTCACTAATTATTTACAGGACTTGTCATCCGAATGCAGCCGGTACGGACAGGAGTTGGTCGAACCCCAAGTGATCTCTTCGACTCTGCGACGCGACATGTTCTCTGTCTGGCCAGAGAAAGAGCCTCCCCAGCTAGTCGATGTCGTCACACGTGATGAAGTGATGGAGGAGATTCTCGCGACCCCCTACATAGCTCAGTGCCAAAGGTTGAGCGAAGTGTAAAGCTTCTACGTCGCATGGGCAGTGATGGTCGTCGTTTCCGTGTTATTGTCTCTGGAGCAGAACAGACCTCAACTGGCCGACCAAGAGTACACAGTAGGTGATATTTCTTATAGTTGATAAAGAATTGTACTAACAAGTAGTAGAGGAAGTTATCGACTTCGACGTGACTGCAGCAGTCATTAACCCTCAGTATGCATTGCCAAGCAGTGGCGGTTTGATGCGTGAGATCATCCTGCAGAGAGACGAAAGGATCGCCAGGCTTGCATTTACTAGCATGAGCCACGTGTTGAAGTTCCAGCAGGCTATTACTGGTTACAAGGCTTGGGCATCCTATACGCAATTCAATGCCATGGTAAGCTTCGTGCTCAGTAACGTCAAGGAGCCTGTCGTGGAAAAGGCTTGCATTCAGCTTTGGATTCCAAAGGTCATGGATGGTTCGCTGGTCAAGAACACAGACGAAACTTCGGACTTGACTCTGAACTCATCCAGAACTCGGTCCCCGACGCAAATGACCTCTACGACCTTCAACTCGCCTATCCCTGTCCCTGAGCCTCGACATAGAGACACGAACACGACAACTCCAATGAACCGCCAAACTAGCCAGCAGTCCTCAGGGTCAATGTCATCCCCTTCTCGCAACTCTGCTACTTCTTATACCTCTTGGCCGCAAACCTCTTCACCCATACTCATGGGACACTCCCCACCAGGAAGGCCTAGTGCCTTCTCTCTAGGTAGCAGTTCGCTCCCAGCTTCAGGCAGCAGACCAACAGCCATGAACAGCGCTCCATATCAAGGATTGGGAATTTCACCTCCTAACATAAGGGCGCCAGCCACAGGATTCCTCAATGGGAGATCTGCAAGCATCTCCAGCGCAGTTTCGACCACTAGATCGAATAATAACAGCTCATCAAGCAGCAATGGCCATACTGTCGTCGTTCCTACAGGTGCAAATACGACGGGATTCCTTCATCGACGGCCACCAAAGCCTATGCTTGTGATCTTCACTGAGGGAACGAAAGATGGCAAGCTTTCCATGGTGACAATAGATATTGATGAAGAAACAGCAGTGAATCCAGAGCGTTGCAATTGTCGCCGTGCAGGAAGGGATGGTTCATCCTGCCCCATCGCCGCGGTTGAAAGACGTAAGGGTGATGCCAGTCTCGAAGCTCGACGGTATGAGACATCGACATCTAGTGGAAGCGCGGAGTGGAACGTTGCACGACTTGCAACAAATAACTCGGCACCGTCCGATGACACTACAACCTGGTCTCGGTTGCGCCGTCTTAGTATCATGTTTCCAGAACCAGCTGACAGAATCAGATTTGGTGGTACACCAAATCAATGTCGGTGTCGGGTTAAGAACGAAGGGAACTAAGCCACTGCCTGCGGCAAGGACATCGCGGCTTTTGGGGAGAGGTGCAAGAACACTACAGGAGGGAGATGAACAGATACCATTCAGCGAGATTCGACATGCAGAAACAAGTTGTCAATGGGCTCATGGATTGAGCAGTGAGTTTATATTGCCTGAGGACTGGATCACAGTACATAGATAAGGCACAGATATAGGAGGATGGATGGCACATTGTAGATTATTGGAGTTTCTTGAGGGCTTGAAATTGGAGTTGGGGCCGTGTCGACCAGACAAGGGAATTACAGGTTTTGATGGAGTTACGAGGAGGTTAAGGCTTGGTGGTTCAAAACTTTATATCTTTTTGTTTACGCACAGTCATGATTTCGAAGATCGTTGGAGATTTGAAGATCAAGAAGGGCGAGGCCTTCGGTTATTGTATATAACATTCTTATGTACCTTATTTAAGGGCTGAAATCAAGAGTCCGTTTTGTGTCAAACGCCAACTACCCGTGTGAACATGACCGCTTCGCTAGTTGCTTCGTACATTAAACCTGCTTTTCCCTTTCAAACTATTCTGGGCACTTCCATCGATTGGTTGTATCTCGTCACTGTCGCCTCGGGTTTCAGGCTTCGCGGTGGGGATGGGATTCGCTCTTCCACAGCCTCGATGTCATCCTCCAGTTCCTCGGGAAGCATAAGGTTCAGAATCATGCAAATAGCAGCAGTGACAGCGAATCCAGTCTGCATAATGAGAACAATAGCATCGAGGAAACCCTGAAGGGACTTGTTGTTGCCACTGTAAGTGAAGACGTTGTTGAAGTAGGTTGGCACAAGAGTCGCGCCGTAACCGACAGCAAGGCCTGCTGTAAGGATGAACCTGTTGCGACGAGTGTAGCCAGCTCGCGAGATGATGGCCATGCCCGAGACAGCAACAGCACAGAACAGGAATGTGGTCATGCCGCCGAGAACAGCAGAGGGATAGCCACGAGGGCAGCTCCGAATTTAGCAAAAATGCCCATTATGACCAAGAACATGCAGCAGGCATAGCCAGCTTTGCGGTTGGCACACCTAGTAAGGAGATGACACCGTTGTTCTGCGCAAAAACACTCATGGGAGTAATGGTGCAAAGGGCAGCGATGCAGCCGTTGATGCCATCCGCCAGGATACCACCCTGAATACGGGATTCGTAAATCTTGCCATCGACCTCGAGTCGAGACACGTCGCATGTGGCAGTAATGTCACCAATGGCTTCCGTAGCACAAATTATATATACAGCCAGAGTAGGAAGAACGAGAGGTGCGTAGACTGTCAACGGGAAGGTGTGAACCCAGATGAAGCTCGCGGCCGAGGCCGAATCGATGCCGGACCGGTCAAAGTACCCGCAAGCTGCGCCGATTATGCACCCCACAAGAAGACCCCAAACCACAGAGGTTGATTTCATGATCGGAGCGCCGAATCGCTCGCATAAGATGATGGTGGCAAAGACCGAGAAGCCGAGACCAAGATACTCGGCGGAACCCCAAGGCAGGGCGTGTGGGGCCGTGATATCGGGGCATCGGGCGAAGAAGTCCGGAGCTGATGGGTCAGAGCACAAGCCACTGCCACCCATCCAGTTCTTGAAACCGCTTTCGATGAGGTGCACGCCAATAAGCATGACGGTCGGACCGGTGACAATGGGCGGGAACATGCGCAACAGGGTTTTGGGTGGGATAAACGACATGAGGATTTCGATAAGCGAACAGACGGCCGAAGTGCCGATGAGAGCGCCATAGCCTTTCGGACACGGCAAAGGGTTGCCATCTGCATCAGACGGGCAGTATCCATTGGCGTACATTTGCGCAAGTGCACCTTGGGCAACTGGGATGACACTGAAGCTAACGCCGACAACGGAGATGAGCCCTGTGCCGAGATAGTATGGAGTCTTGAAGATGCGCAGGCGGGTGATCTGAATGCACGACAGCAGGCCGCTAACAATGAGCGCAGTCGAGACCAGATACTGCTGCTGGGCAGGCTCGAGATTCGCGCCACCGCTGCCGCTCAGGATGATGGGTGGCGTAATGATGCCAGCAAGCATGGCCAGCGCGTGCTGGAAGCCAAGCAGCAGGGCGAGCACGACGGGCATACGGTCGTTCAGGCCGAAGAAAGGCGGCGCGCGTAGCGACTTGGACATGAAGGGGAGGCTGGGGCGGAAGAGGAAGGCATAGTCGTAATCGCCGATGAGGCCGTCGCGGGTGGTGAGGGCATGGCGGATTGAGCGCAGGCGATAGGAGAAGGTCTTTGGCGCTGGAGCATGCTCAGGAGCAATGCTTTGAGGGCCGTGGTCCTCGTCCATGGCGAGGATTCTGGAAACTAATTCTTGGAGGAACTGCTTGATGCTTGAATCATGAGGAGAAAGGCGTTGCGGAGGTGATGATGTCGATCCGATGTCGTATGCGGTCCCCTAGGTATAGTATAGTTGGCTGGGCTGTATAATCAAGCTTTCGGTCGAGCTCCTGGCTAGCGACATTAAGATATATATACATATATATATACAATTGACACCTGGCGAGGGTAAAGATAAATGCCAAGATAGATTGATGTCAAAAGAAAACTATTATGTAGCCACATTATTACCACACACATGGATACACACACACACACACACCATGCGCTCATGCACACGGTTATCAGCACCAACTAAACAACAGCATCATTAACTCCCCGCCATGCATTTTTAGTCTTATCAGTGGGGTCTCGACTTTGCTGGTGACATCCAGCCAAGAGGGTTTTGGCGCCGAACGGTTGGTTGCGTTTTGGCCGGTCCAAGGCCCCCGGTCTCCATCGTCTGCTTATGACTGGGTCGGTTGGTTGGCGCCCCACGAATTGACTGGGGAAGGGCAAGATTCGGTCAGAGAGCACTGATCGCTATCGTCGAGGCTTGTGGGGAGCGAGCGAGATAGGCGGCGAGTGAGATAAGACGTGAGAAGGGCCAGCTTGACCGAGATCTGGCGGGAGGCGCCGCGAGGTTCTAGCCACGGCGATGTTTCTCATCCAAGTGTCACGAAATTCCGAGTGGCATTGGCCGTGTTGAGTGTGGCAATAGGTAAAAGCAAAACGCAACTCAGCACATGATCTGCATCGTCAACCACCATCTTGCATCCAAAGCAGGATAGCTCAGTCAACTCCCCACGGAGATGCCATGTGCTCATCACCTCCAGCCTACCATTCGCATCCCAATCTGAAATCGCTCAAATATCAAAGTAACCCTTCCTTATCCCCGGCCTCGTGCGACGGCGAACTGCGCGCCTCGGCTGCCAGACCAGACGGTGCTGAAACCTGGGGCGCGCGCCGCGATCGCTCTTCGGCCATCTCCAACCTGCATTGCTGATAAGCGACGAGCCGGCCACTCGTCCAATTGGCCAGTTGGATTAGATGCCTCGATTATCGATTGCTACGCCGGGGAGCTCCGGTCCAAGCACTCAGAGAAGACCGCGGCTGAGAAAGGGACCCAGAGCTGGGTATAGTCTGGGAGATGAGTAACGCCTCACAATTCCGGGGACCCGGTTCATTCCACCAACGCTCTCTTGATATCCTCGATAGTATTCTTTTTGTTCGCCATTTTATCTATATGCGCTGGTATCGCTTCAGAACTGCATAGTCAAGCTCGGGCCACTATCGACTGGGGACCAGCTCGGCAGCCGCATATGTTCATCTCGGGGTTTGAACCCCGGTATCGTGGTTGCCCTTGATACCAGTTAGCTCAGTCCAGCCCGTCAAATCCCATGATGCCATGAGCTCCCATGGGTCCTAGCTTGCTGTCCTTGACCTCCTTCCGTCGCTTGGCTCGACGCTTCATCTCCTCCATGCCATCTTCATCGTCACTGTCGTCATCGCTGTCCTCCTCATCGCTGTCGGCTGCTGCTCGCTTTCCACCAGTAGTTTCTTTCTCTGCTTCGTCTTCGTTACTGCTATCATCCTCGTCTTCCTCGCTATCCTCGCCATCGCCCTGCAGCTCCGACAGCTCCTCCCACACCTTGACTGTCTGACCACCAGCGCTGATGAGCCTGTTCTGCGAATCGAAGCCGAGTGATACCACACCGTCCGTCTCGTCGTGCCTCAGGTTTGCTGAAACATCAACCTCTCTTCTGAGAAGATCCACAATGCGCAGACTGCCGTCACCAACGCCACAGACGACCTTCTTGCCAAAGCCCATCTCTTCGGGGATCAAAACCACAGCATCCACACTCTCGCCTCCGCCCTTGCCTCCATCAACGTATATTCGCTCTTGCTGATCGTCCCAAGCTCCCTTGTCCCAAATGGTCAACACTCCAGAGCCAGATCCGATTGCCATTACGCCGTTGTTACGGTTCTTTTTCGGGCCTATGCCGGGGACGAAGCATGCGCTGAGGAGCTCATCTTCTTGATCCTCACTCCGTACCAGGACACCACGGCGCACATCAGTCACGGCCAGTGTAGTCCCACCAGTACTGACCCACTGCTTGGGAAGCCGCTTGTACTCTCGGCCGAGGGAGGAAGTGGTGTAATTGACGAAACGTAGTCAGCGTGCGGGTAATGGGTTTGAGCCGGCTTCTTTCCTGGAGCACCATCGCGCAAGTCGACAATGTGCAACGCGCCGGAGTCGGTCGCCAATAGCAGGCTTTGCGGGTTGAGGACATGGAGGAGTGTCGGTGCGTCAGGGACTGTTGTCGTTGAGGGAATCGACATTTTCGAGGTGACCTTGCCCGTCATAGAATCAAAGTGCTTGACGACGGCGTCGGTTCCGGCAGAGTAAACAGCTGTAATCGGTGTCAATTGCATGGCCCAGCTAGTCTTTGTATGCCTCGCGCTTAGCCACTTACATTGTCCATCGTGTGCATATGCCAGACAGCGACAGCTGCCCTTGTGCCGGCAGGTTTTCCAGATGGTGTCGACCATGCCCCTGCCATTGCTCAGGATGCTGCTGTCACCATCCGCGCTGTCATTGGATGAGCCACTCTGAGGCAGCCTGAATGTTTCAACATGTCCATTGGCCAGCCCAACCGTGAGCAGCGGCTCGGTGGGGTGCAGAGCAGCGGTGAAAATATCCGCTTGGAGCAGGAGCGTGCACAGGTTTTCGAACATGTTCCTGGGTAGGGTCTAAGTGCAGCTTTCGAAGATGGCGATCGGTACGGAGGAAGACGATGATGGGATTAGCGAATCAATAGCCGACCATGGTCTCGATCGAATTTGTATGGGTATGGGTATCCAGGTAGGATTCGTGGGGAAGAGGGAGAGTGCGCAAGTCTGGTGCTTGATATCCCACCATGGGAGAAAAAAGTTGAGGCTCGAGATCGATAACGATGCACAGTGTCAATTGACAGAATATGGACAGGAAAACTGTATAGTCGCACCGTGCACCCAACTCATATTGAACATCAATGCTTGACTTCACATTCCACGTATCATTACGCTTCAACTCCTAACTATCTGCCATATCAATGTATCTAACATCTGGGGAAACGCGTACTATTCATATGTTTTGGCCGTGACTGCCGGCCGTAGACATCATCATCATTATCAATTTTCACTGCCTATCTAGCTTGTGTAGAAGCTGCGTCGTTCATGATTCCAAAACCACCAACATTCATTCCTCTTTGTCCCGCAAAAGATTCGCTCTCTCAGTCGACTGGGCTCAGCCAAGGCCGTCCCATTCAAAAAAGCGCCAATGAATTGTATAGCACTTCAATTTAACCTTACTGGTTCTCGGCAGCCGGGGTCTCGGCCGCAGGAGTCTCAGCAGCAGGCTCAGCAGGAGTCTCAGCCGGGGCCGTCATGGGCTTCTGGGCTCTCCAGAGCTTGAACTCGAGGTAGGCATGCTGCTTGGGGTCCTTCAGATCCTTACGAGCCTTGGCCAAGAACACCTCGATTTCTGCTGGCTCCATGCCAAGCGCCAGGAAGGGCTTCGCCGCAAATGCGCCCATCAGATCCGACATGACTGTGAGCATGTACTGGCCAACAAGACGCAGCGTTGGGTCCTTGGCCCAGATACCGACCGGCGTCTTGATGGTGCGACACTCCACGCGCGTGAATCCTACCTTCTTCAGCGTCTCTCCCACGTGGTTGGCGCTTTGGAAGTTCATGCCGAATTTGTTCATGGCCACATTGCACTGAGCGACGAACTTGGCGTAGTAAGATTCTTCTGGCATGGTGCCGTCATCGCACTTGACTATGCCGCCGAAATCTTGCGATTCCCACCAGCCACCAGGCTTCAGGTTGCTGTCGCTGCGTTAGTCTTGCTGCGCCGCGCAGCTGACCAGGTAAACTCACTCGTACGACATCTGTACCACCTTCTCGATGCCCTTGAGAACAGGGAGGACGTGACGGCAGTGGATAAGATCCCAGTCGTTATCCAGAGCCCACTCATCTTCGATATCGTCCACGATAAACTTCCTGTTGCACGGGTCAGTCCTGAGTATGAATTAGTCTGAGTGTGGCATACAGATTCGGTGGCACCCAGTTGGACTGGATCGGGCTCAAATCTACTCCAACAACCTCTGCGCTGGGGTACTGATCGGCCACTGCGGAACCACATCAGCATGGGCAAACTGCTTGTCAGTCATTTATGGCTTACTGTCAATAGCCCATGTTCCGACACCAGTTCCGAGATCGAGAATCTTCTGCGGGTTCTCGCCAATGTCCGCCAGAGTCAGCTTTCCACTGGTTGGATACCAAAGTCAGCTGAGTGCGCAGTGCATGCGAAAGGGGTCAGACGTGGGGTCCATCTCACTCAAGCATCTCTAATTGAACGGCATGCTTCAGTGCCTCTCTGCCTTGCTCGACATCATCGTTGGGGATGGGGTATTTGCCGTTGCGAAAATGGTGGTACTGATACTGTTTAGCTAGAGCTTCTCGATGCGGCAAATCGCATCCATACCCGTCTGCCATGCTCAAACGAGTGCTGCAACACGCTCGAGGTGATGCTGGCGCTGGCCGAAGACTCGGCATCCCACTCCAGCTCGTTGAACTCGTCCTCGTCGACGTCTCCCGGAGCCGCCACCTCGATTGAGGCGACGGTAGGGTTCTGGGTCGGTTGCTCGGTACTCATTATGTCTTTGAGTGTTGGTACTGTAGAAGAAAACTGCTCGAGTCCAATCCGTCTGGAGGAAGACAAGGGATAGGTATGAGAGACAGCACTTTGGGGGTGGGGTTGCCGGGGTTATACCCAGTGGCTGGCTCGAATAGAGTCGTCGAGAACGGTTGCAGAGGGTGCTTCACTAACCAGGTAGGTGCTACGTGGCGGCGGTGGTGCATTCTCCTCCCTGCTCGAGAGAACTCTGCATGGCAGCGCCGGTGCATCCTGGCCAGAGTAGACCCCTGCTTCCTTTGGGCTTGGTCTGGGTCTTGGTCTTGGTCTTGCAGCAACCACGTGGAAATCAAACTATTTCCCAAAGACCCATTCCCCGACCAAACAGGCCAGTATTTCGCACGACGACCAGGTCAATGGGGATGGGCAAATGCTGAACATCTGATACCGTGTCTCTCATTGGCCACCATTGTGCCGTGTATGCAAACTTACGACCTGGTTGATGGGCTAAGTGGGGTGGCTGTCGGCAAGGGGCCTACGGAAGTCTGTCCTGGTTTGGTAAGCCCTTGTCCTTCAGGCCGGTTAAAGAATGCACTGACCTCAGCGTTGTTGTCAAGTGCAGTGAAACTCCTCTTTCAAGCATGAGCGAGCATCTGTTGGTGAAGGCGCGACAACACGCATGGAGAAAGCTGCTGATACGGCCATGGCGCCTGTTAACTGGCATGGAGGCCCATCAGCAATCCTACGGTAAACTGACGAGGCCTCTTTGGAAGTGCCCCTCGATCTAGGCCCCTGTATGCATACACACACACAGACTTTCGCGAAGGAATTGTGGCTTTTTCCCACAATGAGGCTCAGGCGTCGTCTAGAAGCTTAAGCGGAGCACCTCCCTCCTGAGCGAAACCGAGGCAGGGCTTGAGCTCAACCTTGGGCAGACAGAGGAAACATAAAACCCTCCGAATGTGCATTCAGGGTCGCAGCGTGGGGATGACGGATACTAACTTAGTGACGGCTTGTGCCGTCGTAGCAGCCGCGGGTGCATCCGGATGGCCCGCCCAGGCGTTTCTAACCAACACACATAATTTATCCCCTCAAGTTCTTAGCCTACTTGACAGCTATCTTGACCGCTTGCGCGGTATTTTCACATTGCAGTCAAGTCATTGACCAACAGAAGCTCTTGCTTACGAGTCTTTGACTCGGTTGGGTGGCTTCATTGCACATACTTCGGTACGGATTGGCGTGAGCCATTTTGAGGCTATCCACGCACGGGATGCTGCCTCTTGTCCCGCGTTCGCATGAAATGTGCTTCAGATGCGACTTGGGCATGCATCTTCACACTGCATGCTCTTACACGGTGCAATCAGTGCAATGTCTCAGATGCTTTCTCCACTTGTCTACTACCCAAGAGCTGCAGTTTTCTTGATGAATTGATTGCGTGCAGCTAACTGCATTGACAGTGTGGATCCTCAGTACCTGATGCCTGTTTGACAACCTCGTGGGGAAGGATTCGATAGCTCTGTGTGGCTTTGATAGTTGACAGCTGGAGTCGAACCATCTCAAAGCTTGGCTAATATGAATCCAATGGTCTATAGTAATTTGAATTAGGAGCACAATACTGCGCCAGCGACAGGGATTGCGTTTCATACGTGATTTGAAGACTAATTTTTTGCTCTGTGAAGCATCGGCAGGGGTTCAAGAACTTGACGACGGTAGTTGTCGTTTGCACCGAAAGACGTGAGAAGGCATTCCTGTAAATGACGAATTTGGCCTGCAAAACAAGATGGCAAAGTTTACGACGAAGGCGTGGCACTCATAGTGTTCGAGCTCTGACTGAGATGTATTCATCTCCAATCAGCATGCTCTCCGAGACAGGGTGCCGTTTTGTGCCGGAGACTGTAACCGCAGAGTGTTGGAAATTGTATCTATGGGAACATAGATCACAATAGGCATTTGGATCTGTGAGCAATCTATTCTTCAAACTGACAAGCAGCCATCTGTCCCTTTGCTAGGCTAGAGCGCGCCCATCGACGAATACCGTGGGGGCAAATACAGCGGCAATACAACAGCAGTGCAAATCGGCCTTGGCTTCCGGATAGCAAAAAGAAAAGCATGTGGCAAAGGACTTTCACCGCAAGTCTAAACGATTCATCAATGTTTGCAAGGGACCGAATTGGTAGGCGATGGCTTGTGCTTTGTTTACGGACAGTGAGTAAACTCGGAGCCTGCTCATTCTTCAAGGGAAACCAAGGAGACTAGTTGAGGTGTACCCTTCGATTTGAAGTAAATGCATTCCAATTACTTGCTTGTTCTCTTCTCCGTGTTCTCAGAAAGGCTCGAGCGAGAGTTGCGAATCTTCATATGCCTCGGAGCAAGTGTCTGATTGGGCGCGGGAGAAATTCCTTTGCAGGGCTAGTCGGTGGGGAATCATCATCACCGAGGCTTACTTTCAGCAGAGCCCAGCCATGAAGAAAATGTCGAAAACACCATTTCTGCTTGCCAATTGCGATCCGGTCTAGAAGCAAGCAAAACATACAATGGCGCTCGCTTCCCAGTATCTCGCCCTTTATAACGCTGTGTCGTTTGGGCTGTGGAGCTATCTGTTCATCCGCACTTTGGCATTGGCTCCTCGCTATATGCTGAAGGCCGCCTTCATGACTTGTACAACATCCTCCTGTCGCCATTTGTGACGGGAATTCAATCCTTGGCCGTACTTGAGGTTGTCCATGCCGCCACTGGACTCGTCAGGGCGTCGCCGATGACCACGGCTATCCAGGTCATTGGCAAAAACCTGGTGGTGTGGACGGTCATGGTAGCCTTCCCGAGATCATTGTTGGCTCAGACGGACAAGGTGCTGCTGGTGTCTGGGGATTCCTTGGCTGTATTGTGTTCTGGTGCCTCTCTGAGGTGATCAGATATGGATACTTTGTCATTATGTTGACAACTGGAGATGTACCGGGATGGTTGAAGTGGCTTCGGTATGCAACGTCGATACCTGCTCGGGGATATTTTGCTAACTATCTCATAGATATAGCGCTTTCATCGTCCTATACCCCCTGGTCTGCTGAGCGAGGCTTATCTCGTCTTTCTTAGCTTGACCCGAGTTGTTGACGTGAGCACGCCATACCGAATCTATCTACTTCTGGGGTTCCTGAGTTACATTCCTGGTAAGTTCTGAACAAATTGGCGGCACTCTTCTATCTACTAACATCGTGTGCAGCAAGCTACATCATGTATTCGCACATGTTGTCTCAACGACGCCGTGTCCTCAAGAAGTCTAAGCATACGCAATAATTAGATGGACATTTCATAAATTCTTAGACAGTCAGGGAGGAAATTTTATCACACCGGATCTGGAAGGATCTGGAGGATATTAGCATGTTGACTTGGTCATAAACTCATTGCGGGATCGTCTATCATTCTAGGTTGCTATACAACTAACTAAATTCATATCGTCATGTACTTATGGCAGAAGTCTTGCACTGTTATTTTTGCCTAAATAGTCAAGGTTCATTTTTTACTCATTCATTTCGTTATATAGCCATTGACCCTATGCTACGTGTCCATGGCCTCCGGTTGACTTGCTGTCGCAAGATGTTATGACCTTGTAAGCAGTATTCGATTGATTCGTTGAATTTTGGGGCAATTGGCCCTTCCACATAAATATTAAGCCATTCCCCTTGGAAATCTTGTAGATGGTGGGTGCAACCTTTTGCATCCTACAAAGAGCTTCGCAGTTGGATGTGAAAGGGATTTGCCGGACCGGATTCCCGAGCAGCTTCGAATTACTCGGTTCCGCCCGACGCCATTTCCTTGGAGTCGAAGCCTTCGTCGCCCAAGACCCTGCCGTCAATTTTGACAGGATGAGCAGCTACACGATGGTTTTTCTTGTCAGCAAATTGCAATTATGTAGCTTCGACTTTCGAGAGAACGACATACCGCTGAGAACAAACATGACTCTCGCAGGCTGGTCTGTTATGTTTTCCCAACCGTGGGTAGTCCCGCGCTGAACACAGACGTCGCCTGCCTTGACGGTCGTCTTAACACCATTGTCAAGATGACTGTGACAATGTTCAGTGGAAGGACTAGTCAGAATGATCCGGTGGTTACCTACCAGACAAGCTCGCCCTGCAACACAACTCCAAAGTCCAAAGACTCTGTGCGATGCATCATCTTTGCATTGGTAGTCAGTGAACAGCTATCATTGGAGGCAATCAGTAGACAAATATGCTTACCGGCTTTGTTTTGGCCTGGAAGTCGACGATTCTCACGACGAGACCGTTAGGGTTAGCGAGACTCTGGGTTCGCTGCAGCGTAGGATCCTTCCATTCATCGTTTGATGCAGGGAATTGATGCGTCTCATAGAGCACAGCAAAGTTGAGGTTCGGAGACACGGTCGTCACTGGAACCGTGCTATCGGCCACAATGATGGCGTTACCATCCTTGTCGTGGCCAGTAACGACGCGGCGGGGCTCTGGGAACATGGACATCTTGAATGATACAGGCGTATGCGCTGGTGAAGGTTTTTGTGCCTGGATGAAAGTTGCTCTGTTCTGGAGCCACAAGATAGATCTGTCTATCGATTTTTAACCTGCTAGACCGACAGATTGTGATGAATATCTTTGCTTACCGGCAGGCAGGACAGGTCGAACTCGGGTTCAAATAAAAGGCTGACGTACGTGGCACGGAGTGGGACACTGCAGCATTGATGCATGCATGCGAGCTCTCACGGTGCATTTATTTCTCCGTGCTGGTATTGACATTGCCTTGCTGTGTCACATACTACTGTGTGGGTGTTTGACTAGTGTGTGGTGTTTCTAAACAACGGGGATCATGTTTCGTAAGATGGAGATGAAGACGGCCAGCTGTTATTAAATAGTTGGGTAAAATTTATGAACCTCATCGGTCGAGACTTAACAGTTATGTCTTGTGCAAGTGTCTTGGCAAACTTATTGCAAGCATCTTGCGACACATGGGAAATAGTTGAGCAGTAATGGAGAACCCGCGACAGGCCTTGCAACGCCTGAGATAATATACAAATATATACAGTGCAATACCCCTCGTGCATATATATGAGTATACAATTCATGTAAACTGATTCGCCTGTCTCACATCTCCAGGCCAGCCTAACCCTTCATGAAGATCTATTGTAGGTAGCTTAGGAGACGACGACATGGTTGACCCTGAAGTACGACCCGCAGCTACTTCAGCACCGTAGTTGACTGTGAGCAGTTTCTTGATCTCCGGCTCCTTGAATCCTCTATGCCTCAACCCCTCGCGAACGTGTTGTCCATGTCTGTCCTGGTGGTCCGCGTGCGCACCATACTTGATCAATTCCTCCAAGATGCGTCTTGTATCTGCCTTTGAGCTCTTATTATAGCTTACAGCAATCAATGGCGTCTCATCGCTGTTATTCAAAGCATTTGGATCAGCGCCATGCGAAAGTAATATCTTCGCACACTCATAATCATTCCGGTCGCAGGCTTCGTGTAAAGCTGTGCAGCCCAACAAATTCTTCGAATCAATATGTATAGGCATGGATGCTGTGCTGGTATACGACTGAGGCAGCTCGCTTGAGACGATGCTTGACCTACGCATGCTGAGCCGAGACAATAAGAGATTCATGATGGCTGGGTTTTGGCAACTGTGTAGAACAGTATCGTACATGTCGCGGTAGGGCTTGCGGATATCCATACTAGCTCCTTCACTGAGGAGGACTGTCACAGCCTTGACTCGAGATTGCTCAATGGCGATGAAGAGAGGAGTCATCTCGTCCTTGCCCCGAGCATCGAGTGCTTCCCTATCTGAGGCAAGTTGACGAAGGATGCCAGGGTCTATATCTGGATCTTGAACCGCTTTATGAATGTGGTAGTTGCCATTGTCATCTCGGAGGCCGACAAGAGATGGTGAAGTGTTGGTGTCATCAATCGGAAACCCGTTCTTGCGACACCACTCGAGGGCAGCTTCAAAGCTGTCAGGATCTGAGGCTGGGTCGAACCCGACAAGGTGATTAATTGAACGCCTGAATGCTCTTAGGTCGACAATATTTGTACTCGCTTCGTATGCTCGGCATATGAGTTTAGATAGCCGTCGAATTTCCTCCTCGTTCTTGTGTCTTATGAGGTCACTTTCAAAAAGTGCATCTCTCAGAAGTTGAATAGCGGCGTCCCAGTCATGAATTTGATAGTACACTTTCCCAACCACTTCCCGGGCAGTCGCCAAGGTCGCTTTATCGTAGCCTGAGGACGATGTCATGTTTTTGATCTCCCGAGTAAGCTCACTTAGCCTTCGCTTCCCCTTGTCTCTATTCTCCCGGCTTATGCAGCTTGTAAGTATAGTAATGTAGCGAGATTCGAGTTTTATCCTTTGCAAGAAATCATCGGGTTCTCCGTTCTCAACTTCCACAATTTGCGTCCTGATTTCGAGAGCCTGCGCTTGGAACTCCGCGGCTGCATCTGGAAATTGCTGCTCTTCGGCATGGTCTGCCATTTTCTGGGCCTCTTCGAATCGAAACCCAAGCTCTAGCAAAGGTACATATTCACGGGGTCGGTTGATAGAGCTAGTAGATCCCAAACTTCTCATCGCTAGCCCGTTGGCGATCCCGAATGCATGTGTCCGGAGCTCTTCCAGATATGTCAATCTTCCTGCATCTTCGGGCGCCGAAATGAGAGCGAAGCCATCTTGGAAAGATAATTCTGATGAACCAAGCTGCTGCATGAGGGTTCGAAGGCCATCTTGGAATGTCCTGTTATATTGAGGTGGCAAGACTTGTTCATACTCCCACCTAGTGGGGTTAGCACCTCATTAGATATTATTCGTACGGGAACAATTGTGCCAAACATTTACTTACAGATTAGTCGTAGTCAAAGCTAGGATATTGATGCTCCGGTCAACTCTAGCCAGTACCTTATCGTTGATGTTGAAGTTCAACTTCAAAGCCTTCATGGCTCTAGATCTCAGCCATCTCCCAGTGAAACCACGAGACTCGAAATCTTCCGGTATGTTTGCTTGAATAGTGCTTAGATCGACCTTCAAGCACTCTAGAACATCCTTGATAGCTTTGTAGTAGGGTGTTTGGTATTGCGTCTGCTCCGGCTGCATGCGTTTCCGTTCCAGCATGCCATGGATCTTGTGCATATGAAGGTCTACCAGGTTGCAAGTGCTATTGAGATGCTTTATGTGGTCGGGGCGTCTTTGACAGCCTCTACCGCTCGGTGGATGTATTTGATTGTGTTTATTGTGGCAGTGATGATCGCTAAGGAGTTGGCGACAGGATCAGCCATTGTCCATGATCCAGTACGCAAGACCAAAATGGTCTCGCGTGCCCTCGATAATGTCTTGAAATTCTGTGGATCACCCCAGATTTTGGATCTCGGTGACAAAGGAGGGTGAGAGACAACGTGGAGTCTTCTATTGGCAGGGTTACATAGGAGACAAGACACAGAAAGGGCTGGTACACAGGCAATTATGGTGCGCGTTCCACTGCCACTGGGACAGTGTGGCTCCAAGTTAGCTGCCTTGAGTCACGGAGCACGATGAGCGATGGGCATGACCTACAAAGCTGAAACTGTCGGGGCGCATGCGACTACTATTTACAATACGTAACGACTCGAAGGTACCAATCGGACGCAAAACAAGGAAGTAAGAGGATGGGAAAAGAAATGAGGAGTGACCGGGGTGGTCAAGATATGAGGCGAACATGATGTACCTACAAGGAAGCCTGACGCCCTGTTCTTGACTGCAAGATGTTGGAGAAGGTTGCATTGTTACGTATGTTACCACCCTCTAAGCCTGCGCCACGAAATTCCCAATGTGCAATTGTGGACGGCTTGATTGGATGCCTTCTAGAGGGATTCGCCTTGTACAACCTATCCTTCAGTTTCTTGTTGCCTAATTTCTTGGGGGCAATTATATTTCATGTTGTCGGGGACGGGTTGGTGTATCGCAGGTATCATATTCCAGGGCAGATGTTGCTTGAGTCAAGCCATATGGCCGAACAGGTCCAGCCATGGAACAACGTAAAGATGTACGGTCCACAACCCGGCGGCAGAATATCCACGAGTGGTGGAAAGGCTTTACACGAAGACAAATCCGAGATCGAGTTGACACTGCTTACCAATTAAGTACGGTGCTTCCTGGTATGTGGGCTTCAAAAGCAGCTAACAAGGAGCTCTTGTTGCAGAAAGTATATCCTCGGCAGCCATTCGAAGTGATCTGGAAGATATCTTTACTTCAATCTCTGGCATCGATTCCAGCGAATGGGACAAAGCTATCGTCGTGGCCAAAGCAGGCTCACACCGTGTCGCCTTCCAGCCGCGCGATCCAAGCGATAGAGAGCTTTTCGGACTTACAGAGGAGGAACTCGGCGCCCTTAGAGCAGAGCGAGAGAAGCTTTCTTCTCAAAAAGGAATCATCGCGATTATAGTCACAGTTGCGCTAGCAGCCTTCCTCCAAGGGCATGTGCAGTCTTCCATCAATGCAGGCAGTTTATATGCCAATACGTTTCACATTGCTGAGCCCGGAAAGTCACCCGTTGGTACCCAGACACGAGACTTTCAGCTTGGCGTAATGAATGCGAGTCCGTTTTTGGCCGCTGCTCTTTGGGGGCTCCGTTGTCTCTGCCAACGAATTATTATATCGGACGTCGAGGATCGCTCATTGTTTCTGCGGTTCTGATTGCTGCAAGCTCTTTGGCCTCGGCTTTCTCAAAGACGTGGGTTGAACTCTTAGGCGTTCGAATTATTGGAGGTGTTGGTAAGTCTTTGAGCAATGGCAAGGTTTAGAAGCGAACTGATGAAAGTAAGGGATGGGAATCAAGGCCGTCAGTGCCCCAATTCTGGCATCCGAAACTGCTGCTGGATTCTGGAGAGGTTCCATTATGCTCACATGGCAGCTTTGGTAATTACAGTCCCTACAAATAAGTATTAAGTTACTAACATCATTAGGGTGGCATGTGGCATCATGATGGGGTTTGTTGTAAATCTCGCCGTTGCTTCGCTTGCTGGTTCTCTCGACATGCCTCTTTCGAAGAATGAAACGAAACAAAAGCAATATTTGACAGCTCAGTTCATTCTTGGTGCCCCCGTCGTTCCTAGCGTGGCCTTATTTCTGGCGGTATACTTTTGCTACGAAAGCCCTCGCTTTTATATGAGAGAAGACTCGCCGAACTTTGATCCTAATCGAGCACTAGCAATTCTACTGGCAATTCGAAGAACTAGGGTAAGGCATCCAAGGTGGCAATTCATCCCCAAAATGACTCTTGAGGCTGAAATATCCGTAGCTCCAAGCTTTGCGTGACCTGATCTTGATCCGCTGGTCTACAAAGTTAGAGATGAAGAATGATTCAGAAGAATATAAACTGCAGCGCGGATTGACGTACGCATCCCAACTTCGAGTAGTGCTGCAGCTTTCGTGGCAACAATATCGGACGTTGTTCAGGACAAGACGACTTAAGAACGCCGTTTGGAGTACTTGCACCGTAGCTCTCGCTCAGCAGCTTTGTGGAAGTAAGTCACTTGTAGTTCGCTTGGTAACACGTATCCTTAGCTAACACGCGCAAGTAAATGCCTTTGCGTTTTACTCCAGTGCGATATAATGTGTCCCTGGGGGCTTTCTATGGGCTGACTTTGACAGATACCGTCTTCATTGACAAAAACAGTAGTGCAGGTGTCAAGCTTGCTATGCTTTATAGCTTCGGTTTTGGTCTGTAGTGTTCCTCACTGTCCAAGCCGCAGACAGCACTAACTACGGTCACAGGGGCTGTGAACTTTTTCTTCGGCCTTGGTGCAATGCGGTAGGTGAATAGCACTTGTTTGTAGATCCATGCTTACGATACTCTAGAACAATCGATACAATGGGTCGACGAGCCTGGCTCTTGGCCACACTCCCGTTAATGGGACTGTTTCTAGCATTAGCTGCCAGTACTTTCCCAGAGGAGGTTGACATGTCATCGCCAAGGACTCATGCTGGGATTGTCTTTGTATTCTGTAAGCATGCTGTACTCATTTAGATGATGTGCTGATGCATATATAGTGTTCACTGCTGCATATGCTCCAGGCCTAGGTATGTGATACTCTGTTGATCTGGTGAATTGTCATTTAGTGACCCTTTTCAGGTCCAATACCATTTACATTGGCGTCCGAAAGGTGAGTAATCGGTAAATTCTCAACAGAACTCAGAACTAACAGTGGGTAGTTTTCCTCTTTCCCATCGAGAAGCTGTGAGTGGATGAATTACAAATTATTCCTTTCTTTTGCTGATAATTAACAGGGCGCGTCCGTGGCAATTGCAATCAACCTCTTTTTCGCTGGAGTCTTAACAATCATTCTGCCTCCTCTCAAAACTGCCTTCAAGACTCGAGGGACAGTTGGATTCTTTGCGGCCACGAACTTGGTCGCGTTCATCATGGTCTTCCTCCTTGTGGAAGAGACTAGGCGACTTAGTCTTGAAGAATTGGACTTGGTCTATGGCTATCCTAAGTCGAAGTTCATTAACTATCAATTGCGGCAGCGACTTCCTTATTTCATCAGAAGATATATCTTCCTCCAGAGCAAGGTTGATGAGCCAGTCGATTACGATCAGTTTCTATTAACGCAATCTGAACATCAGTAACACTTATAAGGGTCTATTGTTAACAATCTGCATGACAGGTCAAACGACTAGTCACCGTTAGAAGACCATTTCCCCAACTTAGATCAAAGGATAGATTGGGGCTATTGAGGGCTATTGGGGCTATTTCAATCTATTTGTAAGCCATTCTGGCATGTCATATTAAGATTTCTGTGCCTTATTTGTCTCCATTTCCCTATACGATATGGGCTTGATACATCCCACTTTACCACCGTGTTTCATATGGTTACATTGCACACTTAGAGAAAGGCAAACTAGGCCTGACAAGAACTACTTTAAAACCAAATACAATGACCATCGTGACCAAGAATTAAGCAAATGTTAGCCAGCACGCACACACCTGAATTGATGTGACAAGTTTCCAGCAAACTGTATCTGGTGATCAGCTACTGTGCCCTGCTTTCAAGAACTATGAGTCCAGAAGCTCCTCTCAACAGACATCGAGCAATGGAGTCAGCACATCCTTCCGAATCCCTCGCAAGCCTGTCTTCAACTCTAGCGCTACCAATCACGCTCGAATTATACAGTTCTCTCATACTGCAGGTGAACCAATTCCCGTGGTACACAAGAATGATTCAGATAGCGAGGGATCCATGACAGAATTGCGGCACGACAACACGCCGAATGAGAGTACATGCAGAAAAACCACAGTCATAAATGAAGTAATGGAAAGGGTTTCTCCGGATGTATCAAAAGAAATAGGAAACATTAAAATGGCAGCATGGCGCCCATTTTGGTTGCGAGCGGACGTTCTGAGTAGGTTTGCCTATTTATTTCTTTTTCTAACTATATCACTTCCGCTCGCCCTGTTTTATTCAAACCGCCACAATGGACTCCTAAAGGCCCAGGAGAGCTTTTATGGCGTATGGAAATTTGGACCAACTATCTGTACGTCCTGTCTTATACTGTACAAGACTTATCCAGGCAATTCGGATTCTGACTATCTTGGTATTAGTGACCACAATCGTTGCAGTACTTTGGTCTCGGGTGGAGTTCCAGGCTTTGAAATATATGCCTTGGATCGCAACCCAAAACCATGAGTTTCTTACCATTGACGATCTTGAATTAGATTATAGAAACATGTTTATCACAAATCTTCTGTTTCAGGCTGCGCGACGGAAGCATTTCTTCGTATTATTCGTCTCCATAGCCTCAGTGATGCTGAGAGCACAAGTCGTGCTATCGGCTATTCTCTTTCACCCAAAGACCATCCAACTACCTCAACATGTGGAAATCGATATCTTGGACTCATTCGCTACCATGCAAGACCTCGTTCCAGAGTTAGAGAAGGCGCCCTTTTTCTACTCTGGGGTTTTCAAGAGCCTGATATGATCAATCTCGGTAACGCCACACGTGAACTTCCATATTACCACGCAAAATTCATCCACAATTTTAAAAGCGTGCCACCTTTTGGTGTTACAAAAGACTGTGCCTATCAACGGTTTAGACAAAAGAATACACAAAATCGAGGGACTTCCGATGTCCCCTTACCGCTATAGTCGATGGGCTTTTCATGGATGTGGACTGTCGAAAGCTGACAAGATGCAAAGTACTTGGGAGGGCGTAAGGAAACCTCCTTTTCCGCTGGGTGCCACATTACCGCTCGAATTTCATTTTGAAGGTTGCAATGAGACTTTTATTACGGATGTAACTGCTAGTGAGCCCCAATGGACTGAACCGCATTGGCTGTACCGAAACGAGCCGAATGTGAGCAGGACATGTCCCTTCGCCTCGCATTTTCATCCACCATCTATATATGCAAAGTGGGCTTGGCCCCGTAGCCAAAACCATTCTTTGATACAGGCCAGCAACTGTGCAGGCATCATGTGCTCCTCTCGCGCATGGGTGACAAAGGTTAAGGTCGTTGATGACGGCATCAACCCCAATGTCACCATTCTGCCGTTTCACAATCGGACATTCCTGAAGTCAAACACATGGCCACTTCTATTCAAGTCCATACCTCAGGCTGTGGGTTCATGGGTCTTAACCTTCGACAATTCTTCTGCCCTAAACGGACCATTAATGACTGACTACAGTTTCAGAGACCAATATCTTGGCTATGACGATTTCATATTGTCTGATAGCGACGAATTAGTCAAAGCTGTTAAAAATATAACACGGGATATTGGGCCCATGATAGCCCATTACCAGCTTCGACAGGCGAACCAAATTCAACGTGAAGGTACAATATCGTCAAGAGTTCAAAGGCTTTACCTGAACCAGAATATCTGCCTAGCAATGACAGTAACTTTTGCCATCTTAATGGGCATCTCCATATGGGTAACCATCAAGTCGAAGGCTTCAATACATGGGTGGAATGAAGATCCAACAACAATACTAGGGTCGATGGTATATTTTTATATGGAGAAAGACTTAAAACCCGTCATCGAATCGCTTCTAAGAACAAATCAGAAGCTGAAAAACACCGATAGTGAGGATCATACGCATTCTATACTGGCTCTGCAACCTTGGCTTCGTGCAATATTCATTCTGTTTACGGTCGCTGTGGTTTCGACATTATCTATTGGAATCAAAACGTCACATATGTCCAATGGCATATCTACAGTTGCTGAGGGAGACTTCTTTATGTATTGGAGAGCCTTGCCAGCATTTGCATTGTTCATCATCTCACTGTACACATCTTCAGTCGATACTGCGTTGAGGAACTTGAGTACACTGTCTATGTTGTCCACCAAGGCATGCAACGTACAAGAGATCAACTCGTCATTGGCAGACATGCTTGGATTGAAAGCTTTATTCCTTGCAGTGCAGCTGAAATGCCGTTGCATCCCCTCTCTCAAGTACTCGCTATAATTTGTAGCACTTTAGTTACCACAAGCACTCTCTTATTCACTATCGAGGTTGTTCCCGGAACCATAAATACAGACGTCAACCAAACTAGCTGGTTTGGTTCACCCTCTTCCCACCAACCTTGCGAGAAGACGTGAGTCAGAGCACCAGGCAAAGATTTAGCACTGTTCGCAATTCATTGCGATCCTTCGTTCTCCTACGAAATTCGGTCAATTATACATATCCTCAAGGCACATATTCAGACCTTCTCTTCCCATCCCTGAATTTGAGTGGTAGCGACCAAGAGACCAGTCAGTCATTTCAAATCACAACTCCAGCAGCGAGAGTCTATCCTAGCTGCATCAAACTACCGGAAGAAAATTTTAATATTCATTGGATGAATAACATCAATGGGGTGCCTGAGATGTGGACCCTCATCATAGAGCAACTGGTTACATGTCCTGATCGCTCAACGAAACTCATGTTCGACGTTGTTGCATGGAATAGCTCATGGGAAGGCCCAATATATATGGCTGGCGCCGTAAAGTCTAACTACAAACTAGGAGGGATTAATTCTACATGTCTAAACCAGACAGACGCCAGCTATATTCCATACTCACCTTGGAGAATTGAAACGTATATGTGGGGTAAGTTCCCAACTCGCTTGGAGTCAGGCAAGGCCGTCCCTAGCCTGGAGTATGATCATATTTCGTTCTGGCAATGCAACTACACTTGGTTCAAAGAAACTGCCGAGGTTAAGTTACATTGGGCGGATCAGGACTTACGTATCGATCATGCCCAGCCGCCTGTTTTAAACGACTCAACCAAAACACCCTGGGATCCACCCTTCAGTATTCCACACTTCGGACTAGATGACGGTGTTGAATGGAACATATTCAGTGGAGTCTTCCCAGAAGTCGCACGCCTGAACCGTATATCGGGAACAGGCGCAATTTCAAACGTGTTTTACCCAATCCTAGAGCCGTATGGATCGATACGTCTCCAGGACTTTGGTCAGCCAAACAAAGACAATGACATACTCCGAGAATTCAATTCTATGTTTTCTTTTATATGCACTCAGCTTGCAAATCTTGAGCATCGGCTGAAGCTAGACACCCTTTCAGCAGCTCCTCCTTTCCGATACAAGGAATTGCCTCCCTCAGTGTCATCATCACCGACAATAAAAGACGCAGGATTATTCAAAATCCTATTGCAACTTATTCAATAATATCCATTCTCACTGTCGTTATTCTCATCAACATCTGGGCTTTACTTTCAGGAGAGCTCCGTCACCGGTTTGGGATTAAAAGCGGCTGGTTAATTGACATGGAACTCCGAGATCTAGCACCGTATAGATACGATAGTATCTCTGCTATATACTTCTTACTATGTGATTCAAATATCAATGGTATAATATCCAGGTTTTTCACGATGAACCTACCTGAGGAGCTTCGCCAGTACCTATCAGAAACACGTTTCCGGCTTGGGCTGTTCAGGGACAGTATCAATGACAAGAGGGCTTTCACAGTCGGGGCGTTGGATGACGATGCTTTTGAGTTTGAAGGGGATGAGGCTTGAAATATGTTTATTTGATAGTGACTGCCAATGAGAGTATAGTATTTTCTGCTACAATCATTTCATTTTCACCTCCTGTCGATAAAGTAGAGGTTACGTTCCAATTTAATCTTGACAGAATAGTTCATAGGACACCTGGTATGAGCTTTTCATGGTTAAAGCTTCTCTATGCTTCGCCCTGTACACCATCTGTGTTGTTTTTGTCCTCATGTCTCTTGCTTTTTCCGCCTTGAATCATCGATGCTGGGATGATAGCCAGAAAGGCCATGATTAATATGAAGAGAAAGCCACGTGTTATAGCCTGACCGTAACAATTCCTCACGATGGCAGCAATCTCAGGGTCCAGTGTCTTTAGGAGTCAATGCTCCTTCTCACCTCGCTCACGATTTCATCAATGTCAACATCGTATGGCAATAGCTCAACAACTAAGAGCTCTCGCAGAGCTTGCTGTATGATAGTTGAAACAATAGAAACTCCAATGACACATCCCAGATTGCGGATTGAGTAATAGATGGCAGTGAGAATAGCCACGCCGGAATCGGAACTATTGGAGACTATAACCATGCAATATCAGTAAGTAACACCTCAGTCAATCGTTCCGCAGCATACATTAAAGAAAGGTAGTACTCACTCACGGCGATCAAGCCAGACACTACAGCGTTTCCCAATCCTAATTCCGTTACGACTTGGAAAGTTACCAACCCGGCTGTTGATTCCAGTACAGGCCCGGATAGGAGGAAGTTGCCCAAGCTTCCCGTAATATGTAACACAGAAGCCAGTATGAGAGCCCAATAGTATTGTCCGCTGCGACGCATCCAGAATCCGGTAAGAAGGGCGCTGGCAACACCAGCAATGATGGCTGGTAGCATGTAGAAGGACGCTTTCTGGGGCTGAACTGCCTTCTCGCCTGGTAGTAAAGCGGGAGAATAAAATCTAAAGCCATAATTGCGACAAATTCGAAGAATGCTGTTATGTAAATAGGGGTTATCTTAGCACTGAAGACTAGTGTAGGTGGCACAATAGGTTCTCGGGCAATACGTGTCTCAACGTAGAGGAACCACACTGCGGCTATAGCAGAGATGATAAAGGGAACGTATGTTTCCGGGATGATCCAGGAGACGTTGCTTCCTCGGTCTAGTCCAAGAATAAAAGCGGCAGTCATGGTAATCAATGTCACCGAGCCGAGAAAGTCAATGCGTCGTAATTTGGACACCAATGTCTGCTGTTCGTTCTGGCCCTTCGCTCGAACCATTTCACCATCGATAGAAAGGCTTACCAATACGATGGCAAGTAGACAAAATGGTACCTGGCCAAAGAACGACCAACGCCAGCCCACTGAACCGGCCAGAAAGCCTCCAATTGGAGCCCCAAGTCCGGCGCCGAGAGCGTAGACTATGTTCAGGATACCCTGCCATATTCCGCGGTCTTCCTTTGAGACCAATCCGGTGAGAAGAATTGCAACCACAGTACCGAGACCACCGCCTCCAATGGCTTGGAGCACTCGTGCAGCAATGAGCTGTTCAATGGAGTTTGCGAATCCACAAGCCAGACAACCCAAACCAAAGAGGCTATATGCCAGCAGCAAACACTCTTTACGGCCGAATATGTCGCATAGTTTGCCGTAGAGAGGCTGGAAAGAGGCCAACGCTAGACCGTATGCTGTCATAATCCAAGAAGCCCGATTCAAGGCATCAAGCTCACTCGATATTGTTGCATAGCTGACCAAGGCAATTGTCCCATCCGCTGCAGCCAGAAACATCTATGTCGAAAGTTAGCTAGCCGTTCCTTTGCTAGGACAGGTAGGGTAGTGCTACTCACGCCGATTGTGATGGCAGGAAATATGATGGCCATGTTTGGCTTCTTTGCAGTTTCCTGAACGTCTCCATTACTCTGATTTGTTTCATTTTCTCTTTCAAGATGTGTTGAAGTAGATGCAGCCGGCGTCAAAATCGTTGCCGGTCCCGGAGTCGTAGTTGTGAGGAGCGGGGACGTCTCGTCATGGACGTCTGCCTCTGAAGGTGACATGGTCGGTAAACAAGGGCAAAACGCCGTGCAGTAGACGAGAGTTAAAAGCCTGAGAAAATTGTTTGCCAAATCTCCTGGGCGGGGATAAGGTCACTGCGACTCGTTCACCGACAAAAGTAGCCGATCGTCCTGAAGGGTCCCGCTCTGTAAGACTATGAGTCACATGATAGTTCCAGCCCACTCATGAGCGTCTTTATGCAGTTATTGACAATTTAAAACCGAACACGCACAACGATCTATGCTTCCTTCCAATCTGAGAATCATGTTTCGATCTACATGCAATTTTCAAGCTGATAAGTAGTAAGATTCTGCAGAGCCGGTCAAGGATAAAGCCGAGGGATGCCGAGCGTGCTTAGAAGCGGAAGGGTCGCGTTTAACATAGACTATTGAGTCCCATCGAATTGACATCTTCTATGAGATAAATAATAGCTAGCTCTAATTGCATGGAAAGCATAACAATTAAAGAGCACAGCTTCTAAGTCTGATGATGATCCATAGGTTATGTCGTAATGGTAATTTTTGGTACGGTATTTCTCAAACAACACAGCCTTCTCAGTGCCAATATGTTTTTCTGAACTTTTCTAGGTTTGTTGATACTAGTTGTGTACCTATTCAGCAACCGGAGTCTTCTCTTAGAATATTGGTTCCACGGCTGGACATATTACCACATTGGTGCTTTGTACGATTCGTTGACTGCATATTATAATGGAGAACAATAATCATGATTGAATCTTGCATGCCAAGCGATATAGTGAAATCCAGATCTAGACTATAGTGACAATATGGTTGGTCAAGCCGATCCTTAGACAAAACATAGAGGAGTTTCTGAGCAACCATGAATCCGTTTAAAGAGTCTTGTTCTAAAGTAATTTGTCATCCATTTGGGCTGAACGATGAGTTTACGAGAGCTTCCTTCGGGAGCTAGATCAATCACACTTTGTAGGATGTTGGACAGATACTAGCACCATAGCATGGCCAGTTTGATGGCAGTGAAATTTCCTAAATGAAGCTAAATGCAACCACAACACACGTTTATAGACAATTTTCCTTCAAGCAGAACATCACGTTTTTAGCTACGGCCCAGAACGCTCATCCTAGGTCAGTAGGGCTTGACTATTATTTGATTAGAATGTACTTGACAAGTTCAAGCTGAGGCGATCTCCAGACGAGAGGTCCTGGCGCCCGGGCCCAATAAAACCGAGCTGGCTGCCATGGCTGTGGTAGTGGTCTCCCCGTGGTTGCGAGTTTGCAACTCAACTTCGTCAGCATTTGGATCTAGTGTATTAGCTGTATTTTGGCCAGGTTGTCCGAGCCGAAGAAGGTGCAGCAACCTCGTGAGGCTACTAGACGCTGGCTGTTGGAATGCATCTTGTATACTCTCGAGAGAGCGCCCTCGAGTCTCGGGCATCTGAAGTGCGAGGACGCATACGGTAAATAAAGCAAGCCCTCCAAATAAGAAATATGCGCCAAATGCAGAGGCTGAAAGCAGAATCGGTGTAATCAAGGCCACAAGCCAGTTAGTGAACTGCAAAGGTGGACCTCGGTCAGCTTGTGTCTGCGAAGTAACTCTACAGCATAGTTCGGGTAACTTACGTATGACATCGCCATACCAACTGAATTGGCTGCCCTCTGGTGTGGCCAGGTTGGATCTCACTAGCATAGATCTTTCCAACAATGCCCCATGTAGAGCAGTAAATCATACCGAACAGGTAAACAGATACCACAACGGCCCAGCGTGCGGCTCCATAAGGATGGACAGCTTGCGCAGCATACAAACTACCAACTAGAAACATCAGTGCACATAAAGCAAGGCCGCCAGTGATGCTTGAAGTACGACGGCCCCATTTGTCTGCGAGAAGAAATGCGGGGATCGTAGCGATAAGCATAGTAATCATAGAGACACCAGAAGCCAAGAAGGACGAGTTATCGGAGGAGATGCCTGCTTGCGCGAACAGAACTGGCGCATACTAGGTCGCTTTTTATCAGTTGTGTTCTATGAAACAGGGGACGAGAACAAGAACCACTCACATAGGTGACCGCATCAATGCCCGAGAATTGGATCATTCCAAGAATGAAGAGTGCCAGAAGAGTCCTAGAACGGTAGCCGCGCCTAAAAAGCATAGCAAATCCTTGCATGGTCGTAAGATTCTGCTGCTCTACTGGGGAGCTCAGGAAGTCGCGGCGAGCTTCTTCCATATCACATTCCAACAAACGCAGGGACTCCATTGCCTCATTCGTCCGGCCGTGGAGGATCAACCACCTCGGAGACTCCGGAAGCTCTATGCAAGCAAATGCCAAAGCATAAGACACGATTGCCTGTATAATGTAAGGTGCTCTCCAAGCCATGCTATTCTGTATCGCAATGGAACCGTAGCAGGCAAAGTAACCAGCGCACACCCCAACCGTGGACATGAATTGCGGCAACGCCGCCAGCCTTCCGCGCTTATTCATAGGCGCAATTTCGGTGAGGTAGACGGCCATGTTGCCCAGGAATATGCCTTGGCCAAAGCCGGCGACGGCGCGACCAATGATAAACTGAACAAGGTTGAATGATGTACACTGGAGGATGGCGCCCAGACCGAAAAGCATAGCGCCAGGTTTGATGATGGAGAGGCGGCCTTTCTTATCGGCAAGGTGACCAGCGAAAAGGGAGGGCATAATGCCAGTCAACATTATCATGGAGACAGTAATACCAAGCACGAAGGAGGACATCTCACCCACAACGGCTGTGAATTGTGGCATGCGCGTGATGGCGCCGACACAGCCCGTGTCGAAGCCATTAAGGAAGCCGCCCAGCGAAATGGCAAGAGATGCCCAGGCGTAATTTGGCATAAGCTTCATTGTGTCAATGATGGATCTTAGTTTCTATGAATGAGGTAGATGTTGTGGTGAGAATTAACAGCATGTCGCTTCATTCTATATATCATAAGCAGAGGTACGTAGGCAGGTTCATTCCCGTGCTGATCCCGCCGTTTGGCCGTGACCCCACGCGTGTAAACAGATGGTAGATGTCATTGACAGCCGATACCGCGACACAAGGACTAGGACCCGGGCGCGCATCGAGATGCAAGATACTAGGTTCTGTGCGTTGTAGCTCTTCCTCTACACGACTTCAAGTTGAGCCAGCTACAATTCACAGCCATTTTGTCGTTTATGAAAACAAGAATCAATTCTTAAAACCCCATGTTCTTGCCAAAGGCCATTACTGTACCTTACTCTCAGTTATAAAGTTTGCTGTACAACTGCCAGAGCATCCGTTATCTCGGAGCGACGATCGCAGCGACCATTAGCTTGCTGCCTGGGCGGGTTGCGTATCAGCAAGGGTCAAAGGGCGTATTTCGACCAATTCTAATGGGAGGAAAGGATCATTACATCACATCAGCCAGGGAACATGGCGGGTTGTAAATCAAGGGCGTGATATCTCATCGCCCGTGTCCAGCTGTTTTATAGGGCATGGCTTGATCTGATTATAGCCACTGCTTCATATACAAACGCGGTTGGTAAGCAACAACGGAGAAACTGAACGACCGGCTTTCACGACGGCTTTGAGCTGTGTCTTGACTTGTCAATTTATTCTTTTTTTTTCTTTTTTTTTCTTTAATTCTTATTTTATTATATCTATCTTTTAGCGGAGATAGAAAAATTTTTAAAATTGTTTGGCCGTTACAATGACAGCCTCAGACCACAAACCATATGCGTTGCCGCGATTGTGAACCGAAGCAGTGATGCTACGAGAGGCGCTAGTTCTAGCCTGTTGTAGTCGGCTGGGAATTGGCGATATCCGACGTCCCACTACCCTATTTACAAAGCTAGCATATGGGTACGAATGGTGGGCAACACGTTTCGAGGTTTTTGAGTGGCATGGTTGGGACAGTGGCTACAGATCATTCATCACGATATGAAGGCTTCCTTCACCTACTCAGAGGTTTTCAGAGTCAGTGTCAGCAGCTATCCCCACATTATCCCAGTATCTCAGCAACTTGTTTTGTTCAGTGCGGAGAGGAGCCAATGACCACGCAGGCAAATGACACACAAACGTGTGAAGCGGTGCGGATGGGCTAGCTAGCACATGTCGATCACTTAGGGCTTCATTTCGCACGTGTTGGCTTAGGTTGTTTGGTAACGGTCGAAGGCTTGGTGGACACGCTGCGGAAATCGCCATGAGAGTTAGCAAAGCCAAGCAATTCCATTTCGGGGCAGGAAATCGGCAGCCCATGAGCGGCGTCTTTAGAGGCTGTTGTTAATGAAGATTTGCTGCTTGGCATTTGAGCCAACGAAGGAAGCGATTTATTAAACGGCGGGCCTCGTAAGGGCCAAGCAAGGGTCGTGCGATGGACGCAGAGTCCCTTTGTACCCACCGTTTCCACTCGACAGCGACGTGTCACCACCGAGGATGTACATAGGGTTGCATCCAGAGGGCATTGTCATTGCAGGAGGGCGGTGTTCGGGTGCATGTACGGCACAGTAAATGCAAGGACTCAAGACAGGTTCGTACGAATAGGGTATCGGATCACCTGAGTGATTTTCTCGACACCCCAGTTGATGTCGTACAGCCGAGTACAGCACATGCATGGATCTCAAGGGAGGCAAGGAGGCACAGACTGAGAGGCTCACCCACAGACCGCAAGTCTGTCTGTCCGTCGAGGGATGATGGGAGGAGCAACAAGGAGAACTGGTCTGAGCGTCTTAAGTTCGGGGTTCAGTCGGTATCGCGGGGTGAGGCGTGACAAGCAACAAAGCCAATGCAAGGGTTTACGATTTGATCATGATCATAATTTGATGCAGCACTGTACGGTACGGTACTGTAACAGTACTGTACATACAGATTTGGCCGGCATCCAGCAAAAACATTGATTCCATTCCCGTTGCAACAGCCAATCGACCCGCAATACAGTCGATGAAATTATGACCCTGACGGCTTCAAAGGTAAACGCCAGAGAGGCATCTGAACTGGGAACTGTGGGGTTGAGGTACGTTGGTACTTGCAAGAAAACGGCTGGCGGGAAACGCGGGGACACGAGGTACTAGTGAGGAAGGTACCCGCTCCGTGCATGCAGAGGGCCAGGCTGTGGCTCCAGTACCAGCGCCACAAGTACCTGGCGTCCTGGAGCCGCCCGGCTGTTGGACAAGGATCCCTTGCATAGGAAAAGTCGGCATTTTGATGTCATCGACCCATCCAGCCGGCACCAGCGTCATTTTCTCCCTTGCCCGGGCTGCCTCTGAGCCTCTGAGCAGGCAAAAGGTTCAACGTCTGAGCAGGGGATCGCTGCTGGGTCTGCCTACTGTTACGAGGAAGCTGCTGCCCTGTGGACGATGGATTGGCCCTCGGCTCGGTCGTAATTTTCTCGCCCTCTTTGCCCTGCCGGATGGGTTGAGAAAACGTTTTTAAAATGCTGGTCTGTGCGTGAGTTAAGCCATACCGGTACATCATCACCTGTCATTCTTTTTGGCTGTTTCTTGCGGCAGCTACTGTAGCCCTGCGGGTTATGTACCGTAGAAACATGACGAATGAAACGGGCATCCTCTGCGCTGGGACTGTCCTTGGAGGAGGCAAGGAAAAAGAAACAGAGAAATGCAGAATAAATCAAGGGAGGCGGCCGATCAAAGACAAGCTTAGTGAGTGCCCCATGCCAGCCCAGGTACAGTGCTGTATTGGACCGCATGTACAGAGTAATCTGTACAGGGAGCAAAAAAAAGCTTCTGGGGTTGAAATTCCGTTGATGCCGACGTTTCCGCTTTTCTGCCAAGCCAAGTTCTCCATGCCATGCCCAATGGACAGTAGCACAGCACTGTCGAATAAACAACTTTTGGCTGCTGGCTTTTTAGGCCGGATGAGACTGTAGTGCCAATCCAATCCAATCCAATCCAATCCGATCCGTTCATGGCTTTAGTGGCCTTTGCCTCGTGCCTCGGACTGGGCAGGGCAGGAGCGACTGCAAGGTACATCCGTACACGAGCTTCGTTCCTTCCTCGCTCTCGTGTCTGTGTCCCTCGTGCACTTGCTCAACTAAATCCATCTGTCCTCCTCTTCTCCTTCATCCTCTTCTTTCTTCTTTCCCTCCAGCCATACTCTTAGTTTTTCTATCCTTCCCTTCTCCATTCCTCTCTCCCGTCACTGCAACACACCCCACCCCTCACATCCTCACCCTCGAAGGCTACGTACAGTACGATTACGGTCCTTTGCTCCGCCTTCCGACCGCTTGTCCCTGCCAGTTTTAGCGACGCCCAGCTAATTTTTTCCCTTCCCACCTCCATTCCGTCATCCAAGTACAGCCCGCTCGGGTGGGGCCTTGAAGAACCTCGTTGACAACTCCAACCTTCGACACCCAAGTGCACCTCGCGACCGTCGTTGTGTCTCAATCAGCGCGTCCTGGTCAACTTTTGCGTCTCGGTCTTCCTCGATCCCAACTCGCCGAACTCTGCCTGGATCGTTACCATGGAAGCCGCCATCCTCTTGAATTCTTGACCTGACTTCCCTGTCGTCGTCGACGTCTCGCGCCCATCATGTCCTCGTCTGGTGTGGCGGATGGCCCCGTCCCCAATCGTGGGCCGGCCGTCTTCGCTGTCACCACTGCCACCTTGGTCCTGGCTTCTGTCTTTGTCGCCGCCCGGATGGTCTGCCGCTACTTCATCGTCAAGAAGTTGAGTTGGGATGACAAGGTCATGGCCTTTGCCTGGCTGCTCGCCTTTGGTTATCCTTCACCGTCTGCCTGGGCACCAACAATGGCCTTGGTAAACATGACGTCGATATCCCAAAGCACCAGCTTCCTCGCTTGCGTCGCTGCGAATATGTCTTCTCTATTCTTTACGTGAGCCATTGTCCCGCACCTCCAACCCACCTGTTTCGCTCGCTCGCAGAACCCTCGCTAACTGCCCCGCCAGAACCCGGCCCTCATGGCTACCAAGACGAGCGTCCTCATCTTTACCTGCGACTCGCCAAACATACCCAGGTCGTCCTGCGCTACGCCTCGTGGGCAACCTTACTTGTCGTCAATGTCGCCGGTACCGTCCTCACGTTCATGAACGTCTTCCAGTGCAGCCCAGTCGATGCCGCCTGGAATGTTGGCAGGTATGATAATGCGAGATGCATCCCACTACTCACCGAGTTCATCTGCGCCGCTCCTGTCAACGTCATCACCGATCTTGCCATTCTGGCATTGCCGATTCCCGTCTTGACCAGCATGCGGCTTCCTTCTCGCCAAAAGACAATCTTGGTTCTCACCTTTACATTGGGTATTTTCGTCACCATTGTCGATGTTGTCCGCATCTACTATCTACAGCGTGCCATCACCGAGGTTCCCAGGGGCGTCTCATCTGACCCGCGGGTGAGCTTCGGCGGACAGGTCAATTTTCCATGGAATGCCTCTCTCTCTTTCATGTGGAGTGTCGTTGAGGTCAATGTCGGTATGACTTGCGCTTGCGTCCCAACGCTAAAGCCCCTGATTCTCAAGCTACTTCCCGCTATGCTCTACGACCCCGATGGCACCCGCAGCATGTCATCCGCCGCCAAAGGGCCAGGTGATGCCGAATCTCCGATTTCGTCCACACAGCCTGAAATCGCTTTGCCTCCGGCTGCGACGTTGCCGACTTACAATCCACCTCATGCACGCACCGGGCCTGACGCCCCAATTAGCGCCATGGAATTCTTAACAACACCGGAAACCGCCGCTGCTGGCCACAACTCTACCAGTCTTGACAATGCGGACAGCGACGGTCTAGCCTGTTCTCACACTTATATGACCGCATCGACAGCTACCCAAGAGAATGCCGTCTACTTTGGATTCGTCAACATGAACAAGCCGAAGAGCATGCTTAGGACCAATGCAGCAGAGTCGCTAAAATACTGCAGCATTGTCTCAACTTTGTTCTTTCTCTGGGGCTTCTCATACGGTCTGCTGAATACTCTCAACACTGTCGTTGCCGCTATTAGCAACATGACACCTGCACAGACGCTCGGGCTTACTAGCATGTATTTTGGTGCCGGCTATTTCTTCGGTCCCCTGCTAGTTGGCGGATGGATTTTGCGTCGAGATGAACATAACAGGACCAAACGCCATCAGCGAGACGAGTACGAGAATGTCGGTGGTTACAAGGTCACATTGATCGCTGGCCTTTCCATTTACGGCATCGGCACCATCATCTTCTGGCCATCCGCAGTGCTGAGCTCATACGGAGGGTTCATGATCAGTAGTTTTGTCGTTGGTTTCGGTCTCGCAGTGCTCGAAGTTGGTGCCAATTCATTCCTTGTACTATGTGGGCCGCCTGAGTACGGCGAGACCCGCCTCCTCCTCGCCCAGGGTGTCCAGGGCGTTGGATCGGTGCTCTCTGCCCTTCTCGCACAAAGGGTCTTCTTCCAAGGCATTGAGCAGGACGACAGTCGCAAAAGCCTAACCCTCATCAATGTTCAATGGACGTATCTCGGCATTACCCTGTTATGCGTCGCGCTAGGTCTGTTCTTCTTCTACATGCCCTTCCTGAAGTCACCGATAGCGAGCTTGAGCTATCAGAAAAGACACTGCCTCTCGACCCTCGAAAGAAGAGCATTGGAGGCTTTCAGCTCAGAACAGTCAGTCTTACCCTAGCTGTTCTCGCCCAGTACCTCTACGTCGGAGCTCAGGAGTGCTACAGCATATACTTTCGAAATCTCTTGATATCGATACTTCCAGGGCAGTCAAACACTGGTCACTCTGCGTTGAATGGCCACACGCAACACATCAATCTTGATAGGCCTCCTGGAATCGCTCTTTCGATTCCAGACTACCTCCTCATTGCGCATACTGCATTCGCTGTTTCCCGGTTTTTCTTTGGTTATCTTACCTACCTCTCGGTCTCTCACCCGAGAATGCCAAGGCCGCGAACTCTTCTGACCATAAGCATTTCGCTCTGCTGCCTGTTTGCCCTTATCCCCGTGGTGGTACGCCCGCCTAATCCTAATCTTCTGATAATTCCTGTGATTCTTTACTATTTCGCGCAAGGACCAGTGTGGCCGCTGATATATGCCATTGGTCTCCGCGGCCAAGGCCGAAGGACGAAACGGGCAGCTGCATTCATCACTATGGGTGCTTCAGGTGCCGCATTCTTCCCTTTCATCATGTACGGCATCATCACGTCAGGTGGAACCGTGCGAGCGGCTTTTGTTGTTGTTATTGCGTTGCAGGCTGCCAACTTGTGCTATCCGATTTTCTTGGAGCTAGTCAAGGACGCAAAGTTGATGGTGGACCCTACCACGGGAGCACACAGACACTTAGGAGAAGACAGGGAGGCGACCATGAACGAATTGGTTATGAACCGCATGCTTGCTGCTGAGCGGCCAAACGAGAAGAGGGAAGGCCTTCTCGGTAAGGTGACAAAAAGCTTCGGGGCTAAGCTTTCATCGTCACGGCGACGGTCTTCACCACCGCCTCAAATCGTGCATAATGAGTAGATTTTATTCTACAGGACTGGATACATATGGGCCAAGGCGTTGGGTTATTTGAAAGCGTATTATGGAGCGATATACCCAATCATCACTTTTACCATATTAATGGGCAATTTTACTTCTATTGGCAATTTTGATGATATTACCACGTGAATGTTATGAAGCGTTTTTGGTTTATGTAGTACAATTGCGGTGACCGTAACGGATATTGAAAATAAGTAGTTGCTGTAAAGCCTCGCTCATACTATGCACAACTTGGTATTTGGTTTCCAGCCATGGAGGCATTGTTTCGTTTTTCTCGTGTACTGCATTCACTACGGCTGTCTCGGTGAACCCTCGGGGTCAAACGACAGCAAATCAAGCTGGCCGGTCTATGTATTGATTACCGGAAGTGCAGACGCAAAAGCATCGCCATCCGGGGCTTTGAAGGGGTTACAGCCTCCCGCAGTGCTGAAGATTTCGGTGGTTCCAGAACAAACTACTATTACGAAACCACAAGAGACTGTATGTGAGGCCGTGACTACCGTTGGGTTCTTGCGATCAAAAGCTGCAGCGTGTAGAGCAGGCTGCCACCTCGCTTATGCAGTTGGTTCTGCTCCCAACCAACATTCAAATGCATGAGGCCAATAAGATCTCATGACTTAGATTGCTAAACTAGGTGGCCTCGGTTGGTGATGAGCATGGAGTTTTGAGCAAGGGTATGGAGATGATGCGATCTTAGGACTAACAATATGAACTCGATTGTGCATGGCATCTTCGATGTTTACCTTGCCATGGGCTGAAAAAGCAAGACCAGAACCATGGTTGCTTTTTAGCACTAAGTCAAGCAAGCTGGTATCTGTTGAAACGCAGAGACACTACTGACGCAACTGTGAGCTGAGGGATATGAGCGTCGTCTACTGGCTGGGGAAAAGTGCACATCGGGCTCGAACAACGATTAGTGCTTTGAAGAGGGAATGGTCGGTCAGCCTCTGAGACGTGGCGAAGCATTGCGTGGTAACGTTGGAAACCATAGATATCGTGATCGCCTTCATGTTGACTTTGCCGGCGTTTCTCACGGCAACGAGGCACATCTCGAAAATCAATCAGGCATCGAATGTGCTTTGCGCAAACAGGCTCGCAGCATCAGGCTGTCGGGGAACAGGCGGGCCGCTTGCATGGTCCAAGGAACATTAGGCAAACTTGAGTCACATTCAAGGGCTGGGGTGCATCTGGGCTTGGCCCTGGTGAGAATGCATGTAACAGCATATACCTCACCGCCTTGAGGAAATGAGAGGTGGGCATGGCTTAGAGGGAGGGCAGCTTTGCTTGTGTGGGCTGGGATGCGGAGGATGGTTTCAACAGAGCCTCACTAAACGCCCTTCCAGGAAAGCTCTAGAAACGGCGTTAGGGAATTTGGAAACAGGCAAGGTATTACAAGCACGACACGTGAATGAGATGAATGGGCATTAGAGGCTGCCACGTTGGTCTGATCAACCTCTGGGGTGCAGTTATCAGGCTTCCGCCCAAAGAGGGCTGAGGCAGCACAGCCTCACTTCTAATCTCTCTGCCCCAGGAGCCCAGGCTCGCGTTCACATTTTGCCTCATTGTTCAGACTTTGACAATAAATCGAGCTTGCCGGCAAAGACCTGGTGAAATAGTGTATAAATCGCTTGCTCGTTGGATTGAGACATGCGCAGTCTTGCATAGTGGTTGTGTATTGTCATTCACAAGAAAATGATGTGGCCACCTAGGAAACGATCTAGACACCATTCAGAGTCTCTGCTTCAAGAGTATCAGGAGATGGCTCGCAAGAACCAACAGATCTTGTCCTACCTGACAGATATCAATTGCCTGGTCACGAGGACCATGGCTGGGACTCGAGTTGTATGACTCTTGGCATCGGAGCGGAGTCGACAATTATTCTTTTCGTACGTGCTGACCTGAGAGTTGCCCTGATTAAACACCGCTCCAAGAGTTAACCAAGACTATAGGAGATCCCAAGGAGACTTTGAAGGCCATGGTGATAATCATAACAATACAAACCTCCAAAATCTCGCCATACATCTCTGCGCCGCTGCCTGTACAAAATCATTCAAGACTGTTTAACCTGAGCAACCCATTCACGACCTACGACTTCTCCAACAGGCCGATAAAAAGCATGCCACACACTGCAAAGCCAATCAATACATTAAATCCAGGAATTGTCCTCGACATGTCCTGCTTAACAAACCATACAGGCTCTCGCCTGACTAATGACGAGCTATGGGTCGATGACCTAGGTCTAATGCCAGGCTCCAACAGCGCGCCCCGTCAGAACTCTCGCCTTCGCTCGGCTTTGGAGAGCTACACTTGGGGTCAAGCCCAAAGGATACTGAGCATACCCTGTTTGGGGCAGGAGGGCTTGGGCTGGCTGTCCCATGTCAAAATCAACATTCTCCAGCATTGCAGACGGAGACGTCGTATAGTCCTTCGGATAATAGGGTGCCTCTCTCAAATGAATGCCTCTCGCCGTATTCAACTTCAACAGGTCTTTCGTGGTCGTACGTGAGTTCTTCTGAAGGGGCTGGATTCGAAGAGGCATCAAAAGATGCGTGGGATATCACTGAAGCTGATTTGGACTCGAACATTGGCTGGCCAAACAGTCCAGTAGCACCACAATATCCTCAAATCAACTCCCGGACCACTAAAGGATTGCCATCTCCGAACGGAACAGAGGTTGATTCAGTTCGTCAAGTTGAGCTTTGGAATCCATCACCTATCCTTCATACCATGCCTATGGGGGCAACAATACAATTGGCTTGAACATGACAGGTTCCGTGATTAGTTCCTTCTCAGATACTGATTTGAAAGCTACCACCAGTACATTCAACACTCAAGCAGACACTCAACTTTTGACAGTGCCAAGGTCTTCCTCCCATCGACGCATGTCTGACCCACCGCCTTTTACAAAACAGCGTCTTAGGATCCCAGTCTCAAAACAAAGGACACGGGCAAATAGTACGCTCGCACCGACCGCTTATCCCCTCTACAGCCACAGCCCCCACAGCTGAGGAAAAGGGAAGCGATGTCAAAAGTCCCACGGCGGGTGTGACAAGGCAGACATCAAGAGGCAAACGTACCGGTCCAATGTCAGACGCGAAGAAGAAGGCCGCACTCAAAACTAGGATGGACAAATCCGTTTGTATCAGCTGCAGAATAAGCAAGGTCTCGGTAAGTCTGCTCTCACTACAACATTCTCGCCACAGTCGTCTAATCCCGTGGTTAGTGTCAAATGATCGAAGGGTCTGATTCTTGTAGGAAGTGTCTCAAGATTACTCCCAACCACAAGGTTCCTTTTGTCTGCACAAAGGCATATTTCATGGAGCTTGTCCACTGTGATACTACAAACTACATTGGTGAGTGTAACATGCGTACTAAGATTCGTTTGATCCTAACTGAATATCACAGCACAATACTCCATTAATCATCTTATTCCAGGCTCTACTCAGCGTCGTCGACTTGATGTCCCGGAAATGATTGAGATTCCTAAAATGATGCAATTGGTGGAAGATCTCCGCAGCGAGTATCGCATCCGGGTCTCTCATGGAGTAACTGCTCTATATGACCTTGATCTCAATGGCTGCTTCGACTACCTCAAGATAGTTTGCCCGACACTCCCACCAGCCTATTCCTTCCGGACGTTCATAGCCACGCAGCCCAGCCGAATAGATGAGTGGCGAGGTTGCATTAACGACAGTCTCGAGAAGCTCCGCCACCCCTCGCCGTGCTTACGGTGTGGAACACAATGCCTAGTCGTGTTACGTACGCACTTGTGAATAAAGCCACTGGCAAGGAATCTCCACTTGATCCAGAAAGCATTGCGGGCAATCGGGTATTGCTTGCGGCCGCGCAGCTGTCACGCATAATCAGCCGTAAGCTGGAGCTCACGGCGTTTGGACAACTGCAGAATGACCTTAACTCTAACACCGCTGTAACTGTGGACATTCTGGTGCATCTTGCCCATCTTCTCTTGTCCTTGCGGTGGCGGGTAAGTTGGTGGGTGCTTTTGGCAGCAGCGTGACCAGCGATCATAGTGAAGGCAAAGCCCAGAAACAGCAGGGTCTAGAGGCCACGATTACCCGTGTACAGAATTTATGTCGCATTCTGTATTTCTACTACTGCTCGATGCGTCGGCGCTTGCCAGCGTTTTCGGGCAGCGACCGTCTTGAAGGGAAGAGTACTCGATACGCGGATACCCAGAACGCTGTTTATGAGACTTTTCCTGAGGATGAAAGTGTGAGCGGTTTTGAGAACTGGCTAAGAGAGGGACAAGAGAAGATTCGTGCGGCTCGTGTAGTTGAGCAGCTGAAAGTTGTAGGCTTGTCTCAGTAGGTGGATGTTAAAAGGGGATGTTATGGCTTTTTTCATAGAGTAACGATGATTTAAGGTACATTTTTATATAGGCTCTAACAGGTTTAAAGTCTCAGGTATAAATCAAATCTTCAATGAGATTTCCATAATACATTGAACATGGTTCATTTGGGCTCCATTGTTGAAACGGATCCATTTCAGGTCTGAAGGTTACTAGCCGAAGTAACTCGATGATATCAAGTAACGATCAGCTTTCAGACCAGAAACAGAAGTGGAGTGGTATGACAAAAAGAGACTCGATATATTCCTTGAGATTTGAACAGAGCAGGCGTTGGATAATTCACCAAAGTAGAGTTGCGGCACTGTTGTGTCAGTTGTCTTCAAATTCATAACAGGAGCAGAACTTGTCATCACCTTTCGACTTCTTCCAACTGCCCAAGTTAGGTATAATACTCAATGACGCGTAGCAGCCATGTAATCTTGACCGAATTATCATGAAACTCCAAGACGTGAGGCATTATACCTCCAGTGAGGTTGTTACATTTTACGATTCTCTTGCTGTCTAGTTCGGGAAGAGACCTCCCAGAAATATTCAAGAAACCATTTCAATTATTGTAGTACACTCCAACCTCACAGACTGCACTTTCTAAATTGGAAAGCCCTTAGATTAAGCCTGGAGTTGAGTCAGAAACTAGACCAGCTGATAGGGACGATTCTCAAGTCGAAACATGGAATGTTTACAGCATCGACTCGAGATAGTCATTTTTGGCAAAGGATATGGTCTTTTTCCTCGGAGTATAAATTTCATTAACTTCTCGTCATATTCGAAGACACAGTTTATAAAAAACTCAACTACTTGTTAAAACATACCCAGATTTAGGATTTATTGCTTGAGTGTGGAAGGCTTGGGATAAGAACCCCATGCTCATGCATGTGTGGATCAAGCCTCAGCCTCCCTGTCTAGGCAACAGAGTCGACCAGCACTTATTTGGAGTCTCCTCTTCTTCACAAGAGGCGGCCAACTCCCAAGCTCAACCTCGTCACTTGCTATCCATACTAAACAATGGCAGGCTCTCAATCCCCGATATTCCTTTTCTCCACGTTGCCCCTTCAACGGCGCATACGCATACTGTCATCTTCCTACACGGTCGAAAAGACAATCCTCGGAACTTTAGTGCTTCGCTGAATTATTCTCATGACTCGAAGGGTCGCACTCTTCCGAGTGCCTACCCATCATTTCGCTGGGTCTTCCCCAAGCTCCTGTACGCAGGGTTGCGAGCACGGGTGATACATGGCCGCAGTGGTTCGATGTGTGGAATGTGCAAGACTTCGCCGATAATGCCGAAATCCAAATCGAAGGGTTGAAGGAGGTTATCCCTCCCTTACGTCGCATTATTGCGAGCGAAGCAGAAGCACTAGGTGGGCGGTGGGACCGCATCATACTGGCAGGCATCAGTATGGGTGCGGCGACGAGCGTGCATCTTTTGTTCAATCTCAACGTCCCTCAATCTGGCGGCGGTAGGCTCGGCGCCTTCTTGGGTTTTTCGTGCCGTTGCCCGTTTGTTGGGTTAAGCCTTCCAGAAATGCGTGACGTGTTGAAGCTGGACGATGTGCCGGATCACGCTGACGTCCTGCGCAATACACCTATGCTGTTGGAGCATTGCGTTGATGACCCTCTAGTTCTGTTGCAGAATGGCATGATGCTGAGGGACACGCTACGTGGCTTCGGAGCTAATGTCGAGTGGAAAGAGTATCCTGACGGAGGCCATTGGTTCAACTCCCTCGGGGTATGGATGATGCTATCGAGTTTCTAAACAAGCATGTCGTTGAAGTGAGCAATTCTCAGGGAACCACATCCGCACCACCACAGGCTGCCGACGCCATGGATATGTCGTAATACCACGATAAAGTGTCCTATCAAGAACCCTTCTGGCATACAAGTAATGGGCACGAGTATGTGTGTAACTCCAACGACCTTGTTATTTTGTTATTTTCAATTCTGGCTGATCAAGTCCTTCACGTGAATAGTTATTGAATCAGCAATTTTTGTGCATTAGCGATAAAACCAGCTCGCAGCTACGAAATAGATAGTAAACACAATCGCAAACACTCTATTCTATGCCAATGTAGCCAAGTCTACTCTATTTTTGTCAACCCATTAACCGCGTACTGAGTCTCTTCAAGGGTGTTGTCATCATCATTATTTGGCCCAGCGCAGAGCACCGGGGCAGTTAGGGTCGTTCTCGACGTACTTGAGCGATCCGAACACGGACCACAGCTGGCCAAGGAAGCTTCGCTCATCGGCGTGGTAGAGGTCGCCGAGAAGGGGCTTGATGGCCTCAGTGGCCTCGTCAGCCTTGTAGAAGGGAATACGGCTGGAACAAGTCAGTAAGACGGTTTTCTTGCAGGCGGTATTGTGAGACATACGGGAAGAGGTGGTGAACAACGTGCTTCTCAATGATGCCGTGGAAGATGTGCTTGCCAATGAAACCGAAGTCGCGGTCGATGGTAGCGAGAGCACCCTTGACGAAGGTCCAGCCCTCCTCGGTGTAGTGAGGCACCTCCTCGTGGTGGTGGTGCAGGTAGGTGATGGCGACTAAAACACAGATTGTTAGCAACTCGGCTTGAGATATCGGAGCAGATGAGCTTACCGAGCCAGTGGTGGACCCAGAGGTAGGGCACGAGGTAAAGGTAGAGGACGGTGGAGGTTCCAACGAACTGAGAGGCGTAGTACAGGGCGCTGAGGGTGAGACCGAGGCCAATGTCAGAGATGAAGATGAACAGAGCCTCGTTGGGGCGGAAGACGGCGCTCCAGGGGTCGAAGTGGCTCACACGCAGCCAGCTCCAGATGCCAGTGGGCTCGTACTGCTTGCTACCCTTGCCGGCAGAGGCGTTGAGGAAGGTATAGACCTGCCATCCGAGAAGCTGGTGGGAAATGAGGCAAATGACCTGGCGGATGGGAGTGTCCTCGAAGAGCTCGTCGAGGCTGGCCAGGATGGCGTTCTTGTGGCTCCTGGGCTGGGTGGCGGGAACAAAGGCCATATCCTTGACGATGTTGCCAGTGTAGCGGTGGTGACGGTGGTGGCTGTACTTCCAGGAGAAGTAGGGGACCATGAGGAAGCTGTGCAGGAACCAGCCGACAACGTTGTTGAGCTTGGTGTTCTTGGAGAAAGCACCGTGGCCGCACTCGTGTCCCAGGATCCAGACGCCGGTGCAGACGAGGCCTTGGAGGAAGCCGTAGGCCATCCAGGCGGCGAAGCGATACCTCGGGTCGGCGATGGTGGGGATGTAGGTCAGGGCTGCCCAGACGAGGGCGGCGACCATGGTGAAGTCACGGAAGACATAGTAGAAGGAGGTGACGAGCGAGGGCTCGAAGCAGTGCTCGGGGATGGCATTGCGAATGGTCTGGATGTCAGGGAACTCGGGCTCGGTCGACTTCTGAGAGGGAGGGTCAGTCAGATGAGATTTTTTCTTCTTCTTCGCCTCATACACGAATTCTCACCTTCTGCTTGGTCTGCTCGACCACAGTGGTCGAGGTGCGCTGTCTGGTAGACATGATGTCGGTTGATATCTTACAAGCCTAGAACCGGTCCCAGCTCGTTCGTGTATGCTCCGTCTGCTCGGGTTTCGAGAAGAAGAGAAGAACAGGCGCAGGCAGGCGGGTGGGCGGGTATATACTCGACGGATATATACTACGGACAGCAACAGGCGCTGAGACATTTAAAACTTTGGTCCAGTCCCCTTGTCCAGATCCTCCCTTCCCCGGAACACATTGCAGCACATACATACCAGAATGGTACAGGTCAACCTAAGCATGTGGATTCAGGGTCCAAGTGTAAGTCAGGGCCCTTTTGGTGTGCATCCTCGTTACCCAATCGGGCAGTAGTCGAGGTCGCGGTTCGGTGGCTCGACACGCCGTGGGCCAATGAAACTGTGGGCTCCCTGGATCTGACTAGCAATCCCAAGCCACGGAAGAACAGAAGTTGAGATCCAGGAGCCATGGCCGCCTGGAGGAAAACTCTGCAACCGTTTGTGTCATGGGCCGGGGGCTGCGTGGCCACGCACGCCTAGCCCGTGTTAGCGGTGAACGGCCGCGGGAGGCATCGCCAACCTCGAGCAGCAGAGCCCGAACCAACACTGGCGGTGACCAGGCACTGCAGCAATGGAAAATTTCCTTCAGAATTGTTGAGAAAAGGCATGGATACAAACCCACAAAAACGGTCTGGGCTCCCGGGAATCGAGCATGCTTGGCTCTTCAACGGCAAGGGCCCCAGGTTCGGGCGGGTCTTCCATCCCCAACACTGTCGTCTCGCATCACGCCTGATAAGCTACCCTTTAACCATACTGGGCCCAGCGTCCATCTCCTTTTTCCAAGCGTGTGGAACCTAGTGCACCCTCGCGTGTTTGAACCAAAAAAATCCTCTTGCCTCCTCGCTTGGCCTCTGTCAGCTGCTGTATACTAGGTATGTGCATACGCAAGACAGGAAGACCCCTGGGTCCGTCGAGCCTTGGGTGGGATGGCGAACCAGGTCCTGGTCCAGTTAAATTAAATGGATAACCACCGTGCCTGACCCGAAAAAGAGTTAACCGAGGAAGGCATCTTTCTGGATATCTTGTGATATATAGCTTGTTGATCCCCTATCGTACCGTCTCGTCTGTGGCCAATGCTCCGGCCGAGGCCGTATCCCACTGGACCCTCACGACCGTGCAAGAAACAAAACTCCGGGGAGCAACGAATACGGTACCTTTCGAAACATTCGTATACACCGCCTCCCTTCAAGACACGTAATTAACCGTGGGTTTTCGTGCCGTGGGGATCACCACCGGTGGACAGACGTGTCACAGACAGACGTGGCGTAGATGCAACATGGCCGGGAAGAAGCGCGACTAGGCATGATCCCGAACCGCGTTCCCTTGCATGTTAACGCTGCTGCCAAAAAGCAAGGAATCAGAAATTTCCTTGGCTATTTTTGGGAAGGCGATGAACCAAGTGGCTAGTTCACGGTCGGTGGAAAAGCCAAGATCTGAAGGATGACTCGCGGGTCCGGGTCCGGTCGCAACGCCATCTACAAGCCACTCGATCAAAACGTATGGTAGACCGCAGGCTCGATCTCGGCTGCTACATGATTCGGACTTGCATGTGATGTCTAGAGGCTGCGTGTCATTGCCGAATGGCAGATGCGCATGTGCTCGCTGCCAACCACGAGTCCACGCTGTCTCATTGCCAAATCAGAAGGCTGCATGACTTGCGTGTGGTCAATGTATTTCATTACCTGCAATTGGCCAATGAGCCAATGTAGGGCTGAGGGCGCTCAGCCAAGAACAATGACTGGGCATTCACGTAACCAACGGAAGAGTTTCCGCCGCCACGCATAGCCCGGCAATCGGACGTCGAAGGCTGGCTGTGGTGTCTTAGATCTGTAGATGCACGATCGGATGTCAGCCGTGCCGCCGCCAAGAGATGTTTCGATGTAACGATACAACTGCTCTCGCAGCCAACATGAAGAGGCGAATGTCTCATGGCTGACGGCGCAGGTTGGCCATTGCGGCACAGCGTGGGATGACTGCAGGTAAGACATTTACAAGATTAAGTAAGTCCACGAGACTCGCGAGAATTCTCAAGTTCGGGCACAACCGCCATGTCCCAAGCCTCAGAGAACAAACACCTCAATCTCATCTCATCTCTCTCTCTCTCTGAATTTTTTCGCCGCCATCGTATTCAATAGTTCCCATGTTGTCCCTGCTTCAACTGAGCACGCCATTGCAACTGATGATCAATGGGTCGGTGGCCCACCACCCTAACTCATTCTCACGACTTGAACGGGCCTCGTGCGGAGGCGATTCTCATACCTATTATACAACTGAGGGTATATCCGGCAAATAAGATCCTACCTTCCCGTCCTAGGCCGTCTGTATCCGCCAAAAATGCGACGACATCCCAGGCGCATCGCTTGTCGTTGGCTGGCCGCCTCGAACGTGCATGGCGCTAAAGGATGTCGCAATTGTATTCAAAGATGATTGCTACCATGGTGGGGACTCGAGATTCAAAGCTTCACGGCAAGCAGACAACCATATAACCATGGCGGTTTCTGGTGTTGCCGTCATGTCAGTCTGCTTGATAACCACTTAACTCTCCTCCAGAGCGACAATGACCGACGTATCAGGAGTCGCTGCCATTCCCGTCGAGGACAAGGCGCAAGCCTCCGTGCCAGCTCCATCCGTGGATGCTGTGCCGGAGAAACGAATCTGGTACCGTTCGACACTCTTCAATGCCTTTGTCATCGGTCTCGTCGGCTTCCTGGCGCCCGGTCTCTGGAACGCCATGAATGCGCTCGGCGCTGGTGGTGCTCAGGAGCCGTACTTGGTCAATGCCGCCAACGCTTTGGTGTTTGCCCTCATGGGTTTCCTGTGCCTGTTCGGTGGCCCCATCGCGAACCGCATTGGCTTGAGTTGGACCCTCTTCCTCGGCGCCGTTGGCTACCCCATCTACTCTGCCGGACTCTACACCAACAACCGATACGGCAACGTCTGGCTTGTGCTGGTCGGCGCCGCCGCCTGCGGTATCTCGGCCGGTTTGTTCTGGGCCTCCGAAGGTGCTGTCGCGCTGGGATACCCGGAGCCTGGCAAGAGGGGAAAGTACATGAACATTTGGCTCTGGTTCCGTACCGGAGGTCCCTTGGTTGGAGGCGCCATTGTCCTGGGCATGAACCACAGCGCCGCGGCCAAGAAGAAGGGCAAGGTTGAGTCGCAGACCTACCTCATCTTTGTCGCACTGCAGTGTCTTGCGGCTCCAGTCGCGCTGCTGCTCACGCCGCCTGAAAAGGTGCAGCGTTCCGACGGCTCCAAGGTCATCATCAAAGCCGAGAAGAGCTTCGCCGCCGAGTTCCGAGCCTTGTGGAAGGCTAGTTGCCGCAAAGACATCCTTCTCTTACTTCCCATCTTCTGGGCAGCCTACTTCAACCAGTACTCCGGCAACTTCCAGACCTACTACTTTGGCGTCCGAGCCCGTGCCTTGATCGGTTTCATCAGCAACTTCGGCACGCTGCTCTCGTCGCAGCTCATGAGTACCTTGCTCGACTACAAGGGTCTCAGCGTCAAGCGCAGAATCGAGATTGGCTTCTACTACGTGATTGCCTGGCACATCATTGCCTGGGTTTACGGCTGGGTCATCCAGGAGAAGTACACCAGAAACACGCCCGTCTGGGACTGGGAAGACGCCGGTTTCGTCGAGGGCTTCTTCGTCCTCCTCCTCTGGGACTTTGCTCGCCAGGCCCTGCAGAACTGGCTCTACTATTTCCTGGCCACCAAGACGGACAACATCTCGGAGCTGAGCCGTTTCTCCGGTATCCTCCGAGGACAGGAGAGTTTCTCGCAGGCCATCAGCTTCGGACTCAACACCCAGAAGTGGCGCGGTGGTCGAGTGCCCCTGGCGGTCAACACCATCCTGCTAGGTATGTTTTATTATCTCCGGAGAATTTTTAGACTTATAGCTAATCTCTTCGAATTTAGGCCTGTCCGTGTTCCCCACTTGGCTAGCTGTGAGGGACCACACTCCCGTGGAGGTGGGCGACGCCGCTGCTGCTCAAACTAGTGATGAGGAGAGCGGTGGCAAGGGAATTACGATCACGGCTGGCAAGAGGGACGATCAGTAAATGAGGATTAGTCTAAACCATTTTGACTTGAGTGATGCTTGGTCGAAGTGGTCACGACATATCATACTGGTAATATCAGACTAGATGCTAGAATAATATACCCACATCTTGATTCAACGAATAATCTAGTGATACATGTTCACACGTCCTGCCAACATGGAACTCAAGCCCTTGATTGACAACGAGAAAATCATGCACATGTATGGCAAAGGCGAGCTGTTTTAAAACACAAGGAAGCAAAGGAGTGGCAACAAAAACGAAAAAAAAAGAACAAGCGGATCAATTCATTTATACCAGATGTCCCATTTCCTGAGAAGTTCACAGCAAGAGTTACTTTGGTACAGGGTAGGAACATGAGAGCTTTGGCGTTATGACAGACCTATAAGGTATTGTATAAAGACTCCAACCACCAGTAACGGGCGAGATGGCCGAGTGGTCTAAGGCGCTGTGTTCAGGTCATCTAATGACTTTCGCAGTCTAGTAATAGGCGAGGGTTCGAATCCCTCTCTCGTCAAAGCAACCTTTCTTTTGCATTCCTGTCCTTCTTTTGGACAAAGCTCCGCGGTCATGCTCCGGCGCCATCAACCCCACTCAGTGCGCCGGACCCGCGCACAACTCCGTTTTTTCTCTCACGAACGCCCCGTCGTGCGCACAAGAAGCTCATTACGACGCCCACTGTCATCCAATCATCCGGCAAGATGGCCGAGTGGTCTAAGGCGCTGTGTTCAGGTCCTCCAGTGACTTTCGCAGTCTAGTAATAGGCGAGGGTTCGAATCCCTCTCTTGTCATTCTTTTTGCTCCGCCATCACATATTTCGTGTTGTAAACTCTCTCGTCTGTGATATCTGCTCGGACGGAGTATTTGAATTTTGCTAGTGCGTCTGGTGGTTGAGGCTGAGTGCTCGCTCAATCCTCGTTTCGTGCATGACCTGGCGACTGTACTGTTCTTACACTAGTAACTCCCACCAGCCCCATCACATTGTCATCAAGCTTAACTGTATGCAGAATATACGTATTATGCTATATATTAACCTTCAATCATGTATCATTACATCTTCAATTACACCCTCTTAGCCTGGCGGCCCCTCTTGAAGCTCCTCACCCTCCTCATGTCTCGTGGGTCAAGCTCTACAGCGCTCTGAAGGCTACGCTTCGAGGGCTCGACATTGGCAGCCTTGATATCGCCGCAGTCGGGGCGCTTCAGCTCATTGCCGAAGGTGTCTGCCACCCAGATCGCTACTCCGTTGCTCCAACCGAAGCCTGTAATCGAATTGGTTAGCCAAGTTTCTTTGGTTAGGAATTGGTGACATATTCTTGACTTACCTTCTACGACCTCGTATTCACCACCAGCACCGGCAACGTTGGTTGAGTTGTCGTTGTACTTCTCAAACATGATACCCTCGGCACTCTCCGAGATGCCTTCAAGCTTGGGCGTCTCTGAAGTCGAACCGCCTGTCGCGTACCAGGTGCAGAATGTGGAGTCGATGTATCGCTGGCCGAGACGCAGGGCCAGGTTGTGGACGCCGCGGTAGGCCGGGTCGTCCTCGCCAAAGGTTGCGGGGTGTTCTGAAGACCCTGCATGAGCACGTGCATCAGAGGCGGCCACACGTTGGGCTGATCCCACTGCTGGCCGGAGCGGAAGTTGGTCGCAGGGATGCCGCCAGCGCGCTCGTCGAGGTAAGTCGCGACACGGGCGTAGGCCGACTGGACGGCGTACGGGTTGTTCTTGAGGTACTCGGGCGCAGCACCCATCCAGAAGGGGTAGAACTGGGCCACGCTGAAGAGAACCTGCTGTCCGGACGAGGCGGTCTGGTTCTCGAGAGTAAGAGTGTCATCGTCCGCGGGCACGTAAATGTTCTGAGCTCCCGAGGTGAGGTTGTAGTCAAAGTAGCTGAACAGGGTCTGGTTCCACATGACAGCGTGAAGAGCCTCGCTTCGCTGGGCAGCCAGCTCAGCCCATTCATTGGCGGCCGTCTCGTTGCCGGTCAGGTTGTAGAAGTTGGCAATGGCAATCTCGTTGCCGTACAAAATGGAGTTGAGGTCGACGGGCACAATGTCGCGCGTGTTGAGGTACCTCAGGGGAAGTAGACATCGCGCGCGGCATCGTTGGGTCGTGAGTTCCAGCGGACGGTGTAGTCCCAGCCGCTCTCGGCACCCGTGGCAAGGTTGGCGTACAAATCGGCCTTTTGTGAGTCGTTCAGCGCCTCGGTCTGGGGTAGATGATGCCAGAGGCAGCGTAGTAAGACTCGTTGTTGGCGGTGATGTAATCCTCACGGTAAGACTCGGGACGCGGGCGGGTGTTTTCAACAGCATATCTGGGAATTGATTGTTAGCACAAGGCGAGAACTACCATTCTGCATATGATGGCCTACCTGTTCAGGGTGTAAGTCTGGTTGCGAATCTTGACCTCAACGCTGCGGTTGTTGGTGAAGAATTCGTGCTCCTTGACGAGCAGAGGCAGCGCGCGCTCGAGAATATCAGTGTCGTTGGTGTGCTCGACGTAGATCCTGACCATCTGCGACAGCAGCGGGGCTGCGAGCGGTTGAGGTAGTAGATACGGGCACCGTTGGGAACGAAGCCGAATTGGTCAACGAAGTCGAGGAAGTTCTCAATCATGTTCTTGGAAATCTCAATGAATGAACCTCCAGTGCGCAGCAGGCCCTCAAGGATCCAGTACGAGTCCCAGTAGTAAGGCTCACGGAAACGACCGCCGGCCACGACGAAAGTGTGGTTCACAGGGATGAAGCTGTTCGGGCATGAAGTGCAGTTGCCCACGGAGCCGCCGTACCGTCTCGTCAGGTCAGGCCAAATGTCAATGACCTTTTCGATGAACTGGCGAATGACAGAGTCGTCGACATTGTCCAGGAAGACTGGGTCTGTCTCGAGCTCATCTCGAGGAACCTCCAGGAGCTCACCACCAGCGTCGGCAAAGTAGGTGTCTAGAAATTCATTGAGCGCCGAATTGTTAGACAGGGGCTTTTCTAGTCTATCGAAAGCTCTTTGGATGTCTGCTAGGGATCGCTTGGCGGGCCTATGCGCGGGAGACGTCAATTAGCTTCACGGACTTACACCAGTGGCTTGGTCGAGCTCAACCAGTAAAACGGCGAGCCCACCCAACCAGCTTTGGGCGCGAGAGCTTACATGTCGACAAAAGTCTTGGAATCTGTGAACGGGCGAGCCAGTTCGATCTCCTCGAGGATATCGCCATGGCAGTAGATGGGCGAGTCGCAAGGCGCAATGACAGAGCCGTTGACGTACAGCGCCTGGACTACGGGCGCCGACGCGGCGAGAGTAGCCGCAATGTGTTTAAACGAGGGCATCGTGTCTCAGCCTCCGTATTCACCTTGACTATTGGGAAGCCTAGAGGGTGTCAATTGGGTGCAAGACAAAGCAACGAAGCAAAGGAAGGAGCTGACTGCGCACGCCTGGGCTACGTAAAGACCGGAGTCGGGGGCAGCCATTACTATATAGACGAGGTGATCGTCATAGCTGGGGAGGGGACCAAGACTAGCTAGTCCATGGGGATACCACGCGGCACGCACAATGACTACGCCATGATGGGATGACATCGTGCCGATGCTTATTGAGTGGTTTTGCCTGCTTCCGCCAGCTTGATTGCTGCTATTCGCTTGGGCTCGGGTATGGAAGGTAGGGCCATGGTAGGTTGTGGCGACGAGGAAGAATGCGGAGAACGAGCTACCATGCTCAGATCCTGGCGCCGTCCATGGCCAAGGATGGGACTAAGTGACTAGGCCCTGGGGCTGCGTTGCCTGTTTCTCCGAATGATCGGCATTGGAAACAAGCCTCCGAGCAAGGTCATTCATTGATCGAGAAGACGAACACTTGTGTTTGTTGGACAACATGTATAAGTTAACAAGAAACGAGAGACATGAGTCTATCGCCAACTTACACCTCTCTCTTCAGACACAACCACCCAGACACTCAACCCTTCACCGACACAACACATCCTCCATGTAAGTTGTCCTACCTTCTCCACTCTTGTTTCTCGTCTTTCGTCAACAACCCCAACTTTTCCCCTTCGTCCCACTCTGGACAGGGCGTCATTAGTGGTTCCCCGCATTTCTAGCATCTTCATGGCGTCCGCAATAGAGCCGTAATCCCAACCCCTGGTAAACAATTTTTTTCCCTCTCTGCGTCTGCCCTGGGGCCCTGTGGCTTGTCCTGAGGTGACGTCAAGGACCGGTTGCTTTGCCCCGTGGCCCATCCCACCTTGAAGACGATTCCCCAGGCCTTTCTTGGTAGAGGCAACTGGAGACTCGAGACGGCCGAACATGTCCGTCTGGACCTTGGGGCCATGGCACAGGTCAGTGGCTGTCATTAGCGGTTCCTGTCACCCTGGTCTGGTGGCAGAGTCATCTAGTCATACAAATCCGTCGACTTACGTTGCATCCCGGCCATGCTTTCGTGCAGTTGCTGCTGCTGGAGACGTTTTAGCCCAACGTGGTAATAAGCATCGACAACGGCCCGAAATGTCCATGCAAGGTCTGGGGATCGCCAACCCAACGTTCGATTTGACCGAGCTCTTAGCTTCACCGACAGACACCAAGACCAAGATGGGGTTTCTAGAACTCGCTCATGTATCACGCGACCTCGAATGCAGGGACGCCCGCAGCTGCTGTATGCGCGGGCGGCTTCTTCGTACGGCATCACAATGAGTCGACCCGACCATGCATAACCTCGGCGCCGAGATGGGGTCTGGCTTCCTGCTTGCGACGACGCGAGTTGACCAGAATTGACGCATGGCAAGGGACCAGGGCCTTTGTCGGAAAGTTAATCTTTGGCGAGAGTCCATGGCTCGGTGGACTTTGAAGCAGCACCTAGACGCCACCAACTACGGCTTGCCTTGGTGCACAATGGCCGTTCTGTCATACGGATGGGAATACCGACTTTTGAGACTCTGTTATGTATTCTACCATGGCGCTAAACTTCAATCCTGTCCAAGGAACTCGCGACGCGTGGCTTGCCCGTTGACACGCTATTCAATAAATGCTCAGTTGGATGCATACATGCTCGCCTGGCCAACCTTTTGCTGCGCCGCCTCCCGAGGCCCCGAAAACACCTTGTCAAACACCATGCCCAACCTCCGGAGCACCTCCTCGCCGTTCTCCGCGATCTGGTAGTGCGTGATCAGTCGGCCTCCGGTCACGATCAGCCCGGCCTCCCGGCCCAGAGCGTTGAACCGCTGCGCACTGCACCCGGCAGCCTCGAGGTCCAGCCAGCACATGTTGGTGTGCACAGGGTGTACCAGCTTACCGCCCATGTGCGTCCACAGCGTCTCGACCCGACGGGCCATCTCGTGCGACGCGCGCAGCAGGCGGGCGCCGCGGCCGTCGGGAGACACGCCGAAAGCCTCGTCGAGCCCCACGCGGGCCGCGGCCGTCAGCAGGCCCGGCTGCCGGAGCCCGCCACCCATCGACTTGCGCACCCACCGGACGTGCCGCAGCGTCTCCGCCGACCCGACGATGATGCTGCCGACCGGCGCGGCTAGACCCTTGGAGAAGCACATGGTGACGGTGTCGAAGTTCGAGCAGTATTGGGGCAGGCTACCAGCGCCGGCCGCGACCGCCTCCCACAGACGTGCGCCGTCGAGGTGCAGGCGGATGCCGTGGCTGCGAGCGAAGGCTGAGATGCGTTGGATCTCGGCCAGAGGCATGATGATACCGTTGAGCGTGTTCTCCAGGCTAATCACCTTGGTAGGGCACGAATGGACGTCGTCGTCTAAGACTACATTATCCATCACATCTTCCAGCGTAAGATAGATGCCGTTCCGGGGCATCACCGTCTTGAACAGAGCACCTGTGATGGCTGCCGGTCTACCCAGGTTGTTAGTGTCTTGCTTTCCCGCTTCTTCAGTTGACAACATACCCTCCGGCTTCGTACTGCACGATATGTGATCGGTGGTCGCATAGGACACCGTGTGGGGGCTGGGTAAGCAGTGTCCGCAACGACAACAAGTTACCCATGGTGCCAGAAGAGACAAAGAGGCCTGCCTCTTTTCCCGTTAGTTGAGCGACGTGAGCCTCGAGGTTCGTTGTCGAGGGGTCTTCCTTCCAGACATCGTCTCTTAGTGTGCATGAGATGACGGCCTCCAGCATGGACGGCGTAGGAGTGGTCATGGTATCGCCTATACAAGTCATCAGCATCAGCATCCCGGTATCTTCTTCTCTCATCCAACTCCAGAAACCCTCTTACTTCTCAAGTCCACCGCCGACGGGCCCCTACCCCCAATCCATGCGTTGTGAACGCCACCATCGCATCGACTGGCCGTGACGCTGAATGAGCGCGCAGCCACAGCTGGACGGTAAGTAGCAGGAGTGCTCAGGAGGGTCGAGGCCCTCAGGCTTCTTGATATGCTTCGCGCCGAGGCCATGGCTTCCGGAGGCTTCACGCTTCTGATATTCACAAAACTCCCAAACTACGCCTTCCGTCTCCTCGTGTTAGGATGTCACGACCTCTTTAGTCACTGTGAAAGAAAACCCCGATGCTAAGCGTTAGGTCTCCTCCAGTTTAAAGTGGGTTCTTATATCCACACGATGCAACAGATTGGTAGAATTCGGCGTTTTTGGTGTTCTAGAAAAGACCCTTTGCAAAAAAAAACTTCGGTGTCCGATCGTGTAGCCAAAGTCACCGTAGAAAATTATGGAGAAACCCGATAAGAAAAATCCTTCACCTTCCTGAGATGCCCTGTCAGAAGAACTTTTGCTTTTGAATGCCTGGACATGTCTGACCCGAGGACCACGATCAAGTTACGTGATGGAATTCGGCTCCGTACGGCTAGTTGTCGAATGCTTAGCCTCGCATTTCCGAGCGCAACGCAAATGAGGAAACTAAGGTCAAACCATGACACACGGATTTGGGCTGGCAGAGCTCGGCGGCAACGGATGTGCAATTGGCTAGGGTGGGCTATCTAGTGCGTCTACGTCGAGTGTGAGAAGCTAGTGTCAAGGAGAGATTAGCAGGAGGAAGACGTGAAGCGGTGGGCAGGCCTCGTTGCTTCTTCCCGTGTCTGTCAGGCCTAGACAGAGCCCGTGAGCCTCTTCAAATCAACTAAGAGTCGACATGTTTGAGCCTAAGCTCGGGGTCATGTGCCGACTAGATAGGCCTTAGGTGAGGTAATGAAATCAGGGTCCCCGGAGAGACGTTCCGCGTGTATCAACCCCACAATGCCGGTTGACGGAGCCCGTGGGCTTGCGAACGACCGCGAGAGGTTGAAGGAAACATTACCGAATGGGTAGTCTCGGCCAGTTTGACGTTGCATAGACACAAGGGCCGCATGGAATGCAGGCGTGGGCACTGATTCGTCCATCTGCCCAGGCATGGAACTCCAAGACAGGACCCCGGTTCCGAGGCAGCGGTTCCTCCAGCACGCGCGCTATGTTATTCTGTTACACGGACAAGTGAGGAGCGTTTAGAGGGTTCGGTTTGTTTAGGTAGGTCCTGGTCCTCGAGCCCCAAGCCTGTGAGCGCAGCAGTCCTGGTCCATACCACGTCTTACATACCTCATTGTGATGTATCGCCAAGTCCCCGAACCCCAATCTTTAGTCTCGGCAATCCACGGCAATGCCGACGAAGCTGTCGCTCTTATTCTTGACACATAGATATCGCGGGGCCACAGACGCAGGAGCCGGAGTGCAGCGGGTATGCGTCTCAGCAACACCTGCAACTTGACCGTAAATGGGTGAATTCCTTGATCGGTGACCAGTCTTTTGCACACGGAACCAGAACCACGGCTCATGTAATGCTTTCTTACGGGCGCATTTTGCATCATAAACTTGGTACTTTCGCTGTTGTTTTCCTGTCCCAGAGAGCAACTCGCATCATCTGCCCGCGTCTTGTGACCAAAAGCCCATAAGCCTGAGTCTCAACTGGCAACCAACCTACGTTATTGAAACCAATTAACATGGGGGTTGTCAGCCAAAGGATATAGCTATGACAACCGCTTCTGGACCACTGTCCCAAACAAGCCAGGACATAGAACAGGCTCTCTAATAGTGCGATTAGGCTGGACGACCAAGAAAAAACAAGAGGACAAAATCAACAACAAAAATATACACTCAGCTCCTATAGCCTATATCCAATCTCTCCCTTCCCTTCCTCTCCCCCTCCTCCTCCTCCTCCTCCTCTAAGGAAAAACCACCCCCTCCCTTTTTTCTCCTCCCAACCACCCCTGCTGCAGTGATGCGCTGGCAATGCGCTGGCAACGGCTGCTCACGCCGCACGCCCCTCCCTCGCGGGCACAGCAGGATGCATCCGGGCGACTCTCTTCTGTTTCTGTTTCCCTTTTCAAAACCCAAGACCTGCTGGCTCGAGTATCACAGGAATTCGACATGACGATCCCTCTCGTTCCTCGGCCTTGGGCCCTCTCTTCGCGCGCACGCAACGTTGTGGCAGCGTGGCCCTCCACGACACAACGCGCAACACCCAGGATAACCAGCCAATACTGCAACCACGGCCTGAAGCGTCCGTAGACGCTGAGCTCTCCAGCACATGCCGCCCAATGGGAAGCAGAAATGCCCTGTTTCAGCGAGGGACCTGGTGCTCCTCAGGATGCAGCGCTGAGTTGGCCAACGCATCAAAAAGTGGTCCGTGTCCAGCGCAGCACGGCAAGCTCCTCCACAATATCTCGTCCTCTTGCCCTCCTCCTCGCCTCGTGCGTTTGGCATCTTCATTTATTTTTTTCTTTCTTACTCTTTCTTACATGCATAAGATCCTTAAAGCCATCCATCGCTTGAAATTTTCTTATTTCCAACTTCTAACGATCGCAGGCTGCGTTGCGCCGGGGCGGCCGTCTGGCGCAGTTTGGCGCCGTAATCCAGGACAGTCCTCCCTGACTTATACGAGGTAGTACCACCATATCATGGGATCCAGCGCTCACTCATTTTTCTCGTCGCATCGTGCTCGCCCTTATGCTCTGGAATAAAAACGAGGTTCTCCGCTACAGGATTAATTAATATCATTCATCGCATTCGCCATGGCTGGACCCACGACAAAGTCGCGGCTGCTTTGTTCGTGAATCCACGAGCCTGCCCACCGTCCCCTGGATAGCCCGTCACACATGCGAATTCAAATTTCAGTGCCCACTGGAGAGGAAGATACTGGTTCATCATCAAGTCATCATCCATCATAAGACCGTGAACTAGGTACCCAACATAGGACACACTTCGCTTGCTAAACACCAGAACATATGTTCTCCCAAGGACAAAATGCATCAATAATCCACCCAAAGAGAACCGGCCCACGTCACAGCGATCAAGGCTAGTGCCCATCGCATCGTGTCTCCCTACGGCACGTCGTTCCTACCTCGGCCAGTGCTGAAACCCTGCCGGACCAAAAATAAGGACACACTTCGCCAGAAATGTGCCAGGAAAGCAATGGAAATCCAACACATTAACCGAATGACGCCTTCATCTTTATGCCGCTTCAAGAGGATATCGCGAGAAGGAGAAATGTATACCTGCCGCCCGTCGTCCGGGCAGATCTTTGCCGTCGCTGGCTGTGCTTTCTTTGCTGCGGAGACCCGAAACGATGCATCAAAGGTATGTATGGCTTCGGGAGATGGACGGAGCCGGGAATGAGGCCAGCGGTCGCCTCTCGAGCCAGGAGCACGGGGAAGCCTGTGCCGTTGCGTCTCCGCAACCTGACAGCCCTCGTCATCTTTACCTGTTCGCCCATTTTACGAGGAACTGGACCACGGCGTCGAGATTCGTCTCCTCCTTGGCGCTGATGCCGTAGCAGCAGACCTCACGGCCCTGGATGCTCTTCAGGTCCAGGTCGTCAATCAGCTCGTCTACCGACAGCTTCTCCTCCAGGTCCGACTTATTGCCGAGCACGAGGAGTGGAATGCCGGCCAGGGAGGGTGGCTCATTAAGGAATGCAGTTCATCCTTTGCTTGAGGGATAAGAGGGATATCCGCAATGTCAACGATAAAGACAATGGCGTTTACGCCCCGACAATATCTTTCCCACATTGTCCGGAAGCGTGGCTGCCCGCCGATATCCCAGCACTTCAATGTTACATGACCTCGTTGCACCTGCTTCATGTTGAAACCGACGGTCGGAATTGAGCTACACAGCACGCGCAATCAGCTTGGATATTCCAGAGTCGACTGTCTTATCGACGAGACAGTGTCTAGCGCGATGCGCCGAGGAGGAGGAAGAGGAGGATATGGGATGTTGGGTTTGCGCTTACTCGAGGGTGAACTCGCCGCCCTGGAGATGGAATGTTAGTGACGGCGCCCAGTAAGGTGAGTGACGACGGAAGAGTCAGCACTTACAGCCAGGACTCGCAACAGCGACGTTTTTCCGGCATTCTGCAGACCAACCATGGTCACCTCCATCTCGAGAGCCCTATCGTGCCGTGTCAACAACAGAACGATTGCCGACGACAACCGCGCGCACGGGTGGGGTCCCTCCAGGTCCAACATGTGACAGAGGAGAAACCCCGAATTCCTGCGTCGAGCATATCGGCTGACTTACCAGAAGGTCCGCAACAGCCAGTCGTACACCTTGCGAAAGAGTCCGGCCATGGTGTATCGAGAAGCAGGTTGCGATCTGCGTGTGGAAAGGGTGGCCGTGTAGTAAACGGCTGGGTCGACCGGCTCGGAGCGCGAAAACGAGAAGGGCGCGATCCAAGAAGGAGCGAATATCGCAAGAGTTGGAACCAAAGGGGTGAATCGAGCGACGACGTGGCTGGCCGAGGGTGCCTGATCAAAAGGACAGGACGTGACGACGTGACGAAGCGATGCACACTAGGGTTGGAAGCCTTGAGTGGGAGAGTCTGCGGGGCAGCCACCGAGGCAAGAGAGGGAACGAATGCGCAGTAGGAAAAAAACAAAGTGAAGGAGAGCTGCAGGACAAGAGGCAAAGGAACTGTATTTATCGCGAAGCGCTCGTAGACAGTGGTGGCGGCAAGACAAGAGGGAGAAAGCGGCGATGTGATGAAAGGTGGGAGAAGAAGCTTCGTCGCTGCGCCAGACAAACAAACAGCAGAGGTGACGAGCGGCGTGGAGGAGGGAGGGGGCCAGCAAAGGTCCCCACCTTTGACGGGATGACGGCCGAGACAGACGGCCACAGCTAAGAAGAGGAACCGGGGTCAGTCACCAGAGACCCGTGCTCGAGCCTGTGGCGTCTGCTACTCTAGAGAGAGAGAGCAGCTAGCTGCGTAGGTTACGTGTGATGATGGCCGAGCCAAGGTGAGGTAAAACGGACGCGTGGGACTTGTCTCTGTCTCCGTCGAATGTTGACCAGGTAGGTGCTTCGTAGTGGTAGCCCAGAACAGCATGTAATATCGCATCGAGTCACCGGATCGCGCTGCTAATGTTGGTTAACCGCTGTAGCGTTCCATTCGTCTGCCGAGCTAGGGCGATCATTAGCCGGGGTTCCTCGACCCTCCTAAACGTGAGGATTGCGGAGCATCAAACCGAACCGAACCAGACCAGACCAGACCAAACCAAACCAATGTGTAGTCCTCCGTGCTCGTCTTCCCTGCTGGGCTGGGCTGGCGCCTACGAGATGGACCTTTGCCCTGCTCGCTACAGGGATGCCGAGGAGATTTGCGCGATCACAGGTTCACCTTGACGAGCTCCCAGACTATCCCCAAGCCCACACCCCGTTGGACACCGAATGGCGGATGAGGCTGAGCACTGTGCTGTAGCTCCCGAGATAAGGCCAAACCAGCCTTGACCCGTCGCTGTCTCTTTTGGCCGGCGCCGTGGCGTCACTTACTGGCTGGGGCCGGGCTCGACAGGGTCAACAGCCTCGAGAGCGCGCGCGTGTGCGTTTGGAGCTGCCGCCGAGCGAGGTGATTGTGATTGTTCCTGATGGCAAACCATGCAGCAGCCCGCTTGCAGGGTCAGTGAGCTCCTTGTGCTCTGTACGGATTACGGGCCTCTAGAACCTCAGTATGCGCGCGGGTGCAGCGTGGCAGGGGTTTGGAGTTGACGGATGCGGATGGGAAAAGGCGTTATCGTACAGATACGATAAATACCCTAACCTCTCTTTGCCTGACCTGACGTACAGCTACAGGGACTAGGTAGGTACCGTACCGTAGGCAGGCAGGCCGGCACCTTATTGCACCTTGGCCCCAATATGAAACGCTGCTCGTGGTGATATCATCCACCGTTGCCGACCTGTTCCTGGCGGCTCAAACGCTGTAATTGAAACCTGGAGAAATGACGAATCTGGAAGAACCAGTTGCTGACGGGAAACTCCGCGGCGATGATTGCCTGCACTGTGTTGATGTTGATGTTGACAATGCTATGAGAGGTACAGGCCAAAGCCAAGGCAGCAGATTGCAGTGGCGGCAGCCTGGATTATTCAAAAGAAAAATGAGCAGATCTACAAGAAGCTCAACCAAGATCACAATAAATACCACTGATCAGATGAACCACAAGCGAGCTGCGTGAGAAAACATGTTAGGCGTGGACAAGTAAGGCATCCAGCAAACCCAACTAACCACCACTCACACTTACCTTGGGCTCCTTAAAGCTGTAGCCTAGCTAAGCAAACAAGGCATACACATACACGCACATGCACACACGACTACAAACCCGATACAGAAGTAACAGGTCGAAAATCACCAGCATTTGCCCAGCTCAGACGAAGATCCATATCAAAGCTCTGCAGCAACTGCAGCAACTGCAGCAACCACCGAGAGAGCCTCCGAATAGCAATCGACTAAAACCGACGGCAAATCATCTCAACCTGGACGAGGCAACCACATCTCCCCGTCATACAAGCTCGACCCCTCGGTGGTATCGTGCCAGCCCAAGGCCGAGGTTGGTTGGCCGCAACCTCCTCTAGTTGGTTAGCCTGCCCCTTGTCTTGATCCCAAAACAATGGTAACGCTGTCACGAGGCCTGCTATGCATATCGGAACCCACTGTGAAGCAGCCCGCAGATGCCGGTGATTTATCCTTGGAGCCCTGATTGACCGCATCGACAAGGCGGCCGATGGCTGTGCCATGTCCTCAGCAAACAACAAGCTAGCTCTTGATTTACGTTGGCCTTGTTCCATGGCGCAGCATACACCGGCGCCCTCGGTGCTTCTTCAGCATGATGGCTGTCAAGCTGCTTGCCGGGAGGCGATGTGAATGAGCAGAGGCAGAGGGAACAAGCCCCGCATGCAACCACTCAACTCGATGATGCACATGTAGCATGCAAACGACCCTCCTGCACCACCACATGGTCGTAGCCATGCATCCCGACCTGCTTTACCTTGATGCAGCCGAGGGGATGGAGGGAGGCAGAGGCACCAGAGAGGTGGAGGACCATGCTGATCTAGGCATGTTAGAGACGTCCTGTACCTGCTGATTCATGAACAACCAGCCATTTTATCCAAGCACATCGGAGAACGAGACAACTGCCCCCATCCGTAATGACCAGTTAAAACAATTCGCATTCGCAATGTCTTTGATCAGCGTGTCGGCATTTGAGCGAATCATGGTCCTGTGCATGTCCTTTGGTGAACAAATCTAACATCTGACGCAAGAAGCGGCAGCAGCAGTGTATAGTAGCAGCAGTAGTAGCAGCAGTAGTAGCAGCAGTGGCAGCAGCTCCGGGTTTCCCACCAGGCTTATCTTATCGATAACGCTCCCACTCATGTGATCTTTATCAGCCAATTTTTTCCGCGATAGCTCCAGAAATTTTCCCGAAGCGTATGCGCTGCCACCAAGTGCCGCCTTCAATAAGCAAGCATTTTTAATTCCAGCGGGACGAGCGGACAACTGTAGCTTGCACGGTTTCCCGGGGCTTCACCACTCTCTAGCCATCCAATCTCGGCGTCCCAGCCCCTTTGACCAACCCAGGGTTCCCTTCGGCCTTGTCGCCTGTTTCCCGTCAATACCGCCCGCCATGGCCCCGTCGGCTACCAAAACCGACTGGGACCATGAGTTCAACACTCTCCGTCGTGAGACGCTGTTCCGAAACCCTCCTACCGATCACACAGCCTACCCGGCCCTTCAATTGGCCGTGGACCCTCATATCGAGTCCTTCAATGGTCTCTTCCGTGACGACGGCAAGCCCGGCTTGCTCGCCCATGGCCTGGCCGATATTGGCACGAAAACTTTTCTCGATGGCGATGACCGCGCCGACCCGGATGGCAAGAACCGCTTGAGCGTAAGGATCAAGGATGTCATGCTTCAGAAGCCGCAGGTTCCGCCTTCCAACAAGAATGCGCGAAACAGAGAGATCTTCCCGGCTGAGTGCAGAGAGCGCCATGTCACCTATCGTGGACGTCTGTCTGCCACCTTTGAGTACCGTATCAACGGAGGAGACCCAGTCGAGTTTGTGCGAGAGCTGGGCCAGGTCCCAGTCATGTTGAAGGTGTGAACTCAATGTATCCTGCTTATCTGGTGTGTGCCTCTGACCGTGCTTTAGTCGAACCGATGCCACTTGGAAAACAACTCTCCCGCATTGCTAGTGCGCCGCAAGGAAGAATCAGAGGAACTCGGAGGTTACTTTGTCGTCAACGGCATTGAGAAGATTATTCGTCTGTTGCAAGTCAACAAGAGGAACTTCCCAATGGCTATCAATCGACCTAGCTTCCAAAACCGAGGTCCCGGCTACACTTCCCACGGTATTATTCTGCGAGCCGTTCGACCCGACGAGACGTCCCAGACCAACGTGTTGCACTACCTTTCCGACGGTAATGTCACCTTCCGATTTTCGTGGCGCAAGAATGAGTACCTCATTCCTGTCATCATGATCCTGAAGGCTCTTGTGGACACAAACGACCGTGAGATCTTCGAGGGTCTGATTGGACCCATGGGCTCTGAAGCCACCAAGAACACCTTCTTGACCGATCGAGTCGAGCTGCTCCTCCGAACATACAAGGCCTACGGTCTCTACACCAAGTCGGAGACTCGAGCCTATCTCGGACAGAAGTTCCGAGTCGTACTGGGAGTCCCTGAGATCATGTCTGATTATGATGTCGGTACCGAATTCTTGAGGAGGATCGTCCTCGTGCACCTTGGAAACATCGATGTCACTGAGGAACAGGACAATGACAAGTTCCGCATGCTTCTCTTCATGGTCCGAAAGCTGTACGCCCTTGCTGCTGGCGATTGTGCTGTGGATAACCCTGATGCGGTCCAGAACCAGGAGATCCTGCTCGGTGGCTTCCTCTATGGTCAGATTCTCAAGGAGCGGCTGGATGAGTTCCTTAGCGTGAACGTGCGCTTGGCTTTGCGAGACTTCCTCAGGAGACACCCGACTGTGAAGTTCAATTCGCCAGAATTCTTGAAGGAGTTCCCCAACGCCATCTTCCGAAAGAGCAACGAAAATGTCGGCAACGCCTTGGAATACTTCCTGTCCACTGGTAACCTGCAGAGTCCTTCGGGTCTTGACTTGCAGCAAACCGCCGGTTTTACCGTTGTTGCCGAGAAGCTGAACTTCCTTCGTTTCATCAGTCATTTCCGCATGGTGCATCGTGGTGCTTTCTTTGCACAGCTGAAGACGACTGCGGTGCGAAAGCTGTTGCCAGAGTCTTGGGGTTTCCTATGCCCCGTCCACACTCCTGATGGTTCCCTTGTGGTTTGCTCAATCATTTTGCTCACAAGTGCAAGATCATGACCGATTCGGTCGACGTCTCACGCATCCCAGCTCTGGCCGCCGAGCTTGGTGTTGTGGACACCTCTTCGGCTTCGACCGATGAGCGCGTGGTGGTGATGCTTGACGGCAAAGTCTTAGGTTTCTGTACCCCCAAGGAGTCCATCCGTATCGCAGATTCGTTCCGTTACTGGAAGGTCGAAGGCACTCATGGTGTTCCTCTCCATCTGGAAATTGGCTATGTGCCCCCGTCGCGAGGTGGTTCGTACCCTGGTATCTACATGACATCTACTCCTTCAAGAATGGTTCGTCCTGTCAAGTATCTCGCCTTGCAGAAGGAAGATTTCGTTGGTCCTTACGAGCAACCCTACATGACCATCGCCGTCGTGCCCCAAGAGATCGAATCTGGACTCAGCACACATGTCGAATTCAGCCCTACGAATATGCTGTCCATCTTGGCCAACATGACACCATTCTCGGATTTCAACCAGTCTCCTCGTAACATGTACCAATGTCAGATGGGTAAGCAAACCATGGGTACACCCGGTACGGCACTGCGGTATCGTACCGACAACAAGACGTATCGTCTGCAAACTGGCCAGACACCTATTGTGCGAGCGCCTTTGCATAACACTTACGGATTCGACAATTTCCCCAACGGCACCAACGCCGTTGTCGCCGTCATTTCCTACACCGGCTACGACATGGACGATGCTATGATCCTCAACAAGTCTGCGCACGAGCGAGGTTTTGGCCACGGTACTATCTACAAAACAAAGAAAATCTCCCTCAAGGACGATTCTAGGACGAAGGCGTCCAAGAGTGTGACCAAAGCGTTTGGCTTTGCCCCCACAGCTACGTCAGCGCGTCGTACCAGGGCATGCTAGACGACGATGGTCTGCCTCACGTTGGCCGCATGATCCAGGAGGGCGACGTGATTTGTGCCTGGCACACCGTCACACCCGATTACAACGGCAAGCTGGTGAACCTCGACGGTATCACCCACTATGAGAAGTACAAGGAAGAAGAAACCGGTTTCATTGAGGAGGTTCGCCTTATCGGTGCCGAGACTGGCAACGAACCCCTTCAGAGCATCTCTCTCAAGCTGCGCATTCCTCGTTCGCCAATCATTGGTGACAAGTTCTCGTCTCGACACGGACAGAAGGGTGTCGCTTCACAGAAGTGGCCGGCGATCGACATGCCTTTCTCAGAGTCTGGCATCCAGCCAGACGTCATTATCAACCCACACGCTTTCCCGTCTCGAATGACCATTGGTATGTTTGTAGAGTCTCTGGCCGGAAAGGCTGGTGCTCTGCACGGTCTGGCACAGGATTCGACCCCATTCAAATTCAACGAGGAGAACACGGCGGCCGACTACTTTGGCCACCAGCTCATGAAGGCTGGCTACAGCTACCACGGCAACGAGCCTATGTACTCTGGTATCACGGGAGAGGAGCTCGGAGCGGATATCTACATTGGAGTTGTCTACTACCAGCGTCTGCGTCACATGGTGAACGACAAGTACCAGGTGCGAACTACTGGTCCTGTGGTTCCCACGACCGGCCAGCCAATCAAGGGTAGGAAGAGAGGAGGTGGTATCCGTGTCGGTGAGATGGAGCGTGATGCACTGCTCGCTCACGGAACGGCCTTCCTGCTGCAAGACCGTTTACTCAACTGTTCAGATTATGCCAAGTCATGGATCTGTCGACGCTGTGGATCTTTCCTGTCCGTACAGCCGACCGTTTCAAGATTTGCTCCAGGCAAGAAGAAGGCTCCTAGCATTGTCAGGTGTCGCAACTGCGCCATCAAACTCGACGACACTGAGGGCATTGACATGACGGAGATACAGGGCGAGATCTGGGAGGACGGACAGGGTAACTCCTGGGTTGGAGGTGACCAGACGACCATGGTTGTGGTGCCAGGTGCCCTGAAGTACCTGGATGTCGAGCTGGCGGCCATGGGTGTGAAGCTCAAGTACAGGCTTAACAAGCGGGACGAGCCGCGCAAGGGTCGTTTGCGACCACTGGCATATGATGGCGTTTTGGGTAAAAAGTAAAGGGTTATATCTGTTTGTTTTGCTTGCTTGCTGTGCGTCTGGATTATGAAGCAGAAGGGGTGTATGGACGGCTCCGAGGGTGCGGACACCGGGCTGTCTACCAATGTACGACAGTGGGGAAGATGATGTACATGAACAATAGGTATAAACAGTCAGTCTTGATGAAGAGATGAAGAGTCGATACCAGAAAAGAGTCGCAAAGCTTTGTAGTGAAGAATGTAGCACCTACGCCCTAAGACAAGTCATTTCCAAGTCGATAGCACGGTAGATACGGACAGAGGCGACAATCAAAGACACGGGAGACCTCCCAGCGGCTGGCGACCGTCTCTCCACACAGATACGTCTGTCCTTAGCCGACCCTAACCTCATTGCGATAGGCTACTTCACCCCAGCCATGCCTTGTCTCAGGCACCGCCCTTGGAGTGGATGGGATGGACCTTTGCTCGCCAAGAGGTAGAAACCCCCTATAGCATGATTTCCATGCATACAAGACCGTCTTTTGCGAAACACACAACGCAACTGAGTGAAGGAGGCAGCCTAGTTAGCCGTGGTGGCCGAGACAATCCCAATATCCCCACGTTCCTCCAAGCTGGGCCGGGTTAGTTCTCAGGCAACGGAGTCTGCCGTGGGCCGGATCTTCAGGTACCGCCAGGGGTCACGCCACAGACTGCGAGCCGTGAACGTGGACAACGTGTTCGCTTGGCGCTTTCGTCGGCACACCATTATCCGTGGGTTCGGTGATCCCAAACGGTTCTGGTAATGGATCGGCTGCTTGGCTTCATATCAACATACACTTGGATCTTGGCGAGCCGTCGTCACCATGACACTCTTGTTCCGATCATCACTATAGGAGCCCATGGCTTGACACTGCAAGTCGAGGGGCAATCGTCATCTTGATGTAGAGTCGTTGTGAAGACCCAGGGCGACCTGAAAGATACCTCATATTGGCTGGGTTGAGAGACATGGCGAAAGACCAAGCCCAAGGAGCGTGTGGCTTGTTGTATTGGGAACCCATGCCATACGATTGGAAGCCTTTTCAAAGCCACGTGGTAAGTTCCCAAAGATAAAGAAGCAGACAAGATATGTACGTGCTTCATTCTCTGTATAATTCACAAGGGTTTTATGGAGATGGAGGTTCATAGCCATCCCAGCTTCTTCGTACTCTAATAATAGCTATTCGTTCCCCGTTACTTACTGCCACGAAAATGTATCCGTCTTCCTGGAATAAATATAAGCGACGTTCTATTCTTCACTCGCTCGTTGAACGATCGGGCTAGGGCGTTCGACCTTGCGGGACAATGCACCCAAGGTACCTTTCCTCCGATTGCAAAAGAAAGACATAATGGCTTTCAGCTGGCTTGAGGACAAGAATGCTTCACGGTTGGCACGGCTAAGAGGCTGTGAACGAGCGAGGGTCGCCGTGTTATGTGAATGGGGTTGTGTTTGTTTGTGCCTTCCTCCTCCTACATTCCAGACCCCGGCATGGAGACAGACTCAGACCCAGCTTCCGCTTTGTCCGCCATCTTCTTTCTTTACTTAAGCGCATATTATCACTTCCTTCTCGTCCTGCTCATTTGCAAGTTTTCTCCTGGATATCCTTCTTTTGTTTTTTTGTTCGTCCCCCCTCCCTTCCCCTTCCCTTTCCTCGTACCCCCTCCTTCGTTCCTTGCGCCTTGTCCTCGCCGCAGAGCATCATGGTCCCTCCGTACTGGCTTCTGGCCGCTCTAGGCCCTGTGCTCGTCCTTGGGCAAGCTTATGATTTTGGCTTCAAGATTATGGGTCCCCTTTGGAATAATAATACCCAGGTTGTTGTTGGTCGATTGCCGTTGAGGCCCGATGGAAGCGTCCCTCTGCGTCTCGAGATTCGAGAGCTGATGAAGGACCAATACAAGTGGGATCTTTTTATCTTGGCAATGAACACTATCCAGTACATGGACCAAGATGATTTACTTTCGTTCTATCAGCTCGCTGGTAAGTCGAACGCTGGTCCTTTAGTGGGTGGTAAGACTGACCTCGCTTACAGGAATCCATGGGGTGCCCTTCGCACCTTGGAACAATGTTGGACCTGTCGATGGAGGGAGAACTCGGGATATTGCACTCACAGCTCTGTTTTGTTTCCTATGTGGCATCGACCATACTTGGCCCTGTTCGAGGTGAGCAACAAGCGACAGGGATCCCCTAACAACTAATGCTGATCTTTTCCGCAGCAACAACTGTATCGTGTGGTGAACAAGATCGCCAACCTTTATCCTCGAAATGCTGGAAGAGCTGCATATCTCCAAGCGGCTGCCGACTTTCGAATGCCCTACTGGGACTGGGCTGCCCCAGCGCCCGAGGAGATACGCAGTTCCCAAAGGTTTTCTGGGAGCCTCTAACCTTCCAGAATGGCCCCAACGGGATGCAGTACATCAGAAATCCCCTTTACTCGTACGAGTTTCATCCGCTTACCGACGGCGTTATGCCCTGGACTCCGGTTCGTGATTGAGGCAGGCCACATCCTTTTATCAGTGCTGACCCTTCTTAGCTCAAATGGTGGAACGAGACAAAAAGAGCTCCAGACCTGACAATGGGCAATAAGAACCCTCCATCGGTAAATAGGAAAGTCAGCGAGGCGTTGCAAGGAAAGCTGGCAGAGATACAGCAGCGGTTGTTCATCCTCTTCTCCAGCTACAAGACCTTCAACGCCTTTAGTAACAAAGTTGCAGCTATGCAGCAGGGACTGTCCAGTTGGGACTCGATAGAGTCCGTCCACGATATTATCCATATCTACAGGGGCCTCAAAGGCCACATGACATATGTGCCCCTGTCGTCCTTTGACCCTATGTTCTTCCTTCACCATACCAACACCGATCGTCTTGTGGCCATGTGGCAGGCCCTGAATCCAACTGCCTGGATAACGCCAATGGCTGCCGGCGAAACGAGTTTCACGACTTTGAAGGGAACTGTACAAGACTCATCCACTCCACTAACGCCCTTCTTGATATCGCCAGAGGAGACTTTTGGACTTCGGATCTGGCTAGAGTCCCTGAAATGTTTGGATACTCATATGCTGACACGGACGTCTCGAACATAACCTCTGGAGAGGTACGATCGAGACTCGTCTCGAATATCGTCAAGTGGTACGGCGGCTCTAGTCCGCTAAGCATGAAGGCAAACATTAAACCAACGCTGCCCAACCGTGCTCATATTGAAATGCCTATGAATAACAGTGCAAAGGCGATAATACCGAACCTCAAAGGAAGCATGCGTTTCGCTACGCCAGCTAGTGTTTTCGAAGACGGTCACTACACTGAATGGGTGGCGAATGTTCGTGTCAACGTTGAGGCACTGGACGGCCTGTTTGGAGTTCATTTTTTCTTGGGAGAGCCACCTAAGGACACCGACACTTGGGACACAGCATCGAACCAGATCGGCTCTGTGGGAATCTTCGCCATGAATCGAAATACGGGATCCAAGTCAATGATCTCAGGCACACTGCCCCTCACGACTGCCCTTCTTAGGCTCGTTTCAGCAGGCATCATCCCAGACGTTGCCCCGGAAGCCGCCCAAGATTGGCTACAGAAGAATTTGCGCTTCGCCATTAAAGGGAGTGATGATCGCGTAGTCGATCCAGAGAAGGAGGAAGTCGCCGGACTATACATTATGGTCACGAGCTCCGACGTTAGTATGCCATCGGCTGAACAGCCAGAACTTCCCGTCTGGGGCAACCCTATCCAACGCTTTGAAATGTGGACTTGACGCACATTGCTATTTCATATGTATATCTAGTATTATCTGTAGATATCTTGATTTTTTAAGGAATGCTGCGGCCTCCTTAGTTCTTACATAGGGAGGGACGGCTTCTAAGTGAAGCTTCTTAAGGTAATCGGAAACAGGCTCCGTCTCTGCAAGACTTGCAACAGTAACTTCGCGCAACTCGCAAGGATACAATACAATAACAATTTCCTACTGTTCCACACGCGATGGATTCCATGAATGAAGTGCCATATTTGGAGTAAGAGAACCAAAGATTCCTAATGATCAATTTCCAGTAGGAATATGTAAATAAACATGGAGGGAATTATCAATCAGACTAGGTACTATGTATGTGATTAGGATCATCCATCAGATGTTGGTAAAGGAATAAACGAGACGTTTGCCACAGAGGCAGTAGGGATCGCTGTATTTCACAGTATACGATCGGCTGTCTCAGCACGGGTACCTGAGACATGTTGCACTGGAATTCTGCATCAGATTTGCTTGGGGTAACACTTGCTTTCCGGTGGCTAGCCGTAGCCGGTCAGGGCTGCCTGTTTCTCAATGATACGATTTCCTGGAGAGGGCAGCGACCTGTTGGTGTGGCCTTGGCGGAACTTTTGGTAGTTCGTCATATGAGCCAGGTAAGCGAGCCTGAGGGTGGAAGCGAAATACAAAGACAAGGCGGAAACGTTTGAATATATGTGCTTAAGAATTACCAGTTTGTGAGAATTTGTGCAAAACCCTGTCACCGATTCGATCAAAGCGGTGTTTCTAGCAGAAAAAGGCCACGGGGAAAGACGAGAGGTTGGTGACAATATGTATTGAGCGCCAGTGGGCTTTCATCGAGTTTAATCTGGGTCCCGTAAGAATTTCAAGCACCAAGAACAGTTTCGTCTTGGAGTCCAATTGTTTTTGTATTAGAGAGGTACGTGAGGTCGAAATCATTGAGACGTATGCTCAAACCATCTTTATGCTCTAGCCATCTTTTATGCTTGTTTGTATGCCCAGCTATGGCTAGGGGTATAATGCAGTATGCGACAGTTACACAACTAATACGTCAGAGAGAGATGCGGTAATCTGCAGCTGGTATAGATAAGTTTGTACCTTTAGGTGGTGAAGTGTTTGTTTATCACATCATCATGGCTCTGGTCTTGTGCAGATGACAGTCAAAGTGCATGCAAGTCTCACTTCCCTGCATGACTCTCCCACCTTAATTTGCTACTATGAATAACATCGTATAAAATTCTTTCGGGTATAAGTAACAAGGAGCTAGTCAATCTTGTTTCTTCTGGAGTAACTAGAAAACCGACCGTTGTGCTTTTGCCCCATGGATTGTGGGAGAAAAATCGAGGCGCATATTATTGTTATGCAAGATGTATTGAATGACCCCAGCGTGTACTGCTCGTCGCGGATCCTTATACTATTCATGCTGAGTTGGTGAAACAAGATGGGCAGCCGAACAGCTGTGTGTTGTGTGAGAAGACACGAAAGGGACGGCACGATTACGACCTGTCTCATCCAAATGAAGATTAACCATAAAATTATATTACAGACAGTAATACAACATAAATAAGGCCAGACTCAATTTTTGCTTTATCTCACCCTTACAGATTTACTGCTGTGCTGATCCCAGCCTGTGTAGCCTCTTCATTGTGAGATATACAGTAACACTCGCACTTGTATGATCTATCTCTCACCTAGGTGCTTTTGGGGTCGGTTCTGGGATATTCGCCGAGGAGGTAATATCAACGGCCTTGGCTGGATAGGGAATCGTGATCCCGGCTACAGGAACTGCCTTGAAGGAGGATTCAATGGCGGCATCTGTCTGTCCTTGTGTTTCTCCGTAGGGAAGGTGTTGGGGTGCTCTTTGATGGAACAGTGTCAGAGGTCTTGGTCGAGACGGCTTTGTGCTTGGCCCGATTTTCGTAAGCCCATGCATAAGGAGGAACCATATGATTGTCAAAAAGGGCTCCCGACTTTTTCTCGGCTTCGGCTTTTGGCTTTTGTCGGCTTTGGCTTTTTGGTAGGTGATGCTGGTCTTGAAGAGGCCTTGGTGCGAGTTTCGGTAGATGAGGAAGTCTGGGGTTTTGAGTCTAGAGCTGTGTTGATTCCTAAATACTTGGAGATTGAAGGATGCACATCTCTCTTGAATTCTGGGGCTGGTAGTTGGGTAACACCCATGGCTGTAGGGAACATGCAGTACTTGGAGTTCCAGTCGTGGGAGTAGTATCGAATGGTATGGTAGGAATCGCATTCGAGAAGCTCGCCTGCTGATTGATATCCGGGATGTCAAGACGAGAAGCTGAAACAGGATCTTGGTATGTAGGAACGGATGCGACCTGGATGATAAAAGGCAGCGCAAGGGCATAGCCTAAAGGAGGGCGGTTGAAGATGGACTTCGCAAACGTGTTAGGTGATGAACCCCAGATAGGAAAGTAGCATGCATACCTTCATGTCTACTAATTATTAGGAGATGAACCGAATCTCAGGTACTGACTTGTACACGGCTGTTCTGGCGTGAGAGCTGAATGGAAATTGTTATCGAGCAGAAGTCTTGGGACGTCATTTTGAACGAAGAACAGCGAATATGTATTGGAGAAAGCACCTTTTCGAATATGCAGCTGAGCACCTTGTTAGCATTCACAATCGCACAAGAGACTGTTACCTTGTTGGCATTAAACCTTGATAGCGTCACTTAGCAGAAGTCGTGAAGGACCTTAGATAAATGTGCCAAAGGGTGCAATTCACGTGCATTGAATAAGGATAATCTCCAAGTAATGTCATGTGCATAATCATGTGATGAGACAGAGCTATTCAGTTAGAATTTTAGATGATATCATGGTATCTGGGAGCAGATGGAAATGCCATATTGGGGATGGCCGATGGTCAGCTTACTGACTTACACGAGTTGGCTAAACGCAACCGTTACGGCAATTTGACCACAAACCTTGCGTTTTCTCAGAATTGTCATGCTCATACTAGCGCAGTCGAGTCGGGATACCCTACGACTTAACCAAAGTGTCATGGTTTCTGGAGGTGGCGAAGGGAGGGATGGACAAATCCGTCACTTACACGGGTCCGTCTCCCTCGCTTACTGTATCACCAAGGCATGACAGTGCATATCACAAAATAAAGTGGAACATCAATCAAGAAGAAGAAAAAAGCCATACATTCAAATGGCAGAAAAAAGATCACAAACCGCTTGGAAACAATGCCAGCCGAGGCTGCGGGCAGAGGGACGGTCAAAAGGTAACCATATCGTGCTGCCATGAGGGAACAACGTGGCGACGTAGCAGCCTGTTTGTCCCCAGCAGCCAACATTGGCCGGATGAGGAAAGGGACCGGCCAAATCGGCTGGTTTCATGGATGCAACAGGAGCCCCGGGAGGGAAGGGGATATGACTTGCAGCGGTAATTACTCGTCGATGATCCTTGGTCCACACCGACACGGCAACGGGCCAAGAAGAACACGGGTGGCTCGTCTGGGGTATGACACCGTGGCGGACGGGTTTTGTGAAAAGCTTTCCGCATCCCCGACGGTTGTTGTAAACGGAAAGCAGATCGTCAAAAAGGTTTGGCTTGGTTCGGCTTGGCTTGGGCCATGCTGGTGCGTGGGGAGAGGAGTCAGAGAGAGTCAGAGAGAGAGAGAGTGCGTGCATGTAACCAACCGCATTCGCTTAGATGAAGCTCCCCTCTTCTCTCCCCCTGGCTTGTTTTACCCCAACAGCCAGACTAATTAATTTAAACCTCGGCTTGCACGTCTAAAGTGGCTCTCGCAGATTTGGTGGTTCTGGGTGGAGATCTGGATGGGTGGTAGCGTAAGAGACAGACCGAAGAATGGGGTCAGTTGTGAGCCGATGATGATGGGGACTGAACAATGAGTTGAAGAGAGGATATCCATATCGTGCCAACAACAAAGGTATTAGCACGAGACCGGGAAGCCGGTATAACAAAAGAGACACACTTAATACAACACCCTTATTTCCCTCTCTCTTCTTCCCTCCCCCTTTCGCTAACAGCCAGAACAGCCCCCTCGGAAGGAAGCTTGGCATTTCCATCTCTAAAAAGCGGAGATGATGAAACCAGCGACAAGAATGAGGAAGACGAAGACGAGGGCCAAAAGACCCGGGAGCCAAACAAGACACAATCTCCCTCCTCCCCCTCTTTCTCGCTACGTGATGTGATTGAAAACGTACGACCCCCATGTCATAGCACATGCTTTGCTTTTCCTTTACAAGCAGGAAACAAACCGACGCATTTGGGATCGCCATCCGGGGGCCGGAACACTCCTCTTATTAACCCTGGTCGGTTCCGCTCCCTCGCCCTCCACAGCAACAACAACAACCGAACCAGCCCCTGGTCCTGCAGAACCGGAAAAGGGAACCAAGAGAAAGGGAAGAAAAAACGCCGTTTATATCGACCAACACATACAACGCGTGTGTGTGTGTGTGTCTGCATGGGAAAAGGCCACGGGGTCCGCGCGCAATATACCGGTCGTACAGGCACAGAGGACGGGAGCTGTAACTGACAATTTCCGGAGCATCCTCTTGTTTAATTCCACTTTGTTTTGGTTCTTGCTTCTCTCTTTTCTTTTTCTTTTCTTTTTCCTTTCCCTTACCATAACCCATACCCATACCCATACCTTTTTTCCCCTTCTCTTTTCTTTTGGCTCCGCCGCGCCACCGACTAAAAGCAACTACACGACCAGCTAGTTTGGTCTTGGCTCTAGGACCCCTCCGCTTCCCGGGAGATCTTGTCCTGACACACAATTCTTCGGTGCGCCCCATCCATCTCCAGTCCTTCCGAGCTTCTGGCCTGGCGTGGTGGCTTCCCGTGGGGATTACTGTAAGCAGGGCCCGTGTAAGCCGGCTCGATACCCGAGTCAGGACACCAACGTTGATCCTCAGCTGTGAGCCCCTCCCCGGGCCTTTTTCTTGGCCGGCCATATATCCACCACCTCATATATATAAACGCAACACATATATACACACCGGCCCGGCGTTATATACGCCAATCCGTCCCCTCCGTCCCGTACCCCTTCCTCTCCTCTCCTTTCCTCTCCCTCGCCCTACACCCTCCCTCCCCGATCTGAAACCATGACGTCCCGCGCCTCCGGCTCCAATCCCGAGCCCATCACGGCGGTGCCTCCGCCGTGGAAGCTCCAGGGCGACGTCTACATCGTGTCCTTCTGGATCTCGCCGGACCAGGCCGCCAACCTGCCGCCGCACACCTTCTCGCCGCTCGAGGCTGCCTCCGAGTACGCGACCACGCCGCTGCAGAAGCCCCGCGGCGGCCTCAGCATGGTCCAGATCATCCGCTACACCGAGTCCCCCGTCGGGCCCTACGACGAGCTCATCCTCGTCCCCGGCAGCTTCGACTGGCAGCGCGAGGACCCGGACGGCAAGAGGACCATCAAGGGCCGCAACCCCAAGATCTCTAGGATCTATGTCTCGCACAAGCACACCTGCTACAACGGCCGCTTGAGTAAGTCAACGTACCCTTCCGCATGCTTGCCCTGTCATCTCTGTCTCTTCTCTTCGTCTCTGCTCCTTGCTCTTAGTGTCTCCTTTGTTCCGGAGGCTGTCTGTCTCATCTTGTCTGCTGCACATCATCACCATCACCACGCCACTGATTCGCATTCCAAAACAATCAACGCCCTACCACACGCCCACCTACACGCCCATCGTCACCCTCATTCCATATTTTTCATCTCTCTCTTTCTCTCTGCATGACATGGTTCAAATCTTCACACACCCGCTCACATCTCCGCCCCTTCTTCCAGATTGGAACGTACCCAAGCATCTCGCCAGGTTTGACTGGACAACCAACCCGGACGGCTCCACCACTGTCAAAGTCCACCCACACGACGCCGGCTCCGCTGCCGCCTCTGCCGATGAGGCCCATCCCAGCGAGCTCCCTTCTTCCAGGCCACCTTCAAGTCCGTCCCGCTCGTCCCGGCCTTCCCTCTCGCTACCCGCTGGGCCAAGTACATCGGCTTCGACACCACCCTCATCCAGCCGCCCCTGCCCGCCAACCCGCACGCCGCCCAAGGCGAGCTCCCCGGCACCGACCGCTGGTGCTCCGTCGTGCCCTTGCAGTACTCGCGCCGCTGCCACGTCGGCTGGGTCGACATGCACCAGGACCCGGACGGCGGCTCCGGCTTCGAGAACTTCTGGCCCGGTCTCGGCCGCTGGCATCTCGGCGTCAAGATGGACGACGCCGAGGTCATCTTCGACCACCCTGAGGCCGTCTGGGACACGCCCAAGTCAAACCTGTAACGATTATGATCATGAAAGGAGGGTTTGCTCTCTATTTTGTTTATCTTTATGTCTCTCTCCTATTCCCCTTGTCACTCTATGGTTCTACTCCAGTTTTTCTGTATACGCTCTTCTCTTTACAACTATCTTGTCCTTTGTTGACCCCAACAAAATGTGTTTGCGGGCTTCAACCGGTGTGTATAATGGGTGGCATGGGAAAGCAAAGACGCCACGAGCTGCTTTTGAAAAGCCATGGCGTCTGTGTAGCTCGGTCAGTGAGCGAATAATAAGACAGCCACAGATTCGGGAATAGGCACTTGAGGGCTTTTCGCGGAAGGACTACAAGGTTTCATGAATATTTCCTATCTTGTACAGTTACGAATTTCCTACCTGGTCTCCTGGCCTAGTCCATATCATCTTGACAATGCTAGTCGTGTTATCAAGCCACCGTTCCATCGTGATTAGCATAACCAGGCATCACGGCAGGACGCAAGGAGCAACCAATCTATAGCACACGTTCACATGGACCAGACTCAAGAAGCAAGTAATCACATATCATCAATAAGTACCTCTCTCGGAGCAGGGCGAAATGCAGACCAACCACAGCAAGAAACGATAGCAAGTCTTTCCACCCCGAATATCATCCCAACGCCGCTGAAAATGGCCATGCCTTACTCCGAGCCCTCCGGACCGCAGCAAGTAACAGCGTCTGCTCCTAGCCATCGCCACCCCCAACCCCTTGTAACGATCAAAACCAACGGTCTAGCCAAAGTCAACAAATAAATATATGATAAGTGGAATAAGCCGAGCAGTTCCGGCAGCCAGCTATGGGCCGAGCTCGTCCACGCCTCGTCTCTAATCCCCATACTCCACGTCTTGTCCATTCCATCATACAACTAACTGAGCATTGGCTCATGTATTATGTGCATTACGCTTCCAAGTAATCCCGTATATTGTTGCCGCATTCAGAATCAACGCCCCTAGCATGGTGACTCGTCAAGCAATCGTCAAAATTAGTGCCATAGAATGTCATGTTGCCTGTTGTCGTCCCGAGCCGTGATTGGAGGTTAAATTCGCCAGAGACAACAAATGAACGTCTCGAAGCTTCACTTCCACTCCAGATGTAGAACTCGTCCGTCCAGGAATGGTTGGGCCAGTTATACCGACCCTCCATCGTGGCACGAGCGGACAGGTGCGCTTCCAAGGTTTCTCAATGGCAAACGAACCCAATCTGCTCGAGTATCCGTCTTACTTTAGCTTCCTCGATTGTGACTATTGCTCGTCCGCTTCGCTTATGAGGCAGGGCAAGCCGTCAAATAGTTTTGCTCCGATGGATGCCAAACGGACACCATAATACGGCCTCGTGCAATATGTCGAGCATACCAGCTCGGGAAGATGGAGCTCACAGGCTTACGGGATGTTACTCCCGGCCGTCCGTGGATGGCTGCTTTCCAACCACCTCCCTAGCGTAAAACTCGACCAGCATGGTCGCATATGCTTCCAGATCTTCCACTGGGACAAAGAGTCGGAATTCGTTGAGAACGAGGAACTGCAGCTCCAGGTGATTAAGCTCGGCGAGAGGAAGGCCGCCCACCTGTGTTAACATGTTAGTAAACAGACCACACGGCTTGGGTTGAGGCCACCCTACCTTTGCATAGCGAGAATTTGTGTAGAAAACATCCGAGAAGAACTTGCTAGCGCAGGTAACGCCAGCGATAATCAGGCGATGGATGTTGAAACTATCAACGACGAAATAAGTTGCAGGACCTGCCACTGGGGCCTGGTCGGACCGGGCCGTGGTTGACCTCGACGTGGTATGACGGCCTGACGCCGCGGGCGAGTCATCCATCTCTTCATCATCGTCTTCTTCCTCGTCGTCGTCATCGGCAAGGTCCGAGTCGCTGTCTTCCTCTTCGTAATGGCCGCTGTCGTCTCGCATGGGCGTGTCACGCTGGTTTTGCTGAGATGGTTGGCGCTGCAGC